>CM046957.1:60458801-61822730 GCA_025698475.1 Gossypium anomalum
TAATCTGGACGACTCGAAGGTTAAGACAGTACATGCTATATCATACTACTTGGCTTATTTCAAAACTTGATCCCTTGAAGTATATGATGGAGTCAACGGCGTTGAATGGGAGAATGACGAGGTGGCAAATTTTGCTTTCAGAGTTTGACATAGTCTATATGAGCCAGAAGGCTATAAAAAGAAGCACGATAGCGGAATTTCTGGCCAGTAGGGCTCTAGAGGACTATGAGCCGTTGAATTTCGATTTCTCAAATGAGGAATTGATATGTGTAGCAACTACAGAGCATTATCATTGGAAGTTAAGCTTTGATGGGGCATTCAATGCAGTGGAAAATAAAATTGGGGCAGTCTTCATATCCCCAGATAGTGATTATTATCCACTCACATGCAAGTTAGTTTTTGATTGCACAAACAATATGGCTGAGTATGAAGCATGTATCATGGGACTCCGAACGTCTATAGAACGAGGAATAAGAACCTTGGAAGTATATGGAGACTCTGCGTTGGTAATCTACCAGCTTAGAGGAGAATGGGAGACAAGGGATCCTAAACTGATCAATTATCGAAAGGTAGTTTTGGGGTTACTTGAGGAGTTCGATGACATCACTTTCAATTATATCTCACGAGATGAAAACCAAATAGCAGACGCTCTAGTAACCTTGGCTTCAATGATCAGAGCGAATAAAGAGGAAGAGATGAGACCCATTCAGATGAGTATCTTTGAGGCTCCAGCTTGCTATTGTAATATTGAGGAAGAAGAAAAGGATGATAACCCTTGGTATCAGGATATATTGCGATATGTGAGAGATCGTAAATATCCAGAACAGGCAACTGAAAATGATAAGCGAACTTTAAGGAGATTAGCCTACGATTACGTTCTGGATGGGGACATTTTGTACAAAAGAAGAAAAGACCAAGTACTGTTGATATGTGTGGACGCCGTAGAAGCTAAGTTGATCTTGGAGGAAGTTCACGAGGGTGTTTGTGGGACACACGCTAATGGTTTCACAATGGCTAGACAAATCATGAGGTTTGGATATTATTGGTCTACTATGGAAGGGGATTGTATCAACTACACCAAGAAATGCCATAAATGTCAGATTTACGGAGATAAGATTCATGTACCACCTCACATTTACATGTTATGACTTCTCCATGGCCTTTTTCCATGTGGGGTATGGATGTCATATCACCAAAAGCTTCAAATGGACATCGCTTTATTTTTGTGGTCATTGATTACTTCACGAAGTGGGTAGAGGCTGCTTCTTATGCAAATGTTACTAAGGCGGTAGTAAGTCAGTTCTTGAAGAAAGAGATCATTTGTCGGTATGGGATGCCTGAGAGAATCATATCAGACAATGCATTGAACTTGAACAACAAAACAATAGCAGAAGTTTATAGTCAGTCCAAGATTAAGCATCATAATTCATCTTCATATCGCCCAAAGATGAATAGGGCAGTGGAAGCTGCTAACAAAAATATCAAGAAGATAGTGGGGAAAATGACTGAAACCTATAGAGATTGGCATGCAAAGTTACTATTTACGCTTTTAGCCTATAGAACATCTGTCAGAACTTCTACTGGGCAACTCCTTTCTCGCTGGTTTATGGGATGGAGGTAGTGTTACCATTGAAGTTGAAATACCTTCTCTTCAAATCTTATTGGAGATAAAACTGGATGAAGCAGAATGGATTCAATCGCGATATGACCAGTTGAACTTGATAAAAAAAAAGAGGCTAAAAGCTATTCGCAATGGTCAGATGTATCAGAAGCGAATGATACGAGCTTACGACAAGAAGGTTCGTCCAAGAGAATTCCATGAGGGGGACCTTGTACTAAAAAAGATCCTTCCCATTCAGAAGAACTTTAGAGGAAAATGGATGCCAAATTGGGAAGGGCCATATATCGTGAAGAAGGCTTTCTCTGGAGGTGCGTTGATTTTGACAGAAATGGATGGGAAAAGTTTACCCAATCTAGTAAATTCAGACTCAGTCAAAAAGTACTTTGTCTAAATGAGAGGAGAATCCAAGGTGAAAACTCACAAAGGGCGCCTTGACTTTTCAAAAAAAAAAAAATTTGGAGAGGCCAAGGTGAAAACCCGCAAAGAGCGCCTTGTGACCAAAGGGGTTTTGAATTGAAAACCCGAAAGGGCAGCTCAAATTTTGAAGAGTATACAGTAATCTTGTTATTCAACAAAGAGCGAAGCGCGTTGCATATCGGGGCATCAACAAAGTACTTTGATTTTTAAACACATGTTGAACTCAAGAAAGATTTCATGGAGCTGGTGTATAAACGCTCAAGCGGCGATATCTAGAGAATCTAACCCTTGTCCTGTTTGCTATCTTTAGATTCTATTTCTTCTTAAACATAGGCTTTCAGATTAATTCCCTTTGTATTTTTGACAAATTCATTCAAATCTAATTATTCTTAGGATTAAATTCATCTTCCATTGTTCTTAAAGTGTGTTGCATTAAATAATGATAGATGAACTAAATAATTTTCACAAATGAAGTTTTGCTCATTACTCTGGAAATTTCTAGATAATACAAGAAACTAAAATAGAACAATTGTTTGAGGAATTCACGTAAGTGAGGTTTGAAAGAACTCGAGGAAATTCCTTTTTTGGTTCAAAATGATGATTGGACAAATCAAATGATTCGATCCTAAGAGAAGATCATCTTACAAACATTTTTGATGGGTCATAGCATTTGAAGAATGGTACGAACTCACGGGCTGAGTAAAAATGATATTTTGAGAGAAATAAGGATGAACTTTGATGAAGGAATGAGTAGTGACATCTGGAATAGGGGTCATATTCATAAACATTTTGCATTATAACAGGTTTAATTAGGAGTTTTTGACTCATTTTGATCATAGCATCCTAACCACTAGGCATGAACTCATACACATTATACAGGTCATGTCCTTCAAGGGACAATGAAGATTGATGAGCCTTAGCCCCTAAGCGGTAGGGTAACAAAGCTAAAGCATGGCGAATCGACCTTGGTGTGTGTTTACGCCAAGCAGATCCAAGATGATTTGGCGTCTCTGTATTGTCAGAGAGCAGATCAAAGATAGCAGATTTAGCGTCTCTGTATTGTCAGAGAGTAGATCAAAGATAGCAGATTTGGCTTTTCTGTATTGTCAGAGAGCAGATCGAAGATGACAGATTTGACGTCTTTGTATTCGACGGAGAGCAGATCGAAGACATAGCAGATCTAACCTTCGGTTGTTTCCATATCGAAGTAGATTCAAGATGATCTGGCGTCTTTACGTTTATAAGGAGCAGATCGAAGACATAGCTGATTTGGCTTTCACGTGTTTACGTTGAAACAAATCTAAGATGATTTGACATCTCTATATTGTCAGAGAGTAGATCGAATATAGCAGATTTGACGTTTCTGTATTGTTAGAGAACAGATCGAAGATAGTAGATTTGGCATCTCTATATTTGACAGGGAGCAGATCGAAGACATAGCTGATTTGGCTTTCACGTGTTTACGTTGAAGCAAATCCAAGATGATCTGGCATCTCCATTTTGATAGAGAGCAGGTACATAGCAGGTCTAACCTTCAGATGTTTATACTGAAGCAGATCCAAGATGATTTGGCATTCTTGTGTTTACAAGGAACAAATCGAAGACATAACAGATTTGACTTTTGGATGTTCTCACACCAAAGCAGATCCAAGATAATAGATCTGGCATCTTTATTTCGAAGGAGAGCAGATACATAGCAGATCTAACCTTCAGATGATTTTACTGAAGCAGATCCAAAATGATTTGGCATCCTTGTGTTCACAAGGAGCAAATCGAAGACATAGCAGATTTGGCTTTGACATGTTTACGCTGAAGCAAATCTAAGATGATTTGGCATCTCTGTATTGTCAGAAAACAAATCGAAGAAGCAGATTTGGAGTCTCTGTGTTCGACGGAGAGCAGATCGAAGATATCAACATGATGTGATCTTGAGTTTGCAATAAGCGATTGAGGACCATGATCCGATAAGGCGGGCAAATTTGGTCTTTCTATGAGTCTTTGCTCGATTCCTATTACACAAAGAATGAGCAAAGAGAGGCGGTTGTAATAGCCCAAATTTGACCAAGCTTTAAAAGGGCAAAAACAGATAAATGGATAAATAAATATTTATTTTAAAGTCCATTTAATGATTGAGTTACAAAGCCCAAGCATTGGGGCCCAAGCCTAAACAAACCACATAACCAATACTGTGTAACCCAAATACACCCGAAGCCCAACACATACACCAAACCTAATAAACCTATCAGCCCCTAAAACCCCTAACCCGATTACAAAACTTAAGTGGCCCAATTGGCCCAAACTTTTACACTGAGGCAGGAAACCCTAGGGGTTTACGCTAGCGCAACAACATCTCTTCGAAAGCCTCGGGAGCGTCTGTCCCGGCTCCCGAATCGAGGCCATCAATGCACTGTCGAGGCCATCAATGCATTTTCTCAGCACAGCCCAGACGACTCCTCAGCTACCAATCGGGACTTCTCAGCATACCCAGGGCTCCTCACCACTAGATTTCATGCCTCCATCAACGCCGACGAGTCTACCACCAAGATCTTCGCGATTTTCCTGCGGAAAAGGAAAGAAAATTAGTAGGCAGATTAGAACAAGATATGGAAAGAAATCTTGTGATTTCTTTCCTAAAATATGTCAGTTTAAGGCTATAAAGCATTTCTAGGAATCTGTAAATAATGACCTACGCTTATGATACCCACAATACACAGAGAAAAAGCAGAGATTTACACCCAAGAAGGCAAAGAAGCACACACACTTACACACAGGCATACAAAATAGAGTTTTTTTTTTTTACACATACAGAGAGAAAAAAAAAACAAAAACACAGAGAGATAGAGATTTACAAACAGTTGTATTCATTCAAAGCAGAAGAAATAAAAGGTAGTTTCTCCTTTTTTTTCAAGGTAATCGAATCATTTTTTTATTTTTCACTTACCTGTTTGTTTTACGCATGAATACAGATTTAAAAATATAATCAAGGAAAACAAGAGAGAAAGGGGTTACCTGACGATTCGCAAGGAAAAAGGAAGGGTTTCTCGAACCCTAGCCACCGTGTGCGGTGGTCCTTAGGACGGCGCGTTGACGGGTAAAGACCACGTACGACGGAGCTCAAGGATAAGCAGTGATGGTCCCTTGACCGGAGCTCGAGAGCCCTGAGAGATTTGAGAGAAAATTGCAGCCGTTTTTTTTTAGAGCAAAGCTAAAATGAATTTCAACAAAGGAAATCAGCGTTATATAGTTTCAACGAAACAACATCGTTTCTGCTTAATCTAATAAGCTCAAAACGATGTCGTTCTAAAGCTTCCAGGGTCCGCGTGTTGATCCGAAAACCTGAAAGAGATCTACGTTTTTTTAAGTCTTGGGATAATTGTTTAATTGGTCCCTCTGCATTTTTAAATTTTATAAATCCATTCTATTATTATTATAATTTGGCTAATATTTTGTTTCAGTTTTAATTTAGTCCCGCAATAGCCACTTTAAGTCCTCGGATTAAAGCGGTGTCGTTTTAGGGTAAGGGAAATTTTCCCCATGAGTCTCTGGGGTTTACATAGGCATTGCAATTGGGTCCAAACCCTTTCTTTTTTTAAATTAGCCTCTGATTTTTATTTTAATTCAATTTTAGTCCTTTTTAAAAAAAAAAAACTTTATTTATATATTATTATTTACCTATATCTATATTATATTTTATTACATAATATTTATTATACTATTTTATATTTTATTATTATATTATTTTACACTTTAATATATGTTATTTTATATTATTATTACATCATATTTATTATGTATTTTTGTATATTATTATCTATATTATTATTTTGATAGATTTTTGTACAAAATTGGTATTATATATTCTATTAATTATTTATTCATGTTTTTTAAAAAAAATTATACTTTATACCATGTCCTATAAAATTGTTTTTCATTACATATATATATTATCTATATTATTATCATGCATTATTAAATATTGTATTTTAATTATATATGTATATTTTTTAAATAATTACTCACTTTATTTTATATTTTAATACGTATTAAATCTTTTATATATTGTTATATTTTATATCATTTATATATTAAATGCTAGTTTCATAATATTATTAAGTGTTGTTTGTTTGATATATATATGTTTCTACATAATTATTATTTTTTATATATTATCACATTTGTTTTGTATATATATTTATATGTCTAATTGTATATCATGCATCGTTTTTTAAATTAATTATTACTTTGCATGTTCATATATTTCATCTTCAATATATGCTATGTATATCTTAATATGTATGTTGTTATGTAACTAAGATTTGCTATATTTATGTATGTATCTAGTATAGGACCTTTATATTATTGCTATCATATTATTTAAATGCATGTTTTAGCTACCTATTATTGTAATATGCTATCTTACATGTTATAATGTATATATATGGTTCTTCATGCATTAATTAAAAACGAGATTCAAAAGTTTTCAAAAATAAAATGAGGCAATGTTTTTCGTATTTAGGAATTCGAGAAATAGTGCCCTAACATGCTGGGTTGCGATTTCCCGTTTGTCTAAATGCCTAAAGTATCCTTCTAAATAGATTTTGTAAATCACGAGATGATTTCAGTTACGAGAGTTTAAGAATATCGTGTCCTATCATATTGGATGTGATGTTTGTATTCTTTCGGAGCTAAAGAATCTCGATTTTTCAACTTAATAATTTCGGTTTTAAAAAAGGGATCTTATTTTTAAATCCTTTCAAATTTTTGACATTAAGACAGAAATCTATTCAATTTGGTACCAATTTTGGGCGTTGCGAGGGTGCTAATCCTTCCTCGTACGTAACCGACTCCCGAACCTATTTTCTTAATTTTCGTAGACCAAAACGTTTTATAAGGTGATCCAATCACACGTAAAAAGGTTGGTGGCGACTCCCGTTTTCGTTTTTCAAAAGTCGATCCCCGTTTTTCAAGCATCCCTTTAAAAATGGTCTCGACAGAAGTAATGAAAATAATAATAATAGAAACAATAGTAATAAAAGTAATAATAAAATAGAAAATAACAATGATACATTAATAATAATATACGTGTTAATAATAATAACAATAAAAAAAGAAAATAATACTATATTAATAAAAATAATAATAGTAGGTTAATAATAATAGTAATAAAAAGGTAAAAATAATAATAAAATAATAAAAACACTATTAAGTTACTACTAATAATAATAAAAAAGAAAACAGTAATAGTATGTAGAATAATAGTAAAAGTAAAAAAAAATATTATTAAAAATAACACTCTCTCCCGCCCTTCTAAATCATCGGTCCGGCCTTGCTCCGGTCACCAGACCTCCACGAGCCACCGTTGGTGTCACCGTACATGGCGGTCGGACCTCAAAAAAATATTTTTCGGCAATTTCAAAATGGGTAAGCTTCTTCCCCTTTATTTTTACTTTCATATGTAAAAAAAAATAAAAAAAGAACTTAAAACGAGAATAGACGAAAAAAACACCTCTTTTGCTTTGATTTTTGATTAATCTCTTGTATTTCTTATATTGAAAGTCTCTCTTTTTCTTGTATTCAAATCTCTCCTTTTTTCTCCAAAAAACAGAACACTCCTTACAATAGTTTTGAATGGCTTTTATAGCCAAATTTTACAACTGATTGCCTCTTTCTTTTTGCAGGCAAGTGGGTTGATGGAGTTAGTGGGGTGTTAATTGAACTGTTAATTTATTTGGTGTTTTGGGCTCTGCTTGTTGGGCCCGGGCAAAATTTGAGTCCTACAACAATATTTATTTGTAATTTTGATTTTATAATTTGCACCATACACTTAACATGCATTGTGATTTCATGGAATCAAAATATTATTAGCTATTTCCATAGCAGTCCCTTCTCCCTTAACAAAATTATTAGCTTTTGTATGTAAAAGTATTTAAAAAATAATTGAGTATTAAAATAATGATTAAAAAGTTGGATTCATTTTAAATTTATTTGAATATTGTTTTATTTTTATTATTTTTAAGAACTTGAATTTTTTAATATTTTTATTTTATTTATTTCATATTATTTTTATAATACAATTAGATGGTTTAATCTTAATTATTTCAGTTATGAAAATAAACTATTATAAAATTGGCAAATATATTATCATAAACTCATTCCAATTGAACAAATTAATTTTGAGAAGAATTTATAAAGTTTAAATTGATTATATTTGAAGTTTAAAAATCATAAAAAAATTAAATATTTAAAAATTAGAAATTTCTATATAAAAATTCAGATTATTGCTCGGCTATTGCATCAACAAATCTTCAACATTGCCATAAAATCATGAAAACAGGTAAAAATAGATCAATTTCATTCTTAGATCAATTTCATTCTTTTAACATAATATTCATCTTATATAAAGCTAGATTTTGTTACAGTAAAGCTCAAGATTATTCGGTGTTGATACATAAGAACAAAAATGATCATTTAATATAATTCAATAACAAATTAAAAATAAAATAGTTACAAATTAGTAATATATTCAATTTAAGTTCCATGTTGTTGAAAACTTTTTCCAAAACTAATATTACAAATAAAAATACAGTTGATTAAGTCAATGATACATTGACACTGTTGGCAAAAGTTGAGGTCTCAAATCTTCAAGGTTTGGGTTCAAATATTTTTGTTTGCAATTGCAATGTGTGGGTTTCCTTTTCACCATGTGCCTTAGGTGGGTTTTGTTTGATTCTTTTTAGATTAATCCAATTTTGGCCTAGTTCTTCATCTGTTGTGAATTATATTGGTTGGATTCTACATTGTAGTTAGATTTACGTATTCTTTTCCTTTTCTTTGACTTAAAGAGTTTTGGGTAAAGTAGGCATTGTACAAGAAAAAATAAAAGTATCTTCCTCTCATACCATCCAATATAAAAATACAGCTTCAATTTAATTATTATATTATTATGTCTAAGGATAATTATTTAATACACTGGTATTGCCTTTTTAACTCCACAAGTGTGTTAAAATACTGCCAAATGTCTTTAAGCGATGTTTACAAAATAAAATAAATAAATAAATTGGACATATAATGACATCTTAATCTCTCTTGTACAGTTTAAAAACTCCACCACTGGTGCATCAAATAATAATCCTATATTTAATGCCCAATTAATTAATGTTTTGTAGGGATATTCCAAAAAAAATAAAAATAATTAAGAGTGATATTATTTGATTACCACCATTATAGAAATAGGGGTAAACTGCACCACAAGTTATTTTGAAATAGTGTCATTTCTATTTTGGTCATTTTAATTTTTTTGTCAATTAGCCATTCTAATTAAGATAATTGCTCGAATTGGTCACTCTCATCAAAATTCCATTAATCCACAACGGATTGTTTGCGTGACATTTTTTTTACTTTTGACTATAGCTAGGGACCTCTTTATAATCAGTTCAAAACATTTTTATTTATTTATTTGCAACATGAAGATTTCAATAGTAGCATCATCAATATTTGAATCCTCTATAAGAAGAGGGAATCCAACGACGGTGATGGCGAACCATAACTATGGCCCCACCCTTTCCGATGAGTCCATTTGTCAGTATAACACCACTTAGCCACTCTACTGCCACCAACTATCATAACGACATTGTCTCTACTGTTACTTCAAGTAAAACTACTCTTGATTACTTTTTTTTTTGTTTTATAATTATATTTTTTCGCAATTTAGAAAAAAAAAACTATTACAAATGTTAGAGAGGATTGAAGAACTAATCTCCTAAAACAAATTGTGCGATAGTTGCTTTCAACCAAAACTTAAATTCGCTTCCTACAGTTATCCAGAGCACTATAACATATTGGTTATTTTATGTTTGAATTTGATTTCATAAATTTTGAAACAGAACTTCAAAAAGCATCATCTAATTCTTAAAGTTAAATCCTCCAAAAGAAAGAAATATGAAACAGTTGAATCTAATTTTCCAAATATAAAATTGTAAAAAAAAAAAGAAGTTATCAAACAAACAAAAAAATGGAAGTAAAAGAGATAAATTTTACTTGAAGTAACAATAGATACAATATTGTCATGGCCATCGATGGAGATAAGGTGATCGATGGTGTTATACTAGAAAATTGGCTCATTAGAAAGGGCGAGGTCATGATCATGATTTGTCGTCGCCGTAACTGGATTCCCTCTTCTTAAAGAGGATTCAAATGATGATGTCACTATTGAAATCTTTGTGTTGCAATTAAAAAAAATTAGAATAATTATGTAGAGGTCCCTAACTTTAGTTCAAAGTAAAAAAAGTTATCACGTCAGCTAACCGTTAGTAGATCAACAGAACTTTTAACAACAGTATTCAATTCGAGTAATTATCTTAATTAGAGTAAAAAAAAAAATTAGAAGAATGAGGGTAGTTAGTAAAATAAGAGTATGTAAAGAAAGCAGTGGCGTGGGCCGTAGCCCACAAGTAAAAGTGAATATAGAGAAATTAAGTCCTTATAAATAAATAAGAGGAAGTTGTACGGCCTTATCAGGCTAACATTAGGATCCTCCTATCAGTGCATGTATCACCCCTTATCCACTCAAAATGATCCCTCTTATAAATCATTATTATAAGCTCCCCACCCAAAATCCTACAAAAACATAAAACAAAAGTAGGGCCATCGCCTTATGGCCCATATCCACCACCATCAGTTTTAGTTTTGTTATTATCTGGCGTTAAGAAAAAAAAGAGTAAAACGGGTCACCTATGATCTTCCGTCCAATAAATCAATAAAAATAGAGGGAGTGAGTTGAGAGTGAGATGGATGCACGTGGTTTCTGTACTTTCTCTTATATAGGAATAGGAGTAGAATAGTATATAAAGCCCTTCCATTCCCTTACTTTTTCTCCGTCTATCCAACTCTACCATTGATTTTTTTTTCCTTTTTCCTTTTGTTTTGTTTCTGGTTCTGGTTTCCTTTTTCTCTTCACATTTCTTTCTCCCGATGAGCAAACGCTCCTTTGTCGTTAGAATTAGAGTTTATTGCCACTCAACTCACCACTATTTGATCTGACCTTGGTTATTTCTGCTTCATTTTTTTCTCTTTTAATTTTTCTTGTATTTTCTTAAAGCTTCTTTCCAACGGAGAAATAGATAGAAGAGAGAGGGAGAGCCAGAGAGAGTCGACTGAGAAAGTTTTGCTGTATGTCAGTAGATTGTATTGAGACTTACTGCGGTGGATTTGGCGAGCTTGCAAACCCTTTACAATGGCCTCAGCTAAGAAAAAGACGACGCTTCTTTCTTCTTCATCTTCTTCCCCTTCTTCATGTTGCGCATCGCACTCTGTTGTTTCCGCCGCGCCTCCTGCTTCTTCATCTGCCTCCGCCTCCGCCTCCAATCTGCTGCACGAGTGGACCCTCGGTTCTACGGATCGCCGCGACGATAGCAGCGCCACCAAAGCGTCCATGGCGTCCTTGATTCGCCCCGTAGATTCTCTTCCCGATACTTCCACCAAAGGCATCTCTCTCTCTCCCCCTGTCTCTTTCGTTGTTGTAAGAAATGTGTTGGCGTTTCAGATGATCCTTAATTTAGATCCTAGCCGTTTTACATGTTGTTATGTATTTCTTTTTCTATCATCTCATGTTTTTCGGACTTTTTTTATTTTCTGCATCGTTCCTCGTGCATTAATCATCCACGAATATCATGAACTAAAGTTTCAGACTTCGATATATATATTCTTTTTGAAAAAAAAAAGAAAAAGGAATTAACTACGGTTTAGTTTGTACCAAATGCATGTATATTTCTTTCTTTTATTTATCTATCTTTTATAGTTATATTGGAAGAATCTTGAAAGTGTAAGATTTATTTCGAGAAAGGACGATCAATTCATTACTTAATGCTTCACTTTGACCTTTTATTTTTATTTGCTCTGCTGCTTGTTGACCGATTTCTTTTTCCTAAAAAAATCCAAGTGAATAACTTCAACAGTGTTGTGTTTAACCGAACGTGTTTGAGAGTTATGCTGGTATTTAGTTATTTAGCACTCTGATGTCGAGTAGGATTTTTCTCTCTATAGTGTTCAATAAGATTGCTTCGTTGATTGTGCAGGCATCCAAATCTTGACAAGGCCTCAAACCAGTCATCCTTTGGACCCTTTATCTGCTGCTGAGATCTCTGTTGCAGTTGCTACTGTCAGAGCTGCTGGTGCCACTCCTGAGGTTGCTAATTTCTATATAATGCCTTTATTTTGTTGTCCTCCATTATATCATTTCCAAACCATTGTGCTTAAGATTTGTTGATGTTTCTATGTTGTTTAAAATGTTGAGCTAAGTTATATTCTTATTTTTCTTTTTCCAGGTAAGAGATAGCATGCGCTTTGTTGAAGTGGTTCTTTTGGAGCCAGACAAGCATGTTGTTGCTCTGGCAGATGCTTATTTCTTCCCACCTTTCCAACCCTCATTACTTCCCAGGACCAAAAATGGCCCAGTGATACCTACCAAGCTCCCTCTCAGGCGAGCTAGATTGGTTGTCTACAACAAGAAGTCCAATGAAACAAGTATATGGATTGTTGAGTTATCTGAAGTACATGCAGTAACTCGAGGGGGGCATCACAGGGGAAAAGTAATATCATCTCAAGTTGTACCAGATGTTCAGCCTCCTATGGTAAATCTCATTGCATGGACAGTTGTACTTTATGTTTTTCCCGTTTGCTAGATTTTAGAATTCTAGACTTATTGCAGTTAAGTGTTACGTTGTTTAAGACTCTTTATATCCCTTGAATTCTCCTACTTACATGTGTATGGATGTTTGGCCTTTCAAAAATATTTAAAAACTTTACCTTAAATTGAACGTACCTGTTTGGGACAAATGCTTATAATCTGACCCCTCTCTCCCAGTCCAAGTGCAAAGGTTAGGTTAAGTTGAACTACCAATTCATATTTTATTTCTCAGTTTTGAATTCCTTTCAGGATGCTATGGAATATGCTGAATGTGAAGCTGTTGTAAAAGACTTTCCTCCATTCCGAGAAGCAATGAAGAAGAGGGGTATTGAGGACATGGACCTTGTGATGGTTGATCCCTGGTTAGTTAAATCCACATCTTGATTGTATATAAAATGTTTTCCTTTTTTATCTGTGTCATGTTCTGGTGCTTATACATTTGGGTTTTAAATCCATTTTCAACAGGTGTGTTGGTTATCATAGTGATGCTGATTCTCCAAGCAGAAGACTTGCTAAACCACTTATATTCTGTAGAACTGAAAGTGACTGCCCCATGGAAAATGGCTATGCTCGCCCAGTTGAGGGGATTTATGTACTTGTTGATATGCAAAAGATGAAGGTGATTGAGTTTGAGGACCGTAAATTTGTTCCTTTACCTCCGGCTGATCCTTTGAGGAACTATACTTCTGGAGAAACAAGGGGTGGTGTTGATCGTAGTGATGTGAAACCCTTGCAGATTGTTCAGCCTGAAGGTCCAAGCTTTCGTGTTAATGGGTGTTTCGTTGAGTGGCAGAAGGTAGGTCTGCATTTTTCAATTGATTATACTTTTTGCTAAATTCAGAAGCTCATATGAATGTTCTCCTTTCTTGTCTATTGTTGATAGTGGAATTTCCGTATTGGTTTCACCCCAAAGGAGGGTTTGGTTATATACTCAGTTGCTTATGTTGATGGTAGTCGAGGTCGAAGGCCTGTTGCTCATAGGTTGAGTTTTGTGGAGATGGTTGTGCCATATGGGGATCCAAATGATCCACATTACCGAAAGAATGCTTTCGATGCTGGGGAAGATGGCCTTGGTAAAAATGCACATTCTCTCAAGAAGGTTTGCCCATTATTCTGCCTACTCTTTATATTATAATTTTTAGTTTATATAGTGCTGTTTTTCAACTGAAGTTAAAATTTGTTCTACACAAAAATGCTGTTACAGGGATGTGATTGTCTTGGCTATATCAAATACTTCGATGCTCACTTTACAAATTTCACTGGAGGTGTTGAAACGATTGAAAATTGTGTCTGTTTGCATGAAGAGGATCATGGGATTTTATGGAAGCATCAAGATTGGAGAACAGGTTTGGCAGAAGTTCGAAGGTCTAGAAGGCTAACAGTGTCATTCATATGCACTGTTGCTAACTATGAGTATGGATTTTACTGGCACTTTTATCAGGCAAGTCTATTTCCATGTCCACATATTCTAAATTGTGATGCCAACAATGAAATATAATTTATGTTTATAGACAGATCACTGATGAAAATGTTTAGAATTTCTCAAGGTACATTCAGGGAATTTTCATAATGAATTTTAGCTTTGCTGCAAACTTCAATGTTGTTATACCTTTGTATGCTTTTTGAAGATTTTCTTGACCTTTGTTATTGGTCACTACAGGATGGAAAGATTGAAGCTGAAGTTAAGCTTACTGGAATTCTTAGCTTAGGAGCATTACAGCCTGGGGAATCTCGAAAATATGGTACAATGATTGCCCCGGGTTTATATGCACCTGTTCATCAACACTTCTTTGTTGCTCGTATGGACATGGCTATCGATTGCAAACCAGGCGAAGCTTTCAATCAGGCATGTTGCTTTGTATTTTGATATTGTTATTTCCTTAAAACGTTTCTCTACTATATGATATAATTTCAACTATATTCCTAGGTTGTTGAGGTTAATGCTAAAGTTGAGGAACCTGGGGAAAATAACATTCATAATAATGCATTCTATGCGGAAGAAACCCTGCTTAAAACAGAACTCCAAGCAATGCGTGATTGTAATCCCTTAACAGCTCGCCACTGGATTGTAAGTTTCTGTGTCTTTGGTGTTGAATTGCCTGTACGTGTTGCTTGTTTCGCCTTAGTTCTATTCCTAGTATGCCTTGGGTGTTCCATATAATCAGCAAAAATTTTCTACTGCCTTTAATTTTGTATGTAGGTGCTTTTATTGCGTAGAAGTACTTAGATTTTATGTTCTCTAGAAAATTGTAGCGACGTACTTCTGTCTCCTTTCTTACAAAGTGTCTAGTTTTCTTTTGGTCACATGCTACTTTCTAGTAATCACATGATTTTTGTCCTCCTCTTACTACTGAAGTAGTTAGTATTACCATCTCACCAGTGGATGTACCATTTTGTTTAGATGTTTCAGTATTCTCTCTCTCTCTCTCACGCACACATAACCCATTTCTAAGTTCCTTAACAAAATATGTACATAAGAACATTTCTTCATTTTTTGCATCAATATGCTTATATGAAAGTATAATTTTTTTAAAAAAATTAATAAAATATACTGAAATATTGGAAAAATGTAGTAAATTGTTATTACATAGGTTAAATAGCCTAACTTTGATGAACATGTTTTATTTGAATGAAATTATGAAAAAAGTAAAATTGATCATGAGTGAAAAAATTAGGAATTGATTGAAAGAAACCAAAAAAAAAAAAAAAAATCTTGATCTGACTGTTACTGTACCAGTTTTCCTCGAAACTGATCTGTCTTAGCTTGTACCACTGATAACCATGGTTGTCCTTATCATTTAGTTTTCAAACTCTTGATCAAGTTTTAATCCATTGCAAGCTTAAAAATATTTGATGAACTTTTCTTGAAATGATCGTTGTTCCTGTTTCTGGGTTGGTTGTGATGTTTTTTAGTCCTCAGTCAACCTCAAAGATTATATTCTAGCTTACAGCTGTCAGTGGTCATTTTAATATATAAATGTTGGTTTTATTGATTTCATCATATGCTTATAGCTTCAGGAGTGGTGTATCCAGCAGATTGATCTATGAGTCAATTGCACCTGGGGAACATATTCAATAAGTTAATTGAGGCAAAGTAATATTTTACCAGAAATAAAAGTTAAAAAAAAAAAAAAAAAAATTTACATTCATTGATTTGTCTTAAGAGTAATTATTTTTGTTAATTATTTCTCAGTTGTGTTTCAGTATGTTGATAAAAGTAAGATGTGTGGCATGGGACTTCAATTTCTGGATACTAGTATTGTGATGGTGTAATCTTAATCGTGCCTATCCTTTTATTTTATCTTATAAATAAGTGATAGTGTGATACATATTTATGTGCTCAATGAATGCATAATTGCAATATGGCAGGTGAGGAATACAAGGACAGTAAACAGGAGTGGTCAACTGACTGGTTACAAACTTGTACCTGGCTCCAACTGTCTACCACTAGCTGGTTCTGAGGCCAAGTTTTTAAGAAGAGCTGCTTTCTTGAAGCATAACCTTTGGGTTACTCAGTGTGCTCCTAATGAGATGTTTCCTGGAGGAGAGTTTCCTAATCAAAATCCACGTGCTGGTGAAGGATTGGCTACATGGGTCAAGCAGGATCGTTCTCTGGAGGAAACTGATATAGTTCTCTGGTTTGTTGAATTGGTCTTTCTTATTAAAGCGTTTACTTTTTAACTCTTTATGCTTCACAGCTGTTTGCCAATAAAGCACTGGTGTCATCTCAAACAATCTTTTTTGTTTTGATAATTATACATTTCAAATTGCTGATGAAGAAGAAAGCATTGTCCTTTTCCTTTAAAATCTTCTTTATGATTGGGCTATGGATACTTGTGGTTTTGTCCCTGTAGCATAATAGGGGAGAATGGTTGCGGTCTTGAATTCTTTCTAAATAAAAATGCATTTTCTTTGATCCGTTTTGTTTGGACCAACCATAACGAGTTATTACTACTGCAGGTATGTTTTCGGAATTACCCATGTCCCTCGACTGGAAGACTGGCCTGTGATGCCAGTGGAGCGCATTGGTTTCATGCTGATGGTAACCATCTAATTGAGTTCAGACTCCAGCCATTTATTAGAATTGCTTTAGTACTCTCATTTGCTTTGTTCATGCTTATGATCACTTGTTCTGCTAGCTTATAAAGGCCTTTGATGGGACTTCCTTTCTCACAAGCAATTAGGGAATGTTGTTGCCACCTTGAAAAACTAGTAAAATTTACGTGTTTTTATTGTTGAACATTTATTTAACGATAAGGTTAATGCATTATTTGGGGCTGAACTTTGGCAAATGTTCGCACATAAGGACCTAAACTTTCTCTGAACTTGGCAATTATTCTCGCATAGGGGACTAACTTAGACAAAAATAAAGTTTAGGTTTCAATGTGAGAACAATTACTTAATTCAGGCCCCAAAAAATGGATTAACCTAGAACTAAAAATAGTAACGGATGTTGGCTTTTCTGTTTCTTGTTAGTGGAAATTATTTGATGTGATGAGCAGGTGTTAATTAATTAGTTGTCTGTTGTGTTGTCTTTATATGCAGCCGCATGGATTCTTTAACTGCTCTCCTGCTGTGGATGTCCCTCCTAATGCGTGCGAATTGGATACGAAAGACAATGATATCAAAGAAAATGTGGTACCCAAGTCTATGCAGAATGGTCTGATGTCAAAACTTTGAGCATATATTCGGCCCTGGAGGCATTGCATTTGTGTGCAATAAAAACATGGTACTATCAATTACCATCGCTGCTGTAGAATTTCATATAAATTTGTCTGCTTTTTAAGGGTTTGTGTACTAGGATGTGTGAATTATTACTGTAAAAGAACACTTCTTTTTTTCTTCAACAAAACAGAAAAATCTATATTTTTCTTTGTAAAAATGACTTTGATAAGCATAGCATGCTTATGCCACTTGTTTGTTTACTTTTATGTTAGTTTGTGTGCCCTTTGTGTTTGTTAAGAATTTTAAATTATGTTTGTTCTCCTTGTATTTGTTTGTTTAAATTAATTGAATTTTATTGTGAACAATAAATAAACATATGAACAAATAAATGCATTTTTTATATATAAAATAATAGAACATAAATATTAATAATTACATTATAAATAAATAAAAGATTATTAATTTTAATATTAATTATATAATAATTGAAAAAGAATTCACTAGAACGCTCTCAACCTGGGCATTGGTAGAGTGGGTATTGGTAGAGCGACTAAGATGGTCGTTGTAGGGAGGATGATCCTGTTGACACGGGTGATCCGACGAATGAGTCTCTTGAGGGAACTCGGTCTTCTTTCAAGGATGTGCTCCTGGGAGGTGGTATTACCAAGTTGGAGGCTCGCGAAGTGGATAACTTGAAGTTACAGGAAGGGGATGTAATCACGACAGTCATAAATGGTATACCGTTTATATGTTTCTCTTGAGGGAAATTCACTTCTTGGTTGAGGGAAGTATGTATCTTTCAATGGTTATCAAAATGGGAAGGAAAGTTTATTCCAACGCCTTATTAAGGTGTATTCTCTCTAGAAATCAAAGTTGACAATTCAATTGATGGATTTTGAGTTCATGGGTAACATATAGACACTATTTGACGATTCCTCCATGGTCGTTGTTTTCCACAAGTCAAGATTATCTGCGAATGATTACTGTTTGGATTCGTCTTACGTGAATCTTCCTATGTTTCTTCGAACGAATCATCTCCTTTAGATGTGTTGTTCATCGTTTGCTAACTTTTAGGCAAGTTCTTTTACCATTTACGGGAAAATAGGGATGCGGAAGATAATATTTTATTAAAAGTAAAGGATGATTATTACAAAGAGAGAATGTTTACAAAGAGAAAATCTTCAAAGTAAAATAGAAAAGAACTAAATTATTTTTCGGTTCCTTGTTTAGGCTTCATACAGTGCTATTTATAGCAAAATTTTTAAACTTTATTTAACTCTTTATTCAATCCCGAATAGTACTTCTGATAAGGATTAATTTATTGCAGCTTCCACATGTCCTTGGCCAATTTATTGTGGCTTCCACGTATCCTTGCATTTACATCATCTTTTTGTTTGTACATAGATGCCTTGTTTTGTAATTTACCTTATTCATTGAATTCTTTTGCCTCCTTTATTGAATTCTTCCATGTGGCTAGCTATTTTGTTTTTATCCTTATTGGATATTATTGAGATTCCAAGTCTCTATTTCATCCAAGTGTAAAGATTCTGGTGATATTCTTGGTGAATTCCAAGTCTCCCACGTGTTTCTAATTTCATCGATTATGTGCGATGGATAATCATCAATCTCTATATCAGTTATCCTTTTTAACAGCTTTAAAGATTCTTCGTCTCTATCTTTCTGGATATTTCCAGTATCGTCAGCCACTATCCTTCTTCCATCTGTCCAAAGTTCATAAGTCTGATGTTGAAGTACATGCTAAGTTGTTATCAAATCAATTCCTGTTTGGATCTGATAGTAAGTAAAATTATTATAACACTTGTCAATATTTTTTGTCAAGTGTTCTTTGTTTTCTTTGACAACTGATAACTTGGGGCTTCCAATCATTTTTTGAATAATCCATATTTGATATGGCTGATAAAATCTTTCTTTTCCAGCAATACCAATAAGACTACTTATTTGTATATAAAAATAATAATAGAAATCATCTTGATTTACTATTTTTGATAATATATTTTTAATAATTGCAGGAAAATCTTTTAGTAAATTAAAAGAAAGTTTTGAACAACTATTTCCTTAACAAAACTCCATTCAATACTGCTTATATCAAATGGTTCATGATCAAGTCTAAACTTTATAGTAAGAGTTTCTTCTCCTAATTCATTCATTAAAACATAAGCTTGTAAAAAATATTCAAAAAAAGTCTTTTGAAATTGAGTTTGCTGATTGCAAACAACTTTATTTATTTTTGCGAGGACTATTTGAACCTTTATGAATAAAATATTGAAATGTATCAAGAAGATTGTTTATCTCCTTAATATTCATATATTCTATTTCAAGCTCTTCCCAGTCTCTATATAAAATAGATTTTAATAATAATTCATAAGCTTCATCTTCTTTAGTTGTTTTTTCAACTAAGAATTGTGAAAACCTTGTAAGAGCTATTCTAAAATTTGCTCTCTGTTCTAAAATATGGGTTTTCCATATCTCATTGATAAATTTATAAATTTCACTTGGTAATCCTGGATTATAAAAATATTTTATTTCTGAAATTTGTTGTTGTTTCAACAAATTTTCTGCTCCTTTAATCATTTCATCATAACTGGCTTGAAATGCTGAATTTGGATATTGGGACCAAGGGTATTGGCTTACCATACTTGGTGTAGAAAATAATTGAGATCCAACTGGTGGTTTTACCATTGGATAAGGAATATAATATCCTTAGTTAGAATAGAACGATGGCTGTGGAGATGGCTTAATAAATCCTTGATTAGGAGTTATTGATTTCCCTTTGTTGGGCTTTTTATGAACTGTGGTCCATTCTCCAACTTGTTCTGGAGGTTTTTTTACCTCTATCCATAAGGCTTGCTAAGATAGTCAGCAATAATATTATCAGTGCATTTGACATATAAAACTTCAAAATTAAAAGTACATAATTCATTGTACCACCTAATTCTTCTAGGTACTGTTTCCAAACTTTTGTTAGTAAGGAATTGTTTAACCGCCTGATTATCGATTTTTATAATAAATTTTTTAGGTGCTAAATATATTAGAAAAGTTTTTATTCCTTTTCTTATTGCTAATAATTCTTTTTCATATATAACATAATTAATTTCATTTGGTTTAAATTTTCCTGAACTATATCCACATACTAATTCTTCATTTTTTTGCTGTTTTTGCTTTTAAAATACATCCCCAATAATTTTGTGATGCATCCGTTTCTAAAATTAATTTATCACCTTGTTTAGGTAAATAAACCTTTGGAGTATAATTTTTTTTTTGATTTTAAATTTTTTATAATTTCTGAATCTTTTTTAGACCAGTCAAAAGGTTTATCCTTTTTTAACTTTTCATATAGTTGGCCAATTTTTTAAGATAAGTTAGGAAAGAAATTTCTTCCATAATTGACTATTCCTAAAAATTGTTGAAGTTATTTTTTATCTTCAATATTTTCAGGAAATTCTTTTATTTTTATTATAATATGATCTTGTAGTTTAAGACCATCTGCTGATAAATTTAATCCTAAAAATTCTATTTCTATTTTTTCTAGTTCTATTTTCTTATGACTCAAAATAATTCCATGTTTTATGAATTCTTGAGAAATAATATTTAAATATTTTTTATGTTTTTCTAGTGTATCTGAAAATATTAAGATATCATCTATATAAACTACACAAAATTTTTTACATTTATTAAATATAGAGTCCATCCATCTTTGGAATATCTGAGGTGCATTACATAACCCAAATGGCATTACTCTCCATTGATAATGACCATTAGGTGCACTAAAGGCTGTTAAAGGCTTGGATTCTTCTATTAACATTATTTGCCAAAATCTTGATTTACAATCAAATTTACTAAAATATTTTGCTTGTTTAGCCTGATTGATTAAAACATTTTTTCTTGGGATAAAATATCCATCAAAAATAATATTTTGGTTTAGTCTTTTATAATTAATTACCATCCTAGCTTTTCCCTTTTTTATTTCAGCATGATTTCTTACCATAAAGGCTGGACTAGAATGTGGACTATTAGTTTTTTCTATTAATCCTTTTTCTAATAGTTCTTTGATTTGTATATCAAATTCATCTATATCTTGTTTAGTATAGATCATAGGTTTAACTTTAATAATTTTATTAGGATTTTCTAATTTTATTTCAAATATCTCGGACTATTTTGCCATAATTTTAATGGTTCTTCACTAAAATTATCTTCTAAAATTTTAAACAACCAATGACTTGTTTCTAGTTGTTTAATTTGTTCTTTTCTTATTGATGTAAATCCTTTATCACGCACGAATTTATGATTTTCTACTAAATGTATTTCTACAGAAGTTTTTTCTGCTGACAATATTACCAAGTTTTTATCAATAGAAAATGGTAAATGATGATATATAAAATTATTTCCTAATAATATATCTCCATGCATTTCAGGAAAACACAATATTTTAGGAATTACAAATCTTACATTATTTATGTAAATTGGTATATTTCTAGCCTTCAATTGAATTATGGTTTCTTCACCATCTATTCTTATGGCTCTAATTGGATTTTTCATTAATTCCCATTTTTCTACAGGAATGACATTTTCTCTACAACTACTAGTGGTAGCTCCAGTATCTAATAAAGCATGTAAAGAATATGTTTTATATTCTCTAAATTGAAATGTAATTTCTATATATGTATAATATTTCCTAGGTTGAAAATTTAAGAATGTAATAATATCATTTTTTCCCATTTTCATCTGTTGAATAATTGTAGAAGATTGTATATCTTCTATTCTAGTATTTCTAGAATTTCTACTAGGTTCAATAGGAAAAATAGGTATTTGAACTGTTTTCATACCTATTGGTGTTGAATTTGTACTTATATTATCCTCATCTTCCTCTGTTTGAGTATTAGAGGGTAATACTAAATTATTATTTGTATTTGTTATAGCATTATTTTTAAAATATAGTCGACCTCCGGATGGTACATATTCTATAGTACTTACTGGTTTTGAAGTACTAGCACCACTTATTTTATCTATCATCCAATCCCTTGGTATTGATAAATCTTTTAAATGCAATAATTTTGACTGAATTTTTGTAGTAAATTTATTAGGCTCAAATAACTCAATTATTTTATTATTAATCTCCTTAATTTCTACTTCTGCCGTGTTGGTATATTCATTAATAGAAGTCCAACTTATTGCTAAATTTTCTGCTAAATCATTAATTTCAGAATTTTTTGTCTAAATTCTTAAACATAAACACTCTTCTATTAAAGGATTTGTAATAGATATAAAATAATTTGGTTTAACTTTAAATCCTATTACTCCATTATGTAGATTAGATTGAATAACTCCAATAAGTGCTTTTATTGGATTTTCAAATCTTTTATCTAATAATACTGTTATTATAGGTATATCATGACATTTTCTAAATAAAGCTCTAATTGTTATCATAATTATACCTAAATGTATATATCTAACTTGAGGATATTTCTTTTTAATCCTTTTAATTTTTCTTTAGTAAATAATGGAATTTCTGTTAATCCACCTCTAGTATCTTTAGCAACTGTATTGCCACTAATTTTCTCTATATGTCTTTGACTCCATATTTTAAACTTAGATATTTTATATATTTCTTCTTTAGAAATATGATTTTTATTAATTTTTTCTATCATTTCATCAGAAAAGCCTTTTTCTTCTCCAATTAAATTTCTTAATTTTATATCTTGTTGTTCAGACTTAGGAATTTCTTCTAATTGATTTTTAGAACTGCTTCCAGTATTAAACATAAATATATATTCTTCATTATCTGAATCTGAATCTGAATCTGTTTCTGATATTAATTCGTATAATATTTCTTCAGTATTTATTTCTTCTTCATAACAAATTTCTAAATCTTGTTCTTCAAGACTTTTAATCATCTTTTTAGCACTTTTTCTTTTGTTAGGACAATTTGGTGCTATCTGACCTTCTTCATCACATATAAAACACTTACATATTTGTTTTTTAGATTTTTTAGAAGTTTTTCTTCTAATAATTTTTTTCTTTTTCTTATTATTACTAGTATATCTTTTATTTCTTGGTTTCTATCTAACAAATTTATATTTTCTATTTTTCATTCTATGCTTTTTATAAGTATTAGGACGTGTTGTTCTACATCCAAATTCCCATTCATTTTCTAAAATTTTTGTACAATGACTATAACTTAATTTATTTTTTACTTGTTTAGAAGCTTTAGTTTGTAAACAATGTAAAATTATTCTTTCTTTTGCAAAATTTATCTTATTACCTATAGAATCTATATTTTCTTTTGCTATTCCTGCTTTTTATTATGTTTATCTAAATAAGACACATATTTCTTTATACATATCTCATCCCATAGTGGGGGTAACTTATGAAAATATTGGTTTTTACAAAATTCTATATTTCCCTTTTTGAGCTTTTGATATTATGAAGAAATTTTTTAGAAAATTCTTCTAGATATCTTATATCACATAGTTTAATTTTGACAAAGTGTAACTAGCTATACTATCTTGATCTTTTTTATCAAAATAACCACAAAATTCTATTTTTAGAATATTTGTTAATCTTTTTAAAAGATCTTTAGAAGTACCTATCTGATTAATTAATTGTCCTTTTTGGACTTTTCCTACATCAGATTCTTCCCATCTTCTTAAAAATTGTAAAACATTTCCTTGAAAAGTTCCTACAAAATAATTTAAGAATTTTTCTTTTGACCAAGTATTGTTGTTGTTTACAACAATTGTCATTGACTGTGCCTAATCATCCATAGTTTTTTCATAGTCTGATATTGAAATATTAGTTAAATCTAAATATATTCCTCCTTGGGCCACATTTCTTTTATTTAAATCATCTATCCTATGTGATATAGCTATAGTCTGGCTTAGTTGTTGATTAGAAGACTCTCCTGTATATTCAGTTTTAATTTCATTAGTAGCTATATTTTCGGTTTGATTACCAAAAATCCTAGTTGTTTTTTCAACTGTTTCAAGGTCTTTATTTGAAGTTCTCAAATAATCATCTTTTAGGATATCTGATTCTATTTTTCTTTTACCATAAGGATCTGTTTGTTCAATATCCATTGGTTCCAGAATTTCTATATTTTTTTCCTCATATGTTGAAGTATTTTCTTCATCAGATTTATAACAAGTAACTTTTAAATCTTCTTGATTATCAGAATTACTAGAACTACTACTTTCTATAGTATCATAATTTAACATATAATGATAATTAAACAGAGTAAATAGATCTTTATGTTTTTCATAAATTTCTTCTATTAATTTTAAATATTCTTTCATTTTTATCTTTACTATTAGTAAATCTTCTTTTCCAATGTTCTATAAGTTCTTTAAAGGATTGAAAATCATATTTTTGTTGAGTAATATATTTTCTTTTCTGTTTTTCAGAATTTTTATTTTTATTAATAGTAGAAGATGATTCTTCTGAAGAAGTATCTTCTTCATTCCTAAGTTGCTCAAGGTCTTGGTTGTCACGACCTTGATCCATGAAAGTGGCGAGGCTCTTGGTCCTTTACTTCTTGGGCCGGCCGTCCTTAGTGTGGACATGTAAGTTGCCCTTGTCTTGCTTCATTCATGCCTTGGGAAGTGTTTTTGCCCATCACCTCTTTAGAGGCATACTTCTTGATTTTTCCTCGAACAAAATGTTGTGGATGAGAAAGTTCCACTGTTCATGGAGGTGAAGGTTCACGAACAATGTGTGCTAGATATAAGGATGGAATAAACAAAAACTTATGAAGACGTCCAATGTAGATAGGGAGAACCTTTGTTCATCATGGTAATGTCTCATGGTAATGCCTTGAGCCTTTGATAGTATTAAACAAGTGATTGACGATCGTAATAGAATCTCAAATAAATGTAGATGTCAAGAATACTACAAGGTAGTGAGAAATGATCATGATGGGACCTTGGACAAGCATAATCGATTAGAGTACTTTAAGAGAGTGAGCAACAATCGTGGTGAGGCCTTCAGGAATAAGTGGATTCCTAAAGTGTTGTAAGGGAGTGAACAACAATTGTGGTAGGACCTCAAACGGATGTAGGCACCAAGAGTGCTTCAAGAGAGTGAGCAACGACCGTGATGAGGCTTTCAGACATAAAATGATGCTAAAAGTGTTACAAGGGAGTGAGCAACTATCATGGTAGGGTCTAAGTGTTACAAGGGAGTGAGCAACTATCATGGTAGGGTCTTAGTCAAGGAATGACATCAAGGATGAAAGGCTCGTCCTTTTTTCGTGTTTGTTTTGTGGTGAACATTCCTTAGACACCTTGAAAGAGGAAATAATCGCGAGTAGGCATAAGAGGTTGCTTTTATGGCATACTTCAACGATTAAGTCAACTTATCAAATGAAAAATAATTTAAGTATGAGAATCAAATTTGATGCGCTTATGTGGCAAGCATAGTGATACCCTCGATTGATGCTTAAACCCTAAAGTAATGGATTTTGTTCGTAGGGGCCTAGAATTCTAGAAAGATAGAGAGCACTAAAGAGAGGTACTCTTAAAATAGAGAAGAATGTGAAAATGAGCGAAGATTTTAAGAACGAGATTTGTAAAATGAGTTGTGTATGAGATATGTAAATTCCCCTATTTATACCCAAGTTCGTGGCCAAGTAACTTTTCGATTTGCACAAAGTTACCGGTCACGTACCTCTCACTAAATAGGGGGAGAGCTGTGTGCTTAAGTTCATACACCTCAGTTATTATCTAAGGAATCTAAGGATGCGAGCGATCCCTTATCCCTATGAGAAGCCAAATGAGTTTTCTGGCTTCACGTGAGCTTTATAAGCCCAAGTGTTGAGCCCATGAAAGCCCATTGATGGACTTTCACACTTGATGGTTCTAAGAATGGGCTTCGGATTGATATCAAAAGTGACCTACAAAATATTCGCCTCCTGCGACTATTCTAGATATGTCGGTAATCACTATAGAGACTCAGTTTCACCTTCTTGTTCAATGGTGATGAGCCATGTAAGTGGAGAAGCCAGTAAATTTGTGGATTACACTTGATGTTTGCATATCATCAGTGATCTCATAATCAATGATCCTAAATCTCCAGGCAAATCTTCCATTGCGTATTTTTCCAATGTCTCCATTGATTTCAACTAACATATTCTGGTTTACCTCACAGCAAGTATTCAAGAGGATCGATGTCTATGTGAAGACAAAATTGTATATTATCTAAATTGGAAAGCTGTCCGTAAAGCTCTTCATGCTCAGCTTGTTGGGGTTAAGAAATGGATTGTCTGCAGTAAGTACTACTTCATGCTTGAGCTAAAAAACACTTCGTAATATAAGAAAAGTTGGTTGGATCTTGCTTGAGCCATATGCTGCTAAATTAGTTTATTCTTGTATTAGTTGTCCAATACTCAGGCTTAGTTTGGATGGACAGTGTGTTTAGCTCCGGTAAGGTTAAAAACAGCGGTGGCGGTGAGGTTAGTTACTGTAAGGGTGAGATTGGATACTGTAGCGGTGAGATTAGAAACAATGGTGGAGTGTGTGTTTAGATTCAAAAACAGCTCTAGCAGTGAAGTGAGAATAAAAAATGACTATTAAGGACATCAAATTAGAATTGATATATAATAGAAATTTTTTAAATTATTTTACTTTTATAAAATTATTAAAATATGTGAATTTATAAATTCATTTAATAAAATATTAAAATATATCTTCTAATATTTTATTATAAATATTTTAATTAATTATATAAATATTTTTTTTATAAAAATCCACTTAAAAATATTATTTGTTATCATGAAAATACAAACAATATTATTATAATGAAACATTATTTTTAAATTTAATAAAACTAAAATTTTAAATATAAAAGAGATTGGGATAAAAAATAAAATGAGATATATTTTATCTAAAGTATATAAATTATAAAAAAAAAAATCACATGACAAAGACAAAATAGTAAAAGCATACCTACGTTGAACTCACTGCAAGTTTGTTGAACTCACTGCAAGTTTTTTGGTTTCTACTGGTGTTGTAGTGTTTAACGCACTGATGCTGTGCAATCCAAACAACTTCCACCAGCACGATTACATTAGAATCCAAACAGCTTCCACCAGCACGATTACATTAAAATAACACTCAATCGCACCACAGGAAAACGGGCATCCAAAGGAGCCCTCAATTTTTAACTTTCTTTGCAGAAATGTAGACTGCTTCCAATTGCAGTCGAGGGAACTAAGAAGAAGACTACAGTAGAGAGCTGGAGTAAACTGTGTTAAAATCTAATGATTTTTCTGCGTATTCTTGCATCCACCGGACCCAAGAAAAGGAAGGAACTAAATAACATGGATACACGAACTACGAATAACCAAATATATAATCCGGAAATGACCAGGACGCTTAGCCGCTTTAACTATGAACAAATGTTTTCCAGATAAAAGGGTGGTAGAAGTGGAACATAATCACATTAGAACGTATTTCAATATAATTCAAAACAATATATCCAAACAGTTTATTGTGAAGTTAAATTCTAAACTAACGCTACCAGCATCTTCTTTGCCCCTTCCAATTAAGCAGGAGATTTTAGGTGTCAGAAATACACCTTCAATGCCAACGGGCAAGCTAGCGATGACTTTCAAATCAACTGCCAAGTAGTCCTTTCAATGAAAACGGAAAGGTAAAAAGAGCATATATCCAAAAAAGGCTATTTGGTTACACGACTGAAATTGGATCGCCCAATGACTCAGGAGTACCGCTGCTACCATTGAGAACCGTAACATTTCCATCGGAGTCAACATCAACGATTACTGAATCACCCTCCTTGATTTCCCTGGCAAGCATTTTCTCGGCCATGCTGTCCTCGAGAAGTCTCATAATGGCTCTTCTCAAAGGCCTTGCACCATAGCTCGGGTTGTATCCTTCTTCCACCACCCTTTCCCTAAACCTTTCAGTCACTTGAAGCTCTATCTCTTTGTCTTTAAGCCTGTCAAACACCTCCTTAAGCATTATATCTGCTATCTCCTTCACCTCCAACTTGGTGAGCTGCCTGAAAACAATCATTTCGTCCAATCTATTCAAGAACTCAGGCCGGAAATATTGTTTCAGCTCTTCCGTCACCAGGCTCTTTATTCTATTGTAACTGCTGTCTTTCTCATCATAATCAAGATCAAAACCTATCCGTCGGCCACCCTTCTCAATTACACTGCTTCCAACATTAGATGTCATTATCAGAAGGGTATTCTTGAAATCCACTGTTCGTCCTTTACTGTCTGTCAACCTTCCATCCTCGAGTATCTGAAGCATCATGTTGAAGACATCAGGATGGGCCTTCTCAATTTCATCAAAAAGTACTACAGTGTATGGACGTCTTCTAACAGCCTCAGTTAGCTGACCACCCTCAGTGTAACCAACATACCCAGGAGGTGAACCAATGAGCTTGGACACTGTGTGCCTTTCCATGAACTCACTCATATCAAGTCGGATCATAGCTTCTTCAGAGCCAAAATAGTAAGCAGCTAAAGCCTTTGCTAGTTCTGACTTTCCTACACCAGTTGGTCCAGAAAAGATGAAGCTAGCAATTGGCCGGTTGGGGTTCTTGAGACCTACACGGGCACGTCGGATAGCACGGCTAATGGCTATAACAGCTTCATCCTGACCAATGACTCGCTTATGAAGTGTCTCTTCCATCTTAAGGAGACGATCAGATTCATCAGTTGATACTTTCTCAACAGGAATACCAGTCCACGAAGAGACTATATGCTGGATGTCCACTTCTGTCACAACAGGACCTCCATCTCCTGCCTCAGCCTCAGCCTTGTTCATCTCCTTGTCTTTCTCCTGAATTGCAGTAATCTGAGCCCTAAGCTCAATTTCTCGATCACGTAATTCCCCGGCCTGTTTAAAGAAAGTAGTATGCATTGAGCTAAACCAAATTTTGTAAAAACCAAAAAGGTAAAAGAAATGGTGACTACTTAACAGCATTATAAGAAATCAAAATTTTGAGACCATCAAACAATCAAATACAAAAATGTTAAGACCCAAAGGAAGACCGTTAATATATTTTGATCCACCCTCTAGAAGAAATCACCATAAAATGGGCCCATAAAACTAGAAAAACTTTTGTACCTTCTCAAAGTCCTGGCTGCGGACTGCTTCATTCTTTGACTTTGTGATCTGCCTCAGCTCTTTTTCAAGCTCTTTAGCTTCCTCAGGGAGCTGCACCAACAAGAATGCCATCAAATAAACTTGAGACAGAAAGGCAAACAAGAGTCACTCACCGCTAGATTTAAGAGAAGCACACCTGTGCATGACGAAGGCGAACACGAGAACCGGCTTCATCAATCAAGTCAATTGCTTTGTCAGGTAGAAAACGGTCACTGAAATTTACATAAATCAAAGTGAGATATTTAGTGACTAAGAAATTGCAAATACTTTATGAAATAAGATGATCACATGCCTGATGTACTGGTATGACAGCTGTGCAGCAGAAATTAAGGCCTCATCTGTGTACCGAAGCTTATGGTGAATCTCATAACGTTCTCGCAAACCTTTCAAAATCTGTATAGTTTCATCAACAGATGGTTCAGGCACTTTGACCGGTTGGAATCTTCTTTCCAATGCTGGGTCTTTCTCAATATGCTTTCTGTATTCGTCCAGTGTTGTAGCTCCAATACACTGCATGAATTCAAATAGAATACTTAAGAAAAAAGATTTTATCAGAACAGAGCCAATAGTTTGCATTAACCCAATACTGTTTTCAACAGTAGCACAAATACCAGATATAACAATATGCCTCACTTCACCTTGCTAAACAGAAAATCCTGACATAAGCAGGCAGCAATAGACAGGCCCCAAATAATTCAGACAGAAGTGAGATCATGACAATCAACTTTAGGCTCTTAAAATTGTAATATTTAGTGAAACTATAAACAGAAAATTGGCCTAGTATATTGATATGCAGCTCAACCCAAACCTAAAAAAGACTTGAGAAAACTTAATTTTCTATTTCCTTACTCTATTTGCTGACTTAAAATTAATATACAGACTACAATCTCCATTGCAAGAACAAGATTTACCTGCAATTCACCTCTTGCAAGAGCTGGCTTCAAGATATTGGCAGCATCAATAGCACCTTCTGCAGCTCCTGCTCCAATTAAGGTGTGCACCTCATCAATAAACAATATAATTTCATCACTTTGTTTGATTTCCTCCATTAGCTTCTTCAATCTTTCCTCAAATTCTCCACGATATTTAGTTCCAGCAACAAGGAGACCCATATCAAGTGTAATAACCTAACAAGAAAAGAGGGTCAATGAGCATAAGTCATTGAAAAAGAAAACAGAAAAAACAGTTACAAAAAACTTAATATATCTTTGGGAGCTCGGGAAAACATGGGGAACTAGGTGAAAGAGGAAACCTTAGTGCTAAGAGAACGAGCACCTCACTTATCATTTTTAACTAGCTTTGCACAAGACCCTTGCAGTTTCAATATCTCAAATTTCTTGAAAGTAATAACATACAAGTTCAGAATATAAGGCACTAAAATCTCCATGAATAATTTTTCATGTCATGTACATTAATGCAGTAAAATCCAGGGAGAATTACTCAATGCAGATAAATGTTATGCACAGATTTTAGTATGCAACTTGTGCAATGGAAGGAAGTTTAAGACAGTTCTAATGGGAACATGCAAAAGAAATACCAGATCCGCAAGTCAGGACAAAGGCACAATTCTGAAAATGAAAAAAGAAATACCCTCAATTCTTTAATCCCTGTGATAAGATAAAGTGTGTATAAGAAAAAGAGACATTTTACGCACCTTCTTTCCCTCAATTGTATCAGGAACATCACCACTGGCAATACGTTGAGCAAGACCTTCTGCAATTGCAGTTTTACCAACACCAGGTTCTCCAATAAGACACGGATTGTTTTTGGTTCGTCTACCCAATATTTGGACAACACGTTCTATTTGGTCCTGCCTCCCAACAACAGGATCCAATTTACCCTGAAAGTGGAAGAGACCTGCTTAGAAACGAGCACATATAAATACTAGGATATAAAACAGATAAACAAATTCCTTGCCTCCTCAGCTAGCTTAGTCAGATTGGTCCCATATTCCTCAAGTGTTGGCATCTTGGTGTTTCCACCTGATCCTCCAGTAACAACACTAACTTCATTGCCCTCACCAACCATACGAATAACCTAGATAATCAAATGAATAATTAACCCCATTGATTTTTATATTGAAAAAAAATGAACCAGAAATTTGAAACAAGATCAAATCTAAAGGCATTCTTACCTGGGTGCGGATATTACTTGGGTCAGCACCTAAATTCTCAAGAACACGGGCTGCTACACCTTCACCTTCACGAAGCAACCCAAGAAGAAGATGCTCTGATCCAATATAATTATGGCCTGAAATTTTCATAAAATAAGATTTACCAATTAATCAAAGTAACTTTTCCAAGTCAAGTCCATAATACTTGTTTTATAAACAAAATGAATAGAGGAGAAAGTCCTAAATGACAATCAGGGATTTCATGAGGCAAGCTAAGAGCTTACACCTACATATCATGGTTGTTTAAATAAGGAAAAGCCTCCTCACTACAACAATCCTTCGGTATTTTTTCCCAGCTTCATCAAGTCAAAAGTTTTTCCTATAGGTTAAGGCAAATGGAAAATTTGATTCCTTCAACTTGCCCCAAATAAATAAACTCTAACACAGATGCATATGACAGTATGAATTGTAATATAAGTAACCAACTCAAATAAAATGAAATTTGATAAAATGGTTTGAGTAACTCTCAATGCTAGCTAAATTCCCAGTTTAAAAGATGGCATAAATAATTAAAATCGAAAAAGGAGAAACTAAAAGATAGAGATACCAAGCTGGCGAGCTTCTTCCAACGACAGTTCCAGAACACGTTTTGCGCGAGGAGTAAAAGGAATCTCCACAGCGACAAATCCACTTCCCCTTCCAATTATCTTCTCCACTTCTACACGTGCATCTTTAAGATTGATTCCCATGGATTTAAGAACTTTTGCAGCAATGCCAGTACCTTCACCAATAAGGCCCAATAAAATTTGCTCGGTACCAACAAAATTATGGCCAAGCCGTCTGGCTTCCTCTTGTGCAAGCATAATTACTTTAATCGCTTTCTCAGTGAAGCGCTCAAACATGGCCTTAGGTACGCATCTGCTACCCCTTCCTCGTCGAGAAAATATTGAAATTCCAACCTTAGAATGGAAATTTTGGCCAAATCTGACAATATTATCTAAAGAATTTGAGCCTCGCAACCCAGAGAAACTCCTTATCCTCAATCCAGGAGATTGTAAACTGCACATCATTTTGGCAGACCTCTTTGGTTTTCCAGATTCTTTAGACGCACCATGGCTACGACTAGTAAGTAGAGTAGGAACAATAGCAGACTGAGCCAGAATCTTAGCCATCACTCCTATGCAATCTACATTTGGTAATAAAACAAGTCAATTGAAACTAATACTTCAAAAGACACAATCCAAAAACTTGCATCATTCGCAAATTACAAGACTCCACTAAGCATGAATAAAGGTATAAATCATTCACCAACAATCGCTTCAAAAGAACATAGTTGAACAAAAAAACAAGACAGCATATAGTCTCAAAGTCAACCAAAAGAGAAATAAAAAACCAGGTGCTTGTCTATAGGTCATTTTAATTACCATATTTATAGCACTTCATCGAGCAAAACATAAATTCATAGCATTTCGTCAAGAAACATTAACCAAATATACTCATCTTACCCTAATATATGCACCTTCAGATAACAAAGTTATCAGCACATGTATTAATAATTGATATAAAGCTAAGGTGCAATAATTAAATCTAAAAAATGAAATAAAACGACTTACAAAAAAGCTTCGCACTTTCAATAGGCTTAATTTATTTAAGCATGGTTACTCACCTTATTCATAAGCAATCACCACAGAAAACAAAAAAAAAAATTGAAAAAAAATACACAAACTAAAACCCAACCAAACACCATACCAAAACCCTAAATCAGATCTTTTGGAAAAAAAAACGAACAAAGAGAGACAAAGGTGAAAATCCAAACATTCAAAAAGCTCATAAAGGCATAAGAAAACATTAAATTAAAGCTAAAGAAAAACCCAGCAAACAATATAAAAAACTCACCTAAATAAAAAGAAAGAGTCGGTGAAGAATTTAAAAAGCAGAGAAACTAAAATAGAAAACAAAAAAAAAAAAGGGTATTCTCTTTCAGAAGCCGCAGAGTAGAAGAGACCCTTTCTCTTTTTTCCTTTTATCTTCTGGGAGTGGTCGGCCGAAAGATAAAATGAAGAAGATAGATGTGGTTTATATTTATATTAACATTTTCTTTGTATTTAGTATTTCAGATATGTATACATATGATAATACCTCCTCAAATCTAATATTATATTACCACAAATGGCAATTTTAATATATTACCACACCATTTATATTTTTAAAAATTAAATTAAATAAATAATATTTAAAAAATTGTTAATTAGATAAATTAAAATATATTTAACATTATTAAATTAAATTAGATAGATAATTTTTTGTTTAAAATAAATTAGATAAATTTTTAAGTAAATAACCAGAAATTTTGAAAATTAGATAAATATTTAATTAGATAATTTATACATTTGATTTAATTTAAATACTTTGTATGTATATTATATATATTATTGCTTATTTTAAATTTTGGTTTTAACTTAACTTTTTTAAAAATTAATTATCACATTTTTAAAATAGTATTTTTTATATTACATAATTTATTTATTAATCATATTTTATGATTATTTTCAAAAAAATACTTTAAAATCATTATCATATGTTTGCTAGAACTTGTCCCTACTTCACCGATAAAGGTACTCATGGGTCAGATTAGATCGAGTCTAAGCATGATATTAACATATTTTATGCTTACTCAAGCTTGGCCCAGCCTCAAATATGAATTTAAAATTTTACTTAAACTCGCCCATATTTACAAAACAATAATTCAAGCCTATTTTAAGCCCGGTCATATTATTTTTAATTTTTTTAAATATTCATATTATATTATTTTACTATTTAATAATTTTATACATTTCTATTTATTGAAAAATTTTTATATAGTCATCTTAACATTATTTTAACGTTTACATTAGAGTAGTATTATATATTTAGTATAAGTTTATTTTTTTAATGTGTTCTAAATTACATAATATATATAAATAACATAATATAAGATAATATAAACTTAAAAATAGGCAGGGCTTGAGCACGAGCCCAACTCATATTTTAAATAGGCTTATTTTTTACCAAAATCTATTTTTTGAGCCTAATATTTTTACCTAAACCCTCAAAATTTTAAGCGGGCCTTCAAGTTTGGTCAGGTAGCCCGACCCATAAACAGGTCTATTCACCGAGGATTTAAAAAGTATAATATATACTAGAAATCCTATCACACACATATGTGTGTGAAAATCACAAATTTAGAATATAAATATGTGTTTAGAATAGCTTCTAATACATAATGAAACATATGGTTTAAAACTAATTAACCATCATAACATATGAAATATGCACAATATAAAAAATGTGAGATAATAAATTGTGTATGTTAAAATAAAGTTATATAAAATACATTAAATGAAACTTTGGTTCAGTGGTAAATTTAATGTTTTATCAATTTAATTGATATAGGTTCAAATTTCACCATATGTATATTTTTATTGGTTGTTAAAATAAAATGATTAAAGTATTCTCAAATAATATAAATTATTTTTATATTTTTATTGTAACACCCCAAACCTGGCCTAAACGTTATGGCCGGATCTGGCGACTTCACATGAGAGGGCTTTTGGAAAAACTTAGCATATTATAAACGAGCAGTTTATTATTTTTACTTAAGTCGTGACATCCTTACTCTAATTATTACTAGAAAATAATTCTTTTACGCGGAAGCAAAATTGTCATTCATTTCTACTGAACCATAACCTTAACAGTTTAAACTCCCAAAACCCAAAATTAATAGTTCAAGCCCAAAAATAAATCACAAAACAATTAAAAATAAAACTAACATAATAAATGTTACTCAAAATCCATAAGTGTTTAACAGTAGTCACTATCGAGCCCTCCGTCGCACTGATCCATCTACACACCATGTGGGGATAAAATCGATCCACCCAGCCCTACACACCAAGTATAGGGATACAATCACCCATCCAACCCTACACACCAAATGGTACCGTAAAATAGTACATAAAAGATATACGAGCTTAGCTGCCAGATAATAGGCTAATCGCCTTTCAGACTTCCTTCTCTTCATAGCAATCCCAACCCAATGCAATGCGTCATAAATATCGTGGCATGCTTTTATGCAGATAACAGATCATATCAATATTATGACAGAACAGATATACAGAATCAGACAGATACACATGCTTATATTATCATGCTTTAGCATACAATTCATCAATCATTCAGAATATGGGTCTAAGTAACGCTTACCGCCCCTACAATCAGGTCACAGTCGACTTAGGCGACCCATGCAACCTTACAGAATATTTCAGACAAATTGGACTCACACGCCCGTGTGCCCTGCCCGTGTGGCCCACGGCCCAAATTGGCCTTACCTGTGTGGATCACACGGCCTGGCCTAGATTCCCACATGCCCGTGTGGGCCTACAAGTTCGTGTGGCCCACACAACCCATTTGTTTGAGCCCGTGCCTCGTACACGGCCTATAAGGCATCACACGCCTGTGTCCGTTGGCCCCATGTGGCGTGCGCACGGCCTGGCTCGTAGACCACACGGTCGTGTATCGCCACATGACCTTCACACGGGTAGTTCATACGCCTATGTGACGTCGACAATTTCAGTTTTGACTTTCACCGAAACCGTTTTCTATGTAATCGAAGTACACACCTGGTTCATTTTCACTGCTATTCCAACCAAGAGCACTCTAAAGCCTAAGATTGACAAAATCGAGCCCAAATCAGTCACTTAAATTAATTTACTTAAGAATGAACAAATCCCAAAATGCGAGATCTACTTACCTTCGACGAAGAACGATGTTTCCTTGCTGTTTAGAACCCCAATTAGTGATCCACGGATCCTTGAACATTCCCTAAACAACAACCAAAATCTTTCTTAACAAACTCCCACATAAAACACTTAACTTGATTAAAGTGATACTTACTGAATCGACGAAACCACTATCAAAGCACCAAGCCAAACAGAAGAAGACAAAAAAATGAAGAAGAAGAAGAAAAACGGAGAAGAAGAAAAAATAAAGAAAAAAATTTCGGCAGCAAGGGTTTGGAAGAGGAAGAAACGGTAGAGAAACTATTTTGCCAAAAAGAAGGAAATAAGAAAACCCTAATTCTTCCCTTAAGCCCACAGCTCAGAATTTTAATAAAACCCAACAGTTAACTGAAACTTGCAGTAAAAATAATCCCAACGCCACTGTAGGGAATCGAACCTCTGTCCCTAAGCGCAATCCCTTACCACTTAACCACTAGACCAACAAGCCCATTCTGTTAAGTTTTTACCAACCATTCTATATAAGCCTGCTGACCTCAAGTCAGGCTTTATTCAAATAATACCCAAAATTTAGCCCAAGTTAACGCTTAAATTTGAAACCTCCCAAACACACCCTAGAGCATTTAATCATTTAGCCCAGCATATGATTAGGCTAAAGTAACACGAATCACAAATTCAGACACTTCCAAGCCCAATACTCAAAAAAGCTGAAACTACAGAAATTTGAGGCGTTACAACTCTACCCCCTTAAAGAAAATTCATCCTCGAATTTTACCTGATCAGAAAAGGTGAAGATACTGCTGACGCATCGAATCCTCTAGCTCCCAAGTAGCTTCCTCAGTGCTATGATTCCGCCACAACACCTTCACTAAAGGAATAGACTTCCTACGCAGAACCTTGACATAACTGGCTCCTCCTCAAACTTCAGATCCAGTCTAACCCCAATCTCTTCCACAAGCACAATGTGAGTAGGATCAAAGCGATAGCGTCTCAACATCGACACGTGAAATACGTCATGTATACGATCTAACTCTAGAAGAAGCTCCAACTGATATGCGACTGGTCCCACTCGCTTCAGAATTCGATACGGCCCAATAAATCGAGGGCTCAGCTTACCCTTGTGACCAAACCTTAAAACTTTCTTCCATGGCAAGATCTTAAAAAAACCATATCTCCTACAGAATACTCAATGTCCTTCCTTTTCAAATCCGCATAGGACTTCTGTCTATCAGAAGCCACTTTCAGTCGATCCCAAATCAAGTGGACCTTATCCTCAGTCTCTGATACTAACTCCGAACCTAGAATATTTCGCTCACCTAACTCAGTCCAGCACAAATGAGTGCGACACTTACGTCCATACAGTGCCTCATATGGTGCCATCTGAATACTAGACTGATAGCTGTTATTGTAAACGAACTCTACCAGAGGCAAATACTCCTCCCAACTACCTCAAAAATCTATGACACAACCCCTCAACATATCCTCCAATATCTAAATCACCCTCTCTGACTGACCATCCGTCTGAGGATAAAAAGTAGTACTGAAATCCAGACGAGACCCCAAAGTTTCATGAAGTTTCTGCCAAAATCGAGACGTAAAACGGGGATCCCTATCGGAGATGATCGAAACAGGAACCCCATGCAACCTCACTATCTCAGAAATGTAGAGCTCAGCCAACTTTTGTAAGGAGAAGTCCGTCCTAACTGGAATGAAGTGTGCAGTCTCGGTCAATCGATCCACGACTACCCAAACAGAATCCTTCTTAGTGGGTGTCAGAGGTAACTTACTAATGAAGTCCATCGTTACTCGCTCTCATTTCCACATCGGTATCTTTACTAGCTGTAGCAAACCTGAAGGTAACTGATGCTCAGCCTTAACAAAGTCGGCCACATCACGTTTCAATCCTGGCCACCAGTACAAATCTCGAAGATCCTTATACATCTTGTTTCCACCAGAATGCATAGCGTAAGGGCTACTATGCGCCTCTTTCAGAATCGACAATCTCAGATCCTCATCATTAGATACATAGATCCGATCTCGGAAACGCAATACTCCATCACTGTCAACCCCAAAATCAGTAGCAGTTCCAGCCTCAACCTGACGGAATCGTAACTCAAGTGACTTATCTCCCAACTGCTTATCATTAATCTGATCTAACCACATCGGTCTAACCTGCAACTCAGCAAGAAGACTCCTATCGTCATAAAGACTCAGTCGAGCAAACAACGCCTTCAATTCAGTCATAACCCTACGGCTCAATAAATCTGCCACCACATTGGCTTTACCTGGATGGTACTCGATAACGCAATCATAGTCCTTAAGCAACTCAACCCAACGACGCTGCCTAAGATTTAACTCCTTCTGAGTGAGGAGATACTTGAGGCTCTTGTGATCAGTGTAGATGATACACTTCTCATTGTACAAGTAATACCTCTAGATCTTAAGAGTAAAAACCACCGCTGCCAACTCCAAATCATGCGTCGAATAATTAACCTCGTGATTCTTGAGTTAACGAGATTCATACGCGACCACTTTACCATCCTGCATCAAGATGTAACCCAAACCCACATGTGACGCATCACTGTAAACCATAAAATCCTTGCCAGACTCAGGTTGTATCAGAACTGGAGCCTAAGTCAGAACTATCTTGAGCTTCTCAAAGCTCTCCTGTTGAGCATCAGTCCAAACGAAGGGGACTCTCTTACGCAGTAACTTGGTCAATGGCGCTGCTATCAACGAGAACCCTTCTACGAATCGTCGGTAAGATCCTACCAGTCTTAGAAAACTGCAGACCTCCGACACACTTTTCGGCTGTTTCCAATCCAATACAGCCTCAATCTTATGAGGGTCAACACGAATCCCCTTAGCAGACACCACATGTCCCAAAAAGGTTACTTCCTTAAGCTAAAACTCACACTTAGAGAACTTTGCATAAAGCTATTTCTCCCAGAGAATCTGTAAAACAACCCTGAGATGCCTATCATGTTCGTCCTCAGTCTTAGAATACACCAGAATGTCGTTGATAAATACCACAATGAACTGATCTAAGTAGGGCTGAAACATACTGTTCATCAGATCCATGAATGCCGCTGGTGCATTAGTTAACCTAAAAGGCATAACTAGAAACTCATAATGTCCATACCGAGTCTTAAATGTCGTCTTATGCACATCGGCCTCCTTTACTCTCAACTGATAATAACCGGACCACAGATCGATCTTAGAGAACACTGAAGCTTATCTGAACTGATCGAATAAATCGCCTATCCTCGAAAGTGGGTATTTATTCTTGATCGTCAACTCATTCAACTGACGATAATCGATGCACATCCTTATCGTACTGTCATTCTTCTTCATAAATAGAACCGGTGCTCCCTATGGAGACACACTAGGACGAATAAACCCACGATCTAACAACTCCTGAACTTGAGCTTTCAGTTCTGTAGCTCTTTCGGTGCCATTCGATAAGGGACGATAGACACCGGAGCTGTACCAGGAATCAACTCAATCCCGAAATCCACCTCACGACTTGAAGGCAATCCTAGTAATTTCTCTGGAAAGACATCTGGAAAGTCTCTCACAGTACAAATGTCCTTAACCGAAGAGTCCACAGAATCAGAAACACTGAGGTAGGCCAAGTACGCCTCACATCCTTTCCTCATAAGCTTCTCTGCTACCATAGTAGATATTACATTACCCAGATAATTCTGTCGCTCTCCAATTACGACTACCCATTATCCTCCTCGGTCCTCAGAACCACCTTTTTTTTCAGCATAATCCAGACTTACACGGTGTTTTACCAACAAGTCCATCCCCAATATTAAGTCAAACTCCCCAAACGGAAGTTCCATCAGATCAGCCAAAAATATTGTACCTTGGACTTTCGAAGGAAAGTCCCTGAATAGTTTACTAACCCTAATGGACTGCCCCAACGGACTCACCACAGAAATCTCACTAGAAGTGCTCTCATATGGAATCCCCAAAGTTTAAGACACAGAACATGCCACATAAGAGTACGTAGAACCTATGTCTATTAGTATAACATAAGGTACATTAAGAATGAAAAACATACCCATGATGACATCTAGAGCATCTCCATCCTCACGACGACGTGCAGCATAAACAAGTACAGGCTGCCTCGCCTCAGTCGGCCCAGCACCCTTACCAGGTGCTCTCTGACCTCGACCCATACCATTACCACCCCTAGCCTGTCCTCGGTCCCTAGGTGGCTGCTGTACTCCTCTCAGCGGCTGTGCAGTCTCAGTAACTAGAGCTTGCATCTGATTACCCCTCAGTGGGCAATCCTTAACTCGGTGCTTAGTCGAACCACATCTCAAACAAGCTCCAGTAGATCTCCAACATTCGCCTGGATAGCTTCTATTACACAGCTAACAGATCGCCACCCCAGTAGGCGTAACAATAGGCCCAACTCTCACGGGCCCGTCAGTCTTGGCCTTTTTCTTAGGCCTCATCCTAGAACCAGTAGACTCAGAATCCCTCTTAACTTTTCTTTTTTCATGATTTTGGCGCTCAGAGCATTTCACCTCCTCTGCTATCTTGGCCTTCTCGACCAAGACTAAGAAATCTCGCTCCCTCTGAGGAGCTATTAGAACTCGTAGACCATCATCAAATCAAACACAGTGCTCATACTCAGTCGTCACCATGCCAATCGCATAGCAACTCAGCCTCAGAAATTCGGCCTTATACTCGGCCACTGAATGGTCTCCCTGAGTGAGATTTAAGAACTCACGTCGCCTAAGGTCCGTATAGCTAGGTCCCACATACTTAATCTGATAGGTGGTCTTAAACAGATCCCAAGTCAACCTATCAGGTTAAGTACCCTCCTTAACGGTCAACCACCACTGGTATGCCTCATCTCGAAGCAAAGACACAGCTCCCTTAAACTTTTGCCCATCAGAAAAGTCTAGATCATCCATAATGCGCTCTGTGGCCTCCATCCAGTACTCGGCCACACTCAGAACAAATCCAGCGATACCCTTAAATATCTCAGCCCCATTTGATCAGAGTAGTTCCGTAACCGACCCACGACCTCCAGATCCAACATTAGCCCCAGCGACCCTCTCTAGAATTCACAGTATGGCCTGGGACAGTACATCGTCCTCAGTTGCACGGTCAATAGACTCAGCATCAGTCTCAGCAGTAGGTGATACTGGTTCCCGCTAGAGTCCAAATCAGGGATCGTATTAGATGCGAGAGACTCAGCTTGAATCCCTCTTCGGCCTCTACCTCGGCCTCTAGTACCCCTTTCACGAGTACCACGTGTGCTCATCGTAACTATCAAATTAATCTGTATTTTAAAAGTTTTATGCATATCAGTTTATAGTTTCAATAATTATTAATAGATATTTTATGCAGAGCAACACCAAAGTTTCAGAGTCAGTTATCGTGAGTAATACGTCTCACTACAATTTTAGTTTACACTACCTAAGTTTTTCAGAAATGTACAACCTATAGTAGTCTCAATATACATACATAGCATAACAGACAGATACAGATAAAATTTCATTATAAGCATACTTAAACAATACATATCAGAGTTTCAGAGAACTTACAAGATCGGTGTAGGAGACTCGGTGAACCACTTATTTATCAAAAATATCTCAAATCGCTTTACCACTTACTTTTCAAAACCCATTCTTTTTACTACCCAAATCCAAAGTTGAGTTTTTATAAACTTGGCTCTGATACCACTAAATGTAACACCTCAAATTAGGCCTAGACGTTATGGCCAGATCTGGCTACATTACATGAGAGTGCTTTTGGAAAACCTTAGCAAATTATAAAACGAGCAGTTTATTATCTTTATTTAAGTCTTAAAATCCTTACTCCAATTATTACTAGAAAAAAATTCTTTAATACGGAAGTAAAATTGTCATTCATTTCTACTGAACCATAACATTAACAGTTTAAACTCCCAAAACCCAAAATTAATAGTTCAAGTCCAAAAATAAATCCTAAAATAATTAAAAATAAAACTGACATAATAAATGTTACTTAAAATCCATAAGTGTTTAACAATGGTCACTATCGAGTCCTCCGTCGCACCGATCCATCTATTGCTGAGGATTACCTGACATAAAATAAATAAAGAGGTGAGTTTTCGTAAACTCAGTGTGTACATCCCCACAAATAGTATGCATACAAACAAATAACAGAATATGGATATTCGGCCTTAGCCATACAGATATAGCATACATAACAGATCAGATAATAGAAAACAGAAATCATGCCCACCAACCCTGCACACCATCTCCGTCTAACCCAACACACCATGTGGGGATAAAATTGACCCACCCAGCCTTACACATTAAGTATGGGGATACAATGACCCATCCAGCCCTACACACCAAATGGTACCGTAAAACAATACATAAAAGATATACGCAGCTTAGCTGCCAGATAACAGGCTAATCGCCTTTCAGACTTCCTTCTTTTCATAGCAATCCCAACCCAATGCAATGCGTCATAAATATCGTGGCATGCTTATATGCAGATAACGGATCATATCAATATCATGGCAAAACAGATATACAGAATCAGACAGATACACATGCTTATATTATCATGCTTTAGCATACAATTCATCAATCATTCAGAATATGGGGTCTAAGTAATGCTTACCGCCCCAACAATTAGGTCATAGTTGACTTAGGCGACCTGTACAACCTTACAGAATATTTCAGACAAATTGGACTCACACACCCGTGTGCTCGGCGTGTGGGCCCACACGGCCCAAATTGGCCTTGCCCGTGTGGATTACACGGCCTGATCCAGGTTCTCACATGCCCTTGTGGTTCATCCATGTGGGTCCACAAGACCCATTTGCATGAGCTCGTGCCTCGCACACGGCCTACAAGCCATCACACGCCCATGTCCATTGCCCCCGTGTGGTGCGCGTACGGCTTGGCTCATCGACCACACGGCCGTGTGTCGCCACACGGCCTTCACACGGGCAGTCCACACGCCCGTGTGACGTATACATTTTCAGTTTCGGCTTTCGTTGAAACCGTTTTCTGTGTAATCGAAGTACACACCTAATTCATTTTCGCTGCTATTCTAACCAAGAGCACTCTAAAGCCTAAGATTGACAAAACTTAGCCTAAATCAGTCACTTAAATTTATTTACTTAAGAATGGACAAATCCCGAAACGCGAGATCTACTTACCTTCGATGAAGAACGATGTTTCCTTGCTGTTTAAAACCCCAATTAGTGATCCATGGATCCTTAAACACTCCCTAAACAGCAACCAAAATCTTTCTTAACAAACTCCCACATAAAACACTTAACTTGATTAAAGCGATACTTACCGAATCGACGAAACCACTATCAAAGCATCAAGCCAAACAGAAGAGAATGAAAAATTGAAGAAGAAGAAAAACGGAGAAGAAGGAAAAAGAAAGAAAAAATTTTGGCAGCAAGGGTTTGGAAGAGGAAGAAACGGTAGAGAAACTATTTTGCCAAAAAGAAGGAAATAAGAAAACCCTAATTCTTCCCTTAAGCCCACAGCTCAGAATTTTAATAAAACCCAACAGTTAACTGAAACTTGCAGCAAAAATAATCTCAACGCCACTGCAGGGAATCGAACCTCTGTCCCTAAGCGCAATCCCTTGCCACTTAACCACTAGACCAACAAGCCCATTTTGTTAAGTTTTTACCAACCATTCTAAATAAGTCCGCTGACCTCAAGTCAGGCTTTATTCAAATAAAACGCAAAATTTAGCCCAAGTTAATGCTTAAACTTGGAACCTCCCAAACACACCCTAGAGCATATAATCACTTAATCCAGCATATGATTAGGCGAAAATAACACGAATCACAAATTCAGACACTTCTAAGCCCAATACTTACAAAAGCCAAAACTACAGAAATTTGGGGCGTTACATTTATATAAAAGCAATAATTTAAATTATAATTATTTATTTATATTTTTATATGATTCATAAAAAGTTACATTTTTATATGAATTTTTTAAATTTGAATATTTCTATATTTATTTATTAATAATTTATTATTCTCCCAATCTTTTCAATACCAATGCTAAAAATCCAATATTTCTAATTAATTATGATGTTAAATTAAATTATAAAATTTTCTTGAAACTTATTTTTTAAATTTTCATGAGCTTTAAAAAAAAATGTCAATATACCCTCTTCTTCATTATATTTGGGGTTTCAAAAGTATTTTTCATCGCAGAAGTAATAAAGAATACTAACAGCATGTTTGGTTGGCTGTAATACCTATGCATTACAGCTCAATTCAGTGGGCCTATTATTAAACCATTGTTTGGTTGGCTATAATAAGCTATTATAGCCCTATTCGTTACAGGCTTATTCAGGGCAAAAATACTGTTTAGCATTCGGTGGTCTCCCCACGGAATGACGATTCGGAGAATGGGTGGGTAAGAAATTAGCTAAAGCTTTCAATTTTACCCTCACCATTATCCTTTCTTTCTCGCGTCTGAAATATTTTCCTTTCTTTTTCATGTTTCTTCCTTCCACTGTAATATCAACAAATTCCCAATTTATCAATTTAAACATTTTTTTAATCTATTTCCTCCGAACCCAATCTGTATTTTCTCTTCTTCTTCAATATATTGCCATCCCACTTGCAGCTAACTAGAATCTTTCCTTCACCAAACGACTTTTCCTTTGAAACCTAAAAATCCCTTATTCTTCTTTTTTTTTTTTTTTTTGCTTAAACAAGTTTCGATCTCTTTTTTTTTTAATTATTGATTTATTCTTATTGATAAAAATGGCACTTGAATCCTCAATTTTCAGCCGACCCACTTTCATTTATTCAACAAATTCCTCATCTTTCATTTTTTTAATCGAAATTTGAAGAACCAATCAAAGTTTTTACCCAAAACCAATCACTACCCAGCTCCTGTTATATCCACCTGTTCAAATCCCCAAGCTTTCAAAGCTTTTGAATTCCCCAAAAATGATAGTTTTGGTCACGTGGGATCGTTGAGGGAAGAAAATAAAGGTGTGGGGAACGATCAAAAAATGGTTTTGGTGAAAAAGGGTATTTTGGTGGCAATGGTTTGTGGTGTATTGGTGTTTGGATGCAAAAGAGTTTTTGCTGTAGATGGAGTAGCTAATGCTGGTTATGGAGTTATTGGGTAGTGCATATTGTTGTTGAGGAATGTTTGGCCTAAGGCATCTATGATTCTTAAAGTGTTTAAGGAACAAGTGTCTGGTTTTGTGACTCTTTTGGGTCTTTGACTTTTTCTCGATGGCGAGATCTGCTATAACTACATTATGGCCTTGGAAGGTAATGATTTCTTCGACCCTAGGTTTGATAGCTTTTATACTTATAAATGCATATTTGTTGTTATGGAAATCAAAATGAATAGGATAGTGATTGTTGCAAGTTGAAAAGAATGTAGATGCTTTAGTCGGGTTTATAAATCTTTTGTCTTGTGTTACCGACTCTTTATGCCTGTGTTTGACACATATATGGACACAAATATGTAGTATCATCGTCCAAATATATGGAAAAACTTTAGAAAAAAATGAGTATACTTGTGTAAGATACGTACTCATATCCAATGCTCACATATCTTAGTATCATAGATTTTGTCTTTTGATTTTCATTTTTGTGACTGCTATGCAGATTCCTTGGTGACTTGAGATATCTGGCATATAAGATTAAATCTTGGTTTGCCATGTGAACATTCTATATGAACTCCATTTCTTATTATTAGTTTATCATGGTTGAATTTGGATGATAATCATCTCTTCTAGATATGAGCTTAATCATTGTAACTTATAAAAGGAAACAAACTGTTAATGGTGAGCAACAGAGGAAGAAAGATAGATGGAAGCACCTTAGAGTGAAAAAGGAGAAGAAATGTGAGTGAAAGAAGGAAAACAAAGAAAGAGAATAATAGAGAAAAATAATTTATAGAATAAGCCAGAGAACAACTTAGAAGTATTTACTATTTCAACTATTAAACCTAAGTCTACATTGATTAAGTAGTATTACATTTTGATCAAGCCATCAGGCAAGCCTTTTGAAGTAGTATTGCATTTTGATTAAGTAGTATTGTATTTTTGGATGGTTTATATGATGGAGAAGCTATATTAAAACTGGATTGTAGAACTGTATTTTTTGATGGTTTACGTTAGATTCGTGCTTGAGACATCTTATGGAGGTCAAGGAACAAAGTCCCGTAATGTTTGAGTTCAGTTAGGTTTTCATTTCAATTTCCTTTTTTAGTAGAACTTGTCTGGAGGTAGCATGGAATTTATTCTTTGATTTCCTTTTCCCCTTGCTGCTTAGAGTCGTCTGTGACTGCATTTTGTTTTATTTTGTTGTTGGCACCTGTGTTCAAGTCTTATATTTTACACTTCCATTGTCATATTTTTAATGAATCCCTTCTTCACTAGGCCAAGGTTTAGTTGTTAAGGAAGATATTAAATTTTCAACTAAAATTTTTTAAGCCAAAATTTCTCTCCTCTCACCCTTTTCTCTCTCTTATTTTCCTGGTATTATAGTTTATTTTGTTGAATTTTACATTATTTTGATGTTGTCTATGGAAATGATTTAATAGCAATTGCTGCAAGAGGAGGGATGGAGACTTTGAGGTCTGCTTTACAGAGGTTATACATGATAAGGGCTCCTGCATATAGAGATGCTCTTAAGAGTTTCATAGAAGGATATCAAGAAGGTATCCAACAGATCATGGATAAAAAGGAAGATTCTTCTAAAGCACATCAAGAAGGCAATACTGATAAAAATTCAACTTGATGGCTGATAAGTGCATAATCGGAGATACATGTGAGTACTTCTCCAGCATACCTATTGTAGATACAAGTTTAGAGATTTGGTGGAGCTGAGTTGGTATGAAATCACAAGAATGATACATGTCCTGAGAATTTTCCTGTATTGAGAAAGTGACCTTTAGAAACTACAAAATAATGGGAATCTCCATGACAATGGTGCTGCTCTTTTCTTCTTGTAATTTGATGTTTATTAATTTTTATAGTTTAATATTCAACGTGCTTGAGCTTGGAGAAATGTAAAAGAACCTTAATGCTTTATGTCTTTGTTAAGTGCAACTGAAGAATTACTTAGACATTTGTGAAAAGCTTAATGCTTTATGTCTTTGTTAAGTGCAACGTGCTTAATAGATTAGCTGTGAAAAGCTTATTACTTAACAGCCTAGCTTTCAAGAATAGTTTATATGTATGTGGTGTTTAACATTTTTTCTTTCACAATTAAATGAAATATGTATTAACAGAAATCTGTATAATTTAGCCGGATGAAGTATGTATTAACAGATATACTTAAGATCTAGTTGGCACTTAAAATCTAGTTGGACTGCCACTTAGGATTACCATTAGGGAGATAATAATAACATAAATGATTAAAACGTAACATTTCAAATATAAGTGACTAAAATGTAACTTGAGGCAAACAAAAGTGACTATTTTTGTAGTTTACCCATAAATAAAACATTGCAATATATGTAAAAACAATTTAAAATATAAATTTATTAATATATATATATATATATATATATATATATTAAACTCAAATAAACAATGAAAAGATAATAAATTCTTAAATATATATTTTTTTGATTTAAAACAACTTTTATAAAATATTTTCAGGAAATTTACCAAATAACAGAACATATTTTACATAGATTCATCCAAACACTAGAAAAGTAAATCATTTTTAGAAAAGTAAATAATTTTCCAGAAATTATTTTCCGGAAAATATTTTATTTGCAAACAAACGCAGCCTAAATATGTATTGCAGTTTAAAAATAATAAAGTAGATTATATATATTTTTATAGTATTATATATTTTGATTTTTAATTCATATAATAATTATATAATTAATGTTATTAAATTATATTTTTTATTAAATTATATTTAATAATAATTATGTTAAAATATGGTTAAATTATTTATTATTTTTATTAAATTATTTTCAGTAATAATCTTATTAAAATTTAATAACAATAACAATAATCATCTACCTTAACAAAAATTCTGCTAAGGGTATTCTGGTCATTTCAGTTTTTTTTCTTATGCTAATACAACATCATTCCATTCAACCAAACATAAGAATACTATTACAGTTCTATTCCATTCCATTCAACCAAACAGTTGAATTACTTATTACAACTCTATTCCATTACAGCTCTATTCCATTACAGTCCTATTCCATTACAGTGAACCAAACGTACTGTAAATTTCTGAAGTCAAAATTGCAGTAGAAAAGTGATTTTCCATCCAAACATAAAAACTAGGATATAAGTGCTTTTGGCTTTTGTGTTTAGGGTGAAAATTGTTAAAATACTCTTATTTATATTAATTATTTAAAAGGTATATAAATTTTTTTATTAATTTATGTTTTATGTATCATTAATTTTACAAATAAATTATATTTATTACTTAGAAGTATTTACAAATTAATTAATTAATTTTTTGTTTTTACTATCATGTTCAAAAAAGACATTTTAACTTTCAACCACAATTAAAAATTAACAACTCATACTTTTTTAAAGCATTATTTTACCACACTTTTCAAAAATACTTTTCAATCGCAACAACAATAAAGAACTAGCCTATATAAAGTTTAGATAGGCATTTAAAGGTAATCTATTTGGGGATTGTTTTTAATTATAGGTATAAATATTATCTTAATAAATATTATCCAGAAGAATAAAATTGAACATATGAGTCATTAGAAATATTTTTTATTTAATAATTAAATAGTTCAAAAATTAAAAATTAAAACCAAAATATATTATCTAAACTTAAATAATCAAATATATATTGAATTTATTTCAATTCAACTATAAACAGTTGGATTACGAGGATGTTATAATTTGATGTTTCGAAAAAAAAATATTATTTAGTGATATATTTCTTTTTAGGGAGAGTTTCCATCTCTTCAGCATGAAGAAAAGAAAAAATTATTATGTAATCATATATTTATTTTCAGTTGTTTTTTAGGGAGAGTTTCCACCTCTTTGCGTGAAGAAAATAAATTGATGGTAGAAGTTAAGGAGAACGTCAATGTTAAGAATAAGACACATTGGTGCCAAATAGTTGAGCTATTGATACCTTTCTAGTCATGAATATCCCGTATGCACAGTAATTTATTTATAAAAGCCCATTTCAAAGTATATTTATGGAAATAAGTTAATTTTTGCATTATTTATCAAAAAGGGCCGATTTTGGCAAAATGCGTTTACGTAAGAATGTTTTAGGGGGAAATTTCAACAAAACGCACCCCTAGGGGAGCAATTTTGCCATATTAGCACAAAACGTGCTGACATGGACACACTTTACTGACGTGGCAATAAAAATACGCTGACATGGACATACTTATACCCATTCTCAGATTAAATTTTCAAAAAAGGTCATTTTTTAAAAAAAATTATAAAAATAAACTAATTTTTTTTGAAAATTTACAAAAATGAGCCTTTATAAAGACCCAAAGTGGTAACACTATTTTTTTATTTTATTTTAAGGTGTCACCAATTAATATGAAAATAAAACTAACAAAGCAAATCTTTATATATACCCAAAACTTAAATTCTATAAATTTAAATTACTATATTTTATATTTTTTTTACTTCTAGAATTTAAATTTTTTTACAAAAAGTTAACATTTGTTACATTATACATAAAACTTTTAAATTCTATAAGTAAAAAATCATAAAATATAAAATAAGTATGGTAAAATATTAAAAAATAAATATTTAAAAAATTACTAATCGTTGAGTGATAATTTAGTAAGTTTTTATAATTCGATAGCCAAAAAATCATAGTTAAGTGACTACTAATGTAATTTAATCTAGATATAAAATTATGAAAAATAATCATTATATTTTATGTATATTATATATTTCTATAAAAAAACTTATTTAACATAATTATATACTATGTTTAAATAGATTATCTATCTAGTCAAAATATATCTAAAATAAATTTATCAACATTCATTAGGTGATGAAAATTAAATTAAAATTAGGATTAAAAAATTAATTAGTATAGTAAAATATTAAAAACAAATAAATATTTAAAAAAGATATATCAATTTTTTAAAATTACAAAAAAATACTATTTGAGTACCAAATACTCACCATTTATTTATTAATCAAACATTCATAATATAAAATAAAATAAATAATAAAAAATTAAAAGTATAACTTCTAAATTTAAATAATAAAAAATTATTTTAAAAATTAGAATTGCATGGATATTAACTTCAAACATTTAAAATTGAATAGAAAATTATTGCATGTACAAGTTTCATATGTGCAATATTTTTTTTAATAGTCCTTTTGTATATGCTAACAATTCTAAAATGTAACAAGATTAAAGATCTCAAAAGATAATTTATAATATGAGAAAATGTTAACAAAATATAAAAAAAAATTGTTTTGTAAAAAAAATATAAAATATAGTGTAGCCTTTAATCTTATGTTGTTAGTTAAAATATGAAGGAATCCCACATTGTTTAGGAACAAGCTGCAAATCTATTAATGAGTCTATATATACACATGTCTCATATCCCACATTGCTTAAGAAAACAAAGAAAATGAGACTTTGGGTCTATATAAAAATCTGCTTTGTTAGTTTTATTTCAATATTAATTGGTGACACCTTAAAAAAAAAATACTGTTGCCAATTTGGGTATTTATCAAGGCTTATTTTCGTAAATTTTAAAAAAAATTAGTCTTTTTATAATTTTTTTAAAAATAATTTTTTTTTAAAAAATTTAATCTGAGAACGGTCAAAAACGCGTCCACCTTAGCACGTTTTGTGCTAACATGGCAAAATTGCTCCCACAGGGGTGTGTTTTGCTGAAATTTCCCCCTAAAATGCTCATACGTGGACGTGTTTTGCCAAAATTGTCCCTTTCCGGTAAATAATGCAAAAATTGACCCATTTCCGTAAATATACTTGGAAATGGGCCTTTATAGGTAAATTAGTCCGATTTATACTTTAGTCTGCAATTTATTTATTTTTTTACATTTTTTCAAATTTTAAATTATTTACATATTCAAATAGAAAAAAATGGATTATCGTAACTTTTAAAATTATTTAATCTATTAAAATTTATCTTTCAAATTTTAGATTAATATATATTGTGAGTCGATTCCATTGAATATTATTTATATGTTGTTGTTATTTTTTTAACATTAAATCATATCTAAATATTCTATTATGTGAAAAAAGCTTTTAGTAAAAAGTAAAAGAAAATAATTGGACCATTATGGAAAAAATTGCATCCAATTGAGCTCTCAGTTATTAAAAAAAAATTATTAGCCCTTAGTTAGTTGATTGGCTTGACTATTAATATCAACGACATGGCAAACGGAAGCCACCAATTACTATCACAAACACATCAACAAAAAAAATATTTTTTACAAAAAATAAAATATTTTTTAAAAAATAATTGAAATATGCATATAGAATGAATCCAGACAAATGGTTGTCTGGATTTATTTAAATCTGGACAATCATTTGTCCATATTCATTTTAGATGAGTAGGAGTTCTTCCAAACTGAATTTAGAAAGAAATACATTAGCCATCGGTATCTGAAAAAGAAGAAAAAAGAATTTCTAAAGTTAAAACAAGGAAAAATGCCCTTGGATGAGTATGAGAGAGAGTTTATTAGACTTAGTAAGTATGCTAGAGAGATAGTTCCCACAAAAGCTGAATTGTGCACAAGCTAAATTGTGCACTCGCTTTGAGTGCGGTTTGAATGAATAAATTCAGATGTAACAGCCCATTTTTCAGTGAAATCGGAACAGTAGTTTCGGGACCACAAATCCGATCTGAAAATAAAATTTATTTTTATTTTATTACATGGTCCATATTATGTTAGAAGTGTCATGTGAAAATCCCGATAAGTAAATTTTATCGATTATGTGCTTAATTACGAGAAGGACTAAATCGCATAAAATGTAAAAGTTGAATTCTAGTAGCTACAAGGATTAAATAGTTATGGAATTCAAAACTAGAGGTCCTTATATGGAATTAGACCATTAAAGAAAAGTATGTAGATATTTTGGTGACTCATCCATGGAAATTTAGAAAAAGGTAAGGACTAAATTGGAATTTGAAATAATTTAATTAATTAAAAGATGAAAAAGAAAATATCATCTTATTTTTCTCATCTTCTTCCCCAAAAATACATGGAAACCCTAGGAGAGAGAAGAAACTTTCATGGCTTAATTGGGTAAGTTTCCTTATCCCGTTTTTAGTAATTTTGATATTTTTAAAAGCGGGATAGCTTAATCTATCTATTTGGGGGATCAGTTTGAAGATTTATCAAAGTATGAAAATTAGGTCATGGATAAATATGCTGAAAATTTAAAATTATGTTAGAAAATGAAAGGTTGTTGATAAATAAACAACTTTTACAAAGTGATTTTTGATGAAAACATGATTTAGGGACTAAAATGTAAAGTTGTGAAAATTGAAGAAAAATTCTAAATTCATAGAAAATATGTGCTGTAAATTCTATATTGAAATTTTGGTTAGGCTTGGAATAGGGAGTAAATTGCATGAATTTCATTTTTCGAGCCTAGAGATGAAATTAGAATTTATGGAAAAGTTAAGGGCAAAATGGTAATTTTGCCTAGGACGTAAATTCAGTCCAAATGAATATAAAATGTGTGAAATTGATGATTAAAGTTATTTATATAGATTCAGACAATACAAATTCGAAGTTAGATTGAGGAAAAGAAAAAAGTTTCGAATTAGTAGATTTTATACGCGAACCGTGTCGAGGTAAGTTCGTGTAACTTAATCAAGCATGTAAATATGTTAAATTGAATGTTGTCTTTGTATGGAATGTGACTTATATTGATGTGAATTGTTTGATTTCTATGATGAAGAATTGAATACATGTTTGAAATGGTGAAAAAGTGTTAAGCTCCGTTTGAATATTAAATTCCGATGAATATATGTGCTTTCCCGAAATGAATGAGGTCCTGCATTTGTTGCTGACGGGATTTAGCTCAGACGAGTAATCCTATTGATCTCATTATAGAAAGGATTTAGCACGGACGGGTAATCTTGATATAATCCCTCTAGAACATATGTTACAATTAGGGTTTAGCCTGGACTGGTAATCATAATTGAGCTCTTCTGAGCATACATTACATAATGGATTTAGCCTGGACTGGTAATCCTATAATAAGATATGTGGCTTGAGAGTGTGGTATTTGATTAAGAGCCCTAATGGGTACTCTTGGATAAGAATTGACAGGTTATTGAATTGTACACCTTGAGTGTACTACTTGAGTATCCATCGAAATTTCAATGATTCAACGGACAAAACTCTGGCATGATAAGAGAATTATGAGATGAAATGATAATGTCTTAAAAGAATATTGCATGATGAGCTCATCTATGTTTACTTGATTGATGTGAAGATTTTGTGACTAATATGTTTGTTTGAATGCATGTGTTTAGGCAATTTTGCCAAAAGGATGGAAAACATGATATTGTATGCTTAGATTTAATAAACGGGTTTGGTAAGTTTAGTTTCTGTTATACTAACTTACTAAGCATGTAATACTTACTCTATTTTATTTTCCCTTGTTTTATAGTGCTCGGAAGCTCGCAAAGGTTGGAGGTCATTGGAGCATCATCACACTATTCACTAGCTTATTTTGGGTATATATAGTAAAATCATTTTGGTATAATGGCATGTATAGGCTAACTTGGCCATAGATGGCTTAAATATGTGGTTTGTAATCTAGCCATTGGAATTGCTAGTAATGGTTGTTTTTGATATACTTGTAATGTCATACTATGGTAGCTATATTCATGTTAAATGGTTGTTTAAATTATGCCTATCATATGAAATATACCAAGGTAAGATTATAAACATGTATGCATGTAATGATATGCCATGTTGAATGATAGAGTTTGCTTAATTTGAATGCTTGAAATGGTTGGTATTTGGATGTGAGTTTAAGTGCAGGTCATTGGTGTGATTTTGGGTGAGAAATGAAACTAGAAATGACTTTATTTTGTCCACACGGGTAGACACACGGGCATGTGTTTAAATCGTGTGTGACACACGGCTTGGTACATGGGCGTGTGGTTAGGCCGTGTGTCCCCTGCACCTTAAATTTGAGAAAATAGAATGCTCAGAATTGAGCACACGGGGGCATGTGTCTCAGCCGTGTGTGTTACATGGCCTAGAACACGAGCGTGTGTCTTGGCCGTGTGAAACCTGCACCTAATTTCGAAAGAATTTAATTAACCACACGACATAGCACACGGGGGTATGGCATGACTGTGTGCACAAGTCAGAGAGTTACACGGGGTCAAACACGACCATAGCTCGGATGTGTCCCAGGGTTACACGGGTGTGTCCCTTGGACCACACGGGCGTGTGAGCCCTATAACTTAGAAATTTTTTGAAATGTCGCGAAAAATTCTTAGAGTTTTCGATTAAGTTTTGATTCGATTTTAATGCTCATACAGGGCCTTAAGGGTCCATTTAAGGGATGATATGAATAATCTCGGTTAATGAATAGTAATTTACTTGAGTTATTGAAAAATATTCTGAAAGTTCCAGTAATGCTCTGTAACCCTATTTCGACGATGGATATGGGTTAAGGGGTGTTACATCAGATGTTGGTAGGAGCCCTCAAAATCATAGAGTTTGTTATTTTGGCAAATAGAACTCAAAAAATGGAAGATATATGTATCACTAAGAGGCAAGTTGAAATGAAACATCGGGATTCAGCTAAGCGTAGTGTGTTTAAATGTTTTCTCATTCCTTTGCCAAAAAGATCTAGAGATGTTTCAAATAGGTTCATGCCTCATTCTAGTTATATAGGGAGAGATTGATTACAACATATTAATTCCAGACCCTAGGCTACATTCATCGCCAGTGCGGGTAGTGCCCGCAAAGGGGATAAGCCGGTATGTGAGCATTGCGGTAAAAACCATTTTGGTGAATGTTGTTTAAAAAGCGGGTCCTATTTTTGGTGTGGGTTAGCAGAGCATTGTTTGAGGGATTGTCCCCATAAGATTGAGACTAAAGTAGAACAAGTTGTTAAACTAGCGACCATATCGCAAATAGGTAAAAAAAAGGGACCTTGAAATATTTCAAGAGCTAGTCACAATACAAAACACAAAGTGACTGCGAGGTTTAAAGGTTGAGCACTTGCTAGAGCATATGTGATCCGAGCTAGAGAAAAGACTGTTTCTCCTAGTGTAATTACTGGTATATTTTCTCTATTTGATGTTACCGTTTGTGCTTTAACTGATCCTAGATCAACACATTCTTATATATGCACTGCCTTAGTAACTAAGAAAAATATGCCAGTAGAGTTAATTGAGTTTGATGTTAAAGTATCAAACCCTTTAGGACAATGCATTGTAGTTAATAAGATATGTAGGAAGTGTCCGCTGAAAATACGAGGTTATGAGTTTCCTGAAGATTTGATGTTATTACAATTTGATGAGTTTGACGTCATACTTGGTATGGATTGGTTGACTGAACATGACGCCATTGTTAAATGTAGAAAGAAGCATATAGTATTGAGATGTTAAAATGACGAGTTAGTAAATGTTGAAACTGAGCGGGCGAATTTAGTTGCTAATATTATAACAACTATGAAAACTCAGAGGTTGGTCAAAAAAAGAGGTAAAACATATCTAGCTTACATACTAGATACGAGAATGGCATGAACGAAAGTTGAGCAAGTCCTGGTTGTGTGAGAGTTTGTAGATGTGTTTCCGGAAGAATTACGGGGACTACCACCAGAAATAAAAGTGAAATTCGTAATTAAATTAGCATATAAATTTGCTCCAATCTCAATTGCCCCTTACAAAATGGCTCCGACAGAATTGAAGGAATTAAAAGTTCAGTTGCAAGAATTGATTGATTGTGGATTCATCAGACCAAGCATATAATCATGGGGTGCGCCGATTTTTATTTTGTCAAAAAGAAGGATGGAACAAGGAAACTATGTATTGATTACCGACAGTTGAATAAAGTTACCGTAAAGAATAAGTACATGTTGCCTCGCATTGATGACATATTTGATCAGTTGAAATGAGCCACTGTATTCTCAAAAATTGATCTTCGGTCAATATATTATCAGCTACGAGTTATGGAATTAGATGTATCAAAAACTACTTTTCGAACTTGATATGGGCATTATAAATTCCTACTAATGTCGTTCGGTTTGACCACTGCCCTTGCTGCATTTATGAATCTTATGAATCGTGTATTTCAACCATTTGGGATGTAACACCCCTAACCCGTATCCGTCGCCAAAATAGGGTTACAGAGCATTACCGGACTTATTTCATAAACAATCATACATATCACGTACATTTTCTATTCTCGAATAAAAGTTATTCACAGTCAATCATACAGTACCTAATAATACGAGCCTACGAGGCCCAAATCATGCATTAAAAATGGTTCGAGACTAAACTGATAATTTAGGATATTTTTGGAAAACATAAAATTTTTTTCAATATGCAGGGGACACAAGCCCATGTTGCCCGGCCGTGTGTCTCACACGGTCAAAGACACGCTAGTGTCACAAGCCGTGTGGACGTTCGAAATGGGATCACATGGCTGTGTCTGACCCCTTGTAACTCTCTGACTTGGGTCATACGGCCAACCACACGCCCGTGTGGTAGACTGTGTGCTAGGCCTTGCCAAAACTGTAGGGTATACTGGCTTATGTCACACGGCCAAGTCACACACCCGTGTGCTAGGCCGTGTGGAGCATACTGATTTTTCTTCTAATTAAACACTAGAGGACACATGGCCGTGTCACCTGACCGTGTGTCACACACGGCTGAGACACACGCTTGTGTCTCTACCCGTGTGGACAAAAATAGGCTATTTTTCAAGCCATCTTTCTCACCCAATCTTGCATTTACCTACACAAACCAAATGGCATATAACATGGCATAAATAGGCATTCAAACCAATCTCAACCAAGCCTAATTCATGCTAATTCCATACCAAGAACTATAATGTTCATAACATCATAATTTACCTATTCAAGACATATCAATTTCATATTCACAAATCACCTAATTGGTTAACTTCATATGTACATTATCTTGCCTCTCACAAGCATGCCATATCTCCAAATTTCAACCATTCGATGCTCAAAATACCAATCCACAAACAAGCATTCACATAGCAATTACTAACCATCTAACAAAAGACTATTTGCACACATATATATACATAACCAAATAAACCAAAATAAGCCAAATCACATGGCTATACATATAGTTAACCATTCATCATTTACAAGCCAAATCAAATGGGTAAATCCATTATCGACATATAGACTAAATTAACCACAACTCCTATACATGCTATATAACCAAAAACACAAGTTCAAAAGTACCAAAATGACAGCTTGATAGTGTGATAAGATCTCCGATAACTCCCAAATCTAACCAGGCTTCGATAATTACTATAAAACACGGAAAAGTAAACAGAGTAAGCTATAAAGCTTAGTAAGCTCGTATGCTTAATAAGTGAAACTTACCATTCAACTACAATTCAAATACATAAACATCTCATAATGTAATTCAATTTAAAATCCAAAACTTAACATATTCCATCTAAAGGTTAAACATGAATTCCATCAATTTCTTCGATTCAACGATTGTATAGTTCATGTACATACCTGTACTAACTCGTACAAATTTCATACTCTTTCAATTCATTGATATACCCGTACTATTTGGAATAATATCGGATACTCGGGAATCTCGCACCCTAAGTGCCAATACATAGCCGAAGCTATCTCAATCTCATATCTCATATAATGCTCACTCTCGAGCTATCAACGGGTCTACTCACACAAGCTGACGGTCAAGACGTAACTACACAGTGCTACTCACACAAGCTGATGAGGATCCGCAACACATGCCGGATAACTCAGCCACCGGTAGAACGTACAGGCCATTATCCAAACATAATAACCCCTAATGACATGACATGTCATTTGCATCCTATCTATTCCTAAGGTTCAACCGGGATTTCATATTGCCGAATCTTCGTCGAACATATCCGTAAGGTCGTATTCACAATTAATTCAATAATAAATAATTTAAAACACAATTATATTAATGCTTATTAACATACGAACTTACTTCGATTCACAAAAACGACGAAATGAATCGACTAGTCCAATACTTTATTTTTCCCCTGATCTAGATCTGAACTTCATTTTTCTTGATCTATATAGTATCAAATTTAACTTATTCAATTATCATTATATTCAATTTAGCCTAAAAATCACATTATGGCAAAATTAAACTTTTTCCCTAATATTTCAACATCTTTATAATTTAGTCCTTAACTCATAAAAATAAAAAATCATGCAATTAGGTCCCTACCCATGTTAGCTAAATTTCCCTTATTATCGTAGCAGCCCATTTTTTTATTATTTCACACATTTACCACATAACTTTTATTTTTTACAAATAAATCCCTAAATTTAAATTTCACCCAAAATCACTTAACAAATGTTGTTTATCTAACAACATCCATTCATTTTCTATCATCAAACATCAAAATACACACATATTCATCAATGGTAAGACCCTAAACCTTTAAAATTTTTGCAAATTAGTCCCTCGGCTAGCTAGATTAAGCTACAACGACTCTGAAAACATAGAAATCATTAAAGACAGGACAAAAATCACTCACCAATCAAGCCTCAAAGTGATCGAACCCTAAATGAACAAGAATGGCTTTCTTTCCCTTGAATATTCAGTTGGAGAAGATGATAAGAGATAAAAAAAATTGTTTTGTTTTATTTATTTAATAGAATTTACTAATTTACTTAATTAACCTTTTAATTTCAATCAAATTTCAACAATACCAATCTCATAAATGTCCACTAACACATTAATGGTCTAATTACAACATAAGGACCTCCACTTTAAGGTTCCATAGCTATTAGACACCTTTAGCTATTAGAACACCACTTTTGCACTTTACGCAATTTAGTCCTTTTTATCAAATTGAGCATTCAAACGGTAAAATTTCTTAACGAAATTTTCACACAATCATACTATCATGTTTTAAACATTAAAATAATAATAAAATAAATATTTTGACATCAAATTTATGGTCCCAAAACCACTATTTTGATTTGACTAAAAATGGGCTGTTACATTGGATCAGTTTGTAGTTGTGTTCATTGATGATATTTTGATTTATTTGAAGAATTAAGTTGAACATGCCTAACACCTACAGACTGTGTTACAAATATTGTGAGAAAAATGATTGTATGCCAAATTCAGTAAATGCGAATTCTGGCTACGAGAAGTTGAAATCCTTGGTCATATAATCTCTACGGATGGTATTCTCGTTAATCCAAGCAAAATTTTTGCAATAATAAATTAGAAACCTCCAAGAAACATTTCTGAAGTGCGTAATTTTTCGGGTTTGATGAGATATTACAGACGGCTTGTCAAGAGATTTTCAATGATTGCGTTACCATTGAAAAGTTTGTTACAGAAGGATATTAAATTTGTTTGGTCTGAAAAGTGTCAGAAAAGCTTTGATCAGTTGAAAGCAATGTTAACAGAAGCTCTTGTGTTGTAGCCAAAATCTGGAAAGGAATTCATTGTATATAGTCATGCTTCGCTCAGTGGATTAGGTTGTGTTTTGATTTAAGAAGGTAAAGTAATAGTTTATGCCTCTTGACAGTTGAAATCATATAAGAAGAACTATCCGACGCAAGATCTTGAGTTGGCGGTTGTTGTTTTTGCTTTAAAAATTTGGCGTCATTATCTTTATGGTGAGAAATGTCATGGTTTCTCTGATCACAAAAGCTTGAAGTATTTGATGACTCAAAAGAAGCTAAATTTGTGACAACGAAGATGACTTGAACTATTAAAACATTATGATTTGGTAATTGATTATCACCCTAGAAAAGCTGATGTAGTTGTCGATGCTTTGAGTCGAAAGTCTTTATTTGCCTTGAGAGTTATGAATGTTCAGTTAAATTTAAGTCAGGATGGTTCTATTGTTGTTGAGATGAGAGTTAAACCATTACTCATTCAGAAAATTCGAGAGTTGCAAAGAAACAATTCAAGTTTATTAGCTAAATAGAAGCATATTTAGAATAGTCAGACCTCTAATTTCAACATTGATAAAAATGATAGTTTGTATTTTCAAAATCGAATTTGTGTGGTGAATGATGTTGAGGTTAAAAGAAATATTTTACAGGAGGCCTATAACAACTTTTACTCAATTCATCAAGGCGACAACAAAATGTATAATGATTTAAAATAGAGTTATTGGTGGCCGAGAATGAAACACAAAATTTAAGAGTTTATCTCGAAATGTTTGGTATGTTAGCAAGTTAAAGTTGAACATCAAGTTCCCTCAGGTTTACTTCAAGCAGTGATGATTCTCAAGTGGAAATGAGAACGAGTAATAATGGATTTTGTAATCGGTTTGCCTTTGTCACCGAAGAATAAATATGTTATTAGGGTTATTGTTGATCGATTAACAAATTCAGCCCATTTTATTCCGGTCAGGACTGATTACCTACTTGAAAAGCTAGATGAGTTATATGGTGCTGAGATTATACGAATGCACAACGTACCATTATCTATTTTTTATCGTGATTCGAGGTTTACCTCATGGTTCTAGAGTAAGTTACATGAAGCTTTGGGTACCAAACTAAATTTCAGTACAACATTTCATCCACAAATAGATAAACAGTCTGAGCAAGTGATATAGATACTTGAAGATATGTTTCATTATTGTGTTTTGCAATTTGAGGGCAGTTGGGAGAAATTCTTGCCACTAGTAGAGTTTGCATACTACAACAATTATCAGTCAAGTATCAAAATGACACTGTATGAAGCTTTGTATTGAAGAAAATGAAGAACCCTGTTGTATTGGTTTGAGTTAAGTGAAAAGAAGTTAATCGAAACTGATCTTGTACGTGAAATTAAGGATGAGGTTAGAGTTATCAGTGATTGTTTGAAAGTTTCCTTCGATCAAAAAAAGTCATATGCAAATTTAGAAAGGAAAGATACTGAGTTTTAGATTGGGAGAAGGTATTTTTAAAGGTCTCAACTTGGAACAAAATTTTTTGGTTTTGTAGAAAAGGAAAGCTTACTCCGAGAGTTATAGGACCGTACGAGATTCTTGAGCGAATTACTCCAGTGACATATAGATTAGCTTTACCTTCAGAGCTTGAGAAAATCCACAATGTGTTTCATGTATCAATGTTACGTCGATACCATTCTGATCCATCTTATGTAATAATTTTGATTGAAATAGAGCTACAACCTAATTTGTCTTATAGTGAGGAACTAGTGAAGATTCTAGCTCGAGAAGTAAAAGAACTGAAAAACAAGCAGATAACTCTAGTAAAAGTTTTGTGTCAACGCCATGGTATTGAAGAAGCCATCTAGGAACCCGAGAAAACTATGAAGTCATAATACCCGAACCTCTTTTCAGGTAAAAATTTTCGAGGACAAAAATTTCCTTAGGGGGAGAATTGTAATAGCTCGATTTTAGTGGTACTGGAAACGATGGTTTTGGAACCCCGTTTACCGATGGTTGAGTCCGTAAGTTTTCATGTTTTATGATTACTAGTCTATTATATTGTTATAAGGAATTATAATTAGATAATTCAATTGATTTGATAATTGATTTTTGTTTAATGACTAAATTGTAATGAAGGAAACAGTTAGTCATCCTTGACCTTTAAGAGTTAAAAGGTTTTACATAGCAATTGTCCACTTTCAAAGTTAGTGGGTGGTTGATGCATGGATTTGGAAGAACACCTGTTAGAATGTTAGTAAAATAAGACTTTGACAATTGTGAGAATAAGTATTTAAGTGGAAGGAAAGATGATAAGGAATTGGAGCGGAGGAAGCAGAAGAAGGATTGAATTCAAGTTGTTTGACTCAAGAAGAAAAGATTTGGATATGACCTGAAAGGAAAAAACCAAATAAATTTAGAAAATAACAAAGGAAATAATAAAAATAAGAAAAAGTATAAAAAGGATAAATGTTCAAAATAATAACTAAATAGTGAAAATATAGATTAAAGTAAAGTGGAAGATGGAACGATAAACTGATGGATATGATGGATAGAAGGATAAATGTCTAATTGAACCATTTTAGATATAAATCAAAACAAACTCAAGTAATGACTCTAATCAACCCCCCAAAAAATAATCATTGGTAAATTGAAGGGTGAAGAATGAATTCCCATGACTCCTTGAAGAAAATCGAGAAGAAAACTACTTCTAAAAAATCACAAGAAATAAATCTTGCACAAAAAAACAAATTCCCATAGTTGAAAAATTTATTAATGAATACAGTTGTCTCCCCATTGCACAATGAAGAAGCCTTTATATAGGCTAGCTAAGTACATCCAAATAAAACTCTAAAGTATATTGAAACTTTAATTAATCTAAATAAGAAGTAGTTTTAAACTAAAATTTTCTTGTTTGACTAAGAAACAAAAACTCCTAAACAACTTAAAATACTTAAACAATATCCGAAATTCGAAATAAATAAATAATAAAATATAATAAATATAATAGTGGGCTTATATATTATAAAAATTAAGCTTAAAAATTGAACCCAATTTGATTTAAACTCGAATTAAAAGCTCGAAACTTGTAATTCCCGTCATAATCCCGTCCAGAAATTCTGCTCCCGCAGTCTTCACTAAAACAATCATAATTATAATCCCCAAGCTCGAAATTGAGTGATTCAAAATGCATTTCGAAACTAAGAGATAGATCTTTGAATACCATGAGATATATAAACCCACAAATGTCCAGATCCTATCCAAAAAGTCATCGCAAATCTAATAATTCTTTAACTTAAAAATTGGAAGCTTCAGTGAATGGAATTTAATAAATTTCACCCTATCTGTGCATGTATCAAAATAGAATGACTTTCATTCTTATTTTCTTCTCCGAAATCTTACCATAGTAGGCGAAAAGAAAAGCTTTAAAAATCTCCTTAGCTTTCGGTCTTGCATGTTAAGTAAATTGTAGTCTGATTCTCATAAATATTATGTTTTTGTGAATGTGATAACTCAATTTAGCTAACTTGTGTGTCTGTTTTCAAAAGTATTAAAGTCTTGAAGTGTTACCATTGTTACATGCTTGAGGTGTTGGTGTTAATTAATTAGATTAGAAATTTAGATATGAAAAAGATTTACCTGGTAAAGTGAAGAATTGTTATTCTTAATTATAAAGATTCAAGTATGAATGTCTGAAACAGGTTTAAATGTATTGTAACATGATGAATAGTATTTAAAATTTCAAGTGATAGAATTGAATTAAATTATATATATAGATAATGAGACGATGAATGATATTTGGTTGATAAGAATTGAATTGAATTAAAATATGTTATAGATCAAGAGTTGAATCCGTAATGAGAAGACCGCGAAAAAGGAAAGGTTGTTGAGTAAGCTTTATTGTGGTGTGTTACCATTCCGCTAGGTAAGTTCATATAACTTTAATTTTATTATTTAAATTGTATAAATTGAATTTGGTAAGTTAGATTCGGTTTGTTAAATATAGCAATGAGATATTGAATTATGAAATGAAAGTGTCCCGGTGAACTTAGTAAAAGAATCGTACACATAGATACATGTTATTTCCTGATGATTCTGAGATCCAGCATTTGTTGCGAATTCGAAGATACATATGACATAAAATTAGCTTAGACTGGTAATTTGATGTTATTTTAAAGGTTTAGCCTGGATTGGTAACCTTACATGTATATATAGCCCTGGCCAGGCTTTCTTTGTGTCGATAAAGGTTTAGCTTGGATGAGTAACCTGACACCTTTGTATGTGACTAGCTTAAAAGATACTCTGATGTAAAGAAAACATGTATTTCAAGTTCTTTTACGATGTTTCCTCAGGTATGGTAGATTATGCAATGAGTGAAATTGGTAAATTATGGAATAGAGGTAATAGGATAATTGTTGTTAAATTTTGAATCCGTACCCTGAAAAGATAGATGGACAAATTGAACAAGAAATTTTAGTACACCATGTTGCATATTTGGTGTAGTGTATATGATTCATGTTAGATCTGGTACCCTAAGTGTAGTATTTTCATCTAAGTAAACTTGTAACTTTTTCAAATAGATTGATTTTTAAAATTATTAATGAATTAAATTAATATACTTTGTATTATTATCCTCAAATGATTTTTGCACGTAAAGCAAAATAGAAACAAATGTTGCTCCTTGGTTTTCTATTGTTTAAATTGTTACTAAGTGATATTATGTGGTCGAATCGTAATACGAAAAGACAACTTGTATTAGTAGATGAACCTAAACATATCCTTAATTTAATCAGAAATGAGCAAACCGATTGAAAGGCTAATATGTCATCTATCATGTCCAATTGGAGAGATGCCTTGTCTTGGGTATCGGAGTGGATTACTCCCAAAAGATAGACACATAGATATGACTCACTGGACTGAAAGTACATCGAACAGGACCCAAGCAGAATAGATCTTTCTTTTATGGGTTTATTCACTTTTGCTTTAAGTTTTGAGTGGATGACAGACTATGTATGCGTGAAACATACACTTTGATATAAGTAAAAGCCTGAGTTCAAATAGATAAGAAACTGAAAGCTGGTGCGTTGGGTGTACAGCTTATGTAGTATGTAGCATCATTCGCAATTATGGAATTCATAGCCCAAAACTTGTGTAAATGGTATCTTCTCATTGGCATTATATGGCTGATGAAAAGTAAACATAACCACGGGTCGTCCGTCTTTGTGATGGATGACTTGATCACTATTTGATAGTGATTGACTTTTTATAAAGAAAGATGTAATGTTTACCATGATATAAAATAAGATCATATTGGGATAACGAATATTAGCCCAAAGAGATCAATGATATACTATGAGGGTAACATATTAATAACAAGGTCATTGGGCGAGCACTAAGTAGTTACTTTCGTAATGGTATGTTGGTGGGGAGAGCTGAGTCATGATACTATAGCGAAATGAATTCTTGACTAAATGAGTATAATTAATAGGTGAAATATGTAACTTAATTATAAATCATTTGAGTCTCAATTACATATGTCCAATTGGTCATTTCACTAGCTCGTTGAAACCAGAAATGAATTGTGTGTTTGAATAAATATGAACAGAATGAATAGTGTTAAACCTTAAAATTGGGCCTAGTAGTTTTGAGGGTAATTTAGGGATTTTAGCTCAAATGTGTTCGAAAATTTAAAACTTGGTAAATCGAAAATTTGAAGCACAGTAAATCGAAAATGTCTTTGCCTTTGGCTTTTAGAAAATTAAATTAATTTTTGAAAAGGATGTTCTAAAAACCTTTCATTTTGAATAGAGGAATTTTTTTGAAAAACAGGTTAAAGTTAAGAGTACCAAAAAGGTAGATATACCAAAGTTTAAAATTAAGCTATTTCTTTTTCCCCAACCTACAGCAAAACTCATGAAACCTCTTCCCCTTATTTTGGTTTTGCCATCCCTTGCATTCCCAAGCTCTATTCATTCAATTTTATTTCCGAAACTTCAAATCCTTTGATTTCTATTGTCATTCAAGTGTTAAACCTCCCTAGAATTTCAAGAGAAACATTAAAAACACCATCAATTTTGTCATCTCTCAAATTTCTGGATTTTCTTGATTTTCTACCGAACATTTATTTTTCTCCCATCGAAGGTAATGATTTGATTTCCTATTAGTCTTTTTATGATATCCAGTCTTTTAAATAGAGTTTTTACCTATTGAAACAATAGCTTCGAATAAATACCAAAAATTGGGTCATTAATGGTGGATTTTAGAATTTTGAAGGAAAAAGATTTTCCAAAGTGTTTTTCAAATTTTTTTAAAGTAATTTTAAGGTTTCTAACCTTTCCCTAATGTTTCGTTAAAGAATTTTAAGGTTTTATTGAGTATTTGTAAAAATTGCCATTATAAGTCGAAATTGTGGAACCATGAATTTGTGTAATTTTGTGTAGTTTGAAGGTTGAGAATTGTTCTTGGATGTATAATTAGTCAATTGGAATTAGTTTTATGTGATTGGAGTGAGTAGGTGTTGAGATTTTTACGTTTCGGCGAAGCTAGTTAGAATTTCAGTTTCATAAGGATCTAGCTTAGGCTTGTGTTTTTGGTTGATTTAAGTGGGTCTATGGCTGAATGTTAATTTTGTGATTTACTTTGGTGAAGCTTCGGAATTGTTAGGACCTTCTACAAGTAAAGAAAAAGTGATAAACACCAAATTATAAATTTTGTTAAATGCCAAATTATACATTTTGTTACCCCAAATACTTAGCATATTTATGGATATTTACTATTAGATTTGTGGATTTTGGTGCTCTTAATCCGGTTATTTCATGTTTTGTACTCAGGAGAGCACCAAGAGTCAAAAGGAGCAAAAAAGGAGCTTAAAAGAGACAAAAATGTCCAAATAAAGAAGATTACACGGCCTAAGTCTTGCCACACGGGCTGCTCACACGCCCATGTCTGTCGAGGGTGTCGTCCGAGGATTTCACGATTCACACGACTGTGTAAAATTTAGCGAAACGAACACAGCCTGGCAAACACGTCACACGACTGTGGCACATGGGCGTGTCCGTTTTTCAAAAAATTGTATTTTACACAGAAAAAGGATACTTAGGGAAGAAGAAACCAATCCAAAGCCTATAAAAACACCCTAAGTATGACCTACTGATGGGGGCTTTTCCGGGGCTTCTAGAACTTTTTTGGAACATAGAACTACACGCCAGGAATTACTTGAAGGAAGTTAGACGATCCATCCCAAAAGCCGGAGCTACTCCAAGACTGAAGATCTCTCTCAGAATCCCTTCAGGAGTTTTTAAGAGTTTTCTTCATGTTTTGCTATTTTTATACTTTTGAGATGTACTTTCATTTCATTATGAACTAAACCCCTTAGATACCTAAGGGGGATGAAACCTATGATGGATCTTGTTATTATTATCTGAACTATATGATAAATACTTGATTTGTTCTTAATTAGGTGTTTCTAATGCTTGAGTTAATATTCCGGGTATTGACTCTTGATTTAATGTGCTTATGCAGAGGAGGAATAGACTCTACCTAAGAGTAGATTTGGCATAATTAAGCGGAGTTGATCGAACGCTAGAGATAGGGTTACGAGATTTTTCCAGATTAGGGTGAAACCTAATATGGGAGTCTATAGATCGATTTACAGCTTCCCTAGGGGTTTTAATTAGAAAGAGATTTCAATTAATTCAACTGAGGGTTAGGCGTTATTAGTCTTGAAAGAGATAATAATGTAGGTTAGAGAGTCTCACGGATCAGTTCAAGTGAATAAATTGTCTGGTTCAGAGTCAGATAACAAGTGAAATCTAGGTGGATTCCTCCTTGGGTGTCGTCTTTATCAATTGCTTTTCTTCAAGTCTTTTCCAATTCTTCTCTTCGCTTTAATTAAATTAGTTAATTAGTTTAGATAATTACTTTAATAAACAAACCCTTTTTATTCCTAGGCTAGATAATAAAAAGATAGTTATTACTAGTACTTTTGGTTCCCTTGGGTACGATATCCCGGTCTTGCCATTACTATACTATTATTCGATAGGTGCGCTTGCCTTTTTGTCGTGATAATAGTTAGTCTAGGTTTGATCTTCATTATAAATATTTATTACTTTTTACGAATCACGCGATCAAAGTTTTTGGCGCCGTTGCCGGGGAACTGAAATATTAGGAACACTTAATTTTTATTACTTTAGCCATTTATTTTTCTTGCAATTTAACTTTATTTCTATTTTTATTTTACTAACTTTCTTCTTCTTTCTCCTGGCAGTTTCTTATAGTGTATGACTAGAAGAAACCCATTAGGACCGTTACTTTTTGACGAGGAAATTGATCGTACAGCTCGTAGAAATAGACGAGAAATCAGGCGCAGCTTAAGATACACAGAGGAAGAGCAAGAGGACGATATCTCAACTACTACTAAAGAGATGGCTGAAAATCAAAACAATCCATTACCGCCAGCCATACCCACTGAATTAGCAAATCAGAATCCTGCTCCTCGTACTATGTATGATTATGCTAAACCTAATTTTACAGGAACTGAGTCAAGTATAGTTAGACCTGCTATTGCTGCTAACAATTTTGAACTAAAACCTAACACGATTCAGATGATACAACAATTTGTTCAGTTTGATGGTTTCCAGGATGAGAGCCCCAACACGCATTTGGCAAATTCCTTAGAACTGTGTGACACTTTCAAAATTAACAGCGTTTTTGATGATGCCATTCGCCTTCGGTTATTCCCTTTTTCACTGAGAAATAAAGCTAAACAGTGGTTGAACTCACTACCACGAGGATCCATTACCACTTGGGAGCAAATGACCGAAAAATTTCTATTAAAATATTTTCCACCGGCAAAAACAGCTAAGTTGCATAATGATATTTCTTCTTTTGTGTAGATAGATTTGGAGACACTTTACGATGCATGAGAGAGATTCAAGGACCTTTTGCGAAGGTGCCCACATCATGGATTACCTCTATGGCTGCAAGTTCAAACGTTCTACAATGGTGTGAATCCCTCGACAAGATAAATGATTGACGCAGCTGTTGGCGGAACCATCAACAATAAACACCAGAAGATGCCTATGAATTTATAGAGGAGATGTCACTGAATAACTATCAGTGGCAAGTTATGAGGACAAAGCCAACAAAAACATTCGGCGTTTATAACATCGGTTCGGTCACCATGCTCTCTAATCAGGTAGAACTTCTAAATAAGAAAATTGATGGTTTACTTGGTTCTACGCAGGTACATCCAGCGATAAGGTGCGATTCAAGTGGAGGAGGTGTGCCTACAGAATACCCACCATTCAATCCTACAACCGAAGAAGAACAAGTAAACTATATGGGTAACAATAATTTTAGATCTCAAAATAACCCATATAGTAATACTTATAATGCAGGTTGGAAGAACAACATAAATTTCTCTTAAGGTGGTCAACAGAATCAGAGGCCACAGAATCCTCAAAATTTTCAACAGCCGCCGTATCAACAGGAAAAGAAGTCGAACCTTGAGGAGATGTTATCCAAATTCATCTCTGTGTCAGAAACTCGTTTCCAGAATACCGAGACTTAATTAAAAAATCAACAAGCATCAATTCAAGGACTCGAAACTCAGATAGGCCAGCTATCCAAACTAATCTCCGAACGACCACAAGGTAGCCTACCATGTAATATCGAACCAAACCCAAGGGAACGCAGCTCAAATGAATTGATATTCAAGAAGGATGTGATGAGACTGAGCCAGAACCAAGGAAAGAAAATGTGGAAAGCAAAGGTGATGGTGAGATAAGTCATAATAAAATAGTAAGTACGAATTATAAATCTCGTGTGCCATATCCTAAAGCGATGACGAAAGATAGAACAGAAAAACAATTTGGTAAGTTCGTTAAACTCTTAAAGAAATTACATATTAACTTACCTTTTATTGAAGTTCTTTGCAGATCTTAACTCAAACAAAATTCTTAAAGGAACTTCTGACCAATAAAAGAAAATTAGACACTACATCGCATGTGGAACTCAATACAGTCTACTCAGCTATTCTAAAGAATAAGCTACCTCACAAGTTGATAGATCCAGGGAGTTTTACAATTTCTTTCTTAATTGGTAGTTTATCGGTGAATAATGCTTTAGCTAATTTAGGGGCAAGTATAAATGTTATGCCTTATAAAATGTTTAAACGACTAGGTCTCGGTAAACCCAAATAGACTAGAATGAGCATACAATTGGCTGACAAAACAGTTAGATTTCCTAAGGGTATTATTGAAGATGTTCTCGTTAAAATTGATAAGTTTATTTACCCAGTAGACTTTGTCGTCCTAGATATGGATGAGGATAACGAGGTACCTTTAATTTTAGGACGACCCTTTTTAGCAACTGCCATAACAATTATTAATGTCGGCACAGGAGAGCTAACACTTCGTGCAGGTGACGACGCAGTAACACTTCAAGCACACAACTTAGTCAAAACCTCTAAGACTCAAGATAATGCTATAAAACCTGTCGATGATAAAACTAATATTCAGTCGTTTTTGCAGGAACCTCCTCGAACCAAGACAACAGAGATAGTGCGCTACTATCATGAAGAAAACAAAGACGTCCATGAAGAATGAAGGCTACAGATAGAGGAGCTAGATGAATGGTGAGAACATAAACCGAGAATACATGATAAACCGAAACTTTGCCAAAACAAGCCCGATACCTCTACTAATCAACTTAAGGTAGGCGATAAAGTCTTAATAGATACCACAAATCCCCACATTGTCACCACCACACCAAATGAGGAGATCTATCTTACAGTACTCAGTATTTTCCCATTCGGTACGGTTGAGGTGAGTCATCCCAAGTTCGGCACTTTTAAGGTAAACAACACTCGACTAAAATCTTATTTTAAGATTGACAGCCAGAACGAGGAGTATGAACTCCTCAAACCACCATGATAAATCAAAAAGAGAGGTAAGTCGAGCTTAGATTATAAACAAACGCTTCTCGGGAGGCAACCCGAGTACTAACATATTTTGATTTCTTACTTCTAACACTTTAAATAATTAAATTTTTGGAATTGCACAATCTTTAAGCACACACGGCCACCCACACGAGTGTGCCTACAGTCGTGGCAAAATATGGGAAGCGACACGGCCGTGTGGAAACAGGGTAAAGATTTCCCCAAAACACGGGATGCGATAAATCCCCACGGCCGTACGACATGGCCGTGGGTGAGGTTAATAGATGAATACGGGCATGGGAATGGAAAAACATGGGCGTGTTAGGGGTAAGGCTCTATTCTGTTTCTCTAACACGGGCGTGCGACACGCCCGTGCTATTAAATCGTGGACAACAATGCACGGGCATGGGAGAAGCGAACGAAGCTAAGCACGGCCGTGTGATATGGCCGTGTACCACACGCGCCCAAGACACACGGGCATAGGATAGTAGCCGGGCATGACCCAAATTGAAAAATTTAAAAAACACGGGCTCACCCTCAGAGTACACGGGCATGTCCCTAAGCCGTGTGACCCTCCCCTATATAAGCAAACCATTGTTCATCTTCTTCTTCTTTTCAAAACCCTAGCCGAAATATTCCCTCCCCTACTCCCTAATCTCTATTTCGGCCACGATTTCCCCAGATTCTTACTTACCCAACCCTCAAACCACTCTAAAAATCCATTCCCCTTGCATTATCCCCACTTTCTCCTTTTTTTCCCATCTAATTTTCCTCCACATGGCTGTATTCCTGTGCCACACGCCCGTGCTTGCTACCAACACACCCGTGTGTCGCCCTACAGTAGCTCTTGGTTCACTTTCTCAACCTTGATTTTCCAAATTTGTGTTGCTATATTAGTATTCTACATGCTTTGCATAGATATTGTTACCATTACAAATATGTTTTAGACAAGTTAGGAATTTGCTTTAGAATCTTCTGTATTTAAATTGTTTAAACTACTAAATAGCATATACTAGTTTTAGGATTCTTGCTTAACCAATGATGCATCTTTGATTTCAGTAAATGTTTCTGATTAACCATATATATTTTTCATCTCTCGCTTGATATGGTTTAATGTTAATATATCTTGGACCTACTATATCACTGTTTATACATTTTCAGGTCCATTATGTCATCATCGAGAGGCAAGAAGGCCGCGGTCCCTCCCTCAAAGAGACGTTGGGGATTGGGTTCTTCTTCGGTACGTGCTACAGTCGAAGTTTGGCACTCATTCCTCGAGTTTCTGCAAGCTTCGCAGGAGCAGCTATTTTAGATACTACGTGCACGATCCCTCACTACAGGTTGTTGCATTGACTGGGCCGCCGTAGAGCAAGTCTAGCTAGCTGATGCCATCCGCGCCCTCCTGTCCACAGACCCATGGGAACGGTTCTTCGCTATTACCGAGCCTACTTATTTAGAGCTAACATTAGAATTATGTTCTACTTTTCAATTACAGGTGGTGATGACGAACAATGAGGACCTAGACATAATTCACTTCCGATTAGGCGGTCTAGTTCGTGCGATGAGTGTCCCAAAATTTGAAGTCGCTCTGGGACTTTACACCGATGAATTTATGGAGGAGGAGGACATGAATGCACTACCATGCAATATCCATATTTCTCTATCCTTATGCTGGAAGGCTTTGGCACCACTCTCTTCCACATACGACCCCAGTCGCTCGAAGGCCTCAGCTCTTGCTCCTTCCATACGCTACCTCTATGCCATATTGGCACACACCTTGACCGGAAGGAGAGAGAGCACCAGCGTGGTCAATACACACGACGCCTACTATTTATGGTGCATGGCCAATGCACACGTGACTGACTTGGCATACTTCATCGCCTTCGCCATTCACCATTAGACCGAGCGGCATAGGAAGAGAGTGATCTTCATCGGCCCCTACGTGACGCACCTCGCCAGATACTTCGGCCTCCTTAACACAGTGGCTCAGTCATCGGCGCTTACACTAATAGGTCAGATGTCCCTACAGGGCATCTCGACTATGTTACACATGCGGATGATCGAGCATCGACGCGAGACTGATCTGCCTCAGTACCGTCTTTCGCATGCCATTGACGAGGAGGATCTTGAGGATATTCCTGATGATGTCCCCCCACAACACGAGGAGCCTTCAACCACATCACCTAGGGAACGACCAGTTCATGCGGCTGCTTCATTGGCACATCTTTCTGACCGACCCGCTCACTTCAAGCAGTATTGCACTACACAGTTCGAGATGATCCACGAGCGAGATCGGCAACGTGATAGACAGATGGATGACATGCAGGCCATGATGCAGCAGCTGTGCCAACACTTTCACATCGCCACTCCAGCACCACCACCTGAGGCCCCCACTGATGAGGATCATTGAATCCTCCTATCTTTTTATTTTTATTTTTATCTTTCTTTTTATTTTTATTCTTAATTTTTAATTTCATTTCAATTTTATTATTTTCTTATAAAAGACATATCTATATTAGAAAATTTTACTTGCTTAATTTTTTTTTTGGTATTTCTAACAAGTAATCCCACTACACTCTCTTCCACACCAACTCTTAATAAGCTCTTCATGATTCTACAGATTTCCAAGCAAGCTGCTAGGAATATTTTACGGAATGAGGAAACAAATAAGGAACAATACAAAATGAATACCATGTTCAACGACCCAATTTCTTCATCTAGCTAAGAACAATGGTAGCTACTACTTTCCCCAAACACTACAGCCTCAGAATCAAGCTCCGCATCCATATAACAGGGAGTTTCACCTCCTTCCCTCTTATGATTTTCTTTATTTTGAATAGTCTATCTTTGTACATTGAGGGCAATGTACATCTTAAGTGTGGGGGGTGAACATAAACATGAAACCTAACTTTTTGCATTATTCTCAAATCCCTGAATATGGTCTTGTACTTAAGTGATTTTCTCATAATATTGATAGAATGAATTCTGATTAATCTATAATTATCGTTGATATGTCATGAATTAGACCAAGGGAGTTATGCATAATTATTTGATTGTAGGACCTTAAAGAATCAAACATGATAAGTTGATATTTTGAGAACTAAAATTTTTAGATTGTTTTCCTGAATTGAGGTATTATCTTGAAATCTTAAGTATACAGGAATAACATCAAAAACCCAAATTTTTGGTGAGAATTTTGAGCCTTTTTGAGCATATAGCATCTTTCTTACTCACTTCTTTTGTGGTTTGAGTGTGTCAACATTGAACTGTTATTCTAGAACTTGCTTCGATTATACATGTCGAGATTACACATATGATTTGATATACTGAGATGATAAAGACACTTAGGATTTAACCCACTTACTCCATAAAAAGCCTTCCCACATAATTAAACCCTTAGTGAACCCCCTTTGAGCCTACTAACCCTTTTTCTTTATTGATTAACCCTCATCATTAACCCATTATTATTGAAATCCCCTTACTTAGTTTGACCCTTTTTATCGAGATTGAATTTAATATTGTTACCTCACTATGATCACCAATTTTTGTTACTAAATTATGGAGTATCACTACTTTATTGTATTAACTTGATTTGTTCTCAAAAAAAAAAAACTAACCTCAGTATCATTATTGTAATTCTTAGCAAGCTAAAGTTGTCATGAAAAAAAAAAGAGAGCTCATGTAATATAGTTCTAGATATTTGTTGTCACTCAGTAATTAAGTTTTTGATAGTGGGGTGATATATTGAAATCATCTCAATTCTAACCTTTGTTTCTACAGCTTGTATCCATACCCTTAACCTAAACCCCGTTACAACCATGTAAAGGCCTTTTGATTTATGTATCATATCATTTACAAGTGGTGTAGATTTGGTTTTCATGCAAGCCTATAGTGATAACATCTCATGTTAGACAATCAAATGCTTAATTTTGAACCTTAAACACTTTGAGTGATTTGAGTGAATCCTTAGTGAGGATGTCATCTCTTGTATATTAGGACTAAAGTTAATTACTTAGAGGAAGGAGATTACCTATAATTTTATTATCAAAATATTCGATTTAGATTGTTTGAGGTTTTTAATGTCCCTATGGTTGAATTCTCACTGTATGATTCTTCGTGGAATAATTTGTAACATTACCGGTAATGATTATGTGATTGAAAGGAATGAATTCTAGCAGTAAATGAGAGTTTTTCTTGAGGACAAGTAAATGCTTAAGTGTGGGGGTATTTGATAAATGCCAAATTATACATTTTGTTACCCCAAATACTTAACATATTTATAGATATTTACTATTAGATTTGTGAATTTTGGTGCTCTTAATCCGGTTATTTCATGTTTTGTACTCAGAAGAGCACCAAGAGTCAAAAGGAGCCAAAAACGAGCTTAAAAGAGACAAAAAGGACCAAATAAAGAAGATCACATGGCCTAAGCCTTGCCACACGGGCTGCTCACACGACCGTGTCTGTCGAGGGTGTCGTCCAAGGATTTCATGATTCACACGGCCTGGCCATTGACCCACACAGCTGTGTGAATTTAGTGGAACGAACACGGCCTGGCAAAAACGTCACATGGTCGTGGCACACAGGCGTGTCCCTTTTTTAAAAAGTCGTATTTTACACAGAAAAAGGATACTTAGGGAAGAAGAAAGCCAATCCAAAGCCTATAAAAACACCCTAAGTATGACCTACTAAGGTGGGCTTTTTCGGGGCTTCTAGAACTTTTCTGGAACACAGAACCACACGCCAAGAATTACTTGAAGGAAGCTAGACGATCCATCCCAAAAGCCGAAGCTACTCCAAGACTGAAGATCTCTCTCAAAATCCCTTCAGGAGTTTTTAAGAGTTTTCTTCATGTTTTGCTATTTTTATACTTTTGAGATGTACTCTTATTTCATTATGAACTAAACCCTTTAGATACCTAGGGGGGATGAAACCTATGATGGATCTTGTTATTATTATCTGAACTATATGATAAATACTTGATTTGTTCTTAATGCTTAAGTTAATATTCCGGGTATTGACTCTTGATTTAATGTGCTTATGTAGAGGAGGAATAGACCCTGCCTAAGAGTAGATTTGGCATAATTAAGCGGAGTTGATCGAACGCCTAGAGATAGGGTTACGAGATTTTGCCGGATTAGGTTGAAACCTAATATGGGAGTCCATAGATCGATTTATTGCTTCCCTAGAGGTTTTAATTAGAAAGAGATTTCAATTAATTCAACTGAGGGTTAGGCGTTATTAGTCTCGAAAGAGATAATAATGTAGGTTAGGGAGTCTCATGGATCAGGTCAAGTGAATAAATCATTTGGTTCAGAGTCAGATAACAAGTGAAATCTAGGTGGATTCCTCCTTGGGTGTCATCTTTATCAATTATTTTTCTTCAAGTCTTTTCCAATTCTTCTCTTCGCTTTAATTAAATTAGTTAATTAGTTTAATAAACAAACCCTTTTTATTCCTAGGCTAGATAATAAAAAGATAGTTACTACTAGTACTTTTGGTTCCCTTGGGTACAATATCCCAGTCTTGCCATTACTATACTATTGTTTGATAGGTGCGCTTGCCTTTTCATCGTGATAATAGTTAGTCTAGGTTTGATCTTCATTATAAATATTTATTACTTGTTACGAATCACGCGATCAAAAAGGCAAGGAAAAACTAGTTTAAGCTTTCAGCATCTAGGCGAAAACGTGAACGGTGAGTGTTTAGAATCGCCGCTTGTAGACACGGTTCATAGTGTTAATTAGGAATTTAAGAGTAGCCTAAAACTCTACTCTAAGTTTCGAGTGTAAGCTTTTTCATACCCTTGTTTAATTTGTGAAATATGTTATTATATGTTGTGGAACTGTGAATTGAGATGTGATACTGTGACATGTGAAATATGCTTGTGATGGCTATTGTGAAAGTGTTAATCTTGGGTATGTTGTACATGCCAATTGAATGTGATAACATTGTCCTTATAAAGTGAATGTGCAGTGAAAAAGTGCAGAAAATGGTAAGTAAAATGTGAGTTTAATTGTGGATATTTTGGCCTTGTGATCTTTGAGACCATTGGATATAGTTGGCATGCTATAGGATTTGTGAGTACTCACCCTTGTGTTCTGTTTTTGGGGTGTTAAGGCTGAGGATAAATTTGGAGAGATAAGGGAATATGAGCTTGACTCCATTCAATGGAATATGTTGGTGTGTTTGGAGAGTGTCAACTAAATGTTACACTTTTGGGATATGTTCGACTCATTGAGTCATTGGTGTGTTGGAGATCCGTGTATACGATGTGTGGTGATTAGAACTCACTTTTATGTTTCATATCCTCATGTGCCAAATTATCGTTTAAATGTGATATTACAATATGTGATATATGCGTACATAGGTGAATAATAAGCTAAATGAGTTGATTAATATTACATGAATATGTTAGTATGTTCTCATAATAAATTGCGTATGTTGTTGAGAGCTTTGATCATTTTCGTTTAACGTGTGAATGCATGTCTATTTGGTGGTTATTCTGATCATTGACTAAGCTTGTTTAAGCTCACCCACTATTTTAAAATCTTCGCAGACAGTTAGCGTATGGTGTGAGTGATGCAAAAATTTCCAAAGGAGTGATCCAAGTAGATTTAGCATTTGAGTACGTGATTTTAGCATTTGAGTACGTGATTTATAACTATTATGTTGAACTGTGGGAATAAAATAATTTGGTTGATTTGTTGCATGAATATTGCCATGATGTTTTGTGCAGAGGTATCAATAATTGGGTATTTAGTAATAATACCTCCATGATATTTTGAAAGTGTAGGAAGTCAGTAGCTCATTTTGGTATTGATACCATTTCTCGAGTATCGATACTTGGGGTAAAAATACCGATACTTTTTTACTGGTATCAATAGTTTGCTGGTTTTATTTTTTATAGGGAAATAGGATGCTAAAATGGTACTGATTTTGTAAACGGTATTGAAACCCCTTATGAAAATATTGATTCCATCGAATGGGTATTGATACATACATGATTTTTTAAGATTTTATGTTAAATAGTCTTGAAACATGCTCTTAACTTGTTGTAAGGTTGATTATTATATGTTTAAGCAAAATTTTAACTTCGCTAAGGGGAGATTAGACTTAAACCTCATATAGTTACTTATTATGATATTAATCGCACGTCAATGAGATACTTTATGCTTGTTGATGGTGAGACGATGGTGTAGCATCCTATTACTTGAGTTCGGGGATCGGGCTAGGTATAGGGTGTCACATTTGGTTGTATCAGAGCTTAAGTTATTTAACATTCAGACCTAAGTTATTGGTGTAAGGATTGGGGTTGCAAAGCCCATGTGTCTAAATGTTTCTAATTTTTTGAATTGTTTGAGATATCTTTGTTTGAACTGCATGAATTTGTTTGAAATTGGGGTATGAACGGGAATACATTACCTTTATTCTAAATTTTTCTTGTAGGAACGTGACTTGGATAATTTCCCCGCCACTCACACCTCTTATTTTTTTGTGTATGTTAGATTATTAGATTCGATATGCCTCGTAGACGTGTGAATACAAATGCTCAAAAGGATGGTACATCCTCTGCACATCCTGTGCCACTGCGTAGAGTGAATATACTTGATAAGGGTGTTGACGTTCTGATGGAACCTATGATTGGAGCGTTTTAGAGGATTTCTAGTGCTAACCTTACTCTTACACCTTGCGAATCTTGCACATGTTAGTCGAGGGTTGCCGCTTGAAAGTCTGCGAGCATTAGGTGGGAAAGAGTTTTCTAGAGTGAAAGGGACCGATCTGACTGTAGCTAATTACTAGTTGGAAGGAGTTAAAAGGATCCTCAAGTAGATGTCTTGTTTTGATGAGGAGAAGTTGGGTTCTACTATGTCCCTACTCGACGATGAGGCTCATCGTTGGTGGAATTCTGTTAAGAGAGGTACTACTTCTAACATGTTGACTTGGGAATACTTTCTTGAGGTTTTTAAGAGGAATTTTATGGGCGAACAGTACATGAAAGCTCGTAAATATGAGTTCTTAGAATTAGTTCAAGGTAATTTTACAGTGGCTGAGTATGAGTCGGAGTTCGTACGACTTAGTCATTATGTTCCTGTGATGGTTCTTTTTGAGAGGGACTGTTATAATAGGTTTCATTTTGGGCTTAATCGTGAGCTTCGAGTTTACTTGGTAGCTCAGAACTCGGAGTGGTTTGGTGAGTTGGTTAAGAAAGCCAAAGCTGTTGAGGATAGTTTGGCTGAGTTGCCTTGTTCTGTGGTAACTGAATCGGTTGGGCAATGATTTGTTGCTCATACTGTTGCTCTTAGGTTGAGTCTGGAGGTCCAGCTTGAGTTTATGCTGTCAGGGAGCTGTAGGATTTGGATTCGATTGATGTTATCGTAGATACTTTTGCTTTACAATCTATTCCATTATTCTCTTTGGTTGATGCTGGTTCTACACATTCGTACATTCGACTTTAGTATGACATATTTGATCACTTATGCATACATGACTGAATTTACTCGGTGAAATGATTGGACTGATTTATGTGCATATTTCTTTTTTGAATGATATGAATAACTTTGAAATTGTTTCAATTGATGGTCTATGGCTGAGTATATTATTACTATTGCTTGACTAAAGTAGCAACACCGAATTACTGTATTTAAAAATTAACAGATACTTATAACCAATTGTTCTTATTGTTATGATGTACAATGTAATTTAATGTTTAAAATTATAACTATATGATTTTTTTATTTTATAAATGGACTCACATTGAGCTTTCATAGCTCACTCCCCCTAATTTTCATATTTATAGATAATCCTTCTAACTAGGATGCAGACACGACACTCGGAGGGTCTCGACTTTTGTTCCATTTATTTTGTTTCCGTTAATGTTATTGTCTTTAATTCCTTAGGAGGTTGAGTTATTTCTGTTTTCTTTTATTAGGAACCGTGGTTTGGGATTTGGCTTTAATTTCATTATTGGTGCATCTCATTCAATATAGGTTATAAAGTTAAGTTATTATGTGTTAGTATTTGATTAAACTAATTTGTTTTATTAAAATGACTTAAGTTTTATTTCTGTTGCTATTTCTAATAAGTTAAACTAGAATATAAATTGTAAATCATCGGTATAAACTTGAGTTATAAAGAAAAATTGATTTTGATAAAGATCAAACCGCTTCAGTGGTTAATGTAATTTCCTGAATTTGAGTCTACAGTCTAGGCCAAATTGGGGAGGTTACACTTTGTCCCAGAACTGCCTTCAAATTCGTCCACCACATGTTTGGGAAAATGACCCTCAAAAAAATAATTTTTAAGCCTAAAATTGGTGTTTCCCTTTTCATGTATCGGATTTGTTTCTTTATAATATGGTCATAATTTTATATCTGAACAAGAAAAGGAACATTTGAATGTTGATTTTTGTGGGTAAAGGTTTTGTGTTTGTTAGTTTGGTTTAGTGTACTCTAAATTTTATTTATGGTCTTCTTCCAATCTAGGGTTTGTGTTTGTACTCTGAAACTCTAAAGTGTCAATAACTAAATTAGGTACTTTTAGTGTACCAATTGTTTATGTTTTCTACAGTAAAGGAATGGGGAAAGTGTTGAGAAGAATGGGGTTTTGATTTTTTAATTCTTGGCTTAATGTTGCCAGGGTAGCTGGAAGATGGCGAAGTCTCCATTTGAAGATGAAAGGAAATTTAGATGCCAATTATCGTTGGAGAGTGAGAGGGTCGGGGTGAAGGAGAGAGGGACAATGGGGGAGAGGGAGGGGAGAGGGACGGTGGTGGGGGATGCGGAGGGATTTATTTATTTTTTAATATTAGTTTTAATAAGTATTAATATTAATATTAATATTAAATTATAAAATCAAAAAAATAATTTCAATGTTTCTAATTTTTTATTTTGTCATATGTCGATTGGTGATTGAGCCACATCATTGTTCACCAAGATTGACTGACGACTAACTAAGGAGAACTAGCGAGGTGCCAATGTGAAAAAAAATCAATTTAGATACTCAAATTGATCAAAAAAAGGTTTAGTTACCTATTTAAGAAAATGAGTATATTTTGGGGTGCAATTTTTATATTAAGCCGTTTACAGAAGGGAAAATGAAATTTGGATCTTTCTAGCAATTTAACGTTAGGAATGATATATAGTGTTACTTTTTAGGCTAAGAAAACAACAATGCAACGTATTCAGCCTCTAAATCCAGTATCCATTATTACATTCACAGTACGAATTAAAAAAAAAGACCTTTTCTAAAATACAAAACTTACCCATAATACATTGACTGCCTTGTGTGAGAAAAGATTTAAAAGTTATTTAAAATAAAAATAAAAATAGATATATCTTTACATTTAAATATTTTATACAAATCTTTAAAAAAAATAACTTGAATCATTATTTAAAATAAATAGTTCCATAAAAATCACGGGTTAGGTGAGATGATAAGAATCTCTTTTACCTTAACCAATAGTTTAGTATTTGATCATTGTACTAGGTATGGAGCAGTTTTAGAACTCGTGGTCAGCGTTTATCCCTTAATGAATTGACATAATGCAAATGATTAATCACTAAACTCAATCCAATAAATACCTTAAAAAAGTATATCTGTAAAAAACACTATATTTCATAAATAACTTTTAATAATTTTTTTAATACAAAGATATTTTATCGTTTTATAGTATTATAATAGTCAAATTTGAACGTAAAACATTTTACTCTTTAAAACTTTTTTTTGAAGGCTACTCTTTATAATTTTAACTTAACCATTATAACGAAAGTCTATTATCAATATATTTTTACATGTTATTTTCACCTTATATATGTGTCTTTAACTAGTTCATAGTGTGATACTATCTAATATCACATTAAAAAAAAAAAAAGCTAACTCAAGAATAGTTTGCAAATATAGTAACATTTTTGGAAGTAACAATAATTTTTACTTTTTAGAAGAAAATCAGTACATTAAAATTTAAAAATCTAATTATTAAGGTAGTGTTTGAAAAGTTACCTAATAATTGAATTTGTGTATAATTGTTTATAATTACACAATGGTAGCATGTTTGCGTAACTTGTAACACTCTCGACCCAGCCTAGGAGTTTCAGCTAAGTCTAAGACGTTACATTCGATCACTAGAGTGATCTTGTAAAGCCACTTTTTTTACTTGCGTTGATATGTAAGGAAAACATTCTTTTTTTTTTTTAGTAAAACATTCATTCATTAAGCTGACTTTTCTTAGAAATTTAATTATGATAATATTATTGTGCCGTTTTGAAAATGGTTAATGTTTTCAAGAAAAGAATTATCAAAACTTTAAGTACTCTGTAAAGTAGCGGAGCACATTTAAACTAATAATTCTCTAAACCGAATAACATGCAATATTAAAGTAATAATTAAGTAACATTGTAACACCCTTAACCCATATCCGTCGCCGGAACAGGGTTACAAAATATTACCGAAGTTTGTAGAAAAAATACAATTAATTTATGTCTTTTACTATTCATATTGGAAACAAATCATAATTCAATTATGTTGTCCCTTAAATGGACCCTCGAGGTCCTATTTATACAATAGAAACAAGTCGGGACTAAATCGGGAACTCAGAAAATTTTTTTCGCGAAATTTCAAAATTTTTCTTAGGTGCAGGGGAAACACACCCGTGTGGTCAGACCGTGCGGCTCTCACACGGCCAAGTGACACACCCATGTCTTAGGCCATGTGGGTATTCAATGTGAGGCACACGACCGTGTCCAGCCTGTTGATAAACTGTAATTTATACATGTTTTTATCCCATACTTAACACATGTATGAATGATTTCTCCTTAGATTTGGTGAATTTGATGCTCCTAATCCTTTAATTTCATGTTTTAGACTTAGGTGAGCATAGGAGAGCAAAAAGAACAAGAGATGGGCCAAAATCAGAGAAAATGGGCCGACGTGGGAAAACAACACGGCCTGAACTTCATTACACGGGCAGAACACACGCCCGTGCCATTCTAACAGGCTCGACCACGGCCTAAAACAACCTCAGCACAGGTGTGTTGATCTCTCAGCCTTGACCACGCTGTAGTAATCGTACACACGCGTGTCACACAGGCGTGTCCCTGCCGAGCCCTAGTTAAGTTCTATTCGGAAAAAGGCGGGTTTGAGGGCATTTAGGCATTCTAAAGCCTATTTAAACACCCTAGAGGAGGACTAAAGAGGGGACAAAAAGTAGGGAGCAAGGAATTACTCCAAGAAAGCCGATTGATCCATCTCAGAAGCCGAATTCATCATCAAGACTGAAGATCTCTCCTCAATTTCCCTTCAGGAGTTTTGGGTTTTCTTTATGTTTTTATTCATTACTCTTCTGAGATGTTTTCCTATTTAGTTATGAACTAAACCCCCTAAATACCTAAGGGGAATGAAACCTATGACGGATCTTGTTATTATTATCTGAATTGTATGATAAATATTTAACTTGTTCTTAATTATGTGTTCTTAATTCTTGTTTCGGTATTTCAGGATATTAATTCAAGTTAATGCTCTTATTTGGAGGATGAATAGTCCCTATCTAAGAGTAACTTTGTCATAATTAAGCGGATTTGATTGCGCACCTAGAGATAGGGTGACAAGATTTTACCGGATTAGGGTGAAACCTAATAAGGGGATCTATAAATCGAGTTAATGCAACCTTAGGGTGTTAATTAGAAAGAGATTTCAATTATTCAACCTAGGGTTAGACGTTATTAGTCTTGAATAGGATAATAACATAAATCAGGGATTTCTACGGAACGAGTTAAATGAATAAATCGTCCGATTCGGGTCAAATAACAAGTGAAGTCTAGGTGGATTTTTCCTTGGGTATTGTCTTAGATCAATCGTTTTTCCAAAAGTATTTTCCCAACCTATTTTCTGTGATTTCTTAGTTTAGTTAATTAGTTTAGATAAACAACCCTTCTATTTTTAGGCTAGATAATAAAAAGACAATTAATACTAGTATTTTTAGTTCCTTTGGGTTCGACAATTCGGTCTTGCTAAAGCTATACTGCTGTTCGATAGGTACACTTGCCTATGTCGTGATAATAGTTAGTTTCAAGAACGATTAATTATAAATTTATAAAACTTATCACGAAAAATCATGATTAAGTTTTTGGTGCTGTTCCTGAGGAACTAAGATATTAGGAATACTCGATTTTTATTACTTTAGCCATTTACTTTTTCTGTAATTTAAATTTTTGTTTAGTTTTCATTACTAAATTTTCTTTTTCTTTCTTCTGGCATGTTCTTATAGTTTATGACTAGAAGAAACCCATCGGGACCATTACTTTTTGACGAAGAAATCGATCGCACAGCTCGCAGAAACCGACGAGAAATAAGGCGAAGCCTAAGATACACAGAGGGAGAGTAAGAGTACAACCAAAGAGATGGCCGAAAATTAGAAAAATTCGGTACCTCCTGCGATTGCTACTGATGTAGTAAATTAAAATCCTGCTCCTCGTACTATGTATGATTATGCTAAACCTAATTTAACAGGAACTGAGTCAAGTATAGTTAGGCCTGCTATTGCTGCAAATAATTTTGAACTGAAACCTAACACGATTCTAATGATACAACAATTTGTTCAGTTTGATGGTTTGCAGGATGAGGATCCCAACACTCACTTGGCAAATTTTCTAGAATTCTGCGACACATTTAAAATTAATGGCGTTTCTGATGATGCCATTCGTCTTCAGTTATTCCCTTTTTCATTAAGGAATAAAGCTAAACAGTGGTTGAACTCGTTACCACGAGGATCAATCACTACTTGGGAGCAAATGACCGAAAATTTTTTATTAATGTATTTTTCGCCGACTAAAACTATGAAATTACGTAATGATATTTCCTCCTTTGTGCAGATGGATTTAGAAACACTCTACGATGCATGGGAGAGATACAGGGACCTTTTAAGAAGATGCCCTCACCATGGGTTACCACTCTGGCTATATGTTCAAACATTCCACAATGGCCTGAATCCCTCGACTAGACAAAGGGTTGACGCAGCCTCTGGTGGGACTATTAATAATAAAACACCTGAAGATGCTTATGAATTTATAAAATAGATGTCACTAAATAATTATCAGTGGCAAGTCATGAGGATAAAGCCAACGAAAGTAGTCGGCATTTTTAATGTCAATTCAGTCACCATGCTCTCAAATTAGGTAGAACTTTTGAATAGAAAAATTGATGGTTTTCTTAGTTCTTCACAGGTTCATTCAGTGATGCAATGTGAAGCAAGTGGAGGTGGATCGAGCAATACAAAATATTCACCCTATAGCCACAGCATGGAGAACGAGCAATTGAACTACATAGGTAATAATCATCGAGCCCAAAATAACCCTTATAGCAATAATTATAATACAGGTTGGAGGAATCACCCAAACTTTTTATGGGGAGGCTAAGGAAATCAGAGACCACCACCACCCTCAGGCTTTCAACAACCACCTTACCAACAAGAGAAAAAATCGAACCTTGAAGAAATGCTAACGAAGTTTATCGCAGTGTCAGAAACTCGCTTTCAGAATACCAAGACGGCACTTAAAAATTAACAAGCGTCGATCCAAGGGCTCGAAACTTAGATAGGCCAGCTATCCAAATTAATTTCCGAACGACCATAAGGTAGCTTGCCAAGGAATACTGAACCTAACCCAAGAGAACAGCTCAATGCAATCAACGTTAGAAATGAGGAAGGGTTAGTTACATCTGAACCAGAACCAAAGCAAGAAACTATGGTAAGCAAGGGCAAAGGTGAGTTAAGTCACACTGAACAGAAACTGGTAAGTGTAGAATATAAACCTCGTGTGCCATACCCTAATGCGACAAGGAAAGATCGCTCAGATGAACAATTGGTAAATTCCTTAAACTTTTAAAGAAATTACATATCAAATTACCATTTATTGAAGCTCTCTGGCAGATGCCGAGCGCAATGAAGTTTTTAAAGGAGCTCCTAGCAAATAAGCGTAAGTTGGATGAGGTGTCGAATGTAGAGCTAAACGTAGTTTGCTCAGCTATTCTACAGAATAAGCTACCCAACAAATTAAAAGATCCAGGGAGTTTTACAATTCCTTGCCTAATTGGTAGCTTAGATGTTAATAATGCATTGGCTGATTTAGGGGCTAGCATCAACGTCATGCCTTACAAAATGTTTAAGCAACTAGGTCTTGGGAAACCGAAACAAACTAGGATGAGCATTCAATTAGCAGATAAACTATCAGATTTCCTAGGGGTATTATTGAAGATGTACTTGTTAAAATTCATAAATTTATATTCCCAGTTGATTTCGTTGTCCTAGACATAGAGGAGGATAGTAACTCTCCTTTGATTTTAGGAAGGCCTTTTTTAGCAACTGCTAGAACAATTATTGACGTTGGCACAGGTGAACTCACACTTCGTATGGGAGCCAAAACAATCACTCTTCAAGCTTGCAATTCGAGTAACCCATTAAAAATTAAAGGTGATTGTATAAACCATTCTACTAAAACTGACAATATGGTGCAACCAACTTTGCAGGAAATGAGTTCGAAGGACATACATGAGCCATTTTCAAGCAACAATAGAGGACCTATTCATGAAGAACGAAGGCTACAAATCGAGGAGCTAGATGAATGGCGAACACAAAAATCGAGAACACATAATAAACTAACACTATGTCAGGACGAGCTCAATACCTCACCAAATCAACTTAAGATTGGAGATAAGGTATTATTAGATGCCGCAGATCCTCACATTACTACTGCTGAACTGAATGACTAAAATCCTCTTACGGTACTTAACATCTTCCTGTATGGTACAGTCGAGGTAAATCATTCCAAATTCGGCTCGTTTAAGGTAAATATTACTCGTCTAAAACCTTATTTTGATGAGATTGATAGCAGGAATGAGGAGTGTAAACTCCTCGAACCACCATGACCATTCAATGGAGAGGTAAGTTGAGCTTAGACTATAAATAAGTGCTTCTCGGGAGGCAACCCGAGCACTAACAGTATTAACTTCTTTAAATTTTAGTATTTAACACTTAACCTACTAACTGAGCTCTTGAATACAGGTTTTCCACACCCACAAGGCTAGGTACACGGGCGTGCTTTAGACGGTGCAAAAGCAGGGCAAGGATTTTTCTTAAACACGGGCTGCGATAAATGGCCATGGTCGTGCGACATGGTCGTGGGTGATCCTGCCAAAACAACACCGGCGTGTGACACGCCCGTGTCTTAGAACCGTGGTTGAACCTGAGAAAATAGCACGGGTGTGCGACATGCCGTGTCTAGCACCCATGGTCAAACCTGTCAAAGGAGCACTGGCGTGGATCTACATACACGGGCGTGGGAGAAGCGAACGAAGCTAGGAACAACAACGTGACACGGCCGTGTTCACCAACACGCCCAAGGTACACGGGCGTGGGACGAATGTCAGACGCGTCAAAATCTAGAAAAACGTGAAACACACGGGCTAAAATTGGGGCACACGAACGTGGGAGAAGTGAACCACATCCCATACGGTCATGCGATACGATCATGCAACCACACGGCTTAGACACACAGGCTTGTCCTCAGGCCGTGTGACAATCTCTCAATTTGCGACAAACGCAGGCTGAACACGAACCACACAGGCTTGTGATACGGTTGTGCCACTCGCAAAATTAGATTATTTCTCTTATTTTATTTTTACTTTTATTTTTATTTTTATTTACGTTTGAAAATTCATTTGTTTTTAAAACACGGCTTATCTTTAAGATTATTATCAGCTTATTCCCTTAAATCTTATTCAGAATCATGCCTGCCTTTCAGCTCTATTTTCAATTCTCGCTCTCACTAATCCAGGGATTCCATCCATTCATAACTCACGAAGTTTTACTTCTCTCCCAATCTTATGATCTTATATTTTTCAGTATATCTAATTATGTACATTGAGGGCAATGTATATCTTAAGTGTGGGGGGTTATCTATATCTATATCAGAAACAAACCCTGAATTTTGTCTTATTCTTATGTGATCTTCTCATATCATTATTAGAATGAATTTTGATTAATTTATGATTTTTATTGATATATCTTGAATTAAAACATAGGCATTCATGCATTGATTATTTAAACTTTAAGACATTAGAGAATTAAGCATGATAAGTTGATTTTTGAGAATTTAAAATTTTAGGTTGTTTTCCCAAGTTTAGGTATTACCTTGAATTGAAATCCACAGTTTTGAACATTAAAAAGCCATAATTTTTGTGAGATTTTGAGCCTTTAAAGAGCATCTATTATTTCTTTCATGCTCACTTTTATTATTGCTTGAGTGAGTCAATATCGAATTGTTATTCTTGAACTTGCTTGATTATGCATGTCAAGTCAAGATGATAGAGACACTTAGGATTAACCCACTCATGCCATGAAAAGCCTACCTCCACGATTAACCCTTAGTAAACCCCTTTGAGCATAACAAGTCATTCCTTGTATTACCCTTAATATTAACCGTTAACTCATTATTGTTGAAATCCCCTCAATTAATTTGATACCTATTTTTGTCGAGAATTGATTTGAATAAATTGCTTAGCTATGTCTTGTTCTTAATAGTTGGTCTATGTTATTTAACTTGTTCTTAAAAAAAAAATACATATTAGTAGTGATCTTTCATTTTTGAGCTTAAGTATTTAATTTCCATATTTCGAGAAGAAGCTATTTTGTACGCAATTGATGAGTAAATATTTTTCTAGTTAAGTAATTTTTCAATTCAATCTCGATTTTAACCCTTTTCTTTTAGCTTGTGACCACACCCCCCAACCAAGCCTCTTTACAACCCTCTAAAGGCCTCTTGATTGATGTATCATCTCAATTTATAGTAGTGGAGATTTGATTTTCATGCAAGCCTATGGTAATAACTTTTCATATTAACTGTTGAGTGCTACATTCATTATCCTTAAACACTTCGAGTGATTTGAGTGAATCTTTAGTGAGGATGTTAAACTCTGTGAGATTTTGAATCAAAGGTGATTACTTAGATAAGGGGAGATGCCTATGTTTTCCGTGATTAAATGCTCAACTTGGAATGTTTGAAACTTTAATGTTCTTTAAGTTGAATTCTCAATGTATGATCACTTATGGATTAGTTTGAGATATTATTGATAGGAATTATAAGTTGAGATAAAAAAAAATTTAATTGTGAATTGAGGATTTTGCTTGAGGACAAGCAAACGCTTAAGTGTGGAGGTATTTGATAAACCGTAATTTATACATATTTTTATCCCATACTTAACACATGTATGAATGATTTCTCCTTAGATTTGGTGAATTTGATGCTCCTAATCCTTTAATTTCATGTTTTATACTTAGGTGAGCATAGGAGAGCAAAAAGAACAAGAAATGGGCCAAAATCGGAGAAAATGAGCCGATGTGGGAAAACAACACGGCCTGAACTTCATTACACGGGCAGAACACACGCCCGTGCCATTCTAATAGGCTCGACCATGGCCTAAAACAACCTCAGCACGGGTGTGTTGATCTCTCAGCCTTGACCACGGCCTGAAGTAATCGCATACAGGCGTGTCACACGGGCGTGTCCCTGCCGAGCCCTAGTTAAGTTCTATTCGAAAAAAGGCGAGTTTGAGGGCTTTTAGGCATTCTAAAGCCTATTTAAACACCCTAGAGGAGGACTAAAGAGGGGACGAAAAGTAGGGAGAAAGGAATTACTCCAAGAAAGCCGATTGAACCATCTCAGAAGCCGAATTCATCATCAAGACTAAAGATCTCTCCTCAATTTCCCTTCAGGTGTTTTGGGCTTTCTTTATGTTTTGTATTCATTACTCTTCTGAAATTTTTTCCTATTTAGTTATGAACTAAACCCCCTAAATACCTAAGGGGAATGAGACCTATGACGGATCTTGTTATTATTATCTGAATTGTATGATAAATATTTAACTTGTTCTTAATTATATGTTCTTAATTCTTGTTTCGGTATTTCAGGATATTGATTCAAGTTAATGCTCTTATTTGGAGGATGAATAGTCCCTATCTAAGAGTAACTTTGTCATAATTAAGTGGAGCTGATTGCGCGCCTAGAGATAGGGTGACAAGATTTTGCCGGATTAGGGTGAAACCTAATAAGGGGATCCATAGATCGAGTTAATGCAACCTTAGGGTGTTAATTAGAAAGAGATTTTAATTATTCAACCTAGGGTTAGACGTTATTAGTCTTGAATAGGGATAATAACATAACTCAGGGATTTCTATGGTCTTGCTAAAGCTATACTACTGTTCGATAGGTGCACTTGCCTACGTCGTGATAATCGTTAGTTTCAAGAACGATTAATTATAAATTTATAAAACTTATCACGAAAAATCACGATCACCCGTGTTCAAATTAGGGTAGCTACTGACTTGGGTCACACAGCCAGCCACACACCTGTGTGCTAGGCTATGTGGAGAATTTAATTTTAAAAAATAGGTGAAGTATTCACACGGCCAAGACACACACCCGTGTGTTGGGCCGTGTGTTTCACACGGCTGAGACCCATGCATGTGTCTCTGCCTGTGTGACCAATTTTGAGCATTCTGTTTTTCATTTTTTAAGATACAGGGGACACACGGCCAAACCATACGCCCATACACATGGCCATGTGTGGCACACAGTTAAGACACATGCCCGTGTGTCTACCTGTGTAGACAAAATAGGCCATTTTTAAGCCTTATTTCTCACCCAAATTTTGCTTTGTACCTACATTAATACTTGCATACATATAACAACCAATTCAAGACATTAAAACCAAGCCAGCATTAACATTATACATGATTGCCATAATTCAATCATCACATGTATTCTAACTCACCTTTTGTAAGACACATATGTTTGCCATAATTCAGTCTAACCATATTAACCATATTATAACCTCAAGTATATATTCACCAAATATACCATTACTAGCCATTCCAATGGCTAGGTTACAAACAACCATTTACATGCCAACATTGGCCAAGTTAGCCTATACATGCCTTTATACCAAAATAAGTTTTCTATTTATAACAAAATGTGCTGAAGGATAGTGTGATGATGCTCCGACCGATTCCAACTTTTACGAGCTTCCAAGCACTATAAAACAGAGAAAAGAAAATTGAGTAAGCATTTCAAATGCTTAGTAAGTTCGTATAACAAGAATTTAACTTACCAATCATGTACATTCAAAATAAGTATACAAACATGCATCCAAATCATTATGGCCATTTGTCTAAACACATATGATCTTAAAAACTTGTTAGTCATGTATATCATGTAAACATAAAAAATCAAAGATGAGCTCATCATGTAATAACTTTCATAAACATGTGCTTTTCATATCATATTTTCATATAGCATGTGCATTTTTTATAATCAATCATCTTAATTTCAATTCAACCATGTCAAATTATTCCCGTTGAATTTATTTGAAATATCGATGGATATACATGTAGTACACTTAGTGTACAAAACTATAAACCGCCAACTCATATAAGGGTAATCGATTAGGGCACATAATCAGGAAGCACTCTTTCAAGCCATATAACAGGATGCCCATGTGAGCCATGTAATAGGAAACTTATTCAGGCTAAATCAGGAAACTCATAAGAGTTTAGAACAGGAAGCTCATTAAGCTTAATAGGTAACTCCGAAGAGGTGTTATCAAGAAGCTCTGGATAGCCATATAACAGGATGTTCAAGAGAGCCATGTTAGGAAACTCACAAAGAGCCTATATTAGGATGCTCATAAAGAGCTGCATTTGTGTCTGTAATATATGCAAGATTACAACCGATCATATAACAGGACACTCACAAAGAGCTGCGGTAGTCCACAACACATGTAGGATCACTACCGATCAGGATGCTCGCGGAAACCATATAACGAGAAGCTAGAGAGGGCTTATAATAGGATGCTCTTTTAAGTTATGGTGAGTCTGCAACATATGCAAGACCACAACCAGACAGGAAATCCTGTATCCATCAAGTTCCATGTATTCAAACAGGACTTATCATGTAACGGGCTTTGTCGGATATAATATTTATTTCATATTCATGATAATGATACAATTCACATACATATTATTCAATTTAAAACATATAAATACACAATTTAGCTACACGAACTTACCTCGTCACTTGTTCGTATACGGAAATTTACTAATCAAACACTTTTTCTTTTCCTCGATCTAACTTCATATTTGAGTTATCCATATCTATGTAAATGAATTTAATGTCAATTTAATAAATTTCACATTCAATTTAATTCAATTCACATCCTAGGCAAAATTACCATTTTGCCCCTATACTTTTCGTAAGTGACGATTTCATCCTTAGGCTCGGAAAATGAAATTCATGCAATTTAATCTTTATTCCAAGCCTAACCGATTTTTACATATAACATTACAGCACATATATTTCATAAAAATTACAAATTTTTCATGAATTTTATATCTTTACAATTTAGTCCCTAAATCACAATTTCATGAAAATTCACTTTACAAAAGTTGTTTATCTATCAACAACCTTTCATTTTCTACCATAAATTTTAAATTTTCAGCATATTCATCCATGGAAAAATTTCAATATTTTATATCTTTTCAAATTGATCTCCAAAATAGATAGATTAGGTTATTCCGATCTAAAAAATATAAAAATTACTAAAAATGGGACAAGATTACTTACGCAATTAAGCTTGCTTGATTTTCTTTCTCTTTCTTAGGGTTTCCATAAAATTTGGGAAAGAAGATGATATAAACTGATGATATTTTATATTTATTTTATTTATCATCTTTTATTTATTTCAATTTCCAATTTAGTCCTTTTCTTTTTCTAATTTTCCATGGATGAATCATCAAAAATATCTACTAACTTTTCTTAATGGTCTAATTTGCATATAAGGACCTAAAGTTTCTAGAACTCAACTTTTGCATTTTATGCAATTTGGTCATTTCCATATTAAACATGAAATCGGTAAAATTTTCTTATCGAAATTTTCATACGTCTTTCTTATCATGATGTAGACCATGCAATAATTTTAAAATAAATTTTCTTTTTAACTTGGATTTATGGTCTCGAAACCACTATTCCTATTTCATTGAAAACGGCTGTTACAACTCTCCCCCTTAAAGAATTTTCATCCTTGAAAATTTTTCCAGTAAAGAGGTTCGTATATTGCTTTCTCATGGTATCCTCCGGTTCCCAGGTAGCTTCTTCAATCCCATGTTGTTTCCAAAGAACTTTCACTAGAGCTACCTTTTTATTCTTTAACTCTTGTTTCACGTGCTAAAATTCTGATTGGTTCCTCACTGTAAGTCATATCATGCTGAATTTCAACTTCTGTCGGAGAGATAACATGTGAAGGATCTGACCGATATCGTCGCAACATAGACACGTGAAAAACATTATAAATTTTGTTAAGCTCTGGTGGTAATGTTAATTTGTATGCAATAGGTCTGATTCTTTCAAAAATTTCGTATGTTTCAATGAACCGTGGACTCAATTTTCCTTTGCGACCATACCGGAGAACTTTCTTCCAAGTTGATACTTTAAAGAATACCTTATCACCAGCTTGAAGTTCTATCTCTTTTCGTTTAAGATCAGCATAAGACTTTTGACTATCAGAGGCTGCCTTCAAACTATTCTGAATCACATTCACCTTTTCTTCAGTTTCATGGACTAAATCAACTCCATGTATCTTTTTCTCATTGAGTTTCGTCCAGTACAATGGAGTTATACATTTACGACCATACAGAGCCTCATAGGGTGCCATTTTAATTCTTGACTGACAGTTATTATTATATGCAAATTCAACTAAAGGTAAATATTTTTCCCAGTTACCTTTGAATTCCAGCACACAACACCGAAACATATCTTCTAAAATCTGTATCACACGCTCGAATTGTCCATCAGTCTGAGGATGGAAAGCGGTACTGAAATGTAACTGTGTAACTAGAGCTTCTTGCATCTTATTCCAGAACCGGGATGTAAACCAGGGATCTCTATTAGAATTAATGGAGACTGGTACCCCATATAGTCTAATAATCTCAGAAACATATAACTCAACCAATTTATCTAGGGAGAAATCCATATGTATCAGAATAAAGTGTGTAGACTTTATTAATCGGTCGATGATTACCCAAATGACATCTTTCTTTTTTGGAGATAAGGGTAACCTGATACAAAGTCCATAGTAACTCCTTTCCATTTCCATTCCGGTATCGTAACTGGCTGTAATAATCCCGAAGGTACCCGGTGTTTAGCTTTAACTTGCTGACATATCAAACACTTAGACACAAATTCAAAAGTATCACGTTTCGTTCCCGACCACCAGTACATCTTTTTCAAATCATGGTACACTTTGTTACTTCCTAGATGAATGAACATATTACCATTATGAGCTTCGTTTAAAATCTTCTGTACTGGTTTCAAATTCTTTAGAACACATATTCTGCCTTTGAATAACAGACAACCATCGGACCCAATATGAAATTCTGAATCAGAATTTAATTCACACTGTACCTGTTTAGCTTGTAATTTATCATCATTTTTCTGAGCTTTAGAAATCTGCTGCAGAAACGTCGGTCTAGGTTTTAACTCAACTATGATTGAGCCATCATTATAAAAAGACAACCGGGTATTCATTACTTGCAAGGCAAACAGGGATTTTCTACTCAGAGCATCTGCAACCACATTGGCTTTTCCCAGATGATAATCAATAACCAGATAATAATCTTTTAATAACTTAGGCCACCTGCGTTGTCTCAGATTCAAGTCTTTTTGTGACATTAAATACTTTAAACTTTTATGATTAATGAATATGTGACATTTTTCACCAAAAAAGTAATGTCACCAAATTTTCAAAGCAAATACAATAGCTGCTAATTCCAGATCATGTATCGGATAGTTCTTTTCATGTGGTTTTAGCTGTGTAAAAGCATAGGCTATTACTTTACCTTCTTGCATCAAAACACAACCCAAACTATTTAATGAGGCATCACTATAAGTAAAAAATTCCTTACCTGATTTAGGTTAAACTAACACAGGTGCTTCAGTCAACAAGGATTTCAATCTATCAAAACTTCGCTGACATTTATCAGTCCATTCAAATTTCACATTTTTCTGCAACAATCGTGTCATCGGAGAAGCTATCATAGAAAACCCTTTTACAAATCTCCGATAATAAATGACTAATCCCAGAAAACTCTTGACTTTAGACACATTTTTTGGTGGCTTCCAATTAACAATCGCTGAAATTTTATTCGGATCCACCCTGATACCTTCTACAGATACTATATGTCCAAGAAAATCGATTTCCTGAAGCCAAAATTCACATTTACTAAATTTGGCATATAGTTGTTTTTCACATAGAGTTTGCAACACAATTCTCAGATGATCAGCATGGTCATTTTCATCTCCAGAATATACCAGGAGATCTTCAATAAATATTGCCACAAATCTGTCTAGATACGGTCTGAAAATTCTATTCATTAAATCCATAAATACTAGAGGTGCATTAGTCAAGCCGAAGGACATCACAAGAAATTCATAATGCCCGTACCTGGTTTTGAAGGTTGTTTTCAGTACATCTGAGTCTTTTACCCGTAGCTGACAGTAACTGGAACGAGGATCAGTCTCCGAAAATATAGTGGCATTTTTCAACTGATCAAACAAATCATCAATATGAGTCAATGGATACTTGTTCTTTATTGTGACTTTATTGAGCTGCCTGTAATCAATACATAACCTTAACGATCTATTTTTCTTCTTAACAAATAAAACTGGTGCACCCCAATGTGATGAGCTTGGTTGAACAAAACCTCTATCAGTTAATTCTTGCAACTGTGCTTTCAACTCCTTTAATTCAGTAGGAGCAATTCTGTAGGGTGTTATGGATATCTGTGTTGTCCCCGAAAAAAGATCTATAGAAAATTCTACCTCTCTAACAGGTGGTAAACCAGGTAATTCTTCCGGAAACACATCAGGAAACTCACAAAAAATTGACACTGACCTAATCTTCGATTCAAATACTTTAGTGTCCAACACATATGCAAGATAAGTATCAAACCCTTTTTGATATATTTCTGTGCTGATATAGCTAAGATTACATTGGAAAACCTGTCCAATTTATTAGATTCAATAGGAAGTAATTCACCATTCTGACATTTTAACATAATGTACTTCTGTTTACAATTTACCACTACATCATGCTGAGTTAACCAATCCATACCCAGAATTACATCAAATTCATCAAATGGAAACAACATTAAATCAGCTGAGAAACAGTAGCCCATACCATTAATGGACAATTTTTACAAACTTTATCCACCATTACATACTAGCCCAAGAGATTTGAAATTTTAACCACGAATTCAGTGGAATCAATAGGTAAGTTTTTAACAGACACTAAATTCGTGCATATGTATGAATATGTTAAACCAAGATCAATTAAAGTAGTAACATCAGTATCAAGAAGAGAAAATGTACCAGTAATAATTAGGTGCAGAAGCATCCTTTCATGCACATATAACATATGTTCTCGCTGGTGCTCGTGCTTTAGATTTAACTGTTAAATCTTTTGTAGCACCTCGGCTACCACTGATATTATTAGGGTAATGGGGTAGTCTACCTCTTGAGCCGGGTTTACTTGGCTTCGAAGTCTGAGCAATATCTTTTTCAAGCCTTTCTGGACAATCTTTAAGATAATGGTCGAAAGAACAACATCTAAAGCAGGCTCTGCTTCTTATACGACACTCCCCAAAATGAAATTTATTACACTGCTTACATCTAGGTTTGAGATTACCAGCACTTCCAGCACTTGCTACTGATGGAGACGGATATCTCAGGTTAGAGCGTTGAGAGCCTCGGTTTTTTCCAGAATACCCCACAGATGAGACAGAATGATCGTGATATTTCTTTGATTTCTTTGAGGCTGATGTTTGTGATTTCTCCATAAATCTTTTACTCGAAGTTCGGGCTTCCCTCTCTGCTTGCCTCTTTTTATTTAATTCTTCATCTTTATGTGCTCGGTCGGCTAGTACAATAAATTCTTTTAATTCCAAAAGCCCAACTAACAACTTAATGTCTTCATTCAATCCCTCTTCAAAATGTTTACACATGACAACTTCAGTCGGGATACACTTTTTGACATATTTACTTAACTGAACAAATTCTCGCTCGTATTCAGATACAGTCATATTTCCCTGTTTAAGTTCTAAAAATTCCTTTTTTTTCTGATCAAGAAATCTTTGGCTAATGTACTTTTTGAATTCTGTCTAGAAAAATTCCCATGTAACATTTTCCATCGGTACAACAGAAATTATGGTATTCCACCACTAGTAGGATGAGTCTTTTAGTAGAGATACAACACATTTTAGACATTCTTCAGGTGTACAAGACAATTCATCCAAAACCCTAATGGTATTTTCTAGCCAAAATTCAGTCCTTTCTGGATCATTATCGGTAGTAGCCCTGAATTATTCTGCCCCATATTACCAAATTTTATCTACCGGAGGCTTACCAGTTCTAACAGGTTCATACCTTATGGTATATCGAGAACTGGTTGAGGAGTAAGAGGGGGAGGTTGTTGTACAACAGGATTTGTTCTTAAATATTCAGTGAACCACTCATTCATCATTTGAAAGAAGGCTTCTTTTGCCTCCTCACTTCGGCCCTCAAATACAGGCCTTTTACTATTACTAGATGTAGCTCTTTGAACTGAAGCTAGAGCATTGCTCTCAGCTTCTTTAGATTCAGCTCTAGCTCAGTTGAACGACATTACTATATGAAAAACACATTTAAAATGGACAAGAGATATCACACTATCACAGATTAAATAATGATATGTATAGCTAAACTCGTACTTACCATGTTAGTCCGAGAATCGGCTAAACCGTAACTCTGATACCAATAAATGTAACACTACTAACCCATATCCATCGCCAGAACAGGGTTACAGAGCATTACTAGAGTTTAGAGAACAAATACAATTAATTCATGTTTTTTACTATTCATATCCGAAAAAAATCATTATTCAATTATGTTATCACTTAAATGGACCATCGAGGTCCTATTTATACATTAGAAACAAGTCGGGACTAACTCGGGAACTCAAAATTTTTTTTTGCGAAATTTCAAAATTTTTCTTAGATGCAGGGGACACACGTCCGTGTGGTTAGACCTTGTGGCTCTCACACGGCCAAGTGACATGCCCGTGTCTTAGGCCGTGTGGGTATTCGATGTCATGCATACGGTCGTGTCCTAGCCTGGGTTGAAATTAGGGTAGTTGCTGACTTGGGTTGTAACACCTCTTTCCCGTATTCAACGCCGGAACAGGATACGAGGCATTACCAGACTTACATCGCAAGCAAACATACAAATCGAGTCATAAATTTTCATCCAAATTAAAACCATTTGTATTCAATCATAAAGTCCCTAATACGAGCTTACGAGGCCCAAAACATGCTTTGGAAGTGGTTTGAGACTAAACCGATAAGTTAGGGAATTTTTACAAAACTTAAATTTTTTTTTGCTATAAACAAGGGTCACACGCCCATGTGGGCAGGCCGTGTGGTCATACACGTCCATGTCCCTAACCCATGTAACTCTCTATTTTGCAAGGCATGAACAAATTGAAGTCACACAGCCAAGCCACAGGCCCGTGTGCGAGGCCGTGTGGTTAATTAATTTTCATAAAATAAGTGTAGACTTCACACGGTCAAGACACACGCCCATGCTTGAGGCTGTGTCCCTCACATGGCTGAGACACACGTCCGTGTCTCTACCCGTGTGCTCAATTCTGAGCATTCTGTTTCTCAAAATTAAGGTGCAGGGGACACACAGCCAAAACACATGCCCATGAAATAGGCCGTGTGTTACACACGACCTAGACACACGCCCGTGTGTCTACCTATGTGGACAAAATAAAGGCTATTTACCAATCCATTCGTCACCCTTATTTGCACACCACATTCACAACCTTAATGACACAGATCATAACATATTTAGGCAACCAAGACATCTACAATCATAGCCAACACATGTAAATGCAATACTATCATCTATCATGCTCATGACATTTTATTATGCCAAATCAAACATACCAATTTCACATTTCAAAACACCACTAAAAACTACTTTCAATTTGCGTTAACTTATCAAGATAATTGAATATACCAATAAACCAAACTCATCTATTTCACAACAAGTAATTAAGCCACAATCAACATTTAGCAAATCAATATAAACCACATCACCAAAGGCATTGGCACATACATGCATATATGTATAAATATATATAAGCTTACACTCAAGTTAACCAAAATGAGACAATTTCCATGGCCAAATACCAAATCAAACCTTTGACTATTACAAGCCAAAACATTTGGCCAAAATCATAATGACACATATAACCAAATGACCAAGTCTCTATACATGCCATACAATCAAAATGTTTAAGATCATCGATACCCAAAATGACAGTTTGATAGTGTGATGCGATCTTTGACGATTCCCAATCCGAGCTAGCTTGGTGACACTATAAAATATTGAAAGTAAAATGGAGTAAGCTATATAGCTTAGTAAGCTCGTATGAACGAAATAAGCAAATCTTACCATACATTTAACATTCAAGTAATGTAATATAAGATAGTGTAATTTACCATAATCTCATAACCATAATTCATTCCATCACAAACTTATCTTGAAATCATCATTTCACGAATTTAATAGTCATAAGCTTTATGCACATACCTGTATCATCTCGTACAAAGTTCATACTTATTCTTATTATTGACATACCTAATGAACCACTCGGAATAATAATATCAGATACTCAGGAAACCTTGCACACAAGGTGTCACATATGTAGCCATTGCTACCTTTATCTCATAACAAATATATGCTCGCTCTTGAGCCATCAATGGGCTTGCTCACACAAGCTGTCAGTCAAGACGTAGCTATACGGTGCTGCTCATACAAGCTGTCAAGTAACCACAACATATGCCGATATATTCAGCCATCGGTAGGACATACAGGACCAGCACCCGGATCATATAACATAATACCCTAGTGACATGTCACTTGTATCCTAATCTATTCCTAAGGTTCGATTGGGATTTCTCACTTGCTAAAACATCGTCGAACGTGTCCATAGAGTCGTTTACATAATTCATTCAAAATTAAAGAATTTAAAATACAATTATAATAAAGCTTATTTATATAGGAACTTACCTCGGTTACAAAAACGGCAAAAGGAATCTATTCGTCAATTACTTTGTTTTTCCCTCGATCTAGATCCGAACTTCATTTTTCTTGATCTATAATACCACATTTAACTTATTTAATCATCAAGCTATTCAATTCAGTCCAAAATCACATTATGGCAAAAATTACATTTTTGCCCCTAACATTTCAACATTTTACAATGTAGTCCCTAATGAATTTCTTTCAATTTCATCACAACCCAAGCCTAGCTGAATATTAATTGCACTCATAATAGCCCACATTTTCTATTTATTCACATTTTTCTACACATTTTATAGTCTTTCACAAATAAGTCCCTATTTGACATTTTTATCAAAAATCACTTTACAAATGTTGTTTAACTAACAACAAACATGCATTTTCTACCATCAAACATCAAAATACAAACATATTCAACATGGGTAAAATTTTAGACTTTAACTTTCTTTCAAATTAGTCCTTGAAATAACTAGATGAAGTTACAACGATCTCAAAAATATAAAAATCATTAAAAACGGGACAAGAATGGACTTACAATCGAGCTTGAAAGCTTGGCCAAACCTTGCTATGGTTTCTCTTCAAAAATTCCGCTAGGAGACTAAATTGAAGAAGATGGACATCTTTTATTTAGTTAATTTTGTCTTTATTTGCCAAATTACCAATTTACCCTTAATGCATATCTTTAAATTTTCACCTAACCATTTCCATTTTTGTCCATCCTAAAGTATAATGGTCTAATTACCATTTAAGGACCTCCAATTTAAAATTTCATAGAAACTAGACACCTTTAACTTATAGAACTCAAATTTTGCACCTATTGTAATTTAGTCCTCTAGTCAAATTGAGCACTCAATTGATAAAATTTCTTAACGAAATTTTCACATAATTATTCTGTCATACTGTAGACCTTAAAAAAATAATAAAATAAACATTTCTACTTTGGATTTGTGGTCTCGAAACCACTATTTTAATTTGACCCTCAAACGGGCTGTTACATGGGTCACACGGCCAACTACATGCTCGTGTGCTAGGCCGTGTGGACAATTTAATTTTTAAAAATAGGTGCAGTATTCACATGGCTAAGGCAGACGCCCGTGTCTTTGTCCACGTGACCAATTCTAAGCATTCTGTTTTTCATTTTTTAAGATGCAAGGGACACACGGCCAAACCACACGCCCGTGTGGAAAAAATAGACCATTTTTAAGCCTTATTTCTCACCCAAATTTTACCTTGTACCTACAGTAATACTTGCATACATATAACAACCAATTCAAGATATTAAAACCACGCCAACATTAACATTATAAATGATATATCATCACATGTATTCAAACTCACCTTTTGTAAGACACACATGTTTGCCATAATTCAATCTAACCGTACCAAGCACACATATATCAACCACATTATAACCTCAAGTATATATTCACTAAATATACCATTACTAGCCATTTCAATGGCTAGATTACAAATAACCATTTACATGCCAACATCGGCCAAGTTAGCCTATAAGTTAGCCTATACATGCCATTATACCAAAATAAGTTTTCTATTTATAATAAAACATACTAAAGCATAGTGTGATGATGCTCCGACCAGTTCCAACCTTTATAAGCTTCCGAGCACTATAAAACAGAGAAAAGAAAACCGAGTAAGTATTTCAAATGCTTAGTAAGTTCGTATAACAAGAATTTAACTTACCAATCATGTACATTCAAAATAAGTATACAAACATGCATCCAAATCATTATGGCCATTTGCCTAAACACATATGATCTCAAAAACTTGTTAGTCATGTATATCATGTAAACATAAAAAATCAAAGATGAGCTCATCATGTAATAACTTTCATAAACATGTGCTTTTCATATCATATTTTCATATAGCATGTGCATTTTTTATAATCAATCATCTTAAGTTCAATTCAAACATGTCAAACTATTCCTATTGAATTTATTTGAAAAATCGATGGATACACATATAGTACACTCAAAGTGTAAAAAACTGTAAACCATCAACTCATATTCAAGGGTACCCGATTAGGGCACATAATCAGGAAGCACTCTTTTGAGCCATATAACAGGATACTCATGTGAGCCATGTAATAGGAAGCTTATCCAGTCTAAATCAGGAAACTCATAAGAGTTTAGAACAAGAAGCTCATTGAGTTTAACAGGTAACTCCGAAGAGCTATTATTAGGGAGCTCCGGATAGCCATATAACAGGATGTTCAAGCGAGCCATGTCAGGAAACTCACAAAGAGCCTACATTAGGACGCTCATAAAGAGCTGTATTTGTGTTCGTAATATATGCAGTATCACAATCGATCATATAATAGGACGCTCACAAAGAGCTGCGGTAGTCCGCAACACATGCAGGATCACTACCGATCAGGATGCTCGTAGAAGCCATATAATGGGAAGCTCGAGAGGGCTTATAACAAGATGCTCTGTCAAGTTATGGTGTGTCTGCAACATAAGCAAGACCACAACCAATTGAGAAATCCTGTATCCATCGAATTCCATCTATTCAAACAAGACTTATCATGTATCGGGCTTTGTCGGATATAATATCTATTTCATATTCATGACAATGATACAATTCACTACAAATTATTCAGTTTAAAATATATAAATACACGATTTAGTTACACGAACTTACCTCGTCACTTGTTCGTATACGGAAATTTACTAATTCGACACTTTTTGTTTTCCTCGATCTAATTTCATATTTGAGTTATCTGGATCTATATAAATGAATTTAACGTCAATTTAATCCATTAAATATTCAATTTAATTCAATTCACATTCTAGACAAAATTACCATTTTGCCCCTATACTTTTCATAAACGATGATTTTGTCTTTAAACTCGAAAAATAAAATTCATGCGATTTAATCCTTATTCCAAGCCTAACCAATTTTTACGTATAACATTTACAACACATATATTTCATAAAAATAAGAAATTTTCCATGAATTTTACATCTTTACAATTTAGTCCCTAGATCACAATTTCATGAAAATTCACTTTACAAAAGTTGTTTATCTATCAACAACCTTTCATTTTCTACCATAAATTTCAAATTTTCAGCATATTCATCCATGGAAAAATTTCAATACTTTATATCTTTTCAAATTGATCCCCAAAATAGATAGATTAGGTTATTCTAGTATCAAAAATATAAAAATTACTAAAAACTGGACAAGATTACTTACCCAATTAAGCTTGCTTGATTTTCTTTCTCTTTCCTAGGTTTCCATAAAATTTGGGGAAGAAGATGATATAAAATGATGATATTTTATATTTATTTTATTTATCATCTTTTATTTATTTCAATTTCCAATTTAGTCCTTTTCTTTTTCTAATTTTCCATGGATTAATCATCAAAAATATCTACTAACTTTTCTTAATGGTCTAATTGCTATATTAGGACCTCAATTTTTGGATTCCATAGTTATTTGATTCTTATAGCTACTGGAACTCATCTTTTGTATTTTATGCAATTTGGTCCTTTCCATTATTAAACATGAAATCAGTAAAATTTTCTTATCGAAATTTTCATACATCTTTCCTATCATGATGCAGACCATGCAATAATTTTAAAATAAAATTTCTTTCTAACTTGGATTAGTGGTCCCGAAACCACTATTTCGATTTCACTGAAAACGAGCTGTTACAAACATGGTTAATATAAATAAGCTAAACAATCCCAAACCTAAGATATAAAAGCAAGAATAATTAATAATTACAACCCAAACAAAAAGATTACGGAAAAAAATTTAATGAAAACTTTTAAATATGAAGAAAACAAGCTGCTAATTCGAGGTTCCTTCGATGCCATTCTGACACCTAATTCTCTGCGCTACCTGAAAGGTAAAGAAAGAGGGAGTGAGTTTATGACAACTCAATGTGAGTCTAATTTTAAACCATTATATATAATCATTCAAACAGTATAACATTTAATTTATAACATAATAACAAATTAATCATTGCTATAGGTTATGTTCATGATACAATGCAATTTTAATTTTAAGTTCCCACCCATCTATCCTATTTGCCCTCGAGCATTGCTCGACACACCAAAACACATATTAATAACTAAATGTAACAACCCATTTTTCGGTTGTGTCAAAAATAGTAGTTTCGGAATCACAATTTCGACGAGTGAGTCCGTAAATATTATTATTTATTATTTACAAGTCAAATATAGTAATATAGTGAATTTTGATTTGATATATTTTGTTATTTGGACGACTAATTTAAATACAAGCAGGTTGCCCCTAAAGTCAAGTGATTTTGAAAAAGAAGGTACCGAGACCTCGTTTCTGTAAACAGAATAAAAATATTTACAGAGTTATTATATTGGTATGTGAAGATTCGGTTCGGAAATTTTAATGTTTGGTTGTTAATTAAAGAAAAAAGGATTAAAATTTAAGAAATGCAAAAAGTTAATTGCTATAGGTTAATAAGGGTTAATTGGGTGCAAAACATAATATAATGGTTTTATATAGCAATTTAGTTGTAGATTTGTTAATGGCCAGTTAGTCATAAAGGTTTATTATTAAATATATGTTGTAATTTAATAAAACATGATAATGAAAATAATAAAAAAAAAGTTAAAAGAATAGTCATCATCTTTATTTTGTTCTTGCACCGAAATAGTAACCTTAATAACACCATGGATGGAGTTGAAGTTTCGGTCACCTATTCTTCCTTGCATGTAATTCTATTTTTAACCCGTTTCTTATAAATTTTATGTTTTTAAAATCATTGTAACTTAATTTAACTAGTCCAATGATTATTTTGTAAAATTGTCAAATTATTGAAACTTGCCATTGATATTCTTGAAGCTTTTTTGTTGTTAATGATTTAGTTGGAAGCTTGATAATGAGTTTGAACTAGTTTGTAAAGTGATTTTGTTTAGTTTTTAGGTTTAGGGGTTAAATTGAAAATAAGTTAAATTTGACATGTTTTTCCAGTAAATTTCAGCATGTGAGGATTGTTTTTGGGTGTTAATAAATTTGGCACATGGGTTGAAGGACTAATTGTGAAAATAATCTTATTTTGGTCTTAGGGATCAAATCAAATAAAGTGTAAAAGTTTAGGAAAATTATGAAAAAAGTGTGAAGATGAAGTCAAATGCATTAAATTGAATACTACAATGAAGTTGAAGCTAATAATTTAAATAAATTATCGTATAGATCAAGAACCGGTAGAAAACCGTGGAAAATAAAAAATTTCAGACTAGTCCCTGATATTGCTACTTCTGCAATTTGGCCCTAGTAAGTTCATACAATATTATTTTGTGTATTTTAGTAATGTTTTTATTAAAATTCTGTAATTTTTTGACATTGGTTTTAAATTGAAATGTTACAATTGAAATGATGAGAAAAATGGATTGAAATGTAAATTGTTATATGGTTATGTGTATCGAGCTCGGATGAACATATGATAGGATACAATTGGCATGCCAATAGATTATATTGCGTGCTGTACGGGATTGAACTATGATGAGATGTTGATTCCTGACTTGTTATTTATCCACTGAATATACTGGAGTCCAGCATTTGTTGCGAACTATCGTTTTATATTTATAGTGATTCTGGTGTGTTACTGGAGGCAGATGTAAAGCCCACGGGCTTGCACTTGATGCCCAAGCGTGTTCTTTGTTGGTTTGGCTCTTTTGAGCTTTCTGGCATGTCTTTGGTGGATAACCGTGTATCTACATCTATTATATCGTTCAACAAGCAGTTTTTCAATGGTTAAATTATTTGTTATCGAATTATACAAATGTTGGCATGATTTTTTGATATTATACCGTGACTTGGAATGAAATTATCTTAAATGACTGAATAGATTTTGTAACTCGTATATTTGTAAAACTCACCTGTTGAATGATTGTGGTTGATAGGAGTAATGTTTATTAACATTATTATACAATTTGCTAAGTTTTTTCGGTAAGTTTTAATGCTTCAACTTGTGAACTTACTAAGCTCTATTGAAGCTTACTCGTGTCAATTTTCTTTGTTTCCTTGTAGATATCATTTTGTGGAATTGGAAGATTGGATCAACTTGAAGATTACACTATCCAGCTATCTTTCGGTAGATTTTAAAAATGTTTTCTTTTGGGATATATGGCATGTAATAGGAGTGTCTTGTATATATTATAAGTATTTACTTTAGTGGTATGTTTATGCTAGTGTGATGGGTATATGTTTAAGGTTATTATTGTGGCTAGTGAAAATCTAAATGTGGTAATGAATTGTCTTGTAATAGGAGTTATCTTATTTATGAATGTGTTTGAGGATATGTAAATTCTTGTTATTGATTTGGCCATTTTTCTTGATGCCGCATGAATGTGGTGAAAACATGGTAGAAATGATTGCGAGGGGTATGAATGAAATGATATGTTTGGCATGTGTAATAGGTAGGAACTTGTAGTCTTTGAATGTGATTTGGTTGGTTTATTTAATGAGTACATGTTTTGTTCCATAGTAAATTGTGATGTTTTATATTTTATGTGAAATGATGAATAAATGTATGATAATACCTCACTAAGTTCTTGTAAACTTATTACGAATGCCTTTGATTGTATGATATGTTAGAAAGATGGGAGACGAGAGACGATCTAAGTTAGATCTCACACCTGATTTTGTGGATACAAAATCCTTAAATTGGATAAGGAGATTGGCGATCTATTTGCGAGGAAAGGAACGATTTGAAAACCTTGAATTCTTTTTTCTTGAAGGTTGATTTGGTAATGGTGGAGAAAATGAAGAACTTGAGAATTTTTCTTGAAAATTTTGCATGATAATAATTTTAGGGTTTGAAAAAATTTCCTATTTATAAACTATTTTCCCTAATTGAAATAGGTTTTAGGAATTAATGTAGAATTAGGACTATTTTAAAATAAGGACTAAATTAAAAAATGGTTTTGGCTGGGCTATTTTGAAATTTCAGCACTTTAATGTGGTAAAAATTAGGAAAATAAAATATATTAGCTAAATGCACACAAGAGGTTTTGAACTTAAGACCTAAAGGTAAGCTAAGGCTTCACCACTAAATTAGTTAACTCATTATTTTTATTTTCTTAATACAAATAAGTTTTATGGCCTTCTAATTCTCTTACCCTATGCTTTAAAAAAAATCAAAATTTTATCTCTATTCCTTCTAGCCTTATTTTTGGGATGTGATAGCGAAATTCGAACCTCTTAAAGACTTGCTCTGTAGAGATTGTATCACCTCTTGACTGTCTGAAAAATTTTCAGGCTATTTCAAATACCCCATAATTTTGCATATATTGTAGAACATATTTTAATAAACTGATTATAGCCAAGGATCCAATTCCTATACTTGTCTCGTAAACCTTCCATTACAAGTATGCTTTAATTGTTGGACACATGGCATGTTTTATAGTTGACACATGAGCACATTATTGTTATGAAATTATGTGGGTCTTGTTTATTTATTTTATTTGTTCCATTATAACTTGAAAATATTATATGATTAAAATAATTTTCACTTTTTTTAAAATTATATAAATAAGCTTTATATATATATACACACACATTTCATTTTTAGGTGATTACTATTTAATTTCGCTTTTAGTCTCATTTTTAGTTCCATTTTAAAATATTACATGATTTACTATTTAGATAAGTTTATTTTTAAGTGCCACATATTTTTTATTTTTTTCAATTTAATCTCTAATTTGAAGTCTTAATTTATTTGATTCAATATCTATGTACAATTGTAAACTTTTATAATTGGGTCCTTATGATTTAGCTTTTAGTTTCTACAAGTTTCTTAGTTTAATTTATTTTTTTACAAACTAATTGTTTGTCACATAATTCTTTTTTTAAAAATAAAACCATATATTAATATAGAATCAAGAAAAACATGTAAGTAAGAACTAATAAAAGGGCAACAAGCTAAACCCATGCCAATAGGCTTACAACGTACACCTGACCCTAGACATACTATCTCTACCGGTTTAACAAAAATATCCAAACTTAAAACATGAGAAATGCAATTGGGAATATTCTCCCATATGAAATGGCTCATATGTAACAAGGCCACACTAGCAAGCGAATGAGCTGCCTTATTAGCTAATTGACGAGTCCAAAGGAAGGATAAAGATTGAAAACAAGAACAAAAGTGAAGACTATCCGCAACTAACAAACTGAATTCTAAGTGATCCTCATTATAAGACATAAGAGCTCTCTAAAATTGTAAATAATCTATCTTAATAATAATATTATCCAAGCGCAGGAAATTGATCCAAATTAACGCCTCTTTGATAGCGTAAACCTCAACCATTATAGGGGCCATGCTCTAATAACATACCCCAAAATACCCTTCGAAAATCAACCCTTAGCGTCCCAAATGGTAGCTCCCCAACCAATGGTCTGCTCAACCCCAAACTACACCGCATCAACATTAACTTTTAGAGTTCCAGTAGGCGGCCTGGACTAGCAAGATCTCGAAACAATAGCATAGCCAACAAGCAGGAACTTATGATCAAAAGTTTGTTGTGCGGCATCCCAATCTCGTGAAAAGGAAGCAACAAAAAGAACAACATGAGCAGCGGACAAATGCTTATTCTTCCAAAAAAATAGATATTTATCGAACCATAAACTCCATAAAATGCAAAAACACTCAGCATCAACATGTTTGAAAGCGAAAAAAAATGCTCCAGCAAAACATGCAAAAAAAAAAAAGGAAAAAAAAAGAATGGAAGTTGTGATCCATGAAGATGCCAAGTGTAACAGCCCGTTTTTCAGTGCTGTCAAAAATAGTAGTTTCGGGACCACAAGTTGACGAGTAAATTAATATAATTAGTATTTAAATTATATGAGTCAATAATAATTTTTATATTTAAATTTTGATTTGATGAATTTAACTAATTGAATTAAAAGTTAGTATAAGTGGTTCAGTGCAAAAGTCAAGTGGTTATTGAAAATGAGGTATTAAGACCTCGTTTCCATAATTTAGGGTCGTAAATATTTTTATTAAATATTTACAAAGCCATATTATAGGTGAATTGAAGTTTAGTTCGCTAATTTTGATGATTGATTGCTTAATTAAGGTAAAATGATTACATTGTAAAATAGGTAAAAGTTAATCGTTATAGATTTAAAATGCTATAAGGACCAAAATGGTAATTAAATTATGGTCAAAAAGTCCAAGCGGTGGTGACATGATTAAATCCACTAACTTTTGGGCTATTTGTTCATTTAGTCTTAATTAATTTAGGGTTAAATTGAAAATGAGTTTATTTAAGTTGGAATTTAATATAATTAAAGGATTAATTGTGCAATTAAACCCTTATTGAATGGAAAATATACCATACGTGATGATTGTTGACGGTAATGGGCTTGAAATTGTTAAAATTGAATGGAAATTAAAAGGGTAAAATGGTAATTGGATAATTAAAAATAATGTAAATAAAATAAAAGCTAAATAAACTATCATTTTTTAGATTTTCTTCTTGCAAAAACCGTATAGCCATGGGAGAAGGGAGAAGAAACTTTTCGTCAACTAGGGTTCTTTGATTTAGGAGGCAAATCTCGCCCATTAGTAATTTTTATGTTTTTGAACTTGTATAAGCTTAATCTAGCTAAACCGGGGATTAATTTGTAAAATTTTCAAATGTTTTGGATTATGCCATTGATGAGTTTTGGATATTCTTAAAGTTTTATGGTAGATTATTGAGCTTGATTGTTAAATAGGACTATTTTGTCAAGTAATTTTTGGTAATTTTAATGTTTATGGACTAAAATGTTTAAAGTGATAAAATTAAGAGAACTTAATGTGAAATAACAACATGAATGGGCTATAGAGAAATAATGAATAATTCGGTTGAAATGAGATTTTGTTAAATTTGGTTAAATTGCAAGTTTTGAGCTTAGGGACTAAATTGAATAAAAGTAAAGTGTTGGGGGCAATTTTGTAAAAATGAAAAGAGGAATTAATTGCATAAAATGAAATGATTTTGCTGTTAGAATTAGTGAATTGAATGGAATTATTATTTTAGATCCTAAACGAGTGGAAAATCGAGGAAAAGAGAAAATTACCAAATAGCCCCTGTACTTCGTCGTTGCTACAGTTTAGTCCTATAAGTTCGTTCGGTTTAATTTTAGTACATTTTTAAGTGTATTATATGAACCTAATTGCAGAATTTTGGATTATATTGATGTGTGTGATTGAAAATGGAAATAATGAATTGACACAACATCGATCACTAACTGAGCTACTCTGGATCGTTACTGCAAATCAGTCCTGTAAGTTCATTCGATTTTATTCCAATAAATTTAAATGCATATTAAATGAATTAAATTGTTTTGGTTTTAACGTTATAATGATGCTATGTTTATGAGTAATGAAACAGTGGATAGTTCTAACAATGAGCACTAACGAGATATTCTTAGTTGATGAATGTTTGGTTGTTGAACTAATGCCTATATACGGAATATGAGATAGTGAGTTATTCATATATTGTTCTGTGTTAGAATACTCTAAACTGATGAACGTATGATAGAGTACGGTTGGCATGCTAATAGGTTATGTTGAGCGTGGTACGAGATTGATGGGAGTAGTGGAGATTATTACAGTAGATTCTCTGTTCATTGGATATGTCTAGGTCCTGCATTTGTTGTGGACTAACGAGATACATTACAGTGTTATTTGGTGTGCTGGATGGATTAGCTCATATGAGCATTTGGTGTGCTGGATGGATTAGCTCATAAGAGCATCTGGTGTGCTGGATGGTTAACCGTGTACTCATATCCACTTATCGTTCATTGGGCTATGTTTTATTGATCTCTGAAAATTTATTAAAATGAGGAAACTAATTTGTATTATTATACTGATCATTTCTCACCTGTTGTGAGTTGTGATTGACAGGAATTCTGATAATAACCTCGTTTACAGGAATGATGTTCATTAACTTTTATATCTATTATTATTATGTTTGATTCAGTAAGCTTTACCGTTCAATCAATGAACTTACTAAGCTTTACAAAAGTTTACTCGTGTTATTTGTCTTATTTCTTGTAAATACATTTTGTGGATGGGAGATCGGATCAACTCGAAGAATTACACTATCTGAGGACCTCTTTGGTAGATTTTGAAATTTAACTTGACTTATATTGCATGTAATAGAATAATTTGGCTATGTTTGCAAAAGTTCATAATTTATTTTTTGGTGTAAGTGTTATGCTTTGATATAATTTGTTTGAACAACTATAGGTGGTATGCATGGTTGATTTAAAGTTGTGCTTAAATGACCTAATATGAAATGGAAATTGTCATGTTCAAGGTATGGTATGATGAAAGTGAAATAGGTTAGTTTGTATGTATGTCATGGCTTGTAGGTGATACCTATGATAATGATTGGATATGAGCATTATTTTTGTGGTTTCATGAATGGTACAATGGTTAGGTTTAGGTGGTTGAAGTTGGCATGTTTTGGTTGCTTTTAAGTGTGTTTATAACTTTGGTATCATCTGTTATGAATTGGTTTAGGTACATATGCAATTGGGTGAAAATAGGCATGTTTTAGGTAACTTTTAGATACACACAGTCGTGTGTCACACACGGGCATGTGCCCCTAGCATGTTAGGTGCAAGGTTCACACAGGTTGGCGCATAGGTTGAGACAGGGGCATATGACCCAAGTCAGTGAGTTGGACACATGGCCATATAACCCCTGTAGTGAAAATTTTTAATTTTCCCTTAATGTTCTGATTTGTTCTGATCTAGTCCCTGAATGTTCCTAACCAATTTTAGGGCTTCGAAGGCTCAATTTAAGGCACGTAAATTTATGTTCTATTTCATTCTGAATCATATATGTATTTATGAAATTTATTTGATAATTGGATGCCAATTGATATGAAATGTTCTTATATGTATGGTAATACTTTGTAACCCTATTCTGGCGACAGAAATGGGTTATGGGTGTTACACCAAACATCCTTGGTGAATGAACAACTAAGAAGAATATGCTCTAGGCCCTTAGCCGACCTACATCGCATACAAGCCAACAAGACGTTAATCCCACGATGTATTAGAACTGAATTAATGGCACAAAGCTATGCAAACACCGCCAAATAATAAATTGAGTCCTTAATCGAAAATAACACCCAATAGATCCTTTAATCGAATATAAGAAATCAATTAAGCCCTAAAAAATTAATTTGTTTTGTTATATCAATAATACAACTTGTAACAGCCCGTTTTTGGTCAAATTAGAACAGTGGTTTCAGAACCAAAAATCTGAGGTCAAAATATTTATTTTATTATTATTTTAATATCTACAGCATGATAATGTGATTGTGTGAAAATTTCGTTAGGAAATTTTATTGTTTGATTGGTCAATTTGATAAAAAGGATTAAATCGCATAAAGCGTAAAACTTGTGTTCTATTAGTTAAAGATATCAAATGCCTATGGAATTTAATAGTTAAAGTCCTCAAATGGTAATTAGGCCATTTTAATTGTGAGTGGACAAAGATGGACAAGCATTAAGTGATTTATATGGTTATTAATCAAGGGTAAATTGGTAATTGATAAATAAAATAAAAGTTTAATTTTTGTTAGATTATCATCTTCCTTAGCCGAAACTTTGAAGGGAAGAATAGTCATGGTTAGGTTTTCATTCGGCCAAGCTTTCCTAGCTCATTAAAGTGTGGTTTTTGTCTCGTTTTTAATGATTTCTATGTTTTTAAGATCATTGCAGCTATTACTAGCTAGCCCAAGGATACTAGTGACATGTCATTAAGGGATATAGTGAGTTGGCTTCGGGCCATGATATAGCATTTCAGCTGCGAGATAAAACAATTTGGCTTCGGGCCATGCATATCGACTGATTTGGCTTCGGGCCATGATATCAGTATTTTAGATAAGTTACCTTGATTTGGCTTCAGGCCATGGTATAGTTACTTATCGTGTGAAACCCTTGAGTATATGACTTCTATTCTAAATGGTTCAACAGGTAAACATTAGATGAAAATGTGTATGAGATTTGTACAAGATAGTACAAGTATGTGCATAAACTATTCTAGCATTGAATCAAAGAAGTGATAATGAAAATATATAGTTTTGTGAATAACTATTTGAAAGGTTTGTCAACTAATGTAAGCTACATGTTGATGTTTTCATATTATTGAATTATATTTATGTGATTGCATTAAGTTTATTTCATACGAGCTTACTAAGCTTTATAGCTTACTTTGTCTATTTTTACCATGTTTTATAGTGTTAACAAAGCTAGCTCAGGTTCGGGGACCGTCAGAGATTGCATCACACTATCCACCTATCTATTGGTACATTTGAACTTTGGTAAATTAGGTATATGGCATGTATAGGAACTTTGAGTCATTTTGGTATTTGTAGCATGATTTTGGCCATTTGTGTTGGCTTGTATGTATTAAGTGATTGGTTTTGTGTTAGCCATGTAAGTTGGCTTATTTTGGCAATTATGTGATGTATAAATATATATATATATATAAGCCTTAATGCCTCTTAGTGATGTGGTTCCTGTTTGATAGTGAATGGCTTGTTGAATACAACTTTCATGGTAGCTAATGGTTAAAAAATTGAGAATGTTTGTGTTTGTGATTTTAGGTTAAAAAATGCTTAATTGAAATGTTATATGTATAAATGCTTTGGAAATGTGACTTAACATGAATTGAGTAGGCAAAGTATGGAGTTGAAAGTATGTCAGATGTTGATATTGAAATGGTATATTTTAGTCTTGGTTGTGGTTGATTTAGATATCTATATATGCTATGAATGTATACCAATTGGATTGTATAGGTGTGTAACATTTGGGGTGGCAAATTTGCTTGGTAAATAGCCTATTTTTGTCCACATGAGCAGAGACACGAGCGTGTGTCTCAGCCATTTGTGACATACAGTCATGTTACACGGCCGTGTGTCCCTTGGTGTTGAAATTAAAATCAAGTCAGTATGCTCCACACGGCCTCACGCACGAGCATGTGACTTGGTCGTGTGGCATAATTCAGTATACCCTACAGGTTTGGCGCGACCTAGCACACGGCCTGGCACACAAGCGTGTGTGGCCACTTCGAAGGGCACAGGGCTAGACACACGGGGGTGTGGTTGGCCGTGTGACCCAAGTCAGTAAGATCACTTGTTTGGACACGGGGTAGGATACGGGCTAGGACACGGCCATATGCTCCCATTTCAAATTTCCACACGGGCATGTCTGGTGGCCGTATGAGACACACGGTCTGGCCACACGGGCGGGTGTCCCCTATTTTGAGGAAAATTTTCTAAGTTTCATAAGTTATCGGTTTAGTCTCGAACCACTTCCAAAGCATGTTTAGGGCCTCGTAGGCTCATTTTAGGGACAAATTGATTGAGATTGAATGATGAATGATTGAATTGAGAAAATGTATGCTAAATGAATGTTTAATTGTATTGTAAGTCTGGTAATGCTCCGTAACCCTATTCTGGCATTTAATATAGGTGAGAGGTGTTACATTTATTAGTATCAGAGCTACATTTTAGTCGATTCTAGACTAACGTAGCGTATGTGAGAGTCTAGCTATACATGCCATATATAAACTGTGATAGTGTGATGACTCTTGACGTTTTAAAATGTGTTTTCATATAGTAAATAGATCCCGATCTAGCTGTTGTTGATGAGGTTGAGAGTAATGCGCCAACTCCTGCTCAAGGGACAGCGCCATCGATTCTAGACCTGTGACGGGTAGCCAGAGAGGAGAAGCTAGATAAGCCTTCTTCCAAATGATGAACGAGTGGTTCACACTATATATTCGAATGAACCTAACTATTCAACAACCTCCACCCCTTCCTAATCCCGAACCGATTCCCGTAGCTCCTTAAAGAGTCGAGCTTTTAAGATTGAATAAGTATCCAGTTGACAAGATCCGTAAACATGGGGCTAAAGAGTTTAGAGCTAGTGTAGATGATGATCCTGAGAGAGCCGAGTTTTGGCTTGAAAATATGATTCGAGTGTTTGATGAACTTTCTTGTACACCGGCTGAATGTTTAAAGTGTGCTATATCACTTTTGAGAGACACCACATACTAGTGGTGGAATACATTAGTATCAGTCGTGCTGAGAGAGAGAGTCAACTAGGAGTTCTTTCAGACCGAGTTCCGGAAGAAATACATAAGGCAACGATTTCTGGATCAAAAGCATAAAGAGTTTTTAGAAGTGAAACAAGGCCGTATGACTATAATTGAGTGCAAGAGAGAATTTGTGCAGTTGAGTAAATATGCTCGGGGTATGTTTCTACCGAAGAGATTATGTGCAAGAGGTTTGTTGACGAGTTGAATGAAGATATTAAACTTCTGGTCGAGATTTTAGATTTGAAAGAATTTGTTGTGTTAGTTGACTGGGCTTGCAAAGCCGAAAACTTTAGCCGAGAAAAGAAGAAAGCTGATTCAAAGGCTAGAGATTCGAAAAAAAAACTGATAAATAAACCATATCATTCTTCATCAAAGAAATTCTGAGATTCGTATAATCGATCAAATGCATCAGTGGGATATTAGAATAGAGATCGTGGAAATCAACATGTGAATCCTAAAGCTCAAGCAACTTCAGTCTCGAGTGTTGGCAGTGTGAAAAACAATAAACCCGAGTGTCAACAATATGGAAGGAAACATTTTGGAGAGTGTTGGAATAAGAATAATAGAGCTTGTTTCAAATACGGCTTGCTAGATCATTTTATTCGAGATTGTCTAGAGTTATCTGAGAAACATAAATTCCAGAATGCTAGATCGAGCAATACGACTGCGAGAGGGAGATCACCGAGAAATACAGGGAATGTGTCCAATGGTAGAGGTGTGACTAGGGACTCAGCTATGAGATCCGAAGCCGGAGCACCTATTAGAGCTTACGCTATTCACGCTCACGAAGAAGCATCGTCACCAGATGTTATCACTGGTACATTTTCTCTTTACGACACTAATGTTATTGTATTGATTGATCTTGGATCGACTCATTTGTATATTTGTATAAATTTAGTGTCTAGTAAGAAATTGTCTGTTGAGTCTACAGAATTTGTAATTAAAGTATTGAACCCCTTAGGAAAGTATGTTCTTGTTGACAAAGTATGCAAGAACTATCCTTTAATGACTCGGGGTTACTATTTTCTGGCTGACTTGATGCTTTTACCATTTGATGAGTTCGATGTGATTTTGGGTATGGATTGGTTGACTCTACATGATGCCGTTGTGAATTGTAGATGAAAGATTATAGAATTGAAATGTCAAAATAACAAAATTCTTCGGATTGAATCTGATGAGTCGGGTGGATTGCCTATAGTGATTTCATTAATGTCGGCTCAGAGATATGTCAGAAAAGGTTGTGACGCGTACTTAGCATATATTTTAGATGCCAAGGTGTTTGAAAAGAAGATTAGATCGATACCTGTAGTTTTTGAATACCCGGATGTATTTCCAGAAGAATTGCTTGGGTTGCCACCAGTCAGAGAGGTTGAGTTTGCTATTGAGTTAGTATTGGGAACTTCACCGATATCTATATCTCTGTATAGAGTGGCTCCGACAAAGTTGAAAGCTCAGTTGCAAGAGTTAACAGATAGAGGTTTTGCACGACCAATTTCTCACCCTAGGGTGCACCAATATTGTTTGTAAATAAGAAAGACGGGTCAATGAAAATGTGTATTGACTATAGACAGCTCAACAAGGTTACAATAAAGAACAAGTATCCGTTGCCGAGAATAGACGATTTGTTTGATCAGTTGAAAGGTGCAACAATGTTTTCAAAGATTGATTTGAGATCTGGATATTATCAGTTGCGAGTTAAAGAGTCAGATGTGTCGAAAACTACTTTCAGAACAAGATACGGACATTATGAATTCCTTGTTATGCCTTTTGGATTGACTAATGCTCCTTCCATTTTTATGGATTTGATGAATCGGATATTTAGACTATATTTAGATAAATTTATTATTGTGTTTATTGGCGACATTCTGATATATTCACGAGATGAGTCTGAGCATGCCGAGCACTTGAGGATTGTGTTACAAACATTGAGAGATAAGAAACTGTATGGTAAATTCAATAAGTGTGAGTTTTGGCTTCAAGAAGTCAGATTTTTGGGACATATTGTCTCAGTAGATGGCATTCGAGTTTATCCAAGCAAGATTTCTGCAGTTGTTGACTAGAAACCACCTAGAAATGTATCCGATGTCAGAAGCTTTCTGGGACTAGCTGGTTACTATCGACATTTTTTTGAAGGGTTCTCGATGATTGCTACACCGATGACCAGACTACTACAGAAATATATAAAGTTTGAATGGTCTGAGAAATGTCAACAAAGTTTTGATCAATTGAAAGTATTGTTAAATGAAGCACCAGTGTTGGTTCAACCTGAGTCGGGTAAAGAATTTGTGATTTACAGCAACGCATCATTGAACAGTTTAGGTTGCGTATTGATGCAAGAGGGAAAAGTTGTAGCTTATGCCTCCAGATAGTTGAAACCGCATGAAAATAACTATCCGACGCACGATTTAGAGTTGGCTGCATAGTTTTTGCATTGAAAATTTGGCATCATCATTTGTACGGTGAAAAATGCCACATCTTTACTGATCATAAAAGCTTAAAATATATTATGACTCTGAAAGATTTGAATTTGCGATAATGGAGATGGCTCGAGTTATTGAAAGATTATGAGTTAGTAATCAATTATCATCCGAGGAAAGTGAATGTAGTTGCGATGCTTTGAGTAGAAAATCGTTGTTTGCCTTGAGAGCAATGAATACACATTTGACATTATCTGATGATGGTTAGATTTTAGCTGAGTTAAAAGCTAAACCATTATTTCTTCAGCAAATTTATGAAGCTCAGAAATGTGATAGTGAATTGCAAGCTAAAAGAGTGCAATGCGAGTCGACTAGTGATTCAGAGTACCAAATCGGATCCAATAATTGTTTGATGTTTCGAGATAGAATCTATGTACCGAAAAATCCAGATTTGATTTAGAAAATTTTATACGAGGTACATAGTGGTTGTTTATCTGTTCACTCAGGGAGTACTAAAATGTACAATGATTTGCAGAAATTGTATTAGTGGTCGGGTATGAAACGAGACATTTCTGAGTTTGTATCAAAGTGTTTGATTTGTCAGTAAATGAAAGCCGAACATCAAGTGCCTTTGGGTTTGCTTCAGCCTGTGATGATACCGGAGTGGAAATGGGATAGAGTGACTATGGATTTTGTATCGGGATTACCTCTGTCTCCGAAAAAGAAAGATGCAATTTGGGTTGCCATTGATCGACTGACGAAATCTGCACATTTCATTCCGGTACGTACTGATTTTTCACTTAATAAATTGGCTGAGTTTTACATTTCTGATATCATTAGATTGCACGGGGTGCCAATTTCGATTATTTCAGATAAAGATCCGAGGTTTACGTCGCGGTTTTTGAAGAAATTACAAGAAGCTCTGGGTACAAATTTGAATTCCAGTACAGCTTTTCATCCGTAAACCGACGGTCAGTCTGAGAGAGTAATTTAGATTCTCGAAGATATGCTCAGATGTTGTGTTTTAGATTTCGAAGGTAATTGGGAGAAATATTTATCGCTAGTTGAATTTATGTATAATAATAGTTTCAAACGAGCATAAAGATGGCACCGTACGAAGCTTTATATGGTCACAAATGTCAAACTCCATTGTACTGGACTAAGCTTAGCGAGAAACAGATTCACTGGGTTGATTTAGTTAGAGAAACTGAAGAGAAAGTAAAAGTAATTCGCGATTGTTTAAGAGCAGCTTCAGATCGTCAGAAATCGTACGCGGATTTGAAACAAAAAGACATTAAATTTTAGATCGGTGATAAAGTATTCTTGAAAGTATCTCCATGGAAGAAAATACTTCGATTTGGTAGCAAAGGCAAATTGAGTCTGTATTTTATCGGGCCATACGAGATCATTAAAAGAACAAGGCCAGTAGCTAATCGACTAGATTTGCCGACTAAGTTAGAAAAGATTCACAATGTGTTTCATGTATCGATGTTGCATTGATATAGATCGGACCCTTCACACGTAATTTCTCCAGTAGAAATTGAAATTCAAACTGATTTGACGTACAACAAAGAACCGATCAGAATTCTAGCTCGAGAGATCAAATAACTGAGAAATAAACGCATAGCTTTTGTAAAAGTGTTATGTCAACGTCAGGGTGTTGAAAAGGCTACGTGGGACCTTGAAGAAGCTATGAGAAAATAGTACCCTAACCTATTCACTGGTAAGATTTCTTCGGGGACGAAAATCCCTAAGGGCAGGAGAGTTGTAACAGCCCGTTTTTGGTCAAATCAAAATAGTGGTTTTGAAACCACAAAATTGAGGTCAAAATATTTATTTTATTATTATTTTAATGTCTATAGAATGATAATTTGATTGTGTGAAAATTTCATTAGGAAATTTTATTGTTTGATCGGTCAATTTGATAAAAAGGATTAAATCGCGTAAAACGTAAAATTTGTGTTCTATTAGTTAAAGGTATCAAATGTTTATGAAATTTAATATTTAAAGTCCTCAAATGGTAATTAGACCATTTTAATTGTGAGTGGACAAATATGGACAAGCATTAAGTGATTTATATGGTTATTAATCAAGGGTAAATTGGTAATTGGTAAATAAAGGTTAATTAAATAAAACAAAAGTTTAATTTTTGTTAGATTATCATCTTCCTTAGCTGAAACTTTGAAGGGAAGAATAGCCATGGTTAGGTTTTCATTCAGCCAAGCTTTCCTAGCTCATTAAGGTACGGTTTTTATCCCATTTTTAATGATTTCTATGTTTTTAATATCGTTACAGCTAGTACTAGCTAGCCCAGGGACTATCTTGCAAATTTGTTAAAGATTTTGAAAGTTACCATTGATGAATATGTATGAGTTTTGATGATTGATGATAGATTCTGAATGGTTGTTGATAGTTAAACTGCAATGGCCTAAATTCAAGGTTATCGGAACAGTGGTTTCGTAACCACAAATTCGATTTAAAGAGAAATTATTTTAAAAATTATTACATGAATATTAATATAATAGGAAAATAGTATGAAAATATTGATAGAAAAATTTTACCGATTTAGTGGTTAGTTAGAAAAAGAAATTATTGAAGAAATTAGGTAAAAACAAGATATCGAGATCTCGATCTCATAAAACCGAGTCAGAAATATTTTTATAAATATTTATGAAATGTTAGTGACGTGGGAAATTTTAATGTTTGGGTAGTCAATTAAATGAAAAGGACTAAATTGAAAAATGTGTAAAAGTTGCTAGAATGATTAAATAGCTTAAGTGTCTAATGAGAAAGGATTTAAAAGGCAATTAGACCCAAAATTTATTTGGTCTGGACGGCAAGGGCATGAAATCAGCAGGAAAATTGATGATTTAAAGGAAAAATTGGAATATTGCATAATTAACTAAATAAAGATAGGACTAAATAGGAAATATCTAGATTTCTCTTCATTTTTCTTCATTCTCATCAGCCACAACGCCATAGGAGGGGTTATTTAAGCTAGTATTCCATAATTTTTGCACCAAGTGAGTTAATCCTTGCCTATTTCTTGTAATTTTTGTGTTTCTAAGACTTTTACAACTAGGTCCAACTATTAAATTCATTAGTTTTTGATTTCATGGATGAAATTGAAAGTCACCATGGTTGAGTACTATAAGTTTATGATGAAATAGAATGAAATTGAAGCTTTAATTTGTTTATGAGATGATTTTATTAGGTAATTTCAATAGAAATTGATTTTTAGGATCTAATTGTGAAAAAGTTTGGAATTAAAGTCTAGTGCTGAAATTCTGATTCCCAAAGGTTATAAAGTAGTTTAAAGTGATAGAATAAAGTGTTAATTGAGAAAAATAAGCTCAATTGAGAGGCTAATTGAGTAGGGACGAAATTATTATTTATTAAAAGCTTAGGGGAAAAATGGTAATAAACAGCTTGCACTAAAACAGTTTTGGACAGCAGCAGTAGACTAACTTTGAAAATCACCATAAATTTTGGAAATCTAATTAGAAAATGAAAAAATATGGATTTAAATCTTATTGAGACTAGTTTCTCATAGAAGAAACGGTGTAAGCAATGGATTTGTAAATCATGAGATATAATAAATTTTGTGAGACAAGGTCAGAATGAATTTGAGCTCCCCTGTTCTGACTTTGAAAAATCATAAAAAATTGAAGAAAAATAATTATGGGATTAAATTTATATTTTTAGAATTCTGAATAAGTTTATTTTCAATAGAAACAAACGGGAACATCATCTGAGTCGTGTATGGAGAGATAATTATTTTTTAGTGAAGAAGGGTCAGAACTGTCAGATAGCAGAGCAGGGGTGATTTTAAACAATAAACTGTACTTATTGGCTAAACCAAAAATTCTGAAAATTTTATGGTAAGAATATACGTGAGTCTAGTTTCAGGAAAAATTAGCGGATCCTAATTTTGAGTTCTGTAGCTCAAGATAAAAATAATTTAGTGACTATGACTCAAGTAGACTACTTTGAATGAACTATAAATAATAGTGGAATTATAGATAATGTTGCATATGAACATGAAATGTATTAAATTGATAATTAAATTTATTTATTTAGATTCAAAAAATTCAAATACGAAGCTAGATCCAGGAAAGGAAAAAGTTCGGGATTAGTAGATTTTTGTATACGAACAAGTATAGAGGTAAGTTCATGTAACTTGAATTATATTCTTAAATGCTTGAAATGTATGTTATTGATGTGAATATGATTTGAATGTTCACTATATGAAAATTGATGAAACATTGATATATTTGATAAAAAGGGGAAGAAATCCTAGTTGAATGAAAGGAAAATTCGATGGATCTCTGAAAAGGAATTGACAGTAAAAAGGATCTAGCCCGGATGAGTGATCCTATCCTGATATAGCCCTCTCGAAGAATATGTGTAAAATGGATTTAGCCCGGACGGGTAATCCGAATTAGGGTCTGAATTTAGCCTGGATTGGAAATTTAGATCCAAGCTCATTAGAGTAATTGTCGTTGCAGGGGATTTAGCCTGGACTGGTAATCCCCACAATACTCTATGAGTTTATATTGCAGGGGATTTAGCCTGGACCAGTAATCCCCTGCAAGGCTGAGGTTCACGGGAGTGTGCTCTCTGAAATGGGAATGTGCGCACATGAATATGAATTGACAGACCTGGAATTGTACACTAAAAGTGTGCCTTTGAAAATCCATTGAAATTCCGAGAAATTCAATAGGATAAATATGGAAAAATAACAAGTGAATGGAAATCATGGTATTGATGAGCTCATTAATCATGATATATATTATTGACACATGGAAATTATTGGACTAATTTGAATGTTGAGTTTGTGCATGTTAGGGTAATAATGCATTGAATGGATATATGAATGTTTTTGCATTGTATTGAAAATATTAGGTAAGTATAATTCTTGTTACATGAGCTTACTAAGCACAAAGTGCTTACCCTGTTTCCTTTTCCCCTGTTTTGTAGTGTTAAGAGCTCGGAGGTCGGATTCGGCCAGAGACACATCACACTATCAACCTCAAGATTTCGGTATATAAAGAAACTTTATTTTGGAAATCAATGGCATGTATAAGCTAATAAAGTGAATGTTAATGTGAAATGGATGTAAGGTCATCCATTGGTATGGCTAAAAAATCTTGGTTTTGGTATGTGATGAGGTTATCTTATAAATATGCATGAATCTATCTTGAAAATATGTTGAATTGGATTGGTTGATGTGGATTGGTCTCGGTTTAAAATTGCAGGGAAGGTTAGATACATATAAATAGGTTATATTGAGTTTAAAAAAATTAAAAAAATTAATTTGTAAACTCCGGTAATGCCTCGTACCCTATTCCAACAACGAATACGGGTAGGGGGTGTTACATAAACAGGTTTTGTTAAGTGATTTTTGGTGAAAATGCAAAATAGGGATTAAATTGTAAAATGTGTAAAGTTAAGGGTTAAAATGTGAAATAAATGAAAAATATGGGTTGCTAGGGGCATAATAGTAATTCGGCTACCATGGATATATTTGGAATTTTATTAATTTGTAATTTTATGAAATAAGGACAAAATTGAATGAATAGATGATTAAATAAGTTAATTTTGAATATATTTAGATCAAGAAAGGAGAAATACGAACTTGGATCAGGGAAACGATAAAGTACTCAATTAATCAACAATTTCGTCGTTTACACATTCGAGGTAAATTCGCAAGTTATAATTTCATTTCAAATGTATTCTATATGCTTTGATATAGCATAAATTGTGACTATGTGACTACGGACAAGTTTGGAAATGATTCGACAGTTGGAATCCCGGTTGAACCTTAGGAATAGTTTAGGATACTAGTGGCATGTCATTAGGGGATATAGTGAGTTGGCTTCGTGTAACACCCTTAACCCATATCTGTCGCCGAAATGGGGTAAAGAGGCATTACCGATTCTAATACAATTCAGATCAGATTTTTTTTATATACTTAAATAATTCTTGTCAGATCTGTACAAATTTATAACCCAAATTCATAAGCAAAGTCCACATTATCAAGGTTATATATGTAATCTATATCATTCGTAACATTTCATAATTAAAACATAATCCAATATATATATAAAAAAAATATATATATAAAGAACATATAACGAAATAATTATTTCATTAATTAAATATCAAACCTATTATTATATAGCTTTTGCACATGTACAAATTAAACATCAAACGAAACAAATTTCAATACTATATTTTTCATTCATTTATGCGACATTGATATAATAGTTAATATGAAATTTACATGTTATGCATATTAATACAAATTAAAAACATCTATTCGGATATATATATATATATATACTTAAGCACATTTAACTAAGCATTATGGCAAATCACATTTACAGTTTAATATACAGCCAAATATATATAAAAGGCGCAAACAAATTTTACCAAGTTCAAGCACATTACATCATACCATTATTAACCATTTTCGAACAAAAATAACAATTCATTTCGTATCAAATTCATAGGCTAAGGATTATATTTAAACATTATTCTAGATTACATATACTCAACCAATTCACTTCACATCTATTCAACTATTGAATTAATCACATAAGATCATACCACACGTAATAATACCTTGACTAATTATTCCATTTCATAATTTTATTCAGTCATTAATATACATACAAATAATTCACACCATTTCTATATGACTTAATAAACCAAATTTATAAATATTAACGCCAAATCAAAATATGCCAACTTCACAAGTTATACACCATGCTAAAATATCATACACAAGAATCATACCCATTTCATCTCATAAAATATGCCATAAAAACATATCATAATATTTAATAACATAACCGAATATACATTATAACCATTATAACTTCTTTATCGAATTTTATAACAAACATCATTCATACTATCACATATATATCATAGCCAATTCACTCTACCACATTCAAAATCATCAAACAACTTCAATGCATAAAACACATATCACAAATACCCTTCATCCATGACACATAACATTATAACCAAAATGAACTTAAACCATAATCAAACATAACCGAATTCAAGCATGGGAGTTAAGCCATTTTCGCATGGCTTAATTTATACAAAACCAAAATCCAACATTTCAAAACATGATCCAGCCTATACATGCCATAGATTCGAATGTTTACTTATAAAGATACCGAAAACAGCCGATAGTGTGATAGACTTTGCTGACGATCCCCGAGCTTGTAACTCGACTCCAAAATCTATAAAGTAGAAACACACATATACACAAAGTGAGCTAACTTAGCTTAGTAAGTCATAAGCAAATAAACAACCCAATAATATTATCAACTTAATTAAACTAAACCAAATCACATTATTATAACACATTTAGATTCAAACACATATAAGTTCATAATATATATATATTCGTTCATAATGTCACCTTGGCCGAAAGCTCTTATAGCCAAACCGAACATTTTATCATATAATTTCCAAAGCCGAATAGTCATTATAAACCTAGTTCACATATACACAAATACATAGGCTCATGTGTCACAATATAATTTCATATACATATTTTAGTTATATGGCCGAATACATATAATCACACATGCATATAATTACAACTCGTTCAATAATATTCACAAGGCTGAATACACTTATGTAGATCACATATAATCCTCATTTGCATTACACCTAATTATAATAAGTATCAAATTACTCACTTACCTTATTTTAAGTGAACAACAAGCTAGTTCATACCTGGCCATTTAGCTCATTTTACACACTCGAACACAACGTATCTTTTCCCGATGAACCATTCGGAATTGGATAGGACACTTGGATAATCACATAAATCGTACAATGCCAACATCCTAGATGTGGTCTTACATGTAGCCACAAATCGATGCCACTGTCCCAGACAGGGTCTTACTCGTAAACACATATCGGAACCACATATCGATGCCATGGTCTTACTCGTACACATGTATCGGAATCCTATGTCATGACATATGTATCCTAACTATTCCTAAGGTTCATACAAGGCTTTCGGACGTCGTAACTCGGTCAAATCGAACTCGGAAGTGTAGTAGCCAAATTTAATCATGTTCGGCCATAGCACATTTAAATTCTAACATTTCATAACAGCATATAAATATAACATTTAATCTCCAAATAAACATGTCTATTTGCTTATAAACTTGCCTCGGACAACGAAAAACCGGTACGGATCAACTAGTCGACAACTTTTGACTTTCCCCGGTCCAAATCCGATTTCTTTAGTTCTTGATCTAAACATATTCAAATTAAGCTCATTCAAATATATTTTCATTCAATTTAGTCCAAAAACACATAAATAGGCAAATTACCATTTTACCCCTGACATTTACAATTTTTACAATTTAATCCATATTGCACAAAACACAAAATACACCAAATTTCTCTATACTTATGTTGGGTCGAATTTTACCCACTCTCAAAAAAGACCATATATTCAATTTATTTCACATTTTAGTCCCTCAAATTATTATTTTTGCAATTTAGTCCTAATTACTCGAAATCATCAAAAACTCCAATACAAAATATGTTAATCTAAAACATATCTTTCATTTTTCATCATCAAACAACAAAAATCACAAGCTATCAACAATGGCACGACTCAAAATATTCATCAAAATCAAAAATTCAAGCATGGGTTTTGTAGTACTCGAAGCAACGATCTCAAAAACGTAAAAATTATCAAAAACCGAGCTAAAACTTACCTTGAATCAAGCTTGAAAGTGCCGAATCCCTAAGTTTCTTTTCTTTTCTTTGGTTTTTTTGATATTCGGCTAGTGGAAAGTATGAACACCTTATGTTTTGTCTTATTATTTTATGATATACTTTATATTATAATATTTTATTACATAAGTTACTATTTTATCCTTACTTATTATTATGTATAAGTTACTTACTAATGGCCTTATGTGTCCATGCAAGTATGTAAAGGTATATTTGCATTATAGGTGCTTCTATTAATAAAGACAATAACAATTAAGTACTTTCACATTTAACCACTAAATTTTTATCTTACGCGATTAAGTCCTTTAATTTAATCGGACACCTAAACGACCAAATTAAATCACGAAAATTTCACGGATATAAATTCACACCAAATTAACACAGAAAATAATTTTTAAATATTTTTCTAACTCAGATTCGTGGTCCTGAAACCACCATTCTGATTAGGGTCTAAATCGAGCTATTACACTTCGGGCCATGATATAGCACTTCGGGTACGAGATAAACCGATTTGGCTTCGGGCCATGCATATCGGCTGATTTGGCTTCTGGCCATGATATCAGTATTTTGGATAAGTTACCTTAATTTGGCTTCGGGCCATGGTATAGGTACTTATCGTGTGAGACCCTTGAGTGTAACATCCCTTACTCGTATCCGACACCAGAACAGGGTACGAGGCATTACCAGACTTAAACTTAAACAAACCTTTAAAACCGAGACATGAGTTTCCACTCAAATTTAAAACTTTTCAAAAACATTCGTATTGTCCCTTAAACAAGCCTACGAGGCCCAAAACATAAATTAGAGACAGTTCGGGGCTAAATCGAGAACTTTGGAAACTCTCCAAACACTTAGAAAATTTTTCATAATTACAGGGGTCACATGCCTGTGTGGTCGCAAACGCCCGTGTCCTTAACTTGAGTAACTCTCTGTTTATGATGTCATCAGCAAATTAGGGTCATACGGCCAAGGCACACGCCCGTGTGCTAGGCCGTGTGGGCGATTTAATTTTTATAATTTTTTGTAAAATTGGTGCAGACTTCACACGCCCTGGGCGCACACCTATGTCCTTCGGTTGTGTCCTTCACACGGTTGAGAAACACGGTTGTGTCTCTGCCTGTGTGGCCAATTCAAAGCTAAAATTTAAAGTACAGGGGACACACGACCGGATCACACACCCATAGGGCAAGCCGTGTGTCATATAGGGCCTAGACACATGCTTGTGTGTCTACCCGTGTGGACAAAAATAATGGTATTTACCAAGCCTTTTTGCCACCCTTACTTGCACCAACCTACACAACATCAAATAACACCAATCCCAGCATATACACACTACCAATTCAGCCACAACCAAGACATCCACACATCAATTTCATGCTAATTTCTATCACATACAACATCTCATACTTATCATCACAAACCATGTAATAACCACATCCATGAAAAGCATCATCATATGTATATATATTTAACCAATATTAGCCAATACCATATGGCCATTTACAAAATGAATCAGTTACCATTACAAGCCAACACACACTTGGCCAAATCAATAATGACACATATCACAAAAAGACCAAGTCCCTATATATGCCATAACTCAAAATAATGGAATCATAAGTATCCAAAACAATAATTTCATAGTGTGAATGGATCTTTGACCATCTTCGATCCTCGAGCTGGCTTGATGACACTATAAGAAATGAAAAGGAAAGGGGTAAGTTTAAGCTTAGTAAGTTAGCATGTAAATAATAAACAACTTTAAACATACAATAACATACATATAACATAATGTAAATTAGTACAAAATCGTCTAGTGTTCATAAGTATATCTTACTCATTTGCATCCTTACTAATAATACATCTTAAACCGAGATCATTTCTCATGAGTTTTGTGTATGTTCTCATGAGTTTTGTGTACGTACCTATGTCACTTCATAACATAATCATAACTTTTCACATCTTTGACATAATATTTAAGTCACCCGTTGAACCACTTGGAATACTAAAGGATACTCGGGAATTACATACATATAGAATCACACCAATGCCATATCCCAATATGGTTTTACATGGGATCTTATATCGATGCCAACAGCCCAGCTATGGTCTTACACGATTCTCATATCGATGCCATGTCCCAGACATGGTCTTCCACGAAATATCATAACGATGCCATAACCCATATATGGTCTTACACGTAAACTCATAACCCTAATGTCATGGCATTTGTATCCTAACTATTCCTAAGGTTCAATCGGGAATTTCACCGTATCGAATCTTTGCCGAATATATCCATAATGATAATTGTACAAGTCATGCAATAACAAAATATTAAATACATAATATAAGTTGCATTATTTACACACGAACTTACCTCGGTACAAAATATGACTAACTAATTCGCTTTAGTCCATAATTTTGTTCTTTCCCCAGCCTAGGTCCGGACTTCGTTTTTCTCGATCTACAATAGAAAATTTAGCCAATTTAATTATCACATTGTTCAAATCAGTCCAAAAACCATACTTTGGCAAAATTATAATTTTACCCCTAAACTTTCACATATTTACAAATTAGTCCTTAGGCTCGTAAAATGAAATGTACTCATTTTCTTTGTTACCCAAGCTTAGCCAAACATATATCATGCTTATACCAGCCCACATTTTTCATCAAATAACATTTCTACTACCCATTTTTACAACTTTTACAAATAAGCCCTTTTTAGGTGTTTTCATCAAAAATCACCCAGTAAAAGATGTTTATCACACATCAAACTTTCATAATCTACCATGAAACATCAAAATACATGCATGTCACACATGATTCAAACGCTAGACATCAACTCTAGCTCAAATAAATGGTAGAAATGGCTAGATCGGTTGATAACAACTTCAAAAATGTAAAGAATATTAAAAATGGGGTTAGAATGCACTTACAATCAAGCTTGAAAGTTGAAGAAACCCTAACTATGGTGACCTTAGGAATTTCGGCTAAGGTATGGAAAAGATGAGAAAATTTTTTACTCAATTTCCCTTTTTATTCTTTTATTAACCAAATGACCAAAATGCCCTTTTTATTAAACTTTCAAAATTTTCTTATTCATTCCCATTTTTGTCCATAAAAATAAAAATTGGTCAAATTTCAATTTAAGGACCTCTAATTAATAATCCATAGCTATTTCATGCTTAAAGCTTCTAGAATCACATGCTTTGCAACTTTTACAATTTAGCCCTAAAAATCAAATTGGACACTCTATCAACAAAATTTCTTAACAAAACTTTCATAAAATCATGCAAACATATCATAGACCTCAACACATTCATAAAATAATTATTTCTACTTCAGATTTGTGGTCTCCAAAACTACTATTCCAGCTAGGCCCAAAATTAGGATGTTATATTGAGTATTCGACTTCTATTTTGAATGGTTCAACAGGTAAATGTAAGACGAAAATGTGTATGAGATTTGTACAAGATGGTATAGGTATGTGCATAAACTATTCTAGCATTGAATCAAAGAAGTGATGATGAAAGTATATAGTTCTGTGAATAAATATTTGAAAGGTTTGTCAGCTCATGTAAGCTACATGTTGATGTTTTCATATTATTGAATTATATTTATGTGATTGCATTAAGTTTATTTCATACAAGCTTACTAAGCTTTATAGCTTACTTTGTTTATTTTTACCATGTTTTATAGTGTTAACAAAGCTAGCTCGGGTTCGGAGACCGTCGGAGATCGCATCACACTATCCACCTATCTTTTGGTACCTTTAAACTTTGGTAAATTAGGTATATGGCATGTATAGGAACTTTGAGTCATTTTGGTATTTGTAGCATGATTTTGGCCATTTGTGTTAGCTTGTATATATTAAGTGATTGGTTTTGTGTTAGCCATGTAAGTTGGCTTATTTTGGCAATTATGTGATGTATATATATATAAGCCTTAATGCCTCTTAGTGATGTGGTTCATGTTTGATAGTGAATGGCTTGTTGAATGCAACTTTCATAGTAGCTAATGGTTGAAAAATTGAAAATGTTTGTGTTTGTGATTTTAGGCTAAGAAATGCTTAATTGAAATGGTATATATATAAATGCTTTGGAAATGTGAATTAACATGAATTGAGTAGGAAAAGTATGGAGTTGAAAGTATGTTAGATGTTGATATTGAAATGGTATATTTTAGTCTTAGTTGTGGTTGATTTGGATATCTATATGTGCTATGAATGTGTACCAATTGGATTGTGTAGGTGTGTGAAATTTGGGGTGGCAAATTTGCTTGGTAAATAGCCTATTTTTGTCCACACGGGCAGAGACACGGACGTGTGTCTCAGCCGTGTGTGACACATGGTCATGTTAAACGGCCGTATGTTCCCTGGTGTTGAAATTGAAATCAAGTCAGTATGCTCCACACGGCCTCACACACAGGCGTGTGACTTGGTCGTGTGGCATAAGTCAATATACCCTATAGGTTTGGCACGGCCTAGCACACAGCTTGGCACATGGGCATGTGTGGCCACTTCAAAGGGCACACGAGCGTGTGGTTGGCCGTGTGACCCAAGTCAGTAAGCTCACTTGTTTGGACACGAGGTAGGACATGGGTTGGGACACGTCCATGTGCTCCCATTTCGAATGTCCACACGGGCGTGTCTGGTGGTTGTGTGAGACAAACAGTCTGGCCACACGGCTTGTGTCCCCTGTTTTGAGAAAAAAATTTGGGTATTGTAAAGTTTTATAAGTTATCGATTTAGTCTCGAACCACTTCCAAAGCATGTTTAGGGCCTCGTAGGCTCATTTTAGGGACAAATTAATTGAGATTGAATGATGAATGGTTGAATTGAGAAAATGTATGCTAAATGAATGTTTAATTGTATTATAAGTTTGGTAATGCTCCGTAACCCTATTAAGTATTGAATACGGGTGAGGGGTGTTACACAACTTGAAATTGTCGAGAGGGAAGGAGAATTAACCTTTAAGCAATGAAAGAATATGAAAAAATGAACACAAGAATTTCGAGTGGTTCGACCCCAATTACCTACCTACTACCTTAGCTTTCCATGAGTAAGGATTTTCCCAAATTTATTAATTTGATAACCTTTGAGGAAAAGGTTTAACCTTAAAATCTCCTTTAATATTTCCACTCAAAATCTTAAGATTGCAACTCCCTTAAGGTTTCTACCCAAACCTTAAGATACAACCCTCTCAAAGAGATACAAAGAAGTAAACAAAGAAATAATCCTTACAAGATCAAAATATTTTCTAATAAAGCTCAAATAAACAAGAATATACTTGAGCTAAAGAATAATAATGAAAGCCCATAAGTGTGTACAAGAAAAGTATTAAAGAATTAAGCACTAAGGTTGTTTTGATTGATCTTTAATCTTAATGATTTCTCTTATTCTTGTAGGATATTTGGAAGCTAGTATTTATACCCCCTCATTCATTTCCAACTATTGTGGTTGTTAGAGATATGAATAGAGTCATTGGGGATGTGAAAACTAGTTCATTTAATTCACCTACAACAATGAGTATCGATGTTGACTAAAAAGGTATCGATAATTTTTGCACTTAATGCAAGTTCAGTAACCATTTGAGCTAAAGATATCGATACCAATAGGCTTTTATTGATACCATATGAAAAGGATCGATACTGGATCAAAACTTAGCTAAATTAGTTGAAAAGAAATGTCAATTTGGTACAGATTTTAAAATAGGTATCGATATTTTGATAAGTATCGATACAAATACTAACTTGTTTTAAAATAGTTTCAACTTGATTGAAAATGTTTAACTCAATTGAAACCATTTTTAACTTGATTTTATCATTTTTCCAAATTTATTCAACTTTAACTTTTATTCAAAACCATTTTAATTTGTTATATCAAATCATATTATCAAATAAAGCTAGTTTAACAATCTTCGCCTTTTTGATATAACAAAACATTTTGTAAATTTCTTTTTGAATAAATTCCTCCCCCTATATAAAATTCATTTTCAATGTAAGGATTAAAAAAATTGAAATAAGATCAAATTTGACATTCATTTTTCTTTGAAAATATGGTCACTAAATTTGACATAAAATCAATTAAACATAATCAATCAACCATTAAATTTACCTTTCTCTTCTTCCCCTTTTTTTTATATTAAAAATAATCAAATAAAGCTTAAGAGAAAAAGAAAGAGGTTAGTCCAAAGATAGATATCAAAAATAAGGAATAAGTGAACTATACCAAGTAAACATTAATGTGCAATCACATAGAATTTGCATTAGTGATGTTCTCCTTGAAGCAATGCACCTTTTCTTTCAAAAAATAGAATTAAATTTTGTTTTTGATGCCCAATTTCTTTTGGGTCCACAAGCATTATTTTTCAAGATTCTAGTCCCTTTAGGTATCCATTTATAAAGGATATCGTTTTAGGGAGCAATATACTTTTAACAATTTTTCCTTTGTAAAAGCTTAGAAGACCTCTATGTTTATAGAAATTAAAGCTAGTTTTAACAAAGTTTTGTTTTGAACTTTCTCCTTTTTGAAAAACTTTGTTAGAGTGAGCTTTTTCACTCTTAAACAACTCAAGTTACTTTTGATGATCATCATGAACTTTAGAAACTAAATTATGCAAGTCACAATTCTTTTTCTCAAAATCATTTATAATAGCTTGCATATCATTTATTTTACTTTCAAGTTCATGATTGACTTTGGAGAGTGAATTATTTTTATCTTTTAGTTTTGAAATAGTTTTCCTATATTTTGAAACCATTAATTCCAACTGCAAGCCTAATTCATCATAGGCATCTTGCAACTCATCAAAAGAATAAGAATTTGAAGTACATGAGTTAGAAGTTACCTTGGAATCATTGATAGCCGTAAGGCATAGGTTGGTTACTTCTTGATCTTCATCATCGGAGGAATCCTCATCACTCCAAGTAGCAACATTAGGTTTAATCTTTTGTTTGTTTTATCCTTTCTTCTTCCATTGAGGATAATCAAACTTGATGTGTCTCATTTTCTTACAATCATAACAAATAATGTGATCTTCCTCCTTTGTAGATTCAAGCTTCAATTCCTCAATGTTTTGGAATCTTCTTCTTTTATTAGACTTTATGAACCTCTTGAATCTTCTAGCAAACATCTCCATCTCTTTTTCTTTATCCATCTCTTCACTTGATTCGCTATCTTCATTTTTGGTGGATTTTAGAGTAATACCAACCTTCTTATTCATAACTTTTTCTTCTTCAACCCCTTCGTTGAGTCTCATCCCGTCTGTAAGCAAAGAACCAATGAGTTCATCCAAAGTAAATGTTTCTAAATTTTTGCTTCTTCAATTACAGTCACCTTGGCTTCCCATGATTTAGGTAAGCTTCGAAGCATCTTCCTTACCACCTATTCATTTGGATAAATCTTTCCATAAGACTTCAATCCATTTATGATGATTATGAATCAATCTGATATCTCCTTAATATCCTCTTTAGGCTTCATCTTGAAAGTTTCGTAGTTGAGTTTAAGAATTCAGGCTTTAGACTTCTTCACTTGGATAGTGCCTTCATAGGTGAATTCAAGCTTCTCCCATATCTCTTTGGCATTTGAATAAGACAAAACTCTACTATACTTATATGGACCAAGTGCACAAAATAAAATGTGCATTGCCTTTGGCATTGAGTCTAATGTTTCTCTTATCTTTGTCATTTCATTCATTCTTGCTTTTTGGAACTAAAAACTCTCCTTCTTATTTGAATGAAATTGAAGGACCATCCATAATAATATCCTATACAATAATATTATTTGCTTGGATGAACAACGTCATCCTTATCTTCCAATAGGAATAGTTAACACCATTGAAATAAGGAGGTTTGGAGATAGATTAAGAATCACCAAAGAAAATTGACCCAGAAGTAAATGCCATTGTTGTAGAATAAGTTGATGATCGTTTTAGCTTCTCTGAGGATCTTCTCTTGGTTGTTAAACAGTCTTTAGAGACTAGCTCTGATACTAATTTTTAGCTCGATAATTCAACTTGAAATCACCAAGAGGGAAGGAGAATTGACCTTTAAGAAAAATGGTGGAAGAAATGAAAGAATATGAAACAATGAACACAAGAATTTAAAGTGGTTTAGCCCCAATTTCCTACTCCACTACCTTAGCTTTCCACAATTAAAGATTTTCCCAAATTTAATAATTTGATAACCTTTGAGGATAAGACTTAACCTTACAATCTACTTTGAGATTTCTACCCAAAATTGTAATATTGCAACTCTCTTAAGGTTTCTACCCAAACCTTAAGATTGCAACTCCCTCATGGTTTCTACCTAAACCTTAAGATACAACCCTCTCAAAAAGATATAAAGAAGCAAACAAAGAAATAATCTTTAAAAGATCAAAATGTTTGGCAATAAAGCTCAAATAAACAATAATACACTTGAGCTAAAGAATAACAATGAAAGCTCACAAGTGTGTACAAGAAAGGTTTGAAGAATTAAACAATAAGGTTTTTTTGATTGATCTTTAAGCTTGATGATCTCTCTTATTGTTGTATGATATTTGGAAGCTAATATTTATACCCCATAATTGATTTCTAACTGTTATGATTGTTGGAGATATGAATAGAGTTGTTAGGGATGTGAAAACTAGTGCATTTAATTCACCTGCAACAACGAGTATCAGTACCAACTAAAAAGGTATCGATAATTTTTGCATTTAATGCAAAGTTCAGTAACTGTTAGAGCTAAAGATATCGATACCAATGAACTTTTATCGATACCATATAAAAAGTATCGATACTACACCGATACTTAGCTAAATTGGTTGAAAACATAATGTCAATTTAGTATCGATTTTAGAATGGGTATCGATATTTTGAAAACTATTGATACTGATACTTTTTGGCCTAGAGAAATACTAACTTGTTTTAAAACAATTTTGACTTAATTGAAAATGTTTAACTCAACTAAAACTATTTTAACTTGATTTTATCATTTTGCCAATTTTGTTTAACTTTTATTCAAAAACATTTTAATTTGTTATATCAAAACATATTATCAAATAAAGCTAGTTTAACATGTGAAAGCCTTTGATTTCCATTAACGTCGCCTCGTGGCACACTAAGGTTGTGCAGTGTGGCAAAATTGAGTAATTTCCCTAAAAAAAGGTTTAAAAAGCATAAAAATTTATAAAAATTCTAAAAGAATTCTAAAATTATAAAAGAATTAGAAATTTGAAGATTTTTAAAAAATTACACCTAATTTTTTTATAATTTTTCAAAAATTATTATAAAAAATTATAAAAATTATTTAAAAATTATGAAAATATAACAAATTATTTTTTTTATGGAGCCATCTTTGAGTTTAGTCAACTTGTCGATATCATTAATATAAGCATAAGCTCCACATGGGAACATGGTGTTGTCATTAGGGAGCCTGAACCTCTCCCTTTGACCTTAACCCAATTTTGGTTCTTTTTCTCGATGGTTAACTCTTTATGTCACAAATAATTTTTAATAATTTTCTATTTTTAATATTGTTTGCAATTTTTATAATTTTTTTCAATTTTATATTATTTTAAATAAATTTTAATGTATTTTTTTTATAATTTTTCCTTTTTATAATTTTTTTGAAAATTCTAATTCTTTTACAATTTTTATTTTTTTTTGAAAATTCTAATTTTTAGTTTTTTTAAAATAATTTTATATTATTTTAAAGATAAATTTCCATATATTTTTAAATTTTTATAATTTTAAAAATTCTATTTTATAATTTTAAAAATTCTATTTTTTAATAAGTTTAAAATTTTTTATTTTTAAATATTTTAGATGAGAATTACCAGATTTCATCATGTATTAATGGACTTAGGGGATTTATATTAAATTTAATTTTTTAATAGCTTAATTGATTACTTAAATTCGACCAAGGGCTCAATTGAGTGTTATTTTCGATTAAAGTCTTAATTTACTATTAAATTATTTTACATAGTTTAAAAACAACCCTATTATAAATTCACTAAATGTTCAAATTAGAGCTTAAATTACTCACATAATTGTCAAATCTTTCAAAAAAATAATCATGTAAGGGCTTAAACTTTAAGAAAGGCATTTTAATCTACTTTGTAATAAAATTTATGTAAATATTGATGTATTTAAAATAAAACATGTAAATTGAATTAAATATTATTTAAAAATAAAAGTATAATTTAAAATCTATAAGATATTTGAATTTAAACTTTTTTTTTGTTTGAAAGGTTTATTTAACAAATTTTAGCCTAATTTGAGCATTTTGTGTGTTTTATAGGAAGATTTTGAAAGTGACCTCTACAAAGTTACACCCAATTTCAATTCCACAAGCTTTATTTAGCTTTTTATTTATTTCACCACGTATCATTTAATCCCTCTAAAATCGACAATTTGATTGTTTTTCTCTTTAGCTGATTCAATCAAAAAGCTTTCGCCCTTTCTGCAACTCTCTCTCTCTCTCTCTCTCTCTCTCTCAAAAGCTGCCCCATTCCCCCTCCCCCCACTATTTTAAGTTCATAAGCGCTCAACAAAAAACAAAGTCAGGTTTTGATTCTCTATCTTTTCAAAGAAAACAAAGAAAATTTTGAGTCCTGCATAGTCAAGAAGTTCTCCCGAAACCCATGCTTCCAAGGGTTAATGGCGGTGTTATTTGGATGGAAGATAAAGAAGATGAAGACTCAGCTTCATGGAACCGAACCAACTACAACAGGAGCAATAATAATAACAACAATAACAGTGGTGTTATAATGGAGAACAAAGAAGATATGGGTACTTTTTCAACATTCAAATCCATATTAGATGATGAATGGTACGTAGGAAACAACAGCATTTCAAGCCATCAAGATATTAGAGACCTTTCCTTTACTTCAAATCTTGGTGACCATCATCAAGATAATCTTTTGCTCCATCATCATTCTCTTCCTTCAGTGGATTCTTCATCTTCATGTTCACCATCTTCCTCCGTTTTCAACCATCTTGACCCATCTCTGGTACAGTACTTTTGCCAACCAAAACCAAACTTATCTTCAATCCTTAATTTTGTTTCTAATAGCCCTTTAGACCATGGTTTTGATTTGCGTGAAATTGGGTTCCTTGACAACCAAGCAACAAATGGTATTACTTTGTTGAACAGGGAAAATGCTGGGGTTTTGGGTAGTTTAACTGATCTAGGTCATGATAATCATTTAGACCCTGCTAATTTGTGTCCTGAGGCTCAGTTTTCGAGTTCTCGGATAGCTCAGCTACCAGAAAATGGTGCCGGGTTTGCTGGTTTTCAAGGGTTTGATGAGAATCCTGGAAATGCTCTGTTTTTAAAGAGATCTAAGTTGTTAAGGCCACTAGAAAGTTGTCCTTCCGTTGGTGCACAACCTACGTTATTCCAAAAAAGAGAAGCTATGAGGAAGAATTCAGCTGATAGTGGACCAAATTTCGGGGTGTTAGATGGAGGAGAGGTTAGTGTTTCTAGTGGTACTGAGGGAGATAAAGGGAAGAAAGAAATGGGTAAAGAAGAGAATGAGAAGAGGAAAATTAACAACAGAGATGATGTAGAAGATGTGAGCATTGATGGGTCAGCTCTGAATTATGATTCAGATGAGTTTACTGAGAATACCAAGGTGGAGGAAACTCTTAAAAATGGGGGAAATACCATAAATGCAAACACTAGTGCTACTGGAGGAGACCAAAACCAAAAGGGTAAAAGGAAAGGGCTTCCTGCTAAGAATTTGATGGCTGAGAGGCGCCGTCGAAAGAAACTCAATGATAGGCTTTACATGTTGCGCTCTGTTGTTCCAAAGATTAGCAAAGTAAGAATTTTCTTTCAGACTTCCTTTTTTATCTTGTGAATTCAAGTATGAACTATTGCGTTCATTTTGATCCTCAGAAAAACATCAAATTTTCTTACTTTTTCTTATTTTGGTGTGTGTGTTTTTGTTTTCTGGGTGGCATTTTTGGATTTTATGTGAGTCACTGGCAATCTTTTGTTTTTATGTTCTCAAAATGCTGTGAGAAAGTTAGCATTAATTTCTCTCACATGGAGTCTGGTTGTGTGTTTCAAATTTCACCATAATTCTTTGGACCACATTTCAGTAACTTCTTTCAACTCATCCATAAGTAAAGTTAAATACTTGCAATCTTTTCTTATCATGTCTTTATACTTTCATATTTGAGCCCCGTAAATAGTTACATTGTTGGTATTTTAGCAACAATATAAAACACAGAAAATATGAAAGAAAGATATATTGGAAGCACACAATAATCTGTTGTATTGTTAAGATTATATAAAAAAAAAAAAAAAAAAAAACAGAAGCCTGTTAAACTTACTCCTAAAATCATGCCACAAACAGTTAACTTACTCCTAAAATCATGTCACAGAAAATTAAAAATTAAAAATTAAAAATCCCTTAAGACTTGGTCTACAGACCTATTATTAAGCAAGTCTAAGGCACATTCTTAACGTACATCCTATGTGCTCTGTGTTTATATTTTTCTTCAAGTATCTATGTTTAGCTCGCCACAAAGCCGACTCTCTAAATTCATGGAAACAACTTTAAAAAATTTGAATGTACCCCATACCCATGGGTTTGTCAAATGAAGGGTAGTTAAACTTCTAATCTAACTAACCTCGACGAAGGAGCATATTGCTTTACTTGCAAAAGAAGGGTTTTGGGAAGTTCATATTTTCTCATTTTTGCTTCTTAGAAATAGTATGATTTACCTTCTCCTTTTACTTATAGATGGATAGAGCTTCAATTCTCGGGGATGCTATCGAGTACCTGAAGGAACTTCTACAGAGAATCAATGACCTCCACAATGAATTGGAGTCAACCCTTCCAAGCTCCTCACTGACACCTACAACCAGCAGTTTCCATCCATTGACACCCACTCCAGCTACCTTTCCTAGCCGTATCAAGGATGAACTTGGCCCCAGTTCATCACCGGGTCTGAATGGGCAGCCAGCAAGAGTAAGCTTCATATCTATATCATGAAAAGTTACTTTCACCTTTCACTTTTCTTTGTTTCTGCAATTATATCTAGTTAGGTCTTTCTGAATTTTAGCAAATATCAGTATTTAACTGATCATAAATATGTTGTACATGGGTACTTGAAGAAAAATGAAGAGTCAGAGAGTAACATAGAAATGGGTTGCATGTAGCGTCATTAGATATGAGTGACATTGTAAAATTTAGCCAAATTGTATGCCAACTGATTTAGCCAAATGTGTGTGTGTGACTGTATTTATATAGGTTGAAGTAAGGCTGAGAGAAGGAAAAGCTGTAAACATCCACATGTTCTGTGGGCGGAGACCAGGTCTTTTGCTCTCCATAATCAGGGCTTTGGACAACCTTGGACTTGACGCCCAGCAAGCAGTCATTAGCTGTTTCAACGGTTTTTCCATGGATATCTTTGGAGCTGAGGTACACTTTCTGACCCCTTGTAAACTTCCCATTTTGCTTTTCAAAAGTTGATGACAGCAATAACGGTGGTGACCATGAAAACTTTAACACGATCATGACACGAAAGAAAAACGAATATATGTAGTTTTCCCTCTTAGCCAACTCTGTTATCATGAGAAAAGCATCTGCAGTTTGGATTATAGCTTTCTCCTATCTGGTTTATCATGCAAGTAAAGGATAGGAGGGGTATCCTCTATATTCTTATCGAGAATTCACAGTTTGCTTTTGAGTTTTAACATACTAATTGTTGTGTTTTTCCAATTTCCAGCAATGCAAGGAAGGGCAGGACATCAATCCTGAGAATATCAAAGCTGTGCTTTTGGATTCAACTGGCTTCCCCAACATGATATAGAGGTTTCTTCCCCCAAGTTTATATTTTGACCATGAATAGTCTTGAAATCTCCATGAGGTAAGTGTATATTTGTTCCACCAGATCAAATTATATAAACCTGAAAAACTTTTAACTTTGTTTCTTCAGGTCGGAAACTCATTATCAACTAAGCTAAACTTTTGGACAAACTGATAATCTGTAATTTGCAAAATCTTTTTCCGCTTTTTACTAATAAAAACATATGCTGTTATATTTGGAATGTATGTAGACTATAGTCGAGCAAACATGTGGCCTTAGGCCTTAGATTTGAAACACTTTAAATTCAGATTTCAGATTTGTTTTCAAAGGCAATACTCATGTGAACCTGAGAAAGTGGGTTGATATGATCCTGGAATTATTATGGACTTTTCCAGCTAAGCCAATTCTCTACGTTGCATGAAATGTGCTGCTTTTTGTCTCAAATTTGACATTAGGACAAAACTTGAGCAACATGTAAAAACGTAAGTCTAATTTACATCTCCTTGCTATAATATATACTTTTTTTTTTTTTTTTTTTTTTACACAACATGAGCTCAAACTTACACATACACACGCACATGCTATGCTACCACACAGGCGAACTTTGATTTCGAGTATGGGTGAACTCTCTTTCGACCAGTGAGCCTACTGCTCTAGTTCATAATATATACTAATTTTAATATCATATATTATGTATGTGATATTATCAAAATGTCACATGATAGTTTAATTTTTTATAAAAATTAATTAAGATGATCTTCATTATATTACATTAATATGAAATTTAGATTTTAAAATAGAAATAAATATAACAAAAAAAAATTAAGGCTTAATATTTGTAGAAACTAAATATATAGTCTTTCCATTTTAGTTTTTCTATCTAAATTTACATATGAAGTATTTAAAATATAATTATTATAATATTCTATAAAAAAATTTATTAATTAATTTGATGTAAATTTTAAAAACATATAATTGATAATTTAATTGCAAGTTAAGCTTTCGAAATTAATATTTTAATAGTTTATACAAAATTGTACAAATGTAATTAATTTTACTATTATTTTATATTATCAATTATTTATTTTATCATATATCATTTACTATTATTTTATTCATAATATTTGCAGACATTCACCATTATAATTTACAGATTTATAAGTATCCCAGTTTTGGTTAAAGCTTTTCTAATTTAGGATATGGCTGTTTTAACTTCTGTTTGTTAGTCTTGTAATTGCTGTTCTTTGACTATTTACTTCCACCGAAAAAAATGTTTTTATTTGTATATCATAAATTACTTATTCTAATGTTTACCTTTATATTATTATTGGTTATAAAATGTTATTATTTACGATCATATACATCATATACTATTAATTAATAATTATATATCTTTAAAATTATGAAATTTATTGATGTAGTATAAATCATTTCGTAAATACCTAAAAAATATACTAATAATTTTATTTGATAAATTTTCAACGTCATTTATCATTTACTCACAATTGCATATTAGAATTTAGTATAATATTTAATTCACTATGTCCACTTCAATCGTCACAACGATAATTTGGACATAATTCAATTGGTAAACATAGTTCGACAATCTAATGGTATTTAAATTTAGTGACTTCAATTCTAATTTTTTTAAGTAAGTGGTACCTTATACCTCATATATACAATAGGTTAGAGGTTTGATCCCATTAAAGGTGAAATGTCCACATCACCACTTGGTGGCTAGGTGTATGTCTATGTACGGTCGAGACGCCCCTCTTTGTGAACCGTACACGACTCTCTATGGAAGGAGTGGTCAAAATCCTCCTGAAAGAAAATACCTTTTGTTGTTGAGAGACCGGGACGGTGTCCCCAAGGATGACACTTTGTAGACTTCTCCCAAAAGAAACGATCCACCATCAACAATAAAATGTGCCTTTTATTGTTGAGGGGGATTGACTTCTATGGAAGAAGTCTTCGAAATATTACTGACAGTGACTTTCTAGGCCTACAACCCAAGTGTAGGTTTTATTCAAGTAATAAAATCTCGGGAGTTCGAGGTCGATCCACAAAGAAGTTTATTAGAACTTAAAAGATTACAAAGTATTATGCTATAACAGAAATTTAACACTTGATTTTGGAATAAGCATTGATAATGAAAGTAGTAGCTAGAAACACTAGAAATAAAAAGTCAGCGTAAGAAATTAATTAAAAAATAAAAAGCAAATACCTGGAAGAAAATATGCTGAGGTTAGAGGATCAGCTCTTGGTGTCATATTAAGATTATATTTTAATACTTAATGTTATTACTCAATTAGAATCCACACATAAATAGAGGTCCTAATTGAATGATCTATGTAACGCCCCAAAGTTCTTAGTTTTTAATTGTGTAAGATTTGCAAAGTAATTTGTTATGGTGTGTTGGTTAAGTGTTTTGGATTGTTCGTTTTAGTCCTATGTTTGAGCTCTGTCGTATGCAAGGGAGAAATATTTTTGATTAGTCTTACTCTTTTGGTTGGGCATTAGAGTTTAAATTAAACTCTAGGAAATTTGGTGGATATCTTTTTATTATATTTTATTCTAGAATTGAATTTTAAAATTTCCTAAATTAGCTCCTACTCCTAATCGCCCATACCCCCTCCTGCTTGTTCTTTCTTTGTTTCTTTGTTTTTTTTCTTTTCTTCTTTTGTTATTTCTTTTTCTCTATAGAAGTGATATTATATTTCTTTCCATCGTTTTTGTTTATTTGTTGTCATTATATCTTCTTTTGTGTTCGTTTCGGCAATCGTATCAAATCGTTGTAATCAGGGTGTAAGTCTGATTGAATTATTTTATGTTATGTTGCTTTCTTTTGTTTTTTTTTTTGGGTCAATTTTGGGGGTCGTGTAATGATTAATTCGTGTGTTAGTAGTTTAAACGTTAATGTGTTTTCATTAGGTGAAGGGAACAAAGGTTGATTACCTCCAGCAGAGTAAGTCACATTTTGGGCGCTGTTACTTGAGTGGTAAAGGACTCAGTTTTGGTTTTAAAGACTGAAGTGTTGATTATTATATGCTTCTAGATTGGATCTTGTGATGGTTAATTGGTGTAATTTTTGGAACGAATGTAGGTTTTGTAAGTTTCTGACGAGTAGGTGATCAATTTCGTTATCAGGTGTATGATCTAACTCGAAAAGCTCATCAGAAATCGAAAAAATTGTGAAAACAGGGGTTGGTTTCGAAACTGCCCAGTGACCACATAGCCGTGTGGTGGACTATGTGTGCCACACGCTCGTGTGTGTTTTTGCAGGCCGTGTGGAGCACACGGTCATGTGAAACCGTGCAGATCGTGTGGGTAGGCCGTATGGATCATATGGGTTAGTTTTTTAGGCAGTGTGGGCCTTTTTGCCAAATTCTAGGACCCGATTAGGGGCTATTTGAGGGACTTAAAATTTAGGTCCGTAGACATCATATGGGGCCGGAAAGGCCTAGGTTTTAGTACGTAAAAGTATACGAATAAGCTTAGAGGGTATGTTAAGTAGGAAACGTTACCATTAAATCATGTGCTATGTTATGATTTGTATGAAAATATGTATGTATGCATGCCATATGATTTATGACATATGTAAGTATGATATATGATTATGATTTGTTTGTGTTTCGAGGTAGGTTATGATATGATAGAGGAAGTGCTATATGGCAATTTATACTGCAATTATGGCAGCTAGATTGTAAATTTATGTATGGCTGCTCAGCTGCAATTATATGAGTGGCACATCGCCACCTATTGGTATGATTGGATGGATGAACTCTAGTAGTCTTATATGGTGCGATTGGCTAGATGGAGATGGTGTGTAACGGATAGGGGTAAGACATGATATACTATGATATGTTACGCTATGTTACGAAATGGTATGATATGATACAATATGTTATATTATAATAAGGTATATCTTGATATGAAATCTGATATGCTATGAGACAAATTAATGGTTATGATTACTTATATTGAAATTATGGGTTAAATCACACACTGGGCTTAAAGCTCATGCCTGTGTTTTGCTTCGTTTCAGGTGATCCTTCAACTTAGGACTGGACGGCGACTCTGGAGCTCAAATTTCACATTTTTTTTAGTTTAAGTACTTTGGACTTTCTTTTAGTTTAATATGGACATTTTGGATTTTTTATTGATTTTATGGACTTTGAGACATTTTAAGTTTTGTTTAGAATGTTAGGATTATTTGGAATTTATCTCGCAGAAGCTTTTACCTTGAGTGATGCCTAACTTAAGATAATTAACAATGAATCATAGTTTTAAAATTGATATGTTATAAGGTTTTCCGCTACATAATAAATTGAAGTTTACTAAGAGATTTTTCTCGCAACACTTAAGCAAATTGGATTTGGTTTTTGGTAAAACTATTTTAAGCTGCGATTTTGGAAATTGCTATGATTTTCAAGAGCCGTTCAAAGTGACATATCTTTTCGTGAAAATTTGGTTTCTTTCAAAATTATACAACCATTTCTTTTGCTAGTACGATTTAACCTCTATGATCCGACCATAACGTTTAGGTCAGGTATGGGGTGTTAAATTTTAGTAATGTATGTCTACTAATTAAGCATATGAATCCATGAGCAAAGTTATGACCATCAATGAAGTGTCCAAAATGATTGTCTAATAAGTCGAAGAGTTTAGCACATGAATCCATAAGCAAAGGATGGGGCAATATGTCAGTTCAACTATTTAAGTTCAGTCCAACCATATGGTATTATAATCACTTGATAACTTTAGGACTTATAAAAAGATTTCAAATATTTATTATGCCAATTTTTACGTCTACAACAAATCAATGTTAATTTATCCAAGTATTTATTGTGTCATATATTGTCTATAACAAATAAAATATCTTACTTTACAAGTATGATTATAACAAGTGATTGATAATTAATTTTAGCTCAAATAATGAGTATGTAATTTACCTTAACATTTCCCAAGAGTTTCACCCTTTCACCTCAACATTGAAAACTTAAAATAACATAGCAAAAGTAAACAACTCAAACTTAGATGAAATAGACATATTAGAAATAAGAAACTTGAAATTTTACACAAATAATGAAACAAATAAGAACTTAAAAAGAAAATGATCTTGAACTCAACTTCAAGATGCCTCCTATGTTGAAACAAAAATCTATTTACAAAGATTTGTGAAGAGGAAAATTGAAATACAAAGGACTTGCTAATAATAAATTTCTAGGCCTACTTCTTTGTCATCTTTTGAGGCATTTTTCACATGTTAAAAGATGACTCCTTTTGTCCAAGTTAACGGCTCTCAATGGGAATAGTCCACAAGAGTTGATTGATGGTCTACGTCTTGTCTATATGCTGTAAAAATTTCAAGTCCAAAATCCAATTTTGTTAGGAGATATGAGCCAAACATGAAAATGCTTCAAAATTATCCATCAATGTGAAACTTGTAACTTTATCTTTACTTTTGGATTTCTTCCTGATACATTTTGATGTTGGTGTTCCAATATTTGAATAGATCTTCAAATCCCCTTTTCGAAGATATAAGGTACACCCAAAATGGAGTCCTGAAGCTCGAGACATGATCAAAACACTAAGAAGAGTTCCGATTGAAAGTTCTGAATGTGTTCAAATTACAAATTTTTAATCTTTTGAGCTTTGAACTTTCACTCATCATCTTGGATCAACTTTAGGCTTAGTGTATTTAATCTTATAGTTCCATGTATTGACTCTTCTTCCCAAACCTGTTATTCCTGCAAATCCCACATGGAATATTTTATTGAAACTAAATACATGAAAAACACTAAAAATACACAATATTTACAATACAAACAAAAAAAAAAGTCAAATCACTAAAATAAATTTAAAACATATAAAAATGCTCAGGAAACCAAACAAATGTAAGTAAGATATAGTCCAAAATAATCATATGATGATGACTCATCATACCCCCACGGTTACATTTTTGCTTGTCCTTAAGGAACAAAACAAAAAAGAAAAAAAGAAAATTGCTATTACTCAAAAATAGTACACAAATTAAAACAACATGTGAATAAAGTGCAAAAGTATTATAAAACAAAAAGTCATGATGAAAATAGAAATCATAGATGCTAGTCAAAATATAAATAGTCACATGAATATTTATATAATTAGGCAAAATTAGAAACCATGGACCTCTGTACTTGTATGAAATTACCTGTGTGCAATCTTATCCATGCAATAAACAGTAATAAGTTGTAAGTTAAGCATAATAATCATATTTCATAAGTCTATTAACAGTTGCCCTCTCCTTTAATCTGATTCCAATATGCATAACAAGTTCACTAGGTCTTTTGGCTTGTAACATTAGGCTAGGGTTAAGGTAGGATGAAAAGTCAATTTAGACTTAAATCTTAAGCATTAGTTACTTACAGATCATAAAAAGCTTAAAGTATCATTCTATACTTCCTCAATATGAGCATTAATTATATTTTCATCTCCATCTATTTTTTTTTTGTTTTGTTTTTTGTTTTTGTTTTTATCTCCTTATTTCTCCATCTTTCAAATAAAGCATGCATAAAAGAGGTAGACAAAAAAACAGTCCTTATCTTTTTATTTTTTTCATGATGTATATACAAAGTATAATGAAGCCATGCTTTATTCATTTTCTCACCCTAAAATATCGACCTTCATATTTCTACTTATCCCATTTAATACTTAAGCTAAAGGAATACGTTCGGTAAGCACTAAATACTTAGGGTAAACAAAAGGATTGAAATTTAGAAATTAAGGCTTTATAAGCTAAGATTACAACATTAAACGAAAAAAAATCTTAAAAGGCTCAAAATCAAGGTACTAAGAAAATTTATGCAAGGGTTGGCTTGAAAGGCTCAAACGATCCAAAAAAATTGCCTAGGTTTTCCCTTATCATGAATGTGGAACTACTCATTATATTCAAGGGTAATAAGCCAATAGATTCTAAGATCATGATTCAAATATTACTTACAACCCATTACAAGTCATGCATATCATCTAAGACAGACAATGTATCAAAGAAAATTCAAAAGATAATATCATCAAATAAAGTTCAAAGTAGAAAAATACAAAGTCCTAACAAAACCCATTAAAAACATTCTATAATAGGCTAGCAACTAATCTTTCAATAATCATCAATTATTCAAGCTTACATATTTTAGTACTTCGCAAGCATGTTAAAATCTCAAAAGTACTATGTATATTAAATGGTCATGCAAAACATTTATTGACATCACACATAAAGAAAACAAAATTGACAAAGAATTTTTTTTAAAAAAGAAAAAAGTGAAAAATGGGTGTCAAGATTACTCCTTACCCTCTATTTCAACATAAAATGATGCAATTAAAGAATGCTCTTCACTCCTTACTTGCATTTTACAAATTTATATATTTAAAAATAATAATAAGGGTAGGCATTCTAATAAGCTGCAGTCTCAAGATTATTTTACATACTCTGTCACCTTGATTACAATAAGAACCCCTAGTGTTTTTTTTTTTTTAAAAGAGACTTAGGATTTTCACAAAAGTATCCCCTATCCCTTGCCAAATTAGGGCATTGTCCTCAATGTCAAAATCATAAGGGAAGTTTAGAGGATATCACTTGTGATAGTTGGTCAAGATTGGTACAACTGGAACACGACAATGTGTATATATATAAATGTAAATATAAGTTAAACCTAAAAGTTGGATAATTTCACAAAGACAAAGTTAAATCCATTTCTTGTTTATCAGAATCTCTTTTCCTCATTCTTGATTCAACAATCTGTTGAGTGATTAAATCTGGATGGTACTCAAATGCTTAGAGCTTAACAAATAGTTCATCAACAGTTGTAGCAACAATCAAGACATTTATTGCCTCTAAAAACACAAATCCACTTTCCACAACATTATCTAATAATGAGAGCAAATTGTTATAATAACCATTAACATTAAGCAAACAAATGAGTTTTTTATGTTTGAAGAAAGATGACCAAGAGGTTATGCAAAATATTTCCTCTAATGTACCAAAACCTCTAGGTAAGGTAATGAATGCATCAGTAGTGTCAAACATATCGCTAACCGTTCAGAATACTCCAAACTAGTAATTTTTTATCAATGGTTGGTCCAAACTGTAACACCCCTAACCCATATCCGTAATCAAAACAGGGTTATAGAGCATTACCGGAGTTTACAGATCAAATATAATTAAATCGTATCATTTACTATTCATATCCAAAATCATACATAATCAATCATAATGTGCCTTAAATGGATCCTCGAGGTCCAATTTTTGCAATAGAAACAAGTCGGGACCAAATCGAGAACTCATAGAATTTTTCGTAAAATTTCAAAATTTTTCTTAGATACAGGGGACACACACCAGTGTGGGTAGGCCGTGTGGCTCACACTGCCAAGTGGCACGCCCGTGTCCTAGGCCGTGTGGGCATTCGATGTAAGGCACATGGTTGTATCCTAGCCCATGTCCATGCCTGTGTAACTCTCTGACTTGGGTCACACGGCCAGCCACACGTCTATGTGGACAATTTAATTTTCAAAAATTAAGTGCAGGGATCACATGGCCAAGCCACACGCCCATGTGTTAGGTCGTGTCACACACACGGCTAAGACACACGCCCATATCTCTGCCCGTGTGAGTAATTAGATACATTCTATTTCTCAAAATTAAGATGCAGGGGACACACAGCCAAACCACACGCCCGTACACATGGCCGTGTGTCACACACGACTAAGACACATGCCCGTGTCTCTCCCGTTTGGACAAAATAAGACTATTTCTAAGCCTTATTTCTCACCCAAACTTGTCTTCCACCTACATCAATGTTCCAACACACATGCACCAACCAATCCAAGACATTAAAACCAAGCCAAAACCAATCTTATACATGATATACTACTACATATGTTCAAGTATCCATCTTACCTTTTTGATCAAACATCATTTAAATATGCTTGTACCTATTATACCATTTTGTGCATACTCATATCAACATAGTACCACCTCATGTATATATATACACAAAATATATCATCAATAGCCATTCTAATGGCTATTTACAACCAAAACATTTCATCATTTGGTCTAACTTAGCCTATACATGCCATTATACCAAAAGTAGTTTTGTTAATTATACCAAATTGAGCTGAAGGATAGTGTGATCTTGCTCCGACCCGCTCCAATCTTTACAAGCTTCCGAGTATTATAAAACAGAAGAAATAAATTGAGTAAGCATTTAATGCTTAGTAAGTTCGTATAACAAGAATTTAACTTACCAATCATGTTCATTCAATGTAAATATACATATATGCATCAAAAATATTTTGGCCAATTACCTAAACACATGCTTTCATCAAACAAGTTAGTCATGAAATTCACATGATTATCACTAAATCAAAGATGAGCTCATCGTGCAACGCTTTCTAGGTATTTCAGGGATATTAGAGATACAATTCATTTAAATCTCATATTTTCTCACATCAAGAGTTTTGTCCTTCGAATTATTAAAATATCGATGGATACCCAAGTAGTACACTCGAGGTGTACAAAACAGTGATCCGTCAATTCATATTTAGGGGTACCCATTAAGGCATATAATCAGGAAGCACTCTCTCAAGCCATAGAACAGGATGCTCATGTGAGCCATGTAACGGGAAGTTTATCTAGGCTATAACAGGAAACTCATAAGATTTTAAAACAGAAAGCTAATTGAGCTTAACAGGTAACTCTAAAGAGTTATTATCAGGGAGCTTTGGATAGCCATATAACAGGAAGTTCAAATGAGCCATATCAGGAAGCTCCCAAAGAGCCTATATCAGGACGTTCATAAAGAGTTGCGTTTGTGTCCGCAATATATGCAGGATCACAAGCGATCATATAACAGGACGCTTAGAAAAAGCTGCGATAGTCCGCAACACATGCAGGATCACTACCGATCAGGATGCTCACAGGAATATAACGGGAAGCTTGAAAAGGCTTATAACAGGATCCTCGAAAAAGTTATGGTGTGTCCGCAACATGTGCAGGACCACAACCAATACAGGAAATCCTGTATCCATCGAATTTCATTTATTCAAACGGGACTTAACATTTATCGAATATGTAATCAATTTCATATACATGGCAATTAAACAATTCACATACACTATATTCAATTCAAACACATAAATATATAATTTAGTTACACGAACTTACCTCAACACTTGCTCGTGTAGGAGAATCTACTAATTCGACAATTTTTCTTTTCCTCGACCCAATTCCGTACTACGTTTATCCGGATCTAATTGAGCCAAAACAACTTGCTTGAACTCACTTTTTCTTAGCTAGGGTTTCCATGTATTTTAATTTGGGGAAGATGATGAAATAAGATGATATTAGCTTATTTCCATCTTTATTTAATTCAATTTCCAATTTAGTCCTTTTCTTTTTCTAATTTTCCATAGATGAATCATCATAAATATCTACTAACTTCTCTTAATGGTCTATTTTCCTTATAAAGACCTCAAATTTTGAATTTCATAGCTATTTAATCCTTCTAGCTACTAGAATTCAACTTTTGCATTTTATGCAATTTGTTCCTTTCTATAATTAAACATCAAATCGATAAAATTTTCTTAACAAAATTTTCATATGTCATTCCTATCATAATGCAGATTTGTGGTCCCGAAACCACTATTCTGATTTCACTGAAATCGGGCTGTTACAACTCTCCTCCCTTAAAGAATTTTCATCCTCGAAAATCTTACCAGTAAAAAGATTCAGATATTGCTTTCTCATTGTTTCCTCCGGTTCCCAGGTAGCTTTTTCTATTCCATGTTTTTTCCAAAGAACTTTCACTAAAGCTACTTTTTTATTTCTTAACTCTTTTGTCTCAAGTGTCAGGATTTTGATCGGTTCCTTACTGTAAGTCATGTCAGGCTGAATCTCAACTTCTATCGGGAATATAACATGTGAAGGATCTGACTGATACCGTCGCAACATAGACACGTGAAAAACATTATGAATTCTGTCAAGCTCTGGTGGTAATGCTAATCGGTATGTAACAGGTCCGATTCTTTCTGTGATCTCATATGGTCCGATGAATCGTGGACTCAGTTTTCCTTCACGGCCAAACCAGAGAACTTTCTTCCAAGGTGATACTTTCAAGAAGACCTTGTTTCCAACTTGAAATTCTATATCTTTTCGTTTAAGATCGATATAAGACTTTTGACGGTCAGGGGTTGCTTTCAAACTATCCAGAATCACCTTTACCTTTTCTTCAGTCTCACGAACTAAATCAACTCCATGTATCTTTATCTCTCTGAGCTTTGTCCAATACAACAAAGTTCTACATTTATGACCATACAGAGCCTCATAAGGTGCCATTTTAAGGCTGGACTGATAACTATTATTATATGCAAATTCAACTAAAGGTAAATACTTTTCCCAATTACCTTCGAATTCTAGCACACAACACCAAAGAATATCCTCTAGTATCTGTATTACACGTTTGGATTGACCATCAGTTTGAGGATGGAATGCGGTACTGAAATGTAACTGTAACACTCCTAAACCCTTATCCATCGTCGAAATAGGGTTACAGAGTATTACTAGACTTTTCAGATCAAATACAAACATTACATATCATTTGGCATACATGTCATAAATTAATCATATTGTTCCTTTTATGAGCCCTCGAGGCCCAAAATATGCATTAGAAATAAACCGAGACTAATCGAGTACTCAGGGAATTATTCCTAAAACATTAAAAATTTTCAAAAAAACAAGGGACACACGCCCATGTGGCTAGGCCGTGTAAGTCTCTGACTTAGGTCACATGGCCAAGGCACATGCCCGTGTGCTAGGCCATGTGTCACACACGGCAAAGACACGCCCGTGTCTCAATACCTGGGCATTCTATTTTGAAATTTTAAAGTTGTAGGGGACACACGGCCAAACCACACGCCCATGTGATAGCCGTGTGTCTCACACGGTCCAGTCACATGCCCATGTGTCTGGCTATGTGGACTCAAAATGAACCTTAAACATTAAGTTTATCATTCCCTGCAATCTTAGATACCAAGCAACTCAAAAACTATTCATTCAACCCATCCAAAACAAGATCAATTACCTTTTAAACATGCCAAAACAATCAACCTAGTTTCCTAACCAATGAACCCTTATAGATACTTCAAAAACATTTTCTAAATATTTCAAATAACATCTATCAAAACCAATTTAAAACCATGCCAATATCAACCTAAATTTTGTCTATATCATGTCTATTCATGCATCAACCTAAACATGCCATATTATAGCCTCAATAACACATATATTCATATATATAATCAACCAATATTGACTTATAATATTAATTACAATCACTCCACAAAATGATAAGCTTTAGACAACCTAGGTGCATGCCGAGACAAAAAGAAATATACATCACCACTTTTGAGATCGAGATCATTGATGGATGCTGACCTGCACATGGAAAACAAACCGTACTTTGAGTATAAACTCAGTGGTATTTCTATAATCTGAATACTTTAAGTAAAATAATATAACATACACTTTTATTATACATTAACAATAGTCATTTCAATTTATCAATTTATTCTTAATACATTCAAATCTCATCATTTGCTATCTCAATTAGCTTTTCACAATATGTTACACAATTCATATGTATTATTTCCATTCACATTCGGTATTTCCAACTACCTTTCATAATATCACTTCTTTTAATTACCTCTATTAGCACGACTCGAACTTGGACGGATACATGGATCCAACCAAAACACACCAGTTTGCTACCCAGTACCTCATCGGATAATTCGAAACAATAAGTTGACACCCAATGTCTCATCGGCTAAACCGAAGTAAATTGGTACCTAGTACCTCATCGAATTAATTTGAAGTAATAGATTGACACCCAGTGTCTCATCGACTTGAGGTCGAAGTAATCCCTGAACTCAACCAATCCTATGGCATGCCATCTATATCTGACTCAGCCCGATACAGTTAATAGGGTTTCAATTTCATAATTCAACAATAATTAATATCCAATAACCACATCAATCACATATTCACATAATTTTCAATTCAGTATCAAAATGTTAACACTCACCTTAATTACTTACCATAAACAGTAAATAAAAAAAATACAAAAATTAATATTTAGGTTCGAATTATAGAAATACAAACCAGAACTTCCAAGCTACTCCTCGTCGACTTTATCTTTTCCTTTCCTAGTTGTGGTTTCCGACACAATGTTTGCTATGAAATTAAAACAATTAAAATTCATCAATACAATACAATTATATTTCACATTAAATATTTAAATTTTTGTTCAACAATTTTCCTAATTTCTAATTTAGTCCCTAATACTCTAATTATTCAACATGGACAACATTTAAAAACTCAATAATTTCTAAAATTTTTACATAGATCGGGTAGTATTTAATACCGGGATTCTAAAAACATAAAATTCATCTTTTTCTTTTCTTTCTTTTTCTTCTCTGTTTCGTTTTAACTTCCTTTCTATTTCTATTCTTTTTATTTTATTTTTTTTTATTTATTTAATTATTATTATAATAATATAATATAATATAATATATATTCTTAAGTATTAAGTAGTATAATTATTTTTTTATACATATGTATATTATCTTCACACATGTAAACACCAACTCCATACACTTGTTAAAAATAGGTTAAATTGTTTATTTAGTCCCTTTTATTTTCTTTAATCTATAATTCAACTTTTAAACTATATGCAATTTAGTCCCCATTCCTAATTACTCTTAATTCATGCCAATTCACCTAACCAAGACCTAATTAACCACACCACTAACTTTGTAAATATTTTTAATAAATATTTACGAATATTTATGAAAACAGAGACCCGAAAATACACTTTTCAGTACCCGTGACTATCGGTCATTACGGTTCTCCCTTAATAAATTCCGTCCTTGAAATTTACCTGAAAAGAGGTGGGGGTACTGAGATCTCATAGTTTCTTCCGGTTCCTAAGTCACTTCTACAACACTATGACTACGCTATAACACTTTTACTAGCGGAACCCATTTATTACGCAATTCTTTTACTTCTCGTGCTAAAATCTCAATTGGCTCTTCTTCATATGACAAATCAAGTCAAATCTCAATATCTTTTGTCGAATAACATGAGAGGGGTCTGATCGGTATCTTTTGAGCATAGAAACGTGAAAAACATCATGTATTTTCTGTAATTTTGCAGACAGAGCCAAACGATACGCAACAAGTCCAACTCTTTCTGTGATCTCATATGGTCCAATAAAACGAGGACTCAATTTTCCTTTCTCACCAAATCTCAAAATTTTTTACCAAGGTGAAACTTTAAGAAATACCTTATCACCGATAGAATATTCAATGTCTCAACATTTTAAATCTGCATATGATTTCTGTCTATCAAAAGCCGTCTTTAATCTATCTCGAATCTTTTTAACAATGTCTTCCGTTTCTTGAATTACTTCCGGGCCGGTCATTTTTCTTTCGTTCAATTCCATCAAACAAACAGGTGATCGACATCTACGACCATATGAAGCTTCATACGGAGCCATTTGAGTGCTTGATTGGAAACTGTTGTTGTATACAAATTCAGCCAAAGGTAAGTAACGTTCCCAATCTGATTCAAAATCAATAACACAAGTACGAAGCATGTCTTCCAAAATCTGAATAACTCGTTCAGATTGTCAGTCATTTTGTGGATAAAAAGCTATGCTAAAGTTAAGTCGTGTACCAAGAGATTCATGCAAATATTTCCAAAATCTCGAAGTAAACCGCAGATCCCGATCAGAAATTATTAACATAGGATGTAACGCTCCAAAACCTAAGTATTTATATTTTTTATGTTGTGTTGCATAAATACGTGCCTGCTTCAGTGGTTGAGTCCTGAGAAGTGTTGGAGAAGTCTTGAGTTCAAGCCTTGGCTTGTAAAAAATTTTGTTTTTACTTGAATAAACCCTGTCTCTAGTCAGTAGGCTTTTTAAAATAAATTTGGGTAAAACATGTCATAAAATGCTTGCTAGTCTAGGGGATAGAGGCATGTGGAGTGCTCCATGGGGTCTGAGGTTCCAGACTTGGCAATTAGAAAAGAGTGTTTTATTTTACTTCCTTGCCATGTGGGTAGTAAAAGTTGAACGAAACACTACTGGGTGGAGTGGTGTTTGAATGGGCGGTTGAGGAGATAATGGTGGAGTGATTTTAGGAGGATTATGTGGGATTTGAAAGTGAATGAGTTGTAGTTGAATAGGTACTTTGACAATTTAGGACTTTCGGCTTTGAGTAAGTTTTCTTTGCTCTTCTCATTTTTGGCTTCTAACAAATGGTTTCGGGTTCTTATCACTCATTTTCTTGGTAGCCAAATTCTGCTAAGGGATTTTACGGGTACTTTTCATTTTGTTCATTTTCAGTTTTGCTCCTCAAGTTCAGTGCCCTACTGACCATTTGTGCTTTTCTCCCCTGCCTCTTAGCAATCGCATTTTCTTTTTCTTCTTGCCTTGTTATTAGTCGAACACCTTCCATTTCTCTCTCAACTCTTTCGACTTTGCTAGCCGATTCTCTTCTTCTCTTCTTCCTTTGTTCTTACAGATCGATTGCTCTCCTTCTCTATCTCTTAATCGGTTACTTCTTGACCCATTACCCTTTATTTCTCACTCTCTCATTTGGTTGTTTTTGACCGAATTCTACCCCTTTCTTTTACCCCCACTGGGCCGATCTTCTATCCATTGTTTTCTGTCGATTTTGGGGTTAGTTACAAGTGCCAGTTTGGTGTTTCGGTAAGATTAACTCTTGGTTTGGTTCAAACTATTCTTTCGATTAGGCGTTAACAGGAGATTGGCTAATTTTTAGGTGGTAACTGAGGGCTTGTGTGATCATCCTCTCTCGATTGATAAGGTCAAAAAGAATTCGGTTGTGCCATCAAAGTAAGGGGGTTATCGATTGGATGATTTCAGAGTAATATAATAGTTTTATTTTGGTGCTGATTTATTAAGTGTTTACCTATGTTTTGTCGGTGCACAAGAGCTTATCGAAGGAGAGGGAAAATATCCTTTGTTGGCGTTAGGGTGCACAGATCTCCTCCCGTGGCTTGCTTAAAGGTACGTTATTGTGTGAATTCAATGATTGGGTTAGTAGGTGTATCTGATTGAGTATTCATTTAAGTGAGTAATTGAAGATTATTGTTAAATGTAGGGTTTAAAGGTGCAAGCAGTTTCTTCTCTCGGAAAATAGAAGCAAGGTGTATAACCACACTGCCATATTCGTAAATCGACAAAAGCCAAAATAAGGGATCGTTGTCACTACATAAGCTTGCGCTTGCTCGTGTGGTAATTCGAACGCCCAAACGTGGGCGTAAGATCATTAAGGCCTGCCATGAGTGACATCATGGTCTAAGGCTGAGATGGGACATGATGGGCCGAAATAGGTCGTGTGGGCCCTACACAGAAAAACCACTCGGATCTGTGGAGATTATTAGGCCAGGCTGTATAGTTTACACGGCCAAGGTCATTTTTGGGCTTAGTGGGCCACACGGGCGTATGGGCCCACATGGGCCCGTATTATGGACCTCAGGCCCATTTTCACCAATTTACTGTTAAGGTTGCATGAGTCACCCGAGACGACTGTATACCTACTGTTGGGCCAGTAAGTATACCTAGTCCCCAATTTGATGAAATGACTGTTATACCCCTATGAGGTAAAATGACTGATATGCCCCTATGATATGTATGACTGTAAACGAGCATAATATCTTTGCATACACGTATGACATTATGACATGGCATATTGCATGGGGATGGGTTTATTATATTTGGAGGAAGTGTATTTGATCTTTGGCGGCTCTCATCCGCAAACTCATTTAGTCCGTGAATCGATGCTATTTTTGGTGTATAGGGATGGGTGGGTTGATTTTATCCCCACAGGGTGTGTAGGGCTGGACAGAGTGGTGTGTAGAGGCTGGTTGGGTAGGATTTTCGATTGCATATCTATACTGTGACCACTACTGAATTGGGCTAAGGCCCACACCGAGCATCTTGATCATGTAATGGGCTAAGGCCTTAAGCGTCATTGTTCATTATCAAAGCGGGCTTAGCCTGCATCAGTAATCATATACAGTATGGTCGATTGTTGTTAAGGGATTACACACTAAGTTTTCTTAAACTCACTCTCCTGCTTTTCTGCGCAGGTAATCCTTAGGCGGATCAGTGCTGCGAGGGACTCGATGGGGGCCACACAACCGCATTTGCTTTCATCTTTAACTTTTAATTTATAAGTAATTTAATTTGGGTATTTGTTTTGCAATATGGCCTCTTTAAGTTTTTATTTCAATTTGGGTTTATTTACTTGATTCATATCTGTTAGTAGTAGGTCACGGATTGTCAAAAAGATAAATGCTTTTCAAAACACCACGTTTATGCAACATATTTTAAAAGCTTCTGCAACAAACATTGCTTTTAAGTGTAATGACAATCTAATATGATAAACATTTAGCTATAACGACTTGAGTTTTAACAAAGAGCAAGATATCCTAAATTTTCGATAAGATCACAAAGAGGTTTTAATATAGAATGGATTTTTCAACAGAATTATGTTTTTCAAAAAACACTTCAATGTGACGTCGTAGATTCGGCCATAATGTCTAGGCCGAGTTTGGGGTGTTACATAGGAACACTGTGCAATCTTACAATTTCTTGAATATAAACTCCAGCAAGTTTTTAAAGTGACCAATCAATCCTAACCACAATGAAATGAGCCGATTTTGTAAGTCGATCAACAATCACCCAAATAACATTCTTCTTACTTGTCGATAATGGTAACCCCGTTGCAAATCGTGATACAATCCCATTTTCATTCAGGAATATTAATAGGCTGAAGTAATCTTGTTGGAACTTGATGCTCTGCCTTAACTCGCTGACAAGTTAAACATTTAGCCACATATTTAACCACATCTCTTTTCATTCCTGGCCACCAATAAAATTCTCACGGATTAGGATACATTTTTGTTCCTCCAGGATGCAAAGCAAAAGAACTATCATGAGCTTCGTGAAGTATCAACCCTTTCAATTCAGAAACATCTAGAACACAGATTCGGTTATGAGATCTCAAGCAACCATGTTCATCAATGCTGAATCTTTCTAACTTACCATTTTGAACCATTTCTCTTTTCTTCATCAACTTGTCATCTTTTAACTGTGCTGACTTGATCCAATCAAACATCACCGGTTTAATCTCAATTCAGCCAATAAACTTCCATCATCATTGATACTGAGCTAAGTAAACATTGCTCTCAACTCAATTGCTACTTTTTTACTCAACACATCGGTTACAACATTAGCTTTACTAGGATGATAATCAATAACACAATCAAAGTCTTTTAAAAGCTCTATCCAACAACGTTGTCTCAAATTTAACTCCTTTTGTAATAGAAGATATTTGAGACTCTTATGATCAGTATAAATATAACATTTCTCACCATACAATTAATGTCTCCATATCTTTAGAGCAAAAACCACAGCAGCTAGCTCCAAATCGTGCGTCGGGTAATTACGTTCATGTGTTTTTAGTTGACGAGACGCATAAGCAATTACTTTTCCATCTTACATCAAGACACAACCAAGACCGCTCAAAGAAGCATCACTATAAATGAACAAATCCTTTTCCGATTCTGGTAAAGTCAAAATCGATGCTTCAGTAAACATTTGCTTCAATTTCTCAAAACTTTCTTGACATTGATCATCCTAGACGAACTGAACATTCTTATGTAACAACTTTTTCATCGGCAAAGCTATCTTCAAAAATCTATTTACAAATCTTCGGTAATAATCTGCCAATCCAAGAAAACTACGAACCTCCGACACATTCCTCAATGCTTTCCACTAAACAATTGCTTCAATCTTTTTCGGATCAACCCTAGTTCCATCTGCTGAAACAACATGCCCCAAGAATACAACCTCTGATAACTTGAATTCACAATTACTAAGCTTCCCGTACAACTGCTTCTCTCGCAACATTTGCAAAACACTTTTGAGATATTGTTCATGCTCGGATTTATATTTTGAATAAACCAAAATATCATCAATGAAAACTACTACAAATTGATCCAAATACGGTTGAAAAATTTGATTCATAAGATCCATAAATGTTGCCAGAGCATTTTTTAGTCCAAAAGGCATTACTAAAATTTCATAATGACCATACCGTGTTTGAAATGTCGTCTTTGGTACATCACTTTCTTTCACTTTCAACTGATAATAACTCGACCTCAAATCAATCTTTGAAAAGACAGAAGCTCCCTTTAGTTGATCAAATAAGTCATCAATACAGGGTAGTAGGTACCGGTTCTTAATCGTCACCTTATTCAATTGCTGATAACCAATGCAAAGTTGCATCGAACCATCTTTATTTTTAACAAAAAGCACTGGAGCTCCTCAAGGCGATATGCTAGGACGTATAAAACCACGATCCAATAAATCTTGTAGTTTCACTTTTAATTCTTTTAACTCTATAGGTGACATACGATAAGGGGGTATTGACACCGGAGCCATACTAGGAAACACTTCAATTGCAAACTCAACTTCCTGATCTGGTGGTAATCCCAGTAATTCTTCAGGAAATTCACAAACAGTTCAAATTTTATTGCATTGACTTTCAACAGAATCTGAGTTGATAACATAAGATAGAAAAGCTTCACATCCTTGATGAAGAAGTTTATTAGCTCAAATTGCTGAAATAATACGAGTTGAACAGCTTGTTCAAATACCATTTACCTCAATCATATCACCGTTTCCACTCTAAACAAGAAACTTCTTTTTACAGCAATCCAGAATCACCCCGTGCTCCATAAGCCAATCCATACCCAAAATTATATCAAAATCACCAAATGGCATTATCAAAAAATCAATTAGGAAGGTTATATTCTGTATCATCAATAGACATCTCCTACACACCTAATCCACTAACATAGATTGTCCCTGTAACACCCCTAACCCGTATCCGTTGCCGGAATAGGGTTACTAGGTATTATCGAACTATCACATCATAACATACACATATCTCATAAATTTAAAGATTCCAACACATACATCATTCATATACAATCATATTGTCCCTTATATGGCTCTATGAGATCTTAAAACATGTTTGGAAAAGGTTCGGGACTAAATCGATAACATTTGAAAACTTTGGAAAGCTTAGAAAATTTTCTTGAATACAGAGGCCACGCGCCCGTATGAACAGACCGTGTGTCTCACACGGCCATCAGACACGCCCGTGTGTCTATGCCGTGTGAAAATAGGGCATACATACTAACTTGCCTCACATGGTCGAGGACACGCACGTGTGCCAGGCCGTGTGAAAACTGGTGGGTATAATGACTTGGCCACACGGTCGACCACATGCCCGTGTGTCTAAGCCATGTACAAGGCTGGCTTGAATTTCTAATTATTTCCAGTGGACACACAGCCATGCATCAAGGCCATATGTTACACACGGTCGAGCTACATGCCTGTGTGTTTAGCCGTGTGGACGAAATTAGGCCATTTGCAAGGCCAATTCGCCACCCATAATGGTCTACCCTGCAAACTCAAAATGTGGCACCAATTCATACACAAAAGGTAGCCCAAAACATCAACAAATTATGCCCAATCTATAGCCTAAAAACATCAAACAGTTTATTTCACATTTACTACAAAATATACCAATTCCACATACCAAAACCATCCATTTCACCTAGTTCCAATACAAGCATTTTATCATCACTTTAACTACCATTTCCAACATTACAAACATACCAATTCACCATTTCTATCCATTACCAAAATATACCATTTCTCAAATAATATACCATTTATAATCAAAATAAACCCATAATCACTAAACCATCACCATTTCCATAATAATCTTTCCAAACACATAACCAAATATATATATATGTATATATATATATATATATATATATATATATACACCATAAGCACATATATGAGCACATATCATAAGCAAAACTCACATTCAACATTACCAAAACACATTTCCACATAACTCAAGCCTATACATGCCATATAACCAAGACCCAAGTGTATAAATACCGAAATCAAAAACCGGATAGTGTGATGCGATCTCCGCCGACTTCCAACCTGAGTGAACGTCCAAATCACTATAAAACATAGAAAAATAACACAAAGCTATAAAGCTTAGTAAGCCAGTATGATATTAAACTTATCTTATTGAATAAACAGATATTAAGCATTTACATATACTATAATATAAATTCATTTAATTTCATCTTTATACCATAATTCCAATCGCAGAATTAACAAAACTTCACAAGTTTATTTATTTCTATGCTCATACGGATCAAAAATATTCTTATCATTTTGATCACATTACATATACAAAATCAACTATCTATATAATTTCATTCAAACCAACATTCCTCACATTTTCTTTAGCCAAGGTAAATCATGTTAATTATCATCAAGTAACAGTATTTCGCACGTTATATACCTTATGTATATATAGTTAAAACAAACATAACTCATGCCTCATTTAACATCCAATTTGTTCCTTCATATAGCCAAATGAACCCATTTTGGCATAAAACATATTCATACACAAATCTTTCTCATTCCATATACATGATACAATATGAACTCACCACTTTCATTCAATTCTCACATAAGTTTTGTACGTACCTGTATTATTTATTTCGATCGTACTTTTATTCTTGTCTTGATTATACCAGTTAAACCCTTCAGAATCACTAAGGATACTTGGAAATCTCGTATAACTCATAAAATGCCAAATCCCAGATATGGTCTTACATGTTATAGTATATCGATGCCAATAGCCCAGCTATGGTTTTACACGAATCTCATATCGATGTGAATGTCCCAGACATGGTCTTACACGAATCTCATATAGATGCCAATGTCCCAGACATGGTCTTACATGAATCTCATATCGATGCCAATGTCCCAGACATGGTCTTACACGAAATCACATCCTGTTAATCCTAATGTCATGACATTTAGATCCTAAGCTATTCCTAAGGTTCGTACGCAACTTCTGGATGTCATAACTCTGTCAATTATGCTCGTACTCATTTCCAATCAGTATTATAATTCAATTCAGCATTTTTTAACATACAAACTTACCTCAATCGTTAAAACGACGGAACGGATCAATTAGTCTGGTACTTCATCTTTTCCTCGATCTAGACCCGTATTTCGCTTTTCTCAATCTAGCTATAATCAAAATCAGCTTATTTAATTATATCTCTATTCAATTTAATCCAAAATTTACTTTAAAGTACATTTATACTTTTGCCCCCATAATTTCACATTTTTGCAGTTTAGTCCTTATCACATAAAATCAAAATTTCATGAAATTAAACACAAACCCAAGCTAGCCGAATTTTCCATATATTACTATCAGCCCATATTTTCAATTTATTTCACATTTTAACCACTAAATTTCCACATTTTACAATTTAGTCCAAAATTGACATTTTTACTCAAAATCACTTTACAAAACATGTAAAACTATCATCAACATTTCATATTTCATCATCAAACATCAATTAACACATGTATTCAATAATGGAAAATATCAAAATCTTTAACAATTTTGAGATCGGAGGTACGGGCTAGCTAGATTACGAAGCAATGATCTCAAAAACATAAAAATTATTAAAAACCGAGTCAAAATGTACTTACTTGCTTGATAAAAAATGGCCGAATGCTTGAGAGTTTTTTAATGGCTTCTTCCTTTTAAATTTTTGTTGGATTCATTAAAGAAGAAAGATGATGGCTTTAATTTTATGTTATTTACTTATTTAATTCATAATTTACTAATTACAACTTTAACCTCTAACAAAACATATGCAATCATTTAAAACATGTCTAAATATGTCCACTCATTCTAATAATGGCCTATTTACCATGCAAGTACTCCTTCATTTCATTTCTATAGCTATTTGGTTCATTTAACTTAGAGAACTCATATTTTACGATTTATGCGATTTAGTCCTTTTTACCGAATTAACCACTTAAACTGTAAAATTTCTTTACGAAATTTTCACAAAAATATTCTATCATACTGTAAACATTAATAAAATAATAAAATAAATATTTTGATTTTGTATTGTGGTCCCAAAACCACTGTTCCAATTAACCCTAAAAAGGGCTGTTATAGTCCTAATGGACTAGACACCACTATTGATACTCTAGACATCTCAGATTCTAAACTTCCCGACCCAACCAATTTAGTATTAACATATGAATGTGAAGATCCCGGATCTATCAAAGCATGAACAGGTTTTGAATGTATTAAAAATATACCTGTCATAACATCATTTGTATCACCCTCTTTATGAGTCCGCACAACATAAGCTTGAGCTGGTGTTCTAACCTCTGACTGTTGAGTAACAACATCATTTCCCTTTCTAGCACTACCTCTAGAAATTGAATCACTTCGACTCAACCCGCGACCTCTAAAAACAGGCATAGATCTCTGAGAAGTAACAGGTGTAGCATTCTCATTTTTCGGCCAATCTTTAACAAAATGTTCTGTAAATCCACAACGAAAACAACCTCGAGTTAATTTCCAACATTCACCACAATGCGTTTTCCTGTAATGTTCATAATTCAGAATTAGTATCCCGAGATGGACCCTGTACACTACCCATAGACACTATTGGTTGTCTATCACAATTTTTATCCGTTCTGTCTGATTTAAAATTTGATCTCCAACTACCACGAAATTATTTTGATCCCTTCGGTTGTGGATTTGAACTAGCAGCTCCAGGACATTTTCCAAACGGATGGGTATTCTCGGCCTTTTTTATCAAGACCCAGTACTTGTTCTACCATTTTTGCCCTCTCAACTAAATCTGCAAATTCAGTGGTTTTGTGTGATTCTAGTTGCACTCGTAACTCACCGCGTAAGCCACGTAAAAATCATTTGCAACTGTCATCTTCAGTCGATACAAATTCAACAACATACCTAATGAGTCGTGAAAATTCCCTTTCATAATCATCCACGGACATTTCACCTTGTTTTAGCATCAGAAACTCTTGTCTTCTGTCTTCAATATATAATTCGCCCACATATTTCTTTTGAAATTTCTTCTGAAAGAATTCCCAATTCACCTGATCTGCTGGTACATGACGTATTACTAACTACCACCAAGTATAAGCTTCTCCTTGTGGTAGAGAAACATCACACAATAAAATTTCCCGTGGATTACACTCAAGTTGCTGTAAAATTATTTTTGTAGATTCCATCCAAATTTCAACTGTAGAAGGACCAACTCCTTTCAAACCCAAAAATTCAGTTGCACCATACTTACGTAATTCTTTAATTGGAGCTTGACAAGCAGTAGAGGTAGATGTCGTAGCGAATGTGGCTCTCGCCATTTGCTGAAAAGCATCAGCAATAGCTCTAAGTAACTGTGAATTACATATACCCCATTCGACATTAGGTTATTGATTATCAACTGGATTAACACTCGGTGCTGCCGATTTGGTTTCATCTTATTCATTGGAAACATAATCTCCAATATACATTTCTTGATCAACATCATCATTATATTCATCTAACATTTTCAACTATAAAACAAAAACAAATATATATATATATATCTACATCTAAATCTCGACTCAATTTCGACATGTACCTCTAGACTGAATTTTGAGCTCTATTTAGTCTGAGAATCGGCTAAACCTATAAAGCTCTAATACCACTAAATGTAACACCCCTTAACCTTTATCCATCACCAAAACAGGGTTACAGAACATTACTGGACTTTTTAGATCAAATACAAACATTACATATCATTTGGCATACATGTCATAAATTAATCCTATTGTTCATTCTATGAGCCCTTGAGGCTCAAAATATGCGTTAGAAATAAATCGAGACTAAATCGGGTACTCAGGGAATTATTTTGAAAATGTAACACCCCTATCCCGTAACCGTCGCCGGAATAGGACGAGACGTTACCAGAAATTAGGAATCGGATCAGAACAGTAAAATTTTGAACCTTTTCTTAAATAAAAGATCATTTATTTTTATAACTAATAAACACAAACAAAGATCGAATTTAAAACTTATAAAAGTAAACTTCTATAAGATGCCATATTCGCATGGCTTATATACAATAGTCAAAATATCATTCTACTTATAGTCTAACCTATACATGCCATAAGCTAAGTCCAAATCACATGATTACCACAATAGTAGATAGTGTGACGAAGTGCTGACGATTCCCGAGATAATAGTAAGAGTCAACGATCTACAAAAATAAATAGAGAAACATAACATTCAAAGTAATCTTTCATAAGCTTAGTAAGTCTTAAGCAATTTAAATAGTTGAACTTAAAAACAAACCAAATGTTCGAAATCACATAACACTTTCTGAGTACAATACTATTTGGCCGATTATGCACAAACACATATCATTTTACTCCGTTTATACTCAAAATCATATAAACATAGTATTTACAAGCTTCCGGATTAACTTTAATTCTTTCAAATTTCACTAATGTATCATTTCTTACCCACACTTACTTTCAACATTCATAGTTAAATGGCATATCGAAAACTATCTTGTAACTTTGCATAATGACTGAATGCACACATATACAAATATACATATGAATTTACAACATCTTTTCATATGCTTCTCATTACACATTCTTAATTCCCTTCAGATCAATCTCACATATATAATATATATATCACATACCTGAATCACTTAATGTGTAATACGAGTTCAATTTATCATCTTAGCATAGGATCTCGTAGTCATATACTTTATCGAATTCACTAGCATTTGGCCTGCGAGGTATAAAACCCGAACATAACACCAGCACGAAACCTACGGGACTTTAAACCCGGATAAAATCTCAGCACAATTTGTTTTATATACTTTTTACTAGCTTTGGCCTCATCAAATATCTAATAATACCCACTTTTCACAATTGGTCATTCGGCCACATTATATACACATAAGCACATATATAAGATAATGCTTTTATCATTACTTGCTAATACATCATATACTTTGCTTTCATTTAAATAACGACCCAGCCATATTACATTTCTAAGTAACCATTCTGTCTCACTATACAACTAAGATAGCACACATTTTCATAAAGGCCATTCAGATAACTTGCACACATTTAATATTAGCAATTTCGGCCTCACCACATATACATATCTTGTACATCAATTTCATCATATCAAAACCACTTATATATCATTTCCTAACATCACAATTCAAAATTCACATATGGTTTTAATCAATATCTTATAAGCAACTCAAACAGTTTTATCAATGTTTACAACATAATCACAAATTCACTACAGGCTATCTTCCTGAGCAATAGTCATTAAATTATTTGTAACTGGAGCTACGAAACTCCAAATCAAGTTCCGTTAATTTTCCCTGAAAATAGACTCATATATCTTTCATCCAGAATTTTTGGTTTGGCTAATCAATACCAAATTTTTCTTAAAGTTTCCCCTGTTTCACTGTATGACTAATCTGACCACTCTTCACTTCGAATCAAATTTATCATTGTACAGAATTCAAAATATGTTCTCGTTCATTTCATATGAAACTAGACTCATTAAGCTTTAACTACATAATTTTTTTAGCCTCTAACTCAACTCCAACAATTTATGGTGATTTTCTAAATCCACGCTATTGCTGCTGTCCCAAGCAGATCTATTATAATTTACTCTTAAATTTCCAAAAGTTCAAACACTTAAGAACTTACTAAGATCTCAACTTCCCTTCTTCAATTTCCTAATCACATTAGTAGTTTCACTTACTTTGTAACATTAATCCACAATTCATCTCATAATTCATTCGGTAATTTCATCACATAATTTATTAAAATACCATTTCCTTATATTGATTTCAAATACATTCAAGAATTTGAAGCATAATTTCATAGCCAAATGTAATCACTATTCGGCATTTACAAGAAATTCATAGTATTTTATTCGCGTCTTAACTCATGATGCTTAGGTTATTCCATCTTATTTCATGTATTCAAAATACCATTCACACATATTAGCCCATAAGACATTTGGCTATCACACAAAGTCCTCACTAAATTCATACTCATTCTATTTACCATTACTTAACCGAAACACAGAGATCATATATCATTCTCTAAAACTCTTTTAGCATATACCTCATTTCCACGCACAATTCAATCGAGAAAGTTAGCCATTTTCGGCTCATATTATGAACATTATTAATCATTCGAAAATATATATATTTATATATCACATATACTAAAACTTTATTCTATATTCATTTAATCTTTACACACATAAATTCAACTTAATCGTTTAAGAGCTTACCTCAAAAGTTATCGTACGGCTATATCGACTACACGACTACCTTCGTTTTTTCCTCGATCCGAGTTTGTCCCCATAAGCTCTTGATGCTCAATCAACAATTTTTAACTTCAATTTGCAAACGGCAATGTTATCACTTTACATAACAGAAATTAAATTTCATTACTTAAACTATCCACGGCAATCACCTTACGAGCACCTTAATTTTTCTTTAAGCTAAACCACCTCATAGCATACATATACACATTCGGCCAATTATAAAACAAAATCAGCACTCATAACCGAATCATTAACTAAAATCACATTTGGTAATATGCTTAAAAAATCTTCAATATTTAATAACATCTAAAACTAATTTGCTTGAGGTGCCATGAATTATTCAAATTGGCCGAATATCATTGAATTTCTAAAATCATGCTTATAACCACTTGGCCGGATTTCACATATCAAAGCCACTTATATATATTATTCAAAGTATTTAACAACACTCAAAAATCCAAAACCATAAAACTCAATTCATATAACACCTTCAAAGACACTCAAACAACCCATATATTTCAAAATTTCACATTTTAACCACTAAATTTCCATATTTCACAATTTAATCCAAAATTGACATTTTTACCAAAATTCACTTAACAAAACTTATTAATGTAACATCAAAGATTTATTTTCTATCATTAAACATCAAGATACTCAAACATTCAATAATGACATCATCCAAATACTTTAACAATTTTAAAATTAGAGGTACGGGCTAGCTAGAATACGAAGCAACGATCTCAAAAACATAAAAATTATCAAAAACCGAACACAAAACATACCTAAATCACTTCATGCAAGTGCCGAAACTAAGGAAGCTTCAATGGCTTTCTTTTTCTCCTCCATATTCGGCCAAGAAATAAAATTTGCATGGCCATTTTATGTTTTATTTTTATTTAATACATTTTAATATTCCATTTACCTTTTTGTCCTTTATAATAATACATAATTTCATATATGCCAAACCACCAATCTCCACTATCATAAAGTAATGGTTTAATTGATAAATAGGGACTTCTACTTTAGTAAAACATGGAAAATAAACACTTAAACAATTAGAATGCAACTTTTACATTTTACGCGATTTAGTCCTTTTTGCTTAATTAACTATCGAGACGATAAAATTTTTCAACGAAACTTTAATACCATTTTTTTGCCACTCCGTAAATATTTATAAAAATATTTACGACTCGGTTTATAGAAATGAGGTCCCGATACCTCATTTTCTAAACCCACTTGACCTTAGGGTCATACCACTTGAACTTAATAAATCACTTATAAAACAAATATCACAATATCAAAAACATTTTTAAAATCACAATTAACTCGTAAATATTAAATATAATATTTACAAACCTACTCGTCGAATTTGGTGACCCCGAAACCACTGTTCCGGTTAATCTTAAAAACGGGCTGTTACAGAAAACATCAAAAATTTTCAAAGAAACAGGGGACACAAGCCCATGTGGCCAGGCCGTGTAACTCTCTGCCTTAGGTCACACGGCCAAGGCACATGCCCGTGAGCTAGGCCATGTGTCACACACGGCTGAGACACACACCCATGTCTCTGCCCGTGTGTCAATACCTGGGCATTCTATTTTGAAATTTTAAAGTTGCAGGAGACACACGGCCAAACCACATGCCCATGTGATAGCCATGTGTCTCACACGGTCCAGTCACAAGCCCGTGTATCTGGCCGTGTGGACTCAAAATGAACCTTAAACATAAAGTTTACCATTCCCTACAATCGTAGACACTAAGCAACTCAAAAACTATTCGTTCAACCCATCCAAAACATGATCTATTACCTTTTAAACATGCCAAAACAATCAACCTAGTTTCCTAACCAATGTACCCTTATAGATACTTCAAAAATATTATCTAAATATTTCAAATAACATCTATCAAAACCAATTTAAAACCACACCAATATCAACCTAAATTTTGCCGATATCTTGTTCATTCACGCATCAACCTAAACATGCCATATTATAGCCTCAATAACACATATATTCATATATATAATCAACCAATATCAACTTATAATATTAATTACAATCACTCCACAGAATGATAAGCTTTAGACAACCTAGGTACATGCCGACACAAAAATAAATATACATCACCACATTTGAGATTGGGATCGTTGATTGATGCTGAATCAACAATCAACTTAAGTACCTAACTTGCGCACGGAAAACGAACTGTATCCTGAGTACAAACTCAGTGGTATTTCTATAATCCGAATACTTTAAGTAAAATAATATAACATACACATTTTATCATACATTAACAATAGTCATTTCAATTTATCAGTTTATTCTTAAAACATTCAAATCTCATCATTTGCTATCTCAATTATCTTTTCACAATATGTTACACAATTCATATGTATCATTTCCATTCACATTCGGTATTTCCAAATATCTTTCATAATATCACTTCTTTTAATTACCCCTATTAGCACGACTCGGACTTGGACGGATACACGGATCCAACCAAAACACACCAGTTTGGTACCCTGTACCTCATCAGATAATTCGAAGCAATAAGTTGACACCCACTGTCTCATTGGTTAAACCGAAGTAAATTGGTATCTAATACCTCATCGAATTAATCCGAAGTAATAGGTTGACACACAGTGTCACATTGACTTAAGATCGAAGTAATCCCTGAAATTTTCCAATCCTATGGCATGCCATCTATATCCGACTCAGCCCGATATAGTTAATAGGGTTTCAATTTCATAATTCAACAACAATCAATATCCAATATCCACGTCAATCACATATTCACATAATTTTCAATTCAATATCAAAATGCTAACACTCACCTTAATTACTAACAATAAACATTAAATAAAAAATACAACAATTAATATTTAGATTCAGATTATAGAAATACAAACCAGAACTTCCGAGTTACTCCTCGTCGACTTTATATTTTCCTTTCCTAGTCGTGGTTTTCGGCACAAAGTTTGCTATGAAATTAAAACAATTAAAATTCATCAATACAATACAATTCAATTTCACATTAAATATTTAAATTTTTGTTCAACATTTGCCTAATTTCCAATTTAGTCCCTAATACTCTAATTATTCAACATAGACAACATTTAAAAAATCAATAATTTCTAAAATTTTTACATAGATCGGGTATTATTTAATACGAGGATTCTAAAAACAAAAAAATTACAAGAAAAGGGACTAAATTGACTTACCAATTAAGCTTTTAACTTTGAAATCCCTAGCTTTTCTCCTTTTCTTTCTCTTTTTCTTTTCTTTCTTTTTCTTCTCTATTTCGTTTTAACTTTGTTTCTTTTTCTATTCTTTTTCTTTTATTTGTTTTGTTTATTTATTTAATTATTATTATAAAAATATAATATAATATAATATATTCTTAAGTATTAAGTTGTATAATTTATTATTTTATACATATGTATATTGTTATTACGCATGTAAACACCAACTTTATACACTTGTTAAAAATAGGCTAAATTGTTTATTTAGCACCTTTTATTTCCTTTAATCTAGAATTCAACTTCCAAACTATATGCAGTTTAGTCCCTATTCCTAATTACTCTTAATTCATGCAAATTCAGCTAACTAAGACCTAATTAACCATACAGCTAACTTCGTAAATATTTTTAATAAATATTTATGAATCCATTTTACGAAAACGGATACCTGAAAATACACTTTCCAGTACCCGTGACTATCAGGTCGTTACAGTAATTGTGTACCCAAAGCTTCTTGTAACTTGATCCAGAATCGGGATGTAAACGCGGATCTCTATTAGAAATAATAGAGATTGGTACCCCATGTAATCTAACAATATCATAAACATATAACTCTGCTAATTTGTCCAAAGAAAAATCCATACGTACTGGAATAAAGTGTGTAGACTTCGTTAAACGGTCAACGATTACCCAAATAGCATCTTTCTTTTTTAGAGATAGGGGTAATCCCAATACAAAGTCCATGGTAACTCTTTCCCATTTCCATTCTAGTATTGTTACTGGCTATACTAATCCTGAAGGCACTTGATGTTCAACTTTAACTTGCTGACATATCAAACATTTAGATACAAATTCAGAAATATCTCGTTTTATTCCCGTCCACCCGTACATCTTTTTCAAATCATTGTACATTTTGTTACTTCCTGGATGAACAATCATAGTACCATTATGAGCTTCGTTTGAGCTTCATTCAAAATCTTCTGTACAAGTTCTGAATTCCTCAGAACCCATATTTTACCTCTGAATAACAAGTAATCATCAGACTCAATCTAAAATTCTAAATTAGAAATTGACTCACATTGTACCCGTTTAGTCTATAACTCATCATCATTTTTCTAAGCTTTACAAATCTGCTACAAAAACGTCGGTTTAGCTTTTAACTCAGCTATGATTGAACTGTCATCATAAAAAGACAAACGAGTATTCATTGCTTGCAAAACAAAAAGTGATTTTCTGCTTAAAACATCTACAACCACATTGGCTTTCCCCGAATGATAACCAATAACTAGATCATAATCTTTTAATAATTCAAGCCACCTGTGCTATCTCAAGTTCAAATCTTTATGCTACATCAAATATTTTAAACTTTTATGATCAGTGAATATGTGACATTTTTCACCAAATAGATAGTGTCGCCAAATTTTCAGTGCAAAAACAATGGCTGCCAATTCTAAATCATGTATCGAGTAATTCTTTTCAAGTGCTTTTAGCTGTCTAGAAGCATAGGCTATTACTTTACTTTCTTGCATCAAAACACAACCTAAACCATTCAATGATGCATCACGGTAAATTACGAATTCTTTTCCCGATTCAGACTGAACTAGTACGGGTGCTTTAGTCAACAAGACTTTCAGTTTGCCAAAGTTCTACTGGCATTTATCAATCTATTCAAATTTTACATCTTTTTATAACAATCGTGTCATCGAAGAAGCTATCATCGAAAACCCTTTTACAAACCTCCGATAATATCCAGCTAATCCTAGAAAACTTCTGACTTCAGACACATATTTCATAGCTTTCCAGTTAATAATTGCTGAAATTTTGTTTGGGTCCACTCTAATGCCTTCAGCAGATACTATATGTCCGAGAAAACCAACTTTTCGAAGCCAAAATTCACATTTACAGAATTTAGCATACAGTTGTTTCTCACGTAATGTTTGCAAAACAATTTTCAAATGATCAGTATGTTCATTTTCATCTTGAGAATATACCAGGATATCATCAATAAATACCACCACAAATCTATCTAGATACGGTTTGAAAATTCTATTCATCAGATCCATAAATACTGCAGGTGCATTCGTCAAACCGAACGGCATCATAAGAAATTCATAATGCCCATACCTGGTTCTAAAAGCTGTAGTTGGTACATCTGATTCTTTCACTCATAACTGATAGTAACCAAAACAAAGATCAATCTTCGGGAATACAGTGACACATTTCAACTAATCAAACAAGTCATCAATACGAGGCAGTGGATACTAATTCTTTATTGTGACTTTATTAAGCTATCTATAATCAATACATAACCTCAATGATCCATCTTTCTTTTTAACAAACAGAACTGGTACACCCCACAGTGAAGAACTAGGTCGAGCAAAACCTCTGTCAGTCATTTCTTGCAACTGTGCTTTCAACTCCTTTAATTCAGGAGGAGCCATTCTATAAGGTGCTATAGATATCGATGTTGTCCCTGGTACAAGATCTATAGAAAATTGAACCTCTCTTTCTGGTGGTAATCCAGGTAATTCTTCCGGAAACACATCAGGATATTCAAAAACCATTGGCACTAACTCAATCTTTGATTTAGATACTTTAGTGTCCAATACATAGGCAAGTTAGACATCATACCCTTTCCTGATATAGTTTTGTACTGACATAGCTGAGATCACACTAGACAACCCATCCAGTTTATCAGATTCAAAATGGAGCAATTCACCATTTTGACATTTTAATACAATATATTTCTATTTATAGTTTACCACTGTATCATGTTGAGTTAGCCAGTCCATACCCAGAATCACATCAAATGGTAGTAACATCAAATGAGCCGAGAAACAATAACCATGTACCATTAACAGACAATTTTTACAAATTTTATCCAACATCACATACTGGCTAGAAGGTTTGAAACTTTAACCATGAATTCAGTGGACTCAATAGATAAATTTTTAATAGACACTAAATTCGTGCTTGTAATAGCCCGGTTTAGACCCTAGTCAGAATAGTAGTTTCGGGACAAAAAATCTGACTCAGAAAAATATTTTTATATTATTTTCTATGTTTACAGTATCTGTTTAAGAATGTGTGAAAGTTTTGTATGAAAATTTTATCAACTGTGTGCTTAATTTGCAAAAAGGACCTAATCGCGTAAAATGTAAAAGTGGCCTTCTATTTGTTAAAGTGCTTAATTGCTATGTCTCTTTAAATGAGAGGTCCTTATGTTGTTAATATGCCATTTACATGGTAAATGGATATTAATGGCCTTAATATATGTGATTTTATAATGTTTTAATTAAGGTTAAAAATGGTATTTGATAATTTATGTTAATATTAATAAAAAAAAGTATGAAAATAAGGCCATTATCACCATTACTTACCGTAATTGAAGAAATAAAAGCTAGGGTTCTTGTGTTTTAACATTCGGCTAGTATCAAGGTTGATTTAAGTATGTATTTTATTCGGTTTTTGATAATTTCTACGTTTTTGTAATCGTTGCTTAGTAATCTATCGAGCTCATGCCCTAATTTTTTATTTTGTTGATGATTTTGGGTTATGCCATTATTGATAATGTGAGCTTTATGAAGTTTGATGTTAGCAAATGGAAGATATGTGTTAGATTACAAAGCTTTGTCTTTGAGTTTTTGATGAATTTGAGTAATTTGGGCTAAATTGTAAAAATAAGATTTTGAGGGACTAAAATGTGAAATAAATAAAATATATGGACTTATATGAATACTATGAAAATTCGGCTAAGCATATGTATAAGGAAACTTTGTGTATTTTGTGATGTTATGAATTAGGGACTAAAGTGTTAAAATGTGAAAATGTGAGGGCTAATTTGTAAAATACCCTAAATATGTGTATATGGAATGAATTGAATGATTTGGTGAATAAAATAGTTAAATTTGAATGTGTTTAGATCAAGAACCAAAGAAAACGGAATTAGATCAGGGAAAGTCGAAAGTCGTTAAATAGTCGACTTCATTCGTTTAAATTCGTACGAGGTAAGTCAAAATACAAATAAACGTGTTTAAGTTGATTTATTTATGTTTATATGACATTGAATTGTGATGAATGATTATATAAGAGCTCAATACGTAATATCTGAGAAAGTATCGACAAAACTCCGACGTTTGAAAAGCCCCGTACGAACTATAGGAATAGTTAGGATACATATGTCATGACATAGGATTCGATATGTGTTTTCGTGTAAGACCACATCTGGGTCGTTGGCATCGACTTATGATTTACGTGTAAGACCATGTCTGGGACATTGGCATCGTATTTGATTTCGCGTAAGACCCTGTCTAGGACAGTGGCATTGATATTTGATTAAATGTAAGACCACATCTGGGATGTTGGCATTTTACGAGCTTTCCAAGCTATCCACGTATCCTTATGATTCCGAACGGTTCAACGGGCATTTCAAGAAAATGATGACCATGTAAATTTGTATTCAATCCAGGTACGTTTGAATTGTATACCATGTTCGAGAATAAAAGGTAAGCATATGTACAAGTGATGATATGTGTTATAAGTATGAGAAAAAATGCTATATGTGTAAATGAATTGGGATTATATGAAATGTATATGAACAATGAGATTTGATATAGTATTTGGTCACGGAGTATATGTAATTTGATGATGCTTTCATGTTATGAATGATAAGTTTATTTGTATATGGCTTACTAAGCTTTTGAAAGCTTACTCTGTGTGTTTTTCAACTGTTTGATAGATATCGAAGCTATTGGGAGCTCGGGGATCGTCGAGGATTATCACCACATTATCGAACTCTATTTTTGGTGCATTTTGAAAGTGTAAATATTAGAGTATGGCATGTATAGGCTAGAAGTATATGATTAGGTTTTGTAATGTGCATATTTATCAATGTGATATGGCTTAATTATGGTTGCACTTATGGTTTGATTTTGGTATGTAATATGTGATGTGATTCAAATTATGCCTATGTGATGTGTTCATGAATGACCAAATGAAATGGTCAAGTTGGTAAGTTTTTGGTATATGTTTGATTGTGGATTTGGTAAAATTTTGGCATGAGAATGAACGGGGTAAATATGATGTTACAAATCATATGTTTTGGTATATCTTTGGTTTATAAATGTTATGTTTTGATTTTTGAATCATGAATGTAATGGATTGATGAATATATGATATGAATTATGTATGATTTGGGTTTCAAATTGGTTGACAATATGATGCTTTAGATGCTTATTTGATGCTTGTAGGGAGGACCTTTAATGGGTGGCAAATTGGCCTTGCAAATGGCCTATATTTGCCCACACGGTTGAGCATACGGGCATGTGTCTTGACCGTTTCCTTCAATGTTTCTTTTAGAAGCAAGTCAGTCTCGAGCATGGCCTAAACACACGGGCGTGTCTAGTGGTCGTGTATGGCACGTAGCCTTGGCACATGGGCGTGTGTGGCCATTTCGAAGGGTACAAATGCTAGACACACGGGCGTGTGGTCAGCCGTGTGACCCAAGTCAATTTCGACCACGGCCAAGGCACACGGGCGTGTCTCCAACTGTGTGTATAAGTCAGTATATATGCTCTATTTTTCCACGAGCGTGCCTAATTCTGTGTGAAGCACATGGCCTGATCACACGGGCGTGTGACCTTTGTAACTTAGAAAAAATTTTAAGTTTCAGAAAAAAATTTGTATGGGCTCGGTTTAGTCCCGACCCCTTTCTAATGCATGTTTAAGGTCTTGATGACATATATCAGGGACTCTATCTTAATGTTTGACTATGATTGTGGATGATGTATATGAATTGTATGTAAAATGTTCCGGTTTGTCAGGTAATGCCTTTAACCCTAGTCCGGTAATGGATACGGGTTAGGGGTGTTGCAGTGCGTACGTATGAATGTGTTGAACCAACATCAATCAAAGCGGTAATATCAGTATCAAGACGAGAAAATGTACCAGTAATGACGTCTAGTACAGAGGCATCCTCTCTTGCACGAATAGCATATGTTCTTGCTAGTGTTTGTGCTTCAGATTTAGTAGTTGAATCTTTTGTTGTACCTCGGCTACCATTGATACTGCTGGGGTTACGAGGTGGTCTACCTCTCAAGGCAGGGTTGCTCGACTTTGAAGTTTGAGCAATATCTTTTTCAGTTCTTTTCAGGAAATCTTTGAGATAGTGGTCAAGAGAACCACATCTAAAATAAGCTCCACTTCTCATACGACACTCACCAAAATAAATTTTATTACAATATTTACATATCAGTTTGGGGTTTTTGACACTTCCTACACTTGTTACAGATGGGGACGGAGATCTCGGATTATAGTGTTGAGTAGTTAGGTCTATTCCTAAATACCATGTAGATGTGATGGAACGATCATGATATTTCTTTGATTTCTTTGAAACTGACAATTGTGACTTTCTCATAAATCTTTTACTTCAAGTTTGGGCTTCCATCTCTACCTGTCTCTTTTCTTTACTTAATTCTTCAGCTTTATGTGCTTAATCAACCAGTACCGCAAATTCTTTTAATTCCAGAATCTCAACAAACAACTTGATGTTTTCATTTAATCCCTCTTTAAACCTTTTACACATGACAAATTTAGTCGGGATACACTCTCTGGCATATTTGCTCAATTTAACAAATTCTCATTCATATTCAGATACTTTCATATTCCCCTGTTTAAGCTCTAAAAATTCTTTCCTTTTCTAATTTAGAAATCTCTGACTGATATATTTCTTTTTGAATTCAGTTTGGAAAAACTCCCAAGTAACCTGTTCTTTTGGCACAACAAAAATTAAAGTATTCCACCACTGATGAGCTGAATCTTTTAACAAAGATACAACACATTTCAAACATTCATCAGGTGTGCAAGACAATTCATCCAAAACCCTGATAGTATTTTCTAACCAAAATTTAGCTCTTTTTGGATCATCTTCAGCAGTAGCCCTAAATTCTTCTACCCTATATTTATGGATTTTATCTACCGGAGGCTTACCAAATCTAACAGATCCAGTACCTTGTGGCATTTCAAGAACCGGTTGAGAAGTAGGAGGGGGAGGTTGTTGTACAGTAGGATTTGTTCTCAAGTATTCAGTGAACCATTCATTTATCATTTGAAAGAAGGCTTCTTTTGCCTCCTCACCTCAGCCCTCAGATACAGGCCTTCTACTGCTTGAAACAGCTCTTTGAACTGAAGCTTGAGCATTGCTCTCAGCTTCCTCAGATTCAGTTCGGTTGGAAGACATTATTATATGAAAAACATGTTTAAAAGGGTTAGGAGATATCACACTATCACAAATTATATAATGGCATGTATGGCTAGACTCATACTTGCTACGTTAGTCCTAGAATCAACTAAATCATAGCTTTGATACCAATAAATGTAACACCCCAAATCCATATCCGTCACCAAAACAAGGTTATAGAGCATTATCAGATTTTACATATCAAATATAATTAAATTGTATTATTTACTATTCATATCTAAAATCATACATAATCAATCATATTGTGCCTTAAATAGATCTTCGAGGTCCAATTTTTGCAACAGAAACAAGTCGGGACCAAATCAAGAACTCAGAGAATTTTTCGCAAAATTTCAAAATTTTTCTTAGATGCAGGGGACACACGCCCATGTCCCAGGCCGTGTGGGCATTCGATGTGAGGCACACAGCCGTGTCCCAGCCCGTGTCCATACCCGTGTAACTCTTTAACTTGGATCACACAGCCAGCCACACGCCTGTGTGCTAGGCCGTATAGACAATTTAATTTTCAAAAATTAAGTGCAGAGGTCACACGACCAAGTCACACGCCCATGTGCTAGGCCGTGTGACACACAAGGTTGAGACACACGCCGGTGGCTCTGCCCGTGTGGACAAAATAAGACTATTTCTAAGCCTTATTTCTCACCCAAACTTGTCTTCCACCTACATCAATGTTCGAACACACACGTACCAACCAATCCAAGACATTAAAACCAAGCCAAAACCAATCTTATGCATGATATACTACTACATATGTTCAAGTATGCATCTTACCTTTTTGATCAAACATTCATTTAAATATGCTTGTACCTATTATACCATTTCGTGCATACTCATATCAACATAGTACCACCTAATATATTTATATACACAAAATATATCATCACTAGCCATTCCAATGGCTATTTACAACTGAAACATTTCATCATTTGGTTAACTTAGCCTATACATGCCATTATACGAAAAGTAGTTTAGCTAATTATACCAAATTGAGCTAAAGGATAGTGTGATCTTGCTCCAACCCGCTCCAATCTTTACAAGCTTCCGAGTACTATAAAATAGAGGAAATAAATAGAGTAAGCATTTAATGCTTAGTAAGTTCATATAACAAGAATTTAACTTACCAATCATGTTCATTCAATGTATACATGCATCCAAAACATTTTGGCCAATTGCTTAAACACATGCTTTCATCAAACAAGTTAGTCATGAAATTCACATGATTATCATGAAATCAAAGATGAGCTCATCGTGCAATGATTTCCATGTATTTTAGGGATAGTAGTGATATAATTCATTTAAATCTCATATTTTCTCACATCAAAAATTTTGTCCTTCGAATTATTGAAATATCGATGGATACCCAGGACACTCGAGGTGTACAAAATAGTGATCTGTCAATTCATATTCAGAGGTACCCATTAGGGCACATAATCAGGAAGCACTCTCTCGAGCCATAAAACAGGATGCTCATGTGAGCCATGTAATAGGAAGCTTATCCGAGCTATAACAGGAAACTTATAAGAGTTTAATATATGAAGCTCATTAAGCTTAACAGGTAACTCCGAAGAGTTATTATCAAGGAGCTCCTATTAGCCATATAACAGGAAGTTCAAGCAAGCCATATCAAAAAGCTCACAAAGAGCCTATATCAGGACGCTCATAAAGAGCTGCATTTGTATCTGTAATATATGCAGGATCACAACCGATCATATAACAGGACGCTCACAAAGAGCTGCAGTAGTCCGTAACACATGCAGGATCACTACTGATCAAGATGCTCACAGGAACCATATAACGGGAAGCTCGAGAGGGCTTATAATAGGATACTCGTAAGAGCTATGGTGTGTTTGCAACTTATGCAAAACCATAACCAATACGGGAAATCCTGTATCCATCAAATTTCATTTATTCAAATGGGACTTAACGTTTATTGGATATGTAATAAATTTCATATACATGGCAATTAAACAATTCACATACACTACATTCAATTCAATTCAAACACATAAATATATAATGTAGTTACACGAACTTACCTCAACACTTCCTTGTGTATGAAAATCTACTAATCCGACACTTTTTCTTTTCCTTGATCCAATTCCATACTAGGTCTATCCGGATCTAATTGAGCCAAAACAACTTGCTTGAACTCACTTTCTCTTAGCTAGGGTTTCCATGTATTTTAATTTGGGGAAGATGATGCAATAAGATGATATTAGCTTATTTCCATCTTTAATTAATTCAATTTCCAATTTAGTCCTTTTATTTTTCTAATTTTCCATAGAAGAATCATCATAAATATCTACTAACATCTCTTAATGGTCTATTTGCCGTATAAGGACCTCAAATTTTGAATTCCATAGCTATTTAATCCTTCTAGCTACTAGAATTCAACTTTTGCATTTTATGCAATTTGGTCCTTTCTATAATTAAACATGAAATCGATAAAATTTTCTTAATGAAATTTTTATATGTCATTCCTATCATAATGCAGAATATGCAATAATATTAAAATAAATTTCTTTCTGACTCGAATTTGTGGTCCCAAAACAACTGTTTCGATTTCACTAAAATTGAGCTGTTACACAAATAATGCATTTTCTTTGAAAACTCTTGGGACTATTCCCAAAACTAAACTCCCTTTAACATATGTTGATGTAGCCACTGATCCCATTAAACCCATACTTCCTCCTCAATAGATTAACTTAATTTTTTCATTGGCTAGCACTTCACCCAATTTTATAGCCATATATGTATAAGTTTTATCTTTTCTTGTATAAGATCCACAAAAAAACACAAATCTTTTCATACATTTGAGTTGAAGTACTTTTCATGTTTTTTTTAGTGTCTGAATGTGAATGAGGGAGTAGTGAATTATATAACGTTCAGACCCCACATAGAGTAATAATAAAATAGAAAGATAAAATAAGATGTCAGGAAAAAAAATCAAACAATTTAGAGGGAAATATTTCTCGAAAAGAAAAATTCAAAAAGGAACATGCCACAATTAATTATCAAGTACAGAAAAAAATGAATCTCGAGACAATAATACGAAAGAGAAAAATAACCATCACACCCGACATAAAATATAAAAATAGGTAGTAATAAAATACTGATAGTAACAATCGTTTTTTTTATTTTTTTAGTTTTTATTTTTATTTTTATTTTTTTTAAAATAGTTAAGATCAAGATAAATAACTTAGATACAAGCATCATGTAAAATGCATGAAACATATGATTATTGCAAATGAAGATTAAAAGTTGAGAATTATTTACAATAGTTGTGGTTGTGGCTCACGTCTTCCTCCGATTTTACGTCCAGTAACGACTTAAATGCCTTATATGAGTCGAGGATCAACTTCCCATCCAGTTTTCTTATAAATTGGTGAACAGGGTCTTTTATCTGTAGATTCCCAAGACGATTCCGTTCATATTGGAACTGAGACCATAAATCAAGATTTTTTTACACAGCTTCACTAAGATGGGTCTCAAGAGAAATTCAGATATCTCTTAAATTCTCCTTACACAATCTATCCTTAATGAATATTATTTTATCTTCTCGATTTACAGATGCCATCCCAATAGATCGACATTGACCGTTGCAGGTCCATCTTGCACACTTTTGAAAAATCACTCTAAGGTGTTTTACTCTTCTCTTTCTTGCATAACTGCTCCTACCTATGCCAGGTATATGCAAAAAAATGAAGATATACCTCAAATCGTACCTTTCCTTCAATTATCTCTCGAATGTCTGTAGGCATGTCCTTATGCACGATCATGCTTAATCTCTCGCATCTAACCTTGTAAAGCTTCACTATCATATTTCTGGGGAAACAAGAAAATTGTTTGTGCAACTTTGAAACAATGTTATCCATTTTGAAAACAAAGAAATTTTGAGAAAAATATTAGAGTACTTTGAAAGCAAAGAAAACAATATGAGAGAGAAGAGTGAAAAGATTTGAATTAGAGAAAATTTAAAAGTAAGAATATACTATATTAGTTTTATGAGTAGCTGATGGGACTGACTATAAAGCCACGAAGTACTGTTATTCGCCATTTAACCAGGGTAAGAAAAATTAAAATAAATAGTAACAATAACACCGATAATAATATTTATAATAATATGAACTCCTAATTAGTAAAATATATATTTACATCTAAACATTCTTGTAACAAGGATCGGAAAGAAAAATAATTTCATCTTGAGCAAATTGATTTTCTAGGAATAATTTGAGTTTTTATACATTTACCTTGAATACATTATCGTTCTTTGGATTCTTAATGTTGACTGCCCCATGACGGCACACATGTTTTATAACAAATGGACCACTCCACATTGATCTTAGTTTTCTAGGAAATAAGTGAAGTCTGGAGTTATAGATCAAAACCTTTTCTCCAACAGCAAATGTCTTTCTTAACACCATATTGTCATGAAAAGCTTTGGTTCTTTATTTCTTTATTTTTTAATTCTCATAAGCATCATTTCTAAGTTCTTCAAGTTCATTAATTTGCAACTTTCGCAACTTAGAAGCATCATCAAGATTGGAGTTAAGCATTTTAATTACCCAATATGCCTTATGTTCAATTTCCACAAGTAAATGACAAGGTTTTCCATAAACTAATCGATAGGGAGACATGCCTAATGATGTTTTGAAAGCGGATCGGTAAGCCCATAATGCATCATTAAGTCTCAGACGCCAATCTTTGCGAGTTGGGTTAACTGTTTCAAAATGTTCTTAATCTCCCTACTTGCAAGTTCTACTTGTCCATTTGTCTGAGGGTGATAAGGGGTTACAACTTTGCGTGTAATGGTATATTTCTTCATTAATGATTCAAAAATTTTGTTGCAAAAATGTGTGCCCCCATCACTTATAATAGATCGAGGAATCCCAAATCGACTTAAAATATTTTCTTTCGAAAACCTAATCATTGTTTTGTGATCACTATTTTGACATGGAATTGCCTCTATCCATTTTGGAACATAAAAAATTTTAATCATCAAAATTGGATTCAAAGCATCATATTTCGTTTTGAAATGGATCCATATTTTCGAAAATTTTCACATGATTTGCAAAAATTATAAGTGTTCTTGAACAAGGTTCGCCAAGAAAATCCACATTATAAAATTTTTGTAGTAGTTTTCTTGGATGAAAAATGAGCACCGCATGGCTCAGAATGAAAAAATTTCATGACACTATGTACCTCATTGTCAAGTATGCATATTCAAAAAATTTGATCAGAGTAATATTTGAACAAATACAAATTATTCCAACAATTTTTTTTTACCTCAAAAAAATTTTCCTTTTATCTTGTAAACTCCACTGAGAAGGAATTTTTCCCATCACAAGAAAATTAGCAATGTTAGCAAACCATGGTATAACAAAGATATTTAAAATTTCATCAGGAAAAATATCATTAATTGGCGAAGTTTCAAAATATTCACCAAAAACAAGTCTTAACAAATGGTTAGCCACAACATTTTCTACTCCTTTATTATCTCGAACTGTGATGTCGAATTCTTGAAGAAGAAGAATCCACCTAATCATTGAGTTTGGCATCCTTTTTGGAGAAGATATTTTAAAGTTGCATGATCACTAAAGACAACAATAGATGATCAAACAAGGTAAGATCTGAATTTTTCCAATGCAAAAACTACTGCAAGTGATTATTTTTCAGTAGTAGAATAATTCATTTGAGCACTATTTAAAGTTTTACTTGCATAATAAATGACATATGGTTTCTTATCTTTCCTTTTTTCCTAACACAGCACCAACAGCGTAATCACTAGCATTACACATTACTTTAAATGGTTAAAATCAATCAGGGGTTTCATAATAGGAGTAGAAGTGAGCATAATTTTAAGTTTTTCAAAAGCCATTTCACACTCTCCAGTCCATTCAAACACACTATCCTTTAATAAGAGATTACACAAAGGCCTAAATATAGCACTAAATTTTTTTTATAAATCTCCTATAAAATCCTACGTGTCCTAAAAATGACCTAATGTCCTTTACAATTTTTGGTGTTGGAAAATTGAAAATTAACTCAATTTTTTACTTGTCTACCTAAATCCCTGTTAAAGAAACTATGTGTCCCAAAACAATTCCTTTAGTGACCATCAAATGACATTTTTCCAAATTAAGAATAATGTTTTTTTTCTTTACATCTAATTAAAATCTTTTCTAAATTAGATAAGAAATCATCAAATGAATCACCAAAAATAGAAAAATCATCCATGAAGACTTCTAAAATGCGTTCAACCATATCACTAAAAATACTAAGCATGCATGTCTGAAACGTGGTTGGTACCTTACATAATCCAAAAGGCATCCTTCGATATGCAAAAGTGTCAAAAGGACATGTGAATTTGGTTTTCTCTTGATCTTCAAGTGAAATTGCAATTTGGTTATACCCTAAATATCCATCTAAAAAATAAAAAAAAAATCATGCCCTACAACTCTTTCTAAGATTTGATCCATAAAAGGTAAAGGGAAATGATCTTTTCTTATCACTAAATTAAGTTTACTGTAGTCAATACACATGCTCCAACCAGTAACAATCCTAGTTGGGATCAATTTATTATTTTCATTTTTGACTACAATAACCCCATATTTCTTGGGTACAACTTGGGTAGGACTTATCCATTTGCTGTCAGAAATAGGATAAATGATTCCATTATTCAAGAGTTTAATGACTTCATTTCTCACCATTTTCTTTCATATTAGGATTAAGCGTTCATTGCATTTGTCTAGAAGGTTTAGTATTTTCCTCTAAATAAATGTTATGTGTGCAAATCAATGGGTTAATTCCTTTTATGTCAGTTATGGTCCATCCTAATGCATTTTTAAGCATTTTCAAAATTTTCAGTAGCCTACCTTCTTGGTGTGCATCAAGTTTTGAGGAAATTATGACAGGAAAAGTTTCATTCTCACTCAAAAATAAATATTTTAGATCACATGGTAGTTGTTTCAAATCAAGCTTTGGTGGTTGATCAACTAATGGTGTTAAAACATCTGTAATTGCTAGAAGTTCCTTAAACTTTTGTTTCCAATAAAAGTTCTTATCTTGTCCCTGAAAAGAATTTAACACAAAATCAATGCATGGATTTTTTTTTCGTCATCAATTTCAATTTCAATTAAATAATTTTCCAAAGGATTGAATAGTTTGGAATTGGTGAACTGTTCATGGACAAGTTGTTCAATCAAGTCCACTTCATGTACATTAGAATCTTCAATAGGTTGCTTACAAACATTAAACACATTTAATTCTAATTTCATGTTTCCAAAGGAGAAGTTTAGAACATCATTCCTGCAATTAATCAAAGCATTAGAAGTTGCAAGGAATGGATGACCTAAAATAACAAGGATTAGTACAGTAGAATCTGAGATAGGATGTGTGCCGAAAATAATAAAATCAACTGGAAAATATTTTTTTTCAATTTGAACCAACACATCTTCTACTATCCCTCGAGGAATTTTGATAGATTGATCAACTAAATCAAGTGTGATAAATGTTTGTTTAAGTTCACCTAAACCTAACTGTTGATAAATAGAGAAAAGAAAAAGATTAACACTAGCACCAAGGTCAAGCAAAGCACAATCTATTACAGTGTTCCTAATGATGCATGAAATTGTAGGGCAACTAGGATATTTATATTTAGGTGGAGTGATATGTTCAATGATTGAACTCACATGTTCAATTAAAAAGGCTTTCTTTTGCATATTATGTTTTCTTTTAACTATGCACATATCTTTCAAAAACTTAGCATACGACGAAACTTGTTTAATCGCATCCAATAAAGGAACATTAATCTTGACTTGTTTGAAAATTTCAAAAATTTTAGCATTTTGATTCAAATTCCTTATTGGTTACAATATTTGAGGGAAAGGAGCAGAAATGCCACATTTTTTCTAGTCTAGGTTGTAAGGACATTTAGGCTTACCATCATCCTAACCACTACTTTGTGGAGCAAGAGAGGGCTCTTGGGCTTTGGAAGGAATGCTCTTATCGATAGTCTTCCCAATTTGAAGAGTTATGATATAATTCACAACTTTTTTTTTTTTTTTTTGGATTTCTTTAGGACAAGAAACATGACAATGAGTAGAAGGAGTAGGTTGAGGTTGAGCAGGAAACTTACCTTTTTTCTTGAAAATGCAATAAGGCTATCAACATAAAAAATGTGCTCCTGGTTTCATTGATATCTTGCGAAGTCTGATTATTGACATTTTTTTATGTCTACATGAATTTCTTACAATGTCTCCTCTAAACTTTTAACATGCGAAGACGATTGGATCAGAGTGTTGGGAGGTTTTGGAGGCTAAAGGAAATGAGCACGACTATTATCCTGCCATCTGAAGTTAGGGTGGTTTCTCCCTTGAGGGTTGTAAGTGCTTGAGTATAGAGAATGAAAAGGTTTTTTGAATGTTTCCATAGCATTTGCTTGATCATGCAACATTTCTTTGAAAAGTGTAATGTTTGGGCATTCCACAGTAGAATGTCCCGTGATTTCACAAATACCAAAAATTTCTTTATTTTTTCCTGGTTTAACTTCTTGTACATTCTTAAACTCCATGGCTTCAACCTTTCTCGTTAAACTAGCCATCCTGGCACTTAGATCATCTTATTGACTAAGGTGATATTTTCTCTTATTATTAGCAAGATTCGATCTAATAGAACCTTCAGAACGGTTAACTATGTGTCAAGATTGTGAATTTCCTTCCAAATGATGTAGGTAGTCAAAGGCCTATTCAGGTTCTTTATCAAGGAACTCTCTGTTACACATTGTCTCAACAAATTGTTTGTTTCAAGAGTTAAACCTTCATTAAAAGAAACTTAAAGTCTGTCGATTTTCAAAACCATGATGTGGGCAACAGCTTAACAAATATTTGAAACGTTCCCAACATTGAAAAAATGGTTCATTTGAATTTTGGAAGAAATTTTGAAATTTTCTTTTGAAAGCATTGGTCTTTTATGTTGGAAAAAATTTCTTTAAAAATTCAGTTTGCATTTCTTGCCAAGTACCAATTGATCTTGGTTTTAAATTGTTAAACCAAATTTTTTCCTTATCTTTTAAAGAAAAAGGAAATAGTTTGAGTTTATCAATTTCATTAGCACAAGGAGGATCATTAAAGGTAGCACATACTTCATCAAAATCTTTAAGATGTAAGTAAGGACTATCAGCCTCTAAGCTATGAAAATTAGGAAGTAAAGTTCTCATATCAGGTTTGAACAGAAAGTTATTTGCATTCAAAGGTAAAACAAAGCAAGAGGGTGTTGAGTTTCGAGGAGGTTGCAAGTAATCACGCATGGTGTGCACTTGTCGAATCTTATTTTCATCAGGAGCTCCTTCAATTTCATCCATGATTGGTGAATATGGAGGTGTCTCAATCAAATTACCAACTAAATGACGAGAATTAAAATCACCATGCCAAATATACATAAATAAATTAGGCGGTAGAACTAGCCAAATATATGTACAGAAAAAAGAATACTTATAAACTTGTAATCTAAATCTTACCTTCCCCGGCAACAGTGCCAAGAACTTAACTGTGACTTTCTAGGCCTACAACCCAAGTGTAGGTTATATTTAAGTAATAAAATCTTGGGAGTCTGAGGTCAATCTACAGAGAAGTTGACTAGAACTTTCAAGATTATAAGTATTATGCTAGAACAAAAATTTAACACTTGATTATGGAATAAGCATTGATAATGAAAGTGGTAGCTAGAAAAACTAGAAATAAAAAGTCAATGTAAGTAATTAACTAAAAATAATAAAAAGAAAATACCTGGAAAAAATATATTGAGGTTAGAGGATCAACTCTGGTGTCATATTAAGATTAAATTTTAATACTCAATGTTATTACTCAATTAGAATCCACAGATAAATGGAGGTCTTAATCAGATGATCTAGCAATGTACGTCCACTAATTCCAAAATGATTATCCAATAAGTCCAAGAGTTTCGCAAATGAATCCATAAGCAAAGGATGGTGCAATATGACAGTTTAACTGTTTAAGTTCAGTCCTACCATATGGTATTATAATCATCTGATAACTTCAAGACTTATATAAAGATTTCAAATATTTATTATGTCAATTTTTATGTCTACAAAAAATCATGGTTAATTTATCCAAGCATTCATTGTGTCATATATTGTTTATAAAAAATAAAATATCTTACTTTACAAGTATGATTATAACAAGTGATTTATAATTAGTTTTAGCTCAAATGATGAGCATGGAATTCACCTTAATATTTCCCAAAGGTTTTACCCTTTCACCTCAGCATTGAAAACTTAAAACTTAGATGAAATAAACATATTAAAAATAAGAAACTTGAAATTTTACACTAATAATAAACAAACAAAAACTTCACAAGCAAATGATTTTAAACTCAACTTTAAGATACCTCCTATGCTGAAACCAAAGGCTATTTATAGAGATTTGTTAAAAGGAAAATGACAAAACAAAGGACTTGCTAAAAATAAATTTCTAGGCCTACTTCTTTGTCATCTTTTGAGTCATTTTTCACATGTTAAAAGATGACTCCTTTTGTCCAAGTTAACATCTCTCAATGGGAATATTCTAAGAGATTTTATTGATGGTCTTCATCTTGTCTATATGTTGTAAAAAAATTCAACTCCAAAATTCAATTGTGTTAGGAGATATGAGCTAATCGCGAAAATGTGTCAAAACTATCTATCAATGTGAAACTTGTAACTTTATCTTTCCTTTTGGATTTCTTCCTGATGTATTTTGGTGTTAGTGTTCCAATATTTGAATAGATCTTCAAATCCCCTTTCCGAAGATATAAGGTACACCCAAAATGGAATCTTGATGTAATAGCTTGTTTTTCAGTGGTGTCAGAAACAATGGTTTCATGGCCACAAATCTTGCAAGTGAGCCCGTAAATATTATTATTTAATATTAAAAAGTAAATTATTGTATTAAAATCAATTTTGAATAAGCAAATTATGTTATTTGAAAGAATAAGTTCAAGTGGTAAGACCTTAAAGTCAAGTGGTTTTAAAAAATGAGGTATCGAGACCTCATTTCTATAAACTGAGTCGTAAATATTTCATTAAATATTCATGGAGTGTTATTAAGGTTGTATTAAAGTTTCTTTAAGAAATTTTGATGTTGAAGTGATTAATTAATTAGAAAGAACTAAATTGTAAAGATGCAAAATTTTGACGGCTATAGCATTACTTGCATCTAGTTGATATAAAAGCATGAAATAATGGCCTAAAGTAGTAATTCAACCGATTTAAGGATAGTGGATGCATTTGGTGAAATTTGGTTGAATTTTTAAGGGTAAAACGGTAATTAGTCAATTAAACTTAAAATTAAATAAACTAAGATCTTTCGTCATTTCATCATCTTTCACATTTCTTCTTCACCGAATGCTAATGGAGAAAGAAGCCATTTTTAACCTTAAATTTCAGCAAGTTAAAAAGCTAGCATGGTATGTGATTTTGGTCCTGTTTTTAATATTTTTTATGTTTTTGAGATCGTTGCAACTAGGTCCAGTTAGCTCGTACCTTCATTTTTGAAACTGTTAAAGATTTTGAATGTTTCCATTGACAAATCTTTGTAATTTAAAATGTTAAATTATGAATTTGAGGTATTGGTTGTTATTTTTAAGTATTTTGTTAAGTGATTTTAATGAATTTAATGATTAGGGATTAAATTATTGAAATAGTAAAATACAAGGACTTAGTGTGAAATTGTTACAAATTTGGGCTGTAATGGATGCTATTAATATTTGGCTGGAATTAGTTTTCAATAAAGTTGGTTTATTTGCATGATTAGGACAAAGGGACTAAATTGAATAAAAATGAAAAGTTGAGGGTAATTTTATAAAAATGTCAAAAATGACTAAATTGCATAAAATGAATTGGTTTAACTATCCAAATTAATGAGTTGAATGGAATTATTACTTTAGATAAAAAAACAAGATGAAAATCGAGGAGAAGAGAAATTTACCAAATAGCCCCTATAATTAGTCATTTTTGCAATTTAAACAAGTAAGTTCATAGTGATTTGTTATTTAATATAATTCACTTGTGATTATTATTGTTGTTCTCTAATTAATTGATTTATATATACGTGAAATTACTTCAGTTATTTATATAATGATGAGTGGTGCAAATACTTATGCATATATGAAATTGAGAAAAGATTAATAGTAGTGTTTTTCTTGGGACTGTATTAAAGTTATACGCGAATGAGATGAATTTAAGTATGTATATGGAAATGAATAAGTGCGCATGTTTGTACTTCGATACCCTTAAATGCACATCTCTGCCCTTGTTTGCACTTTGGTGCCCCTAAATGCACATCTATGCCCCTGATTGCACTTCAGTGCCCTTAATCGCACATTCGTGCTCCTGATTGCACTTCGATGCCCCTGTTATGTATCTATGATGTCTTTGGTGTGGTGTAGTTACCCGAGTATCCGAGTCAAGTAATTAGTTCATCGGACTAAAGGTTAATGGAATTTACAAAATTATTTATGTGCTTAAAGGATGATGTATAGACAATATGGTAGTAAATGTTAAATGTTCAATGATCTACTTGATCATACGTGAGTATAATTATGTTGATGATTTTATAGTTAAAGTTAGATATTTATATACATATATAAATGAGTTTGGATTAAATTATTATAGTACAAGAAGCATACGATGAACCATTTTCAGTACTAATTTTATAAGTGCTTCATGAATGAATAAAAATGTATGATCAATCTGTTTATTTAGTTTTCACATTGTTTAGTGAAAGAAAGTGATTCCATGTTGATATGTTTATATGAAACTTTGAAATGAAAGATGAATTATAGAATGATTATGTCGAAACCTCCTTAAAAAACGGGTTTTTTAAAAAAAGGAAAACGGGAGTCGCCACCAATCTTTTAAAGTGTGATTGGATCACTTTATAAAACGCTTTGGTCTACGAAATTACGAGAAAATAGGTTCAGGAGTCGGTTACGTACGAGGAAGGATTAGCATCCTCGTAATGCCCAAAATTGGTACCAAATTGAATAATTTTGTCTTAACGTCAGAAATTTGAAAGAATTTAGAAATAAGATCTCTTTTAAAACCGTAATAATTTGAATTAAAAAAGATTCTTTTGTCTTGAAAGAATATAAACATCATATTCAGCATGATTGAATACGATATTTTTTAACTTCCGTAACCAAAATCATCTTGTAATTTTCAAAACTTATTTAGAAGGATATTTTAGATATTTAGACAAACGAGAAATCGCAACCCAGCATGTTAGGGCACTATTTCCCGGATTCCTAACTATCAAAAACATTGTCTTATTTTTTTTTAAAAAAATCTTTTGGATTGAATGAAATATAAAGATTATTTAAAATAATGATGCATTTAACATATTATGACATCGATTCTAACAATAAAAACTACATACTTTAATACTTCACACAAATATAATAAAGTAAATGATGAATGACGACATAAATTTTGATATACATTATCATTTCATGCAATTATAATCATAGAGAACAACGAGAATAACAATATAGATTACAGAATACATACATAATAATATTTCATACAAAATATAACATAGAAAGCAATGAATCTAGTTATTACATAACAATATCCTATGAAAATACTACTTAAAACAACATAAATAATCAATTCTTAATAGATATAAAAATAATAAATAGGTGATGAGATATTATTACTATTTTAAAATAATATTGAATAAATATAATGAGATACATAAAATAAATAAAATTATGAACGTACAAATCAAAAATGAAAATAAGAAATGAATACAAAATTTTTTTAAAAATGAAGTATTTAATAAAATATTAAAATTAAGTATAAATGATAAAGATAAGTTTCCTTAGAGATGATTAGTATATATATAAAACACATTACATGATATAATAACTTAATATACTCTTAAAAATATATGTTATTTGTAATAAATTTTAAAATACTAAACATTAAAAATATAATAATAATATATGTATTATTCTATAAATATTTATAAATTTAATTTTTATATACAAATAAATAATAATAAAGAAATAATATATAATATATGACATGTAATAAATATATAAATAAAATATAATGAAATATAAATAATACAATAAATATAAATAAGGATAATTTATATATACTATTATTTAGTAATAATGTTTAAAATATTTAATATTTTAGACAATTAATGAGTAATAAAATAATATATAATTTATATAAAAAAATAAAAGTAATGTAGGGAAATATGGTAAAATTTATAAAATATAATAAATTTGTAAACCAAAATACATATATAATGATATAAACTATATAATAAATGAAATATAAAATAATAAGAATGATATATTAAGTAAATTTACATACAAGCATATATTAAAATAATTAATATATATATAATATGAAAAATATATATTAAAATATAAATGGAATAACTAACAGATAATAAAAATATAACAGATAATAAAATTTATAAATAATGTATATAATATTATAAATAATATAAATAAAAGAATATAAAGAATATATATATAGTATTTAAAGTATATTGGATTTACAAAACAAAACTTAAATTTAATTTAATTTTAAAATTTTAGGGTTAATTATAAATAAATTTAAAATTTTGGGCCAAATTAAAAGAATCGTTAAACCAGAGGGACTCACTAGGCAATTTAGCCCTAATCCCAAAACGACACCGTTTCCATGAACTCGGTTTTAAAGCCACTATGATGACCAAATTGAATCAAAATTAAAATATTAGGGTTAAATTAAAAATAAAATGAAATGAAATTGAAAATATAAAAAAACGGAAGGACCAATTGGGAAATTATCCCAATTTACAAAAACACGCGGATCCTCCCCGGGTAATCGGGTCGACGAGCGGATCCTCTTCCTAATACGGTGCCGTTTTAGTGCTTATTGAATTAAGCAAAACAACACCGTTTTTGTAGGGTTATATAAGTCAAAACTTAAGCCCAAAATTCATTTTACACCAGTCTTTTTAAAAAAAAAGTTTGAAACTCTCTGCAGAGGGGAAGAGAGGAGTCCCCAGCTTCCGCCTTCGGCCACCGAGCAGCCCATGCTCACGCACCACACACGCCTCCACACACGGTGGTCGGAGGGTTAAAAACCCTCGCCCTTTCAAGCGAAATACAGGTAATCTCTTTTCCTTCTTAAGATCTATAGTTTTTTTTAAAAACGATTCGTATATTCGTTGATAAATAAAATGATAGAATATAAAGCTTAAATCACCTTTTAAAGAAACTGCTTGAACTTTCTTTCTTCTGTATATATGTGCGTATATTTTTTTGTATTTATAAAAATCCGGGCCATCTTACATCGTATTTTACATCCATTTATACTGTTTACAAGTGAGTCTAAAAAAATTAAACCCTGATTCTGATTCTAATTTATTGGCTGATTGCTTGCTTCTTTCCTTTTCTTGCAAGTTAACGACGCAATCTTCGGCGGTGGGGCATGATCCATGCGCCGATTGCAGCGCGACATGGGGACTGGAACCACGGCACTGCTGGTGGTCACTTGGAACAGGGCAAAAAATGTGACGATTGGCGTGCCTGTGACGCAAGATCTTCTGACGTTTGGTATGGCTTGGGAGCTGCGGCGCAAACCCTAGCTAGGGTTTCCTAAAGCTGAAGATAGGTTGGGCCAATTGGGCCAATTAAATCTTGGGTTACCAAGCTAGTTTAGTGTATCAGGGGTAGGACCAATTGGGTTGTAACCGGGTTGTTTGGGTTTGGGTTTAGATCAGTCAGGTTACAAGTGTAACCGGGTTTGGGCTTATCAGACCTTGAGTCCTGTTTATTGTAAATGGACTGTGAACTTTTATTTATTTAAAATTTTATTTTAATTTATTTCCCGAGCCCAGGCAGAAACGGGTTATTACAGATTATATGTTAAATGTGTAAGTATTATGGTAAAGAGAAACGGTTAAGCAAAATAGTTATATGAAATGCTTAAAAGAAAGAAAATATATGTTTGTGTATATACAAAACTACACTAAGTATCCATGAGAGGTGTATTGAATAGAAGAGTGAAAGTTAACTTATGATATAATGAAAACTTATGCATAGTTGTTTATTCTAATATGTTCAATAGTTAGCTTACGTTAGTTGTTTTCTTTTCCCGTAGGTCATCAGAAAGCTCAATTTGGTTGGAAGCTCGTCGGATACCTATCACACTATCCAACAGTTTATTTAGTAGCTTTTAAGAATTTTTGGCTAAGGTTATAATGGCAAGTATAGGTGGACTTGTGTTTAATGTTAGTTGATAAGTTCAGAATGTATATGTTATTTTGGTTGATGTGCTTATGGTATTTTGATGCCTTGATGGTTGGTATGCTTTTAGCACTTTGATACTTAATGGTTGGTGTTTGTATGGTCAAATTTGGAATGATCATATTTGGTATGTTTTGGTATGTTGTTAATGTGGCCAAGTTGAGTTATGCTTTGAGATAGATATGAGCTATTTGTAATGGTATAATTGTGGTCATATATGGTAGTTTTGATATGGAAATAGATTAGTTGTTAGTGGTTGATAAATGGATAAAAATGCACATGTTTTGATAGGTTTGATGAATTGTGATTGAGGTGTCTTTTGGCATATTAGTTGTATGGGCATTTGGTATAGAGATTTAGTCATTTGATGCGTGATTTGGGTAAGTTTAAAAGCCTTGTTTATATGTGAGATTGACTTGTAGGTTCATGGTTGAATGGGTGAAAGAAATGGCTTGATTTTGGGCATTTTCTTGTCCACGCAGCCTAAGACACAGGCGTGTGTCTCAGTCGTGTGTAACACATGGCCATTTGACACGGCCGTGTGTCCCCTGTAGGTTTTAAAGGTTTTTTTTTAAAGATATATGGCCTAGCACATGTCCTAGCACACGGGCGTGTGAGGCTATTTCGGGAGTTACACGGCCTAGTACATAAGTGTGTGGCTTGGCCATGTAACCTAAGTCAGTCAGATACACGGGCACAGACACGAATTGGGACACAGTCGTGTGTTCCTATTCGAATGTTACACAGCCTGAGACACGGGCATGTGTCTCAGCTGTGTGAGTCACACGGCCGTGTGACCCCTGCAGTGTGAATTTTCTAACTTTTTCCTGAACTTTCCAAATGTTTCTAATTTAGTCTCGATTTGTTTCTAAAGTGTTTTTAAGGCCTTGAAGGCTCGATTAAGGGATGATAAGCATGTGAATGAATGATTTAATTCATGATTTTATTAATGTATGAAATGTATGTTTTTATGTTACATTTTTACGGTAATGCTTCGTAACCCTATTTCTGCGACAGATACGAGTTAGGGGTGTTACACCTGAAGCTCAAGACATGATTGAAACACTAAAAAGTGTTCCAACTGAAAGTTCTGAATGTATTCAAATTACAAATTTTTAATCTTTTGAGCTTTGAACTTTTATTCATCATGTTAGATCAACTTTAGGCTTAATGCATTTAATCTCATAGTTCCATGTATTGGCATCTTTTTCCCAAACCTGTTTTACCTGCAAATTCCATATGGAATATTTTATTAAAACTAAATACATGAAAAACACTAAAAATACACAATATTTACAATACAAACAAAAAAGTCAAATCACTAAAATAAATTTAAAACATATAAAAATGCTCAGGAAACCAAACAAATGTAAATAAGATATAGTCCAAAATAATCATATGATGATGACTCATCAATTACCATCAATGTTATGAGTTTAATTCTTGAAATACTCACAACACGAGTATTTCATTGTAAATTTATTACTTGAACTACAAGCGTACATTTTTGGTAAACAGAATATTTAAAATTATTTATTTTATAATAATGTTCTGACGTCGCTTTAGTGTCGTATCACTAAAGACTCAATATTTAACTCCCAATTATATACCATTATAAAATTTAACAAGAAAATATCCACTAACCTTATCATATGTATACAACCTTTACATGGTACTCATGATCTCGGTAGGTTTTATCCATTCATCGAATTTTATCACATTTTTTTAAAAGTTGTATTATATTGACCTTAGTGTAAATAATCATTCACTCATTGAATGATTTAGGCCGCTCTGACATGACCCTACATGTAACGCCCCAAGTAATTTAATTTTGCTTCGGTAAATATTTGACACAATTGTGTATCTGCTTAAGTGGTTAAGTGTTCTGGATGTGTGTAAGAGGTCTTGGGTTCAAGTCCCACTTTTGTCAATTTTGTTAATTTTTGGATCTAAGCCTTACCCTTATTGAATGGGCTTATATTAAATTGTCTGTTAATTCATATCAGAATGATCTTACTGGTTCGAGTGGTAAGGGTGTCGATGTGTTAGAGGTTCTGTTTTTGAATCCTTGCACGAGTGTGGGTATTAATTTTTGCTCAGTTGCATGAGAGAGTTTTAGTGGAGCTTAAAGTCTAAGGAAGTTATTGTAGTGGAATTTTTGTGGAAGTAAAATTAGGGGAAAATCATTTATTTTATTTTATTTTAATTTCTATTTGTTTTCCAAAAATCTTCCATCTTTTTGACGTTTTGTTTTCCCTCTCTCCTCTGCCTAATATTTTGCTTCTTTCTCTCCTTTTCGACTATCCAAATTCACGTCCTTCTTGTGCAATGTTTGACTGTGTTCGTTGGGGAAAGGTCAAGAAGCTATTGGTACTCCTTCAATGATTTGATCATTAAGGGTTTCTGTTCCTTGGTGGTTCGGTGGTCTCGGGAGTGGTTGTGCATCAAATCAAAAAAAGGTGTGTACCCAAAATGCAGAAAACGAGGCTTCAGCCAAAGTTGAAAAACGAATCTATCGACGCCACACGTGCATGTGGTCACCCGTGTGTATGGCCGTGTGGGAGACACGACCTTGTGGTCGACGAAGGTATGGCCATGCGCAGCACATGACCATGTGGTGGCTCGAGTGTGCCCGTGTGGCCTAGGCCAAGTTGAGCGTGTGGGCCATACGGGCATGCGGATTTTGGGCCAGGCCGTGTGGGCCACACGAGTAAGGCCAATCTAGGCGTGTGGCATGGGGGCCCATAATTCTGAAAATTTCCCTAGGGTCGCATGGTCGCTCCAATCAACTATGGGCATACTGTAAGGTCGATAAGTGCTAATTAAACCCTAAATTGCATGCTATGACATTCTGATAAACTACTCTGTTTAGGATACTAAATGTATGCCTGACTATAATGACATATGTATATCTGTTATTTGTATAAAGCATGTTGAGCACGTTTAGTTTGTTATATCTGTATCTGAATCTGTTAATGGGGTGGGATTTGTTTATGAGGAGGAAGTATTCTGTTTGGCATTGATCGTCTACATTCTAGCAACTTGACTGCATATATTTTGATATGTGTCTTAATGACACAATATGGTATGTAGGGATGGGTGGGTGTTTTTAGCCCCACATGGTGTGTTGGGATGGTCGGAGATGGTGTGTAGAGGATGAGGGTAGGATCTACGCATATCACTCATCGTGATCTCGAATCTAGATCGATCATCTTGAATCTGAGGATATATATCTGCATTACATTGTGCTTATTATTATGTATGTTGCATGCTTAATTCTGCTGGGTTACATACTAAGTTTATGTAAACTCGCCTCTGTTTGTCTATTTTTGTACAGGTAATCCACAGACTTAGGCGGATCGGTGTGGTAGAGACTCAGCGGTGAACACTTTATCGTAACACTGTTAAAACTTAGTACTTTTGGTTTATTTTAAATTTTGGACTTATTTGAGAGTTGTAATTTTTCTTGGGGGGCACTCTCTGGACTATTCGATTTTAACTTGATTTTCAACTTAATTGCTCAATATATTTTGCATGCTTGATAAAATGTTTTATGAACCAGATTTTGCGCCAAAAGGAGGTTTTTCTAAAATACAAAATGGATTTTTAAAATGTACTGGTTTTGTTTAACTTTCGTTGTAGTAAGTGATTTGGCAAATGAACTGTTAAAATAACGTTTTCAGTGATAAACATGAAGGAATGTGAGTTTTAATAAAGATTAGTTAAATAAATCAACTTGTTTCTAAAACCCATTCTTTGTGACACATCCAGATTCAGTCATAATGCCTAGGCCGAGTTTGGGGTGTTACACTACACTAGGCTCCATTTACATAAATCATATAATCCTTTTATATGGAAAATTTTTGTAATACCCCTCGTTTGACCCAATCGTCGGGTTTGAGCTACAGGATGCTACATTCAATACCTAAGAAAATTGAATCTTCTAACATTCAATCTAAACAATTATGCATGCAAATAGGTAATAAATATGTTATACAATCTTTATTGGGTCTTATGCGAGCCTACGAATGCTCTAAAGTTAACCCGAGATCGAATAAAGACCAATTTGTAACAATTACAAAACTTCATATTGATGTTGCAGCATGAGGGGGTTCCTCGTCGTGACGTAACATAATGTTTTAGCCTCATTGCGACGATGGGATTCCTCGTCACATCGTGGCTTAGAGTCTGAAGCACGTCGTGATGACCATCGCTCGACTTCGTAACATGATACTATTTAGGTAAAAAAAAATATGAACCAAATAGTACCTGTTTCAAAAACTTTCAGATGACCTATTCAATAACCAATCAACTTTCCAAATTCAGGTTAAAACACATACATAATCCCACCAAACATACCAAATTATTATCATTTCAACACCTATATAGTATACATTTATTCAAATATGGTTATTAAATATTAACATAAGCCATCATCAACAAATACTAGACAACATAATACAACATATTCCAAAGTACATATGTTTAAATACATTTCAACTTATTCACTTATTTATCAAACTATCAAGATCTATCTTTCAATTCCAATATCAACATTTCTCAACCATGATCACTTTCATGCTATTAACATTTCATTATGCATACCTAAAACATTTCATTCAAGCTTTCCATTTCCATCAATTACTAAACATTTCAAATTCATGCTTTTATCAAATTTCATGATATAAACTCATCTAATTCATTATATTCCAAGATCATCACAAGTTATCAAAACTCAACATGGCAATTATACTTTTTATATATATACCAAAGCACTTATATACATTAGAATCACATTAATACATCCAATATATACATGCCACAACTTTAGGTTCAAAATGACCAAAAGCTACCGATTTGGTGATAGGATAGTGTCACACATGATTTTCTTTAAGTCTATAATTTAGGAATAATTGTGGGTTAAAGTGAAAGAAGCTTTAAGTTGGCAGCTTCTACTAAAAAATTAGGAAAATTTTATTGGATGATTTAGACATAGTTGAGTTCCAATTCTGGTTTGGTTGGATTAAGATTAACTAGTTCTTTAGTAGGAGACAAAATGATTACCAATTGACAGTCTTTATAGGGTTGATAACCAAGTGTGAAAGGCTATAAATGGTAGAGATCAAAATTTTTAGGGTGTGAATTCCTCTTAACCCTATTTTATTCTCTTCATCATCTTCTTTAGTTACTCTAAAGAAGAACAAGAAGATAAAAGAGCTCTGCATGGAGCAATATTCGTGAAGATTAGTCGAGAAGATAGATAAGCAAAAGGATTGGTAAGCTTCTAAGTATTTTGGTGTTCATAAATTTGAAAAAATAGAGTTAATGATTTTTAAAACCTTTGAGAGGGTTATGCATGTTTCTGGAAATGGAGTTTTTCAATTGGAATGTTGATTTTAACTTATGGCTGTGGCTGTAATGCTTAACTTCCAGGAAAATAGAAGCTCTGGCGTTCAGAAAAGTTAAGTTGAGCAGGCAAAGAAGCATTAAGTGAGTTTTTATGCTCCATTCCTGGGTTGTTGTATGGTTGGCATGAATCTGTCTTGAGCTCAGAGAGAGTTCTGTGATGATGTATGATCTCTGCTAAATGAGAATGCTATGCATGTATAAGATTATGTAGGTATATGAGTATCCGTAAATGTATTCTGATATGCATGAAATGGTTATGATTCCATGCCTAAAAAGTAGCGTACTCTATGATAATATGTTTATGATATGCATGTATTGCATGTTTATAAAGGTGGAGCACGGAGGAAAAGTTATTGACGGGTTAGATGAAGTTAGGATTTGGCAATGTGGAGGATTTGGTAGATGGTTTTGGGAAATGGAATTTTCGTTTACCGCAATTATAAATTACTAGGTGCAAGCTGTGATGTGAAAAGCTCCGAGCCTTGCGGAGGGGACACTATGGTGTTAAGCATCAAGGTTAGTAGTGAGACAGAATGGATGGGCTGTAATGGGGTATAATGTGTAAGACCATAGCTCGGCTATAGAAAAATAAAGAGTTTGTTAGAACATTAAACATGGGGTATAATGTGTAACAACATAAAGAGTCCACCAAAACATTAAATATGAGGTATAATACGTAAGACCATAGCTCGGCTATGGCAACATAGAGAGTCTGCCAGGATATTAAATATAGGGTATAATGTGTAAAACCATAGCTCGACTATGACAACATAGAGAGTCTTCTAGGAAATTAAAAATGAGGTATGATGTGTAAAACCATAACTTAGTGATGGCAGCATATAGAGTCCACTGGGACAATTAACATAGGGTAGTCTATCAAGATCAATCAACATTGCAAGTGTGCACATAAAACAATGGTTTTAAAAGACAATTTTTAATGCACATTTTTACTGCAAGCATACAGGTCAGTTGTAGTATTTGTAATGTTACAATGGAACACCATAGTATTCCAAGGATCGAACCCAAATGAGTCAAAGATTTAAGTACTTCTATTAAAAAATACACACAAGAAAGGAGCCTAGCTAGCTACTCACTAATTGTTATAGTACGATAAAACATAAACAAAGAATTTTAACACTAATTTCTAAATTAACTATCGTAATGACTAAATTCTAAATATTGTAAAAGTACTAAAAATTCAAAAATAACTAATAATCAGGTGTTGGTTAACTTTGGTGCGGTTAATTAATCTTTGAACTAAGGTCCTAAATTGCTTGAACTCCCAAAATGACTCCATTTTACCTCTCGAACTCAATTTTACCAAGTTAGACAAATTAATCCAGATTATCTCTTGATCTCATCGGTTAACCTCAGACTAATGAATTGGTGCCCAACAAGATCTCCTCTCGATCTCACTTGCCTAGATGTTCCTTTAGGGTCGTCAATCCTAAGTTTTTAGGTTCATTCAATTAATCCAATTTATTGCAATTTAGTCCCCTAGCTAAAAATCAACTTACTCATATCTTTATTAACCAACTCCCTTTGGAGTTTAGTTATTCATGTTAAAAACTGAGTAAACAAACATAAAGATCAAAACTTTAACAGCCATGGACAAAAACCCTAAGGAAAACATAAAATTTGGGATTTTTACTCTTTAAAACTTGCAAGAAAGATAAATGGAAGTATCTAACAGAGAAATCTAAAGCTAGGAACATAAAATTGACAACCTTTAACTGATTAAACATAAAAGAAACTAAAATGTATCAAACTTAAAGCTGAAAATGTCATTACAAGAAAAGGAAAAGGATTAAAGCTGTAAATAAACCTAACAATAGTAATAATTGACCTAACTAACTACTATTAACACTAAGAAGAACAAGAAAATGTGTAGGAAAATTAAACCCTATGCTATTAAAAAGAAAACTACATTAAATCTAAACTAAAGAGCTTTCTAAACCTAAGCTACAACCTCCCCTTCTCCTAGTATAAGGCTTCGTTGAAATCGAAATTTAGGTGAGGAGGTTAAATCTTATGTACTCCAGATAGTCTAAGCTGTAAAGAGGGGTTAGTTGGAACCTATTGATAAAAAGAGGTATTAATAAGGATTATTCGAGTAACAATTATGTCCATCAAGACTATTCCTCTTTGAAGGGAATCTATTGTGAGTATACCCACCATAAAGTTAGTTTCGTAGGGAATCATTACATAATTGTAAACTGCCCTTTCATAATTTGATGTAGCAGATTAAGCTAGTTTTCGCACTTAAGGAGCCTAAATACAAGCATTTTCGTTATATTTTAGTTAAGTTCCTTTAATTTTACTTATATCTAATAAAATATGTGAATCAAGTCCTTTATTGACCTTAAGGGCCAAATGAGGCCTAAGAGAGAGCTAAAATACTTCGTGAGTGTGTAGGAGACCATCAGAAGGCATTTTAGGCCGATACTGGACACCATGTCGCAACACGGAAGGTCTAGTGTCGCAAGATAAGGAGCAAAATGGAGAAAGTATGAAACAACCTCCAATGTTGTGAAACTGACTAATGGTGTCATGGCATACCCCTGAAGACATCCCAAGAAGGAGCATACTAACTTCTATGTCGCGACACAGGTCCTGTTGTGTCGAAACACAGGTCCTGTTGTGTCGCGACATTGACCCTGGGATGAAAAATATGAAACAATGGCGTTTTGATCTGCATAATTCAAGTTAAAGCTCAGGACCATCAGCTAACCTTGGGTTAAGGACGATGGCCACCTGAATGCTATAAATAGGCTTCTTTTGGCACAAGTTATAGACACCATTCCATTAGCTTATATTTTTTCTTTAGATCTAGTTTTGTTTTCTTTCTTTCTTATGTTTTTCAAAGTTTAATTTATTTGTTTGTTGCTTTCCTTCAAGAGATCTGATTTGTAAAGACGATCAATTACTAGGGATTCGTGTTACTATTTATATAAATCAGGATTTTCTTAAACTCTACACTATAATTCATTCACTATGTTTTATTCTTCCATCTATTCCATGTTGTTTATACAAACCATGATGAACTAATCCTTCTAAGGGAGATTAACGAGTGGAGGAATGATCTATTAACTATTTTGTAGGGTTATTCAATGGATCAGATGTTTGGAAAAGGAAGAGTGTGAAACAAACCCCAGGACTGACAACCTCGAGAAGTCATCAAGGTAGGAATTAAACCAAAATTGGTATTTCCCATCCATGAACACATTCACCCCAAGCCAGTCTGGATTGAGAGGTTGGAAGATTAGTCCTTTCTGACTCATTATGTTAGTGGAAGATTGGAATTCCCTACTAGGTTAGTGGCTAGTTGGTTGATGAGGAACCCGAAACGACAGTTGATTGGAACCTAAAAATCTCTTATTTAAAGTATTAATTAGATCTTTTATTATGTAGGTTAAAATTGATTTAGCCTTCGCCTGCCTTGGGTATGATCCTCGAAATCGTCACCTACTTCGTTGTAACACTATATTACAACTCAACCTGTATACTTGCAAATATCGCCTTGTCATTTTATATTTTATTGCAATATTTACACTTTAGACGTTGTTTCGTCCAGAGGCAGTCATAACTCAAATAGTCACTTAGGTAACAGTCTGCTGGATATTGTAGGCCAAAACGGTCTACTGCAAACGAACATGTTACACCTTAAAAGTAAGCTATCGCAAATAGGGTGGATTACAAGGAAGTAATCCAAACAACATTTCAACCCAAATGTAGGGTATAAGTAAAAAAGATGAAATAGGGTTAAGTCTGCTAGTTTGGCATGGGTTCTTACTAGAGGCCTTGGGAGTAGAATAGCAATAAATACACCAGAATTTATTACACCAGGATTTCCTTTAAACCCAAAAAATTAGGAACATTAGGGGTTAAATTAAAAAAGACCGTAAGTTGATGGTCTCTATTGGAAAAAATAAGAAAAGTTAGAAACAATATTGGACAATGTTGAAATCCAATTTTGGTTCAATTGGATTAGAACCAGCCAGTCCTTTAGTAGGGGATAAATGTTGAAAAACCAAGTTTGGAAAACGCAGTAGGAAATAAATTTAAGGAAAAACTAGAGTTTTAATTTTTTTTCCAAAATAAGAATTTTATTGTGATATCTAAAGTAATAAGCAGTTAATCAAAATTGTACCTTTTCGATTTGTCTAAGATGAACGCTTCGACCGAATAGTCTTCTCTGCTATCCTCAAACTCACGTCTGCTAAGTGTGAGCTCGCTTCAAATTAGAAAATTTTTCACAAAAATTACCACTGGGGTAATTTCACAATTTCTCTAAACTTTTGGGTCAAGTTGTAAATAAAAAAATATCTCTAGAAATTTTCTAAAATGATTTCTTCAGAGAAATTTTTCTCTACAACTTTCTCCTGAATTCAAGTGTGGGAAAAATAATGACCCAAGACTCTCTTTATATAGGGAGAGTTTAGAGAGTTCAACTATGATTAAACTTTATCACTTTAATATTAAATTTAATCTAATTTTTATGAAGATTTATTAAATTAATATAATATTTATCTACAAGATCAACATTAAATTAAATTTAATATTAAGATAATCACTTTAATATTAAATTAATAAAATACTATTAGGATAAGTATTAAATTAAATTAAATATTAAATCTATTAAAATACTATTATTTTCGGAATAGTTAATCTGAAATCAAATTATCTGGTAGAGTCCCAGTAGGAGTGTAATTCTTCCATTGCTCAACCACCAAAGACCCACTACCGCCAACCATTTTTCGGCCACTGGAATACCACCATCGCAATTGCTAGCACCCTGAGCTGGTTCGATTTCATTCGATCCGGTCCAGGCCAGTGATGGTCCGATTGGTCTGGTCTAGCCACTAGTTGAACCATCGATTGGGTTTACACACCAAGCCCAGTTCGACCAATTTTTGGGTCTTGGTCTTGGTTTTGGGCTCCCGTGCCCAAGTTACAATCTCGAGTCCAATTTTCAAATTCAATTATCCATTGGCCCAATTTTCTAACTCGAAAATTAATTTCCAAAAATATCATATTAATTTGATTAATTTAATTTTACTTAATCAAAATTAATTTTCCCAAAAATCACTTAGATTTTTCAAATTAAATTTTCAAGAAAATTCTTTAATCAAATTCTCTAGTTAAATAATTATTATGACCGCCCAATTTAATTCAACATCGAATAAATTGACTGAATTAAATTATTTCCAAAGCTGTAGCATTTTCTTCTAATTCAAAAGCAGTTCGATCGAGCTTTTGTTGAGCTAGCAGAGGACCAATCGTACATATACAATTAGGCTCTAGTAATTGCAATTATGTCCAGAAGCATCGTTTCGATAATTCGCAATTACTTAATCATAGAGTCAGATTGAAAACTCATTATTGTATACTCTTTACGAAAGCAATTCATCCAACTGTTTTGTCCAATGACCTCGTCATGTGTGTGTTACTCTCATATGATATCCTTGATTCCTTTGAGTTAAATCTCTTCACTCAATATAATCATATTTTATCTCATTGTCACCATTGTGTCTTCTTAATGATTAATATGGTCACTGTCAACAAATGACTGTAATAAATTGCTAATTCGAGAAAAAGTAACCCGTGCCCACGTTTCTTATTTATCAATCCACATAATGACAATGAGAGGATATCGTTAACTCTTTAATTGAGTTATGAATTCCACTATTTCTAGTAAAACCATGCCATACACAAGTCATGTACTAACATACCGGCTATCTGCTCGATCATCTTTAGAGCATAAGCCTCCACTTATATCAAAGCACATGAGTTACATACGCATGGTCTGTGAGTAACTCAGGATTTAGGTAAATCACACCATGATATCACAAATCAATTAATTCACAAACAGATTCAGAATTAATTCATCTTAAGTCTAGTCTAATTTATCATTCTGCCAATGAATACATCTATGTCTCTACCCGTGGAGTTAATTGCTCAGGTAGCCAAGATTAACCATCTCTTCAATTGGAATTGTAGATGACATAATAATCTTTCTCAATATTTGAATCAAATGCTCACTTTGGTTTTTTTACAGGAATACGGACTCGTTTAGGTTATCTACTAAAGTAAGTTGTCTTTCTCGTAATGTAAGAGTTCTTACAGTGCCACTTATCATCAGTTTACACTTAGACAGTTAATGAGCTAATATTTGCTTGTCACAATTTTGCTATACATGCAAAATATGAAAGACAAAAATATAAAAGACATAATAGTGAAATGTGAAATTTATTTATTCATTGTTCAAATACATACAAAACAATTACATTTTTACTACAATGTGGGCACATTTCCCAATAATAAAATGATTGAAAACAGGTAGATTTTACACGGTTGAAGATCATACGGGAATGGCTATAAATAGCTGGAGATCTAAGGTTTCTCCTTCTTCACAAGCACCTATGATGACATTCTCCTCTCTGTGCAATTTCGAACTTGGCACTTCTTGGTACCTTTTTGATGGCATATCATTGTGGTTGTTATCATCTTGCGGACAAGCTGGGGTTTCTCCTTGGAGTTGACTTAATTTGATATTAGTAATCGTTCATTCTCCTAGATTTCCCAATTATCATAGACTCCTTCGTAAATATCTTCATCATAATCGAAGTCTTCATCAGATCACATATAATAGAAGTCATCCATGACTGTGTGCTAACTGATTTTTTTGTGTCTAGGCTTCTTAAAAATAAACAAATGTTAGAAATGTTAATTAAAAAATCAATTAAAAGTCGCAACTATAAACTACATATTTCTTAATTATTCTTTAAAATGCAAAGATTAAAATCAATCTAGTGACGTTGCCTTCCGGACAACTACGACAACAACTTGACCACCTCCAAACATACTAATGTCAGGAGTGTGAAAACTGCAATAAAATATAAAATTACGAGGTGGTATCCATAAGTATACGAGTCTAGTTGTAATATAGTTCTACAACGGAATGGGTGAATAGTCCAAGGATCATACTTAAGGGAGGTGAAGGCTGGATCAATTTTAACCTACACACTAAAAGATCTAACTAATACTTTAATTAAGTTATAGTACAGAAATGTAAATAAGATATTTGTGGGAATTTTTATAATACTAATAATAAAAGAAAATAACATAAAAGAAAACTAAATTTCAAAAGATAGAAAAAGTAGAATGAATCAAATCTGATGATGGGTGATTAGCTTACTTCGACAATCCAATTCAACTATCGTTTCAGGTTTTTCGTCAACCAACTAGTTGCTACCCTAGCAAGATCTTCTAATCTTCTACTAACATAACAAGTCAGCAATGACTACTTATCTTTTAATCTCACAGTCCAGACTGACTTAGGGTGAAGGTGTTCATAGATGGGCTATACCAATTTTGGGTTAATTCCCACCTTGATGACTTATCGAGGTTGTCAGGCCTAAGGTTTGTTTCACACTCTTACTTTCCCAAATAGCTGATCTGTTGAGTAACCCTACAAAACAGTTAATAGATCATACCTCCATTCACTAATTCCCCATAGAAGGATTAGTTCCTCATGGCTTTCATAAACAATATGGAATAGATGGAAGAATAAAACATGGTGAATGAATTGAATGAGAGAGTATAAGAAAAGCCAGATTTATATAAATGATAACATGAATCCACAGAAGTTAATCGCCTTCACAAATCAGATCTATTGAAAAAAAACAATGAACAAATAAACTAAACTCTAGAAAACCTAAGAAAGAAATAAAACGAAACTAAACCTAAAGAGAATCTAGGTTAATGGAATGATGTCCCCTAACAAGTGATAAATAAGCCTATTTATAGCCTTCAAGTGGTCGTCGTCCTTAACCTTAGGTTAGCTAACGTTCTCGAGCTTTAAAGTTTGATTGGGCAGACCAAAATGCCCCTATTTCGTGTTTAGTTTCTGTCACAGAGTCAATGTTGTGACACACCAGGATCTGTATCATGACATAACAACTAGTATGCTCCTCTATAGCCATCTTTAGGGGTATGTCGCGACACCCTCAGTCTGTGTCGCGACATCGAAGGCAGACTTGAGTTTTCTTCATTATGTTCCCTATGTTGTGACATTAGACCTCCTGTGTTGTGACATAGCATCCAGTATCGGCCTAAAATGCCTTATAATGGTCTCTTGCACACTCATTAAGTACGTTAGCTCTCTCTTAGGTCTCATTTGACCCTTAAGGTCAATAAAAGAATCAATTTGCACATTTTATTGAATGTAAGTAAAACTAAAGAAACTTAAATAAATGTAATGAAAATGCTTGTATCCAGGCTCTTTAAGTGTGAAAACTAGTTTAATCTACTACACCGAATTATGGCAAATCACCATGTCAGTGCTATAGGTGGCCATTCTAGAGTTTATACAACCATAATGAGGATAAGCAGTTTGTTGTATTGGAAAGGAGTTCCCAATGATATTAAAATGTGGATAAGAGAATGTTCCATTTGTCAAAGGTGCAAGGCAAAAAAATATGGCCCCTCCAGGACTATTACAACCTCTTCTAATACCAAAGAGAGCTTGGTTCTCTATTTTTATAGACTTCATAGAAGGGTTACCATGTTCTAAAGGTAGAAGTGTGACCGCCTCTAAATGTACTAACATCCAAAGTGTGAATACTACAGTAAACGATATGGATATATGAGGCGGTATCTGCAAGTATACGGGTCCAGTTGTAATATAGTTACAACAGAGTAGGTGAGTACTCCAAGGATCGTATCCAAGGAAGGCGAGTGCTAAATCAATTTTAACCTAAACACCGAAAGATCTAATAGTACTTTAATTTAGTTATAGTATAAAGGCAAAATAAAAGGAGTTTTTAATATTTTTATAATAATAAAACAAAATAACATAAAGAAATAAAATTTCAAGAGATCAAAGAATAGAATAAATCAAATCTGGTTATGGGTCATTAGCTCACTTTGGCAATTCCCATCAGCTGTCGCTTCGGGTTCCTCGTCAATCAACTAGTCGTTATCCCAGTAGGATCTTCCAATTTTTCATTTAAATAACGAGTCAACTAGGACTACTTATCTTCTGACCTCACAGTCCAAACTGGTTTGGGGTAAAGGTGTTTACGGATAAGTCATACCAATTTTGGGTTAATTCTCACCTTGATGGCTTCCTAAGGTTTTCAGGCCTAGGGTTTTAGGTTCTTCCTTTCCCAAATAGTTGATTCGTTAAGTAACCCTACAAGATAGTTAATAAATCATACCTCTACTTGCTAATCCCCCATAAATGGATTAGTTCCTCATGGTTTACATGAACAGTATAAATTTGATAAAGAATAAGCATGATAAACGAATCAAAAGTATAGAGTTTAAGGAAATGTCTAATTTGTATTAAAGATGAATATGAATCTACAAGTTTGATCGTCTTCTACAAATCGAATCTCTCGAGATAAAAAGAACAACTTAAAAATAAATCTAAAACTGAAAGAGAAAGAAAAGCTAAATTAAAATTAAAAGTAAAATTTTAAACTAAGTAATATGTGTCCATAACATATGACAAAGGAGCCTATTTATAGATTTTAGGTGGTCGTCCTTAACTCTAGGTTAGTTGACATTCCTAAGCTTTAAGTTCGATTGTGCAGACTAAAATGCCCCCTGGCTTGTGTTAGTTTTCATCCAGAACCAATGTAGCGACACAAGAGTTAGTATACTCATCGTGGGATATCTTCAAGGGTATGTCGTGACACCCTTAGTCTAGGTCACGACAACGAAGGCAGCTTCGTGATTTCTTCAATGGTATGCCATGTCATTTCGCGTTGCGACATAGTGACCAACATCTATTTATTATACCTTTTAATGGTCTCCTGTACATTTACACAGTTCATTAGCTCCCCCTTAAGCCTCATTCGGCCCCTAAGGTCAATGAAAGACTCAATTTGTACATTTTATTAACTTTAAGAAATCTTGCAAAAACATAACTAAAACTTTATGAAAATGCTTGCTTTCACGCTCTTAAAGAGCGAAAATTAGTTTAATCTGCTATACTGAATTATGACAAACCAGAGTGTTATTCTGATGGTAGTAGATCATCTCACAAAATATGCCCATTTTATGGCCCTATCCCATCCCTATACTGCTATGACTGTAGCTCAACTATTCATGGAAAATGTGTACAAGCTACATGGGATGCCCAACTCTATTATATCTAACAGGGACAAGATATTTGTCAGTAATTTCTAGATTATTTATTCAGACGAGTGGGAACTAAGCTTCACCTATCCACTGCTTACCATCCTGAGACTGATGGGTAAACAAAAGTACTGAATGGGTGTCTTGAAGGCTATCTGATATGCATGTCAGGGGAGAGACCACAGGACTAGGTAAGTTGGCTTCCTTTAGCTAAGTGGTGGTATAATTCCACATTCCACTTAGCTATTCAAAGCACAATTTATGAGGCACTATATGGCCAAACACCTCCTCATCTTACACCGTAATTAGCTGGGGTATGACTGGTGGCTGCTATAGACAGAATTTTTCATCATCGTAAGGGAACAAGATAACTGCTAAAATTCCATCTGAAGAGAGCACAAGATAGAATGAAGCAACAAGCTGATAGAAACAGAACAGACAGACATATTGAAGTAGGGGGCTGGGTTTATTTGAAGCTTCAACCTTACAGACAGTATTCTGTAAGAAGGTTGCTTAACCAAAAATTAGCTCCCAAGTATTTTGGGTCATACATGGTGGAAGGTAAGATCGAAAGGTAGCATACAAGATGCAGCTGCCCCATGGATCTAGAGTTCACCCTACTTTTCATGTTTTTCAACTTAAGAAACATGTTGGAGCTGCTCATGTATAAATGTCTCTGCCAGTAGTGGACAACCAGGGATCTTGGACCAAAAAGGCTATTCGAATTTTAGATAGAAGGATGGTGAAGCATGGGAATGTGGCCACAACTGAAGTTTTGGTTGAATGGGTGAATTCATTTCCAGAGGATGCCACATGGGAATCCTTAGTGCAGCTAAAGAATGCTTACCTTCATATAGATCTTAGAAGACAAGGATCTTCTTCGAGGAGGGAGTAGTTGTTATGGGTCAAATTATGAAATAAATGGGGTGGATTAGTTGGGCCGAGAGCAGGTTATAAAAACGGTGCGCGTCAGGTTAAATAAAATGAAACGTTTCATAGAAACAATTGTACAATTTGTTTTGTTTGTTTTTCTATTATTTTGGTTTTTAGACAATTCAATTGTTTTTCCTATATATCAGCATGTAATTGACAGTATTGGATATGAAAATTGAAAACTGTCAACATACCTTTCTAATATGCATTGTTCTCTCCTCTATTTTCTATTCTTCTCTTCTCTTCTCTGTCTCGGATTTTTGATTTCGTTCTTAACAAATTTATCCTGGTTGAGAAAGTAAGGTCAGGAGATAATCAAGTATCAATCAATCGATTAGTTAATTAGAGGCCGAGAGGTAATAATTAGTTAATTGGTAGCTAATCAACCCTAAAACCCCAATTCGAAGTTAGTTACAAACCCTGAAGCGAGTTAATCTTCTTGATTGGTTTATTGATTAAGTCGTTTGTTTATTTTTCTTGTTTATTTATTTTAGTTAATTAAATTACCTCTTTAATCTATTTTATGGTTTATCGTAATATAGGAATTAATTACTACTACTTAGACTTATTATTGTAAAAATGTTTTCATAATTTACTCCATCTTCCCTTGGGTACGATCCTTTCAAGTATTTCATTTTACTAACTATATTACAATTCAATCCGTGCATTTACGGACACCGCCGTTCTAAATTCTTATATATTTTTTGTGTTATATTTTATTACTCTAAACGATAACTCATTTATAGGCGATAAAAATTTAAAATATTAATTCATTTCTCTTCATATTTTCGGACCTAACAAAAACAATACTATTGATTTTTATAGATTATTTTAGCTCTATCAATTATAACACTAAACAATTTTTTTTTAAAAAAGTCAAATATTATTGATTTAAACAAAGTATTGAATAATAAAAACAAAAACTTAACTTTATTTACTTTATATTAATTATTAGCTTAGCTTTAAAATTTTTTAAAATTAATTTTTTTTAATATTCTCTATGCCCATTTTATAGTTCATGTTTAAGGTTTATAGCTCACTCCCAAAAATATCCTCTTCAATGTCTGAATTTATTTATTTTTTCATTGAGAATACAAAATATCTTACCACAACGCTTAATACTTTTATATTATTTTTATATTTAATTTAATTAATTTTAAGGTTCAATAAATTAATTAAAATTACCTTAAAATAAATTATTTAAAATTTTATATTTAAAATTTCTTAATTTTAACATAAATTAATATAATTTGAAGTTTATTTTTAGATATTTATAAATTTAAAATTAAAATGCTGAGGTATTCGATTTCGTTGATTGAAAGTTTAAACCGGTATTTTAATTAGAGTACAAATACATGGGCCAAACAGCCTAGAAAAGTGAAGCCGAAAGCCCACCAAAGTGTGCTGTAAACGTTCCCCTTCCTCGCTGATTCTTTTCTCTTATTTTGTCTTTTGCATACTAAAAGCGTCGCCATTTTTTCACCTTGAAAATCCTTCAAAACAATGCGTTTATCTTCAAAGCAAACGGTCTATTGTTTCACGAAATCAAGGCTCTCTCGTCTCAAATCGGCTTCCCTTTGTACATCAGCTTCAAATGACGCCGAAGCCGTGGAAATCGCTTCTATCCTCAGTAAGAATGACTGGAAACGACTTCTTGAAACATCATCAGAATTGACAAGCAAGCTGAACCCAGAAATGGTGCATTCCGTTCTTCTCCAAAACTCGGTTCATGATCCCGAACGCCTCTTCAGTTTCTTCAACTGGGCAAGTCACCAATCCCCGAACCCTCAAAATTTGGATTCTTTTTCTTTTCTAGCAGTTATTTTATGTAATTCGAAGATGTTTCGTAAAGCTACTATTGTTTTAGACAGCATGGTTAGGACTAGGAGGCCCGTTCAGGCCATTTTGAGTTCAATTATTAGGTGCTGGAAGGGCTATGAAGGGAATTATGTCGGGGTTTTCGATATTTTGATTGGTTGTTATAAGAAAATGGGTTCTTGGAACGATGCTGTTTATGTTTTTTTGGGTGCTAAAGAAGTTGGGGTTTTGCCTGGTTTGGCTTATTGTAATAACTTTTTAGGTGATTTGCTTAAGGTAAATAAGTTGGATTTGTTTTGGAAGGTTTTCAATGGGATGATAGATGCTAAATTGGTGCCTGATGTTTTTACTTTTACCAATGTGATTAATGCTCATTGTCGAGTTGGGGATATTGAGAAGGCAAAAAGGGTGTTTATGGATATGGAGGAGAAGGGATGTAGTCCTGGTTTGGTTACTTATAATGTTATGATTGGTGGCTTGTGTAAAGCTGGTGCTGTTGATGAAGCATTGAAGTTGAAAAACTCCATGAGTCAGAAGGGTTTCAACCCTGATGCATATACTTACAATACGGTTATTAATGGGTTTTGTAGGCATAACAGATTTCAGGAAGCGAAATTGATGATGGAGGAAATGCGTTGTGCAGGCTTAAATCCTAACCATTTTGCTTACACAGCTTTGATTGATGGGTTCATGAAACGGGGGAGCATGGCCGAGGCTTTCCAAGTCAAGGATGAGATGGTTGCTTGTGGAATTAAACCGAATGTGTTCACGTATAATGTGCTTATTGGTGGGGCTTATAAGGCTGGTGACTTGGAGAAAGGAAAAGCTCTGTTTGATGAGATGGTTTTGATTGGCATTGGACCTGATGCACAAACATTTAGTCTTATGATCGAGAGTTATTGTCGACAAGGGAATTTTCTCAAGGCCCATGAATTGTTTGAAGAGATGAAGGAACACAACTTGACACCCTCGATGTACACTTATAATGGTATGATTAGTGGATTATGTCACTGTGGAGATCTTGGTCGAGCTAATTATGTTTTTGAGGCAATGATTAAGGTAGGGTTGAAGCCCAACGTTGTTGTGTATACAAATCTGATAAAAGGCCATATTCAGAAAAGGAGATTCGAGGAAGCAAGAAAGATTCTCAACAGAATGATGGAGAATGGACAAATGGCTGATATCTTTTGTTGCAATACTCTTTTAAGTGGCCTATGTAAGGCCCAAAAGATGGACGAAGCAAGGAGCTTCTTAGTCGAAATGGTTGACAGGGGGTTGAAGCCTAATGGAATTACCTATGGGACTTTAATCCATGGATATGCTAAGGCCGGGGAAATGGAGGCAGTAGAAAGGTGTTTCAGAGAGATGCATAGTTATGGTATAGCTCCAAATAATGCTATCTATACCATATTGATTAATAGCCTTTGCAAAGTGGGAAATGTAACCGAGGCTCTGTCGACATTTAGGCACATGTCTGAAAAAGGTGTGCTTCCGGACTTAAAGACTTACACTGCACTCATCCACGGCCTTGCAGCAAATGGTAGAATTAATGATGCGATGCAACTGTTCTCTCAACTTGATGAAAAGGGTATAGTGCCTGATGTATTCACTTATACTTCTCTCATTTCTGTCTTTTCTAAGCTTGGTGATATGGAGGCTGCTCTCAACCTTTATGATAAGATGTGTCAAAAGGGCATTGCTCCTAATATTGTTACATATAACGCAATGATTGATGGTCTGTGTAAGGTAGGTGACACTGAGAAAGCTAGGAGGGTGTTTAATGAAATCTCACAGAGAGGCTTGGCACCTAATGTCAAGAGTTATTCTATAATTATAGATGGATATTGCAAATCTGGAAATTTAACTCAGGCATTTCAGTTACTGGATAAAATGCCCTCAAAGGGTGTTCCACCTGATAGTTTTACTTATTGTGCCCTTATTGATGGATGCTGTAAAGGAGGAGAATTGGACAAGGCACTCTCTTTGTTTTCTGAAATGTTGCAGAAGGGCTTTGATCCCACCTCTTCTTTCAATGCATTGATCAATGGGTTATGCAAGTGGGGGAAACCAAATGAAGCTATGAGGCTGGTAGAAGACATGGCCAGTAACTGTATTACACCAAACCATATAACCTATACAATCCTAATTGATTATCACAGCAAGGCAGGAAGGATGGAAGAAGCCGAAATTCTCTTTTTGGAGATGCAAAGGAGGAATCTGGTTCCGAATGTTGTAACTTACAACTTGCTTCTACATGGTTACTACAGATTAGGGAGGAAAGCAGAGATGTTTGATCTTTTCGAGTCCATGGCTGCAAAAGGGGTTGAACCTGATGAAATTATTTATCGTCTTATTGCTAATGCTTACTTGGAAGAAAATAGTTTGATTGGAATGTTGAAGCTGTTGGATGAAATACTAGTGAAGGATGTTGTGTTCGATAAAAATCCCACTTTTCTGCTGCTGGATGCTGTATGCAAAAGAGAGGAGTTTTCGGAAGTTCCAAAGTCACTTGAAGAAATGGCAGAACAAGGACTTAAGCTCAGTCCAATTACATGTCATAAGCTTGTTCATGGTTTTCATGATAAGGGAAATCCGGAGAAAGCAGATTGGATTCTTGAGAGCTTGGTCCGGTTCGGATGGATTCCAAACGCCACCACTGTGAATAGCATTATTGATAAAGAAAATGATGTTGCAAACTTGGAGAGCCCTAGCAATTCTCCCAAGCAAGCAACATGCGGAGTTGCTTGTCAAGTGAAAAACTACGGGTGAAAAAGCTAGACCATCTGTTCTTTCTTTGCACTTCAGTTAAAAACTTCCTGAATTACTAATGGAGCAGGCTCATGCTAGTGCTAGAGTAGACCAACTCAGCCAGGCTCAGAAATCATGGTGTTTTCGAAACCATCTGGAAACTTGTCGTGTTGGATGCTTCCTATCAAAGTGGAAGGTTCAGGTGAGCTGGACACTCGGAAAGGTCAGTGATAGTAACTAACTTATATGTAAACGCTGAATAAGCAATGTAGGCGGCAGGAGTGGAAGTGTTTGTCACATTGTTTAGGCCTCAAAGGTTTGTATTATTAGTATTAGTTTTCATTGTTCTTAGCTGTTGGATAATTTATACCTTCATCATCAATTACAAGCAAGCTTTTGGCTCTCAATATGACATTAATACTTTTAGCTTCTTATTCCCTGTAATAAATATGAGACTACGACAAAAACACAAGGTTAATAAATACGAATATAGTATAATTAAACACGACTGAATATGTCGCAATACATTTAAATGCACTTGTTTTTGTATTTAAGATTTTGATATTACATTATATTTTATCACTCTCTCTCGAAAAAGAAAAAAGACCATTCTCTTATAAAACTTATAATACATTTAAATGCATGAGCTACCCGATCCTCAAATAAAATTTACATATATATATATATATATATATATATATAAAAGAAACAAATGGAACCTAAAAATATAAGCTACTAAAACAGAGTATCCAAAGGAGCTACCAAGATGGTGGTGGGAATTGCATAGAGTCATATACTTGAAGAAAGCTATGAATTATGATGCAGTTTCACATGGGGTAAGCCAAACTTTCAACTTTGCATCCTAAAAGCCCTAATGTATGGTTCATTTCTTCCATTCAGGGTCTTTGACGTTCCCTTCTGGGGTTGTGATATACTCTATTATCATTCTGTTAAGAATGGCAAAACCTCATGATCATCGACACCTGATGCTAATGCAAGCTGAAGAGGAGTGTGACCTTCTCCGTCTACAGCATGTGGATCTGCTCCCCTGCAATTCAGTTGCATTCATAGTAGTGGGAAAGATAACCAGTGTAAGCGAAATTATAAGTATATCTGTCCAAAAAGGATAACATACCCCAAAAGCGGAAACTTAAGAAAATTATGAACAAAAAAAAAAAAGAGTAAGAAAATGAAAAAGTCACCTTGTAAGAAGCAATTTTGCTATTGCAAAATTCCTGCCAATGACACAAATATGGAGTGGCATCCGACCTCTTGAATCGGACGCATTTATATTTGCTCCATACTGAAGCAGCAGCTCCACCATGCAGATATCGGTGGTTAAGCAGGCAAGATGAAGTAGTGAACAACTGTCGGGATGCTCCTTCTCGATCTGATCTTCGTTTTTATTTAACGAGTTCAAAGATCTTGATGAGGGGTCCAGAGAGTCAACTGCAAAGCAATCAAAGTTGTAATTAAAGGATTTCTTTGGTTTTTCCCATTACATACATTAATCTGGAGTTGTGGACAGAGGGGGAGGATGTACAATATGATGCATGACCATAAATAGTATTCACATCAGCCCCATAGCAAACAATGTAGCGGTATACAGCCCTTGGGTCATTAGAACGAACACTTTCCCACACCTCTTCTGCTACAGAGTGGAGACGCCGTTTGTCTGTTATCTTAGGAACAAAAGCTTTCTCTGCATACTGAAATAATCGGAAACCATCAACTCTACATCCGTAGGAAAAGCTAGATAATTAGGGGCAATACCTTTGCATGAATGAACAACTCCTTAACTGAAATGGGGTCATCGTGAGTAGGTTTCATTTTCACAAGTTGCTTATGTCCTTCAGAGTTGGAAGAACTACAACAAGAAGTAAAAAGGTTCATCATAGGAAGAGTTCTCCCATCAAATCAATTAGTCTGACTTACCCCGCAGGAATAACAGTTCTTGTAGGTCCCGAGTGCAACAACTCCTCCCAGATTGAGTTCACATAGATATTTCCCAGTGATTGAAACAAATCCAACACAGACGGTTCCCACACTTTAACATCAAGTGTCAGTGATCTTACCTGGGTAAAAGGTTAAATAAAAGCTGCATGAATAGGCAATTAAACATACATACAGCAAATAATGGTTGCATGAGTGTAACATAAAAATGATAACAAGTTCAACTCCTGAAGAATTCCGAGGGAAAAAAATATATTTCAAGTCCTTGGACCGAGCAAAATTTGTAGTACAGACAAACTAGATAACATGGTTAAAACAGTAGTCTCTGTTCCTGTTGTTGACATCTTCCTAACTTACCCAACCAAATATATAATGCTCTACAAATATTCCCTGATCCCTAAATTTCTTCAAGGAGTATGTGTTTGTTTTAGGTTGAGTACAAGTGAACAAATGGGCCAAACCAAAATGTATGTCCAAGAGACGCATGGTAACGACAAATAAAGTGTTACATTACACACTTTGTTATCCTAACTTTCATAACTTTTAATTTTAGGTGTCAAAATAAAAGAAAGAAATTATCACTCATTTCCTTTTTCTAGAATTAATTTATTTTTTTTAAATTGATTTTTTTTACAAAAAATTGAATTATTCAACAGACTTAAAATTTCTCCTATAACTCAATTTCCTGCAAAAATTCAAAATTTTCCTTTCCCTTTAAAAAACCCATGGTTCCTTTTTATTAGAAAAAAAAACTTAAATTTATCATAAAAAAGGACGACATTAAAGGAAATTAAAAAAAAATAACTCTCTTTGTAAAAACTGAAATTTTTCTATAAAAATCTAAACAATTCCATGTAAAACATCAAATTATTCCCTTTTAAAGAAAAAAATAAAATTAATTCTACAAAGGAAAAATAAAAGAAATTAAAAAGATAAAATAGATTTTCCAAGTAAAAATTCAAGTTTTTCTCCATAAGACCCAAGTTTAATTCTTAAAAGAATTAAGGAAATTAAAAAAAAAATACCAAAATAAAAACTTACTAAAGTTAAGTGACTAAAATGAGTGGATAATAATATTGCCTAATCCCAAATTAATGGTAAGTGATCAAAATGAAAATGATTTGTAACAACAGTGCCCTTTGTGCAATTTTTAATTTTTCGTTACCGAAAATAAAAACTTCTAAAAGTTGGTTACGAATGTGTACTTTACCCAAATAGAAAAGCTAAAACAAGATATTTCTCTCAGCTTCCCTATAGGTGTAAGGCATGCTTAGTTTCGTTCCTTAGCTCTTATTTTCCAGTCCTGTTAAAAAGTTTCAAAAGCTCAACCGCAGTATGTCACTGTGGAATTTTCTTAACATTCCTATGTAAACATTCATTAAAGGGATACAAAGTCTTTTCAGTTATTCCTATCCTTCAGTCAACTATGGGATTCTCATCATCAAAACATGTTAACAGCTTCATCGTTGACCACTAGTATACATACCTATGTAAACATTCATTTCAATACACAAGTAGGGGTGAGCAAAATCTGATTTGATTTAAAAAATTCGATAAAATATTCAAATTTTAAATTAAATAGTTCGAGTTATTTGAGTTAATCAAGTTATTTAAATCAACTCGAATAAAAAAATAAGTTTTTCAGTTTAACTCGAATGTGAATTATACAATTCGAGTTATCTGAAAATCCAAATAAGAAAAGGCAAAACTACGTCATTTTAATAAATATTTACCTTTTTTAAAGTTAAAAGTCAAAATTATTAAGTTAAAAGTAAAACTAAGTTGTTTTGATAAATATTTACTAATTAAGTTAAAAGGCAAAATCATTATATTGTTTATGTTGTTAAATAATTTTATACTTCGTTTACTAGTTAAATAATCAGTTCATGTAAACGCAACATTGAGTACAAATAATAAGATTCGTTAACTCGACTCTATTTGACTCGAAATTTTTTGACTCGATTCGATCCGATTCGAAAAAAAATCAAATTGAGTTCGGTTGCTAAAATAGGATTCGTCAACTCGACTAACTCAAAATTTTTTAATTCGATTCGATTCGACTCGATCGAATACTCATCCCTATACACGAGTGAGAGGTAATTCACTCTAAATTTTTTCTAATCTTTTTACTTACATTATCTACATGGTGTCAGAGCCTTCTTTTCAAACCCTAGAAATAAGAGCTTTTTGGTACTTACTATCTTAGCCTCTGTTTCTTCTCTCACCACCGCCCTTAGAAGTGTCGCAACACCATCCCTGACGAACCCCTAAAGTTTGGTGTCTATCAAGCCTGCCCATGAGTCTCACATTTTTCGCTATTTTTCACACGTCGGAACATGACGCCCACCTCGTCAAAATTCTGACTTCTGCTTGCTGTTACCGGTCTTGTAGCCATATTTTCTACAACCCTTTACTTCATTGAGGCCAAATAGTGTTGATTCAAAAGTCACTTTTTTTTAACTAATATATTTGACTACTGTAAGTATCTTATTAAAAGAACTTTTGTGTTTGAATTTCAAGTCTTTTAGAAGAGCAGAAAAGAAAATTGTTGCAATTAGTTCTGATAATCCCTACAACCTTCTAACTTCCACTAAGGTGTTTTTTTCAAATGAAATTCCGAATCTCAAGCATCTTCTGTCCCAAATTGATTCCAATGCAACATCTAATTTTGTGAAGTCAAGTAATGCATTTAATGCGTATCTAATTAACAAAATGCCTCTCAAAGCTCTTCATTTCAAGAGTCTCTTAGAAGTTTTAGAAGGGAAAAGAGATTATACAGCTCCTCCAAAAGTATTTGGATGTATTTGTTTTGTTCATACTGAGAGTGTTGGAAAGTTGGATCCACAGGCCTTTAAATGCATATTTATTGGGTATTCTCCTATAGAAAAAGGTTAAAAGTGTTATCATCCTCCATCCAGAAGGTATTTATGAACATTGCTTTCAAAGAAAATGAATCTTATTTTGGCACAATCCAATCACCTCTTCGGGAGAGAATGGAAGAGAAGAGATGATGACTATGCCTAGTTCTGTTCATGGGAATATTTTATTCGAAGAAAAGATCCTATTCAAGGGGAGACTATTGGGGGCTTGGATAAACCGAACTTAAGAACTTACTCAAAGAGAAGTGAGGCATAAGAAGCCATCTTGCATCCTACTCAGTGCCAGAAATCTTTTTTTCCTAGTGAGTCATTTTATGATCCCAATTCAACTAGTGATTTAGATTTATCCATTGCTCAAAGAAAAGGTGTCAAGATTTGAAGTGCCAGAAATCTTTTTTTCCTAGTGAGTCATTTTATGATCCCAATTCAACTAGTGATTTAGATTTATCCATTGCTCAAAGAAAAGGTGTCAAGATTTGAACTAAACCTTCTATATCTAATTTTAGTTCTTATGATTCCTCGAGTCCTTTCTATAGAGCCTATGTCTTATCCTTATCATTTATTTGTGTCTATTCCAAAAGATTAGCAGGAAGCTTTCAATGATCCAAGATGGAAATGAAGGCTTTAGCAAAGAACGAGACTTGAGAACTAGTTATTCCTCCGCTAACTGGCTGGTTGCAAGTGGGTGATTACTGTGAAACACAAGGCTGATGGTTCTATTGAAAGGTTCAAAACTAAACTGGTAGCTAAGTGTTTCACTCAATCTTATGGAGTGGACTATCAAGAGATATTTGCCCTTATCACCAAGATGAACATCATCAGAATCTTGGTATCTTATGCAACCGACCTTGATTGGGACTTGAAATAGTTTGATATGAAAAATGCATTTTTACATGGAGACTTAAAAGAAGACGTTTATATGGAGGTTCCCTTCAAGTTTTGACGATGAAAAGACACAAGGAAAAGTATATAGATTGAAGAAAGCCTTGTATGAGTTGAAGCAATCTCCTAGAGCATGGTTTGACAAATTCAGTAAAGCCACGACCACTTTTAGCTATCAATAGAGCAATGCTAATCATATACTCTTCATAAGACATTACAAGGGTAAGATTACTTTTCCTATAGTTTATGTTGATGACATAGTGATGATAGGGGATGACAAAGAGGAGATTACTCAATTAAAGAGGCTGTTGGTTCAAGAAATTGAAATCAAGACCTTCAAAAGCTGAAATATTTTCTGAAAATTGAAGTTGCCAGATAAAAAAAAGGGGATTTTTGTTTCTCAAAGGAAATATATTTAGATCCTTTGAAAAAATTCGATATGATAGGTTGCAAACCGAAAGAGTCACTGACTGAAAGCAATCATAAGCTGCAAGCAAAGATTGGAGAGTTGGTGGATAAAGAAAGATATCAAAGATTGGTAGGCAGATTAATTTAGTAAGTCAATTTATTTATGATCCTCAAAACTAACAAAAGTGTAATACTCAAGGGGGAATTAAAATTGCCAAGAAAAGACAAATTATACTTATATTGTGACAACAAGTCTGCCATCAGCATACTCAAAATTCAATGCAACATGATCGAACGAAACATGAATAGATCAATCGGCACTCACACCAAAGAAAAATTAACAATTGGTGTCTTGAGTTTAGTTCATGTGGTATCTGATGAGCAGTTAGTTGAGGTGTTCAGCAAATGATTAAACAATAGGACTTCTCATAATTTGGTTTGCAAATTGGGCATGTGTGATATCCATGCACCAACTCGGGGAGTGTTGGCAGCTTCATAGTTGACCAAACAGCGGACAAATTGACAGCTTAGCAACATTATACGAATTACATGATTATAGGAATCATATCACTGATTTTGTGGGATTTTACTATTATTTACAACTTGCATTTCTTCCTTAGACTTGTACCCCTAGTATAAATACTTATCGTATAAATACTTATGTAAACATTCATTCCAATACACAAGTGAGAAGTAACTCACTCTAAAATTTTCTAATCATTACTTCTCTTTTCTACAAAACATTTTGAATGTTGAGTCAAAAGTAACTATTTTCACTTAGAAAGAAAAAGAAAGCTACTTCTGCTATTTAGATCCTTCTATATTTGAAAGGTCCAATCGCCCAAACAAAAGCTTTTTCAAGAAAATACTGAACATCTGCCAATAGCATTTCTTAGAAAGACATAAGGTTCCAGAGCAAATTTATACGGCATACCTTTGATATATGTACACCAAGATTGCGGTGAACTCCGGAACATTCAATGCATATAAGTAGACCAAGGTTTAAAGATGCCCAGTCTGGCTCAGGTGCACCACAATCAGCACATTTATGATTCCCGGCTACTTTTCTTAAGATATCAATTGGCTTTTCACTCTTTCCGCAATATTCTTGATGCTGCGAACTTCTAGGTATGTCTAAAAGACTTCCAGGTGAGAGATTCTTACATTTATATTGTCCAATTGACATCGGATAACCATCAGGGTACCCTACTAGTGAACTGTTATCACTAGTAAAGTAATCACCACTTCCCGCGCGGAAAGCAGAGAGACACTGACATAAACGTTGCATGGAGAAAGAAATCAGAGGATACGTAGTGAGGAAAACTTGATTAATGCCTCCTTTTCACAATCCAAGAAAATCAACTTTTAAGAAAATTAAACAAATATGCATCTCATTTTGTTTTTTGGCTGAGGAAGAAGAACGATTGCACAGTTCAATGCTTTTTCCCACATTTTGTTTAGAGGAAAATTTAGTTAATTACCTTCTCAGGTGTTTGGGAACTCAGTAAGGAAGTAATCACTCCAGTTATTTTTTCAATCCAATCCCTTTGGTCTAGTGCATTTTCTGCCTGCATTGCCAAGTGAATTCTTTCAGCAATTTATTGCTAATTTAATCATTTCACACTTAATAACCACAAAACATTACCAAGAAATAAATTCTAGTAAAAAATGAAAGCATCGATTATGCATTCACCACAAAATTGAAATGTTGAACAAATACCTGCAATGTATATATTTTTGTTGGTGAGATAATTCTGAAACAAAACATTAAATCTGTTTGATCTGCGTCAAACTTGATTGTTGATGTCAACAAGTTTACTGTATGGCGGGTAACAGATTTTTCATCAGGTACAGCACTATGGTTATGAGAAGAAAGCCATCGGCTCAGCAGCCCAGGACCATTTTCAGAACTACTCCTTTGAATAGTAGACGGACTTCCAGCTGCCTGAATGAGTACAATTTAGTATGGGAAAATTTTACAGCCCATATTATTATTGTAGGTGAGCTTTCATTAGGGGCTTACAGAAGACCAGGCAAATGGTTTACGATAGTAGTACAGCATCCCTCGACTATCGAGAACAAAAAACCTTCTCTTCCAATCACCTCTTAGGTTTGAAGAACGTTTTGAAAGATAACCTTGTCGTATGGTTTGAACCTGAGTAAAAGTAGTATAAAAGAATGAAATGCAAAGAAACTCCTTTAAAAATACAAAATCATTTAAATTAAAACTAAGATAAAGATTATCTAAGAGAACCATGCAAAAGGACATCACCTTTCCCTTCGCAGCAGATTCCATAACTGCCTCAATAACTTTTTGGGATCCCCTTGTAAAAGGTTGCATTCCATCGGCTACAGGAAGGCCAGCATTGCTTAACTGTTTACTTTCTCGATCTATCTGCCTAATATGTTCTTGCATCCTTTCACATAGAGATTCTTGCTCATAGTTCGAACATTCCCTAGACTGTTGTGCGTAAGCTAAGACCTGCAACCCAGAAGCACTAGTATCAGAAGTTCGAGAGATGAAAATTTCAAAGATGGAAGAAACAAGTTTCTGAGGTAAACTTTATTCGCAGAAAACTTGAGAAAAAATACATATTTCCTCATTCCAAGTTTCCCAAGGAATTGCTTGCTTATGGGAACTCTGTTGGACTCCACAAATCAGTAAAGGAACTGGATTCAGATGTAGAAATGGAGGGAAAATAAGACTGATTCTCTTGAGGTAAAGTTTTTTCTCTTTACTAGTGGGAAAAAGGTTTGTCAAAGCAGTGTTTGTGGAGAAAATGTGATTCAGGATTATGACTTCCATCTACTTGGACTAACCCAAGATACTGTGCTAGTGATTTCCACCAGAATAACAGTATCATCCCTCATGGTATCAATTGAAAAAAAGATTTAAGAATTTTGAGTCATTATCAAATACTACTGTGGACTAGTGTCATTTGCTTTTTGCAGTAAAGTAGATAAGAAAGATCATATCTGAGCTCTTATCATACCTTTTTTCTCAAGTAGAAATCAATCTGACTGTAGCAGGTAGCTGGCAATGACAAAACTAGTATTATAGCTCCATTAATGTGTCATGGGAGCTTAATTTAGCATTGTAGTCCAATGAAGTTTGTTTTGTATTCTCGTATCGAGAATAAAGTCAACTATATTCTCAATGTTAGGATGATTGTTTAGTTTTATTACCTTTGGCCACCACAGACACTGGCAACAAAAGTTTTGCTTCAATTAACGATACGTGCATAAGCTGGACAAGAAGAATTTCAACCCTATGGTTTGAGGGCACTAATTTTTTGCACCCCTCTAATTTTTGCTATGACTTGCTGAAATATTTGGCTTTCTTTGCTAGCTACAAAGTAATAACCTTCATCTCTATAAGAGGTTTGTTGGTAGATTCTTTCAGAGGTTCAATTTGTAAGGAAAGCAATGTAAGAAAAAGTTAATAGCATGTCTTAGCTACTTTTTGTAGTTACAAAGTTTTGGCAGCTAGTTTTAGCAGCTTCATTCAATCTCTTTTCTATTTTAAACAAGTTATAGACTGGATGAAAGAATCTTAAGACCTTTAGCATGTTAAAAGGTATTGAAAATTAATGTTTCGTTTCATCTTATAGGAGGAAAAGTTAAGATGACGAACCTGGTTAATGAAAGGTTCCATCTTATGTAAGAGTTCATATCCCTGCAAGGAACAAGGGTTCAGAAGTTGAAGATATTAAAAAGATACCAACTGTAACAGGAAAACAAGTCATCATTTGAAATGTTCCACACCTGTTTGAAGAACCGTAGGTGAGCATCCATCATCCCACTAACAGCCTCCAAAAATTCAAATCTCTTTTTGGCTTCAAACTTGGAGAGAGTACTAACCTGGACACAGAACATGTATATTTGAAGCTTCAAGTAAACGAATATAAAAAAGAACAAGCACTTGTTGGCAAAAGTAACTTACCAGATTGAAGCGGGCTAGCTCAAATGAGGTTTTAGCAGTATGCAATTCCTGGAATGTCTCTCTACCAAATTAGATTTTGAAAGATAATGGTTAACCATTACAAAATAGCCCAACATTTTATGCACTTGTAGGATAAACTTTGGGTCAAGAAAAAGTTAATATTGTATATACCTCCTCTATGGCTGCAGCTACATCAGTCCTAGTGCTTTTCCTTAAAGATAGAAACTTCTCTCGTGCCTGTATGCCAAAATGGGCAAAAACACCAATGGCCACCATAAAGAATATACCAGCTATAATGTTTTAAAGAACTAACTTTACAAGAATAGTTTAGTAAAACCAGTTCTCAGGTTCATAACGCCTGGTTGTTTCAATCCTAAATGAAGTCTTATGCATGCATTACTCATAAGAATATCAAATGATTATTGCTGATTGGAAAGAAGACTTGATTTAGGTTTACTCTTTTTTTTTAAAGGCTTCAATTTAGGTTTCCTTGATTGTTGCTTTAGCTACATGCAATTTGTTTCATCAAAGTTGCTAAGGAAACCATTATTGCTTAATATAAGAAAATAATTTAAATGAACATGCTTTTCAAATATAATTATTTTGTAGAAAAAAAACCAGCCATTCTTTTATTTATAAACCTTCATTTTAATTTATAATTATTTAAAGTATCATCGGTTATTTTTATAGAAACATTCCTTTTTCCATTTACTTACAGAAACCAAAAGCAAGTAGCAAAGGAAACAACCAAACAGAGGCCTTATGATAATGTTGAATTGGCCCTGTTCCCTATTGCCACCATTCCCCCTTCTGGTTTTTGAGTGCGTCATCAAAAATCAACATAAAGGAAAGTTTACAAATGGTATTCTAGAATGTGGAATAACCTATCAAAATGTCGTTGGTAACATGGTATTTTCTATTTTCAATAAGATCCGCATATGCTTCAAAGGCCCAGAAATTTTCTACCCATTCATTATCAATAAATTTAAATTTACAATCAATAATCATCACGATGATTAGAGGCATCCTTAATACTATAGAACTGAATCATAAAGAAGGCAAAGAAAAAGAACTGTTTAACTTTTTGATTTGAAATTCACCTGATCATATGTAAGTGAAGCCTTGTCGAAAGGTTTTCGGGCATCCTGAAACAATGGTTTAACAGTGGGTCAGAAAATATGTGAGAAACCAGTTCACATCATCAAGACTGTCACGTATTAAGTTGTTTCATTATTTGAGTGAACTCAGATAGAAGCTGGTCACCGGAGTCTGCAGTGATATAGAAGCAGGTGACACCATTTGTAGCCAGGTAAGAAGGCGGTAAAAGAAGATAACCATAGACCTTATCCATCTAGGACAAATATGACAAGGAACTGAACTTATCCACTATGCATGCAGACAAATAAGGCATTAATGAGACTCTGCTGTTCTCAAAAGTACCCTAGGAATTTTCAATGGTACATGTAGGCAAATCAAATGTCATAAAAGTGCCCACAACATTCTCATTTTTTAACTTTCTCCTTTCCAACAGCAACAAAGAGAAATATTCCGCTAAAAGTAAAAGTTGGCACTATTCTCCCAATACTGTTACATTAAATCATGTGAAGATAAGAAGTGAAAGAAGAATGGAGAAATTCTAAACAATATCGTAACAAAGAAATCACTGTAACTTCGGAGCTGAAACTAGTGATAACTAACAAAATATCAAGTTATTTTAATAAATAAAACACCCGTCATTAAGATGATAAGAACTTAGATGAAATATCTCAGATGATAAAAAGTACCTTGATATCTTGCAGATCGATATTGACAAACTGCAGCAACCTATCATTTAGCATGTGCTCTATCTGAAAAAAGTAAATTACATGTGTTAAAAATGGAAGTAAATTAATTAAAAATATTTCACCATATCTCATAAACTAACTACTTTGATAGGATGGAACAACTTTAAAAAAAAACACTTCTAATTGTAGCAGACAATGTCAAGCATATTGCAAGAGAGAGAATGACCTACCATAGAGCAGTTGAATGTGCTAGCAAATTTTAATGGAAGTGATGTGTCGTGTAAGGAAGTGAAAGAAATTTGACATAGGCATACAAATTATAATTGATGAACAACTACCCAGTTCATTCTTGTAAGATCACACCTTAATGTAATGCTATAGATACTTTAGGTGTAAATAAATCTTGAAGACAAAAATCCTACTTATTAAATCATTTAAATAGTTAAGGCCTGAATTTGAGTCTGAACATTTAGATTTGGAAACTTATACTTGCTCTAGAGGAGAAGAACCCAATCACCTTCCTTCTATTGTATCACAGGCTTCTTCTTGTTGTGAATTCTTGAGGTTGGTCATTAGGTGCATAATTAAGACTTGCATTGTCCTTTTTCTTTGTAATTATTCATAATTTATACTAAAATTGCTCAAGATGAAACCGATTCTACAACTACAAATTTTAATAGAGATTTATACTCCCAAGAGTAAATCATACACAAACTTAAGTAATATCACCAAATTCAATTGTCAAAAACCCTATAGAAAATATAAACATATTACACAATGTTTTTAACAGTGTATCACTGAAATCACAAAAGTCACTACCTGTGAGCGAAGAACTTCCTTGTATGAGGCAATTTCTCTTAATGCAACAGTGAAATTTGTCATGACTGGGCCTGAATTCCATCATTAAGAACAGCACTAATATGATGAGCAATTTATTGCATTTCCTGACCTTAAAAATCGACTTACTTTTTGTATACCAGCCTTGACATCAGTTTAAGTAACACCATAACACCAAAATAGCAAAATGGCCTAATTTACATAATAAATGCATAAGTAGCTAAGTAAAAAAAAAATGTTGACCATACGAGATTATTGTTCAAAAAAAAATATCTTTTCAAGTATCTCCGTTTTAGTACATTTTATTGAAACTTAACAAATTCAGTAATTAGCATTGATTTGTTCAGTTTATCAAAGAATGAAACAAACATTTCTTCTTATGCATCTCCTCTTAGGTACCAATTTATAAAAATTTGACAAATTCAAATAATTAGCATTTATTTTTCCTCGAACAAATTTTTTAAAGCATTTGCCTGTTCCCAAGGTGATAAGGACACAGGATGTATGGACAACACAGAACGGATCAAAAGTAGCACAGAAAATAGACGTGATAAATCCAGTTAACACCATGCAATGCTTAAACGGACTTAGTCTTGAAGTAAATCGCAGCATATGCATTTTTAATGTATTACTCAAAGAAGGTTAGGAAGCCAGAATGTGTACCTCCAAAAGCAACACATATAGGATCATTTTGCTCCCCTCCAAAAGTCTCAAGGGCATTTACGAAAGCAATGTCACCAGCATACCCCTCTACAAGCCCCTCTCTGGTATTTAGAAGGAATAGACCATGTGAGATCATTCAATAATATAGAATTGGAAATACCTGTTATGTGGCTGAAAAAATTTATATAAAATTTATATTGTTTTTGGGAAAGAATTAGGTAAAATAAAATGACTAGTTTTCTCTTAAAAGTGAAAATTCATATATATCCCTAGTGGTTTTTAGAACTACCCTTGATTGAGGTGGTCAATTGATGTAACTTTGATTTGTGACCCTAAACTCAGTTAGAATTTCTGTTAATAGTAATATTAAATTCAAGCAAAAATAAAACTTGGACAGCAAGATAAAAAATTAACGATTCTTATTTGAAATTTTTGTGGACTTACCAATTTTTAGATTAATAGAAGAACTATTAGCTTGAGCTTGTGTTACTAGTTACAAGATATGAGTTTCAGTTTGTTAGCTCTTATATAACTTAAATTAGAAGATTAGTATTTAACAAATAGCATGTTATCACGTTATATCCCCATTCTCAAGGCTGCTCAGGTTGAGGTGGCCTAAGGTCTAAGAAGGCTTAAACAAAACAAAGAAGGAGATCCATAAATAGGAAAGCAAGTGCATATCAAGCCATTGCTTGAGACACCATTAACAACTCAATAACACCACAATAAACATCAGTTAAGAGATTGCTCTTCAAAAAGGGTGTATACAAACGATTGAAACAATAACAAAGATGTAAACCTACGTGTATTTTCGACATCCTTTATAAAACTTTAAACATCTTCCTCGCATCAACTCGGCATTCTCTTCCAAGCATTGCATCTGTTTCAGTAACCAATACAACAATTACTGCCAATATACAAGATAAACTAACCTAAGCATAATGCAAAATTACTAATAATACTAAGATTGATTTTAAAATGTTAAATGAGCAAGTACTATTGAGCTTTCCTTAAAAAATTACACTACTTAAAAGAAGCATAAGGTTCCATTTAAAGCAGAGCAAGAAATGTTCTCGAAAAATAGAAACAAATTCATCGTTAATCCTGGAAAGATTACGTTTATTTTTTTTTTTTTTTTTGTTTTTTTTTTTCAAAATAAACAAGATGACTAAACGAATGAAATTACCATTAAAAGATTTTATTACAGGCAAATGCAGATTGATAAATAGTGAATTCATATGGAAATAGACAAAGAGATCGTAACATAACCTTATATTCCGCTTCTAGTTCTCTTAAAAGATTTAACTAGGCATGCGATCTAAATGAAAATTTCATTTTTATCTGAAATAATTAGCGGCAAATAATTGCATCATTAAACAAGAAGAAGAACCTCTTGCCGAAGCATCGGTGTATCTTCGAGTTTGGTGAACTGCATTTTTGGAGAAACGCAGAATTTGGGTGGATCTTCTTCGTTTTGTGTAATGAAATTAATTATGAAAAATGAGAGTGAGAAATGGATTTTATTTTATCTGTGTTTTAGGTATGGGAGGCTTTGAGAAAAGGGCGCAAAATTAAGAATGGTGAAAAGAGATTTTCATTTTTGTAGTTAGAAACTTTGAACTTCCTCCGCGAACTTTTATGGCTGTAACTATTTTTTAAAAAACAATGACAATTCAAAACATAACCCGCCTTTTCTGCTTCTCTCTCTCTCTCTCATACTTCTTTCCTTTTTCAAAAATTACCAAAAAGTAATCGCATTTTGCTTTAAAACAAAAAAAACTAAAAGCATAATTTAAAAGGGGGTTTCATTCTTATAAAATTATACAAACTATAAATAAAAGTGGTGACTGAATATTTCTTATATACAATAATTTTGTTGAAAATTCTAAATAATAATTATTAGATAACCACTCTTATTAAAATATTGATAATAAAAAACTCGAAAAGATTTCTTAACCGTATGAAAGGAAAAGTATACTTGGGAGGTCCCTGTATTATAGGGACTAGATAAATTTAGTCTCTCTATTATTAAATAGATTAACTTAGTCTTTGTATTATTAAAAAGCATCAAATAAATCCAAGTTGTAACAAAGTTAACATTTGTTGTATAGAAAATGTCTTAAAATTATTATATTTTAATTGCGGTTCAATTCAAAACAAAGATTTTATTTACGAAAACATTATTAACTCTGGGAAACAGTTAATGACATTTTATTAAGTAAATGTTACGTCACACTCGGTTTTCTTTAAGTTCTAAAAATGAATGGAGAGTTGGGAGTTAATTTAATAAAATATTAAGTTGGCGGGCTCTATTGGAAAACTTGAAAAATTTTGGTGGTTGATTGGTAATTAGTTGGGAACCAATTCTGGTTCGGTTACATTGGAACCGACTAGTTCCTTAGTGGGAGACAAAATGATGGCCGATGGATGGTTACTTGAGGCCTTGAACCGTGCGTAAGAAGGGTTATATATACAAGAGAGGAGGATTATTTTGAACGTAAAATTCTCCTCATTTCTGTTTTCCTTTTCAATTGTCTTCTTCGATTGCTCCGAATGAGAGAAAATTGAGGAAATGTTGCATGGGCAATGATCATGAGGATTGAAGTTAGGGAGTAGAGGATTCAAGGAACTAGTAAGTCTTTCTATCTTTTTGTATTCATGGATTGAGAAAGGGGAGTAAGGATTTATAAAATCTCTGAAAAGCTTTTGAATGATATTGAATTATGGGTTCTAAGGTTTGAATACTTTCGACTTAACCGATATATATGGTTTTCATGCCTAGCTGTCAAGACGAAGGAAACTCTAGGGTTTGGACAAGCTAAGCTGGCGAGGATGAATGACTTAATCTGAGTTTTTATACTCTATTTTGGGTGCTATTTGTTGTTATGCTGCCAAAATGATCTACTTGAGTGTTTGTTCTAAGTCCAGATTAAAATCCATGGTTGTATATGATTATGATGGATGGGGTAAACTGTGCATGCATAATGTCATGGATATATAAATATATAGATAATTGTTGGTATGTTCTTTGAATGCACGATTTGGGTTTGGATTGATGTATTGAAATATGGCGTGCTATATGTTATAGTAATAAGTGAATTGTTGTTTATAAAAAAACATGTTTTTAAAATACGGAACATGGAGGGGGTTATTATGATGGGTAATATAAAGATAGGAAAAATTGACATGATAGAGGAATGGGCGGATTGTTATGGGATACAAGGGAGTTTGGCGACATCGTGGAACGAATATCTACTGGTCCTTTAGGGTGACACCATGATGACAGGATATAGGTTCTTCGGGGCGACACCTCGAAAGTGATTTACTGATTCTTCGAAATCAATAGTTCATGGTTAGCCATGGCATGATCTAGTTGTGAACAGGTACACTTTATGGCGAAATAGAGTCTGTTAGGATGGTTAAAAAACCTGTTAAGGCACAAAAAAAGAGGAAATCACTATATGAATCATACAGCGAGCAGTCTGACAGAATAAGCATGGTGCATCTACAAACGTGGTAATAAGAGGATTTGCCAAAATGTGAAGGCAAGTGGAACTGGTAAAAATGTTTTAATGTAGGTATATGTGAGAGGAATGAGCAATTCCTTTAAAGTATTGCCAAATAGGTATTTGTCATAAGAGTCTGCAAAAGTTTGATGAGTAAACCAACTTTGGCTGTAATAAAACAAGGTGATTATGTAAATATTAGTCCTAAGTATTCATAGGTAAAGAGGGAAGTCCATCGAGGAATCTCTTAAGAAGGAAGTCCACCGGGGACTATCTTGGGTAGAAAGTTTGTCAGGAAATAATGGAAGAAACGGAGGTCTGTCAGGACTATATAGCGTAGGGAAGTCCACTTGGGACTATCAAATGTGAAAACCTGCCAAGGGAAATCTAATAAAGAGATAGTCTACAGGGAACTATTTGTTATTGGAAGTATTTTAGTAGAATGGTCTGAGGCGGAAATGTCTTCCAAGACTATTTATGAGTATAAGTCTGCAAAGAACGGGGTTATCATATATCAACCAAAACTCAAATTCAAGACAATAAATGAGATTGTCAGTAAATGCGTCTTCTTTACAAAAAGGGTTTAAGCGCATGCTAATTCATAAGAAGAAATTTTTTTGGGTAATGCAGTAAGTCTATTTTGAGTTCAGTGTGGAATGAAGAGATTAAGGTAAGGGTCCGCAGTTGTAGCGAAATGTCTGATAGCCCACCAAAATTAATCGTCAAACCGTATATTCGCGTATATGGTACCCTGATGAGTCGAGCCAAAAAGGTAAAATGGGAGCCTAAGATGGAGCTAGATAGGGTTGGGCCCCAAAAAGGGGTTGTTTGAAAGAGTGCGCTTATGATCAGATCAATCGGTATGTCCACCATCGATCAATTCAAAGAATGCATAAGCACTAGCTACGCCAGTCTTACTACAAAATCTTCTAAGTTTTGTCAGAGATTTTTAAATTTTGTACTCTTATTCCTATTTACCCAAAACTTGACAGCCTTTGATTTTTGTTGTACAAAATCTCATTAAGTTCATCTGAACTTACGATTGTACTGCTTTGAATGCAAGATTAAGGAATGACTTAAGGGTCATAGAGGGTCCAAGCCAAACATCGCCAAGTTTATGAATGGCACCATCATTGTACCATGTATATAGAGGGGCACCCTTAGAGGCTATGCATCGGGGTTCAAATAAGAAGGCTTTTATTAAAGTTTTAAATTCCCAAGTCACTATATACTTATAAACTTAAATCTGGTCAATAAGGAAATTTTGATTATAAGAACTTTAGAAGTGGTAGAAAATTTATCTGTAGTGATATTTTGTAACCTATTGTTAACTAAAGAGATTAGAGTGAAGTTATGTGTAAATAGGAAACCTATCTTGGCATTTAAAAGTTGAAATAAATCAATATAGAATTGTTATTAAGTATCTGGGGTTGATTGTGACACTTGGTACCTGGACCCAGCGATCGGGTCAGGTATAAGGTGTTACATGTTAACTATATTCCAATTTGGCCTTATTTTATTCTTGTTGATAGTATGAGGACTAATTTGACCATTTAATATTAGAGGGACTAATTTGATCAAGTCCCTATATTAATTTGGTCTGGGACTAATAAAAGGACCTCTCAAGTACATTACTTTTCTTTTTAATGAAAGTTGAAATCAAGATAAGCATGTCATACATATAAGATAACATTTCATCCAAATTAGGGAGAATTTCATTTAGTTATATTTGCATTTTGATCATACATAAAAACCAAAAATTAAAAATCTTGTAAGGTTTTTTAAAAACTGAGTGGGAAAAGGATCTTAAATAAAGCCCCAACCTTCATTAATGGTTCTTAAGTGATAGAATAGTAACATTTCAAGCCAATTTTGCCCTAGCTTCACCCAATAATAAGTGTTTTCCTATTAGGGTCATTAGATGGGTTTCCTTAAAAGGTGAAAATTTTGTATACATTTGTATGAAAGATTACCAATAGTGACTAGAACATAAATTGATGGTTGTTGAGTTAATGATTATGCACTAAAGACTAATTTAATTAGTAACTACCCATGAATCTCTACTAAGTTAAATAATTATTGGCCAAATTGAAATAGTTATTACTATTTTGATTCTTATAATTATTTTAGATTCACATGTTAAGTGGATAGACGCCCATGTTTTTACTAATTTATTATGGTTGCCTCAAAGTGATGTAGTCTAGTAGGTGTGAGAATTATTGTTGCAATGACTACATTTTTGAAAAGTTTAATGTCAGAAGCTTCCATCATTTAATATACTTTAAAATTGCTAAACATAAGGAATATTTACTTACATACAAAGATAATTAATTTGTATAACACCTTGCACTTGACCTGGACGGCAGATCCGGAGATAAAACGCCACATTTGTTGCCCAAGCAGCTTAGAAAATATTTAAAACAAGCATCGAAGCTAAAAATTAAACTAGTGTGGCAATCTCAATTGAAGAATGTCATGAGTGTTAAATTCACTTAAATGAAATCAGCCGGGCCCACATGCAACAATCCAAGGTCAAATATGGTCAAACACAGAGCTAAGTTCTGAGTCTTAGGTCAAACTAGCAAAATCTAAGGCTTTGTCTCGAGATAGTTAAGTCATGTCTAAACCTGATCATGGGTTGGCCTGAATCGATGCAAGGTGTCTATGCCCATTACTAGGCCCGAGCCCAACTCGAAAAATGGGCAAAAAATTCTGCCCAAGCTTGACCTAGATTAAAAATGTTAAACTCAAGCCCCCCATATTAAAAATTTTTAGATTATTTTTTATATAAAAAATTAAAATATAATACATAAAATACACTAAAAACATTAAAATAAAACAATAGCACTACATTAAAAATGTATTTAAATAGCACTATGATAGTTGCAACTTAGCAAGCAAATACCTCTAAAATAGTAGAAAAATTAACAATAAAACAATAGTTATACAATATTCAAACGATAACAACAAAATAGTAGCAATATAAAAGACAAACAATTCTTGTTGGAAGTTTGAAATTAGAAATACTCTGTTCTAATCCACTCTATACGACAACAAAATTGACCGTGTAAAATAAGTTTACCTCTCTCTCCTTACTCATAAGTTGCCAATTTTGTTTAAATAATTAGCATTATCCTACTATATGTTTTCTTTTAACTAAAGGGGAAAAAAAGAGTCATTTAAATATTGGTTCTCTATAATGAATTTGGAATTTTGAGGCTACAATTGAGTCATTAAACCATAAATATTTCTATAATAGCTGTAGAAAAATATTTAACAAATTTAAACCAAAAAGAAGAGTAAGATTAAAGGTTTTACAAGTCTAATTATGGTCTCGGATTGACACTTCTTTCGTTTATGTTTTCTCTTAGTTAACCTTCTATGCTGAAATAAAGAGTATTAGAGAACCACAATATATGTCAATGGAGAATGGTGTTGCCCGACTTGCTAGCAGTGTGTGTTGAGGGAATCAATAGTAGGTGTGTGGTGCTGGCTAGCGAATGATGATGGTGGTGGCCAGTGGGTGTTGGTAGAGATTAGAGAGAACCACAACAGATGTCAATGGAGAATGGTGTTGCCCGACTTGTTGGTAGTATGTAACAGACTAATTTTCAGTGGTGTCGGAAACAGTGATTTGAGATCACTAAATCCAATAAGTGAGTTTGAAAATTTAATAAATTAATATTTATTAGTCAAGGGATATTTTAGAAGTATTTTTAAATTAGTGAATTTTGTGATTTTAAAGAATTTATTAAGTAAATTGGGTCGAAAACGGGGTATCGAGATCTCAATTTCATAAATCAGGCCGTAAATATTTTTATAAATACTTACAGAGTGTTAGTGAATTAGTATTAAAGTTTCGTTAGAAAATTCTAACGTTTTGATAGTTAATTAATTAAAAAGGACTAAATTGAAAAAGGTGCAAAACTTGCTAATTAAAGGAATAATGATTAAATAGCATAATAGATAATTAAGGGAGGATCAAATAGGTAATTAAGCACATGGGCAATGGCTGGACGGCATGTGGGAAGAAGAAATAGACAAAATAGGTGTGAACTAAGGGCAAAATGGTAATTTGGTTAGAATTAAAAATAAAACTAGTGACCAAATTGAAATTCTAGAAAAATCTTCATATTTCTCCACAAAAATAGCCATTAAAGAGTCTCTCTAAGCTATTTTTTCATATTTTCGCTACAAGTAAGTTCAATTCTTGATTATTTCTTGTAAATTTTGTGACTTTGATACTTTTACAACTAGGTCCAACTATTGAATTCACTAGTTTTTTGATTTTATAAGTGATTTTGAAAGTTTCCATCGATGAGTGTTGGAATTTTATGATGAATAAGCATGCATTTGAAGTTTTAATTTTGTTATGTGATGATTTTATTAAGTGGTTTTAATATAAATTGATTTTTAGGACCTAATTGTGAAAAAGTTAAAAATCAGGGTTTGGTGTTGAAATTATGAATATCAAAGGCTGTGTGGTAGCCTAAAATTATTAGATAAAGTGTTAATTGAGAAAAATTACTTCAATTGATGGGTTAATTGACTAGGGACTAAATTGTAAAAATTATAAAATTTGGGGTAAAAGTATAATTTCAAAAATTAAAGAGTATAAATTGTGAAGTGAATTAGAACTGAATTAGATGCTAATGAACGGAAATTTTATATTATAGACCAAGAGCTCAAAGAAAGTCGTGGAAAAGAGAAAATAGCTTATTAGTTCCTGAACTTTCTACAACTTCTGCAAACTATCCCAAGTAAGTTCATAATGTTGAAATTTCATGATAAATTGATGATTTAGGAATGATAAATTGTATTATTTCATATCTTTATTATTGATTTATGATTATTGTAATAATAAGGAGATCAAATTGGAGGTTCAAATTAAGTTGAACGTAAGATTGAGTACGATTGTTCCATGTTACAAGATGAATTTGACGGATAAGACCATGGTTGGACCATGGAAAAGTGTTAAATGTAAGACCATAGCTGGGCTATGGCATTTTAGTGAAAAGACCATAACTGGGTTATGGTATCGTGAACGTAAGACCATGGTTGAACCATGCCAATATATGTATAAGTGTAAGACTATAGCTGGCTTATTGCATCCTAATGATAAGACCATAACTGGGTTATTGCATTACGAGTGTAAGACCATGGCAGGGCCATGGCAATATTCGTGTAAGACCATAGTTGGACTATGGCATCAAGAAAACGATGTACTCAAATCTGTAAGATGTTCACTAATTTTACAAGTATTGGTAAGTGTCATATGGATTTATGATGGAATAATTTAAGAAGTTTTTTATATTGAGCTGAACCAAGTGAATTTTATTAATTGAAGTTGTGATTGGCAGGCAATATTAGTGAAATGCCCTGTTTAATGTTTTATTATAGTTTGTTCGGTAAGATTTATTTTAAAGCCTATGAACTTACTAATCTTCTATAAGCTTACTCTTATGTGTTCAATGTTCTATGTAGATTGAATTGAGTTCGGAGGTTTGGATCAACACATCGGAACACACTATCCAGATTTCTACTGTAGATTTTGTAATATAACCTATGGTTTATATTGTAACATCCCGAAATAGGGCCTAAACGGAATAGTGGTTGCGAAACCACAAATTCGAGGTAGAAAAATTTATTTTATTATTATTTTGAGGTTCATGATATAATTGCATGATTGTGTGAAAATTTCGTGATGAAATTCTATGCATAAAGTGCTTAAGTTGAGATTAGGGACTAAATCGAATAATTTGCAAAACTTGCATTCTAGAAGTTTTAGTATGAAATTGCTTTGGAATATTAATTAGGAGGGTTTAAATAACAATTTGACCAATTTTAAGTTCATGGAAAAAAATTAGGACATGGAAGGAATTTTTGAAAGTTTAGTAAGGAGGGGCATTTTGGTCATTTGGTTATTAACATTAATAAAAAGGTAAAAAGATGACAAAATTGTATCATCTTCTTCATTAGCACGAAATTTCAAGGGTTCTCCATAGCTAGGGTTTGTTTCAAGCTTTCAAGCTCCATAATCAAGAAGAGCGAAATTCGGGAGTAGATCGAGGAAAAGAAAAAGTAAAGGACTAAATTGTAAAGTTTAGTCACATTTTGTATCGAGGTAAGTTCTGAGTAAATAAATGCAATATTCTTTTATTTTACATTATTATTTTCAATTTCCAGCATTTATATACTTATTTTATGAGAATATTTAAAGTCGAATTAAAAGTAGTGAGAGAAAAAGCATTAGGAAGCCCCGTTTAAACTTTAGGAATGTTGATATTAGGATATTAGGGTTGACAGGACAGACAGATAGAGAAATGAGCCATGTAAGCCCATATATATATATATATGGCATTGGAGGCAGGAATAATTCATGTAAGTCCATGTCGAAGACATGGCATTGGCGAGGATATTGACAGACGAAACGACCTAATATCCTTAGTATTAGAGTGGTTCAACGGGTTCGGGGATATCTGAGTTAGATTACAGTGAATTAACAGCAAAGGAAAAGTAGATTATATTTATGAAAAAGGAAAGGTCAGATAAGAAAGAAGGTAAAGGAATAAAGAAGAAGATAGAAATTGAGAAGTAAAGAAATTTATGATGTTAGATGATATTATGCATAATTATCCAATATGTTGAATGTTGTGATTTAATTGCTTGTAAGCTTACTAAGCGTAGTGCTTAATCTCTTTATTTTCTTCTTCTTATAGTACTTATCTAGCCACTCGGGGATCGAAGGAAACGTCGGAGGCCGATCACACTATCAAAGAAATAACTCGGTATAGTTAGACGTTTTGTTTTGTGTATGGCATGTATAGAAACTTAGCTATTTTTAGTATAATATGAACAATGAATGATGTGTAAATACTTGCTAGAGATTAGCTAATAAAAAAAAATGGCCGATGATATGCATGTTTATTAATATGTATGATTGAATGGTGGTTATCACATGAAAATTATGAAAAATATGAAAGTAACCTAAAAACAGATTCAAATAACAGAAATGACGTGACTTTGAAAAATCACTAAAAATTGTGTAAACATATTTTTAAGATGAATAATATATGAAATTAAAGCTTATTATGTCTATTTTCTTATGGAATAAGCAAAACAGGTAAAGGTATTATATTTTATGAGATATCTGAGTTTTAGTGAAACAGGGTCAGAGCAATTTCTAGATCCCCTGTTTCAAATTTGGAAATTCACCATAAATTGTACAAAAATAATTAGGTGGTTTAATTTATATGGTTAGAATCCTTATTGAATCTAGTTTTAATAGAAACAAACGGTATAGTTTTATTAATTTTTTACAGGGAGAAAAGTGGTTCATAGTAAGTAGAGGTCAGTACAGTCAACTTCTGAAACAGGGGTAACTTTAACTAATAAACTGTACTAATTGGCTAAGTCAAAAATTATAGAAAAAAATTTGTGGATAGATATATGAGTCTAGTTTCAGGAAAAATTTACGGATCTAAATTTTGAGTTTCGAAACTCAAGATATGAATTTTTAGGCGACTACGACGCAGAATGACAGCACATTCCGAAAAGTTTAAATAAAAAAAAATAAAAAAAAAATTTAAAACTATTTAAGTGATAGATTAAGTTTAGTAATGCCTCGTGCTCGATTTTGGCAACAGTCTCGGGTAAGGGGTGTTACATATATGGCATGTATAGGATTAATTTAGAAAAGAGTTAAACTTAATATATAGTTGTGAATGATACATATGTTTATGTTTGTATGCATATACATAGTAGTAGTTTTTAGTAATTAATGGATGGAGTTATTATGGTAAGTTTATGCAAGTGAGTTTTTTGATGATTTAATAAGTTTAAAACATGATTTTTGGCTTGTATTGGTTGGTTGGTTGGATTATATTGGTATATGAAAGTGTTGTGTGCAGGTTGATAGTAAAAAGGGTGAGATAAGTGGCCTTAAAATGACCTATTTTCGTCCACACGGGCGGAAACACAGACGTGTGTGACACACGGTCATGTACATGGGCGTGTAGTCTGGCTGTGTGTCCCCTGCATCTTAAAATTTAGAAACAGAATGCTCAGAATTGAGCACACGAGCAGAGACACGAGTGTGTGTCTCAGCCGTGTGAGGTACACAGTCTAACACACGGGCGTGTGACTTGTCCGTGTGAAACCTGCACCTAATTTTCGAAAAATAAGTTGACCACACAGCCTAACATACGGGCATATGGATTAGCCGCGTACCTAAGTCATGGAGTTACACGGGGTAGGACACGGCCTGAAACACGAGCATGTTAAAAGGGTCACACGGGCGTGTGTGCCCTACACCAAGGAAAAAATTTTAGAATTTTGCAAAAAACTCTCTGGGTTCTCGATTTAGTCTTGACTTGTTTCTAATGCTTAAATTGGGCCTCAAAGATCCACTCAAGGGACAACATGATTAGTTTCGATTATGAATAATAAATGCCATCTAAGGAGGAAATGTGTATACAATTTGAAGATAGGTTACATGATGAGATCATAATGATGATTGGGGTACTGAGATACGGGAATTTATTGTTGTAACAGCCTAATTTTCAGTGGTGTCGGAACAGTGATTCGAGATTACTAAATCCGACAAATGAGTAGGAAATATTATTAATTCAGTGAGTATAAGTTAAATGTGAAGTTAGGAAAAATTTTGAAATAATGTATAGTGTACTAAAAATAAATATTAAAATAATTAGAATGGAAAACTAGGTATCGAGACCTCAGGAATTTTAAATCGAGCCATAAATATTTTTATAAATATTTATGGAGTGTTAATAAGTTAGTATGAAAGTTTCGTCAAGAAATTTTAAAGTTTTGATTGTTAATTGAACAAAAAAGACTAAATTGTATCAAATTCAAAATTGTGAGAAATGATTAAATAGCTTAAATGATAAAAAAAAGAGGGTTTAAAAGGAAAATAGACCCAAGGTATATTTGGGCTGGACGGCAAGAGCATGAAATCAGCAAGAAAATAAGGAGAATTAAGAGCAAAATTGGAAAATTAGAAAATTTCCTTAATAAAGCTAGGACTAAAGTGGAATTATCTAGATTTCTCTTTATTTTTCTGCATTCTCATCAGCAAAAACACCATGGAAGAGTTCTCTTAAGCTGGTTTTTCATATTTTTACTTCAAGTAAGTTCAATTCTTAATTATTTCTTGAAATTTTTGTGTTTTTGTGACTTTTACAACTAGGTCCACTTGTTGAATTCATTAGTTTTTCATTCTATGAAAGAAATTGAAAGTTTCTATGAATATGTGCTAGAAGTATATGATGATTTGGCATGGAATTAGAGCTTTAAATTGTTTATAAGCTGATTTTATTGAAAGAATTGAATAGAAAGTGAATGTTTAGGACCTAATTGTAAAAGAGTTTGAAGTTGGAGTTTTATGTGGAAATTCTGAATTTCAATAGTTATGAAATAACTTATAATGTCTAGGAAAAGTATTAATTGAGAAAAATTAGCTTAATTGAGGGGTTAATTGAGCAAGGACTGAATTGTATGAATTGTGAAATTTGGGGCAAGATGGAAATCAACATTTTGCACTAAAACTGTTTTGGACAGTAGCAGTAGTCTAAATTTGAAAAATCACCAAAAATTGTAGAAATGGAATTAGAGGATGAATAAAATATGAAATTAAAGCTTATTGAGTCTAATTTCTTATAGAAGAAATGATGTAAGCAATGGAATTGTAAATCATGAGATATAATAAATTTTGTGAGACAATGTCAGAATGATTTCGCGTTCCCCTGTTCTGAATTTGTAAAATCATCAAAAATTGGATAAAAATAATTAGGGGCTTAAATTTATATTTTTAGAATCCTGAATGAGTCTATTTTCAAGAGAAACAAACGAGAACATCATTCTATTTTCAAGAGAAACAAACGGGAACATCATTCGAATCCTGTACGATGAGATAATTAATTTTTAGTGAAGAAGGGTCGGAATTGTCGATTTGCAGAGCAGGGGAGACTTCAATGAATAAAACTGTATTAATTGGCCCAACAAAAATTATGAAATTTTTATGGTAAGAAGACATATGAGTCTAATTTCTGGGAAACTTTATGGATCTTAATTTGGAGTTCTGTAGCTCAAGATAAAAATAATTTAGTGACAATGACACAGATGAACAGCTTGAATATTCACATAAGTAAATAGTGAAAATTATGGATAATGTTACTTACAAGTGTGTTATTTATACTAAGGATGTGGATGGAGAGGAGGAGGAGGAAAAATATACATATATATATAAATGACTCGTGTATAAATTGATCACATGCCCGATTATAATCGATAAGTGTTGAATTATAGATGATATAATGTTTTATTTGGAATATTTATTATGAAATTATGATTATCATTATAATACGAAAATCGAACTTCTGAGTTTATATGGATAAATTTTAGTGATCATTTGTTAATTTTATAAATTTTATGATGTGTTATTTCATATGTATTGATGATAAAATCGTGAATAATATAAAAGCATGAAAATTGAATAAATGATCAAATTGAGCATTTCAGTTCAGTGACAAGATGAATTGAAGGAAAAGACCATGGTTGGACCATGGCGACAAGTGATAAGTGATAGCTTCAGCTACACTTATCTGATCAAGGACAAGTGAAAGTGATAAGTGATAGCTTCGGCTACACTTATCAGATCAAGGACAAATGACAAGTAAAAAGTGGTAGCTTCAGCTACGTGATCAGTGAAAAGTGGTAGCTTCAGCTACCTGATCATCGGCTACTTGATCAGTGAAAAATGGTAGCTTCAGCTACCTGATCAGTGAATAGTGGTAGCTTCGGCTACCTGATCAGTGAAAAGTGGTAGCTTCAGCTACCTGATCATCGGCTACTTGATCAGTGAAAAATGGTAGCTCCGGTTACCTGATCAGTGAATAGTGGTAGCTTCGGCTATAAGTGACAAGTGATTTCTGTGTAAGACCATATCTGGGATATGGCATCGGTGTGATATGTGTATAAGATGTAAGACCATAGCTGAGCTATGACATTCTAGTGAAAAGACTATAGCTATGCTATGGCATCAGTGATTATCAGTGAAATTCAGTGCATACCGGTGCAGACCAATTCCGTAAGATGTTCACTAATTTGAAGAAGTTTGGTAAGTATTACATGGAATTATGTGACATAAGGAAATACGAGTTGATGAGACATGAGCATAAAACTTGGTTGATGAATAAGTTCATTTGTGATTATATATTTCTACGCTTGAGCGTATTATCTGTATGAATTGGTATTCCAACTGAGTTAATGAGAAAACTTCTAGTATGAAACAATCTTAGTTCGAAATGAAATATCATGAAAACGTACTTGAAATACATTGGTATGTCTTGTATATGCTATTTGAATTCATAAATGTGGAAAGTAAATGTATGAGGAAATATAAGATGATGATATCTGTACATGGAATTTATTGATGAATACATACATCCAAATTTATATGATAGATTTTAGTGAACATTGAAATTGGGCTCAATAAGTGATTTGGCAATTTAAATCGTGATTAGTAGGAAGAGTTAATAAATTGCATGTTTATGAATTGTTACACGTATTTGTCTGAAATACGAAGAAGTGATGGTAATTGATACATGGAAATGTGAAACTATGATATATATAAAAACATGGAATATGTTTGATAAATGTGTCCATTCATAATTATGGAATTATGTACCTCATGTGTGCTATTTGCATAAAGATGATATTTCAAATACTTTGGTGAATAAAGCTTAAATATGAAATAGTATGAAATCGAAACAAATTGTTATGAAAATGTATTTAAATTATCTGTAAGTGTTTCGTACTTCTTGGTAATGCCTCATACTCTATTCCGGCGACGGATACAGGTAGGGGGTGTTACAGTTGTTCTGTCAGATCGTGCTCAAAAGATGGAAGAGGTGTACAATAGAAAAATTCAATGGGAAAGAAGAAATAAAGAATCTTATAAGAGAAGCTCCTCTAAGTCATTTTCAGCATTTCCGGCTAAAAAGTTTAGAGATGATTCTAGCTGATCCACTTCAATGCCGGAACGATCGAATAAAAACAAAGCAACTTAGCAAGAATTCAGGGTAACTGTTAAACCTGCAGCTAGTGTTGGCAGTGTACATAATGTTCCCAGGCTTAGATGTAAATATTGTGGGAAAAATCATTTGGGTGAATGTAGAGGCAAAATATGAGCTTGTTACAAGTGTGGGGCTACTGATAATTTCATTCGAGATTGTCCTCATCTGTTAAAAGAGGAGGGGGAACGAAAAGAAAAGTAAATAGCTACTTATCAAAGAAGTAGACGATCAAGCCAAAGCAGTGTGACTGGGACTGCTCGTTTGGGTATCAAAGATTCTGTTGCCCGGTCAGAAGTTAGAGAACTTGCACGTACTTATGCCATTCGAGCAAGAGAAGAAGCTTTAGCTCCAGATGTAATAGCTATAAATTCTATCTCTTCGATGTTATTGCGTATGCATTGATTGACCCTGAGTCTACACATTCTTATGTTTGCACTGCATTAGCATCAGAAAAGAAATTGTCTGCTGAAGCTACTGATTATGATGTTCAAGTCACTAATCCATTAGGTCAAAGTGTGATAGTTAATCTAGTGTGTCGTGACTGTCCACTGAAAATAAAAGGCTGTATATTCCATGCAGATTTGATGCTACTACATTTTCAAGAATTTGATGTTATTTTGGGAATGGACTGGTTGACAAAGCATAATGTTGTAGTGAATTGTAGAGAAAAATAGATTGATCTAAAATGTCAGACTAGTGAAATAATTACTGTTGAGTCTGTAAGTCCGAAAGAAATGGTCAGAATTATTTCAACTTTATCAGCTCAGAGATTGTTGCGTAAAGGAAATGAAGCATTTTAGCTTATATTCTTAATACTCGGGGTTCTGAATCGAAGCTAGAACAGTTACCAGTTGTTAATGAGTTTATTGATGTGTTTCCTGAGGAATTGCTTGGTTTACCACCAGATCATGAAGTTGAATTTGTGATTGATGTGATTCTGGGAATAGCTCCGATATCAATAACACCGTACAAAATGGCACCGGCCAAGTTAAAAGAGTTGAAGACATAGTTGCAAGAGTTATTAGACAAAGGGTTCATCAGAACAAGTATGTCACCTTAGGGTGCACCTATCTTGTTTGTGAAAAAGAAAGACGGATCTTTGAGACTATGCATTGCTTACAGACAGCTGAACAAAGTCATAATTAAGAACAAATATCCATTGCCACGTATTGTTGATTTGTTTGATCAATTGAAAGGTGTTGCAGTATTCTCGAAGATAGACCTTAGATCTGGGTATTATCAGTTGAAAGTTAAAGAATGTGATGTGCCAAAAACTACTTTCAGAACTTGGTACAGTCATTATGAGCTTTTAGTAATGCCTTTGGTTTGATTAATGCTCCTGCTGCTTTTATGGATTTAATGAATCAGATTTTTCATCCTTATTTGGATAGATTTGTAGTTGTATTTATTGACGATATATTGATCTATTCCAAGACAGAATCCTATCATGCACATCATTTGAGAATTGCGTTATAGATTTTGAGAGAAAAGCAGTTGTATGCAAAGTTCAGCAAATGTGAATTCTGGCTCTACGAGGTTGGATTTCTGGGTCATATTGTGTCAACTGAAGGGATTCGAGTGGATCCAAGCAAAGTGTCTGCAGTGGTGAATTAGAAAATTCCAAAGAATACAACAAAAGTACAAAGTTTTCTAGGATTAGCAGGATACTACTGGCGTTTTGTTAAGACTTTCTCGGTGATTGCTTTACCGATGACCCGATTATTACAGAAGAATGTTGAATTTGTGTGGTCTGGTGAATGTCAACAGAGTTTTGATTAGTTGAAGAAGATGTTGACAGAGGCTCCAGTTTTGACTCAGCCAGAATTTGGAGTCTCATATGTTGTGTACAGTGACGCGTCTTTTAATGGTTTAGGTTGTGTATTGATACAGTTAGGAAATGTAGTGGCTTATGCTTCTCGACTGTTAAAACCACACGAGATGAATTATCCTACACATGATCTTGAATTGGTTACAATTGTGTTTGCTTTAAAAATCTGGAGACACTATTTATATGGTGAGAAATGCTATATGTATACAGATTACAAGAGTTTGAAGTATTTAATGACTCAAAAAGAGTTGAATTTGAGAAAAAGACGGTGGTTAGAGTTGCTGAAAGTTTATGATCTGATTATTGACTATCACCCAGGGAAAGCTAATATGGTTGCAAATGCACTCAGCCGAAAGTCGTCTTTGTTTACACTTAGAACGATGAACACTCATTTGTCTCTTAATGAAGATGGTTCTGTATTAGCAGAATTGAGAGCAAAACCTATGTTTCTTCAGCGAATTCAGGAGTTGCAATATGATGATCCGAAATTGGTGTTGAAAAGATAGATGGTTCGGGACAATTAGAATTCAGAATATATCATTGATCATAGCGGTATGTTATATTATCACAACAAAATTTATGTTTCCACCAATTCGGATCTGAAATATGATATACTTTCTGAAGCTCACAATAGCATGTATTCTATTCATCCGGGCAGTATAAAAATGTATTGTGATTTGAAAACAATATATTGGTGGTCGGGTATGAAACGGGAAATTTGTGAATTTGTGGGAAAGTGTCTGATTTGTCAACAGGTTAAGGCAGAGCATTCGGTACCAACAGGTTTGCTACAACCTGTCATGATTCTTGCATGGAAATAGGAGCATGTCACGATAGATTTTGTATCCGGATTACTTGTGACTCCGAGAAAGAAAGATTCGATCTGGGTGATTGTTGATAGATTAACTAAGTCAGCATATTTTATCCCGGCCAGAACAGACTTTTCACTTGAAAAGTTAACGGAATTTTATATATCAGAAATTGTAAGGTTACATGGGATCCCCACATCCATTATTTTAAATCGGGACCAAGATTTACACCGAGGTTTTGGAGTAAACTACAAGAAGCTCTAGGTATTAAACTAAATTTCAGCACAGCATTTCATCCTCAGACTGACGGGTAATTAGAATAAGTGTTCAGATTTTAGAAGATATGTTGAGATGTTGTATACTCGAGTTCGAAGATAGTTGGAAAAGGTACTTACCTTTGGCCAAATTTTCATATAACAATAATTATTAGTCTAGCATAAAAATGGCACCATTTGAAGCTCTTTATAGAAGAAAATGTAAAACTCCATTGTATTGGTTAGGATTGAGTGAATCCAAGTTAGTGAGAGTTGACTTAATCCGAGAAACTGAAGAAAAAGTTTGAATCATCCGGGATAGTTTGAAAGCTACTTCAGACCGTCAAAAATCATATACAGATTTGAAAAGAAGAGAAATAGAATTTGATGTGGGTGATCGAGTGTTCTTAAAGGTTTCACCGTGGAAGAAACGGTTTGGTAGAAAAGGGAAATTAAGTCCAAGATTTATTGGACCGTATGAAATAGTTGAAAAAATTGGCCTTGTGGCTTATCGATTAGCTTTACCTCTAGAACTTGAAAAAATTTATAATGTGTTTCATGTATCCATGTTGAGATGGTACAGATCAGATCCTTCACACGTGATTCATTATACTGAAATTGAGCTTCAATCAAATATGACTTACTCAAAAGAACCGGTGAAGATTTTGGCCCGAGAGGTTAAAGAACTAGGGAATAAACGAGTACCGTTAGTTAAGGTGTTGTGGCATCGTCATGGTTCGAAGGAGGCAACCTGGGAAGCAAAAGAGTCAATGAGATCACAGTATCCAAACTTATTCCCAGGTAACAAATTTCGAGGACGAAATTTCCTAAAAGGGAGAGAGTTGTAACAACCTAATTTTCAGTGGTGTCAGAAACAGTGATTCGAGATCACTAAATCCGATGAGTAAGTTTGAAAATTTAATAAATTAATATTCATTAGTCAAGTGAGGTTTTAGAAGTATTTTTGAATTAGTGAATTTTGTGATTTTAAAGAATTTATTAAGTAAATTGGGTCAAAAATTAGGTATCGAGATCTCAATTTCATAAATCGAGTCATAAATATTTTTATAAATATTTACGGAGTGTTAGTGAATTAGTATTAAAGTTTCGTTAGAAAATTCTAACGTTTTGATAGTTAATTAATTAAAAAGGACTAAATTAAAAAAGGTGTAAAACTTGCTAATTAAAGGAATAATGATTAAATAGCATAAGAGATAATTAAGGGAGGATCAAATAGGTAATTAGGCACATGGGCAATGGCTGGACGGCATGTTGGAAGAAGAAATAGACAACATAGGTGTGAACTAAGGGCAAAATGGTAATTTGGTTAGAATTAAAAATAAAACTAGTGACCAAATTGAAATTCTAGACAAATCTTCATATTTCTCCGCCAAAAATAGCCATTAAAGAGTCTCTCTAAGCTATTTTTTCATATTTGCTACAAGTAAGTTCAATTCTTGATTATTTCTTGTAATTTTTGTGACTTTGATACTTTTACAACTAGGTCCAACTATTGAATTCATTAGTTTTTTGATTTTATAAGTGATTTTAAAAGTTTCCATGGATGAGTGCTGGAATTTTATGATGAATAAGAATGCATTTGAAGTTTTATTAAGTGGTTTTAATATAGAATTGATTTTTAGGACCTAATCGTGAAAAAGTTAAGAATCAGGGTTTGGTGTTGAAATTATGAATATCAAAGGCTGTGTGGTAGCCTAAAATTATTAGATAAAGTGTTAATTGAGAAAAATTAGCTCACTTGATGGGTTAATTGACTAGGGACTAAACTGTAAAAACTATAAAATTTAGGGTAAAAGTGTAATTTCAAAAATTAAAGAGTATAAATTGTGAAGTGAATTAGAATTGAATTAGATGCTAATGAATGAAAATTTTATATTATAGACCAAGAGCTCAAAGAAAGTCATGGAAAAGAGAATATAGCTGATTAGTCCCTAAATTTTCTACAACTTCTGCAAACTACCCCAGGTAAGTTCATATGGTTGAAATTTCATGATAAATTGATGATTTAGGAATGATAAATTGTATTATTTCATATCTTTATTATTGATTTATGATTATTGTAATAATATGAAGATCAAATTAAGTTGAACGCAGGATTGAGTACGATCGTTCCGTGTTACAAGATGAATTTGACGGATAAGACCATGGTTGGACCATGGCAAAGTGTTAAATATAAGACCATAGCTAGGCTATGGCATTTTAGTGAAAAGACCATAACCGAGTTATGGCATCGTGAATGTAAGACAATGGTTGAACCATGCCAGTATATATATAAGTGTAAGACCATAGCTGGGCTATGGCATCCTAATGATAAGACCATAACTGTGTATTGTATTACAAGTGTAAGACCGTGGTAGGGCCATGGCAATATTCATGTAAGACCATAGTTGGACTATGGCATCAAGAAAACGATGTACTCAAATCTGTAAGACGTTCACTAATTTTACAAGTATTGGTAAGTGCCATATGGATTTATGATGGAAGAATTTAAGAAGTATTTGATATTGAGCTCAACCAAGTGAATTTTATTAATTGAAGTTGTGATTGGCAGACAATATTAGTGAAATGCCCTGTTTAATGTTTTATTATAGTTTGTTCGGTAAGATTTATTTTAAAGCCTATGAACTTACTAAGCTTCTATAAGCTTACTCTTGTGTATTCAATGTTCTATGTAGATTGAAGTGAGTTAGAAGGTTTGGATCAATACATCGGAGCACACTATCCAGATTTCTACAGTAGATTTTGTAATATAACCTATGGTTTGTATGGCATGTATAGGATTAATTTAGAAAAGAGTTAAACTTAATATATAGTTGTGAATGATACATATGTTTATGTTTGTATGCATATACATAGTAGTAGTTTTTTAGTAATTAATGGATGGAGTTATTATTGTAAGTTTATGCAAGTGAGTTTGTGATGATTTAATAAGTTTAAAACATGATTTTTGGCTTGTATTGGTTGGTTGGTTGGATTATATTGGTATATGAAAGTGTTGTGTGCAAGTTGATTGTAAAAAAGGTGAGATATGTGGCCTTAAAATGGCTTATTTTTGTCTACATGGGCGGAGACACAGACGTGTGTCTCAGCCGCGTGTGACACACGGTCATGTACATGGGCGTTTAGTCTGGCTGTGTGTCCTTTACATCTTAAAATTTAGAAACAGATTGCGCAGAATTAAGCACACGAGCAGAGACACGGGCGTGTGTCTCAGCCGTGTGAGGTACACGGTCTAACACACGGGCGTGTGACCTGTCCGTGTGAAACTTGCACGTAATTTTTGAAAAATAAATTGACCACACAGCCTTGGACATGGGCGTGTGGATTGGTCGTGTGACCTAAGTCAGAGAGTTACACGGGGTAGGACACGGCCTGAAGCACGAGCATGTTAAAATGGTCACAAGGGCGTGTGTGCCCTACACCAAGAAAAAAATTTTAAAATTTTACGAAAAATTCTCTGAGTTTCCAATTTAGTCTCGACTTGTTTCTAATGCTTAAATTGGGCTTCAAAGATCCATTCAAGGTACGACATGATTAGTTTCGATTATGAATAATAAATGACATGAATTATGTGTAATTGTTCTGTAAACTCCGGTAATGCTTCTTAACCCTATTCCGACAATAGAAACAGGTTAGGGGTGTTACATAGTGTGTGTTAAGGGAAGCGATAGTGAGATGTGGTGGTAACTGGTGAACGATGAAAGTGGTGGCTGGTGTGTGTTGGTGGGTTGGGTTTAAGATTTGGAGGTTGGGTTATTTTTTAGGTTTTGACTTTTCAGTAATAGATTTAGTTATAATTGGGTTAGAGATTTAATAAATATAAGTATAAATATATGTAATTAATATAATTTTTTTATAGTATAATGCAATTGGGTTAGGCTCAGGTAAAATAAAATCCTGTCTGACGCCCGACCTGCTTAGAAAATGAGCCTTATTTTTGTAATGACCCAGTTTCCAATAATAACAAAAATCGGGACCCCATTCCCGTAAACCAAGTCCATAAATATTAAATAAGGATATTTATGGAGTTATTATATAGATGAATTAAAATTTGGATAGCCAATTTAGCTAAAATTGTGGTTATTTAGGGCCCAAGGACTAAATTGTAAAATTCCAATCACTATAGATTTTTAATTAGGACTTGGCTTGGGAACTTAAATTGCAATTAACCAAAGGTTCAAAATTGCAATTAGAACATTCACAAATAGGAGATAGTGGACTATAATGATGGGTGTTGATTAATTAAGCAAAATGTGATTAATTGAATGAAAACATGATTAATTAAGTCAATTAACTATTAATCTAAGTATATATACATGAATTGGTGGATGGAGAGATAGTGTATCATGTTCTCCAACCTACAAAAACAAAGAAAAGAACAAGGGAGGATGCCGTTTTAGGTTTTTAAGTTATTTGACCTTTAATTCAAGTAAGTGCCTAACCATTTTTCTTTGATTTTTATGGAAATTGAATCATGGGAGCTTGATTTAGCTAGATTATGTACTAATTTGTAACATTGTTAAAGTTTTAGAAAGTTTTTATTGTTTAGAATTAGATGAAATTGGTATGAAATTGTTAGAAATTAAGTTTAGATTAAGAAAATGACTAAATTGTAAAGCTTAGTTGTTAGTTTCGTGCTTTGGGGACCAAATTGAATAAAATGCAAAACTATTGTAAAATGTTGGTAGGAATAAAAAGTAAGAGGTCCCTAATGAATATATGTGTGTCCTCGGTTTAGGGATTAAATTGAATAAATTTTAAAATATGGTTGATATTGTATTTAATTGCAGTTTGGATGGAATTTTATGGTATTATATGTTATTTGATTTTATTTAGCTAGCGTTGACACGAAACCATCAAGAGGGAAAAGAAAATCGAAAGTCATCGACGAGTAGCCCAGAAATTCGATTTGTATTCCTATGATTCAGGAACCATTTATTTTTTTGCATGTTCATGTCATTTTGCATTTTATGGTATTAATGTGAGTTAACGATGGTTATTTGAGATGATTTGATATGGTTAAGGTTGAATATTGAGATAGAGAGTAAATTAAATAAAATAAAAATTAGTATGATTTAATTAATATGTGTTAATTGGTATGAAATTGAGTTGAAGCGTGATATTTTATATGATAAAATAATGATTTGTTGATAAATTGAGAATGGGAGAATGTGAATTGGACTATAATATATAATGAATCAGAAATTTGTTACCCGATTAGATCTTCAGATCGAGTCAGATATAATTGACATGCCATCGGATAAGATTATTGACTGAAAGCCATCATTGCTGAAACAACCCGATTTTCAGTGGTGATGGAACAATGGTTTTGGGACCACAAATTTCCTTCGTGTCGACTCATAAATATTATTTTTAGAATATTTACGGAGTTACTAAGGTCATATTAATTTTTTTCGAAAATATTAACGTTTAGATAGTTAGTTAATGAAAAACAACTAAATTGTAAAAGGTGCAAAACTTGGCAGTTATTGCATTTAGTTGATTAAATATCTTGAAGGTTAATTGAGGAAGGACGAAAGTGGTTATTTAGCCCTAACTAACTTAGTTGGACGGCTAAACCGAAAGAAAATGATAAAATAAGGTGATTTTTAATGGCAAAATGGTAATTAGGTTAAAATTTAAAATAAAACAAATATGAGATTATCATCATCTTCTTTAATTTTGCTTTTGATAACTGAATGCCATGGATGTTTAGCTTGGAAGAATCGACAAAGCACAAATTCTTTGCATGGAGTGATTTTAAGCCCGTTTCTTGTAATTTTTATGTTTTTGAGATCGTTGCAACTAGATCTAGCTAGCCCGTACCTTCATTTTTTATTCTGTTAAAAATTTTAGAAGTTTTCATTGATGAATATTGAATTTTTTGATGAAAACCATGTATTTGGAACTTTGATTGTGTTGTTTGATGATTTGTAAAGTGATTTTTGTTATATTTTCATTTTAGGATTGAATTGTGAAAATGTCAAAATTTTAGGGTTTGATAGTGAATTTAAAATTCATTAGGGACTGTTTAAGGGCCTAGTGTATTTGGATGGAATATTGACTTGAGAAAAATGGTTAAAGTGAGGAATTTCGAGTTTAGGGATTAAATTATGTAAATTATAAAAGTTTAGGGTAATTGTGTAAATTTAAAAAATAAAAAGGTATTAATTGTAAAATGAATTGGAATGTGAAATGTAAGCTAATAATTGAAAAATTATATATTTTAGGTCAAGATTCCGTAGATACTCATAGAAAAAGAAAAATAGCGGAATAGTCCTTGAACTTTTGCAATTACTACAATTCAGTTCAAGTAAGTTTGTACGGTTTAGAATTTAACATCTATATAATTTTTTGAGTAGTTTAACATGGTACAACTTATATATATATATATTTAATTGTTGATAATGAATGGTTATTTGAGATATATTATTGATTTTAATGCTCGGTTTTGATTGAAAGCGAGATAGAGTACAATTGCGATTTAGTGTGTTACGGGGGATTGGAGTGGAGATGGTATTAGAGGGATATATTTGCATATTACTCTAGTAAATCAAGGTTCAACATTTATTACGAACTCTCGTGTTATACTCTCTGTTTGGTGTGTTTCGGTTGGACTAGCTCTTATGAGAATCAGTGTATTTTGGAGGGATTGGCCCATGTGAGCATCTGGTGTGTTTTGGATGGATTGGCTCGTGTGATCATCTGGTGTGTTTTGGTTGATCTGACGATGTACTACTATTCGTAAGTCATTCGTCGGATTGAAAATCTCGGTAAGGTAACTTGTTGAGTAATTTTGATAAAATCTATATATATCTGAGTTTTGAATTGATCGTTTGTGATTTACCAATTGGGATTGTGGATGACAGGAAACTTTCATGGTTGTTATTACTTTTGAATTGTTATACTTACTTCGGTAAGATTTATCTTTTTAATACGTCGAACTTACTAAACTTCGTTGAGCATATTAGTTTTAATCTTTGATTTTGTAGATACTTGAAAGATTGGACGATCGGATCAGCATTTAAGTTACACCATCCAGCTTATTTCGGTAGTTTTTGGAACGTTTATTTCATATTACATAGCATGTAATAGGTTTTAATGTTGCTATTATTAATGTTTTGGATTATGTAAATACAATGGATGATCTTTTGTGTAAATGGTCAACTTATATTGTAACGCCCCAAAAATCCCGAAACTTAAAAATCCCGAAATCTTGAATTTTTCTTTTTGTGCTTAGCAATTTCGGTTAAGTGTTAATTACGCATTGGTAGGTCTTGGTCAAGGTTTGAGTTCGAATCTAGGGGTAGAAGAAATTATAGTTTAATAATTAAAAGGACCTTGTTGGCAAGTAGTTGGGCTTTTAAATAAAAATAGGGGAAAAATGGCATCAAAAACCTTGTGGTGGAGTGGCTAAGTGACGCCACTTAGGGTGTGGGGAGGTGGCGTTAGTGGCTAGCAAGGAGATCCTAGGTTCGAATCCTAGCTTAGTAGTTTTAGGAGTTTAATTTTGACCTTCTAGAAGGTTAGAAGTGGCGTGAAGATGGACTCTAAGGGGAGTGTTCAGGAGAGAAAATGAAGGAAAGGATTAAGGGGTTATTAGGGAGAAAAACGAGGAGATGAGAGGGGGAAGTGATGGAGCTGAATGGGGAACTGAGGGCCAGGCAATTCGGCTATAGGGCTACAAATAAGTGCAGAATGCAGGGTCGCCAGGCTAGTGCCGAATTTTCTTCACCCAGTTATCGGAAACCCTTTTCTCTAAAAGCCGAAAACCCTTTTATTTTCTTCCTTTTCTTTCTGTCGATTTCTCTAAAAGCCAAAAACACTTGTTCTCCTTTTATTTTTCTTGTGTCAATTTCTTTATTTCACTTTTGGGTTTAACCAATTTTTCTTCCTTTCTCCCTTGGTACCGAATAAGTAATTGTGCCATTTAGATCTCTAGAGCCGAATACTCTTTAACCTAGTCTAGTGTAAGTGTTACTATTCCAATCGATTTTCTTTGCTAAGTATCAAATATTGTCCCTTACTCTTTCTAATCGACTGTGGTAGGGAATTAGTATCGGATCTCGAATCTTAGCTCTCTGCTGAAACTGCTCTTTATGTGTTCGCGATCTTGGTAAGTATTCCTCTTCCATTGACTAAGGTTGGCCGAATAGCCATAGGCAAGGTAAGGGACTTGTGTTGGATACAAGTCATCTACTATTCGGGTTTTAATAGTTAAGATAGGTGCAGATTTAAGGATACGTGATCAAAGAAAAGCGGTTAAGGATTGGGCTCAAGGTTTGGGCTAAGGAGATCACATCACGCTTGCTTACCAAGTGTGTACATACACTGCATACACACTATGAATCGACAAAAGCCGAAATGTCGAAATGCCGAAATACTGAAATGCCAAAATACCGAAATGCCGAAATGTCAAAAAGTCGAAAGTATGGCTACGGTAGTCTTGCGAGTGCGCAAACACTCGCAAGGGAGAGACCGATAGGTTGCCTGAGACCCACAGGCGATTCTGTGGACTTGGGTTGTGATTTGACCGTACAGGCCGGAATGGGCTAAATGGGCCCGATGGGCTATTGGGCCCATAATAGGCATAAAACTGAATATTGATGCTATGTGATGGGAATTTGTATGCGAGCATGAATATGAATGTGATTGGGCTTAACGGGCCATATAAATGTGATTTGGGCCTAACGAGCCATATGCATATGATTGGGCTTAGTGGGCCAGATACAGGTATGTGACTTTGTTTGGGCTTTGTAAGGGGTTTTGGGCCTAGCATATGATAACTATATAAGACTTAATTAATATTTTGCGATCGTGGACAGGTCAAAAGGTTAAAGTGTGGCAACAGGTATATGCATGTCTAGGATTAGATCTAGGGAGAGCTTGGTACTTAAGCAGTCTTAATGACCTACCTCCTCTTCTCTAGAATCCTACCTGGTGCATAGTATTCGTTCACCTTAGCTCACAGAACTTGTTAACAGGCCAAGGCAAGTGGAAACCATAATTAAGGGAAATTTATCGAAATGCCCCTAAGGGCGAAAATGACCAAAATACCCCTAAGTGTTGAATGTAAGTTTTACGGATGTGACATGCATACATATGATGTTCTGCTTAGGTTGCATATGGGGTGGGAACTATGAAATAGAGGAAGTATATGAGGATAGCATGGTTGCCTGACAATCGTGGATCTACCGACGGCTTTTAAAGCCCAATGTATAAATAAGGGTAGTACCGCAACCGGGCTACCATTGGTGTGTGGGCTGGGTGGGTCGATATTTATATCCCCACATAATATGACGGGGGACGGAGCTGGTGTGTAGCGGATGGCTAATTTGGATGGGATTGCATTGCATGTTTGATGTATGATGATTTTTGAATGCTTGTTTTCATCGAGGGTTGTACACACTGAGTTTGTGAAAACTCACCCCCTCTTTTATTTTATTTTCAGGTAATACTCAGTAGAAGGTTCGATGTTTGGAGGGACTCTGGGTGGCCAGCTAGCAAAATAATTTGGACTTGTTTTTCTTTTTAAAACTTATCAGTTTCTATGTTATTAAGTACTTTTCAAATCAGTTTGTAATAGGGCTTCCACTTTATTATTATTTGGATTATTATTTTTTTATGTGATGTAATTATAAAAAGTTGAACACAGTTTCTTAAACTATAGTATGACTTTTCTACGTTTCCGCTACTACCTTTTAAAATGACATGTTTTCATAAAATCATATATTTTAAACAAGTGATTGAAAGGAGTTTTTTTTTAGGATAGTTAAGGTTTCTTTTATTTTAAGAAGGGTTTTTAATGAAAATAGGGTTTTCGCTAAAACACTTCAATGTGATGCGCCAGATTCGGCCATAACGTCCATGCCAGGTTTGGGGTGTTACATATATTATATGAATTGAGGAAATGTTGTGGTTGAGGTACCTTTGATAGGTATATTGGTTAGGTATTCACTTGAATGAATTGATGGGTTGAATTGATGTTTATTTTGATGCTTAATTATTTATACTTGTGGTACCAAAGAAGGTACATTGGTTAGGCACTTAATAGGTTGATTTTGGTGTGTTTTTAGCTTGATTAATGTCAATTTGAATAGGAATTTTGGTTGGTGTTTGAGTTTCTTAAGGTTCAAACAAACTTGGTAAACTTGTGTTTTACGGTTCATTTTGGATCCACACGGCCTGAGACACGGGCGTGTGTTTCAACTATGTATGACACATAGCCGTGTGTCCTCCGTAGGTTAAAGGCATGCAAGTCAAACAGTTACACGGTCGCGCACACAGGTGTGTAAGGCCATTTTGAAGGTTACACAGCTTGGCACACGGGTGTATGGCTTAGCTGTGTGGCCCAAGTTAGAGAGTTACACATGTATGAACACAGGTTCGGATACTGCCGTGTGTTCCTATTTCGATTGTTACACGGCTTGAGACACAAGTGTGTGTTTTAGCCATGTGAGTCACACGGCCGTGTGACCCCTACAGTCTAAATTTTTCAACTTTTTCCTAAACTTTCCAAGTGTTTCTTATTTAGTCCCAGATTGTTTCTATAGTATTTTTAGGGCCTTGAGGGCTCGATTAAGGTCATTATGAATGTATTTGAATGAAACTAGATTATGTTTGCAATAATGTATGAATGGAATGGTTTACTGTTCTGTTTGTTTGGTAATGCTCCTTAACCTTGTTCCGATGATAGATACGAGTTAGAGGTGTTACATTTAGTGGTATCAAAGTTATAGTTTAATTGATTCTCGGACTGAACATATCATGTGAAATGTGTAGCATTACATTCCATATAAATTTGTGATAGTGTAACTTGTTTGATCCAATTTAACCTTTGTTTTCTTATAGATTGTAATATGTCAGACGAATCTGATCGTGCTGACAATGATGAGGTCAACAGTAACTTTTCGATCTCTGATCATAGGATGAGTAGTAGTTTTCCGATTCCTCCGGTTCAGGAACATGAACTTAAAAATATGTTATTTAGGTTTATGAACCAATGGTTCAACGAGCTTATGCAAATGAATAATCTGGCTCAACAACCTCCACCCCTTGTTATACCACCTATTATACCTTCAGTTGCACCTCCACCTCCTCCTATGATTGAGCCTAGTCAATGTATATTGATTGAGAAGCTTAAAAAGTATGGTGCTGAAGAATTCCGGGGTAGATCAGAGGATGATCCGATTAAAGCTAAGTATTAGTTTCAGAACATCTTACCAGTTTTTGAAGAAATTGCTTGCCCTCTTGATAATTTTCTTAGATGTGTCGTTTCATTATTAAAAGATGAAGCATACAATTGGTGGACTACGATAGTAGCTGTGGTACTGAGGGAGAAAATTTTATGGGATTTCTTTCAATCCGAAATTAAAAAGAAGTATGTCGGGAAACAATATTTGGATAAGAAAAAGAGAGAATTTCTTGGGTTATGATAGGGAAACAAATCGGTGGCTAAATACGAGAGAAAGTTCGTATATCTCAGTAAATATGCTCGGGAAATGTTGCCTACTGAAGAAGAGATGTGTATTCGGTTTGAAGATGGCCTGAATTATAAACTTCGAATGATGATCAGAGGTAATGAAATTCGAGATTTTGTTGTCTTATTTGATTGTGCATCGAAAATGGAAGAAGTGTACGACCGCAAAATACAATAGGATATATGGATTCAAGAATTTTACAAGAGAGGTTCTTCTAAGTCGTTTTCTGCATCATCGGTAAAGAAGACTAAAGAAGATTTTAGTCGAGCTACATTAGTGTCTGATCATCTAAACAAAAGCAAGTTGATTCAACATGATTTTAAAGTTCCTACTAAACCAGTTGATAGTGTAGGAAGTGTATGAAATGCTCCGAAGCCCAATTGTAGACATTGTGGGAAATATAATCTTGGCAAGTGTAGAGCTAAGTTGGGAGCCTATTTTAGATGTGGATCGACTGATCACTTCCTTCGAAATTGTTCTAAATAGTCAAAAGAAGACGAAGATCAAAATGAAAAGCAAATGTTTACATCTCAGAAAGGTAGACGTCTGAGTTAGAATAGTGCTGTTGGGACTGCTCGTACTAGGGTAAAATACACCGTTGTTTGATCAGAGGCTAGAGCACCTGCTCATACATATGTTATTCGAGCTAGAGAGGAAGTTGCTGCTCCTGATGTGATTACTATTATATTCTATCTCTTTAATGTTACTGTGTATGCATTGATTGACCCTGGTTCAACTAATTCTCATATTTGTACTGCATTAGTAACAAAAAAGAAATTACCTGTTGAATCCACTGATTATGATATTCAAGTTACTAATCCACTAGGTCAAAGTGCGATAGTTAACTTAGTTTGTCATAAATGTCCACTGAAAGTTAGAGGCTGTGAATTCCCTATTGATTTGGGGTTACTACCCTTTCAGGAATTTGATGTTATTTTGGGTATGGATTGATTATTGATGCATGATGCTATAGTAAGTTGCAATGAGAAATGGATTGAATTGAAATGTTAGACATGATAGATGATTTCAGTTGAGTCTGAGAGTCCAAAAGATGTTGTTTGAGTTATTTCAGCTATTTCTGCATAGAGATTGATACGTAAAGGTAATGAAGTGTTTCTAGCATACATACCTGATACCAGAGATTCATAATAGATTAGTTACTGGTTGTTAGTGAGTTTACTGATGTATTTCCTGAAGAGTTGTCGGGATTGCATCCTGATCGTGAATTTGATTTTGTGATTGATCTGGTTCCTAGAACTGCACTAATATCGATATCACCATATCATATGGCACCAGCTGAATTAAAAGAGTTGAAAGTATGGTTATAAGAGCTATTAGACAGATGGTTTATTTGAGTAGGCGTATCTCCCAGGGGCACGCCTGTGTTTTTTTTGAAAAAGAAAGACAGCTCTTTGAGATTGTGTATATACTTCAGGCAGTTGAATAAAGTCACCATAAAAAATAAATACCCCTTGCCACTTATCGATGATTTGTTTGATCAGTTAAAAGGTGCCACAGTATTTTCGAAGATAGATCTCAAATTCGGGTATTATCAGTTGAAAGTTAAAGACTGTGATGTGTCGAAGACTACTTTTAGAACTCGTTATGGTCATTATGAGTTTCTAGTAATGCCATTTGGTTTGACAAATGCCCTTGCTGCTTTTATAGATTTAATGAATCGAGTTTTTCAACCTCATTTAGATAGATTTTTTGTTTTGTTTATTTGTGATATATGAATCTATTCCAAGTTAAAATCCGAACATGCTCAACATTTGAGAATCCTAACATGCTCAAAATTTGAGAATCCGGACATGCTCAACATTTGAGAACCATTTTACAAACTTTGAGAGAAAAATAATTGTATGCAAAGTTTAGTAAATGTGAATTCTTGCTTCGCAAGGTTGGATTTTTGGGTCACATCATATCGATTAACGGGATTTGAGTTGATCTGAGTAAATTTTCGACTGTGATGAATTGGAAAACTCTAAAGAATATTTCCGAGGTACGAAGTTTTCTAGGTTTAGCAGGTTACTATCGTTGTTTTGTTAAAAACTTTTCGATTATTGCTTCACTGATGACTAGACTACTTTAGAAAAATGTCGAGTTTGTTTGGTCCGATAAGTGCCAACAAAGTTTTGATCAGTTGAAAAACATGTTGACAGAAGCCTCAGTGTTGACTCATTCTGAATCTGGGGTAGCGTATGTTGTTTATAGTGATGCATCTCTCAACGATTTGGGTTGTGTGCTTATGCAGGCAGGGAAATTAGTAGCTTATGCTTCTCGTCAGTTAAAGCCGCATGAAAAGAATTATCCTACTCATGATCTTGAGCTGGCCGCAAATTTTTTTGCTTCGAAAATTTAGAGACATTATTTGTCGACGAGAAATGTCACGTGTTCACAGATCACAAAAGTTTAAAGTCTTTGATGACTCAGAAAGAACTGAATTTGAGATAGAGGCGATGGTTAGTGTTACTGAAAGATTATGATCTGGTTATTGATTATCATCTGGAAAAAGCTAATGTAGTTGTGGATGCACTCAGTCGAAAGTTGCCATTGTTTGCACTTCGAATGTTGAATGTTCATTTAGTTTTAAATGAAGATGGTTCTATTTTAGCAAAGTTGGGAACAAACCCCTGTTTCTACAACGAATTCGAGAATTGCAAGTTGAAGATCTGAAATGGATGTTGAAATGCCAGATGGTTTAGAATAATATAAGTATTGGGTACAGTGTTGGTGATAATGGTACATTACATTATCGTGATAGAATTTGCATTCCGAATGATCTAGATTTAAAACATGATATTCTGTTTGAAGCTCACAGTAGTATGTACTCAATTCATCCTGGTAGCACGAAGATGTATTGTGACTTGAAATAGATGTACTGGTGGCTGGGTATGAAACGAGAAATTTGTGAATTTGTAGCTAAATGTTTGATTTGTGACCAGGTGAAAGCAGAACATCAGGTACCGTTGGGTTTACTACAACCTGTTATGATTCTGAATGGAAGTGGGAATAAGTCACGATGGATTTCGTATCTAGTTTACTTGTAACTCCAAAAAAGAAAGATTCGATCTGGGTTATTGTTGACAGATTGACTAAATTGACACATTTTATTCCAGTTAGAGCAGATTTCTCACTCGAGAGATTAGCGGAATTATATGTATCGGAGATTGTGAGATTACACGAAATTCAAACATCAATTATTTTTTATCGTGATCCGAGATTCATATCAAGATTTTAGAGCAAATTTCACGAGGCTTTAGGTACTAAACGTAACTTCAACACAACGTTTCATCATCAGGCTGACGGGTAATCAGTACGAGTGATTTAGATTTCAGAAGATATGCTGAGATGTTGTATACTCAAGTTTGAATGGGAAAAGCACCTACAATTGGCTGGATTTGCTTATAATAACAATTATCAATCCAATATAAAAATGGCACCGTTTGAAGCTCTTTTTGGGCGAAAGTTTAAAACACCGTTGTATTGGTCTGAATTGAGTGAATCCAAAATGGTGGGAATTGATTTGATTCGAGAAATTGAAGACAAAGTTTGAGTAATTCAAGATTGCTTGAAGTTGCATTTGATTGTCAAAAATCGTATGTAGATTTGAAAAGAAAAGATATAGAATTTCCTATTGGTGATCGAATATTTTTAAAAGTTTCTCCGTGGAAGAAAGTGTTACGTTTTGGAAGGAAAGGCAAGCTGAGTTTTAGATTTATCGGACCATATGAAATTGTTGAAAGAATCAGCCCTTTAGCTTACAGATTAGCCTTGCCCTCTGAACTCAAGAAAATCCACAATGTATTCCACGTTTCAATGCTGAAAAGGTACAGATCTGATACTTCGCATGTGAGTCCTCATAATGAGATTGAGCTACAACCAGATTAACGTATTTGGAGGAACTAGTGAGAATTTTAGCTTGGGAAGTCAAAGAATTGCAGAATAAATGAGTCCCATTAATAAAAGTCTAGTGGCATCGTCATGGTTTAGAAGAAGCTACCTGGGAAACTGAAGAATCAATGAAACTAGAGTATCCAAATCTATTTTCAGGTAACGGTTTTGAGGATGAAATTTACTAAGGGGGGAGAGTTGTAACAGCCAGATTTTCAGTGGTGACAGAACAATGGTTTCGGGACCACAAATTTCCGTCACGTCAACTTGTAAATATTATTTTTAGAATATTTATGGAGTCACTAAGGTCATATTATTTGGTTAAAAAATATTAACGTTTAGATAATTAATTAATAAAAAAGGACTAAATTGTAAAAGGTGCAAAACTTGGTAGTTGTTGGATTTAGTTGATTAAATATCTTGAAGGTTAATTGAGGAAGGACTAAAATGGTAATTTAGCCCTAACTAACTTAGTTGGACGACTAAACCAAAAGAAAATGATAAAATAAGGTGATTTTTAATGGTAAAATGGTAATTAGGTTAAAATAAAAAATAAAACAAATATGAAATTATCATCATCTTCTTTAATTTTGCTTGTGATAACCGAATGCCATGGATGTTTAGCTTGGGAGAATATGCCAAGCACAAATTCTTTGCATGTGAGTGATTTTTAAGCCTATTTCTTGTAATTTTTATGTTTTTGAGATTGTTGCAACTAGGTCCAGCTAGCCCGTACCTTCATTTTTTATTCTGTTAAAAATTTTGGAAGTTTCCATTGATGAATATTGAATTTTTTTGATGAAAACCATGTATTCGGAACTTTGATTTTTTTGTTTGATTATTCTGTAAAGTGATTTTTGTTAGACTTTCATATTAGGATTAAATTGTGAAAATGGCAAAATTTTAGGGTTTGTGTAACACCCTAAACCCGACCTAGATGTCCAGACCAAGTTTAGAGAGTTACATTAATGATACTAAAACACCATATTTATAACACAGTCAAAATAAACCATTTAACACATAATATCCAACACAACAATTAAGTGAGTATAAAATATTTCCAAACATTATAATATCTTAAAATATCAAAACTCCTAATAGCAGTATTCAGAAGAAAGACAAAAGCTTGACCGAGCTCCCGTGACACCGACCCGTTTAATTCTGGGAACCACCTGAAATCCAATTAATAACAAAGTGAGTTGTGAACTTGGTGCGTAAAAGAAGTTTGTTCAACTAAAACACTTTTTATCGAATAGTTTCCGAATTTAAAGATTCGATTTGGTAACAGAAGCATTTCTAGTTCAGATTCGAGACAGATTAATTACAAATGCAGAAACAATTTCAGTCTCATATACAGAACCGATCAGATTCAGCTGCAGATATTCTTAACCCCATCCGCTACACAGCATTTTCAGCCATCCCCACATATCGTTAAGGGCGTTCGATGCCCAACCAACCCTACACACCATAGAGTGTCTGTCTGACATGTTTACAGAAACGCAGCTTAGCTGCTAGATCATAATGCGACAAAGCGCTAGAATCAAAATTATATACACGGTGGCTTAGCCACTAATTTAGAGCAGATTGCTTCCTTCTTCACAATATCCCAACCCATGCAGATGCAGGGTACAAAGATCCACAATATATATTCAGTTATGCTAAATTGTTTCACAAATAAATAAAACAGTTCAATATTAGATTAAGTATCACAATACATATATAATTATGATATTCATACGTCTCTCACAAAGTATCAAAGAGTTCTCATTCGGTCAATTTAGATTATTGATACAATGGGAAAGTCAATATCAGTCTTGGGCAACATTTACAGCCTTAAAAATGGGTTTCGGGCCTTTTTTATATGTCACACGGCTTGGAAACATGCCTATGCCCTTGCTCGTGTGGCTCACACGGCCTGGGTACACGCCCATGTCCTCTGCTCGTGTAGTTCTGAAATGTAAACAGAGAGTTACACGGTCTAGACACAAGCCAGTGTCCTTACCCGTGTGACTCACACGGCCTGGGCACACGCCCGTGTGGTCCTAAGTCATAAACAGTGAGTTACACAACCTAGACACACGCCCGTGTCCTTTGCCTGTGTGAACCCTGCACTAACATGGCCACACACGACTTGGACACACGCCCATGTGCCTTGCCCATGTGGCCCCAAATTGATGAACAGTGAGTTACACGGCCACCCACACGGTCGTGTGGTGTCGACAACCATATTTTTTAGCGACTGAACTTCACAAAAAATGGGGTTTTTGACACGCACCTAAAGTCGTTTTGATGCTGGAATGATGCAAGAGTATCCCTGAACCTAATATGACCATTCAAGAATCAATTTCATTATCATTCTCAAATCAATGCTAAGATCAACATATCGGAAAAGGTCATGTCGAAGGTTTCGACAAAAACACCCAACTCAATTTCGCACATTTGCCTTGCACGTAACAGCAGAAATCGAAAGGAGTGTCTCTCATGAGATCCTCACTTAAAATTAGCCAATTGAGAGTTTAAACATCGCATTCAAGTAAAACGAGTTACAACCCCGTTTCGACAAAAATAATGATAATAAGACAAACTCACAAACACTAGAAAGAAATAATGAACAAACTTACATAGTACTCGTACAATCGACTTGACAAGCAACAAAAAAATTCCCAATTAGCGTAGAATCAAGTATTGAAGCAACCAAAAAGATAAAAATATAAGAAGAAAAATAAAGAAAATAAAAAACAAGGAAAGAACGAAAAAAAGAAGAAAATAGACGATAGAATTAGTCAAAAAGATTTAAAACCACCAACTAGCCCTCTGATGTTTAACAAAAATATTTCTCTATAGCATATGATGTGATTCGAACTTAGAACCAAACAGAATACAGACAAATGCTTAGCCAATAGACTCATTCTTAACATAACCTTATTCTGAATCGAATTTAACTACATAACACATGGATAGAGCTTGTTCCAAAATGATAAAACTTTTAATGATGCGACTCAAACCTTAGACATTAAACACAAAAGCTAAGCACAGAATAAAAAATACAGAACTTTAATTACTGCAAATTCTCAAAATCAAAATCCCAAAAATTTAGGGTGCTACAATTTGATAGTGAATTTAAAATTCATTAGGGTTTGTTTAAGGGCGTAGTATATTTGGATGGAATATTGACTTGAGAAAAATGGTTAAATTGAGGAATTTCGGGTTTATATATTAAATTGTAAAAATTGTAAAAGTTTGGGCTAATTGTATAAGTTTAAAAAATAAAAGGTATTAATTGTAAAATGAATTGGAATGTGAAATGTAAGCTAATAATTGAGAAATTCTATATTTTAGATCTTGATCCTGTAGATACTTGTAGAAAAGGAAAAATAGCATAATAGCCCTTGAACTTCTGCAACTACTACAATTCAGTCCAGTTAAGTTCATACGGTTTAGAATTTAACATCTATATGAAATGTTGAGTAGATTAACATGGTACAACTTATATATATTTAATTGTTGATAATGAATGGTTATTTGAGATATATTATTGAATTTGATGTTCAGGTTGTATTGAACGCAGGATAGAGTACAATCATGATTTGGTGTGTTATGGAGGATTGGAGTAAAGATTTTATTAGAGGGATATATTTGCATATTACTCGAGTAAACTGAGGTTCAACATTTATTGCGAACTCTCTTGTTATACTCTCTGTTTGGTGTGTTTCGGTTGGACTAGCTCTTATGAGCATCGATGTGTTTTGAAGGGATTGGCTCGTGTAAGCATATGGTGTGTTTTAGAGGGATTAGCTCGTGTGATCATCTGGTGTGTTTTGGTTGATTTGACGATGTACTCCTATCTGTAAGTCGTTCGTCGAATTGAAAATCTCGGTAAGGTAACTTGTTAAGTAATTTTGATGAAATCTATATATATCTAAGCTTTGAATTGATTGTTTGTGATTCACCAATTGAGATTGTGGATGACAAGAAAATTTCATGGTTGTTATTACTTTTGAATTGTTATACTTACTTCGGTAAGATTTATCATTTTAATACGTCGAACTTACTAAGCTTCATTGAGCTTACTAGTTTTAATATTTGATTTTGTAGATACTTGGAAGGTTGGACGATCGGTTCAGCACTCAAGTCACACCATTTAGCTTATTTCGGTAGTTTTTGGAATGTTTATTTCAGATTATATAACATGTAATAGGTTTGAATTTTGCTATTACTAACGTTTTGGATTATGTAAATATTATGGATGATCTTTTGTGTAAATGGTCATCTTATATTATATATGAGAATGAGGTATAGTTTCTATGCTAACATGAATGATATGAATTGAGGAAATGTTGTGATTGAGGTACGTTTGATAGGTATACTGGTTAGGTATTCGCTTGAATGAATTGATGAGTTGAATTGATGTTTATCTTTATGCTTAATTATATATACTTGTGGTACCAATGAAGGTACATTGGTTAGGCACTTAATAGGTTGATTTTGGTGTGTTTTTATCTTGATTAATATCAATTTGAATAGGAATTTTGGTTGGTATTTGAGTTTCTTAAAGTTTAAGTAAACTTGAAAAGGTAAACTTGTTCAACTTTTTCCTAAACTTTCCAAATGTTTCCTATTTAGTCTCGTATTGTTTCTATAGTATTTTTAGGGCTTCGGATGCTCGATTAAGGGTCATTATGAATGTATTTGAATGAAATTAAATTATGTTTGTAATGATATATGAATTGAATGGTTTACTGTTCTGTTTGTTTGATAATGCTCCGTAACCCTATTCTGGCTGCAAATACGGGTTAGGGGTGTTACAATTGTCAAGCAACCCAGGGTGGCAGCATGTACATGTATAGCGTCATCGTTGTCGGGCAACCTGAGGTGACAGATCCACGTATTTGTTCTGAGTCTGTTTCTGGTTAATAGGGTTATAAACATACAAATTGGTTAAATGATATATGTAATGAAATGATATTGAGTTGTAAAGTACAACAACATCGAAAAGATCATGCGAAAAAAATTGAAAATGAGCCTTAGGGGGGATTGAATATGAATGAGCTTATAGGCTAGGAAATGATTGAAATGATAACATGGAATTGAGTATATACATATATGTAAATACAAATTGAAGATTGTATACTTGTGAATGATAATGAAAAACAAGTAAAAGATGATATGGTAAATATATATATAGAATTGGTCATATGAATGTAATATGTAATTGAGTTTAATGTATGGCTGAAATGTATAAAATGTTGATGTGTTCATGGCTTAAATGATTAAGCATATATGTTAAATGTTTGAATGAATTGTACTAGGTAATGTGGCATTGGTACAACATTGAATAAGGTGTTTTTGTTCATGTTTGAATCATGAGAATTGTATATTTTGGCAAAAAAATGTGTTGTAGTTGTGTATTTGGGATGATTTGGTGTTTTCAGGTTGGTGTCAAATTGATATCATTTAGAAACAGTATGTCACGTAGCAAAGTCAAGCTTTGGTCATTATGACGAGATCAAATCTTTATGCCATGCCACGATGTCGAGCAATGGTTATTGTGTTGGAAAAAATCCGGTTCGAAAATGGTTTTCTTGCACAGCGAAAAATAATTTTTTTGAAAATTGAACCAATTCGTTATATTTATAGCATAAACCCTCTACCGAAATCGCACCTGTATTTTTGGCTAGGCAGATCCTTCTCTGCTATTCTCGCACCATGAACTTTTCGAGTGTGGGCTCAAATGATTCAAATCAAACACAAAACCAAAAATAGTTTTCTTTACTTTCAATGTGAAAGAAAAATCTCTCTCAATAGAAACCAATAGAATTGTTATTTTAGAAAATAGAATTAATACTTAGAGAATAAATTCTCACTATTTCCAGACATAATAACAATATCTCAAAGTTGTGTGTTTAGCCCTACCGGTGTCATATATTTATAGGAAGAAGATGTGAAACTGTTGTTGAATTGTAAAAGTTTATTTCAATGGAAAAATGAACTCTTAGTCTAACTAGGAGTAGGGTGTGGCAACCCTAGTTAAACAAACTAGGGTTTGTCATCCATTGCTTTAAACATGAGGGGCTTTTGGGTCTCTCCCATTTCGGGTCCAATTACAAGTACTTCCTAGAATTTTAACCAAGTACTTTATAATTCAATCTAACTTGATATTTGTTTTTCTATTTCCCAAAATAAACATTTTAAATTAAATTAAATTAATTAATTTCTCAATTAAATAATTTTTTGGATCCAATTCTAATTTTGTTAAAATCATGACGACTTTACGTAAAAGAATTTATGAGAAAATATATTTAATATTTCTACATTCAATTGCTTCACCATGACTAATAAATTTATTTTTATTTTTTAACTTCAATTATTTAATCACTTAATTAAATAATAAATAAAAAACTATAAATTTATTTTCCAGGTCATTTCCATTTAGAGAAAACTACATTCAATTTCAAATATTTCTCATTTCTCTAACTTTACCATTTCCATCCATTTCTGTTCATTTGATTCAACATACAATTTATTTATGGTTTCAACGAGCTAGCGAAGGGGCTGATTGGATATATGCGATTAAGCCTCAAATGATTTATAATTAAGTTTCATCTTTTCGCCTATTAATCATAAACTCATTTAGTCACGACGTCATTCCATTACAATATCATGATTGAGTTCTCCCTAATGCCATACCATTACAAAAGCAACTCGATCAGTGGTCATCCAATGGCCTTGTCATAAGTGTGTTACCCTCATAGGATATCCTTAATCTCTTTGGGATAAATTCTTTCTCCCAATATGATCCTATTTTATCTCATGGTAACAATTACATCTTCCTTCATGAAAAGTCAATTACTACTATCAAATAGTAATAAAGTCATTCATCACAAAAATGAACGACCCATGGCTATGTTTACTTTTCATCAACCATGTAATGCCAATGAGAGGATATCATTTATTCATATCTCGAGATATGAATTCCACTGTTGTAAATGATGCTATATACTGTAGAAGTGGTATACCTAATGCGCCAGCTTTCGGTTCCTTACCTATTTGAACTCGACCTTTTACTTACATCAAAGTATATGAGTCACACAAACATAGGCCGTCATCCACTCAAGATTAAGGTATGTCACACTTTGAACATCACAAGTGAATAAATTCATAAACATATTCAGGATCTATCCTAATTGGACCTAGTCCGGTATATTGTCAGTCTAGTCAGTCACATCTATGTCTTTATGTTGTGAGAGTCATTTGCTTCGATGCCCAAGATAAGGCATCTCCCCAATTGGACTTGATAGACGATATGTTAGTCTTTCAATCTGTTTGCTCATTTTCGATCAGACTAAGGACATGTTTAGGTTCGTCTACTAATATAAGTTATTTTTTCGTATTACAATCCGACGACATAATACCACTTAATATTAGTTTAAACATTAAACAACAAGTGAGCCAATATTTTCTTCTATTATGTTTTGCATGCAAAAGCCATATAAGGACATTATACAAAATATATTAATGTAATCCATAAATTATTTTATTAATCAATCTGTTCGAAAAAATTATAAGGTTACAAATAAATATGCTACACATAGGACACTAGATCTAACATGCTACGACGAGGCCAAGTTAGTATGAGACGTCGTGACGTCAAATCCAAACTTCGAAAACATTACAAATTGGTCCTAGTTCAAATTCAACTTAGCTGTAGAGTTTTCGTAAGCTCGTATAAGACCTGGAAATGAATACTTATAATTTTATATAACTATTTTCCTTATATTTGAATGTTTAATTTTGTAATCGAACTGTGATTTGATCGTAGTTGTTTCGGCAACGAATGTGACACATTGTAACTCAGACCCAACGATTGGGTCGGGTTTGGGGTGTTACAATTTTTGCCCAAACCCTCTCACTTTTCGGGCGGGCCTTTGGGCCTAGGCAGGTGGCTCGGCCACGTCTAGTCATATCTTGAGACATGTCTCTCCTATTTCACTATTTTTGCTTCAAAGTTTGATATCTTTAGACAGTGGCACCATGTCTCAAGACACTAACTCCTATGTCTCGAGAAAAAGTCTCATGTCTCAATACCCTGGGTTGAAAGACCACTAATTTAACTTCAATGTTTTATATCTTGAGACACAACCACTATATCTCAAAACTTGGCACACTATGTCTCAAGACCTCTGCTCAAAAATACATGAAATGCTAAAAAATGTTCCTAAATGAATCAATGTTGATAAGCTAATCATCTTGCTAATTAAGACTAATTACTAAACGTTCTTTTATTTCCTGGCTTGCTTTTATGGAGAGGTTGCCTACTAAAGATAGGCTAAGTAGCTGGGGGACGGATGTTAATGGTGGCTGCAAATTTTGTGATAACCAAGAAACAAGGGATCATTTGTTCTTAGAGTGACCCTACTCAAGGAAGATATGAAAGGATATCTTGCAGATGTGTTATGCGGAAGCGCGGGATTGAATTTTAAGAGCCGGTAGAAATTGTAGGCAATTCAGGGATCAGAGGAGGATTAAATTGCAGTTGCTAAAGATGATAAAAGACTACTTGAGAATTAAATAGGTAAATGCTAAATTCAATAGGAATGATACCGTAAATAAGCAATTGTGTATAAATTGGGGTATTAGTTATAGATATAGAGGAGGGTATTTTTTGTATTGATCATGCCACTGTTGTAACTTTGATCTTTGTAGCAGTTTACTACTTTTTTGGTTAAAATATAATCACAAAGCTTATCCAAATATATATATATATATATATTCACTTCGCGAGCTTAAATAGCAGGAATTGATCACTGATGATGTGTATAACAATGATTTGCTATTGATGGTAGAGTTGTACCAATTTTTTTATTAATTAAATAATAATTTATAATTTTTTTCAAACTCAATCCAAATTATATTGAAAGACTTTAATTCTAATATGCTTTTGGCTTAAGATTAAAAAGCCTTTTAAAGAAAATGAAAAAAATTAATTCAACCATTGCACTAAATTCACAGCTAATTAGATCTCCGCTATTAACTAAAAAAAATCAATTACAGTTTTCATCTTTGATCACGTTTAACTATTAAAATCAATTGAGAGATAAATTAATTCACAATTAATTAGGTCTTTCTCTTAAAGAGCCTATTATTTTATGCATTATCAAATAAATTTGTTTCATTCATTCAACCAAATCTTTAGATTTATATGTTTGTCGTTGGATTTTTAGAGCCGGATGACAAAAAAACTGAAAATAATGAATGAAGCCAATAACAAGCATATCAAATACAAAAGAAACAGTGATTTATTTAATGTTACAACAGACTGGCAGTTTGCTTGAGGGACCTGAACTAAAGGAATTGGCAGAAAAATACAGTCAAAGGGAATTTCATGCAAATCTTATTGCCGAACTCGCTCGCCTCCAAGGATAAAACGAGTAGCATTTTATTTGATCATTCTTCAGGAACAATGAACGTAACTTATTTGTTGTCTTCTACTTGAAGTCGATGACAAAGGTTCGGATTTCCATCGGAGCAAGTTCAACCACCAATGCAGCCGGATCAACCGGTCCACCTCTCACTACTTTTGGCACTTCTTCGGGGGAGCCTTTGACTTTCCACACCAGCCTCTTCTTTTCCATTTCGACTCTTCCTTGGTTAGCAGATAAGCTCATTTCTGTTACTTTATTTATCTGAACATAAGAAATTAAAATGATGTAAATTGGTCAATAACGAACACAAGATGAAGAGTTTTCATGCACCGGAATGACGCTTTTATGTCTATTACCGGTTCTTCCTCTCGACTTATGACCAATTATTCAGATAGATGCAGATAATCTATCAAAACAATACTTAGTAATATGTCCCAAAAAATTGCCACAATAAGTTGTTGATACACTTCTTGATATTGGAACCAATGAGGGACGGTTATAATAAGGTTTACAAGTCATTTTTCAATGCAATTGAACGCAAAGAGGACAGATTTTGAGAGAGTTTGATTGGCAAACTTTGCATTGCTTTACCTTCTTATGTGCAAATACTTTTTTAAGCTGTACACTTGCCATAACTGAGAGATCCTTGTCCTCCCCAACCTTGCAATTTGAAGAACAAACAAAATCAAAGGTTAGGGAAAGAAAAGAAATGGTTGAATTCTATAGATGATACATCAAAACAAATTATCAACCTCGTATAAGTGTGCCAGCCGAAGAAGAACTTGCCCGTTGTCCAATTCCTGCAGATTCAAAGAAATATGGTAAAGCATGAAATGAACTTTTCCAAGTCATGGTAAGGAGGAGATACATTGATGTAGTACAAATAGGATTGAAACAATCTTATTCAATCACATATCCGTTGCATTAGGCAGAGTTTGACACCAATGACGGAACTGCAGTCCATGGTATCTTCTATAAGTTTTTCTTTCTCCTTTCATGTTGGGGGGAATTGATCATTGAACAAGACAAGAGATATTTACCTGGAGGGTTATCATTGCTACATTATCTGGTAGAACATAGGACGGATCCATCCCAGAAAAGGATGAGACATGGGAATTAGTCCATCCATCTCCTTCCTGCAAAATGTTAAACCAGACATTCATTAGACTTGGGCTGATGTAGAATATGCAAAACAAAATTGTTCAGCTTATTGCTTTCACCTGCTGAGTAAAGGCTAAGAGAAATGGAGAATATATCTCCTGACCAAATGATCGACGCCACTTAGCTGCCTCTCCCAGAGGATCGATTCTGAGGTAATATTTCCCAACGATCTATTGAAACTAGATTTGTTAGCAAAGATCTATGCAAAATACTACACTCTTTCTGCAAAGTAAGATCAAATATATAACCAACATGTGCTTACAGTTAGTCCACTGCACTTATTTTGAACACAAACTGTTTCATTTAGGGCTTCCGCAACACCTCTACCATCATCGTGAAGCAACCTCCTGTATGAAGAAAGTAGGACCAAATTTTAGAGTTGTATGAAATGAATGGTTAACTTATCAGTGTATCTATTGACGGAAATTCATATAGAAATGTAATATATAATCAAACAAGCAATGATAGGGAAGAGATTAACCTATGGAGCATTAGTTCCAATTCACCATCCTTAATGCTGGCTCCACCCACAGATCGATCTACTAAGACTGAAAGCTCCTGATCGTCATCTTTAACATATATCCCAAGATTAATCTGAAATGAAAGTAAAAAAAAAAAAAAAAAAAAAAAAATTTGGCAGAGCCTTAAAGACCAGTCAATCAAAGGGAGGATCGTAAAATTTGTCCTTTTTTCTATAGTGAAATGTTCGTAAAATTTGTCAGAAGGCACTAGTATATGAAGAGGTTTGGAGCAGTTATGAAACCATACAGGGTAATAGTTTCCTGCAACAGGCTGATTCACGTCCAGGTTCCAATCTTTTCGATAGTTTTGAATCTGCAAAATAATAATTCCAATAAGGATATGTACAAGCACATTGCCAATATCGAATATTGCAGTCATACATACTCCACCAACATGCTAAGATATCAGGATAAGCAGGGAACAAACCCTTTCAAGGAAATCACGACCACTGGAATCTGTATAGAATGTTTTGCTGGTTTTCATATGTGTTAAAATCTTAGTCACAACTTCTTTTCCAATTCCATCACTGATCGGAATAGGACCAACCTAAAATTAAGAACAAGCCTGTTATCCAGCCAGACAGCTATTACACAGTAAATACATCTACATGCATACTCGAATACTTACAATGAACTCAAATTCTGCATGCTCCTTTCCCTTGTACACTCTTGTGATCTGTTTATGCACACAGTGACGTTAGTTACCAGACGAACAGGGATTTAACAAAAACTGCTACTTTTCAAGTTTAGAGAGAATGAAAGAGAATATTCATCTGAAAATGTAGCAGAAAATATCAGATTGGAGGTAATTGAAGACATCTACATGAACCAACAGGCATTTGCATGCGATTCTATTATTTGATTCAAAGGTCACTTGTTGAGGAAATAACCTGATATATCCATGAATTGATTCTCTGGTGTACTTCATCCAAAATAGGTCCCCGTAAAACCGTCAAAGCCTGAAAATTTTACCGTCTCATGAAGTTTAAACCAGTTGCTGTTCAAAAGTAGAATTCTAAATGAGTATGCGTCAAAAATAGGTACCTGCTGATCAGGTTTCAACAAATTCGTGCCATTTGGTCGAAAGATGTATGCTCCAGAGGCCTTCAATAAGTTATATCAAAATAGTTATGTAAAAAAATTTTACATATATAATCAAATAGCAGAATTGTAAAGAAAAGTAGAGGCTTTCATAAAAGGTATATAATCACCTGTTTTATGTCAGTTGCTCCGGTATAAAAGCTATATGATTGCCTTACAGTTTCTTTTACCTTCAATTTCATACAATAAGAAGTTAAATGTAAGAAATCCATATTAAGTAAATAGATTTAGCGAAATGCATAAATGGAAACCAAGAACCATAAATCGTACCTTAGTTCTGCTATTAATGTAGCCAATGAGTTTTCGTTGCTTTGCAGAGAACACAAGTTTCAGGTTGCCTGGCCCTACTTTGATTACATCCTTTTGTTTTTCTTTAGAACTGTACACTACTTGGTTCTTTGAAGGAGCTGCTATGGCTGTTTTGTGAAACAAGGCCAACCAAATATACATTTTATGTCAAAAGAAAGTTAATACGAATTGTCTTGTGTATTATTATTTTCGGAGAATAGCAATGATATATGGAACCTTTTTGTTTTCCGCTTGAGATGAAGTAAGTGTTTAACCCGAGAGGAGGTGCAGAAGCTGAAAATGCAAGCCAATACTTTGGGGTAACGCTTGGCAATTTACCCAAATATGCCATGGAATAGTAATTTCTTATGGCCAAAGAAGCATTTAGCAGAGGTACAAGCTGCGATTCGATTTCATTTCCTCTATGATCCTTAACGATGACATTCCCATCAATAACCTGCAACAGGTAATGATGCAAAATCATTACGGAAGCATAAGGACAACACAAAATGAATAGAAGGTCCTTTGTCTTCTATAAACATCGAAAATTAGAGTTTAGACTCTCATCCTTCTCATACAAGACATCCAAATATGGGACTGCAGACAAAAGGCTTATATGAAAATAATAACAATGAGAGGAGCCAGTGAACTGTGCTTTTGAAGCTATACATGACTGTGTAATTCATTTCAGACCTTGCCTGGCCATATTTCCAAAGCTTGCACAACAGAGGATATATGAGTTTCTTTATTGTTGAAACATAAGTCCTCTCATGAGTAGGAACCCACACATGAATGTCAATCACTCAGTTGTATATATGTATCAGTTAATAAATTTGTAGTTTCAGACACATGCAAGAAAAGAACTATTAGCAAACGCGTGGCTGTTTATTTTGTTTTTTGTATAAGAGTGAAGTGGGATTGTGGATGTATGTGCAACATCACAGGAACTAAAGTGAAGGTCATAAAATTATGAAAAGTACATTACTCACCGGGATTCGTATAATGTCCTCCCTTTTCCATCCCAAAGGATTGTATACAACAACCACCTGAGAAAAGAGCACAACAATAGAGAATAATATAGGTGGAGTTAGATTCATCTTTTCATAATCAATGGAAAATTATAGTAAGATGAAATTGTGAAACTCTAGTCTCTTTTACCAGATTTTTGCCGTTTGACAGATCAGCCTCTGACGAAGGACAATAACTTATATTCAGAAGCAAGCACTGAAAGGGTAAATTCAAAATAAATATAGGACCTTCCAGGAAAATACATATAATCAATTATGGAATTCTACTATAATAGCATTGAAATATGCTTCATGAACCTCTGAATAGATTAACTATTCTTAGACATTTGAAACCAAAGATCAGAGTTTAATCATGCTATTGCCTGCTGAAACTTGGTCACTTTGTTCCCACTGTCTGTCTTTGAAGAGGACCTTGTTATAGAGGCAAGCGATGTTTCGACCACCTTTGCAGCCTGCATGAACCATTTTGACACAAGAATCAGCAAAAACTCAAGTCTTTGAAGTATTAATTAATTGTATGACAAATGACGTCTAAACTTTACCTCCTCGTAGCCAATGGATAGTCTTTTTGCATAGTCATTAGCCACATGCTGCTTTGAAGTGCCACTGACTGCATCATGATGTTGAGCAAGTGCCAAAGCATCGGCTAAATAGTCAGTGTTTGGTCCAGCTTTACTTCTTCCCTTAAGGAATTCTAACTGTCTTGCTGCCTGTTGTTTATGTATAGGAAACTGTTACTATTTGTGGGCAAGAAAAAGAAGTCAAAGATGAAAACAAAAAGAACAGCAAATAAGACGAATAAGTTCTTTAGTAATATTCTTAATTAGAATAATTTATTAAGCAAATATTTATTGCAATTAGAAGTTATTAATTTTAGTTTCATTAAATATAATTACTTATTTTACAAGAATAAAAAAATACGAAACCTCTACTTAAGGAGACAATTCTTAGTAATAAAATAAGACGAAAATTATTTCAATTTATAGAGAATATTCTTATCTCCTAAGGATCCAAGATTAAGAACTCTTTTCGTTGAGTTTTAAGGTTAGAATCTCCCTTCAACAAGTTCTATATATTATCATAGGTCATTCACGTAGTAGAAAATGCAACAAAGGAAAGGCTTTCTCAACCGAAGGGGACTTCCCTGTGAATTGCCTGGTGACTCGATCCATAACTCAGGACCATAGCAAAAACCAAGTTAAAAATACATCACAAGATATATATGACATGTTATACTAGTTAAATATGATATACATCTTACCAAATAGTAGCCACTCATTGTCCTAACATAACCTTTGAGTGCAGGCCGGCTTGTAAAATATCCAGTCCAGTAGGCATTTATACGGTCTGCATATCTGATAATAGCATGCATCAGTTCTGAATGTTTGTTACATAACCAAAGCAAAACCTCATACATAGACAAGTTTTTAACTTCAGAAATTAAACTCACGGAAAGTAGTCATCAGTCTTCAGTGGCCAAGCTTCATTTGTAGCATATTTTGCATCAGTATATATCGATGGGGTAGAATATAGAGCATTCACACGTCCATCCTAAAAGCATTACAATCAGCAGTGTATTAGTAAGGAACAAAGAAAAAGCACTAACATATCCTAAAAGCATTACAATCAGCAGTGTATTAGTAAGGAACAAAGAAAAAGCACTAACATATCGATGTTCAACTGAGGCTTATTCCCGTGAGATAAGCAGAACCAAAACCATGCACGTAAGGCATGGGCATTCATGGTTCTATCTGATGAAACAAGAAATGACAAGTAAGATCGATGCTTGTTAATCGGATTATTCTTTTTTCTGGGAGTTGAGGTCTGAGGGTGTCAATCCAGACAAAACAGCATTCATAGTTCTCAGTTTCAGTTACAAGAAAGTTTATCTAGTGTATTTTCATGTCAATGTAAGCGAAATCATGTGTATTCGTGTAAACTGTGACATAACTAGTCAATTTAAATGGCTGCAAGAAAGCCAAGTCAACAGGGCAGAAAAAGCTGGAGACAACAAGCATAAATAAGCATAGGAAAGGTCTTGGAGAACGCTAACTTGATTAACATAATGTATGAACTTGTCCATTTGCCGGAACCATGTGTGTGCATATTGATACTTGAAATCTGTTCCCATAGTCCACATCACATGATTTGTTCGAGTTATGTTAGCCTGACAATGACAAGAAATTTTAGGTAAAGTGTCAGACCTTTTCTAATACAAGTAAAGGCAGCAGCGCTGAAAAGAAATTGAAGTCCATCATAATTAAGATCTTGCTTCTAAAATATCAATAACTTTGCATCTTCATAAACCGAGACTGGTAATAACAGATATTTCAGAGGGGAAGACGTCCAAATGATGCTGAATCTGCAGCAAAAGTCATAAAGGCATGCCATGCCAGTGTGATTTGAATAGATATGAACTCATATGAGGCATCTTACCTGAGACAATGCTGCTGCTACAAACTCATTCACACGCTGGGGAACATTGTAGTCAAACAGCTCCATGTTATCCTTCAAAGTGAAAGACAATAACATAAAATCTCATTTTGTGCAAACATATGAAGTAAAGAGCTCATGAGCAATGTATATAGCAAAGAACTTACCTGGACAATAGGTGAATCATCATTAACTTCATAGTAGAAATTACTTGGAGGCTCATAATTCTCAGGGAATGCACCTGCAAATATCTAAAGAGAAGTAAATGAATCACTTAGAGAACTTAAGAAGGTAGAACATAACCATCTCACTGATCCTCAACACCTGAACCTAATTTCACCATCTACCCACCTGTGATGATGAGCCAAGACTCTTGGATCCCCGCCAAACAACTTCAAGGCTCTTCTCATCTTTCCTTTTAGCTCTGTCTTGGTAATCAATTCGTGCGAAGAAAAGAGAATCAAATCCAACCTTAGCAGTAAACAAAAGCTTACTTAGCAGATTGCTAGATACAGGATGGAGGGAAAGCTTACATCAACTAACAAAATATTGTGTAGCTTAGATGGACCAAAATAGTTTCAATCCTAAAGTGCTTAACACTCTGAGTGACCACAAGATCAAAAGCCGTACCTCTGCGCTCAACAAGTAAGCTTGCACTGCAGAATGTCCAAAGGGATCAATTTGCCAACCAATCCTTGGGGTGATATTAAATTCTCGTTTGATAAATCGATGGCCGAGAGTTGTTTGATCGATCATGTCGATGTAATGTGGGGCAGCTTCATCATGCATACACATGCCTCCATTTCTGCAAGTCAAATCATCAAATGCCCCACAAAACTTCAATGGGATGATCCCACAATTTCCCTTATAAGTCAAAAGAAAAATTTCAAGCAAATTTGAGTTTATTGATCCTTTACATTAACTCTAGTTGACCAGAGTTGATGAGCCGCTTTACTGTCTCTTGAACTGTCTCACTCTGATCTCTCCACCATCTCTGGAAAAATGCCTATAATATCAAATAAAAACCAAATAATTTCCATCATTTTCAATTTCCATATACAATTCATATAGGGTTTCGAAAAATTTAAGAAACAAAAAGTAGTTGCCTGTTCAACGTAAATGAACTTCCTGTTCTTGTCAGCTAATAATGCCGGTACAATAGAATCCAGGACGTTCTGGACACAAGCTCCCTGCAAAGATTATCAATCAAAAAGGAAAAGGAAAATCAAAAGTTGCTCAAGAAATCCGAAAAAGAAAATATAAAAAAAATGGGGAAATATGAAAAAAAGACCTGAATGGAATTATTGGAGCCGACATAGTACTGATCAACAGTTTTCAACCAACCAACATCATCATGCGTATGAGCAACCAAATGAACATTGAGTTTCCCGGGAACTATCTTCGACGTAGTATTGTAAATAATGTACTTAGGTTCAACGCACCAAATGTTCATCAACGTGACCAAAATCAAAATCCACGCCCCAACAGCCATGGTTATCCTGGACGATAAACTCAACTCAGAGAGTAAAGAAAAGTGAAAAGTTTGTGCTCTATAAATGAAAACGAAGCTGCATTTAACGATCAAGCGAGGATTTTAAAGAAAATGGTGTCAACCGATCAGTTCTTTGTTGTTTAATTATTTGTTTAGTTGTGAAAGGTGAGTGAATACATCAAGACAGGTCGCTTTCAATAGTATATAAAATATTACGAAATTACAGTAATTTAAAGAAACTTTTCTTGAATGAGACAAAGAACTGTCCTTGAAGTGTTTGTTTGAGCTTATCTTATACTCTCGACTCGAACTTTAACAATGAATCGGCGATGCTTTGTTTTTTTCGTAAGTTTCAAACACGCCCTTAAATCAATATGGAACCCACAGAAATCAAGGGGAATCAGCTCGTATCCTCCAAAGATAAAAAGAAAATCCAGCAAAATCTTCATCCACTGCCTTTTCATTAGACACGTAGACGAACCTCCCCCTCACTGGCCGGACCAAGAAATCGAGGAAATCAGGGGACAACAAATGTAAAACATAAACAGTTCAGTTCTTCTCACATTGACATTCCCTTCCTCTCCAACTTCAGATTCCCTCTAAAATTCGCCAACAAACACTGAACGACGCCGTTCAAATCCACCGCTGCCTCTGCCTACCGGCATTTCCTCCATCATTGATCTACTAGGGGAGGTAAAGAAGATGGCGGCGACAAAGTTCAAGAATTCCGGTTTCAAGAGCTTGATATTAGGCTAGTGCAATCGGAGACCGTCGAAAAGTGATGAAATATTGACTGATGAAGGTGCACAACTGAAAAAATGTGCGACTGTTTTGAGTGTTGAACCGGCTGTCTCGCGATTCCCTTAGCGAAATAAGGGGCGGTTGTTTCCGCTGCCTTGGTGGCTGAGGCTTAGAACCAGAGCAGTTAGATATTCCTCTTTTATTAACTGTCATAATCGTTTTTCTTCTATTTAAATTCTACATGGGTTTTTTGGGGCCAGCTCGCATTGCTTAAAAAATAGCAGTTCTGATCCTAAAAATATTTTTAAAAAAAAATTTGTGCAGAATATTTTTAATTGAAATTTTTAGTTTTTTCTCTTTTAAAAATATTTTTAGTATTTAATTATTTTTTTACCTCTCTAATAATATAGTAATTTTTTTTGTACTTAATTATAAATGTGTTAAAGTTATTAATTAAAAATAAAAAATATTTTTTAAATACTAATTATAAATATTTAATGGTTATATTTAAATATTTAAAATATAATTTCTATATTTTAATTAAATTTTATAAATAATTAATATTTATTACTTAAAAATATTTAAAATTTCTATTTCATATATTAAAATATTAACAACAAATTATAATAATTTTTTTATATTCTTACTAAAATATAATAATATTAACTAATTTAAATATTATTTAAATACATATTTGTTATTACATTTTATTTTTCAAAAACACTTTTTAACAGTAAAGTTGAACACTTAAATTTTAAAAAATACTTCTCAAAAGTATTTTTTCACAACACTTTTCAAAAACAATTTTCAAAAACATTACTATACTAACCCTTAGTGATCGTCCCATCTTCATCCATTGAAGTTAACTGCAGCTAAGTTGGTCTATTACCAACACGTTTAACTGAGAAACATGGAATGCGGAAAGGATCTTCGAGTCCAGAGGCAACTATAGTTGATAGTTCAACTTACCCACTTGCCAATCACTTGATATGGTTCAAAGTATTTAGCAGCTAACTTTAAGCATCTACGGCGCACCATAGAAGATTGTCTAGGAGGCGGTGTATATACCCGTTTTAGGTTATTAACATTTGTCATTAATGAAGGCTGAAATCTTTTTGAGGGGATGGAAATTTATTATAGTGGAAAATAAATTATATATTTTTATGTAAAAATATAATTTTATTATTTTTATAATTTTTAGATGATTAAATCAAATTTTTATTATTTTTGAGGAGTTTAAGTATAATTTTATTATTATTAATTTGAAATTTTAATTATACATAACCTAAATGAAAAACTTTCCATTAATAGTGCCAAGAGTTCCTACAAGAAATTTTCTCCCTGTTGGAAGTATTTAAAGTTCAGCTCAAAAATATCGATAAAATTCTTGAATAAACTTTACTTTTGAAATATTTGTAGAGCATAGTTTGAAAGTTCACATAAGCATATTATTGAAAAGTTTACTTCTTAGCCATCTGAGTACAAGTATTTCCTTCATCTTTATTGATTAAATTATGCACTTGCATTCTCTTTGCCAAAATAAGTTACATAAATATAACTTCCACGAAACTACTACTATACAAATTAATATTTTTTCCCATTACTTACTACTTGCAACATGATCACAATATCTTTCACTTTCATTGCCCATCATCCATAATATGTTCTTGTGAATTAACTCACTCTCTCCACTTTTATAAAATATGCTACTTTTCTAAATTCTTTTAATCAAATTTGCACAAATTACTTTAATCAAAGTTTTTAAATGAATTAATTTTTCTACAAAAGTTTTTGAGTACTTAAAGTCCTTTAAAATGTTTCTAAGTCTAATGTATAGAGACACATGTACTTCAAATATAAAATTATTCAAGGGAAACATTGTCTCAAGATAATTGAGGTCTTGTCTTGAGAAAGACGAACATCAAAGTTAAAGGCGTGCTTCAGGGGAACATTATCTCGATACAAAAACCTATTTATCTCGAGATAAGAAAACATCAAAGCTATGAGTTGCTTTAGGGAAGCCCTGTCTTGAAGCAATCATGTAATTGTCTTAAGACATATCCCAAAATGTCTCGAGACATATCTGTTGTGCCTCAAGATGATATGCTCCAAAGGTCATATTTTGTTGTGTCTCGATACATACATTAAATGTACAAAATAAATGCTCTCAACGGTTAGAAACTCCCTCGAGCGGCTCCAAATGTCCAAAAATCAATGAAAGGGTATAAATATGATTAAAGTACACTCATATGAAGACAAGAAATAAGCTTACAGAGATCAAGAGTAAAAATCAAATAATATCAATTTGTTATTCTTATTTTCACTTGTAAGCACTTGTGGGTTCATTTGTAATCCATTCTTTCAAATTAATAAATTTGGAAAATCCTTAGTTGTGGTAAACTAAGGTAATAAAGTTAAGCAATTGAGGCTGAATCACTATATTGTCATATTTTTCTTTAAATTTTTAAAAGGTTAAATTCTGCTTTTAGTCCCTATACTTTGCAAAAGCTATGGATTTAGTCCCTATACTTTAATTCGATCAAGTTTAGTCCCTATACTTTTCGAATTGGTCAATTTTAGTCCTAGTATTTTTTAAAAATTTAAATTTTAGTCCCCAAACAATAGCTATTAAATCTGTTTGTTTAAATTCAATTATTAGTCCTATACTATACGTATAGTTGTGGATTTAATCCATATTTTTCAATTGGATCATTCTGAGTCACAATTTTGAAATTTTAGTATTGATGCAAATCATAATCATTAATCTACTAACTAAAATTTTAGTAAGTAATATGTGCAAATAATAAGCTGACATGACATTACATATATGATAATATGTTTGGCACATAAGATTTTGGAAATAACAAAACTTAACTAATTTAATAGTTGTCACTTGGTGATGATTGAAATTAAAATTTTAAAAAGTACAAGGACTAAAAATGACCAAATTAAAGTACAATAACTAAATTCACAATTTTTGCAAAGCACAGGACTAATAGCAGAATTTAACCTTTTAAAAACACCAATTCACCCCCTGTTGGTGTATTTTAGGGAATTTCTTTTTCTTTTTTTCATTTTTTTTTTTTGCAAACTTAAGCATATTCCAAATTCTCTTTGAAACTTTTTTTCTACAATCACAACAACTATCGTAGCTTTTGCTTTTCTTCCATCTCTTCACGATACTTTATTATACTAGTTTCTAAAGTTCCCTCTACAGGTTGCAACTTGACATATACCTAATCACTAATTGCATACTCTTTATCTCTTCACTTATTATCTATAATTTGGATTATTAGGGTTTATTTCACATTACAAATGAAATTAAAATGAGTATAGCTTTAGGTCTCATTTCATACCTTTCATGAATTCAAATTCCTTTTTAATTAGATTGATCTATAAATTCATTCTTCATTTTCTTTGTAACATCCCATTTTTCAATGGTGTTAGGAATAGTGGTTTTGGGACCACAATTTCGACTAGTAAGTAGTTTTATATTAATTATTATTTATAGGGTTATTACAAGGCCATATAAAAATTCGGTTAAGAAATTTTAATGTTTAGTTAGTTAATTAAGTAAAAAGGACCAAATCATAAAAGCTACAAAAGTTAGTATTTATTAGTTAAATGTGTTGAGTGGCTATGAAAATGTAAATTAATGGACTTAAAAGGTAAATATACCATATAGAAGTGTAGCGGACAGTTTTGGTGTTGTTTTATAAGAAACTATGCTTAACTTTTAAAGGGTAAAATAGTAAATTGGTAAATAAATGAAATTAAACTAAAACAAATAATGGAAAAAGCTATCATCTTTCTCATTTCACTTACCCAAAATCAATTCACCATTATTGAGAAGCAAGAAGTTTCAGACAAGGTTATTTTCATTGCTTGGAATGTACTTTGCATCCGTTTTTAGTAATTTTTATGTTTTTTAAAACATTTCAACTAGGTCCTGCTAACCCAGGGATTAATTTGTAAATATATTAAATGTTTCGAAATCTGCCATTGTTGAATTTGAGAGATTTTAAAGTGTGATGATAGATTATTCAGTTTGGTTGTTAAATAAGACTATTTTGTAAATTATTTTTTAGTGATTTTGATGTTTAAGGATTTAATTGTTAAAGTTGTAAAATCTCATGCTAATACTATGAAATAGAGAAATGTATGGGCTTTTCATGAGTAACAGGAAAATCAGCTAGCTTGGTTTAAGCTTAATTGTGCTCAATTTGATAGTTTCGAGTTTAAGGACTAAATTGTATAAAATGGTAAAGTTTAGGGGTAAATTTATAATTATGACTAAAAGGACTTAAATGTATAAATTGAGTGTTTATTTGGTTTGAATTGATTTAATTAAACTAAATTGTATTTTAGATCAAGAATCTGAACGAGTAGAGGACGTTTGAGGAAAAGGGAAAATTGATGATTATTCTCTGATAGTTGAATCACCTAACAAGTGAGTTCATACTACCTTCTAAGGATACAATTTGTTATTAAGTATTGTTATTTATATATAAATTGTTGAAATGGAAAATTGGACTCTATAATAATAAATTGGATTTCTAAAATATTTCTAATGGAACGAGTAAAAGCATCATGTACAAAGCTTCTAAATGATTCCCGTTCTGGATAAGCTCCAGCATTTGTTGCGGACTCTGATGTACATGTGACACAGATTTAGCCTGGACTAGTAATTTATTGTCATTTTAAAAGTTTAGCCTGAATTGATAACCTTACATGTATACATAACCCTGGTCAGACTACTTATGTGTTGTCATTGGTTTAGCTCAGACGGGTAACCTGACACATTTTTCTCTGTACCAGATCAGCTCATACGAGTTTTATCTATTTTCTAGACTTGTATATTGAATTCTTTCCAAAGTTCCATTAGAAAACTACTAATTATATAGTGTTAAATGGTTTTATAAAAGTGAACATGATTTGAATTCCAAGTATCTGTATATTTATTGGTTACTGACTTGAAGTTGTTGATTCGTGTTGTGATAAGGTTTTTACTTGAATGGTTATATGAAATTAGCTATTAAATGTGCATGGTAAGTTAATGAATTGAAACATATGAACCTACTAAGTATTTTTTATACTTACTTCTGTTATTATTTTCCGTACATTTTGAATACGTGGAGTTTTTCCATCGGATTAGCGAAGCACACACCTATCATCATTTAACATCGGTAGATTTTGAAATCTTGAAATATGGTTAAACGTGGCATGTATATAGGATGCACATTTTTCAAATGTTTGGGGATGTTTTATTACTTTGGTTGTAAATATACTTTTGTGTAAAGTTAGTATATATATATATATATATATATATATATATGGCATGTTTGACATCTTGGTAATGTGTATTTAAGGTATGTTTACTGGTATTTGTGGATAACTATTTAGTAACAAGTTTGTTTATTGATAGTAAGATGGTTTGAATGGATAAATTGATTTGGTTGATAAATATTGTTTATATGTGGTGCTAATGAGGGCATAATGGTTAGGCACTTAGGTTGGGATGTTTTGGTACGTTTAGGCTTGATTATATGTGTTCTGATAGCATGTTTATGGCTGATTTGGTTTTGGCTTGGCACCTAAGGAATTGGTGTTGTTTCACCTTGATAACTGTTTTACCTAAGGAATTTTGTTAGGTTTGATAACTATTTTGGAAGTTGTTTTAGGTGCACACGACCTAGGACATGGGTTGTCACACGGTCGTGTGCCACATACGGTCACACCAAATGATCATGTGTCATTTTGATTTTAAGTGCAGGATTTTCCACACGACCTGGAGACACAATCGTGTAACTCTATTTCAAATACTCACACGATCTGCGACACGACTGTGTGACTTTATTTCGATTTGCACACGGGCTAAGACACGAGCTTGTGACCCATATTTCAAAATGTACACGGTTTGGCCACACGGTCTGGACTCTGTCACACGGTCATGTGACTCTTATTTCCAAAAATTTTAAGTTTTTCCATATTTTTCTTTTTTGTTTAAAATTAGTCCCTAATTGTTCCCAAACTATTTTTAAGCCCCAAAGCTCATTTTAAGATCCGTAAATGTAATTATGCTATGAATGAAATTTAGATTTGATTGTTGTTATTTAAATTAATAAATGAATGATTTAATGATGTTAACTGTTTTGATATGTGTCGTTGTTGTAATAGTTCGTTTTTAGTCAAATCAGAACAGTGGTTTCAGGACCACAAATTCGAGGTCAAAATATTTATTTTATTATTATATTGAGGTCTACAACATGATAGTATGATTGTATAAAAATTTTGTTAAGAAATTTTATCGTTTGTTTGCTTAATTTGATAAAAAGGACTAAATCGCGTAATGTGTAAAAGTTGTGTTCTATTAGCTAAAGGTGTCTAATAGCTATGGAACTTTAAAGTGGAGGTCCTTATGTGATAATTAGCCTATTAATTAGATGGTGGATGATATTGGCTTGGTATTATTGAAATTTTGATTAAGTTTTAAGGATAATTAAGAAAATTAAGAAATTAAGGTTAATTAAAATAAAAAAAATGATCATCATCTTCCATTACCTATTTCCAATCGAAATTAACATGATAAAAATCCATTTTAGGGCTCTTCATTCGGCCATCTTATTTCTTGCAATTAGGTATGATTTTTTCCCCTTTTTAATGATTTCTATGTTTTTGAGATCGTTGTAACCTAATCTAGCTAGCCCAGGGACTATTTTGCAAAATTGTTAAAGTTTTAGGCTTTTTCCATTGATGAATATGTGTGTATTTTGATGTTTGATGATAGAAAATGAATAGTTATTGTTAGATAAATAACATTTGTTAAGTGATTTTTGATAAAATTGTCAATTAGGGATTTATTTGTGAAATATGAAACTTTTGTGGTAGAAATGTGAAATAAATGAAAAATACGGGCTACTATGTTAATAGAGGAATTTGGCTAGCATGGGTGGAGACCTAATTGCATGAATTTATATTTTTATGAGCTAAGGACTAATTTGTAAGATGTTGAAATATTAGGGGAAAAAGTGTAATTTTGCATAATATGATTTTTAGGGTAAATTGAATAGAATGATGATTGAATAAGTTAAATTTGATATTATATAGATCAAGAAAAACAAAGTTCGAATCTAGATCGAAGGAAAAACAAAGTATTGGACTAGTCGATTCATTTCGTCGTTTTCGTGAATCGAGGTAAGTTCGTATGTTAATAAGCATTAATATAATTGTGTTTTAAATGCTTTATTATTGAATTAATTGTGAATACGGCCTTACGGATATGTTCGACAAAGATTCGGTAATGTGAAATCTCGGTTGAACCTTAGGAATAGATTACGATACAAATGACATGTCATTAGGGGTTATGTGTTTTGGGTGCTGGTCCGTACGTTCTACCGGTTGCTGATTTATCCGGCATGTGTTGTGGATTCTCGTCAGCTTGTGTGAGCAGCACCGTGTAACCACGTCTTGACTGTCAGCTTGTGTGAGCAGACCCGTTGATAGCTCGAGAGTGAGCATTATATGAGATATGAGATAGAGATAGCTTCGGGTATGTATTGGCACTTAGGGTGCGAGATTCCTGGGTATTCGATATTATTCTAAATGCTTCAATGGGTATATCGAAGATATGAAATGGTGAGAGATAAATAAGTATCAGTACAGGTATGTACGTGAGCTATAAAATCTTTGAATCAAAGAAATTGGTGGAATTCATGTTTAATCTTGGATTGAATATATGTGTTAAGTTTTGGATTAAATTTGAATTGCATTATGTGATGTTTATGTTATTGAATTGTTGAATGGTAAGTTTTACTTACTTAGCATACGAGCTTACTAAGCTTTATAGCTTACTCTGTTTATTTTTCCTTATTTTATAGTGAATATCGAAGCTTGCTTGGATTTGGGAGTCATTGGAGATCTCATCACACTATCAAACTATCATTTTGGTACTTTTGAACTTATGTATTTGGTTATATGGCATGTATAGGAGTTGTGGTGAATTTGGTCTATAGTTTGGTAATAGATTTAGCCATTTGATTTGGATTGTAAATGTTAAATGCTTGGTTATGTGTAGAGCCATATAATTTGGCTTATTTTGGCATGTTTGGTGATGTATATATATATGTGCAAATGGTATTTTGGTATGTTGTGTATAATGGTTACGTTAATGCTTGTTGTGAAGTGGTATTTTGAGTACCAAATGGTTGAAATTTGATATTGGTAAACTTGTGGTTTTAGGTAAAATAATGCTTAATTGAAAGTGGTCAATTAGGTGATTTTGAGATGTGAAATTGGTATGAAATGGGATGGCTTATTGTGAATACTTGTGTGTCTTGTGGTTGATGGTATGGAATTAGCATGAATTAGGCTTGGTTGAGATTGGTTTGATTGCCTAATTATGCCATGTTATATGCCATTTGAATTGTGTAGGTGATTGCAAATTTGGGTGAGCAAGATGGCTTGGTAAATATTTTTGTCCACACTGGTAGAGACACAGTTGTGTGTCTTAGCCGTGTGTGATACATGGTCAGGTGACACAGCCGTGTGTCCCCTGATGTTTAATTAGAAATCAATTTAGTATGCTCCACACGGCCCAGCACATGGGAGTATGACTTGGCCGTGTGGCATAAGTCAATATATCCTACAGGTTTGGCACGGTCTAGCACACCGCATGGCATACGAGCGTGTGAGGCCATTTCGAAGGGCACATGGGCAGGTCATACGGGCGTGTGGTTGACCATGTGACCCAAGTCAAAGAGTTACACAAGGTCAGACACAGGCTGGGATACAGCCATGTGATCCCATTTCGAATGTCCACACGGCCTATGGCACAAGCGTGTCTTTGGCCGTGTGAGACACACGGTAAGGCCACATGGGCTTGTGTCCCCTGTATTTTGAAAATTTTTCTAAGTTTTTCAAAAATTTCTTGAGTTATGAGTTTAGTCCCGAACCACTTCTAATGCATGATTTAGGCCTCATAGGCTCGTATCAGGGACAATATGATTGATTATGAATGATTTATATTTGGAAATGGAAATTGTATGTGAATTGTACAATTATTTATGAAATAAGTTCGATAATACTCCGTAACCCTATTCTGGCAATAGATACAAGTTAGAGGTGTTACATTTATTGGTATCAGAACTACAGTTTAATCGATTCTCAGACAAACATAGCATATGTGAGTCTAGCTATACATGCCATATATAACCTGCAATAGTACGATATCTCTTGACAGTTTTAAATTGTGTTTTTATATTATAATGGATCCCAATCGAGAAGTGGCTGATGATGTTGAAAGTAATACGCCAGCCTCCGTTCACGGAGTAGCGCAATCTGAGTCGAGACCCGTGTCTGAGAGTCAATGAGGAGAGGACAAAGAAGCCTTCTTCCAAATGATGAACGAATGGTTCACTAAGTTTGTCTAAACTAATCCGTCTGGTCAGCAACCTCCACCCCCGCTTATTCCCCAACCGGTCCCATAGCTCCTCAAGGCTTGGAACCTTTACGCTTGAGTAAGCTGCCTTTTGATAAAATCCAAAAATACGGGGCTGAAAAGTTTAGAGCTACAATTGATGATGATACTGAGAGAGCCAAGTTTTGGCTTGAGAATATGATCCGGGTATTTGATGACCTGTCTTGCACGCCAACTGAATGTGTAAAATGCGCTGTATCACTTCTGAGAGATACTACATATCAGTGGTGGAATACTTTATAGAATACTTTGATATTAGTAGTGTCGAGAGAAAGAGTCAGGTGGGAATTCTTTCAAACCGAGTTTAGAAAGAAATACATAAGCCAACAGTTTATCGGCCAAAAGCGCAAAGAATTTCTAGAACTGAAACAGGGTCATATGTTTGTGACCAAGTATGAAAGAGAATTTGTGAGACTCATAAATATGCTCGAAAATGTGTCTCCACTGAGGCAATTATGTGTAAGCGATTCAAAGATGGGTTGAACAAAGACATTAGACTTCTAATCGGGATTCTGGAATTGAAAAATTTGTTGTGTTAGTCAACAGAGCTTGCAAAGCCGAGGAACTTGGCAAAGAAAAGAGAAAAGCTAATTCTGAAGCTAGAGATTCCAGAAAGAAGTCGATGAGTAAGCCCTATCACTCTTCGTCAAAGAAATCACGGGATACATATAATTGTTTGAATGCTTCAGTGGGGTATTCAAATAGAGATCGTGGGAAGTAATATACAAGTCCTAAAGCTCAAGCCACTACAGTATCGAGCGTTGGTAGTCAACAGTGTGGAAGACAACATTTTGGAGACTGCTGGATGAATAATAAAGCTTGTTTCAAATATGGCTCGCAAGATCACTTTATTCGGGATTGTCCTGAGTTACTTGCGAAAGATAGATATCAAAATGCAAGATCGAGTAATACAGTTGCTAGAAGGAGACCACCTAGAAACATGAGAATTGTGGCTAGTAGTAAAGGAGTGACAAAAGATTCTACTATGAGATCCGAGGCTAGAGCACTAGCCAGAGCTTACGCTATTTGCGCTCGCAGGTACATTTTCCCTCTATGACACTAATGTATTGTCTTGATTGATCTTGAATCGACTCATTCATATGTTTGTATGAATTTAGTGTCTAGTAAGAGTTTGCCTTTGAGTCTACCAAATTTGTGATTAAAGTATCGAACCCCTTAGGCAAGTATGTCCTAGTTGATAAAGTTTGCAAGAATTATCCTTTGATGACTCAGGGTTACTTTTTTTTGACTTATTTGATGCTTTTACCAATTGATGAATTTGATGTGATTTTGGGTATGGATTGGTTGACTCTGCATAATGCTATTATGGATGTAGACGAAAGACTATTGAGTTGAGATGTCATAATAATGAGATCCTTTGAATTGAATCTGATGAGTTGGGTGAGTTGCTTGTTGTGATATTGACGATGTTAGCTTAGAAATATGTATGAAAGGGTTGCAATGCTTACCTTGTGGATGTGCTAGATACAAAAGTGTCTGAATAGAAGATTGAATCAGTATCAGTGGTTTGTGAATATCCGGATGTGTTTCCAGAAGAGTTGCCTGGGTTGCCACTGATCAGAGAAGTCAAGCTTGCTATTGAATTAGTACTAGGAACATTATCGATATCGATAGCTCCGTATAGAAGTGAAAGAGTTAAAAGTTCAGTTGCAAGAGTTAACAGATAGAGGTCATCCTGGGGTGCACCAGTTCTGTTCGTAAAGAAGAAAGATGGATCGATGAGACTATGTATCGACTATTTTTAGCTTAACAAGTTTACGATTAAGAATAAGTATCCTTTACTGAGAATTGATGATTTGTTTGATCAGTTGAAAGGAGCAACAATATTCTCAAAGATTGATCTGAGATTTAGCTATTATCAGTTGTGATTTAAAGATTCAGATATGCCGAAAAATGCATTCAAAACAAGGTACAAGCATTATGAATTTCTTGTTATGCCATTCAAATTCATTCGGATTAACTAACGCTTCTGCAGTTTTTATGGATTTGATGAATCAAATCTTTAGACCACATTTGGACAGATTTGTTGTTGTATTCATTGACGACATTCTGATCTATTCTTGAAATGAATTTGAGTATGCTAAACATTTGAGGATTGTGTTACAAACATTGAGAGATAAACAACAGTTTGCTAAATTTAGCAAATGCGAGTTTTGGCTTCGAGAAGTAGAATTTTTGGGATATATTGTATCAGCAGAAGGCATCCGAGTTGATCCGAGTAAAATTTCAGCAGTTGTTAACTAGAAACCACCAAGTAATGTGTCCGAAGTCAGAAGCTTTCTGCGATTAGCTGGCTACTATAGGTGTTTTGTAAAAGGGTTCTCAATGATTGCTACACCGATGAATTGATTACTATAGAAAGATGTGAAGTTTGAGTGGTCTGAGAAATGCCAATAAAGTTTTGAAAAGTTGAAAGCTATTAACTGAAGCACCAGTTTTAGTTCAAACTGAGTCAGGTAAAGAATTTGTGATTTTCAGTGATGCGTCATTAAATGGTTTGGGATGTGTTTTGATGTAAGAGGGCAAAGTGATAGCTTATTGATAAATCATAATATAAACATATTTTTATCCCATGCTTGGCATATTTTTGGATGATTTATCATAAGATTTAGTGAATTTGCTGCTCCTAATCCTTTAATTTCATGTTTTATACTTAGGTGAGTATAGTTAGGTGAAAAGAGTAAGAAACGGGCCAAAAACGGACAAAATGGGCTTATATCAGTACTTCACACGGGTAAACCACATGCCTGTGTGAGACACACGGGCAGGCCATACGCCCGTGTGTCATGGCCGTGTCGACTAAAAACCAACTCAAAATTACACACAGCTTGAACACCTTCACACGGACGTGGCACACGACCGTGCCCCTATCGAGCCAAGACTAATTCTACTTAGAAAAGTCTAATTTTTAAGGTTTTGAAGCATTCCAAAGTTTATATGAACACCCTAAAAGAGGATCAAAGAGAGAGGGTGAAGGCAAAGAATACTCGAAGACAGCCATTGGAATCAGCTCGGAAGCAGGATTTACTTTAAGACTGAAGATATCTATTCAATTTCTACCGAAGTTTTTGGGTTTCTTTATGTTTTGTTTTCCCAATTTTTAGATGTTTTCCCCCATCATTATGAACTAAACTCCCTAATACCTAAGGGAGATGGAACCTAAGACAGATCTTATTACTATCTAAATTATATGATAAATACTTGTTCTTATTCTTAATTATATGTTCTTAATTCTTGCCTTAATATTCCATGATATTAATTGAAGTCTGATGTGCTTATTCAGTGGAGCAAAAGTCCTTGTTTAAGAGTAGATCTAGCATAATTAAATGGAGTTGGATGCAATCCTAGATATAGGATGACGTAAATCTACCGGATTAGAGTCAAATCTAATAAGTGAATCCATAGATCGAGTTAATGCGACAATAGGGGTTTTAATTAGAAAGAGATTTCAATTAATCAACCTAGAGTCAGTTGTTTTTAGTCTCGAGAGAGATATTAACATAAATCAGGGATTTCTACGGATTAAGTCAAGTGAATATATCGCTTAATTCAGAAGTAATAAAGCGAAGTCTAGGTGGATTCTTTCTTGGGTATTGTCTTCTCCATCGATTTTCCAACAGTATTTTCTAACTTTTACCTTTGTCGTGTTTTTAGTTAATTAAATAGTTAATCTTAGTTGAAAAACATCCCTTTAATTCTTAGGCTAGATAATAAAAAGAACGTAATTACTAGTACTTTTAGTCTTTGTGGATACGGTATTTTTGGTCTCACCATAACTATACTACTGTTCGATAGGTGCGCTTGCCTTAGTCGAAATTTTAGTTAGTTTAGCAACCATCAAGTTTTTGGCACCGTTGCCGGGGACTAAGATATTAGGAACGCTTAATTTTTATTACTTTAGCCATTTTTTATTTTTATTTTTATTAATTTTTCTTTTATTTGCTTCTTGCAGGTTTTTTATAGTTTATGATTAGAAGAAACCTGTCAGGACCTTTACTTTTCGACAGCGAAATTGAAAGTACAGCTCGTAAGAATCGTAGAGAAATAAGGTGAAGTCTACAATATATAGAGGAAGAGCACGAGGACGATACCAATACTACCGAGGAGATGGCTGACAATCAAAATAATCCGCTACCTCCTGTGGTTGCCGCGAATCCTATAAATCAGAATCCTGCTCCTCGTACTATGTATGACTATGCTAAGCCTAATTTAGCGGGGGCTGAATCGAGTATTGTTATACCTGCAATTGCTGCAAATAATTTTGAACTGAAACCTAACACTATACAAATGATTCAACAGTTTGTTCAGTTTGATGGTTTGCAGGATGAAGACCCAAATACTCATTTGGCCAACTTCTTAGAGTTCTGTGATACTTTCAAAATAAATGGCGTTTCTGATGATGCCATTCACCTTTGATTATTTCCCTTTTCATTATGAACAAAGCTAAACAGTGGTTGAACTCGTTACCACGAGGTTCCATTACTACTTGGGAATAGATGACCGAAAAGTTTTTACTAAAGTATTTCCTGCTGGCTAAAATGGCAAAGTTGAGGAATGATATCTCTTATTTTATGCAGATAGATTTAGAAACTCTTTACGATGCATAGAAGAGGTATAAGGACTTATTGAGGTGCCCTCACCATGGGTTACCTTTATGGCTACAGGTTCAAACTTTCTACAATGGTCTGAACCCCCTCAACTAGACAATTGATAGATGCAGCCACCGGCAGAGCCCTAAATAACAAAACACCTGAGGATGCTTATGAATTTATTGAAGAAATGTCACTGAATAACTATCAGTGGCAAGCCATGAGGACAAAGCCTAGTAAAGCAGCTAGTGTTTTCAATCTTGACACGGTCACTATGTTATCAAACCAGGTAGAGCTTTTAAATAAAAACATTGATAGTTTATGTGTCTCTACACAGGTACATCCGGTGATGCAGTGTAACACAAATGGAGGAGGAATGAATAATCCAGAATGCCTAGCCTACGACCCTAGTAATACGAACGAGCAAGTCAACTATATGGGTAACAATTTTAGACCTCAAAATAATCTTTATAGTAATACTTACAATACAAGTTGGAGGAACCATCCCAACTTCTCTTGGGGTGATCAAGGCAATCAAAGACCACAACCCCTTCCAAGTTTTCTACCACCGTACCAACAGAAAAAGAAGTCGAACCTCGAGGAGATGCTAACGAAATTCATCTTGGTGTCAGAAACATATTTCCAAAACACTGAAACAACACTTAAAAATTAGCAAGCATCGATTCAAGGTCTTGAGACTCAAATAGGTTAGCTTGCTAAGCTGATCTCAGAAAAACCACAAGGTAGCTTGCCTAGCAACACTGAGACTAACCTAAAAGAGCAGCTTCATACAATTACTGTTCAATATGAAGAAGGGTTAGTAGAGTCCAAACTAGAACCAAGGCAAGAAACTATGGTAAGCCAAGATAAGGTGGATGAAAGTCAGAACAAACAAAAACCGATAAGCAGAGAATACACAGCTTGCGTGCCATACCCTAAAGTGATAAAAAAGGACCGCATAGATGAACAATTTGGTAAATTTCTTAACATCTTAAAAAAGTTACATATTAACTTACCGTTTACTGAAGCTCTTTCGCAGATGCCCAACTCAGTTAAATTTTCAAAGGAGCTTCTGGAAAACAAACGAAAGTTAGATGATTCGTCGCATATAGAGTTGAATGCAATTTGCTCGGCCATCTTACAGAATAAACTACCCAGTAAATTGAAGGATTCAGGGACTTTTACTATTCCTTGTTTAATTGGTAGTTTAGCTGTTAATAATGCTTTGGCTGACTTAGGGGCAAGTATTAACGTCATGCCATATAAAATGTTTAAGCAACTAGGTCTTGGGAAGCCCAAACAAACTAGGATAAGTATACAATTGGCAGATAAAACTATTAGGTTTCCTAGGGGTATTGTTGATGATGTACTCGTTAAGATTGATAAATTCATATTCCCAGTAGACTTTGTTGTTTTAGACATGGAAGAGGACGGTGACGTTCATTTAATCTTAGGACGACTTTTTTTAGCGACTGCCAGAACTATCATAAATGTTGGTACAGGTGAATTAACGCTTCATGCAGGTGATGAATCGATTACTCTTCAGGCTTGTGATTCGATTGAAATATCAAGTAATGAAGATAACCTTATAAATCCGGTTAATAAGACTAATCATGTGGTTCAACCCTCTTTGTAGGAAAACATTTCGAGAAACATAAATGAGCCACAATTTGGTTCATGCACCAACAATGAAACCATGCATGAACGACAAATGCTACAGATAGATGAACTAGATGAATGGCGGACTTATGGCAAGGAGGAGCAGAAGCAACACCATGTCAAGTTTAGCAAGACCAACCAATTCAAGGTAGGTGAACAGGTGTTAATAGATGAAACCGACCCTCGAATTATCACTACAGAGCTCAACGCAAACGGAGTGACTCCTTTTACGGTACTTAAAGTCTTTCCATATGGTACAGTCAAGGTAACCCATTCACATTTCGGCACTTTAAAGGTAAACAATACTCGACTTAAACCTTATTTAAATAAAGGAATTAACAGTGAGAAAGAGGATTTTTGACTCTGTGATCCACCATAACCATGTGATTATGAGGTAAAGTTAAGCTTAGACTCTAAATAAGGGCTTCTCAGGAGGCAACCCGAGCACTAATACCACTAACTAGTCTATTTTTTTCTCTTTTTCATGTTTAAATGCAGGGTTTTAACCCACACAGCCTGGACACACGGGCGTGTCCCAGGTCGTGTACTCTAACGGGGGTTAAAAAGTGTGTTACACAGCCAGGCAACATGGCTGTGTGCTCCACACGGCCTGGACACACGGGCGTGTCCTTGGCCGTGTGGAAACAGGGCTAAAAATTCCCAAGTATCGACATACACATGACCATAAACTCGAGCCACACGGCCGTGCGGCATGGCCGTGTGAACCACATAACCTAGACATACGGACGTGTCCTAGACCGTGTGAAAAGTGGAGCTAAATTTTCAAATTTTAAGCAAGTCAGGGAGCTCCATAGGTAAGGCACATGGCCGTGTGTTTGGACACATGGGTGTGTGGGATACCACACGGGCGTGGGAGAAGCAAACAACGCAAAACACGGCCATGTGAACCACACGGCTTGGACACACGAGCGTGTCCAAGGCCATGTGATGAGTTACCTATTATTTCCCTCCACGAACACGGGCTGGGATTCGATCTACACGGGCGTGTGACACGGCCGTGTGGCCCAACATTGACGGTTACACGATCGTGTCTAATTTAAAACCCCCAAACCCTAAATCCTTCTCCTATTTTTGTCTTTTTCCCTATCTTCTTCAACCCCTAGCCGTTGTTACTATTACCATCCCTTATTCCGACCACCACCCTCCCCCTCTATTAGCCTCACCCTTGTGACCCCCTCTTCTCTCTCCTTCCCTTTCTTTCTCTTTTTCCCCATTCCCTCTCTCCCTACTCACATGGCCACCAGCCCGCTCCCCTCCCCACCGTAGCCTCCTCGTCGCACGACCTACACCCATGATTGTCGGCCTGAATCGTCCCAGCCCTGACCCCCAACACGCACCTCCCTTCGGTTACCACCCTACCACCGACGGTTTTTACCATTCCCAGTATATTATATTATATTATTTTATTTACCTTATATCTTATTTCATCTTTCTTTTCTTATTGAGTTATTTATTTTTATATTCTATTATTTTATATTTTTCTTGTTTAGTTCTTTGTTTCTTTATTATTTCATTTCTGTCTTGTTTTCAAATTTTTTTTTTTAGTTTTCTTTCTTTTTCTAGTTTCACTTGTTATTGAGATGATATTTCTTTCTTTTTAGCTAAATTGATTTTTCACATCTTGGTTAATTGTTATTCACATTTCGAATGGATTATTTATGAACTACTTTTTTTTATTCTTCTTTGTTTTAGAATATTTACATTTGATTTCTAGTTGAGAATTAGTTAGTTGATTTATCCTTCTTTTCATCAATTTAAGTCATGATGACCACATTTCTGGTTTTTACATGCTAGGCATAATTTCCTGTTCCAAAACCACTTAGATTTTGTTTTTAATTGCAAATTTGGTGATGATTTATTTAGTTAATGATGGACCCTTTTCCTTTTTTCAGGACCATTATGACGAACACACGAGGCAAGTAAAAAGTGGCCGTCCTCGCTTCGAAAAAGCGAAAGTGTCATGGCGTAACCTCCTCAAGCGCCTCGACCGAAGTTCGTCATCCTTACCTCTGATTCTCGTCAAACCCAGAGGACGACTTATTCCAACTCCTCCGTACACGACCATTGGGAGTGGGCCGCTGTATAGATTGGACCGCCTTGGAGCAGGTCCATCTTGCCCACCTTGTTCGATTCCATCTCGCCACTGCCCTGTGGAATCAGTTCTTTGCGATTAACGAGCCCACCTATTCGGAGCTTACCTTGGAGTTTTGCACTACTTTCCATATACAGCATGTGATGAATACCCAAGACGAGGCCGATACTATCACTTTTAGACTTGGTGGACTCGTAAGACACATGAGTGTACCAAAATTTGGAGCTGCTTTGGGCCTCTACACGGAGGAGTTTATGGCTTCTGAGGATTTTCTACATCTTCACCGTCACATACACTACTCTCCCTCCTGCTGTTGGACCAACCTTACGGTAAGTACTGTTCCCTATGACACAAGTCGCTCAAAGGTGACTTATCTTCCTCCAGCACTATGCTACATCCATGCCATCTTGGCTCACACCTTGACTAGGAGGAGAGAGAGCACCGGCGTCGTTAACACCACCGATGCTTACTTTTTATGGGGCATGGCGACTGGTCATGTATTTGATTTGGCATACTTTATCGCCTTTGCTTTTCGCCACCAGACAGACCACCATAGGAGGGGCCCCATCTGCCTTGGCCCCTGCGTGACTCACCTCGCTCAACACTTCGGCCTCTTCGACACTCCAGATATGTCATCGACACTCACACCAGTAGGCCAGATGTCTCCTCAAGGAATTTCTAGTGTGACCTACATAAGGATGATAGAGCGACGCCGTGGATTCGACCCCCCTCAGTACAGACTCGTCCACTCTGATGACCAGGATGATCCAGAGGATATTACTAATGATGTTCCTCCCCTTCATGAGGACCCACCTCTACCACCATCACAGAGTCACTGCCCCACTACTGCCACCTTGATAGATATATCCAAGCGACTCACTTGCTTTGAGCAGCAGTGTTTTGAGCTGTTTGACAGCATCGATGCCACTCTTCGACAGATTTGTCACCACCCTCACATCTCTTCTTCGGCACCGTCGACCCACGAGACATCCAATAATGAGGACCTTTGAGTCCATTTATTTTATTATTATTATTATTATTATTATTATTATTTTTCTTTTATTTATTTCTGAAGACTTATGTTTTATATTTTGAACTATGTTTATCTTTATGGTTATTATCGAGTAATCCCTTAATTCTCTTCCACAGTTATGTTTATTTTCTTATTAGTAACTCAGAATCATGCCTTTCATGAGCCTTATCTACAATTCTAACTTTCGCTATTCCAAGGAATTCATCCAAAAATTCAGGGCAGTTTCGCTTCTCTCCCTCTCTTCTGATATTATGCTTATATTGTTATTATCTATCTTTGTACATTGAGGACAATATACATCTTAAGTGTGAGGAGGGTATTTATATTATTATCAGAAAATCCCTCAATTTTTATCTCGTTCTCAAATAATTTTCTCATATTATTATTAGAGTGAATTCTGATTGATTTAAAATTTTTATTGATATGTTTTGAATTAAATCATACGTAATTGTGCATTAATTGTTTAAACTTTAAGACATTAGAGAATCAAGCATGATAAGTTGACTTTTTTGAGAATTAAATTTTTTTGGTTATTTCTCTGAATTGAGGTATCATCTTGAAGTTTTGAATTTACGGGATTGACATCAAATACCCATAATTTTCGTGTGATTTTGAACCTTTTAGAGCATATATCTTTCTTGCTCATTTTTTTTTCTTGGTTATGAGTATGTCAATATTGATTTGTTATTTTAGAACTTGCTTCGATTATGCATGTCAAGACCACACCTTTGATTTGGTATACTGAGATGATAAAGGCACTTAGGTTTTAACCCACTTATCCCATAAAAAGCTTACCCACATAATTGACCCTTAGTGAACCCCTTTGAGTCTTAACCATTGTTTCTTGATTTTCCCCTTAATGTTAACCCACAACTTAACCCTTTTTGATTCGTTAAGAATTTCTCCTTTTTTGTTGACTCTCTTTTTATCGAGATTTGATTTGATTAGTTACCTAACTATGTTCGTTCATTTCAATTGCTGAATTATTCCTTATTATGTACTTTACATTATTGTACTTTTTCTTATTCTTAAAAAATGTATATTTATATTCATATAATTATATATTGATATAAAGAGCTTGGATAAGTTAAATTTATTATATTGAGAAAAAGCTCACTTCATTAGTTTTGGATAGTTTGAATTCTGGCACTTGTTTGTAACTCAACAATTAGCTTTATTTTTCTAAGTTTGGTAATTTATTAAATAAATCTCGATTCTAACCCTCTTTTTTAGCCTTTGTCCACACCTTTAACCTAAGCCCCATTACAACCCTGTTAAAGACCTTTTGATTTGTGTATCATCTCATTTATAGTGGTGGAGATTTGATTTTCATGCAAGCTTATAGTAATAAATTTTCATGTTTGACTATTGAGTGCTTAATTATTGAACCTTAAACACATTGAGTGATTTGAGTGAATCTTTAGTGAGGATGTCAACCATTTTCGAATTGGAATTAAAGGTAATTACTTAGATAAAGGGGGGATACCTATGATTTTATGATTAAAATGCTTAACTTGGATTGTTTGAAGCTTTAATGTTCTTTTAGTTAAACTCTGAATGTATGATTATTTGTGTATTATTTCGAAACATTTTTTATAATGATTATAAGTTGAGAAGAATGAATTTTAATTGTGAGTTGAGAATTTTGCTTGAGGACAAGCAAATGCTTAAGTGTGGGGATATTTGATAAATTATAATATATACATATTTTTATCCCATGCTTGGCATATTTTTGGATGATTTATCATAAGATTTAGTGAATTTGATGCTCCTAATCCTTTAATTTCATGTTTTATACTTAGGTGAGCATAGGAAGGTGAAAAGAGTAAGAAACTAGCCAAAAACGAACAAAATGGGCTTATCTCAGTACTTCACACGGCCTAGGAACTTTCACATGGGTAAACCACACGCTTGTGTGAGACACACGGGCAGGCCATACGCCCGTGTTTCATGGTCGTGTTAACTAAAAACCAACTCAGAATCACACACGGCTTGAACACTTTCACATGGGCGTGGTACACGGCCGTGTCCCTATCGAGCCCAAGACTAATTCTACTTGGAAAAGGCTAATTTTTAAGGTTTTGAAGCATTCCAAAGTCTATATAAACACCCTAAAAGAGGATCAAAGAGAAAGGGTGGAAGGCAGAGAATACTCGAAGACAGCTATTGGAATCAGCTCGGAAGCAGGATTTACTTCAAGACTGAAGATCTCCATTCAATTTCTACTGAAGTTTTTGGGTTTCTTTATGTTTTGTTGTTTTCCCAATTTTGAGATGTTTTCCCCCATCGTTATGAACTAAACTCCCCAATACCTAAGGGAGATGAAACCTAAGACAGATCTTATTACTATCTGAATTATATGATAAATACTTGTTCTTATTCTTAACTATGTGTTCTTAATTCTTGCCTTAATATTCCAGGATATTAATTGAAGTCTGATGTGCTTATTCAGTGGAGCAAAAGTCCTTGTTTAAGAGTAGATCTAGCATAATTAAGCGGAGTTGAATGCAATCCTAGACATAAGACGACGTAAATCTGCCGGGTTAAAGTCAAATCTAATAAGGGAATCTATAGATCGAGTTAATGCGACAATAGGGGTTTTAATTAGAAAGAGATTTCAATTAATCTACCTAGAGTCAGTTGTTTTAGTCTCGAGAGAGATATTAACATAAATGAGGGATTTCTACAGATTAAGTCAATTGAATAAATCGTTTAATTCAGAAGTAATAAAGTGAAGTCTAGGTGGATTCTTTCTGGGGTATTGTCTTCTCCATCGGTTTTCCAATAGTATTTTCCAACTTTTACCTCTGTTGTGTTCTTAGTTAATTAAATAGTTAATCTTAGTTGAAAAACATCCATTTAATTCTTAGGCTAGATAATAAAAAGAAAGTAATTACTAGTACTTTTAGTCCTTGTGGATACGATATTTCCGGTCTCACCATAACTATACTATTGTTTGATAGGTGCGCTTGCCTTAGTCGAATTTTTAGTTAGTTTAGCGACCATCACTTATGCTTCCAGACAATTGAAATCGCATGAAAAGAATTATTTTACGCATGACTTAGAATTGGCTGCTATTGTATTCGCATTGAAAATTTGGCGACATCATTTATTCGGTGAGAAGTGCCATATTTTTATTGATCACAAGAGCTTGAAGTATCTAATGTCTCATAAAGATTTGAATTTGTGACAATGAAGATGGCTCGAGTTGTTGAAAGATTATGAATTAATAATTGATTATCATCCGGGGAAAGCGAATGTAGTTGCGGATGCTTTGAGTAGAAAATATTTGTTTACTTTGCGGGCAATGAACACACAGTTAACTTTGTCTGATGATGGTTCGATTTTAGCTAAGTTAAAAGCTAAACCGTTATTTTTACAGTAAATTTGTGAAGCTCAAAAGTGTGACAACGAATTGCAAGCTAAAAGAGTACAATGTGAGTGGACTACTGATTCAGAATATCAGATCGGATATGATGATTGTTTAATGTTCCGAGGTAGAATTTGTGTACCAAAGAATTCTAAGCTTATTCAGAAAATTCTACGCGAAGCACACAATAGTTGTTTATCTGTTCATCTGGGGAGTACTAAGATGTACAATGATTTGAAACAGTTGTACTGGTGGTCAGGCATGAAACGAGACATTTTAGAATTTGTGTTGAGATTCTTGATTTGTCAACAAGTCAAAGCCAAACATCAAGTGCCTTCGGAACTACTACAGCCAGTGATGATACCAGAGTGGAAATGGGATAGAGTTACGATGGATTTTGTATCGGGATTACCCCTATGTCTTGTTGATAGACTGACGAAATCAGCACATTTCATTCCGGTACGTAAGGACTTTTCACTTGATAAATTAGCTGAGTTGTACATCTTTGAGATTTTCAGAGTGCACAGAGTGCCAGTTTCTATTATTTTGGATAGAGATCCGAGGTTTACGTTATGATTTTGGAAGAGATTGTAAGAAGCTTTGGGTACGCGGTTGCACTTTAGTACTGCATTTCATTCGCAAACTGACGGTCAGTATGAGAAAGTAATTCAGATTCTCGAGGATATGCTTCGTTGCTGTGTTTTAGAGTTTGAAGGCAACTAGAAAAAATATTTACCATTGGTTGAATTCGCGTATAATAACAGTTTTCAATCGAGCATAAAGATGGCACCGTATAAAGCTTTATATGGTCGTAAATGTCGAACTCCGTTGTACTGGACCGAGCTTAGTGAGAAAAAGATTCACGGGGTTGATTTGGTTAGAGAGACCGAAAATAAAGTGAAAATAATTCGCGATAGTTTGAAAGCAGCTTTAGATCGACAGAAATCCTATGCGGATTTGAAACGCAAAGACATTGAATTTCAAATCGGCGGCAGAGTATTTTTGAAAGTATCTCCGTGGAAGAAGATTTTTCGATTTGGTCATAAAGGAAAATTAAGTCCGCGATTTATCGGGCCGTATGAGATTATCGAAAGAATAAGGCCAATGGCATATCGACTAGCTTTACCGTCAGAATTAGAAAAGATCCACAATGTATTTCATGTGTCGATGTTACGACGGTATCGATCAGATCCATCGCATATCATTTCTCTGATAGAGATTGAAATTCAGTCTGATATGACGTATAGCAAATAACAGATCATAATTCTGGCTTGAGAGATTAAAGAATTGAGAAATAAAAGTATAGCTTTAGTGAAGGTTCTATGGCAATGTCACGGTGTCGAAGAAGCTATGTGGGAACCTGAGGAAGCTATGAGAAAATATTACCCTAACCTATTTTTTGGTAAGATTTTTGGGGACAAAAATTTCTAAGGGAGAGAGTTGTAACAGCCCGTTTTTAGTCAAATCGGAACTGTGGTTTTGAGACCATAAATTTGAGGTCAAAATATTTATTTTATTATTATATTGAGGTCTGCAACATGATAGTATGATTGTGTAAAAATTTTGTTAAGAAATTTTATTGTTTGTTTGCTTAATTTGATAAAAAGGACTAAATTGCGTAATGTGTAAAAGTTGTGTTCTATTAGCTAAAGGTGTCTAATAGCTGGGACATTGAAAATGGGACATGAGACATGGATAAGTATTTTGGAAGTTGTTTCAAGTGCACACAACCTGGGACATGGGTTGTCACATGATCGTGTGCCACATACGGTCACACCACACGACCGTGTGTCATTTTGATTTTAAGTGCAGGATTTTCCACACGACTTGGAGACACAGTTGTGTGACCCTATTTCAAATACTCACACGATTTGCGACACGACCGTGTGACCTTATTTCTATTTGCACACGGGCTAAGACACGACCGTGTGACCTATATGTCAAAATGTACACGGTTTGGCCACACGGTCTGGACTCTGTCACACGGTCGTGTGACTCTTATGTCCAAAATTTTCAAGTTTTTCCATATTTTTCTTTTTTGTTTCAAATTAGTCCCTAATTGTTCCCAAACTATTTTTAAGGTCCCGAAGCTCATTTTAAGATCTGTAAATGTAATTATGCTATGAATGAAATTTAGATTTGATTGTTGTTATTTAAATTAATAAATGAATGATTAATGATGTTAACTGTTTTGATATGTGTCATTGTCGTAACAGCCCGTTTTTAGTCAAATCAGAATAGTGGTTTTAAGACCATAAATCTGAGGTCAAAATACTTATTTTATTATTATATTGAGGTCTACAACATGATAGTATGATTGTGTAAAAATTTTGTTAAGAAATTTTATCGTTTGTTTGCTTAATTTGATAAAAAGGACTAAATTGCGTAATGTGTAAAAGTTGTGTTCTATTAGCTAAAGGTGTCTAATAGCTATGGAACTTTAAAGTGGAGGTCATTATGTGATAATTAGCCTACTAATTATATAGTGGATGATATTGGCTTGGCATTATTGAAATTTTGATTAAGTTTTAAGGATAATTAAGTAAATTAACAAATTAAGGTTAATTAAAATAAAACAAAAATGATCATCATCTTCCATTACCTATTTCCAAACGAAATTAACATGAGAAGAAGCCATTTTAGGGTTCTTCATTTGGCCATCTTTATTTTTTTGCAATTAGGTATGATTTTTTGTCCCGTTTTTAGTGATTTCTATGTTTTTGAGATCGTTGTAACCTAATCTAACTAGCCCAGGGACTATTTTGTAAAACTGTTAAAGGTTTAGGGTTTTGCCATTGATGAATATGTGTGTATTTTTATGTTTGATGATAGAAAATGAATAGTTGTTGTTAGATAAACAACATTTGTTAAGCGATTTTTTATAAAATTGTCAATTAGGGATTTGTTTGTGAAATATGAAAATTTTGTGGTAAAAATGTGAAATAAATGAAAAATATGGGCTACTATGTTAATAAAGGAAATTTGACTATGTAACACCCCTAACCCGTATCCGTCGCCGGAAAGGGGTTACGAGGGATTACCGATCAAAATACAACTCAGAACAAACTTTCATTTCAGTAATAATAACCTAATAAAATTTTAAATCAAACTAACATACTTCGATTCTATAATTCATATAATTTCCAAATTTATATTTAATCAATACAACCAAAGAATCATAAAAATCGAATGTTAAATTCATAACCAAGTATATGTCATTTCACATATCAATCATATATGTACACTATAACATTTAAGGCATTCAAATAATATATATATCAAATAACTTATCAACTTTCAAATTATATGCACATACTTTAAAACATGTAAACATACATCATTCCTTTTCATATAAATAAACACATACCATTATGTCTATTTCATCTATAAAATATTATCATACCTTTATAAAATTTGATTACCTAACTACAACATTTACGTAACATTGATATATATATAATATTTAACTTGGCATATACCTAATATATATATATATATATATATATATATATATATATATAATCAACTTAACCAATTAAACAACTCAAATAAACTAATCATTATATTCAAGTAAAATGCCATTTAAAACCATCACAAAAACCACATCCATTAATCAAAATTTTCATAGCTTTCACTTAGTCCACAAATATTCAATACCACAATTATAACATGAACATACAGGTAAACATATAATGACCTAATTTAAACACATTTGCTGAACCACATATATAGCACATTTTCAACTTAATACAAAAACTAACATTTTGGTCTTTTAATATTGTACCTCAGAAAAATCATATTAACCAAAAATAGTTGTATAATGTACTCATTATTTGTTTTCGTGGATTATACATAATTAACAAACCATTCAAACAAAATACGCGAACATACTTTACCATTACAGACCAAGCAAAATAACTATTACACTTTCGAATATATACATATATATATATATATAAATCATTATCATTTTACTCAATTATTTAATTAATTCATTAAACCATTTATAAAGATAAAACATATCATATAATATGCATACCAAAATAATTTCCAATCATGTTTGGATATAACAAAATGTTCTTTAATACCAAAACGAACAATTACACCTTAACAAAACATATCAACCAAATTTATATATATTTTTATCCATGCATCGAATCAACCACATATACATCTAAAATTTCCAATACTGAATTACCAAAACCAAACACATCTAACATTTTAATTAAGAACATATAAAACCAAACTTAAGCATAATAAGCAAGCGATTTTCGCATGGCTTTAAATACATACACATTCAAAATAAACTAACTCTTTAAATACATACACATTCAATATAAACTAACTCTAAGGCTAGCCTATACATGCCATAAGTTCGAGTTCAACTTATAAAAGTACCGAAATAGTAGATAGTGTGATAAACTTAGCTGACAATCCCTAAGCTCGTAACTTGATCCAAAATCTATAAAACAAAGACAAACATACACATAGTAAGCTATTATAGCTTAGTAAGTCATAAGCAAATAAATAGCTCAATAACATTTATATTTCCTTTTAACAAATTCGAATCATTATATCATATTCACATACATTTTCAAACTTGCAAAATAACGCATTTACCAAACATATAAATATGTATAAAATTTAAATAGAATGGATACACATGTAATTAATATCATAATTATATTTTTTACTTCAAAGATCACATATATATTCCCTTGGCCGAATATACTCATTTATATATGAATAATCATAAATCACATTTACAAGGTCACATATACTAAACATTTGACCCATTTATAATTTTTATATACACATATACTAAACATTTGCATCATAAGTACACCTTTAAACCAAATGTACATTTTTACATATGCATACATGTAGTTCACACTATCAAGTAACATTTATATCATAAATTCAAATATCTAACTTACCATACATAACTTAGTATGAATACATACCTGAACCTTTTAACTCAATTTTTCATTTGGTCTTAACTTAATATTGCCCGTTGAACCATTCGGAATTGAATAGGATACTCGGATAATCACATATCTCGTACAATGCTAACGTCCTAGACGTGGTCTTACATGCTATCTCATATCGATGCTATTGTCCCAGACAAGGTCTTACACGAAACAAATACAATGCCGATGTTCTAGACATGGTCTTACTTGTAACCACATCTATCGATGTCAACGTCCCAGACGTGGTCTTACACGAAAACATATATCAGATCCTATGTCATGACATATGTATCCTAACTATTCCTAAGGTTCGTATGGGACTTTTGGACGTCGTAACTCGGTCAATTCGAACTCGTAAACTTAGTTCCCAAGCATATTCACATTCGGATTTCACATATATAATCTCACATAATTTAATTTCAGCATATAAACTCGAATATAATAAAAATTAACAATATCTATTTGCTTATAAAATTACCTCGGAGGATGAAAATCGGAACAGGACGGCTAATCGACAATTTTAGTTTTCCCCCGATTCAAATTCGATTTCTTTGGTTCATGATCTAAACATATTCAAATTAAACTCATTCAAACATATATTCACTCATTTTAGTCCAAAAACACATAAATGGGCAAATTACCATTTACCCCTGACATTTCACACTTTTTACAATTTAGTCCAAATTGCACAAAACACAAAACATGCAAAATTTGCACATACCATGCTTAGGCCGAATACTACCCATGTTCATACAAGTCCATACATTTTATTTATTTTACATTTTAGTCCCTCAATTTATCATTTTGTGTAAATTTTGGGTGCAAATGACATGTCGTTAGGGGTTATGTGTTTTGGGTACTGGTCCGTACGTTCTATCGATAGTTGAGTTATCCGGCATGTATTGTGGATTCTCGTCAGCTTGTGTGAGCAGCACTGTGCAGCCACGTCTTGACCGTCAGCTTGTGTGAGTAGACCCGTTGATTGCTCAAGAGTGAGCATTATATAAGATATGAGATAGAGATAGCTTCGGCTATGTATTGGCACTTAGGGTGCGAGATTCCTAAGTATCCGATATTATTCCAAATGGTTCAACAAGTATATCGAAGATATGAAATGGTGAGAGATAAATAAGTATCAGTACAGGTATTTATGTGAACTATAAAATTATTGAATCGAAGAAATTGGTGGAATTCATGTTTAATCTTGGATTGAATATATCTGTTAAGTTTTGGATTAAATTTGAATCGCATTATGTGATGTTTATGTTATTGAATTGTTGAATGGTAAGTTTTACTTACTTAGCATATGAGTTTACTAAGCTTTATAGCTTACTCTGTTTATTTTTCCTTATTTTATAGTGAATATCGAAGCTTTCTCAGATTCGGGAGTCGTTAGAGATCTCATCACACTATCAAACTATCATTTTGGTACTTTTGAACTTATGTATTTGGTTATATGGCATGTATAGGAGTTGTGGTGAATTTGGTCTATAGTTTGGTAATAGATTTCGCCATTTGATTTGGCTTGTAAATGTTAAATGCTTGGTTATGTGTATAGCCATATAATTTGGCTTATTTTGGCATGTTTGGTGATGTGTATATATATATGGGCAAATGGTATTTTGGTATGTTGTGTATAATGGTTAAGTTAATGCTTGTTGTGAATTGGTATTTTGAGTACCAAATGGTTGAAATTTGATATTGGTATGCTTATGATTTTAGGTAAAATAATGCTTAATTGATAGTGATCAATTAGGTGATTTTGAGATGTGAAATTGGTATGAAATGGAATGGCTTATTGTGAATACTTGTGTGTCTTGTGGTTAATGGTATGAAATTAGCATAAATTAGGCTTGGTTGAGATTGGTTTGATTGCCTAATTATGCCATGTTATATGCCATTTGAATTGTGTAGGTGAATGCAAATTTGGGTCAACAAGATGGCTTGGTAAATAGCCTATTTTTGTCCACACGGGAAGAGACACGGGCGTGTGTCCCAGCTGTGTGTGACACATGGTCAGTGACACGGTCTTGTGTCCCTTGGTGTTTAATTAGAAATCAAGTCAGTATATTCCACATGGCCTAGCATACGGGAGTGTGACTTGGCTATGTGGCATAAGTCAGTATACCCTACAATTTTTGCACGGCCTAGCACACGGGCGTGTGAGGCCATTTCGAAGGGCACACAGGCAGGTCCCACGGGCGTGTGGCTGGCCGTGTGACCCAAGTCAAAGAGTTACACAGGTTCGGACACGGGATGGGACATAGCCATGTGATCCCATTTTGAATGTCCACACAGCCTGTGGCACGGGCGTGTCTTTTGCCGTGTGAGACACACGGCCAGGTCACACGGGCGTGTGTCCCTTGTATTTTGAAAAATTTTCTAAGTTTTTCAAAGATTTTTTGAGTTATCGGTTTAGCCCTGAGCCACTTCTAATGCATGATTTGGGCCTCATAGGCTCGTATTAGGGACAATGTGACTGATGATGAATGATTTATATTTGGAAATGGAAATTTTATATGAATTGTACGATTATTTATGAAATAAGTCTGATAATGCTTCATAACCTTATTCCGGTGATGGATACGGGTTAGGGGTGATGTAACACCTTATACCCAGCCCAATTGCTGAGCCCAAGTAACAGGACGCTACACCACCATCTCATCAACAACATAACATAAAACCTCTCATTGCCATGCGATTATAAAAATATTTCATTAAATTTACTTATAGAGATTCTAAATCATGAATACCCTAAGCAACATTAAATTATGCTAAACATACATCAGACGAGCTTATAACAGGATTTAAACATGCTTTTAAACCAATTAACAAAAATTATGAATAAATCATGTAGGTATTGATACTGAATCATCGGTATCGATTATTCTCATAGATGGTATTAATACCACCCAAAAAATCAATACCAAATTAGCATTTTATTTCTCACTTAAAATCAAAACCTAAGAAATTATCAGTACATTTTGGAAAGTATTAATTTTAATACCCCAAGTATCGATACTCGTGACATGGTATCGATACCAAATTGAGTTACTAACTTTATTGCACATTCGAAATTCATGGAGGTATCGTTTTTAAAACCTGAATATTGATAACTCTGCTCCAAACAGCAAAAATACAACATATTAAAGAAATTAGTCCAACCTAACTTAAAACCAGTCAACATGAAACTTTTATGACATCAAATAATTGTCAAAACGACTAAAATAACTGTTTAAAACATTGAAAATATGTCTAAGCAAGAATCAACATATCAAGTTTGATATCCATAAATCCTAATAGCAATAAAGTCATGTAAACATCCAAAACATCATGACATGAATCAGCTAAAAATCTACCACATTGCCTTATTCTCACAGTTCAAAGAATAATAACATCACCTACACAAAAAAACTAAAGCCTAACTTGGATCACTTCCTTGGTATCCTCGCACCGCTCACACTGCAACACTAACAGTCTGCAAGGGTTTTAAAAGGAGTGGGTGAGTTTAATCAAGCTCAATGAATGTCGAAACAACCACAATGCATACACAATATCATAGGTTAAACAAGAGCATGCTACAACACATTCACAACCATATTCTAAACAAGTCACAATAACATATTCCCGCTTCATTAAGCCATAAAACTAGCATATACTCTCACGTATAACTACAATCAACTCATATTCAAATAATTCATTTTACAATAATTCATCAAGACTAACAACTTATACATGCTTTAATAACTCACAAGTCTAGCTTATATTTACATGTATTCATAAGTTAAATAAAAATGACCCAAACCACAATTGTAATACCCCTACCCGTATTCATTGCCGGAATAGGGTGCGAGGCATTACCGGAGTTTACGAATTAATTTTTTTTTATTCAATATAGCCCTTTTATAAACATCTAAACTTCCCTGTAATATTAAATCGAGACCAATCCACATCAATCAAATCAATTTAACATATTTTCATGATAGATTCATGCATTTATATAAGATAACGTCATCACATATCTATAACCAGGTTTGTTAACCATACTAATGGCTAACTTTACATTCATTTCACGTTAACATTTACTTTGTTAGCTTATACATGCCATTGATTCCCAAAATAAAGTTCCTTTATTTACCGAAATCCCGAGGTTGATAGTGTGATGTGTCTCCCACCAAATCGACCTCCGAGCTCTTAACACTACAAAACAGAGAGAAAAGGAATGTGGTAAGCACTTTGTGCTTAGTAAGCTCATGTAACAAGAATTACACTTACCTAATATTTTCAGTACAATACAATAAACATTACATATATCCATTCAATGCATTATTACCCTAACATGCACAAACTCAACATTCAAGTTAGTACAATAATTTCTATATATCAATAATATATATCATGATTGATGAGCTCATCATTACTATGATTTCCATTCCTTGTTATTTTTCCATATTTATCCCGTTGAATTACTTGGAATTTCGATGGATTTTTCAGATGTACACTTTTAGTGTACATTTTGGTCCATCAATTCATATTCATGTGCGCACATTTCCATTTCAGAGAGCACACTCTCGCGAACCTAAACCTTGCGGCGGGATTACAGGTCGAGCTAAATCCTCGCAATATAAACTCATAGAGTATTGTCGGGATTACCACCAAAGCTAAATCCTCGCAACGACAATTACTCTAACGAGCTTGGATCGAATTACCAGTCCAGGCTAAATTCAGACCTAATTCGGATTACCCGTCCGGGCTAAATCCATTTTCCACATATTCTTCGGGAGGGCTATATCAGATAGGATCACCCGTCAAGGGCTAGATCCTTTTACCGTCAATTCCTTTCAGAGATCCATCGAATTTTCCTTTCATTCAATCGGGATTTCTTCCTTTATATCAAATATATCAATGTTTCATCAATTTTCATATAATGAACATTCAAATCATATTCACATCAATAACATACATTTCAAGTATTTAAGAATATAATTCAAGTTACATGAACTTACCTTGATACTTGTTTGTAAACAGCAAAAATCTACTAATCCCGAACTTTTTCCTTTCCTCGATCTAGCTTCGTATTTGAATCTTCTGGATCTAAATAAATAAATTTAATTATCAATTTAATACATTTCATGTTCATATGCAACATTCTCTATAATTCAACTATTATTTATAGTTCATTCAAAGCTGTCTACTTGAGTCATGGTCACTAAATTATTTATAACTTGAGCTACGGAACTCCAAATTAAGATCCGTTAATTTTCCCTGAAACTAGACTCGTATATCTTCTTACCATAAAATTTTCAGAATTTTTGGTCTAGCCAATCAGTACAGTTTATTCTTTAAAATCACCCCTGTTTTGCTGTCTGACAGTTCTGACTCTTCTTCACTAAAAATTAATTATCTCCTTGTACAGAATTCAAATGATATTATAGTTTTTTTCTATTAAAACTAGACTCACTCAGGATTCTATACATATAAATTTAAACCCCTAATTATTTTTCTTCATTTTTTTATGATTTTTCAAAGTCAGAACAGGGGAACCCGAATTCATTCTGACCTTGTCTCACAAAATTCATTATATCTTAAAATTTACAAATCTATTGCTTACAATATTTCTTCTATGAGAAACTAGACTCAATAAGCTTTAATTCCATGTTTTGTTCATCTTGGTGATTTTTCAAAGTTAGTCTACTGCTGCTATCCAAACTGTTTTAGTGCAAGCTGTTTATTACCATTTTTCCCCTAAGCTTTTAATAAATGATAATTTCGTCCCTACTCAATTAGCCTCTCAATTGAGCTGATTTTTCTCAATTAACATTTTATTCTATCACCTTAAACTAGTTTACAACCTTTAGGAATCAGAATTTCAGCAATAGACTTTAATTCCAAACATTTTCACAATTAGGTCCTAAAAATCAATTTCTATTGAAATTGCCTAATAAAATCATCTCATAAACAAATTAAAGCTTTAATTTCATTCTATTTCATCATAAACTTACAGCACTCAACCATGGTGATTTTCTATTTCATTTATGAAATCAAAAACTAATGAATTTAATAGTAGGACCTAGTTGTAAAAGTCTTAGAAACACAAAAATTACAAGAAAAAGGCAAGGATTAACTCACTTGGTGCAAAAATTATGAAATACCAGCTTAGAGAACCCTCCTATGGCGTTTTTAGCCGCTGGAATTGAAGAGAAATGAAGAGAAATCTAGATATTTCTTATTTAGTCCTAGTTTTATTTAGTTAATTTTGCAATATTCCAATTTTACCCTTAATTTATCAATTTTTCTGCTGATTTCATACCCTTGCCGTCCAGCCCAAATAACTTTTGGGTCTAATTGCCTTTTAAATCCTTTCTCATTAGACTCTTAAGCTATTTAATCACTCTAGCAAATTTTACACCTATTACAATTTAGTTCTTTTTATTTAATTGACTACCCAAACATTAAAATTTCCTAACAAAATTTTAATACCACATTAATAACATTTCATAAATATTTATAAAATTATTTTCGACTCGGTTTTTACGAGATAGAGGTCTCGATAACTTATTTTTACCTAATTTCTTCAATAATTTTTTTTTAACTAGCCACTAAATCGATAAAATTTTTCTATCAATATTTTCATACGACTTTCCTATCATATAAATTTTCATGCAAAAATATTAAAATAAATTTCTCTTTAAATCGGATTTGTGGTTACGAAACCACTATTCCGATAACCTTGAATTTAGGCCATTACAACAATTACATACACAATTTACTATGAGAACATACTAACATTTTCACGAAACTTAAATAAACTTATTTATCATATTATTTACATGTTTATGCATCCATCTCACATCGTATTATCACAATAAATAAGATCATATTTAAATGATAATTTGACACTTGAGGCTATGAAACACAAAAGTGGGCTCTATCACCACACATCAGATACACGGATCTCCAACACACCAAATGACTCATAGAGTTGAACATATCCCAAAAGCGTAGCATTTAGCTAACACTCTCGCACAAACCAACATATCCCAGTGAATGGAGCTTGGCTCACATTCCCTTATCTCTCAAAACTATCCCGAGGCCTCAATGCCCAAATCACAAAACACAAGGGTGAGGACTCACAATCCTATGGTATGCCAACTATATCCAACGGTTTCAATAGATCACAAGGCTAAAATATCCACAATTACACAATTTTAATTATTGATTTAATGCACATCATCGTTGTTCATAGTCATCAATTTACGTCACAAACTTGTACACATTGCATGCTTATCGAATTCACATTTAATTGCACTTTAAATGCCACAATAACGCTTATTGAGCCATCACATATCCAACCACATATGTGTGCATTAAAATCGATACATCATATATCACATACAAGTATTCTCACATATTACCTGTCATAATAATATCACATTCCAAAATTCAACACATATGTACTCACCAAAATATCTCTCACTTCCACTGCATATTTGCGTTTTTAGCATATCATTATCACTGTTATTTGGTATTTATATCATGCCCACAACAGAACACAATTCACAATAGTCATCACATATGTATCATATCATAATATCACATCATAATATTCAATTCACAATTATTCACATAATCACATAATTTGCCAAGATAAAACAAGGGAAATAAAAAGCTTACACTCAGAACATAGGATAAGGATTTAGGTTGTTCCTAAGCTCTCAATTAACACTATTAATCGTGTCTACTAGCAGCGATTCCAAACATTCACCGTTCACACTTTCGCCTAGATGTCGAAAGCCTAAACGAGCTTTTCGTTTCCTTTCGCCTTACTCTAAGAGGGTCCTAACAATTCCGAAGCTTCACTAGATTAAATCACACAATCAACATTCAGCTAAAGACTCACCAAAATCAACTAAAAATGCAAGCCTAAGCTATATTCCTCATGAAACTGAAATTTTGACTAACAAACTTGAAACTCAAATATCTTAATCTTTACCTATTCCTATTGTCTATAATCAATTCTAATCATCTAATTATACATCTAAGAACAATTTCCAACCTTCAAACTACTCACCCAAATTCGTGGTTCCAAAATTTCGACGTAAAATAAAATTTTTCATGAAAACTTAATAAAACCTTAAAATCTCTTAACTAAACTTTAAGGAAAGTTTAGAAACCTTCTAATCATGTCAAAACAAGTTGAAAAATGCTTTAAAACATTATTTTTATGCAAAATCTTGAATTTCACCATTAACGACCCAATTTTTTACTTTTATTCAAATATTTCAATTCAATGGATAAAAACTCAATTTAAAAGGCTAGATATCGCTAAAAACCAATAGGAAAATGAAACATTACCTTAGTTAACGAGGAATCGAGCGTTTGGTCAAAAATGTGAAAAAACCAAAACTTAAGCAATAGAGAAATCTATTGTGTTTTTTTATGTCTTTTATGGAATTCTAAAGAGGTTTAATGTTATGCGGATGAAAGAAATCAAAGGAATTAATGTTTAAAAAATAAAATTGAAAGAGAGGAGCTTAGGAAGCAAGGGATGGCAACACAATAATCTGAAGAACAAACTATCATGTGTTTTATGAAGATAAAGGGGGGAAATAGGATATTTTAAAAACTTTGGTATAATTGTTTTAAAACTACTTCTAAATTGAACCTTTTTAGAAAAAAATCCTCATTTTAAAACTAAAGATCTTCTCAAACTTATTTTCAAAAATTGACTTGATTTTCAAAATGCTATAGTCGAAAATAATTTCGGATTACCACACTTCAAAATTTTCGAACCCATTCTAAGCTAAAATTCCTAATTTACCCTCAAAACTTCTAGGTCCAATTTTGAGGTGTGACATTCGTAATACTCTGTAACCCTAATTCGGCAACGAGGACGGGTTAGAGGTGTTAAATTCTTAATGTCATTTAACCTTATATTTCAATTTTAACTTATACTTGTAGGAGCCTTCATTTACCCCAAGAATTCGTTTCATAATTCATTTTTGATTTAATGTTCTCTGTAATAGCCCAAATTTGCCCGGGCCCGTATAATGAAATAAAAAAATTTATAAATTAAATGAATTTGTTAAAATGTCCAATTTACAAATAAATGGGCCTAAGGGCCCGATAGCCCAAACTCGGTTTCATTTGTAGCCCAATTGGTCTAAACCAGAATACTCAATAAGCCTACACCCGGTTACACCTAAACCCTTAGCCCATTACACCCAACCACAAATGGATACGGCTCAAAAGGCCCAAACCATAAACTAAAGACAGAAGACATAGGGTTTCAGAAACCCTAGGCGCTGCAAGCACTCAAACCAACGCGCCTTTTCGTCTCGCGTCGTTCCAGTGACTTTCCATCAACACTGGCACCGTGACTCCGGCCTCATATAACACCTTAATTGACGCACAGATCAATGCCAATGAACTCGTCGCCGTGAGATCCTGCTGATATCTGCAAAAGAAGGAAAGAACCACAGCAGCAAAAGAGGCAAACTTGGAAAGAAATCAAAAGAATCTTTTCCCAAAAATGTAACCGAGGGTTATAAAAACCCTTTTTTTTAATTTGTAAGAGGATTTTTTGGTGGAATATACAAACAGTTGATATACACATATAAACAAAGAAATATCAATAGATTATCGAAGAGACAGAGGTGAATCTTTTACCCTTTTTATGGTCATTTTTGTCATAAGTGTATGAAAATATCGCTAAAAAAGGGAAAGGAGAGGCTTACCGACGGATTCGCACTGAAAAATGAAGCTTTTTAGCTTCCGGCTACCGTACTCGGCAGGGTTAGCGACGGCGCATAGGCACGTGTCCTCGACGACCGGGGCTTGGCCTGATGGAGGCCGGAGCCCGGAGGGCTCTCCCCCTTCTCCTCTTTTAGAGGATATTTTTAGTTTTTTTTTTAAAGACAAACTGAAAATGAAATTTTAGGTTAAATTTTGGCTTATATAGCCTTACGAAAACGGTTCTGTTTTGCTTAAAACAAATAGCTTCAAAACAACATCGTTTCAGAGCCCAGGATCCGCATGTTTACCCGTGACCCGGATAGGATCCGCGTGTTTTCATTTAAAGGGCGAATTGCCCAATCAATCCTTCCGTATTTTTAAAATTTATAATTGCATTTTACTTTTATTTTAAATTGGCCCTGACCTTTTGTATTTATTTCAATTTCGTCCCAATGGCCAATAAAGCCTATTCTGAGAACGACGTCGTTTTGGGATTAGGGATAATTTCCCAGTGAGTCCCTCAACTTTTAACGCGTGTTTCAATTGGGTTCGAAATTTGTTTTATTTATTTAAAATTAACCCTAAATTTTTTTATTTAAATTCAATTTTAATCCTTATATATATATATAGACATTTTACATACAATTTATTTATTTTAAATATTTTTTAAATATATTATTTATTTTTATAAATATTAGTTATACATGTATAAATTATTATATTTATTATCTTACTCATATATTATTTATCATATTATTTATATTATTATATAGTTTATTTTATTATATGTTATATATTTTACCATACATATTATTCCTTATATCATTTTTATTTTATTGTATTATTTTGTTATTTATCATTTATTAATTATGTATGATTTCAAAAAATTAAATTATCATTAAATTATTCTTAAATTTAGTATGTAATACTTTAAAATTTACTATAAGCTTTTGTTCCTATTATATAATATTATTTTATAAAATATATATTAAATTACTACATCGTATAGTATATTTTTCGTATATACCATTTTAAAATTTTCTCCTTTATTATTTATATATTGTTTTAAGTATCTTATTTCTTTAATACCTCGTTTAATTTTAATTGTATTTAGTTTTTTATTTTTTATATATGTTTATAATTTGTTTATTTATTTTTGCGTTTTTTTTAGATTTATCTAGTATCATTTTAATATGTAAATTTTATCTTATAAATCATTCATTATTTTTATATTATTTATTGTTTTTATATATTTGCACGGAAATCGATTATTTATGTTGTTATTTTAAGTTATGTTTGCATGAAATATTATTATATATGTATTATATAATTTATGTCGTCATTTATCATTTTCTATATTTGCATAAAATATTGTTATATATATCATGTAATTCATATTGTTATATACATTGTTTTCTATGATTATATCTGTATGAAATGTTAATATATATTGTGTAATTCATGCCATTATTTATCACTTTTGTACTATACTTGCATGAATTGTTAAAATGTGTATCATGTAGCTTAATTTATTCAATATTGATCTTTTGTAACATGTTAAATACATTATTGTTATGGAAAATTCACATTTCATTAAATCCAAAAGAATTTTAAAAAAAAGGCAATGTTTTTTGGTATTTAGGGATTCGAGAAATAGTGCCCTAACATGCTGGGTTGCGATTTCCCGTTTGCCTAAACATCTAAAAATATCCTTCTAAATAAATTTTGTAAATCACAAGATGATTTCGGTTACAAAAGTTTAAAAATATCGTGTCCTATCATGCTGGATGTGATGTTTGTACTCTTTTGGAGTGAAGAAATCTTGATTCTTAAATTATCTTGTTTTTTAAAAAAGGGGATTCTTTCTAATTCTTTTAAACTTTTGACATTAAGACAAAGCTATTCAATTTGGTACCAATTTTGGGCGATGCGAGGGTGCTAATCCGTCCTCGTACGTGATCGACCCCCGAACCTATTTTCTCATATTTTCGTAGACCAAAAATGTTTTATAAGGTGATCCAATCACACTTAAAAAGATTGGTGGCGACTCTCGTCTTTCCAAAAGTCTCGTTTTTAAAAAAGGGAGGTTTATACAGCATGGCGACTCCGCTGGGGACTTAAGAGAGTCAAGCCAAGAAATTGATTACTTTCTGTCTTAATGTCGGAAATTTAAAAAATTTAAAAAATATTGATCCTTTTTACATGTGTTTGCTGTATATGTCTGTTATCTTGTTGCTGCGCACTGCATTTGCATGACCACTGTGGTCGTACCCTTAAGTGGGAGTGAGAAGCTACGCTTTCGTGAGGTTTTCACCTCCGTATGAGCTAGTGGATTGCTTCCGGGATACTGTACCTATGTCTTCGTAAGATTTTCATCTCTGCATGGCCATAGGGAAATGTGTCCCCCTGAACTGAACTTGGTCTATATGTGACTATAATGGGTGAGGACCGAGGAATCTGCTGGTTCAGGTACTCTTGCTTTAGAACTAAAACGCACACTTATAGTGAACTTTAAGTGCTTACCCTAGGGAGTATAGTGATAGCCTTTAGTAAATTACCCTTATAGGTACTTGTTTATTATACTTTTATATATGATACTAACTTATTTTATTTTTGCTATCATTGCATGACATTCAGCATTTAAAGGTGTCGATTCACGGTTTGATTTCTAGATTAGAAAGTTTTGTATTGAGGAACGAATATCTTGATAAAGTGGAGGACAATGCCTCTATCTGTACCTGGTCAGAGAAAACCTAGTTAGAGAAAGGAGATAGTGTCACTGAGGGTTATACATCAGAGTTATGGGACTTCACTCGTATTAATTCGACACAGAATGAGTTTCAAGAGTTGAAAGACATTTGGGCCCAATGGGATGATGAGGCTATGCAGCTTTTCTATCAGAATTATGGAGATCTTCCCTATTTGCTAGACATCAAGGTGGATAAGCATCTATTTTGAGCCATGGTACAGTTTTGGAACCCTGCTTATAGTTGTTTTGCATTCGGAGAGGTAGACTTAGTGCCAACTTTGGAGGAGTATACAACTTTGCTTCGTTGTCCAAAAATTCAGGGTAACAAAGCTTATGTCAGGGCTGCTAATCTCCCGACTTTCATAAAGAAATTGATGATGATCACAGGGATGAGTGAACAATGGGCCGCAGCTCGAATCCAACAAAAAGGTGATGGTAAATGCATTCCGTGGGTAAGTTTGAGGAATGTAATATTGGCACACCCAGATGTGAAGAGGAGGGTTGATGTCTTGGCCTTAAGTATTTATGGTTTGGTGATTTTCCCAAAGGCTATGGGACACGTAGATGAAGCAGTCGCGGATTTATTCGATCGATTAGGTAAGCAGAATACACCTGTGCCTACAATCCTAGCGGAAACATTTAGATCCTTGAATGCATGTCGGAGAATTGGGGAAGGAAGGTTCATTGGATGTGCACAGCTGTTGTTAGTTTGGTTCCACAGTCACTTTTGGAAGGTTGATAAGGTTTCTTGCCGAATGTTCTTTAAAGACTATTCTCCGCTAAAGGAAGCAGTAGCTACACCGAGGAGGGATGACATTACAGAGGAAAGGTGGATAGAAATACTTCAGAACCTCCGAGAAGAAGATGTTATGTGGGAAGCCCCTTGGATGACCCTTGGCAAAATTCTTTATCGTTGTGGAAGCTTTGATTGGGTACCTCTTCCTGAAATTTAGGGGGTTGTCGGCTATACACTATTACTCGTCCTAAGGCAATATAAGGCGGGCAGTTTATACCGACAACACAAGGGCTAGCTCAGAGTGACTTCTCATATAAAGGGGATCATTATAAGAAGAAGATGAGAGAAATTTTCGAGGCTTGAAAGAAAGTTTGCTGTGTGAAGATTTTGACTAAAGGACCGACGACAACTTTTGAATACAAATGGTGGTTTAGTAAGAGGGTTAATGATAACATCTCTAGACCGAGTTTGGAAGCTGCTCGATCAATGGAGGAGAATTTACGAGTGATTCCATTAGAGTTAGAGGTCATAAGGCTAGAGTTCGAAAGGAAGAATCTGGAGCTTGAAAGAAGGATAGAGAGGCTCGAGGAGGAAAAGATGTACTTAAGCTTAGACGTCGACATTCAAAAAATCGAGGTCGAAAAAGTGAGGAAAGAAAAGAGAAAGATTGAGGAAGACCGAGATGACTTGAAGACGCAGTATAAGACGACATAGCTATCATTGAAGAGAGCTGGATTGGAGAAGTCTTCAGAGCAGTGGCACCAAGAGGTTCAAGAAGAAAGAGCCAAAGTCGAGTATTGGGAGAAGAAGTTCCAAGAGATGCAAGCGTAGAATCAGGTCTTAGAGAAGGAAAATCAAGGATTAAAAGCTAAGGTGACAGAGCTTGGATGATCTCTTCATCATCATCGAAGTCGTAATTCTCCGGTCGAGTTAAATGCAAGTCTGAACAAGATCAAGGAAATGAAGCACAATATTGAAAGGTTGGAAGCAGCATTGTATAACTGTGAACTACAGATAGAGAAGCTCGAGGCAAGAGAAGGACATTGGAAGGAAGAGCTTCACCATCTTTAGGATCAAGTTAGAGATAGGGATTATCTCATGGGAGAAGCCATAGTCCAGATTCGAGAGGTTGCTGATCATTTATAAGACCTAGAAGCGCAAGCTATCGTATTAAATACAAAGTATAAGTTAGTGACAGATAGAGGTTTAGAGTTAGCTTCGTTGTTGGATAGGATTAAAACTCTGGGCCTGAGGGCGAAGGCGTATTTGTAATCTATTTTGTGTAAAGATTTTTGTTTCTTAAATAACGTTTTCTAAAGAAACTGAATCACAATCGATATCTTTTAGCATTCATGCATTTTCATCTCATCACATCATATGCATTCAAGTTTATAGAAAGACTCTAATTAGTTAAAATTATTAGAGAGAAAGAGAGAGTAAGAGAAAGAAAATCTGAAAGCAACACATCTTTACGGTACACGCGCTAAGTCAAAGAATGCAGATCAAAGACTTGAGCAGATTCAGAAAGAAATGCAAGAGTAGTTGTAGGAGCAATTGGCAAAAATCTAACAAGAGATTAAGGATCAAATGTTGGAGGCTCAAAGAAATATGATGGCTGAGATGGCTCAGCTGCTGAAGGGGGTGACGGATAAAGGAAAAGTCCCTATGACCATCACTGAAGGAGATAATGAGGATCATCCTCCGGGTTTTACTCCACCCCATGTGCAAACTCAATCCGAAGCATATCCTCGAAGGCCGTCCATCACAATAAGGCCTCAACATGGGCAAGCGAATGCCGGAATACCCATGAACTTTCAAACTGGCTCAGGGTTTAACCTAGGAGATAACCATACCAATCCAGTCATCCCTGATTTAGATGTAGCTGAGAGGGAGGATATGAGGCTCGAATCATCAAGGCAATTAGAGGAACGTTGTAGATGGTTAGAAGAAAAGTTTAAGGTATTAAAAAATGGTGATAATCGTCAGGGGATTGACGCCAAGGACTTGAGTTTAGTCTTAGATTTGGTGCTTCCCCATAAGTTCAAAATGCCGAAATTTGAGAAGTACAATGGGACTACTTGTCCTGAGGCTCATATCACCATGTTCTGTAGACGGATGACTGGCTATGTAAACAATGATCAATTGTTAATCCATTATTTTCAAGATAGTTTGGTTGGGGCAGCGGCTAGGTGGTATAATCAATTGAGTCGCGCAAGAATCAGTTCTTGGAGAGACCTAGCGCAAGCCTTTATGCAGCAATATAATCATGTGACTGACATGACTCCTGATAGAATCACGTTGCAAAACATGGAAAAGAAGCCTAATGAAAGTTTTAGGCAATATGCACAGAGATGGAGGGAAGTTGCCATGCAAGTTCAACCACCGCTCTTGGAGAAAGAAACTACTATACTGTTCATTAACACTTTGAAGGCCCCATTCATTACTTACATGATTGGAAGTACCACTAAGAGCTTTGCTGATATAGTTATTACAGGAGAAATGATTGAGAATGCCATAAGGGGTGGCAAGATAGAGGAGGAAACCGCTAAAAGATCGGCCCCAAGAAGGAAAGATAATGAGGTGAATAATACGAGTAGTTATAATTCAAAAGCGGTTACGGTTAGTCAGCCCAGAGTAACTACAATTGGGCAACAGGATTCTCAAAAGCAGGGATCTGGTTCGAGATAAAATTCTGAGAAGATCTCATTCACGCCTATCCCAGTGACATATCAGGAGCTTTATCAAAGTTTATTTAATGCGCATTCAATAGCTCCTTTTCATTTGAAACCTTTGCAACCTCCATACCCTAAATGGTACGATGCAAACGCTAAATGTGAATACCATACAGGGATATTGGGGCATTCGATCGAAAATTACACTGGCTTTAAAAAAGCAGTGGAAAGACTTATCAAGATGGGGGTTGTAAAGTTTGACGACACCCCTATTAATGAGAACCCGTTGTCAAATCATGGTGATCAAGGGGTAAACGTAGTTGGGGATACTGGTATGATAAGGACTAAAGAGGGCGTGGCTGAGGTGAGAGTGCCGATGAAAGTGATTTGGGAAGAAATGGTGAAAAGAGAGATTATAATCTCTAAAGAAAGGAATAGAGGAGTAAGGGACTACTGTGAGTTCCATGCTGAAGAGGGACATGAGATCCAAGAATGTGACGAGTTTAAGGCCTTGGTACAAAGCCTTATGGATAATAAGGAGCTGGAATTTTATGAAGCTTGCTCATATGAGGGACATATATACATATTAGAAGGTGGACCGAAGAATCAAAACTGGCCAAGGATTATTATTTCTTTACCAAGAAATAATGAAGCTAAAATACCAACGGTACCGAAAGTCATTATTCATAAACCCGTTTCCTTTCCTTATAAGGATAACAAGAGGGTACCCTGGAATTATGACTGCAATGTGACAATACCAGAGAAGGAAGATAAAGCTAGTGCTTCTAAGGAGGTTCAGGGTGAGGGTTCTTACACACGTAGTAGGAAGTGTTATGATGCAGAAGGCGTCAGAGTTGAGCCCGTAAAAGCAAAAGCCTTTGACAAAGGAAAGGGGACTGAAATACTGGTTAATGAGCCAGTGAAGGAAGAAGAAGCCAAATAATTTCTAAAATTCTTAAAACATAGTGAGTACAGCGTGGTTGAACAACTGCGCAAACAACCAGCTCGCATATTAGTGTTGGCTTTGCTTCTGAGTTCAGAGGTACATCGGGAAGCATTAATGAAGGTGCTCAATGATACTTACATTACTAATGATATATCTATCAATAAATTGGATCGATTGGTTAGTAACATAAGTGCTGACAATTTCATCTATTTCAATGATGACGAAATCTCACCTGGTGGCATGGGATCAGCTAAAGCTTTACACATCACCACTCGCTGTAAGGGGTATGCATTGCTGAGTGTGCTTATTGATAATTGATCAGCCTTAAATGTCTTACCATTATCTACATTGAACAGATTACCCATAGACAGTTCTCACATGAAAACATGTTATAATGTAGTGAGAGCATTCGATGGTACGGAGAGAAAGGTCATGGGAAGAACTGATATTCCTTTGATTATTGGGCCAAATACTTATGAAGTGGACTTTTTAGTGATGGATATCAAGCCCTCTTACAATTGCTTGTTGGGGAGACCTTGGATACACTCGTCAGGAGCGGTGCCCTCATCTTTGCACCAGAAATTGAAGTTAGTTGCTGATGGACGGTTGGTCACCATAAACGCGGAGGAGGACATTATGGCAACAGTTACCAGTGACGCACCCTATGTAGAAGCAAACGAAGAGGCAATTGAATGCTCTTTCTGTTTTATTAGAATTTGTTAATGCAACATTCATTTCAGAGGGGAGTAAGGTGCCAGTGCCCAGGATATCCAGAACTACAAGAATGGGTTTGCGAATGAAAATAGGGAAAGGAGCTTTGCTAGGAAAAAGATTGGGAAGATATCTTTAAGGAGAGATTCAAATTCCAGAACTAAATAGGAAGAGAGACCATTTTGACTTGGGTTATAGGCTAGATCACAAGCAAAGGAGAAAGGAAATAGAGAAGCATCAAGAAAGAAGAAGGGCGCGTTTAAGTGGAAGAGAAGTAGAGTGGGAATTGATGACGTTCCCCCATATATCCAAAACTTTTATATCAGGAGGGATAATTCACCCTAAGGGAGGATTGCTTGAAAAAGGAAGCTATCACATAAATGCTGTGCATAATGAAGAGTCTAGACAATGAAACACTGAGGGCATTCGCCCTTACGAACTGGGAAGCTCTTTAAACAATTAGGTTGTAGAGGAACTTCCTGTAGTTTTTAAAGATTCTTCAGAGTAATTTCCAGAACACTCTTATTGCTCTAAAGCCTAGTAGTAGTAAGATTTCATTTGTAAAATAGGCTCATGTTCAGATATTTACATTTCAATAAAACGTAACCTTTGTTATCAATTCAAGTGAATATTCTTTTATACCGTTCAATATTCTTTTGACCTTTACATTCTTTCATTTCATTCATAACATATAAAAAACATTCTGAAAATTCATTTATTCTTTGTACATTCTTTCGTACCCCACAGGTCCCTAGATATCAATGACATGAGCACTGATACTATAAATCCTAGAATCTCTTTTGAGCAAGACATGAGTTTAGAAGAACTTCAAGATTTTGAAGACTGTGATATGTCCCCAGATCTATTGAGAATGGTGAAACAAGAGAAGAAACAAATCTTACCCCGTGAGAAAGAGGCAATAGAGGATGTAGCCTTGGAGGAAGGGAAAGAGGTGAAAATTGGCACACATATTGCTATGGAAACAAGACGAGGTCTTGTTGAGCTGCTACGTGAATTCAAAAATATATTTGCATGGTCATATCAGGATATGCCGGGATTGAATACTGATATCGTGGTACATCGTCTTCCCATAAGACAAGATTGCAAGCCAGTTCAACAAAAATTGTGAAGGATGAGGCCTGATATTGTGTTGAAAATAAAAGAGGAAGTCAAAAAGCAGTTTGATGCTGGATTCCTACGAGAAGTTAAGTATTCAGAATGGGTGGCTAATATTGTGCCTGTCCCTAAGAAGGATAGGAAGGTACGAATGTGTGTTGACTATAGAGATTTAAACAAAGCTAGCCCGAAGGATTATTTTCCTTTACCGCACATCGACACTTTGGTAGATAATACAGCGGGATATTCGTTGTTCTCCTTTATGGATGGTTTCTCGGGGTACAATCAGGTAAAGATGCATCCTGAAGACATGGATAAAACCACCTTCATAACATTGTGGGGCACCTTTTGTTACAAGGTAATGCCCTTTGGGTTAAAGAATGCGGGGGCAACATACCAAAAGGCTATGGTGACTTTATTCCACGATATGATACACAAAGAAATTGAGGTGTATGTTGATGATATGATTGTCAAATCTCGAACAGAGAAGGAACATATTGAAGTTTTGAAGAAGCTGTTCCTGAGATTAAGAAAGTTTCAGTTAAAACTTAATCCGGCAAAGTGCACCTTCGGAGCTAGGTCGGGGAAATTACTAGGCTTTGTGCTCAGCAAAAAGGGAATAGAAGTTGACTCAGACAAAGTTAGAGCCATACGAGATTTGCCTCCACCACGTACTCAGAAGGAAGTTCGGGGTTTTCTTGGAAGGTTGAATTATATTGCTCGGTTTATCTCACAATTAACTGAGAAATGTGATCCTATATTTTGCCTCTTTAGAAAACACAACCAAGGTACTTGGGATGAAGAATGCCAGAATGCCTTTGATAAAGTCAAGCAATACTTGTTAAATGCTTTAGTATTATCTCCACCTAGTCCAGATAGACCATTAATTCTGTACTTGTCGGTATTTAGTAATTCCATGAGATGTGTGCTTGGTCAACATGACGAGTCAGGAAGAAAAGAGAGAGTGATATATTACCTCAGTAAGAAATTTACTGAGTGTGAAATGAGATATTCGCTAATTGAAAAGTTGTGTTGTGCTTTGATTTGGACAACTCAAAGGTTGAGGCAATATATGCTATATCATACGACTTGGCTAATTTCAAAACTTGATCCATTAAAGTACATGATGGAGTCAACAGCCCTAAATAGAAGAATGGCAAGGTGGCAATTGCTCTCAGAGTTTGATATAGTCTATGTGAGTCAAAAAGCTATAAAAGGAAACGCGATAGCAGAATTTCTAGCTAGCAGAGCTTTAGAAGATTATGAACCATTGAGCTTTGATTTCCCTAATAAGGAGTTAATGTATGTGGCAGCCATTGAAGAATATTCATGGAAGGTGAACTTTGACGGAGCATCCAACGCGGTAGAAAATGGGATTGGGGCAGTCTTGGTATCCCCAAATGGTGATTATTATCCATTTACATGTAAATTGGATTTTAACTGTACAAACTATATGGCCGAGTATGAAGCATGCATCATGGGGATTCGAGCGGCTAGAGAGCGAAAAATTAGAACCTTGGAAGTATATGGAGACTCTGCGTTGGTAATTTACCAGCTTAGGGGTGAATGGGAGATAAGGGACCCCAAATTAATTAATTATCGAAGGGTAGTTTTAGAGTTACTTGAAGAGTTTGATAACGTCACTTTCAGTTATCTCCCACGGGTCAAAAATCAGATGGCAGACGCTTTGGCAACATTGGCTTCCATGATCAAAGCAAATAAACAAGAGGATGTGAAACCAATTCAGATGAGCATTTCTGAGGTTTCAGCTCATTACTGTAACATCGAAGAAGATGAAAAGGATGACCATCCTTGGTATCAAGATATATTACGGTATATGAGAAATCGTGAATATCTGGAGCAGGCAACTGAAAATAACAAAAGAACTTTGAGGAGGTTAGCCTGCGAATATGTGCTAGATAGGGACATCCTTTATAAAAGAAGGAAAGATCAAGTACTTTTGAGATGCATTGACGCTGTAGAAGCTAGACAAATCCTGGAAGAAGTACGTGAAGGAGTTTGTGGTACACATGTTAATGGCTTTACGATGGCAAGAAAAATCATGAGGTTTGGATACTATTGGTCTACTATGGAAGGAGATTGTATCAGTTATGCTAAGAAATGTCATAAATGCCAGATATATGGGGACAAGATCCATGTACCACCTTTACCCTTACATGTTATGACTTCTCCATGGCCCTTTTCCATGTGGGGAATGGACGTCATTGGGCCAATATCACCAAAAGCTTTGAATGGGTATCGTTTCATTTTCGAGGTCATTGACTATTTCACAAAATGGGTAGAGGCAGCTTCTTATGCTAGTGTCACCAAGTCAACAGTAGGTCGTTTCTTGAAAAAAGAGATCATTTATCGGTATGGAATGCCTGAGAGGATCATATCAGACAATGCATTGAACTTGAACAATTGCACGATTGCGGAGGTCTGTAGCCAATTCAAGATTAAACATCATAATTCATCTCTATATCGCCCAAAGATGAATGGGGCAGTGGAAGCTGCTAACAAAAACATCAAGAAGATAGTGGGGAAAATGACTGAAACCTACAGAGATTGGCATGAGAAATTGCTAGTTGCACTCTTAACCTATCGAACGTCCGTCAGAACCTCTACTGGGGCAACTCCTTTCTCGTTGGTTTATGGGATGGAGGCAGTGTTACCCATTGAAGTAGAAATACCTTCTCTTCGAATTTTGTCGGAGATAAAGCTGGATGAAGCAGAATGGATTCAATCGCGGTATGACCAATTGAACTTGATCGAAGAAAAGAGGCTAAAAGCTATTCGCCATGGTCAGATGTATCAGAATCGAATGATGTGAGCCTATGACAAGAAAGTTTGTCCAAGAGAATTCCACGAAGGGGACCTTGTATTGAAAAAGATTCTCTCCATACAAAAGGACTTTAGAGGGAAATGGATATCGAATTGGGAAAGACCATATGTTGTGAAGAAGGCTTCCTCTGGTGGTGCACTAATTTTGATAGAAATGGATGAGAAGAGTTTACCCAATCCAGTGAATTCAGACTCAGTTAAGAAATACTTTGTCTAAAAGAGAGGGGAATCTAAAGTGAAAACCCGTAAATGACGCTTTGAGACTTTTATGTATAAAAAAATATATAAAAAAAAATAAAATGGAGAGGCCAAGGTGAAAACCCGCAAAGGGCGCCTTGGAACCAAAGGGGTTTTGAGTTGAAAACCCGAAAGGGCTACTCAAATTTCGAGAGGCATGCAGTGACCTTGCTATACTAGATTTAACGAGAAGTGGAGTGTGTTACATACCGGGGCATCAACAAAGTACTTTTGATCTTCTAAATACATGTTAAAACTCAAAATAGTCTTCATGGAATTTGTATACCGAAGCCCAAGCTGTGATATGTTGGACATCAAATTTTTTTTCTGATTACTATCTTTAGATTCTTTTTCTTCTCAAAGATATGTTTTCAGATTAATTTCTTGTTGTATTCTGATGATTTATCTAACTATTCTCAAGATCAGATTATTTCTCTTCTAAAGTGTGTTGTATTGAAATAATGATTGATGAACTAAATATTTTTACAAACAAAGTTTTGCATATTACTCTGGGAATTGCTAGAGAATACAAGAAACTAAAGCAGAACAATTGTTTGAAGAATTCCCATGAGTAAGGGTTCGAGGTATTCGTGGAAATTTCTTCAGTCCAAAGAATGTTTGGACAATTCAAATGATTCAATCTTAGGAGAGGATTGTTTCCAGCAGGTCGTAGCATTCGGAGAATGGTACAATAGGACCAATCTAATTCAAAACATAGGAGCAGAGTTTGATTGATATTTTGAGGTGGAATTTTGATGGATGAATGAGTAAAGACATCCGAAATAGGAATCATTTTCATAACATCCTGCATCATAATATGTCTATTTAGGGGCATTTGACTCATTTCGATCATGGCACCCAAATCATTAGGCATATGTACATAGCATTCTACAGGTTAAGTCCCCTAGGGGATAATGTAGATCACCGGTGGCAGATCTGGCGTCTCTGCATTGTCAAAAAGTAGATCGAAGATAACAGATTTGGCGTCTCTGTATTGTCAGAGAGCAGATCAAAGATAGCAGATTTGGTGTCTCTGTATTGTCAGAGAACAGATCACCGATAGTAGATTTGGCGTCTCTGTATTGTCAGAGAGCAGATCGAAGATAACAGATTTGGCGTCTCTGTATTGTCAGAGAGCAGATCGAAGATAGCAGATTTGGCGTCTCTGTATTGTCAGAGAGCAGATCGAAGATAGCAGATTTGGCGTTTCTATATTGTCAGAGAGTAGATCGAAGATAGCAAATTTGGCATCTCTGTATTGTCAGAGAGCAGATCGAAGATAGCAGATTTGATGTCTCTGTATTGTCAGAGATCAGATCACCGATAGTAGATTTGGCGTCTCTATACTGTCAGAGAGCAGATCCAAGATAACAGATTTGGCATCTCTGTATTGTCAGAGAGCAGATTAAAGATAACATATTTGGCGTCTCTGTATTGTCAGAGAGTAGATTGAAGATAGCTGATTTGGCGTCTCTGTATTGACGGAGAACAGATCGAAGAAAGCACGTATAGTGTTTTTTGTATTGACAGAAAGTAGATTGAGGATAGCTGATTTGGCGTCTCTTTATTAGGCAAGGTGCAAATCAAAGATATCAGCATAACGTCCCTGAGTTTGTGGAAAGTAGATTGAGGACCATGAGGTCAGGATCCGATAGGACCGAGGCAAATTTGGTCCTTTTATAATCTTTGCTCTATTCCTGTTATACAGTAATAAGCAAAGAGGGGCAGCTGTAATGGCCTAAATTTGCCCGGGCCCGTATAATGAAATAAACAAATTTATAAATTAAATAAATTTGTTAAAATGTCCAATTTACAAATAAATGGGCCTAAGGGCCCGATAGCCCAAACTCGGTTACAGTTGTAGCCCAACTGGTCTAAACCAAAATACTCAATAAGCCTACAGTCGGTTACACTTAAACCCTTAGCCCATTACACCCAACCACAAATGGATACGGCTCAAAAGGCCCAAACCATAAACTAAAGACAGAAGACCTAGGGTTTCAGAAACCCTAGGCGCAGCAAGCACTCCAACCAACGCGTCTTTTCGTCTCGCGTCGTTTCAGTGACTTTCCATCAACACCGGTACCGTGACTCTGGCATCGTATCATGCCGTAATCGACGCACGGATCAATGCCAATGAACTCGTCACCGTGAGATCCTCGCTGATATCTGTAAAAGAAGGAAAGAACCACAGCAGTAAAAGAGGCAAACTTGGAAAGAAATCAAAAGATTCTTTCCCCAAAAATGTAACTGAGGGTTATAAAAACCCTTTTTTTTAATTTGTAAGAGGATTTTTTGGTGGAATATACAAACAGTTGATACACACATATAAACAAAGAAATATCAACATATTATCGAAGAGACAGAGGTGAATCTTTTACCCTTTTTATGGTCATTTTTGTCATAAGTGTATGAAAATATCGCTAAAAAAGGGAAAGGAGAGGCTTACCGACGGATTCGCACTGAAAAAAGAAGCTTTTCAGCTTCCGGCCGCCGTACTCGGCAGGGTTAGCGACGGAGCGTAGGCACGTGTCCCCGACGACCGGGGCTTGGCCTGACGGAGGCTGGAGCCCGGAGGGCTCTCCCCCTTCTCCTCTTTCAGAGGATATTTTTAGTTTTTTTTTTTAAGACAAACTGAAAATGAAATTTTAGGTTAAAATTTGGCTTATATAGCCTTACGAAAACGGTGCCGCTTTGCTTAAAACAAATAGCTTCAAAACAACGTCGTTTTAGAGCCCAAGATCCGCGTGTTGACCCGTGACCTGGATAAGATCCGCGTGTTTTCATTTAAAGGGCAAATTGCCCAATCAATCCTTCCATATTTTTAAAATTTATAATTACATTTTACTTTTATTTTAAATTGGCCCTGACCTTTTGTATTTATTTCAATTTCGTCCCAATGGCCAATAAAGCCTATTCTGAGAACGACGTCGTTTTGGGATTAGGGATAATTTCCCAGTGAGTCCCTCAACTTTTAACGTGTGTTTCAATTAGGTTCGAAATTTGTTTTATTTATTTAAAATTAACCCTAAATTTTTTTATTTAAATTCAATTTTAATCCTTATATATATATAGACATTTTACATACAATTTCTTTATTTTAAATATTTTTTATATATATTATTTATTTTTATAAATATTATTTATACATGTATAAATTATTATATTTATTATCTTACTCATATATTATTTATCATATTATTTATATCATTATATAGTTTATTTTGTTATATGTTATATATTTTACCATACATATTATTCCTTATATCATTTTTATTTTATTGTATTATTTTATTATTTATCATTTATTAATTATGTATGATTTCAAAAAATTAAATTATCATTAAATTATTCTTAAATTTAGTATGTAATACATTAAATTTTACTATAAGCTTTTATTCCTATTATATAATATTATTTTATAAAATATATATTAAATTACTACATCGTATAGTATGTTTTTCGTATATACCATTCTAAAATTTTTTCCTTTATTATTTATATATTGTTTTAAGTATCTTATTTCTTTAATACCTCATTTAATTTTAATTGTATTTAGTTTTTTATTTTTTATATATGTTTATAATTTGTTTATTTATTTTTGCGTTTTTTTAGATTTATCTAGTATCATTTTAATATGTAAATTTTATCTTATAAATCATTCATTATTTTTATATTATTTATTGTTTTTATATATTTGCATGGAAATCGATTATTTATGCTGTTATTTTAAGTTATGTTTGCATGAAATATTATTATATATGTATTATATAATTTATGTCGTCATTTATCATTTTCTATATTTGCATAAAATATTGTTATATATATCATGTAATTCATATTGTTATATACATTGTTTTTTATGATTATATCTGTATGAAATGTTAATATATATTGTGTAATTCATGCCATTATTTATCACTTTTGTACTATACTTGCATGAATTGTTAAAATGTGTATCATGTAGCTTAATTTATTCAATATTGATCTTTTGTAACATGTTAAATACATTATTGTTATGGAAAATTCATATTTCATTAAATCCAAAAGAATTTAAAAAAAAGGCAATGTTTTTTGGTATTTAGGGATTCTGGAAATAGTGCCCTAACATGCTGGGTTGCGATTTCCCGTTTGCCTAAACGTCTAAAAATATCTTTCTAAATAAATTTTGTAAATCACAAGATGATTTCGATTACAAAAGTTTGAAAATATTGTGTCCTATCATGCTGGATGTGATGTTTGTACTCTTTTGGAGTGAAGAAATCTTGATTCTCAAATTATCTTATTTTTTTAAAAAAGGGGATTCTTTCTAATTCTTTTAAACTTTTGACATTAAGACAAAGCTATTCAATTTGGTACCAATTTTGGGCGATGCAAGGGTGCTAATCCTTCCTCGTACGTAATCGACTCCCAAACCTATTTTCTCATATTTTCGTAGACCAAAAATGTTTATAAGGTGATCCAATCACACTTAAAAAGATTGGTGGCGACTCCCGTCTTTCCAAAAGTCTCGTTTTTAAAAAAGGGAGGTTTATACATTCTCATATATATACTTTCATTTTCTTGTGATATGTAGCGCTTAGGAAACACTAGTCGAAGGAGACTCAAGTACACAGGAATCCTCCTAAACACACCAAGAAGCACATAGTGCTAAGTACCATATCACATCCCTCTTGACACACCAAGGCTCATGAGAGCATAACTATATCTCACCAAGATTCACTTAGATGCAAGGCTTGAAGGCGATATAAAGTGCAAATATGTACAATACCTCTACCACACCAAAGAGAGCATTGAAATGCTAAGCCTTAAGGCTTCAGAATATGCATGTGATTGCATAGCCTAAAGGTAACATATAGTGCATGTAATATGTGCAAAGCCCAAAGGTAATGGACCTTTTGATACAAAATCCAAGTGCATATCTATCCCTATTAGTATGCCAACCATATCCTAACTACTTCATTAAGTTTATAAGGGCAAAGCTCAATTAGCAAATTTCAATATCATTATAACACATTCATAATCACATATATATATATCAATCCATACATGTAAAAATATTCTTTCATATACATATGCCATTTGATATGTCTCAAGTATGGTTCACATACCATGTTCGTACATAAATATCTACTGGGCAACCATTCACCTTTTTAGTTTAAGAGTTTATATTTTTATGCTCTTATGCTTAATAAGAGATTTCCAAAAGTAATAATCATACTTTGTGTTATATAGTTTCACGTATGATTAACATTTCAAAATAAAAGTTTCATCGAAGTTTCATGAGCCACATTTACATATTATCTCACATTAAATTCTCTTGTTACATGAGATAGTCTAAAATGACACATTAATCAAAACTTTTACTATGGTGACATAACATCACATTACCACATTACACTCATTCACTTATTAGCTCATTTTTATGTCATACTTATCATTTTCTTCATCAAATCATCAACTTTATTAAAATTTTCATTTTCCACCATTTAAGTCAACTTTTAATTTAAATTCTTATCAAAGTACCATAAAACTATATATTCGGATTTCAGTCCAAAACTATGACATATTCACATTTATCTCTACTTTAATTTTCATTAAACTATTTTCTTTACTTCTAAACATCCTCATTCAATCACATATTAGCATTTAATCATTTTAAACTCTAAATTTATCAATTTTAATCTAACAAGGTAAGGATGGTTCCTTGAGAACTTACCTCTCTTTGAATGAGCAAACCACCAAAACACTCTAGTTAAGCGAGAAAAAAATGAGAAAATGAGAAGAGAAAAGTTTTCTCTTCGCTTATGGGAGGGGTATAGCACAATGGGAAAAGATGAAGCCTTTTTGCTAAGGATTAGTTTTTTTGTTTCTTTTTGTGGGAAAATTGGTTACTGTAAAATACTATTATATTTAGGGCTAGCTATAACCAACAGGTTTTTGCTAGCAAAGTGATAAACAAAGCAACAATTTTTTTCGCTATTGCGAGTAAACTTCATGTTTGGGCTCCCCTTAATACCCTCTGTAACACCCTTCACCTTTAGTGAACTGATACATTACGAGCAAGGGATGTCACATTTGAAAACTAAGGCTACTCAAATCACACATCAATTTTAAAACTTTGTTTTAGCATAGATTGACTATTTTTAAGTTATTTAATTCATTTCTAGGATTTCTTTAAAGTTTGGTTACAAATGGGGATCATTCGGGGCTTATTTGAGTCAAAACAAGGTAAATAGGGTCAATGTCACGACATTGGAAATTGGGGGTCCGACACTGACTGATGTCACGACATTGAGCTTCTGATTTCGTGATAACGAAAACACATTACTCTAATTACATTCCATTGCAGCGATACTGAAGACAAATTATCTAAAACATTTTTTGAATCATCTAAAATCAAGTCTAAACTATCATCAACCATTCCATATCACTTTTAAACATTATAAAACATAAATCTCCATCAAAACATCATATAATTCCACTTATAACTCAATAAAAATTTAACTAAGTTTGTAAGGTTAACAAAATGATCAAGATTCTTCAAGTATTTTCACTAGGAATCTTGTCCATATGCTTTGCATTAATCTATGTACATGCTATAATCTATAACCAAAAGATCATAACCATATACTCTTCCAAGCTTTGAGATGTGATGAGTTGAAATGGTATTTTCACTTTAGAGCTTCAACTCAATTCTTTACCTATGCGTTGAAAAATAACTTGTTAAGCTTATAAAATCTTAGTAAGTACATCAAGAACTAAAAAACAAAGGTTAACATTTAAATACCTAAATAACAATAATAATATACAAAAAAAATTAAATAGAAAGTAACTATAGTGAATTTTTAAACCAACATTCTATAATTCATTTACCAATTCATTAATATAACCAATTACCATTTAAATTATTAGCCCAATTGTATACGCAATAGAAAACATAAGATATGCAGAAGGAACACTGAATCATTTTCACAAACGTGCAAACACTACCTTACACCGAAGTGTAAAGTTAACGAACTGCACCAAAGTGCCACTATCACTAAAGCACATGAAAATTTCCTAATGGCATGCCATCTATATCTTACTACTTCACACCTTGTCTATGATAGTCGTAATTTATACATATTTTTATCCCATGCTTAGCACATTTTTGGATGAATTATCATTAGATTTGTGGAATTTGATGCTCCTAATCCTTTAATTTCATATCTTATACTTAGGTGAGCATAGGAAAGTAAAAAGAACGAGAAACGGGCCAAAAACGAAGAAAATGGGCCAACGTGGGAAATCAACACAGCCTGGACTTCCTCACACGGGTAGAACACACGCCCGTGTCTATTTCACAGCCTTGAACATGATTTGAAGCATTTGCACACGGCCGTGGCACACGGTTGTGGCCCTGTCGAGCCCAAGTTGAGTTCTATTCAAAAAAGGGCAATTTTAAGGGTTTGAAAGCATTCTAAAGCCTATTTAAAAGACCCAAAAGGAGGATTAAAAAGACACACAAAGTAGGAAGCAAGGAATTACTCGAAGAAAGCCGATTGATCCATCTAAGAAGCTGGATTCTCCTTCAAGACTGAAGATCTCCCTTCAATTTCGTTCAGGGGTTTTTGGGTTTTCTTTATGTTTTGTTATTATTCTTCTGAGATATTTTATTTTATAGTTATGAACTAAATCCCCTAAATACCTAAGGGGGATGAAACCTAAGACGGATCTTGTTAATATTTTCTGAACTGTATGATAAATTCTTGATTTGTTCTTAATTATGACTTTAACTCTTGTTTGAATATTCCATGATACTGATTCAAGTATTAATATGCTTATTCGGAGGATGAATAGTCCCTATCTAAGAGTAGATTATTCATAATTAAGTGGAGTTGCATGCAATCCTAGAGATAGGGCGACATAAATCTGCCGGATTAGAGTCAAATCTAATAAGGGAATCCATAGATCGAGTTAATGCAAAATTAGGTGTTTTAATTAGAAAGAGATTTTAATTAATCAACCTAGGGTTAGACGTTATTATTCTTAAATAGGGATAATAACATAAATTAGGGATTTCTACGGATCAATTCAAGTGAATAAATCGTCTGGTTCAGAGTCAATTAATAAAAGAAGTCTAGGTGGATTCTTCCTTGAGTGTTGTCTAAAATCAATCACTTTTCCCAAAAGTATTTCCCTAATTTATTTTCTGTGCATTCTTAGATTATTTAATTAGTTAGATAAAACAACTTTCATTATTCTTAGGCTAGATAATAAAAAGAAAGTTAATACTAGTACTTTTAGTTCCTTTGGGTTTGACATCCGGTCTTGCTAAAACTATACTACTGTTCGATAGGTGCGCTTACCTTCATCATGATAATAGTTAGTTCAAGTACGATCAATTATAAATTTTAAAACTTGTCGCGAGTGACAATCAAGTTTTTGGATTCGTTGTCGGGGAACTAAGATATTAGGAACACTCGATTTTCATTACTTTAGCCATTTACTTTTATTGCAATTTAAATTTTGTTTTGATTTTCGTTATTAAATTTTCTTTTATTTTCTTCTAGTGGGTTTTTATAGTTTATGACTAGAAGAAACCCGTCAAGACCATTACTATTTGATAGTGAGATCGAAAACACAACTCCTAGAAACGGAGAGAAATTAGGAGAAGCTTAAGATACATAGAGGAAGAGCGAGAGGAAGACACTCTAACTACAACCAAGGAGATGGCTAAAAATCAGGAAAATCCGCTACCTCCTGCGATTGTTGCTGTCCCATTAAATCAAAATCCTGTTCCTCGTTCTATGTATGATTATGCTAAACCTACTTTAACAGAAACTGAATCGAGTATAGTTAGGCCTGCTATTGCTACAAATAATTTTGAATTGAAACCTAACACAATTCAAATGATACAATAGTTTGTTCAGTTTGATGGTTTGCAGGACGAAAACCCAAATGCTCATTTAGCAAATTTGCTGGAACTTTGTGACACATTCAAGATCAATGGCGTTTCTAACGATGCCATTCGCCTTCAGCTATTTCCCTTTTCACTGAGGAATAAAGCTATATAATGGTTGAACTCGTTACCACGAGGATAATCACTACTTGGGAACAAGTGACCGAAAATTTTTTACTTAAATAATTTCCACCTGCTAAAATAGCTAAACTAAGGAATGATATTTCTTCTTTTGTGCAGATGGATTTAGAAACACTTTATGATGCATGGGAGAGATACAAGGACCTACTGCGAAGGTTCCCTCACCATGGGTTACTTCTTTGGCTGCAAGTTCAAACGTTTTATAATGGTGTGAACCCCTCGATGAGACAGATAATTGATGCAGTTGTCAGTGGAACCATAAACAATAAAACACCGGAAGAAGCTTACAAATTTTTTGAAGAAATGTCACTGAATAACTATCAGTGGCAAGTCATGAGGACTAAGCCGACCAAAACAGCAGGCATTTATAACGTCGACACAGTTAATATGTTATCAAATTAGGTGAAACTTCTAAATAAAAAGATTGATGGTTTACTTGGTTCTACGCAAGTACATCCAGTGATGAGGTGTGATTCAAGTGGAGGAGGCGTACATACAGAATATCAACCTTTCAATCCTACAACCAAGGAGGAATAAGTCCACTATATGGGTAATAATAACTCTAGATCTCAAAATAACCCATACAGTAATACTTATAATGTAGGTTGGAGGAACCACCCAAATTTCTCATGGGGTGGTCAAGGAAATCAAATGCCACAAAATCCTCTGGGTTTTCAACAACCACCTTATCAACAGGAAAAGAAACTGAACCTTGAGGAGATGCTAACAAAATTCATCTCGGTGTCAGAAACTCGTTTCCAGAATACCAAGACAGCACTTAAAAATCAACAAGCGTTGATCCAAGGGCTCAAAACTTAGATAGGTCAGCTGTCCAAATTAATTTCTGAATGACCACAAGGTAGCTTGCCAAGTAATACTGAACCTAACCCAAGGGAACAGCTCAACGTGATTAACGTTAGAAATGAGGAAGGGTTAGTTGCAGCTGAACCAAAACCAAAGCAAGAAACTGTGGTAAGCAAAGGTAAAGGTGAGGTAGGCCACAATGAGCAGAAACTGGTAAGTGTAGAATATAAACCTCGTGTACCATACCCCAATGCGACAAGGAAAGACTGCTCAGACGAATAATTTGGTAAATTCCTTAAACTTTTAAAGAAATTACATATTAACTTACCGTTTATTGAAGCTCTTTCGCAGATGCCGAACGCAATGAAGTTTTTAAAGGAGCTTTTAGCGAATAAGCGGAAGTTGGATAAGGCGTCGCATATGGAGTTAAATGCAATTTGCTCGGCTATTCTACAAAATAAGTTTCCCATCAAATTAAAAGATCCAGGGAGTTTTACAATTCCTCGTTTAATTGGTAGTTTAGATATGAACAATCCATTGGCTGATTTAGGGACTAGTATCAATGTCATGCCTCACAAAATGTTTAAGCAACTAGGTCTTGGGAAACCCAAACAAACTAGGATGAGCATTCAATTAGTAGATAAAACTATCAGATTTCCTAGGGGTATTGTTGGAGATGTACTCGTTAAAATTGACAAATTTATATTCCCAGTGGATTTCATTATTTTAGACATAGAGGAGGATAGTAACGTTCCTTTAATTTTAGGAAGGCCTTTTTTAGCAACTGCTAGAACAATTATTGATGTTGGAACAGGCGAACTCATACTTCGTGTGGGAGACGAACCAATCACCTTTCAAGCTCACAATTCGAGCAACACATCGAAAATTGAAGGTGGTTGTATAAATCATTCTACTAAAACTGACCATATGTTGCAACCTACTTTGGAAGAAATAAGTATGAAGAACATACATGAGCCATGTTCAAGCAACAACAAAGGACCTATCCATGAAGAACGAAGGCTATAAATCGAGGAGCTAGATGAATGGCGGACACATAAATCGAGAACACACTATAAACCAAAAACACACCATGACGAGCTAAATTTTTGCCAAAAACAAATTAAGGTTGGAGACAAAGTGCTATTAGAAGCAGCAGACCCTCGTATTACCACTTCTGAACCAAATGAAAAAAATTCCTTCTTATGGTACTTAGCATTTTCCCATACGATACAGTTGAGGTAATTTATCCCAAATTCAGCACATTCAAGGTAAATAGTACTCATCTTAAACCTTACATTGATAAAATTGATAGTAGAGATGAGGAGTGTAAACTCTTCGTACCACCATGACCACACACCAGAGAGGTAAAAGTCGAGCTTACACTATAAATAAGTGCTTCTCGGGAGGCAACCCGAGTACTAACGGTGTTAATTTATTTAAATTTTAGTTTTTTTTAACATTTGACATACTAACCGAATCATTAAACGCAGGCTTTCCAAAACTACACGGCCAGGCACACGGGTGTACCTTAGGCTGTGCTCACACCACAAAATGCGTCATGGCCGTACGATACGGCCGTGTGTAAATAGGGCAAAATTTTTCCCCAACACGAGATGCGATAAGTTACCACGGGTGTGCGATATGGCCGTAGGCAATCTGGCTAAAACACAGAGGCGTGCGACACGCCTGTGTCTTAGAACCGTGGTTGAAATTGAGAAAGTAACACGGGCGTGTGACACGCCCGTGCCCATAACTCGTGGTCGACACTGTCAAACTAACACGGGCGTGGGCCTACATACACGGGCGTGGGAGAAGCGAACGAAGCAGGACACGACCGTGCGACACGGCCGTGTGTATCAACACACCTAAGGAACACGGGCATGGATCGACTGTCAGATGAACCCAGATTTGAAAAAACGCGAAAAACACGGGCTGAAATAAAGGCACATAGGCGCGCCCCACGGCCGTGTGCCCCAATATCTATATTATTAATTTTATTTCTCTTTAAGACTATTTTTTATTTATTTCATCTTTAGGTTTTACACTTTATATTACGTGATTTATGTTTTTGGCTATTTCTTTCTGAGTAATCATGCTTCTCTATAATCCTAAAGAATTTTTGATTTTACCGCAGTTATAAAGAGCTCTAAAGCTCACTATTATTTAGGAATTTGCAACTCCACTGGAAAAGGTCCTCCACGACTGCCATGTCCTGCCCGACCACCATGATAACCTCTTCGCTGGACACTGTGGTTGTGGGACCCAACCTCTACCACCACCGGAGTATCCTCCTCCTTACCTTAGCTGATTACTTTCCATAACTACAATTCAAGGAATCCACTTAACATTTAGGAAGTTTCACTTCTCTCCCTATCTTATGATCTTTTATCTATATTTTCCATTAAATTTATCTTTGTACATTGAGGGCAATGTACATTTTAAGTGTGGGAGGGTTATTTATATCACTATCAGAAAAATCCCTAAATTTTGTCTTATTCTCTTGTGAATCACTCATATCACTATTAGAATGAATTTTGATTAATTTATGATTTTTATTGATATGTCTTGAATTAAAACATAGGTATTTATGCATTGGTGGTTTAAACTTTAAGCAATTAGAGAATCAAGCATGACAAGTTAATTTTTGAAGTATTAAAATTTTAGGCTATTTCCCCAAGTTTTGGTATTATCTTGGAATTGAAATTCACAAGGTTAACATAAAAAAGCCATAATTTTTGTGAGCTCTAGTGCTTTTAGAGCATATATTATTTCTTTCATGCTCACTTTTATTGTTGCTATGAGTAAGTCAATATTGAATTGTTATTCTAGAACTTGCTTCGATTATGCATGTCAAGACCACACCATTGATTTGATATGTCAAGATGATAAAGGCACTTAGGTTTAACCGACTCAATCCATAAAAGCTTACCTTCATAATTAACCCTTAGTGAACTCCCTTGAGCCTAACAAGCCATTCATTAATTTACCCCCAATATTAACCCATAACCCATTATTGTTGAAATCCTCTAAATTAATTTGATCCTTATTTTTTGTTGATATTTAATTTGGATAAATTGCTTTGCTATATTTTATTTTTGATAGTTAGCAAAGTTCTATGTTATTTGATTTGTTCTTAAAAAAATGAAATTATGTAATTCTTGGGTTAAAAACAATGTTATCCATGAAGAAAAGCTCAAATTCAGGTTATCTAAATTAGGAATGTAATTTATCAGTTTTAGTATTTTTCTAGTTAAGTAATTTTTTAATTCAATCTCGATTCTAACATTCTCTTTCAGCTTGTGACCACACCCCTTAACCATAGCCACGTTACAACCCTCTAAAGATCTTTTGATTGATGTATCATCTCAATATACAGTGGTGGAGATTTGATTTTCACGCAAGCCTATGGTAATAACTTTTCATATTGACCGTTAAGTGTTAAACTTGTTGTCCTTAAACACCTCGAGTGATTTGAGTGAATCTTTAGTAAGGATGTTAAACTCTATGATATTTTGAATCAAAGATGATTACTTAGATGAGGGGAGATGCCTATGTTTTTCGTGATAAAATGCTCAACTTGAGATGTTTGAAACTTTAATGTTCTTCTAGTTGAATTTTCAAGGTATGGTTACTTATGGATTATTTTGAGATATTATTGATAGGAATTATAAGTTGAGAAAAATGATTTCTTAATTGTGAATTGAGGATTTTGCTTGAGGACAAGCAAACGCTTAAGTGTGAGGGTATTTGATAAGTCGTAATTTATACATATTTTTATCCTATGCTTAGCACATTTTTAGATGAACTATCATTAGATTTGTGGAATTTGATGCTCCTAATCCTTTAATTTCATATCTTATACTTAGGTGAGCATACGAACGTAAAAAGAACGAGAAACGGGCCAAAAACGGAGAAAATGGGCCAACGTGGGAAATCAACACGACCTGGACTTCCTCACACGGGTAGAATACACGCCCGTGTCTATTTCACAGCCTTAAACACGGTTTGAAGCATTTGTACACAGGCGTGGCACACGGTCGTGGCCCTGTCGAGCCTAAGTTGACTTCTATTCAGAAAAGGGCAATTTTGAGGGTTTGAAAGCATTCTAAAGCCTATTTAAAAGACCCAAAAGGAGGATTAAAAAGACACACAGAGTAGGAAGCAAGGAATTACTCGAAGAAAGCCAATTGATCCATCTAAGAAGCCGGATTCTCCTTCAAGACTGAAGATCTCCCTTCAATTTCGTTCAGGGGTTTTTGGGTTTTCTTTATGTTTTGTTATTATTCTTCTGAGATGTTTTCTTTTATATTTATGAACTAAATCCCCTAAATACCTAAGGGGGATGAAACCTAAGACGGATCTTGTTAATATTTTCTGAACTGTATGATAAATACTTGATTTGTTCTTAATTATGACTTTAACTCTTGTTTGAATATTCCAGGATATTGATTCAAGTATTGATGTGCTTATTCGGAGGATAAATAGTCCTTGTCTAAGAGTAGATCATTCATAATTAAGTGAAGTAGCATGCAATCCTAAAGATAGGACGACATAAATCTGTCAGATTAGAGCCAAATCTAATAAGGGAATCCATAGATTGAGTTAATGCAAAACTAAGGGTTTTAATTAGAAAGAGATTTCAATTAATCAACCTAAGGTTAGACGTTATTAGTCTTGAATAGGGATAATAACATAACTTAGGGATTTCTACGGATCAAGTCAAGTGAATAAATCGTCTGGTTCAGAGTCAATTAATAAGAAAAGTCTAGGTGGATTCTTCCTTGGGTGTTGTCTAAAATCAATTAGTTTTCCCAAAAGTATTTCTCCTATTTATTTTCTGTGCATTCTTAGATTAGTGAATTAGTTAGATAAAACAGCTTTCATTATTCTTAGGCTAGATAATAACAAGAAAGTTAATACTAGTACTTTTAGTTCCTTTGGGTTTGACATCCAGTCTTGCTAAAACTATACTACTGTTCGATAGGCACGCTTGCCTTCATCGTGATAATAGTTAGTTCAAGTACAATCAATTATAAATTTTAAAACTTATCGCGAGTGACAATCAGTCTACGTGGGTATGTATACTTTAAATTCACTACATTTACTCAACAATTTAAACTTTACATCTTTTACAAATTAGTCTTTATTAACATGAAAATGCACTATACTCTATAACTCCACTATAACATCGTTTTTTGTCTATTGACTATTGCATCACAATTTGTTCAAACCCTATTTATAAATATTTTAGTTCACATGTTTAATTTTGTACATTTTATAATTTAGTCCCTTCTTACTACTATTTCAAATATACCAAATCTATTCATTTTGTAATTAAAATCAAATTCATATTTTCACTACTCATTCATCAACTTTATATATATTATATTGACATATTCACATAAAAAATAATCATGTAACCATTATAATATGGCATTCACTTAGATTAATTTAGGTAAAGTAAAATTCTTGAAGTACTTACAATTAAGTGCTTGGATGAGCTCTTTCCTATTCCTTCACTCATTTGCTACTTCTTTCCCATTTTATTGATCACCTCTATTCTTTTTTTCTTCATTTACATATCACACATATACAATATTGATACGGAATGATACATATAGATGCAAAAAACATGATCACAAGTTTTTCCAAGTCGGGGATTTAACTTATGGCTCTAGACGATTGGAAAGAAACTTGGATTTTGACACAACCTGAATCGCAAACGAATCCAAGTCAAATAAAAAATTAAAATAAATAACTAAGATAAATAAAATAGAACAATAGATCAAATGTTAGAACAATAAATAAGAAAATAAAGAAGATGGATTGAAAAGATGAAACGTAGCGCGTAGAAGTCCTAAGGAGCCTTGAAAATAAGAAGAATCCACAACCCCTTTCAAGTGGCTTTAATTTCCCCTCTAAGAAAGAAAATTTTGCAAGTAAAAGTTTAAAGATGATCCCACAATCTAAAAAGATTGTTCAAACTCTTCTAAAAGAAAACTCAAGATAAATTCTTGAAAATAAAAACTCAAAGAGAATTTATTAACTCAAAAGAGAAGTTGAATAAAAATGGAAAGGCCTTTATATAGGTTAGCAAAATAAATCTAAATAAAACTCTTAACTATTATAACTCTAATTAACTGAAACAAGGAGTAGTTTTAAACTAATCTTTTTTTATTGTCGTAAAACTCCTAAATAACTTAAAATACTTAATAATTATAAAACAATTCGGACCCATCATGATTTAAACTCGAATTAAAAACTCGTCATAATTCTGTCCAAAAATTCTGTTCGCGCCGTCTTCACTAAAATGGTCATAACTTGAGCTCCCAAACTCAAAATTGTGTGATTCAAAGTGCGTTTCAAATATAAGAGATAGATATTCAAATGCCATGTAGACATCTTAACCAAGAAATGTTTGGATCCCATCCAGAAAAGTCATCGCAAGTCTACAGATTCCCCAAACTTAAAAACTTGCAACTTTGGTGAATATAATTTAATAAATTTCACCCATTTTGTGCATTTATCATTCCTTGTTTCCTCAAAAAGATTCATCCTCACATTTTCCTTTGATCAAATCTTGGTTTGATTTGCTTGGCCTTTGATCTTATTGTTGGGCCTTGAGATAGTGTAAGCCCATCACATCCATGGGTCTGAAATTAGGCCTTGAGACTTGCATCAAATATTTAATATCAAAATAATAATCACATATCATTTCCATGCACTTTTAATGAAATAAACATGAAATCCTTAAAGAAACCCCATCATCCTTACCTTGAACTTTACCCAAATACCTAACTTCACCTTTATTTCTCCTCCAATGTGAACACTAGTTAACTTCACAAGAAACTTAGATTGCTATGAGGTTGCTCTATTGATTTCACTAGTCCATGGAAAATTTTGAATTTTTTGAGCTTGAGGTGATTGAAAATGTTGGAAAGGACTAAAATGAAACAAAATAAAAATTGGTTTTTCCTAAGAAATGGGGGGGTGACATGAAAAGAAAAGAGATGAAAATGGTTTCTACATCTATATATAACAAAAATCCTATTTGATTTAATATTTTAAATTTTTAATATTATTTAATTAAAAACAATTTAAACATCATCATATACATTTACTGGCCCACAATTAGTTTCAATCTTATCCACAATTCATAACACTCTCTTGGTCTTATTGCACTTCTAATCCTTCCTATTTTTTCAACCAATCTATTTCAATCGTCTATACTTTTAATTTCACACATGTTCCCCAACACTTTTCACACTATTGCGATTTAGTCAATACCTCAAATTAATTTTTCTCAATTCAAATTCTTTTAAATTTCTTACAGTATCCAACTACCTTCTCTACTAATCACTTATGATTCCTATTTTGTTTTTATTCTCTCTCTCTCTCTTTCTTTTTACTTTGAAGGTTCTAACATGTGCAAATCCTAAAATAATACTATTCTCATCTCACAAGGTGTTAGGGATGGTACATCCCCACTATTTGTCGGTTTCCTTCTCATCCAGGTAAGGTAAAAATCAATACCAATAGGTCCTCCATTGGTAATCCAGAAAAAGGAGGGGCAGGACTCATCATTATAAATAAAACGAGTGAATGGATTTGTGGTTCTTGCAGACATATCCCTATTGTTACCAGCATGGAAATATAATGATGGGTAATTAGAGATAGGCTCATATTAGCTTTACAGTTCAATTTCCCCCATATCGATATTGAAAGTTATTTTATGATTGTTGTTAACATTATATGTAATAGTGTTACTAACAATCTAGCTCTCTTTGCACTTGTATTTGATTCAGGTCATCATGTCTAAGTTTCCTTTGCTATTACTTAAGCGCATCTATAGGGAAGGGAATCAATGTGTGGATCATTTTGTAATGACCCGATTTTCAATGGGGTCGGTTAATTCAATTTTTTGGCTAAATTTATTAAATCAAGTTAGTAAATAATTTATATAGAGTAATTATGAGTTGATTTCGAAATCGAGGAGTTAAAATAGTGAGTGTGATTGAATAAAAATTGGTTATTTAAAATAATACAAGGACTAAATTACAAAGGTGTCATCACTATTGAGCCTTAGATTGGAAAATGAGTAAAGGTCTAACTAGAAATTAACCTAGGGACTATAGAATAAATTCAAATTATTATAAAGAAGTAGAATGAAATGATTAAATTAGTTCTTCATTATTAATTTAGTTTTCACTAACAATGGCAATTATTTAATTAGTTAATTTGGATTAATTAAACTTAATTATTTTCTTAATCCAAGTATAAAACAAAAGTGTTAGTGGGATGAAAGAGAATTTACCTTCTTTTCTCCTACATTTGTCTAACACAAAGCAAACAAGAAGAATGAATTTATTTCTTTCAAGTTCTCACCATAGTTGAACCTATACAAGGGAAATTGTAAGTTCTTTCTCTTAAATTTTCTGTAACACCCTTCACCCAACCCAAAATACATGCCAAAACTCTAACTTAAAACTATCAAAGAGCTAACGATTCAACAACAAGATAGTGTGAGCTAAGAACGATTTGATTAAACATGTTCCGTAAGTTAACAATCTACAAGGAAATGGAAAAAAACGGGGTAAACATATTGAATACTTAGTAAGTTCTTAGGTGTTAAACAACAACTTACCTTACAAATTAATACAATAAGCTACTAGCTTGACAAGTTTGCCTAAACATGACAACCATATATCAACAAGGTGAGTCCAACATATATAGTATCATATAGTAATTCAAACATATCACATCCAATTCACTTATAATCAACATTTCAATGTCACTTACATAATCAATCAATATTTAATCAATTCAATATCAAATTCATATAATTTTTTGAATCTAATCAACAAATACACCAAATTTGGCTCAAACTCGAACTCAAATAGATACACAAAACCAACCAACATACCAAATTTGGCACCCAGTGCCTCATCAAAAAATTAGAAGTAAATATCTTGCGCCCAACACTCATCGATATAACCGAAGTATAAGTTGTGCTCAGTACTCATCGACATGTAGTCGAAGCAACCCATACTCGATATATCCTATGGCAGGCCAACTATATCCGACTCTATCTGAACAATTAATGAGGTTACAATCTAGTTATTTTTCACATCTAAGCTTAAAATCTAACCTTTTAACATCAACTTCATCAAGAATTCATCAATGGAAACTTTTAGAAACTTTAAAACTTTTAAGAATTTGGTACATGGGCTAGCTAAATCAAGCTCCTACGACCTCAAAAACATAAAAATTACAAGAAAATAACTTAAAATTGCTTGCCTAAAAGTGACCGAATAATTTGAAGGGTTTTTTTAGGTTTTATATCTTTGAATTTTTGTCATGAAGAAGATGAAGGAAGAAAAATGATGAAATTTTATCTAACTTTCCCTTATATAGTTAGTTTAGGAACTTATTAATTAGGTTTAATTAGTTTAAGTGTAATTAGCTTATTTTAATCACACATAATGGATGCCACCAATATTTCCCACTATTAAATAATAATTAGTTCATTTATTATTTCAATCCTTTAGCAATTTAAAAATCTATAGTGATAAACATTTTCAATTTAGTCCTACCTTAATTAACTAGCGGTTTGACAAAATTACTAGACTAGACTTTAATAATAACCTCTTAATGTTTACAGACTTGAACATTAAAAATGGGGTTTCGAAACTGCCATTTTCAACACCACTGAAAATTGAGCTATTACATAGATAACAAATGTTGAAGACCCACTAGTTTAAATTGATGAATTGGTGAAATTTCATGTAAACTTCCATTGATAGAAAAACTTAAGAAATTGAGATTAGAAATTTTAACTCATGCATGTTGATAGAAATAAGTAGTTGAATATGTTAAATTAAGCTTCAATCAAACTTAGATTTTATAACTAAATTATGTATAATTAATGACCAAATTGTAAGGGATGAAAACTTTGAGGTTTGATAATAAATAATGATTATAGGAGGTCATTGTATTATATTCATTAAGTAAGATTTAAATTCTATCAGGAGATTTGTGAGATGTGAGTGTTTCAGATAATAATGTTATTAGGGAGTAAATCGAATAATGCAAATACATTGATTTGTATAATAAAGATAATGGAATATTTGAAATTAGTCTGTAATCTTTAATAATGCTCCGTAACCCTGTTTCGACGACGGATAAGGGTTAGGGGTGTTATATTATCCTTGGTAGATTGGATTATATGCTAGCTTTGGTAAACTCACATCAGAATAAGCCTGCTGGTTTGAGTGGTAAGGGGTTAGTGTGTTAGAGGTCTTGTGTTTGAATTTTTACGTGAGCGAGGGTGTCGCTCGGTTGTCTAATAGAGCTTCAGTAGAGCTAAAATTTTGAGATAGTTGTGAGTTAGTGGGTTTGTGGGAGAAAAATAGAGGATATAATGTCATATCTTTTATTTTTCTTATTTCTTTCAAATTTTTATTTTCTTCCCCAATTTTTGATGTCAATTTTTTTTCCTCTTTTCCCTCTTCTAACATTTTTCTCTTTTCAGTAAACTTTCTTTTGTTTCCTTTGATAAGGATTGTGAATCCTTTATTCAATTGTCGTTCTTGCGATTTCCTGGTTCCTTATTTGACTGGTAGGTAATTTTTGCATCCCTTTAACTTCTGGTTTAGGTTTAGCGATGTTAGAATGTAGTGATAATTAGTGGATTATGTGATTGGGTGAAGGTTGTGAGGCGGTGAATTGCATCCCAGCAAGTGGTGTGCGTTAGAGGTGGTTTGTCATTGGCGGTAAGCCAATTTTGTGATTGGTCCTTGCTGGCAAATACGTTAATCAAATTCCTAAATCGGTGTTGGGTATTCTGTTTTTAGGTTTCTAAAGGCCCAGGATTGTTTTCACATCGAAATAAACCAAGTCTGATCCCAAAGCGTAGAAAATCGAGCTTCAACGAAAGCTGAAAAACCATATTGTCAATACCACACAGGCGTCTGCCTGGCCGTGTGGTTGGCCGTGTGCGAGACACGGCCGTGTGTTTGATGCGGGCATGGCTGTGCGCAAGACACGGCTGTGTGGTGGTGTGAGTGTGGTCATGTGGGCCATATGGGCTAGGCCAAGTTGGGCGTGTGGGCCACATGGGCGTGTAGGCCCACACAAGCATGTCATACGGATATGTGGGCCACACGAGCGTATGTGCCCACATGGGCAAGCCACATAGACATGTGGGCCCATAATTTTAAAATTTTCCCTAGGATCGCACGAGTCGTTCCGATCGGCTGTGGGCCTACTATAGGATCGGTAAGGGCTAACTAAACCCTAGATTATATGATCTGATATTCTGATAGTCGACTCTGAGTAGGACACCGATATGCATGTTTGATTATTCTGTTATATATATCTGATATCTGTATGAGAGCATGTTAAGCATGATATTTTAGTATTTGTATTCTATATTCATGATTGGGGGTGGGAATTGTGTATGTGGAGGAAGTGTTCTGTATGGCGATCTTCACCTATATTCTGGCAGCTTCGCTGCATATTATCTTATATGTGTAGTATTGACGCGATATGGTGTGTAGGGTTGGGGTGTGTTTTAACCCCATATAGTGTGATGGGATGGTCGGAGTTGGTGTGTAGAGGATGGGGGTATGATTCTGTTATCTGTATCTGATCGTGATTTTCCGTGATAAGTTTTATAAATTTATAATTAATCATTCTTGAGACTAACTATTATCACGATGTAGGCAAATGTACCTGTCGAACAGTAGTATAGCTTTAGCAAGACCGGATTGTCGAACCCAAAGGAACTAAAAGTACTAGTAATGACTGTCTTTTTATTATCTAGCCTAAGAATAATGGGGTTTGTTTTAATTAACTAATTAACTAACTAAGAAATCATAAAAAATAGATTTGGGGAATTACTTTTGGAAAAACGATCGAATTAAGACAATACCTAAGGAAATATCCACCTAGACTTCACTTGTTATTTTGACTCCGAATCGAATGATTTATTCATTTAACTTGTTCCGTAGAAATCCCTAAGTTATGTTATTATCCCTATTCAAGACTAATAACATCTAACCCTAGATTGAATAATTGAAATTTCTTTCTAATTAACACCCTAGGGTTACATTAACTCGATCTGTGGATCCTATTATTAGATTTCACCCTAATCCAGAAAAATCTTGTCACCCTATCTCTAGACGCACAATCAACTCCGCTTAATTATGACAAAGTCACTCTTAGACAGGTACTATTCATCCTCTAACTAAGAGCATTAACTTGAATCAATATCCTGAAATACCGAAACAAGAATTAAGAACACATAATTAAGAACAAGTCAAATATTTATCATACAATTCAGAAAACAATAACAAGATTCGTCTTAAGTTTCATTCCCCTTAGGTATTTAGGGGTTTTAGTTCATAACTAAATAGGAAAACATCTCAGAAGAATAATGAATACAAAACATAAAGAAAACCTAAAACTCCTGAAGGGAAATTGAGGAGAGATCTTCAATCTTAATGATGAATCCGGCTTTTGAGAGGGATCAATCGGCTTTCCTAGAGTAATTCCTTGCTCTCTACTCTCCGTCTCCCCTTTAGTCCTCCTCTAAGGTGTTTAAATAGGCTTTAGAATCCCTAAAAACCCTAAAAACTGTCCTTTTCCGAATAAAACTTAACTAGGGCTCGGCAGAGACACGCCCGTGTGCGATTACTTGAGGCAGTGGTCGAGGCTGAGAGATCAACACGCCCATGCTGAGGTTATTTTAGGCCGTGGTCGACCCTGTTAGAATGGCATGGGCGTGTGTTCTGCTCGTGTGAGGAAGTCCAGGCCATGTTGTTTTCCCACTTCGGTCCATTTTCTCGTTTTTGGCCTGTTTCTTGTTCTTTTCGCTCTCCTATGCTCACCTAAGTATAAAACATGACATTAAAGGATTAGGAGCATCAAATTCACCAAATCTAAGGAGAAATCATTCGTAAATATGTTAAACAGGGGATAAAAATATGTATAAATTACGGTTTATCAGTATCTGTGAAGGACTTAAGTCTGAATCTGAATCTGACTGTATATGTAATTTCTGCATGTATAACATGTCTATTTCTGATGAGTTACACACTGAGTTTATGAAAACCCACTTCTGTTGTCTGTTTGTTCAAGTAATCCATAGGTTTAGGCGGATCAGTGCAGCAAAGTCTCGCGGTGACCACTAGATTATGAACTAACTTTAAATAAAGGTTTTATTTAATTAAGGATTATTTATGAGAGTTTTCTAATTACTGGACTCTCTGGACTATTTGGTTTTTATTATGGATTTGGATTTGGATTTTGGTTTGATTCTTTATCTGCAACGATTGACTAAAAACATAGTTTTTACTAAAATAAAGGTTTTCTGAAAACACGAACTAGACTTTCAAAATATAACGATTTCTAAGATTTCCATCGTAAGTTATGTTTTTGTAAATGATTTAGTTAAATAACGCTATCAGTGATAATTATAAAACTTGGACGATTTGTCAAACAACTACACAAAGCTTTAACGAAACGACTCTATTTTCTAAACCCTTCTTTGTGACACCTCAAGATTTGGCAATAACGTCTACGCTGGTTTTGGGGTGCTACATTTAAAGGTATCAGAGCAAGTTACAAAACTCGAGCTGTGAATTTTGGGTTCCAAAATTGTGTTTCAAAAAGAATCAATTTTAAAATAATTCAGATAATTTGAAAAAGTATGTGGTACACCGAGTGTCCGGTGCCAATTTTGTAAGTATTTCAGAATTTAGATAGAACTTTTTGAAAACACTGTAGTTAGCACTTTTTGAAAACTAGATTGAGCTAGTTAGAGACTAAAATCTCTGAAACACTTCTAAACTTCTGATAATTTACGCATAAAATATCTGCTAATAAACACCAGAATTGATGCATAAAATTTTATAATGTAGACAAATTTAAATTTACAATGAACGCTCGTGGAACTCGCGGTCGTGGTATTCATCGGCACGGTAAAGACCGTAAGAGGGCTTGAGTAGAGTCTTCTTCTCTGGGCATATGCTAAACTTAGACGCAAGTAAGACACCAATTTCACCTACTATTGAGGCTGGGTCTCAAAGTCACTCAGCTAGGGACGACGCACTGTCCCAAGCCATGTTGAGAGTATTGGAAGGGGTCGCGGACCATTCGATCTGGGACCGTGGGGTGATGAATCGAACGACTTCGCCTAACAGAGTGAAATTGTTTATGGGTGTCATTAGATTCGCCCCTACTGTGGTCAAGTATTGGTTGGAGGCTACTGAAAGGATCATAAACGATATCAACTGTACTCCTAAGCAGAAACTTAAGGGTGCAGTCTCTTTTCTTCGCTACGAGGCATATCAGTGGTGGTTGTCAATTGAGGAGGGTACTCAACCTGATCGTCTGAACTGGGACTATTTTAAGACTGCTTCCCAAAGGAATTATGTGAGCACGAGCTATGTTGCTGCTCATAAGCGTGAGTTTATAAATCTCACATAAGGTGATAGATCTGTGGCTGAGTATGAGGCTGAGTTTTTTAGGTTGAGCCGCTACGCTCGAGGCATGGTGGCATCTGAGTATGAGAAATGTGTTTGTTTTGAGGATGGCTTGAGGGATAGTTTGGGGGTATTAATTTTTCCACAGAGAGAGCGAGAGTTCGCAGTTCTGGTAGATAAAGCGAAGATCACCGAAGAGGTTAAACGCGTGGAGCACCAGAATAAAGATCGAGAGAGAGGCAAGAATAAGAGGGATTCAGAGCCCTCTAGTTCTATTCAGAGGCCTAAGAAACGGGCCAGAGCTGATGAGCCGGTTAGAGTGTGGGTTCCTGTCGCTCCTACGAGGATTCAGCCTTGTGCTGACTGTGGTAGGCACCATCCGGAGAGTGTTGGAGGAGGTTAAGGGCTTGTCTGAGCTATGAGTCTTTGGAGCATCAAATTCGAGAGTGCCCATAGCGGGCTGATCAAATACAGCCTTAGAAGGTAATTCAGCAACCACCTAGCGGCTATAGACCGACTAGAAGTGGTAATGGTATGGGCCAAGAACAGAGAGCAGTGAACAGAGATGCTAGTCAGACTGAGGTGAGGCAGCCTGCGTTGGTTTATGTTACTTGATGTCGAGAGGATAGAGACGCTCCTAATGTTATCACGGGTACATTCTTTATTTTTGATGTACCTTATACTACTCTAATAGACACAGGTTCTACTCACTCCTATGGAGCTAGTAGTCTTTCCAAAAACCTGTGGATTTCTGTTGATAGTACTTCAAGTGAGATTACTGTACTAAGTCTGTTGGGCTAGTCTGTTCAGGTTAATAAACTTTATAGAAATGTTCCGTTAGAAGTGCAAGAGGCGGTATTTCTAGCAAATCTAATGGAGCATTCTTTTAGGGAGTTCGACTTAATTCTACGTATGAACTGGTTGGTTGAGCACTGAGTTAGTTTGGATTGCGTGACTAAGATGGTCGTTCTGAGAATCGAGGATGATAAGAAGGTGGTTGTGATCGGTGAGCATCGATATTATCTATCCAATATGATCTCCGCTCTTGTGGCTGAGAAATTGGTTCGGCAAGGGTGTGAGGTGTATATAGCTTTCATCAGTGTTTCAGATTCTAGAGACTCTTCTATCAGGGATATCAGAACAGTGAGGGAATTTCTGGATGTTTTTCCTGAGGAGTTACCGGGTTTATCTCCGAATCGGAAAGTTGAGTTCAGCATTAAGCTTTTACAGGGTACATCTCTGGTATCCATCGCTCCTTAACGTATGGCACCGAAGGAGCTTACAGAGCTTAAAGCTCAACTTCAAGAGCTTCTGAATCATGGTTTCATCCATTTTAGTGTGCCCTTGTGGGGGGTACCGGTTTTGTTTGTAAAGAAAAAGGATGGTACTATGAGGATGTACATTGATTACTGGCAGTTGAATAAACTGATGTGAAGAATAGTATCCATTTTCGGGGATCAATAATTTGTTTGATCAGTTCCGAGGGGTTTCTGTGTTCTTAAAAATAGATCTCCGATCTGGGTATCGTCAGCTTAGAGTTAAGGAAGGGGATGTTCATAAGACGGCGTTTAGGACTCATTATAGGCACTACGAGTTTCCAGTTATGCCTTTTATTTTGACGAATGCTCCGGCTGCATCCATGGATTTGATGAACCGAGTTTTCTAGCCTTATCGGGATCAGTTAGTTGTAGTTTTCATCGATGATACTCTGGTTTACTCTAAGACCAATGATGAGCATGATGAGCATCTTAGAGTAATGCTTCAAATACTCTAAGAGAAACAGCCCTACGCTAAGTTGAGCAAGTGTGAGTTATGGTTGCGGAAGGTAACGTTTTTAGGGCACGTAGTTTTTGCTGATGGGATCTGAGTTGCCCATAAAAATATTGAGGCTGTGTTGGATTGGAAACAGCCTAAGAATATATCTGAGATCTGCAGTTTTCTGGATCTTGCGGGATATTACCGGCGGTTTGTCAAGGGGTTCTCTTTAATTACATCTATTTTGACTAAGCTTCTACGCAAAGATGTTCCTTTTGTCAGGACTGAGACGCAACAATCGAGCTTCGAGAAGCTCAACTCTGTTTAGCTCAGGCTTCTATTATGATACAACTTAAATCTGGTAAAGAGTTTGTGTCGTATAGTGACGCATCGTACGTCGGTTTGGGATGTGTACTGATACAAGATGGTAAGATTGTGGCTTATGCGTATTGTCAGCTTAAGTCACACAAGGGGAATTATCTGACATATGATCTCGAGCTAGCTACTATGGTTTTTGCGTTAAAGATCTAGAGGCATTATCTGTATGGTGAGAGATGTATCATCTACATCGATCAAAAGAGCCTCAAGTATCTCTTTACTTAGAATGAGTTGAATCTTAGACAGCGTCAGTGGATTGAGCTACTCAAAGATTATGACTACCTGATAGAATATCATCCTGGTAAGGCCAATGTGGTGGCCAATGCTCTCAGTCGTAGAGCGATGTTCACTCGACTTAGCCTATTTGATGATTAGGCAGATTCGAGAAAAGCAGTTGGGGGATGAGTCTTTGGTTCAGTGATTTCGTCAAGTTGAAAATGGCAGTACTTCTGATTTTGGACTGAATAAAGACGAGATTTTGTGTTTTCGAGGTTGGGTTTGTGTACCAAACAATTCTGATTTGAGGCAGTCAATTCTGAGCGAGGCGTATAGTAGCCCTTTATGCTATGAATCCCAGTGGTAATAAGATGTATCGGGATCTTCATTGTAACACCCCAAACTCGACCTGGATGTTATGGCCAAATCTGGCGATGTCACATTGAAGTGTTTTTTGTAAAGCGTGATCTCGTTGAAAAGCCCAATCTCTATTTAGCCTCTTTGTATGATCTTAAAGGATCATTCTAAAACTTGTGTCATTATCAAAATAGTATTTACTTTAAAACGTTATTAATTTCAAAATTCTCGTTAATAGCAGAAGCTTTTTAAAATAGTTGCGTACTTGCGTTTACTTTGTAAAAATGTTGATTCTTTTTAATACTCTAGTTCCTAATACAAGTAGTTATAACCAAAGCAAACTAAATCCCCAAATTAAAAATAAAATCCAAAGAGGACATATTACATCAAAAATACCCAAAATAAAATTACTTATAATTTAAAAATTAAATACGAAAGTACGTGCAGTTGTGTAGCCACCTTTGAATCCTTCACAGCATCGATCCTCCTAAGACTGGGGATTACCTGTATAGTTAAAACAAGAGGGTGAGTTTATGAAAATTCAGTGTGTAATCCCTTAATAAACATACAATTAAACATATAGTGAGAAAAATACAGTCTGGGCCTAAGCCCATATCAGTAACAGTGACAATATTAGTTTGGGCTTTAGCCCAACTCAATACAGAAACAGTCATGTATTTGGGCCTTGGCCCATTGCAAGAATAATGATAGCGTGTAGTAGTAAGATAATCAATGCAAGAATAGTTTAAACAAAGACGCAAGTCCTACCCATCCAGCCTCTACACTCCATCTCCGTCGAACCCTACACTCCATGTGGGATATAATCAACCCACCCGTCCCTACACTCCAAGTAGTACCGGTTGCGGCACTAAATAATATTTGCAGCAGAGCTGCCAGTATAATAGGCTTAGAGCTATCAGTGATTTGCAGCAGAGCTGCCAGTACAGTACACTTCCTCCAATCATATAAAAACCCACCCCCATGCAATTCATAATGCCACATGTCATGTCATATCAAAATATTATACATGTACTCAACACAGTTACAATAGCATGCCAAAATATAAATATATATCACCTAAGGGTAAAACAGTCATTTTACCATATAAGGGCAAAATAGTCATTTTACCACATAAGGGAAAAAAAGTCATTTTGCCACATAAGGGCAAAATAATCATTTAATCACATAAGGGCAAAATAGTCATTTAATCACATAAGGGCAAAATAGTCATTTAATCACATAAGGGCAAAATAGTCATTTAATCACATAAGGGGTCTAGTGTACTTATCGATCCCACAGTAGGTCCACAGTCATCTCGGGCGACCTGTGTAAACCACAATGGTTAAACAGTGAAAAATGGGCCTAAAGCCCATATTACGGGCCCATGTGGGCCCACAAGCCCGTGTGGTCCATAAAGCCCAAAAATGGCCTTAGTCGTGTGATCTACACAGCCTAGCCCAATATTCTCCACACATCCTTGTGGTTTACCCGTGTAGGGTCCACAGACTCGTGGGGCCTACATGGCCTATTTTGGCCCAACGTGGGCCAAAACGGCCTAAGCCCATGAAACCGCTCATGGTGGCCTCTACAATCAAACGCCCACATCTATGTGTTCGGATTACCACACGAGCGATCGCACGCCCATGTGGCACCAATGGTCACATTTTTCTCGACTTTTGCCGATTTGAGGTTTGAATAGTGTTTACACACCTGTTTGTGAAAGTGTACACACCACTCTAGAGCACTCCAACCTAAAGTCAAACATAACGCACCTTTAGTCCCTTCATGATAAGGTTACAAGACCCCTCTTAATTTACTTATCCCAAAAGAATAGACTATCACTTGCCTCAATCAACTGATTTAGGCCTACACCCTTTCACCGCTGTAGGAACTGATTACAGGCCCTTCGAGCACTCCTACATACCAACTGAAACATATAAACATTATTGCTTGCATAAACCACTTGAACCAATGTATGCCACTTACCCAAAACGTAAAGCCAGATATAGGGAAGGGAAACAATCGGTCTATTACCCCCAAAAGATCACCCGCTACAACAGAGGCAAAAGTTTATCGCGACACATCCCTAGCCATTAATGGCAGGAAAAGAAAATATTGTTATAAGAAAACTATTAGAATGACAGAAAGAAAAAAAAATGATAGAAAGTAATCGAATAGTTGTAGTTACCACCAAATTCGACAGAGAACAATTAAAATTGACACAGTGAGGGTGAAAGAACTAGCAGTATTCGATCAAGGAAAAATTGATTTAGGGTGAGGATGAGAAGGAGGATTCGGTTAAGAATTGACTAATTGAGAGAGAGGAAGAAAATATTCGACAAAATTGTGAAGAGGTAGAGGAGAGAAAAAGAATTGGTTTGACAGGAGGTTTGCAGGGGAACGCAAAATCGAGAACAAATGGACTTAAAAGGTATTCAATATGACCAAAAATGAGAAGATACTGCCCACACTCTTAGCACAAATCGACCTCCAAGAAAAAAAAAAGCCAAAATGTTTCAAGCAACCGAATTAAGGAGTAAAAGACTACTCAAAGCCGAATTCTGAGAAGCCAGAATTCTAATTCGGTACACATTTCTCATTCCTTTCAAAATCTCAAATTTTCCTCCCCAAGTCACTCAAATCATCCATCAACCCTTAATCCACTCCTCAAATCTCTCCTCCAATCTCTCAACCACCCAATTCAAATTCCACAACAACTCTGCAGTATTTCGGTCAAACTCTACTACCCACACGGCATAAGCAGCAAAATAAAACTCCCATTGCGCAAACCAGGACTCGAACTTCAGACCACTGGTACCCATAGCACGCCACTTATCCTCTAGACCAGTAGGCCCTTTCTGTTATGTTATACCCACATTTATTTATAAGCCTACTGGCTAGAGATAGGGGACTATTCATATTGTCGAAACCTCTTTTAAAAAAATGGGTTTTAAAAAAAAGGAAAACGGGAGTCGCCACCAATCTTTTAAAGTGTGATTGGATCACTTTATAAAACGCTTTGGTCTATGAAATTACGAAAAAAAGGTTCGGGAGTCGGTTACGTACGAGGAAGGATTAGCACCCTCGTAACGCCCAAAATTGGTATCAAATTGAATAATTTTGTCTCAACGTCAGAAATTTGAAAGAGTTTAGAAATAAGATCTCTTTTAAAACTATAATATTTTGAGTTAAAAACAACCAAGATTCCTTCACTTCGAAAGAGTACAAATATCACATCCAGCATAATTGGATACGATATCTTTAAACTTTCGTAGCCAAAATCATTTTATGATTTGTAAAATTCGTTTAAAAGGATATCTTAGATATTTAGACAAACGGGAAATCGCAACCCAGCATGTTAGGGCACTATTTTCCGAATTCCTAAATATCAAAACATTGCCTCACTTTTTTAAAATTCTTTTTTGAATTGAATGAGATATGACTTTTGATTTTAAAAGTAATGATGTGTTTTACATATTACAAGAAATTAAATAAACCTAGCTACAATATGCATGCTTTATCAATTTATGCAAATATAGTACAGAAAAATAATAAATAATGGTATAAATTATACAATATACGTTATCATTTTATGCACATATTATTATAAATAACATGAATGTTCATGCATTATTGTTACATGCAGAATACAACGTAGAGCATAATGAGTTCAATGACATAAATTGCATAATACATATAAAACAATATTTCATGCAAATGTATCTTAAATCAATAGAAATAATCAATTTTCATGCAAGCATGTAAACAAATAAAATAACAAATAGCCCATAAAAATTCAACCTACTAAACAAAAAAATAAAAATAAATTATAAACTTACTAAAAGCGAATTAAATAAGATAATAATAAAGATATCTAAAAATAGTAAAAATAATATAAGAATGATAAAGATGAAGAATGATAAAGATGAGTTTTCTTTAAAGATGATTATATATATATATATATATATATATATATATATATAATAATACATTACATGATATAACAACTTACTATACTCTTAAAAATATATGTTATTTGTAGTAAATTTTAAAATACTAAACATTAAAAATATAATAATAATAATACATGCATTATTTTATAAATATTTATAAGTTTAATTTTTATATACAAATAAATAATAATAAAGAAGAATATATATATATAATATATAATATATGATATGTAATAAAATATATAAATAAAATAAAATATACAATAAACATAAATAAGGATAATGTATATATACTATTATTTAGGAATAATTTTTAAAATATTTAATATTTTAGACAATTAATGAGTAATAAAATAATATATAATTTATATAAAAAGGTAATGTAGGGAAATATGGTAAAATTTATAAAATATAATAAATTTTTAAACAAAATACATATATATAATAATATAAACTATATAATAGATGTAATATAAGAATAATATATTAAATAAATTTACTTACAAAAATAAAATAATTAATATATAATATAAAATAAAATATAAATGGAATAAATAACATAAAAATATAACATATAATAAAAATGTATATAATATTATAAATAATATAAATAAAATAATATATTGAATATATAATATTTAAAATATATTGAATTTATATAACAAAACTTAAATTTAATTTAATTTTAAAATTTTAGGGTTAATTATAAATAAATTTAAAATTTTGGGCCAAATTAAAAGACTCGTTAAACCAGAGGGACTCACTGGGTAATTTGCCCTAATCCCAAAACGACGTCGTCCCAAGATAAGCTTTTTAACGGTCATTAGGACTCAATTGAAACACAAATAAAATATAGGGGCCAAATTTAAATAAACATAAAATGAAATTGTGAATATTAAAAAGGAGGAAGGATCAATTGGGCAATTTACCCATTTTATAAAAACACGCGGATCCTCCCCGGGTAATCAGGTCAATGCGCGGATCCTGGCCTAAAAGCGATGCCGTTTTTGAAGGTTTTCGTTTAGGCAAAACGACAACGTTTACCTATGGCTATATAAGCTAATTTTTAAGCTTTGAAGTCATTTCTGCCATCCGTTTAAAAAAAAATAGAGAAAACTCTCTGAAGGAGGGCCTGGGGTGGTTCTCGGAGTGCTACCGAGCCTCCGTTCAGAGATTCGTACGCGCCCACGTGCCGCCGTCAACACCACCTCGTACGGTGGTCGAAAGCAGGAAATCTTCCCGTTTAACGAGAAATCCAAACGGTAAGTCTCTCATTTCTGTTTTTATTATCACAATATATAAAAAAAGATAAATAAAATATTCACCTTTATATTCTTCGATGACTGTTGATTTACTTTGTGGATAAAATACTCTGTTTTTATTGATTCTTTGTGTGTATTCCAAAAAACCGTCCCCTTCACATCGTTCTGATCCAGGCTTTTATAGCCACTGTACATAGTATTTTTACATGTTTAAAGTTATTTCTTGCCATATTTGTGTTGCCCCTGTCGTTCTTCTTTCCCCTTTTACAGGTATCAGCGAGAAATCCGGCGGTGAATGCACCGATTACGGCGTGATATGGCGCTGGAATGCGCCGATTACTGCGTGATATGGTGCTGGAGTCATGGCGCTGATGGAGCTGGAATCACGACGTTGATGGAGGGCCACTGGAACGGCCTAAGTCGAAGAGGCGCGATGTTTGGGATGGTCGCAGCGCGAATTCTAGAATCTTTCTTTTGAGGCGGCTAGGGTTTCAAAAACCCTAGGTCTTCCATCCTCTGTTAACAGTTTGGGCCTCATTGAGCTGCTGTTTATTGGGTTTGGGTAGGCTTATTGGGTTGTAACCGGGCATAGGGTTTAGATATTTGGGCTAATCGGGTCTTGGGTCAAGAAATTGTAATTGGGCTAAGTATAATTTGTAAACGGCCTGTTTAAAGGACTTTATTGGACTGTTTTTTTTTGTTTTTTTTTAATTTCAACAACTTTTGTTTATTTATTTTACGGGCCCGGGCAGAAATGGGTTATTACACACATAAAAACAAAATTTTTGCATAAGCCAATGCTTGAACCCAAGACTTCTCAGACACTTCCCAGAGCACTTAACCACTGAAACAAACATACAATTGTGTCACCTTCTTGCACAACTAAATTTCTATGTGTAGCCTCCTAACTGTTCCCATGCTCAAAACTGAATAATTCTAGGCCCAAAATTTAGGGCGTTACATTCATAAACAGTACTAATGGTCGAGTTTGAAACGTGAGGTTACGAATTTTGTTGCTTATTATCTGACGTGCCAACACGTTAAGGCTGAGCACCGGTTGCCTTCAGGTTTGTTACAGCCTGTTAAAATTCCCTTATGGAAATGGAAATGAGTGACGATGGATTTCGTTAGTGGGTTGTCCTTGACACCTACTAAGAAGGATTCTATCTGGGTTATCGTGGATCGATTGACTAAGTCCGCCCATTTTTTTGGTTCGGACGGACTACTCTATGCAAAAGTTATCGAAACTCTACATTTCTGATATTGTAAGACTGCATAGGGTTCCTATTTCAATAATTTTTTATAAAAATCCTCGCTTTATTTCGTGGTTTTGGAAGAAACTACATGAGGCTCCAGGTTCAAGATTGGATTTCAGTACTATGTTCCATCCTCAGACTGATGGTCAATTTGAGAGGGTGATTCAGATACTGGAGGATATGCTTCGAAGTTGTGTAATAGATTTTCGAGGTAGTTGGGAGGATTTTCTGCCGTTAGTTAAGTTCGCCTACAATAATAATTTCCAGTCGAACGTTCAGATGGCACCTTACGAGGCTTTGTATGGTCGTAAGTGTCGTACTCCACTTTGTTGGACTGATTTGGGTTAGCGGCAGATTTTAGGTCCTGAGTTTCTGATACCGAAGATAAGGTTAGACTGATTAGGGATCGTCTAAAAGTGGCTTCTGATAGACAGAAGTCTTATGCGGATATAAAAAGGAGAGATATCGAGTACTCCATGGGTGACTTCGTTTTTCTTAAGGTTTCTCCATGGAAGAAAGTTCTAAGATTTGGTCGTAAAGGCAAGTTAAGCCCTAGGTTTATTGGGCCGTACCGAATTCTGAAGCATGTAGGACGGATCACTTATCAGTTAGAGCTACCTCCAAAGTTGGACCGTATTCATGATGTATTTTACGTCTCGATGTTGAGGCGGTACCGGTCTGACCCGTCTCATGTTGTCTCTGTTGAGGAGATAGAGGTTGGACTGGATTTGACTTTTAAGGAGAAGCCGATTCAGATTCTGGATCAAGATATTAAGATTCTGAGAAGGAATTCCATTCCATTAGTTAAGGTTCTATGGCGAAATCATGACACTGAGGAAGCCACATGGGAACCTGAGGACTCGATGCGTTAGTAATATCCTCATCTGTTCAGATCAGGTAAATTTCGAGGTCGAAATTTCTTTTAGGAGGTAGACTTGTAACGCCCCGCTTAAATTATTTCTGTATTTATAAATACCTGACACAACTGTTTGTCTATTTCAGTGGTTAAGTGTTCTGGGTATGTGTATGAGGTCTTGGGTTCAAGTCTCATATTTGCAAATTTTATTATTTTTTCTAATCCTTGCCTTATCCTTGGTAGATTGGGTTATATTCTATCTTTGGTAAACACATATTAGGATGATCCTGCCGATTTGAGTGGTAAGAGGTTAGTGTGTTAGAGGTCCTGTGTTTGAATCATTGTATGAGCGAAGGTGTTAATTTTTGCTCGGTTGCCTGATAAAGTTTCGGTAGAGCTAAAATTCTAAGATAGTTGTAAGTTAGTGGGTTTGTGGGAGAAAAATAGGGGATATGTTGTCATATATTTTATTTTTCTTTTTTTTTAAAATTTTTATTTTCTTCCCCCATTTCTGATGTCAAAATTTTTTCCTCTTTTCCCTTTTCTGACATTTTTCTCTTTTCGGTAAACTTTCTTTTGTTTCCTTTGATTCGGATTGTGAATCCTTCGTTCAATCGTTGTTGTTGTGATTTCCTAGTTCTTTATTCGACTAGTAGGTAATTTTTGCATCCCTTTAACTTCTGGTTTGGGTTTAGCGATGTTAGAATGTAGTGATAATTGGCGCATTCTGTAATTAGGTGAAGGTTGTGAGGCAGAGAATTGCATCCCAGTAAGTGGTGCGCGTTTGAGGTGGTTTGTCGTTGGCGGTAAGTCGATTTTGTGATTGGTCCTTGTTGGCGAATACGTTAACCAAATTCCTAAATCAGTGTTGGGTATTTTGTTTTTAGATTTTTGAAGGCTCAGGATTGTTTTTTCATTGAAACAAACTAGGTGTGTTCCTAAAACGCAGAAAAATAGGCTTCGACAAAAGTCGAAAAACTACATTGTCGATGCCACACGTGTGTGTGCTTGGCCGTGTAGTTGGCCATGTGCAAGACACAACGGTATGGTAGTGTAAGTGTGGCCGTGTGGGTCACATGGGCTAGGCCAAGTTGGGCGTGTGGGCTACACGGGCCTGTACGCCCACACGAGCATGTGGGTTTTGGGCCAAATCGTGTGGGCTACACGGGCGTGTGGGCCCACATGGGCAAGCCACACGGACATGTAGACCCATAATTCTGAAATTTTCCCCAGGGCCGAACGGGTCGTTCCGATCAACTGTGGGCCTACTGGAGGATCGGTAAGGGCAAACTAAACCCTAGATTATATGATCTGATATTTTAATAGTCTACTTTGAGTAAGACATCGATATGCATGTCTGATTATTCTATTATATATATATATATGATATATGTATGAGAGCATGTTAAGGAAGATATTTCAGTATTTGTATTATGTATTCATGATTGGGGGTGGGAATTGTGTATGTGGAGGAAGTGTTCTGTATGGCAATCTTCGCTTATATTCTGGCAGCTTGGTTGCATATTATCTTATATGTGTCATATTGATACAATATGGTGTGTAGGGTTGGGTGGGTGTTTTAACCCCACATGGTGTGACAGGATGGTCGAAGTTAGTGTGTAGAGGATAGGGGTATGATTCTGTTATCTGTATCTGTAAAGGACTTAAGTCTATATCTGAATCTGAATATGACTGTATATGTGATTTCTGCATGTATAACATGTCTATTTCTGATGGGTTACACACTGAGTTTAGGAAAACTCACTTTTGTTGTCTGTTTGTTCAGGTAACCCACAAACTTAGGCGGATCGGTGCAGCGGAGGCTCGCGGTGACCACTAGACTATGAACTGACTTTAAATAAAGGTTTTATTTAATTAAGGATTATTTTTAAGAGTTTTGTAAGTAATAGACTCTCCAGACTCTTTGGTTTTTATTATGGATTTGGATTTTCATTTGATTCTTTATTTGTAACGGTTGACTAAAAACATAGTTTTTACTAAAATAAAGGTTTTTTGAAAACACGAACTGGACTTTCAAAATATAACGATTTCTAAGACTTCCTCCGTAAGTTATATTTTTGCAAATGATTTAGTTAAATAACGCTATCAGTGATAATTATAAAACTTGGATGATTTTTCAAGCAACTACACAAAGCTTTAACAAAACGACTCTGTTTTCTAAACCCTTCTTTGTGACACCTCCAGATTCGACCATAACGTCTAGGCCGATTTTGGGGTGTTACAATATCGAAAACGATCAAGGCCATAGTTGAAAGATACTTGGCATCACTTCTAGATTGTGTAAGACCTTGGTTGAAAGATACCATAGCATCCTCGGAACAATAAAATAATTGAAAAAGATATCAATGGAATGGTTACTATATCAATGTTCTAAGGTTCGTTATGTGAATAAGAACTTATGAGTACATAAATGAGATTTAAGATAATTTACGTTTTAAGTAAAATAAATTTAGTAAGTAAGTTTTGTTTATATGTATTCGAACATACTAAGCATATCGTGCTCATGTATCGTGTTTTTCTTGTAGATTACGTGAAGCTTAGTAGATCAAAAGTTCAAGTCGGAGCATACACACTATCCGTCTCTTATTTTGGTAGATGTTTTAAGTTATTTTGGAATTTGGTTATGAATGACATGTATTAGGACTTTTGGTTGGCTTGTCCATGTTGTTTATGTTTGGTACTTAATTTGGTAATATTTTGTGGTCATGTATATATGTTTGGTACGTTGATCTAGTGAATTGGTTGTAAATACTTTAGGTCTTTTGCTTAATGTTTATGATGATGTTTATATAAGTTTTCTAAAGTACGGAATGAAATGGAATGTTTGGGTAGTTCTAAGGATATATATTTAAGGTGATAGTTTGAGTTGGAATTGTGGATTTTTGAAAGTAGACATTAATGGTATGGTTGAATGGAAATTAGTTATGTGAATATTTTGCTCATGATGAATCTAAATACAAATTAGTTTGGTGCTTGATAAGTGTTTGATTGCTTTACTTTGGCTTATAAATTGTGGTGTCAATGAAGGCACATTGGTTAGGCACCTAGGTTGATTGATTTTTGGCATGTTTTGATTTCCTTGAAAGTGTTTTGATCATGTGAAAGTATCTTGAATTGGTTTGGCTTGGTGCCCAAGCAATTGGGTTTGAATTGGCTTGCATTAGAGGGTATTTGTGAAGCACATGGCCTATCACACGGTCGTGTGTTATTTAAATTTTAAGTGCAGGATGAACGACACGATCACAGAGAGTTACACGGCCTTGCGAGACAGCCATGTGACACTATTTTGAATTCCTACACGATTTGAGACATGACTGTGTGTCCCATACTTCAAATTGAACACGATTGGCCACGCGACCATATTTTCAAGCTACACAGCCTGGGCTACGTCACATGGCTGTGTGACCCTTATTTTCAAAATTTTTCACTTTATCCAAAATTTATTGTTTTGTTTCAAAATGACCCCTGAACATTCCCAAACTATTTTTAGGGTCCCATAGGCTCGGTTTATGGTCCGGAAGTTTACTTTTAATTTAAATAAAATGTGTTTTTGTTGGATATTATTATTTATGAATAATTGTTTATGTTTGAAGTTAAATGTTTCTAATTGTACTATAATACTCCATAACCCTAATCCGACGACGGAGATGGGTTAGGGGTGTTACAGTTTTCAAGGTTGGATTTTATCTTTTTACTATTAGTTAATTATGCTTGCTTATGTCGGTGTGATTGTGTGAGTTGGTTGGTTAAGTATTATTGTGTTAAAGGTTATGATTTGGTGATTTTTGAATCTGTTTAGATGCATTAATTTGATGATTATGTTTTGAGGTAAGTTTTAGGTAAGTTTGAGTTCAATTGGCTAAGGTTTTGGACACTTAGAAATGAAAAATTTTGACCATTTAGTCATTAAGTCTTGACATAAGGAGAATATGTGTCAGGACTGTTAGAATGAATTTTGTTTAATTTTTGTTGTCAAAAGCCTGAAGTCTCAAGACATAACTATTAAGTCTCGAGACAATTGTATCTTGGTCTTGAGATAAGTGGCCCTTGTCTCAAAACATAAGTACATTGAAGCTAAATAGATTTTTGCTCTGCTCCAAGTCTCAAGATAGTAACCCCTTATCTTGAGACATTCAAACATCGAAACAAAAATAGGAAAATAAGGGAGGTTGGTCTCAGACCTAGTCTCGAGACATAAAGGACCTTGCATTGAGACACAACATGTAGTGTCTCATTAACTTCGAAGCTAAAAATTCCAAAATAATTTATGACTTGTCTCAAGATATGGAGACCCCTATCTTAAGACATAAATTTGAAATTTGACATTTGATTTTGGATTTGAGTCCTAACTCAGAAGTTAACCCATATAAGCCCGTAAATTAATGAGATGAAATAAATGAGTGTATAAATGCATGCATATAAATTGTTTTAATTATTGAATTGAATGTATTTGTGTTATAGTAGCTTGAGTTGCTTCAGCGATGTAATATGACATCACACATTCAGATCTAGCAATCAGGTCGAGTGTGAGGTGTTACACCTTTAGATTGTCTAGAGAGCAACTTTCAATAGAATAATCCTAATCCTTTTTGTAATAGGCATCTTTTATGTATTTGTACAAAACCTCCGGCTTGTATTGTGGCTTTGTCGAAATCTTAATGCCTATGGGCTCACTATGTATTGAACATTCTTTTGATTAGTATATTTACTTTCCTTTTATGATAAAAACAAAACAAGTCTTTTTACTTCATCTTTTCTCCCTTTTTATTTTTTTAAATTCAACCAAGTCAAACACCCACTTTTTAAAAGAATGGCCCACAAATTTACATGATTTAAAAATTCCAAAAGCTATGTCCATAGGTTTTTCTCATAAAAACATATATTTATAAATTCTAAATATCTCATTATAAAATTTTTAAAGAGTTCAAAATATCCTTTAATGGATAAATTACACCGTTAGTCCATTTCTCTTTTCACTTCATTTAATTAATACCATTGCGACACTTAACATGTTTCAAAACATCATAAAGGCCCATAATACCATTCAATCATGCAAAAATTTCATTTAAATCCTTTTTTTGTCCAAAAATGAAAACTCTTCAATTTGATCCCTGTTCTTTTTACTTTATTCAATTTAGTCTAAACTTGCTTTTCTTGGTAAAAATACATATACCATGTGAACTTATTATTAAAAAATCATTATTAATCCATAATTTCTCTAATCAATCTCTTTACACTTTAATCCTCATACTTTCCCAACTTTTCAATTTAGTCTTTTCTTCCACAATTTCACTTCCAAAATTTACTTTATTGATTTCCAACAATAAATCCCTATGACTCCTTTTAAAAATTCTCTTTATTGGCCTCATTATCAAATTTTCTCAAAAATCCATTGTAGCAATTCTCGAAACAATGTCACTTACTGTATAAAAATTTTTAGGGTGTTACAATGTTTGTGTCATGGCATTTTAAGAAAAGCTTAGACCCTTTAAGAGCTTGTAATTATTTTTTCTATGTTAATGAATGACAAATGTATTTGGATTTGATGATTTATAAGTTATACTTTGACTTTTAAAATTATTGAGCATGTTATTGTGTTGAATATAAGGTTATATGCCATACAAAAGTGTTTTAAAATTATGGCTTAAGGGTGTAAAAAGCCCTCAAACTTTTTCAAAAAGACCAATTAAGCTCCTCCCTTTTTGTTTTTTGCACTCAATTGAGCACTTGAACTTTCAAAATGCATCAAAAAGGCCCTCAAACTTCTTCAAAAAAAGCAATTAAGCCCCTGCTTTTTTTTTTCACTAAATTGGGTACTTAAACTTTCAAAATGCATTAAAAAGACCCTTAAAATTTTTCAAAAAAGCAATTCAGCCCTTACTCTTATTAAAAATTAGAAAAAAGTTATATTAAATAATAATAATAAATTTTAGAAAAATTATTAAATTCTAATAAAAATATAAAAATTAAAAATTAGAATTTTTTTTATAAAAATTGTAAAAAAAATAAAAAGCTTGTAAAATTTTATAAAAATCATAAAAAATTAACAACCCTTTTTTTTTAAATTAAAGTCATCACGTGCCATAACACAGCGTGACATGTGGCGAAAAATGATAAAAAAAATAAAAATCAATAAAAGTTATAGAAAAATTAAAAATGTTTCTTTTGGTATGATAATTTTTATAAAAAAAATTTTACGAAATTTATATTTCTTTACATTTTGTATAATTTTCTTACGACTTAAAAAATTTTATAATTTTTTTATATATCTATATATTTTATAATTTTTTACGATTTTTATAAAATTTTACAATTTTTTTATTTTTTACGATTTTTATATTTTTTCTAATTTTTAATATTTTAAATTTTTAATTAAAATTTAATAATATTTATAGCTTTTATTGATTTTAATTTTTTATAAATTTTTTCTGATTTTTAATAAAAGCATGGGCTTAATTCCTTTTTTTGAAAAAAGTTTGAGGGTCTTTTTGATGCATTTTGAAAGTTTAAGTACTCAATTGAGTGCAAAAAAAAGTAGGGACTTATTTGGCTTTTCTAAAAAAAAGGTTTGAAGGCCTTTTTTATTTATTTTGAAAGTTCAAGTACCCAAATGAGTGCAAAAAAAAAGGGCTTAATTTATTGGTACATTATGGTGTTGTTTGGAGATGTTTTAAAGTGTTTTCGGATTGATTTTTGCCTAGAGAACCCAAGTTACATGACCTAATGTATAAAAATTGAAACATTATTTGACAATAGTCAAAATGCTATAGTTCTATGTAACACTCCAAACCCGGCCTAGACGTTATGGCCGAATCTGGAGATGTCACATGGAAGGGATTTTGAAAATGGAGCTGACTCGATAAAGTCCCCAAGCTTATAACCCCCTTAATTGTTGTCATTTATTTCGAAACGTATATTCAATTAATCAATTTGCCTTAAAATGCATCATCTTAGCAAAAGCTTAGGAAAATCATCGCGTTTAAGGAAAACAGTTCGCATTTTAAGAAAATCATGTTTTAAGTATAACCATCATAGTTATAAGCAAGTTAAACCAAAACCCAAAACCAACGCCAAACAGTTTAAAAGATTCCAGGGAGTCCTACAAAATACAACCTCTCCAATCTCAATGTCAAAACTTAAATAGGACCATAAAACAAAATAAAACAGTAAAAGCAGGTGGTCACCATCGAGTCCTTCGCTGCACCGATCCACCTGTCTCTGCGGATTACCTATACAGAACAAATAGGAAAGGAGTGAGTTTATGTAAACTCAGTGTGTAACCCAGCAGAATTAGACATGCAAACGTACTGATTATCAAACATCAGACAGATACAAATTAGGACCTAAACCCATTACAGATGCAGATGCAGATTCGGGCATAAGCCCATCTCAGATACAGATACAGATACAAATGTGCAAATCAGAATCAGAAATCAGATATCCTACCCCCATCCTCTACACACCATATTTGACCATCCCTACACACCGTGTGGGGTTTAAAATACCCACCCAACCCTACACACCGTGTTGTACCAATGCGGCACATAATAGATATAATGCAACTATGCTGCCAGATAATATGCATAAACTGCCTCTTAGAACACTTCCTCCAATAAACATCATCCCACCCCAATAACAATATCAGAAATAGAAACAGTTATGCAATTTAACATGTTCAACATGCTATCAATCAGATCACAAATAGTCATACAGAACAATAATCATACATGCACAATTCTATCATGCTCAATATACGATATCAGTCAAACAGATCATACAGTTTGGGGTTTGTTAGCCCTTACTGACCCTACAGTAGGTCCACAGTCGTTCAAAACGACCCGTGCAACCCTAAGAAAAAATTCAGATAAAGGGGCCCACACGCCCGTGTGGCCCACTCGCCCGTGTGGCCCACTCGCCCAGATTGGCCTTACCGTGTGGATCACACGGCCTAGCCCAGTTACCATACGCTTGTGTGGGCCCACACGCCCGTGTGGCCCATACGCCCAATTTGGCCTAACCCATGTGGCTCACACGGCTATATCTTGCGCACGACCTAGCCTTCGTCGATTACACGGCAGTGTCGTCGCACACGGCCTACCACACGACCGTGTGGCGTCGATAGTGTGGTTTTTCGGCTTTCGTTGAATCTTATTTTTTTGCGTTTTGGGTACACACCTGGTACTGTTTTGCAGCGAAAATACTCTCGAACCTCACGGCACCTAAAAATTGACCAATAAGCACTTAATTAGCCGTTTAAAATCAAACTAAAGCGAACTCGAATCAAGTTATTCATCCATCGAGCAACTAAACCTTACCCTCGATGGAACAACAGTAATTCTCACAGAACTAAACCTCTGTGAAACGATTTTGAGCCCCTGAATCTCCACCTAATCGGCATTAACGACACATATTAATGACAGAATTAACGAACGAAAACCAAACGACCTTACCCAAACTTACCGATTCGAATCGTAATCAAAAGCTCTGATGTAACGAATCATTGAAACTTGATAATAGGTAGGAAAACAAAACAAAATTGGCAGCAAGAAGGAGAAAAAGAAATCGACAAAGAGTAGAAGGAAAAAGGAGAAAAATGACAAGGGAGGAGGAATAGGACGTTAGTTTTTCAGAAGAGGATTTTTGGGGAAACAAATTTATTCAAATCCCACTACCTACATTATCGTAACCACCCACTATTAGAATTTTAACTTCACCAAAACTCTTTCCCATAACCGATAAAAAATAAATACCTACGCTCATGCAGGGATTCAAACACAGAACCTCCATACAACACATAGACTCTCTTACCACTCAAACCAGCAAGCTCATTCTGATATGGTTTTTTAAATAATTATATATAAGCCCACTGAGCAAGTATAAGGCTTAAGTCAGAAAAATACCAAAATTTGCTAAAGCCAAGGCTTAAACTCAAGGCCTTCCATGCACACCCAAAACACTTAACCACTGAAGCAAATACACAATTGTGTCAAACAATTATGAAAACATAAACAAATATTTTGGGATGCTACATTCTAGGCTAAGGTATTAATACTTTGGGTATAGGTACTGGTCCTTTGCCCTTGGACAGACTCCCCTTCACTATTTTGGTCTTTTTGAGCTCTCCATAGCTCGCATTTAACCCTGAGCACCCTTAGTCACTCATGAGAAGTTTCTAAATGAATTTAGGATGTCTTTAAAGCCATAAAAATGATTCATCTTATTTCTATAATTTTATTAAATTATTTAAAATTTTAAGTTATTGGAAAACCATATCTTTATAAACTTGTATGACCTCGATTTGAGTCAATGAGCTTTGAAAACTTGTTTCGTGCCAAGAACATGTTTCCATATACATTTAATGACTTTGAATGAATTTTAATTGAATCTAAAGCTTTGTAAAAGTGGTGAAGTTTAATTAAATAACAAAATTATATTGTGAAAAGGTTGCTTTTATAAAAGTTTAAATTTTGTATAAGTTTTGGAAATGTCATCGTAGCACCTCCCATTCGTTTCGATCACCGGGATGAGTGATGTGTGTTACATTTAGTGGTATCAAAGCTAAGGTTGTTTCAATTTTAGGATTAAATCGATCCTGTGAGTCAAGTCTAGATATACATGTCATGTAGGAGAGCAAATGTGAGTGACCAAAAGGTAAACTTACTAATAGTTAAATAAAATTTAACTAATAGTTAAAAAAAAAACTTAGCAGTTCAATGACTTAAATAAAAGCTTTCGAATAGTTCAATAGCTTAAGTGAAAATTTTCATTTAGGTTTATTTAAAATAAGAATATTAAATTTGTAATGACCCGATTTTTAGTGGTACTAGAAAATATGGTTTCAGAACCCCATTTTCGTAAACCAAATCCATAAAATTAAAATATGAATATTTATAAAGTTAATAAAAATATATATTGAGGAATGGTTGAGTAATTTTTTTGATTAATTAGTCAATTAAAACACAGAGACTAAATTGTAAAAATCCAATCGCTATTGAGTTTTAATTAAGAAAATGCTTGAGGACTTAAATAGAAATTAACCAAAGGTCCAAAATGGTAATTAAATAGTTTTTAATAGGTTATAGTTGATGATGATGTCATTTTCCATTAAATGTGATTAAGTATTAATTATACTAATTAATCCATGATTTAATTAACTAAACTAAGTTAATTAATAATTAATTAAAGTATAAAAGCCAAAAATAAGTGGAATTTCACCATCATCTTCCTCATTCTTGTTGTCCACCATAGAAAGGAGTAGATGAAAGCTTTCAAACCCTTGCATATTCGGCCATCCATTTTGGTGAGGAATCCAAACTTTTTTCTTATAATTTTTATAGAGTTGTGATAATAAGAGCTTGGTTTAGCTAGCCTATATATGAATTTGATGAATTGTTGAAGTTTTAGAAAGTTACCATTGTTTATAAGTTGATGAATTAGGCTTGGATTAGATGGATATTGAGCTTAGATTATAAAAAGGACTAAATTGTAAAGTTAATTTAGCTTATTTGCTAACTTTGTAACATTAGGGACTAAATTGAACAAATGTAAAACCTATCATGAAATTATGCTAGAATTGGAAATTATAAGGTCCTTTATGAAAGTTTGTGAAATCAGATTTCAATCCAAATCTAGGAATCGAAAGTTATGCATATCCCGAGTTTAAGGACTAAGCTGAATAAAATGTAAAATGTATGAGAAATCGAAAAATAGATTTATTTAGAATCATGCATATCATGAAAATGTGTGATAATTTTCGGTATTGATTGGTATATAAAATATTTGTATAGATCAATAATTGGAATAAAGTGGAGCTAATATGGGAAAAGCTAAAATTGTGGATTAGTTCTTAAATAATCCACCCATTTTGTGTTTTGATTAAGTATGTTCATATGGAACTTACTATCTTATCTTGTGTTATATGTTTGCTTGTGTTTACTTTGATATATATATATATATATATATATATATATATATATATATGTTTGAGTATAATTTTGAAATATTAATGAATTTGGCATACAAGGCTAGTAAAGAGATTGAATTGAAATGAAATGTAATAATTGATTGTTATGACATGATATAGGGTATAAATGTGAAAACATGAATGATTATAGGGTATGATATGTAAATGTGGATAATTACAGGGTATAAACATGTGGAAATGATTAATTATAGGGAATGATAATGAATATATGTATAATTGATGCTTATGTGAACTTAGTAAAAGGTTAAGATACAGTTGACATACTAATAGGGTATATGCGCGCTTGTACGATATATGTGATTGTACAGAGACCATGAAAGGTTATATCAAGATCCAACTTTTGTTGTGGATCATCGAGTATTATTCATCTCTACGGAGACTTTGGTGTGGTGGAGGGATATAATTGAAAATGTTATACATTTGATGCCTACGGGCTTTACACTTCGGTGCCTCAACATGGTGTAGTTAAGCTCCTACTAGCTATCTGGTGTGGTGTAGTTCACCCATATATACAATTTCGTTTTACTAGGGTTCCATTAGGAGAAATATGATAATTGAATCTAGAAATTGGAAATGTAATGAATTGAATTTGGTAAACTAATTTGATATGTAATTCACTTAACATGGTATAAATTTATGGATGGATGATAGAATATGACATTGAGATGAGTTATGTGAAATTGGTTCATAGTGGTAGTGTTGTGAATTATGCTTATAATGTTTAATGTGTATAAACAATTATGCTTACCTTCTTGTTATTTTGAGTGTCATGTTCTAGCCAAAAGTATGTCAAAACTAACATAGCTAGTAATCTCACTTTTGAGCAAGGTAAGTATGTAATTTTCATTTGAACTTACTAAGCATTAAAATGCTTACTCTAGTTGTTTCTCCTACTTGTAGATCATCAACTTGCAGAACTTATAGAGTTGGATTAGTGTGAAGCACAAACTATCATCAAAATGGTAGAATTATGCTATTTTGAGTTTTAGAATTGTGGCATGTATATAAAGTATTTGGTTATGTAAATGATCACTTTCTTGATGTGGATGTCATGGTTGAATTTGTGGCTAACATTGAATTTTCATGATAAGTTTGATATATAACTTATCTGATGCATGATTTTGGGCCATGTTTGATGCCATTAGATGTCATGATTTTAAGCTTGCATAAGTTAGATATAATAATAGTTGCATAGTGAAGTAATCTGGCAAAATAAGTTGGTGAATGGTTTGAAAATGGTTATGTTTTGGTCATGAATTTTTATGCCATTGGAATAATTGTTTTCAAAGGTGTTATAGACTTAATTTGGCATGGATTGGCATGATTTTGTATTGGTAAAATTGGCATATGCATAGATGAAATGAAATGTATTTGTTAGAAGTATGAAATATGCTCTAAATGTGGTTCTTGCCAAAACAAGGGTGACGTCGCGACATAGATTGACAGTGAGTGACGTCGCAACATCGAGAATTTTGAAGTTGCAACGTAACTCACTGACTAATGATGTCGTGACGTAAAAACCCTAATGTTGCGACTTCAACTTGCAGATTTTGAAATATTTTCAATTAAATCCTTAACTGACCTTGGGTTTGTAAAAGAGCTTTCATAAGCTCATATATGACCTAGAATTACTTTTGCATCACATTGAAATGTGATTTATTCTAGTAAGTATGCTAAAATGGTTAAAAGTATTGAAATTTGCTATAGTTGCTTCGACAACGAATGTAGCATCTTGAGCTCGGACCCAGTGATTGGATTGGGCGTTACAAAATTTTTAAAAAAAATTATTATATTAAATATTTAAATATTAAAAGCACTTTTAGCTTTAACCAACTGTTAATCAGCGTTGACCAGTCATATAGTGCTATTAGAACATGCTATGTGTCATTTGTTTTATTTTTTAATATTATATATATTATATCAAATAAAAATGTAAAAGAATCATGTATAATATATATAATTTTTAAAAAATTTTAAAAAAATAAATTTTTTATAAAATTCTAAAATATATAAAGTGAAAATAATATATAAAATTGAAAAATGTTATAAAAATTGAAATTTTGAAACATATATTATTTTGACTTTTTAAAATTTAAAATGATATATTTTAGAATTTTATAAAAAGTTGTTTTTATTTTTTTAAAAAATTATAAATGATTTTATTTATATTTTTAACCAATATAATGTATAATATTTAAAAAAGGACACGTGGCGTGTTCTAATAGTGTCACATGGTCGGTCAACGTTGGTCAATGATCAATCAAAGTCAAGAGTAATTTTTATATTTAAATATTTAATATTATAATTTTTTTATATTTTTTAATTTTAATTTAATATTTTTATTTTAAATAAACTTAATTGTTACGTGACATTTTTAATTGGTCAAAACATGTCATGTGATATTTTTCCATTGACCGAAGTTGTCTAATAATTTTCTTTAAACAAAAGTTATAAAATGAACCAAAAAAGAGAAGAAATTGATATTTTAAATTTCAAATTGAGACGAAAAAATAAAAAATTCAATATACTAAAAGTTAAACCGTAAGCTAAGTCTATCCAAACTCTCAATGGTTAGGCTTACATAATCATGTACATTATACATAAACCACTTTAAAGGCAACGGTTGGACTTACATTGGGTTAGATTAGAATACTAATTTTTGCAATTAAAATTTAATTATAAAAAATATAAAAAAAATTAACATGATTGGATGGATGGAACTCAGTTTACACTATTGGACTCCGATATCTACTTTCCTAAGAACCCTGCAAAATCATCATGTAACTAAATTGGAAGCAATGCACGTAGAAGGCGATGTCTTTGGGAATAGATGAATGATTAGCTAATAAAGATACTTAGACAAATTATCATTAATCCTCAAAAGCTTCTTGGTTGTATAATATTTTTTTAATTTTTCATAATTTTTTAAAAAATTTAAAATTTTAATTTTTTTATTTTCAAAAATTCTTTTTCATTTTTAAAAGGTTTTTGAAAATCTAAAAAACTTTTATATATTTTTTGAATATTTATTTTTATTTGAAGAGTATTTTCATAATTTGAAATCATATTTTTTATTTATAATATTTTGAATTTTTATTATCTATTATAGTTTTTAAATTATTTATTAACATACTATATAAAATAAAATAGTATCACGTTATTAAGTAAAAGTTGATAACTAATTTATTCCGTATAAGAAAACATAAGTTAAATTGAATAAAATAATATGCATAAAATAGAAAAATAAGCGTTTAAGAATATAGTTTTAACGGAGCAACTATTTTGCTTAATTATCTAAGTTTTTTTTCAGTAAAAGGACTAAAATGTAATATGAGTTATAATATAGGGACTGCTATCACACTTTTACCTTGTATGACATGATGATCGATCAAAGTGAAAATTGTGAGAAAAGAAAATAAGAAAGGCGTCTTTGCGGTGGAGAAAACCGAGAAAGAGTGGCCTAAAAGAGAAAAACTGGAGAAGAAATGAGCGCGGGTTCAACGATTTCGAAGAAAATAAAGGAAGAAGCAGTTGAAGAAGAAGAAACAGCCAATGGAGAAGACGATAACTCCATAGCTGAGCAAGAAGAAGCATTGGTGGCTTTGATCGAGCATCGCACCAAAGAAGTCGAACACCTTGGCCAACGTATCTCCTATTACAAATCTCAGGTTCTTCCACCCTTTCCCCCTTTTCTCATGAATATCTTCCTTCTTTTTTTTCTTTCTATTTTTGGGGTTTTCTCTTTTTCACCGATTGAGGGATTTTTATTGTAAAAATCTGTATATATTCATTTGAGAAAGTTTCTTCTTTTCACCTCTTTCACTGTAATATTTCGCTTTTAATGCCTATCTTTGGAGAATAACAAGTTCTAGTAAGTGGTATTTAAGTGTAAAAGAAAAACCCAATCTTTTAATCTCATGAAACAATAAAATTACCCACTTTTTAGAACAAGCTTTTGCTTTCATTTGTTTTGTTAAGTGATATATGGGTTATCAGGTTGTTCTAGAGGTACACTATTGGCGAATCAAATGCATGCTAATAAAATTGTTTATATTGTTAAAAAAGTGTATTGATATGATGGTTTGTTTTAGTATAGGTTTGAGCTTTGGCTTTCACATTCATTCGAATCGCATTGTTTGATTCTTTTGTTCTTCCTGCTTATTTGATACATAGCTTGATCAAGCAGAGAAGAGGCTGCAAGATTCACAATCTAAATTGGCTCGCCTTCGAGGACGACATAATACAGCATTTTCTAATGCTTCTCTGGCAACTAAAAGTGTGAAGGTGGAGCAGAGATCAATAAGTCCCGAACGTATAAATGGAGGTTCTAAAACAAAGCAGCAGCCAAGAACTGAACTTGTAATCCCTTCTGTCAATCCGAAGATTTCACAACCCATAAAACTGGCGGGTTCAAGTGCAAAGACTACCATTGGTCTTGAAGCAAATGCTGCCTCTAGTAGAGCTGTAAAAGTAAAAGCTGAGACATCTCATAGAAATTCTTCCAATGCCGAGGTTGTTGAGAAGAAAGATAGAGGGGCTAAAAGGAAGTTTGGTATGATGATCACCACTAACTGAGTTATTTACTTATTTTTCATGATGAATTACATGAACCTTTCAAATTTTCTATTGTATCAGAACAAAGAGAGCACAAAGAGTTGATTCCCTTGGTACGAAGCAGCTCGACACCGACCACAATTGGCTCCTACTCAAGCAGTCACATATCTAGTCAGCACAAAAGAAAGCTGAGAAGTCTTTCTGTGTGTCCAGTGAATGACCAGCTCTTCGTGACCAGGTATGCTCTTTGATAAGTGAAGAGGAGCTTATGCCGTTGATCATGTGAGAATTTGCATTTGGTGGCATGATGGAAGGCCTCATTGTTTGAACTATTTAGCATGTCAATTTCTATAGTTACTTTATGTTCTATAGGATCTCACTGCTGCTACTGTTTTGGATCATTTGCAGTGCTTTGGATGGATTAGTCAATTTGTGGCAAATACAGGCTAGAGGGTAAGTTCAATTTCTTTTTTGTTTGGAACTGCTATTTGCAAGGCAAAATTTTATATAATTGAGCTTCGAATAATATAATAGTATGAAGTTGACAAGGATATATACCACCATGCTAAACTATGAATATGACGCATGTGATAGATGTGTAAGAACATTCTTTTTGCAGAAAGCTAATTTAGAGAATCCTAGAGCTTTTTAACTGACATTCATTCTGCAATTTGAGAAAAGAAAGGGGGAGGGTTGTCTTGCTGGAATTTGACAATCTTGTGGTGTAGATCATCCTTGCAAGTCTGTTTAGAAACTTAGCAAGAAAGATAAGATTAATGTGCTTAGACATGAGTAATGAAGGAAAAATGATATACATGGTTGGCCAAAGTTTTATTGATTAAGGTTTAATTGTGTTAGGTATAGCAAGAAGCAGTTGATGTCAAAAGTTAAAATTTGATTATCTGCACTATTTTGAAACGTGTGGTTTAATTTCTGGCTCACTACAGAAAAGGCAATATCGGAGTGGTTTTATTCTGAGCACTTCTTAAGTTTTTCACTCGTATGTTTTGTGATCTCTTAACGTTGAACCTTTTTCTCTCTCATGCATGTTCTAGTTTGATTAAGGCAGCATCATGGGTTTCATGTCGTTTCATTGTTTGTACTTTTGTTTGGATGGAATTTACAAGAACATTGTTAAAGATGAGATGGGTCAAAGCAGGTTGTGATTGTTGCTTAGTGCAAATTCATGTATTACTTGGCAGTATTCAGAACCATGTCTTTTCTCCCTTTCTGTCAATCAAGTTGTAAAGGTTTCTTGTTCTTTTTTTTAACCGTTGAACTTTAGGTCATCGGCCTCTTTTCTTAGTAGCACAGACTGTGGATCCTCAGGGGAGAGAAGGTGGCCAGAAGATATTGCTTGGCATCCATATGGAAACAGCCTTTTTTGTGTATACACTGCGGATGCTGGGGATTCTCAGATATCAATACTAAATCTGAACAAAACACAAGGGGTAAGTGCGATGGTCATAATTGTGATGTGTGGAGGCTCTGAAAATGCCAAGTCCTCTGTAATTTTTTACTTGGAAGAATTAATTCCCATCTTAGAAGGCATCATTATGTAAACTAAACTCTCCTTTTGCTTGCTTGTGCAATGACAGAGAGGCCGTCTAACTTACTTAGAGGATAAGCCTCATGTTAAAGGTATCATTAACAGCATAATATTCATGCCCTGGGAAAAAATCTGTTTTGTCACTGGGGGTAGCGACCATGCAGTGGTGCTTTGGAATGAGAAAGATGAGGATATATGGAAGCCAAAAGCCTTACATCGGAATCTGCATTCTTCTGCTGTCATGGGAGTTGCAGGGATGCAGCAAAAAAATGTTATATTGTCAGCTGGGGCGGACAAAAGAATTATTGGGTTCGATGTGCATGTTGGAAGAGCAGACTACAAGCACCAAATAGAAAGTAAATGCATGAGTGTTCTACCAAACCCTTGTGACTTCAACCTATTCATGGTTCAAACTGGGTAAGTAACGTCTATTTCTCAACCAGTAAACTTATTCAATCTGTGATGGCTATTTACCTTTTACATTTCTAGCTTACCTACTGCATTTTTTAATATATAGCATTTTTGCAACAAACATCTGAACATTGTTTTAATTGCATTTGTTCCAGGATTCTAGTGAATTATATATAACCAGGCTTTTACCTAACTAGTAGATTTTTTTTTTCTTTTTTGAGTAACTAGTTGATTCAGGTGTATATTGTACATCACTTTCCATTTTAGGTGGCTTTGTTAAGATTTGATTTTTAGATATGTTTAGTATGGTAGCAATTTCAGGTCTTCTATTGCTCCTGTCATGTTAATTCTGTATCCTAGTTCAAGAGAAACGGGTTGGCAATTGCTGTGTTGCTCAGACTCGGTATTTTTCTTAAAGTACCTGTATTGGACACCCTTTCCTGACACATGTGCTGGCATGAGCTTATGGATATAACCCTTCAAGGACCCTTTAAATACATGAAAAAAACTTAGAAAAAGTCGAGCGTACCTATGTCAGGCACATATCCTTATCTGACTTTCGTATCCAAGTCCAAGTAACATAGGGCAATTGTGTAGTTTTCAGTTTGCCCCTTAGATTGTTGCCTTTTGGTGTAACTTGTGATGAACGCTATATGTATCACAAGAAGTTTTGAACTTTATCTTAATTTTGGAGTTTTGGACAATGAGATATATCCTTTTTTCAGGGCCCACGAGAGGCAGCTTCGGCTCTATGATATTAGATTGAGGCATACCGAACTGCATTCTTTTGGGTGGAAACAAGAAAGTAGTGACTCACAATCAGCTTTGATAAATCAAGCTTGGTCTCCTGATGGTTTATACCTCTCATCTGGTTCAGCAGACCCTGTTATCCACATATTTGATATTAGGTATAATGCCCGGAGGCCATCCCAGTCGATAAGAGCTCATCAGAAACGAGTTTTTAAAGCTATATGGCATTACTCTTTACCACTTCTCATTTCCATATCTTCTGATCTACAAATTGGACTGCACAAGAGGTAGATGTTCCGTCTTCATAGCTCTCAGCGTTTCATTCCCATGAGTACACAACTTCTTCCTTTCAGCTCATTTTGATCTGATTCTTGATCCTCATTTTGCCTTGGATCCGAAATCTTGCAACTTGTTCTGAAAGAGGAATTTGTCAGTGAGCAGTTTTTGATTATCAAGGAAAACCTAGCCGGTACTAAACTGAACCCACATATTGCCATGTTTTCATTACATCAAAAGATTTTTTTTAATGTATTTTATATCATTAATTCATGGTTCCCATTTTGTTGGGTGTCAATTCGCTCTGCTTCGTGTTGCATGCATGCATTTAAGCCTTGGTTTTTTAACTTTTATATGCTGGAGACTCGTAGGAAAGCGAAAGCAACTTTGTCACTTGGATGACTTGGATGTAAGTGTGAGATATAGATGTGTTCGATACAGGTAGTTCAATTTTTCTAAGATTTTTTTTTCCCGAGTATTTCTAGAATCATATTTTATATCCATGCCTGTATATGCATAGTACATAGATATGGAATACTATCATTGACCTTGCTCAAAGGTGAGCTTCAAGTTAAGATCTATGGGGCTTGCTTACCGTTACATGGGTTAGAGTTCTTTTAGACATTCCAATTTGTTGAAAATCAATGAGGGCTTACCTTTTCCCTATATTCAAAATAGTAAAGTTTATTAACATAGTAAAATATATTTATATTTATATAAATACCCAATTGAGAATATATATTTATATTAAAAATTATAATTTAAAAATGAACTTACAATTATTTATTTTTAAGATTATTACACCAAATTAAGCAATAAATTTTTATTTTAAAATATTATGATATTCATATTTTAAATAATGTACCTATAAATGCATATAGAAAAATTAATATAGACTGATTACATATTTACTTTTATTGATATTATTCTTTAAATATTTATTTATATTTTGAAATTAAATTAAATTAAATTAATATTGATATAATATAATGGCTAATATTTTAATTATATTATTATAAAAAAATCAAACAAATTATAATGTGATTTGATAATAATGACTTTTAACACTAGATAACCTTAGAAAAAGAATTCTAAATAGAAATTTAAGATATACAATGATTAGATTTTTATTTTCTCTTAGTATTTTATTGTTTATTAGATTACTACATTTACATTTACATCTGAATTATATTTTATTTTTATATATTTATACTTTGAATTCAACTTTAAAAAATTGGTTAAATTTTTTTATTTATTAAATTAAAATCTACCCATAACCAGTTAGGGGTGTTCATTCGGTTAACCGACCGAAATATCATTAACCGAATTAACCGACCCTTCAAAATTTTTAACAGTTAACCGAACCGAGTTTTTTTTCTAAAAAATTAACCGACCCCAAATTTTGTCGGTTAATTCGGTCGGTTAACCGAATTAACCGAAAATTATATTTTTTTAATTTTTGGTTAAAATAAGTATAAAATTAACCGAATTAATCGAATTAACCAAATTACCCGAATTAACCGAATTAACTGAATTAACCTAATTAACCGAATTAACCGAATTATTTTTATAAAATTATATGTTTTTTATTTTTATTTTTAGTTTTAGATTTTTATTTCTATTTATTAAATTATTTGTAATTTTTATGATTGGGTTGGGTAGTTGAGTTGGGTTGGGTACTTAGATTAATATATATTAGATTGAGTATTTGGGTTTATATTGGATTGGGTTTGAGTGAATAGTGGGCTATTTATATATTATAATTTTATTTATTAATTTTTTCGGTTAACCGAAAAAATTCGGTTAACCGACCGGTTTCGAACCAAATTAACCGTTAACCGAAAATTCAAAAAATTATTAACTGACCCTCCACCGAATTAATTCGGTTAACCGACCGATTAACCGAATTCGATCGGTTAACCGAATTTTTTCGGTTTTACCCGAATTTTGCACACCCTATAACCAGTTGCGTAACGTGTGATATTGAAACTAAATTATATATTGCAGTTCAATGATTCGACTCTAGTGGTTGACCTCTTGACTTTTTTGTGCTCGTTGACTCGACTTTCTTTTGACTTGCCTCCATGCTTCTATTTAATTCGTGTATTTATATTACTTTTGCATAAATAATGACATTTAAACGTCATTAAGCGCTAGGGGTCTCCTTGACTTCCAAAATATCTGGCAGGAAAAAAGAAAACACAAAGAAATATCATTTGTGTTGATTGTGAGATTTGATACACACAGATAAATGGACCGTTGGCAAAATTTTGTAATTACGTTTGGGGTCACTAATTATGCTTTGCTTTTTGGGGGGGTTTACCAGCTCACCATTCTCAATATACTGATTCATCTTCCTAAACACTTCTCTCTCTACATTGTTGCTGCAGGGAAATTATTCCATTAATCATTCTAAATAGGGTTATTTCTATTTTAATCATCTTAATTTTTTTTTTATTAATTTAGTCACCTTAAATTAGAAATTGATCACTTCACCGTTAATGGTATGGTGACTCTAAAATTAGGATAAACTATCAATTAATCACTCTAAAATGGTCACTGTAATCTTTTGTTACTATTTAACTGTTGAGTGATGAATTAAAAAAATTTAAGTGACCAAAATAATAACAATTGCTATTTAAAAAGAGTTGTAAAAAGTAGGGTGAGTTTATCCTTTTATTTTTCCTTTTTGGACTAATGGAATTTAAAATTTGAGCTGAATTTTTTTGCTTCATCTTTTTTAGTTGACGCGCTTTCAGCAACGCGTTTTCTGTCGCTGAACGTAAAATGGAGACAGACGACACAGCCCAAAACAAATTGAAGAAAAAAGTGGGCCATTTCCATTTCTACTTTTGTCTAGCGAATTGTAAATGAAAGTTTTAAACTTTTTCTTTGTCAATTTTCTATTTTTCAAAGACATCAATTTATATATATATATATATATAAACACTCCAAATCTCTCGCAATCTACTTCACATTTGATTTTTTTGTTGTCGTTGTTTTGTCTCATGCATATATATCCTTTACCTAGTTTATAAAAGAGAGTTCTGCCGGTTTAGTTAGTTGGAGATGGGAAATTGCTGCTCGGACGTCGGTGGCGGTATGGCAGCTGTGAGTGGTGCCGCTTCCTCCGCCGCTACTGGCAACCAAAACGATGCTGTCGACATGTACTTGAGGTCTCACGGTATCCACGGCCTCTTCTCTCAGATCGAGGTCTTTTTTCCTCTCTCTCTTGAGTTACTTTATTAATAATTGACTAAATGGCTAGTTTTGCCTTATAATGGATGGTGGAATTTACTTTGTTGCCTACTAGATGCTTGGCTAATCGATTTAATATTGCTATTATTAGTCTTAGTATTAGTATTTAGATTTATAGTTTGATTTTCATCATGTTGACTACACAAGCTACTTTCTGTTTCATTTTCTCTGAATTATCTGAAATCTACAATCTCTGTGCTCTTGCATTGATTCTTTTATGCAAAACCATGTACGCAGTTATCATTTTCTGCTACGAGTTTGCGAGACCGGGATGTTTTCTCCAAGGTATGCACGTTATGAATACATGCAAAGCGAGACCCTAGCTTATTTGCTCTACTAGCAATTATGTAATTAGAAATTCAGTGCTGTACCACATTTGACCTTGTTGAAATTTATAATTATTGTAAACATTTGAGTTTGAATGAGTGGAATTTAGGAAATAACAATTGGGTAGTTGGAATTAGGGAGTTGAAGGTGAGAAGTCACACTGTATGGTTAATTGGAAACTTGGATGCCACATAGGTAGGTTTAATGGTGCATTTAAGCGACCAATCAAGACGTGCTATCTCCTCATGTAGTAAGGGGTGGTGTGTTCTTGTGTGATTGGCTGTTAGAATTGTCCTGTGAGAGAAGTTTATGGATCATGCCAGGTTTAGAAAATGAAACATGTGAGGCAATCACATAACCTGAAGTACTTACAGAAATCCTTTACTAATTCCACATCCAAACTGATAAAGCTATAACATTCTAGGAATATGTCCTTAATGAATCCAATAAGTATGTACTAACTCTAGGGTTACGCCTATAATCTTGATTGAATCTCACGTTGCTACATTACTTTACAAGAAAATTATTGAGATAAGGACAGATTGGTAAATCTATCATAAATGAAAAGAAAGCTTCCGTTTAGCTTTAGTTTGAATGATCAGTTGGCTCTTAAAACATTTTCAGTTGTAGTTCTTGTATCACCTAGTAACATTTTATGTACTTTACTCCCATGCTTTATTATTTAGTTATGAGAATCGTACTTTTGTTGCAGAAAACTTAGCATGATATCTCATACGTTTTGTTTGCTTTAGAGTGATCCAATGGTGGCGGTTTATATTAAAGAAAGAGATGGAGCAATTAACGAAGTATTTCGTACTGAAGTAGTTCTGAATTCTTTGACTCCTACTTGGATTGCAAAGTATACAATTACTTATCATTTTGAGGTTGTCCAAAACTTGCTGTAAGTTCTGTTCTTCCTTTTCTTTGATAAGCAAAATGATGATCTGATTTTTTTTTTCATGCAGTTTAATTTGTTGGAATTTATTTTGTTACAGGTTTAAGGTTTTTGACGTGGATACTCAATATCACAATGTTGAAATGAAGGTATATTTAAGTAATTCAGTCTTTCCTTATTCCTGCCCTCACTCTGCCTTTATAGTTTAATTTACAAATTTGGAGGTAATAAATAGTATATTATATATATATAATATATTCTGAGTTTGTGATATATTTTTTAGTTGTATTTGTATGTGTTTTCTATGAAATCATAGTTTGTCACGATGCTTATTTACATTTCTGTTTTTTGGAAATATGATCTGACTTTGCTAATTAACAAGATGTACAACAAATTTGCCTTATGCCACTCTCATGGTAGTGGGTAAAAGCATGAAACCTTCAGTTGATGCTTTCACTTCTACACAGATGCTTAAGCTGGAGGAGCAGCAATCTCTTGGTGAGGCATGCTGCACATTATCAGAGGTATATCATAAATATCTGAACGAAACTTTGTAATATAATGCAATTGAGCTGGAATGCCTTAGTTTAATGAAAAACACTTAGATTTAAAATAAAATTGAGGAATCTTCAGTTGCTTTTTGCTTTACTTCATTTACTTAAATAAAATTGTTTCTATCTTACAGATTGTAACCAAACCAAACAGGTCATTAACCCTGGATCTTATACGTAGGGAGGAATCTGTTTCATCAACCCATTCCCAGCACTGTGGGAAGCTTACTGTGCATGCTGAGGAATGCTTTAGCTCAAAGAGTACAGCAGATATCATATTAAGGTGTATAGGTTTGGAATCTAAGGATCTCTTCTCAAAAAGTGTATGCGGTGATGGTTTCATATTTTCTTACTTTCTGTTCGTACTTTTTTCAGGAATATTAGTTATCTTTTGGTGCAAATTTGGACTTGTCTTGCAGGACCCCTTTTTGGTTATATCAAAACTCGTGGAGAGGGGGATTTCTATTCCTGTATGTAAGACTGAAGTTCTAAAGAATGATCACAACCCAACATGGAAGCCAGTGTTTCTGAATATTCAACAAGTTGGAAGCAAGGTATTACAAGTTTTCATTCGTAGTTTTGAAAGAGATTTTCTATTTCTTTGATTCCTAAAATGGAGTGCAAGTTTGGTCTAATATTGACCACTCGGGTCTTTTGGGAAGACATCAGTTTCTTTTCCATCAATTTGTTGATTCTTCTTATTAGTAATCCTGAATTCCTAATCTTGCTCAAAATTCAGAGCTTTTTAACCAATAAATTGGTTATTACTACTGACCTGTACATAAATTACAATCAGCTATATAAACATGGTGGTGTTTGCTTAACATGAACACAGATGCTTCCGTCATTGGTTTATTAAGTTAGCCTTTCTTGATTTTGTTTCTTGCTCGGTTTCTGAATTTATATTTTCTAAATAAAATTGCAGGATAGTCCATTAGTGATAGAGTGCTTTAACTTCAACAGCAATGGAAAGCATGATCTGATTGGGTAACTGTAGATCTTATTTTCTTTTTTTGTTTTTTTCTTTTCGATGCTTGCGATGTAGCTTCCTCTTTTGGGTTTTATTAGAAAAGTCCAGAAATCACTAGCAGATTTGGAAAAGCTTCATCTTGGAAGGGAAGGAGAAAATTTATATTTGCCAACTCTGGTTGGGCATAATTACGAGAACAAGGTTTAACCACATGAATTGAATTAATTGTATAATACATTTTTTTTATTTAGCTTAATTTTATGAATTTGCTAACTTTGAGGCAGATATTGAATAGCAAGCTTTTAGTGGACAAATTCTCTGAGACTGTCCAACATACCTTCCTGGATTACCTGGCTGGGGGTTTCGAACTAAACTTTATGGTGGCTATTGATTTCACTGGTACTTTCCTGATTACTTGTAGCATTGACGTATTTCTTATCAAGTTTAATGACAAAACATGCATTGTTTTCTATTCGAACATAAAATCTAGATTATGAGGAACTTTTTGATTAAAAATAATATAATGAATTAAACAAACAACTTTTTTAAGAGTACACAAACCCTTCTTGTTTCTCTAGGTCTTCTTTTCCCCCTAGTTTAAGAGATTATTTGGGCTGAATCACTTAAAAAAAGAGGTCTTAGGTTTGAATGATGCTGACTTGATTGTAACTATCTGAAATTGTTAAAGGCTGTATAGATAAATGTGGAAGGCATCTTGCAGTATGTGCAGTTCTGCAAAAGTACCATAGGTTATATATATGCTTACATTTTAATTCTGAATTCTGCTCTATCAGCTTCGAATGGAAATCCCCGCCTCCCTGATTCCTTGCATTACATTGATCCATCAGGAAGGCTGAATGCATACCAGAAAGTAAAATTTTGATTTCTTTCAATAGTTTATTTATTTTTGATGGGTACCCTAGCAAATGATATGCATATTTTTACCCAGGCAATCTATGAGGTTGGAGAGGTATTGCAGTTTTATGATGCAGATAAACGCTATCCTGCCTGGGGATTTGGAGCACGGCCTATTGATGGTCCAGTTTCTCATTGTTTCAACTTAAATGGAAGCAGTAACTACTGTGAGGTGACCAATTATGAGCAGAAATCTTGTTGATATCTTGAATGCTCTCATTTCTTGTGCCCTGATATTAAGAAATATCATTCCCTCTCAGGTTCAAGGAATCCAAGGAATTATGATGGCATATACCAGTGCCCTTCTTAATGTCTCTCTGGCAGGGCCAACACTGTTTGGACATGTGATCAACAGAGCTTCCGGAGTTGCCTGTGACTCTCTTTCCACTGGTGCTAAAAAATACTTTGTTTTGTTGATAATCACGGTAAGATACATAAAAGAAACGGATTGTTTTCCTAGCAGCCAGCTGAAGCTGATATAAACACATGAACATTATGCTATCAGTATCCATCACCAACATTCCTATTTTGTTTTATTTTTATTCTTTTTAGTTTTATTAGAACTAATTTTATTGTTTTCCCTCTCATAACAATAGATCTAATTTTATCACTATTTCTAATAGCTGTTAATATAACTCTAGGATGGGGTTATAACTGACCTCCAAGAAACCAAAGATGCCCTCGTAAAAGCATCTGATCTCCCATTGTCGATCCTCATTGTTGGAGTTGGAGGAGCTGACTTCAAAGAAATGGAGGTACTTACTACATGTACCTTCTCATATCCATTTGAAGGATAACGATCTCTTCACAGATCCCCCTTTTGTTGTCAGTACTCGATATTTTATGTTGTTGAAAGGACCCACGTAAGATTCATTTGGTTTATTAACTAAATCCCTTTTACAGATTTTAGATGCAGACAAAGGAGAAAGACTTGAAAGCACAACTGGGTGTATAGCTTCACGTGACATCGTTCAGTTTGTTCCATTTCGGGATGTACAGAGTAAGTCATCTACTCGAGCTTGCTTAAATATGTTGGTTCAATTTCCAAAATTCATGGAGAAAAAAATAACTTGCTTAAAGATTCAATCAGCTTTAAAAACCAAATCCCTTTAATATAGCAAGACATTTCGGGATGCATAGAGAAAACCTTAAATAAGATATTAAACTTGCTTAAATGATTAAACGCAATTTGCCCAAATGTGTTGCTTAGCGTGAAAAGTTGCTTAAAAATGTTTGGGAAACGATTTTGTAGTTTAGGGATTATAACAACCCTTGACTTGCAGGTGGAGAAATTTCTATGGTTGGAGCACTTCTAGCAGAATTACCAACACAATTTTTAACCTACATGCGACGCAGAGATATTAAACCAAGCACTTAATTTTGTATGTGTATATATATATTTTCTACTTTCCTTTCACGCCTTGAGTTTGGCTCTTATCAATGCAACCATGGCCTTTTTCTTTAAAAAAAAAGGAAAAAAGAAAAAGAAAAACAAGGCATGTCGATATGTTGCATTATCAAGTTGGATTAAAGATTGCAGAAGTATCGTTCTGTCTGCTGGGTATGGTTGCATTGCGGACATCTAAGGGTTTGTTTAGATGGCAGGTGAGATTGGTTTCGGTGAAATTGAAAACAGCTGTGATGGTGAGATTGAGTTTTCTAACTGCGAGATTAAAATCAGTGGTGGGATATGTGTTTAGATTTAATCGTGATGATGGTGATAAGATAAATTGTAATTAGAAAGAAAAACAAACATCAAGACATTAGACATATAATGAAAAGCATATACATTATTTTGAGATTATATATAAAAATAATATTTTGATTTTATGTGATTAAATTTTAATTGGTTACATTGATTATAATAAAATTATTTTTTTTTGCTTAAAATAAAATTATTATTTTTGTACAAGTGAACAATTACATTAGAATGGGAAAAAGAGAAAGGGTTTAGGGTTTACAAATATAGGTATCGAATTTTGAATTTTATGTCAATTAATTTAAAACTTACACAAGTTTGTCATTGTGTTAGTGGCGTGATTGGCATATAATAAAATTATTAGTTGAACTAAAATCATTTCAATTGAATTTTTGTGATTGGTCTGGTGATTAATGATTATTTATAGAATTTATTTAGGTTTGAGCTTTTCAAGAGTAAATGGTATGTCTTTATTTAGATAGTTTATTTTGGATTTAATGTGTGCAGTGTAAGGATGCCTCCATCATGTTGATTACTTACCTTCTAAAATCATTTAATTTTAAATAAAAATGTTTAAAAATTCAAGTGCACTAACCCAGTAAAATTATAGAGCTTTAGTGAAATTGCACTTAACGTCGTTTATTGATAAACTTATGTTTTATTCATTTAAGAAAATGAAAATTTGTTTACCCTTGATTCTATTACCTAAAGGCTAAAGGGTACAAAATGGCATGATTGCTTTAAAAAGGTGCTTCAACGCACCACATTAGGATTCCAATGAAATTCAAAGGAGGCCTCAGCACATAATCAAGAGGCCTGGCTTATGTTCATGTATAAATGAAGAGAGGAGCAAATGCATACTATAAAAGCTAGGAAGGTGGATCTATACCATTATAAAATATGAATATGATATTAAGATTTAAAAGTTTAAAAAACTACCTTAAAAAAACTCATCAAACTTTTTTTAAATTTTTTTTTTTTTTTTTCATTTGAGTATTCAAATCGTAAAAATGCAACAATTAAGTTTCTAACTAAAATTGATCCTTAAAGTTTATAATTTATTGTTTGTTTGTTTTTATTACATGTCAAGCAAATGTCATGCCATGTGGAAACAATGTTGACATAGCTTTTCTTTTTTTTTTTTTATATGAATTTTTTAAAAATAATAAATTATTATAAAAATATTAGTTTAAAATAATTTTGATTAATAATTTTATATAGATGTTTCACGGGTATTAATAATTTTATAGATAATATTAAGTTTTGTATAATTTATTGTGTATACCAATATTATATGATATGCATAAACCCGTATATGGATGTTGTAATAATTTATTAATATTGATATTATATAACTATGTAATATTTAATTTTATATTTTAATATTATTATACTAATTTATGGTGAAAGTACCACAAAACCCTCTATATATACCCTAAATTGTATTTTAGCCCCTCTATTGAAAAAATGGACAAATTATCCCCTGTAGTTAGATGAGTGAGCAAAATAGCCCATCTAATAAATTTTGGCATTTATTTATAAGTATAATAATAAATTTAGCCCTCAACTATCAGACATTTATTCAATTTGACCCCTACTCTTTTATTGGAAGTAAATTAGAAAATTTTGAAACTGATAAGGCTAAAAGGTAAAAAAGAACATAGTAACAAATTTAAAAAACAATGAAACGCTTTTTAAAAAAATTTAAAAATCATAAAAATTACAAACAAAATTTATAAAAAAAGTTATAAAAAATTTAATATTAAAAAAAAAGTTATATACCAACAAGTCTCAAGGATAGGAGGATGGATGGATAAAAAATTAAATTTAAAATTTGGAAAACAAGAACTTAAAATTTTGAAAGTTAAGAAATTTTTGGAGAGAAATTTTGCTTAAAAGAATTGTTGGGAAATTTGAGTCGTACCTTTCATTGCCAAATAAAGAGCCTTTTTATAGCTCTTGCTTCTTTACAACATCATTATTGGGGAATCAAATCCCTTATATCATTACAAATATTTTTTCTTGAAGTACACAATTGTTATTTTCAAAACTATTATTACAATTTTAAAGAATATATTCCCTGAATTATAAAACTTTTGTAGGGAATTTCTATTGTGTGTATCTTCTTCTTTTCTTTTGGGAGAATTTTTGTAGAAAATCATTATTGTTCATCTCCGTCTTTTCTTTACAGAGAATTGTTATTGTTCATTTTCTTCTTTTGTAACAATTTCTTCAGGCAATCAAAGAATCTTTGAAGGTTGCAAACAATTATTTCAAACAATTATCTTCTTCTTCTAGTTTTGGTGATAAATCATCAGCACATTGCGATGTCTCTTCGCAAGATCACCATTTTGATTGAAGATGTGAGAGAGAGAGAGAGAGAGAGAGAGAGAGAGAGAGAGGGAGAGAGAGAGAGAGAGAGGAGGGAGAGGAGGAGAGGAGAGAGGAGGGAGGAGGAGAGAGAGAGAGAGAGAGAGAGAGAGAGAGAGAGAGAGAGAGAGAGAGAGAGAGAGAGAGAGAGAGAGAGAGAGAGGAGAGAGAGAGAGAGAGAGAGAGAGAGAGAGAGAGAGAGAGAGAGAGAGAGAGAGAGAGAGAGAGAGAGAGAGAGAGAGAGAGAGAGAGAGAGAGAGAGAGAGAGAGAGAGAGAGAGAGAGAGAGAGAGAGAGAGAGAGAGAGAGAGAGAGAGAGAGAGAGAGAGAGAGAGAGAGAGAGAGAGAGAGAGAGAGAGAGAGAGAGAGAGAGAGAGAGAGAGAGAGAGAGAGAGAGAGAGAGAGAGAGAGAGAGAGAGAGAGAGAGAGAGAGAGAGAGAGAGAGAGAGAGAGAGAGAGAGAGAGAGAGAGAGAGAGAGAGAGAGAGAGAGGAAGAGATTGCAAACAAATTTCATACCATGATTTGATGAGTTTTGAGAATATTTTTATTTTTTAGGAGGATTTTTCTATTTTTCCTTTTCCTTTGTCTTTGAGTTTTAGGGGCATTTTTGAATGAATTATCTGGTGATAAAATTAGATAATTTAGTTGAGCTATTAGAGTTAGGCTGGATTAATGCTGAAGTAAAATAATAGTGAGAATGTAGTGACAAAATGAGAGAATGATGATGTATAAAATGTGCAAAAAAAAAAAAAGTAAACGAAACAAGAATGTCACGACCAAGTAACTACAGAAAAGAAGATTAAGTAATTGCAATGTTGATTAGGGCGGCTGGGATTATTGATGCATCTACCTTCTCTAACTATTAATGTCACAGTAAAGTCTTGAACATTCTATTGCTCGATAGGTTTATACAGTAGTCTAGCTTTTTCGCGAGCAAACCTAAGGCTACCTTCCTTAAGGTACTATATGTCTATAGACTTAAGTGCAGCTACCACTAATATTTTCTACCCTCTTTCGAATGAGGCAAGACTCTATGTCTAGAGGTTGTTGCGAATAAATAAATTTTCATTCACTCATATTATCCAAAGTCTATCCAAATAACCTAACCCTATCGGCATTAATTTATCTTAATAACTTGTTACATATTCATCAATACACAACTTGTAATAAGCATGAAATACCATTGAATAAAATAATAGAATAATTCCAACTTGAATTGTGAACATTAATAGAAATTAAAGGGTTAAGCCAAGTAATCCCAAGCCTAAGAGATTTAGCTCATACTGGGTAAATAAAGTTCAAGTTTAATGTAGTAATCAACATCATCTTTTACAATTAAGTTTTAAAAGAAATGCTATAAGAATCAAAGGAGAAATTCTGAGATGTAAGCTTTCACCTATTCAGCTCTCAACACTGACAACACAATGTCTTGCGATTGCCAAAGATGATGCAGTTATCTTCTCCTTCTGCAACCGCTTTTCTTCTTGGTCCTTCTCTCATTTCCTATCAAAAGTTGCTTCTCTTTTTCTTCTATTAAAAAATGCCTCTTTCTAGGGTTCCCCTTTTGGCTTTTATAGGTTTGACCTTCTAGGGTAGGTCTATCAATCCATAATTCTTTCTCTCTTTTTAAGGTGGATTTTTCTGGTACAAGTATAGCTGAGACTGAGAATAGTATGCATTAAGTGTTGACTAGGCATCTTCAGGTATTGCCGTAGCATTTGTGTTGGTAAACTACCAAAAATTTGTCACGTCAAACCTTCAACCCTGTACTTCTTCTCCTACATTTGTACCTGCCAATCAACCACCAAACAAGTCCTTTTAACAGGCAATTAAAAGCAATATGTAATAGCACTTAAGCATAATCCAAGCTCTTTAATGCAATGCTATAAAAATACTAATACAATATTCTAAAATGTAACTAAAATCACTTAAGTACATGAAATTAACTAACTAAAATCACTTAAGTACATGCAATTAACTAAGTCTAAAGAAATGAAATATAACCTTTTTCAAGAGTTATCACACCCCCAAACCTGAGTTATTGCTTGCCCTAAAGCAAAGTATTCATGAATGCGTGAATGCAAGAATTGCCATGGCTACATAACAACTTTTGTGTTTCCAAACCATATAGAGAACATTTTATACTTCAGTTCTTAGCAATCTTCTATGCCTAAAAAGTTTGTTCAAGTTTCATAAGTTTATTTAGCAAAGGCAGTGCAAAAAAATTGCCCTAAGAACAAAATTCCTATATACTACTGTATGCAATTTGACTATAAAAAATATCTCCCAATTTACTTAGTTCATCTTTCATCTAAACTCAGTTTGCTTTTTTTTTTTAATTAGAATAAGGGGCTCAACTCGTTACACAATACTTTGACTTGACAATCACAATGGAGCATACCTTGAATTGCCAAATATTTAATCATGTCACGATTTGAATAAAACTGACTCATGAAGCTAAGGCTTTTGACTTAAAAGATGGATGGAGCAAACAACTACCTCTTTAGCTACTCAACCTATTACTACAGAGGAGTGTGCTTAAACTTCTTTTTTCTTTATTACACACTCTTGCCTAAATTCGCTTTTTATAATCAACAACACAATAGAGCAAACAAAGTGTTGCTGACCTATTTGGCAATTCTAAGCATTGGAGTGTTATATGACATTTCCTTGATTTTTCTTAAACTTTTACATTTTATTTATTATTGAGTATTGCCATTTTACTGAGCTTATCTTCAAAATTCTCTAAGTTTTAAAGGAACTTAATATAGACCAATTGTAATAGAAGTTAAGATATCTCATTTTTTAGGGATCGATTCCTAGGCAAACTATTCTAAGCTAAATTCGCCTAATCCACTATCACATTTTTTTTAGATTGATCATCATAAGTAAAGATTGTACTCCGCATAGGCAAAACAATACTTAGTAGTTATGTGACAGTGGCAAGACAAATTTAACGAGACTAGAATGAGCATACATACTGGATATATAATACAACCTAAATGCACAATACACCCATAAACCTAAGGGATGCATTGTCTTCAATACATGTACAAATATGTAACAAAAAAATAAAAAAATATAGATTTAATGATGTCGTCTTTTTAATCTCATCAGCAACAATTTCCCCTTCATCAGCAGTGGTTTCCAAATTTACGGATTCGGCTCTAGCAACAGGAGTTTGAGCTGGCTCCTCTACAGCTTTAGGAATTGGGAGCAAAAAGGTGGGGAAGGCAAGTAATTCATGCATCGACTTTGTAAAGTTCTTCTACAGGGATCTTTTAAGAGCCAAATCTTTACTCCTCACATAAGTCCGATATTGAGTTTGTTGCTCTTGGGCCCTGACCATCTCTTCAGTTAGTTGAAACTTGTAACACTCCTTACCCATATTCAACGCCAGAATAGGGTTACGGAGCATTACCAAAATTACAACACATTTATACCTACTTTTCATATACATTTATTAGATACATGCAATTATCATTCAATCTCAATCAATTTGTCCCTAATACGAGCCTACGAGGCCCTAAACATGCTTTGGGAATGGTTCGGGACTAAACCGATAACATAAGAAAACTTTCACGAAACTTTAAAAATTTTCTTCAAAACAGGGGATACACGCCCATGTGGTTAGACACACGACCACCAGACACGCCCGTGTCACAGGCCGTGTGGACATTCGAAATGGGAGTACATGGCTGTGTCACAGCCCGTGTCCGACCCCATGTAACTCTCTGACATAGGTCACATGGCCAACACACACGCCCGTGTGGCTAGCCTGTGTGCCCTAAAAATGACCATTCACGCTCGTGTGCTAGGCCGTGCCAAACCTATAGGGTATACTGACTTATTGTAACATCCCGATTTAGGGCCTAGTCGGAATAGTGGTCTCGGGACCACAAATCTGAAGTTATAAAATTATTTTTATCATTTTTATAAGGCTATCGTATGATTTTATTAGTGCATGAAAAATTTGGTGAGTTAATTTTAATGTTTTCAAGCCCGATTACGAAAAAGGACTAAATCGCATAAAAGGCAAAAGTTGTATTTTAGTACCCAAATGTGTTAAATAGCTAGAGAACTTAAATTTAGGGTCTTTAAAATGCAATTAGACCCTTGTGAATAGCCTAGCTGGCCATGGTGTGAGGGGAGACAAAATTGACATAGTTAGGTATGGATGAGGTCATCAAATTTGACTAGTTTTTGATTAAATAAAATAAAAGTAATTTCTTCTTCATTTTTTCCTTCTCTCCACTGAAAATATCAGCCATTGTTGGGGTTTAATAGCTTCAAAAACTTGCAGCAACAATAAGCCTCACAAGTAAGTGATTTTATTGAGTTTTCTTCAAGATTTTCACATTTTTGAGACCCTTGAAGCATGAGCTTTCAAATGAGGGTGACATCTTGCAAAATGGTCAATAGTTTAAGATTTTTCCATGGATGATTTTGAGATGTTTATTGAGTTTTTATGGAAGAATATGAGTTTTAGTTATGTTATAAACAACTTTTGTGAAAGGTGTTGGCATGAAAACACCTAAAGGGGCTATTTTGCATAAATTGCGAAATAGATGATAAGTGTGTAAAATATTGAGAATTTGGGATTATTATAGTAGTAAAAAGAGTTTAGCTAGGCTTGAAATACAAATAAATTTGATAAAAATCGATTTTCGAGCATAAGGGCAAAGTGGTCATTTTGTCAAAGTCTAAGGGCAAAATGGTCATTTTACCAAAGGTGTGAATTTATGATTGTTTAATCCTAATTAGTGACTAAATGAGTGCATATTGTCATTATAGATCAAGTCTTACCAAATCCGAACCTAGATCGGGGAAGGCCAAGCAAACCGACTAAACCAAATAGTCAAGTACTTTTTGTAAATCGAGGTAAGTTGTATGTAAATAATACAACTACATTGTTAATACTTGCATTCATATTGCCTTTGAATTGATATTGAATGAGTGCTAAGTTATAAGTTGAGAATGCCTAATAATATTTGAGATAATAGAGATATCCCGTTGAAACTTTAGGACACGAACTGGATATTCGTGCCAAGGCATTGTGTGAATTGTGCGCCAGTGTAAGACATGTCTGGGACATGCTTCGGCCACATTCTGAGAGCCAGTGTAAGACCATGTCTGGGACATGGAATCGGCTTTTAGACGAGGGCTAGTGTAAGACATGTCTAGGACATGGCATTGGCACAGAGATAGTCAGTGTAAGACGTGTCTGGGACACGCGTCGGCTAAGAGTTGTGCTAGTGTAAGACATGTATGGGACATGCATCAGCACGCACATATGAGTTCCAGTGTAAGACATGTCTAGGACATGCATCGGCCTCGACAGAGATAGCCAATGTAAGACGTGTCTGGGACACGCATCGGTAATATATCCCATGTTAAAGGTTCAGTGAATATCCATTAGTATTCCAAACGTTTCAATGGTGAGAGTTATAGATCAATCTTGATAAAGAAAGAATAATCATGTTGTGAGTGTTACAGGTACCTATATGGTAAGCTTGAGTATCGAGCTTAATTTAGAAAATGTGACTCGAGTAGATAACAAAGAGTAAGTTGAGTTATATTTACATTTGAGCATGATAAGTAATGGTGAGATTGTTGTTGTATATTTATTTATATGCAACTTACTAAGCTTTATGTTTACCCACTTTCCTTTTCCTCTTCTTTCAGCGTTATCTAGCTAGCTCGAGGATCCCTTAAAGTTAGAGATATCGATCACACTATCGTCCGCAGCATTCGGTATAGTTTGATTTATATTTTTGAAGGTGGCATGTATAAGGCTAGACTAGTATATTCATCATGAGAATTGTTTATGTATTTTTGGCCTAAGTCAAAAGCCCTTTATTTTGTATTAAGCCTAGAATAATGGCTATTATTCATTTTGATGAATGCATACAATGTTCTTTCTATGGTTGAATTAATGTTCATTGTGATGAGATGGGTATATTGAAATGATCTTGTGTAGGTTGTGCAAGATGGGTGACAAAAGGCTTGGAAAATAACCTAATTTGTCCACACGGGTAAGACACACGGGCGTGTGTCTAGGCCGTGTGTGACACACGGTTCACGCCCACGGGTGCGTGTTATGGTCATGTGTCCCCTGCACCTAAAACTTTAAAGTCATTCTAGCACACGGGCAGGCCACACGGGCGTGTGTCCATGCCGTGCTATGAAGTCAGTATGTATGCTAGTAGCACACGGGCAAGAGACACGGCCATGTGTCTTGGCCGTGTGAAGGACACGGTTGCCGGGCATGGGTATGTGCTTAGGCCATATTGTTTTGGCAGAATGCCTAGGTTTTATACCCACACGGGCGTGTCCCTAGCGCACAGGCGTGTGCTTTATACCCACACGGGCGTGTAGAGCTTTGATGCAAGAGATTTTTCTAAGTTTTAAATGAGTTCCCAGTTGGGTCCCGAACCACCCTGAATGTATGTTTAGGGCCTCGTAAGCCCGCATAAGGGACATGTTACTTGGGAAAGGAAAAGTTTTAAATTGTTTGAGATTTCATGGCCCCGTTTTACATAGTTGATTGAGTTAAAGTCAGGTAGCACCTCGAACCCCGTCCTGGCGTCGGATGCGGGCGAGGGGTGTTACACTTATGCCACATGACCAATTCACACGCCCATGTGTAAGACCGTGTGGAGCATACTGACTTGATTTCAAATTCAACACCAAGGGAGACATGGCCGTGTACTTAACCGTGTGTCACACACGGCTAAGACACACACGCCCGTGTGGACAAAAATAGGCTATTTACCAAGCCAATTTGTCACCCAAACTTAGGCACACCTACACAACTCATATGTCACACAATATAGCATAAATAGACATATATTTCAATTCCAAATCAAGCATAACTTATACCATTTCAAACACCAATCAATACAAAACATAAATGCCACATTATGCCATCCAAATTCATACCAAACCTTATCTTCTCAAATCAACAAAATAATCATTAACAAATATGCATTATTTGATCTATACTCTTAAGCATTTCAACCATTCATTTACCTAGAACCAAAAACATACCACATCTCAAATTCAACCAATAGTTACTCTAAGTAATAATCCACAATCAATCCCTTCCACAAGCAATACAAACCACATCACAAAATGGCATTAGCACACCTATATACATACATCACCAACTAAGCCAAATAGGTCAACTTACATAGCCATATACAACATTATAAACACAACTTTTATAAGCCAACACAATTGGCCAAATTCATAACAACACCAATACCAAAAAGACCAAGTTCTTGTACATGTCATATACTAAAAGTACCAAAGTTCATAGGTACCAAAAGATAAGTGGATAGTGTGATGCGATCTCCGACGATCCCCAAATCCGAGCTAGCTTTGATAACACTATAAAATAAGGGAAAATAAACAAAGTAAGCTATAAATATTATTAAGCTCGTATGAAATAAACTCAATGCAATCTCACAAATATAATTCAAAAATTTGAATATACCAACATATAGCTTACATTAATTAACAAACCTTTCAAATACTCAATTATGAGAGTATACACTTCCTTCACAAGTTTCCTCGATTTGAAACTTATACAAATCACGTACGTACTTGTACCATCTCATGCCATTCTCATACTCAATCATCTATTTCGTTTACCCGTTGAACCATTCGGAATAAAGGTCGGATATTCAAGAGTCTCGCAGACTAAGTACCTATACCATGGCCCGAAGCTAAATCAAGGTAACTTATATTCGAAATGCTTATATCATGACCCGAAGCCAAATCAGTCAATATTCATGGCCTGAAGACAAATCAGTATAACTCGCACCCAAAGTGTTAATATCACGGCCCGAAGCCAACTTAATGTATCCCCTAATGACATGTCACTAGTATCCTAAACTATTCCTAAGGTTCAACAGGGATTTCGAATGCTGAATTATCATCGAGTCAATATCGAACTTAACCGAAGTCTCGTATTCATAACTTATAATATATCAAAACATTTAAAATACAATTATAATGAAATTTATCACATACGAACTTACCTCGATTTAAAAATGATGAAATTATCGATTAATCGAATACTTTATCTTTTCCCCGATCTAATTCCAAATTTCATTTTTCTTGTTCTATATAATATCAAATTCAACTCATTTAATCATCTATTTATTCAATTCAATCCAAAATATACATTTGAGCTATTTTACACATTAGCCCTTAAACTTTCACATTTTTACAATCTAGTCCTTATTACACAAAATTACAAATTCATGCAAATTTCAAAACACCCATGCTTAACCAAATTACCATTATACCCCTAAAAACCCATATTTTTCATTTATTTCACATTTTAATCACAAATTTTTAACATTTCTCAATTTAATCCCTATTTTACATTTTCACTAAAAATCACTTAACAAAACTTGTATATCTATCAACAAGATTTATAATCTATCAAGAAACTTCAAAGTACACATGTATTCATCAATGGCATCATTCAAAATCTTTAACATTTTTTGCAAAATAGTCCTTGGGCTAGCTAGTACTAGATGCAACAATCATAAAAACATAAAAATTATTAAAAACGGGACAAAAATGGACTTACAATTGCACAAATGAGCTTTCCTGAACCTTAGCTATTGTTGCTTCATGTTAGAACCGGTTTTGGTGTTTATGAGAAGAAGATGGACACAAATTATCTATTTTTTATTTATTATATGATTAATAAACAAATTACAAAATTAACCTTTAATAAAACCATTTAATAACATCCATTTTTTGTCCATAATTGTCCACTCATAATTAAAATGGTCTAATTACTACTTAGGGACCTTAACTTTAAGGTTCTATAGTTTTTAGACACCTTTAGCTATTAGAACTCCACTTTTACATTTTACACGAACTAGTCTTTTTTATCAAATTAACTATTCAAACGATAAAATTTCTTAACGAAATTTTCACACAATTATCATACCATGTTATAAACATTAAAATAATAATAAAATAAATATTTTGACTTTGAATTTGTGGTCCCGAAACCACTATTCTGATTTGACCAAAAACGGGCTGTTACAAAACTGCTAAATCTCAAAGAGGGAAATCCTTTATTTCGGTTGCTTTAAGGTGTGTAACACTTGTTGTTCGAAGGAGTTGTGAGATGCTGATGATGATGTTGTGGGAAAATGTGCACTAGTAGAAGTGGTATCCTGACTATGCTGAGTTGATTTTGCAACATCAATGCCTTGGATTTTGGCAAAACTGGCTCGGGACAGTCCACCCTTGTTGGGGGTCACATCCTCATCAGCATTGAGAAAGACTCTATTAGTACGGCAAAAAATAGTAATGAGGGACGGGAAGTTGAGGCTACCAGCATTTTTCTCGGTACACCGGTGCACCTTCTGAAAAATGATCTGGCCAATATTGATTCTTCTCCCCATGATAATAGAGTGTAATAAGAGCATTCTCTCCTTTGAAATAGTCGTATTGTGAGTTGATGGCATGAGGCGACTCTTTAGAAAATGGTACCACACTTTCCCAATAGGATTTAAATAATCCCTCTCAACGGTATAGTAATCTTGACTAGAAACAGTCCAACGCGTACCCTCAAAACATAAATCATTCAAGACTTGAGTCAATCCATCAGCAGTGACATTGTTAGTGAAGGGTGTGTGTTCATCTTGCATATCAACGATCCAAAATTGGGCGTTAATATGATATTCATTGAACGGAACTGAAGTGTCATGAACATAGATAAAAGGAGAATCAGGTGATTAACATGTGTATAAAATTCACGAACAACCTTTCTAAAAATGTCCTTAGGGTGCAAACAAAAAATATTCCACCCGTGCTTCTCTATGATGGAGGACACAGACTCGTCATAACTCATGTATGGTTCGTTTTTAAATAAGAACCCTTGTTCGAAACAAAAAAAGGGTACTTTGAGATTTTATTGTTGTATTTTTTGGTCACGACTCTATTGAATAAGGTTTTAGGTTGGGTAGTGCTGGCCCGCAATGATTCAGCAGCCTTCAAAGCAATCTTTACTTATGCCATTGAAGGAGTATAGAAAGAAATATCAGAAAATGTGGTTAGAGAAAATGTAGAGAAGTTCAAGAGAAAGAAATTATAAATATGGAAACTTTGTGGGAAACATAAGAGACGTGAGTAATTGAAAAGAAGTGAGTAAAAGAGATAATGTTGACAGTTCTATTAAAATAAAACATGTAGAGTAATCTTTGTGGCGAGAATGAGGGAAAAATAAGAGGATTTTTGAGGGGGAAATGTAAGGTGGCCTAGCCCTAAAATAAAAGTTTTGACTTTTCCTCCCTAGGGCTACCCAAGTTATAAAATGGGCCCAACTATCAAAAAATCTCTCCCTTGGACTTTTCTATCCGGTCAACCCAAGTTACCTCATACCTCAACATTCATTCATCCAGTTTATTGCAATATAATTTCCTTCTGAGATGTTGCAGCAAAGTCCTCTTAGTATCACAACTAATAATCCCACACATTTATCTGTCTTTGAAAATTTAGAAAAACTGCTCATTAATCAAAGATAAAAATAGAAATGAAACAACATTAAATAATTAATGATAAAAAATAATAAAAACGAAATAAAAGTAAAGTAATTAAAGAAAGGAAAAATAAAAACAAAACTGCTAACTCAAACATCTCGGAAGTTAATGGATTGTTTGTCACGATCCACATGAGCACCCCAGTAGTACTTCAAGCATTGTCTATTAACTTTGAATGTAACCCCCGTTCTCAAGTCTTTGATACTAATAGCTCCATGCGGGTATACCAAAGAGACTTGATCAGCGAGATTTTAATTTACTAGCTTACAATTTGAGCCTAGAGTTGAACAACAACACCTGTTGCCCTGGTTCAAATTGCCTTGGCATAATTCTATTATTATGCCAATGTTTGGTTTTCTCCTTGTACAGTTTAACATTTTCATATGCCTATGCCCTGAATTCTTCTATTTCATTCAGCTCTAACAACCTTTTATGTCCAGTAGCGATCCAATCCAGATTCAGCTTTTTAATGGCCCAAAATGCCTTGTGCTCCAATTCAACAGGTAGGTGACATGACTTTCCACACACAAGCTTAAAAGGTGATATCCCCAATAGTGTTTTAAATGTCGTACGATAAGCCCACAAAGCATTATCCAGTTTGGAGGGCCAATCCTTTCGAGTTGGGTTCACCACTTTTTCCAGAATTTGTTTAATTTTTCTGTTATAAATCTCAGCTTGTTCATTTGTTTGGGGATGATATGCCGTGACAATATTATGTTTTACCCCATATCGATGCAAGGAATTAGCCACTAGCTTGTAATCACAATGAGATCCTTCATCACTAATAATGGCTCTAGGTATACCAAATATTGTGAAAATGCTCTTGTATAAGAACTTTATTACTGACTTTGCATCATTAGTAGGAAGTGCAACAACTTCGACCCACTTAAAGACATAAACCACTGCCATGAGTATTTATAGGTAATGAGGGTAGAAATGGACCCATAAAGTCTATTCCCTAGACATCAAACAACTCAATCTCTAGGATATTTTACAGTGATATTTCGTATCTCCTAGATAGATTGCCTGCCTTCTAACAATGATTGCATGACTTATAAAATTCATGAGTATCCTTGAACAGATTTGTCGAATAAAAACTAGATTAGAGTATCTTGGCAGCAATTCTCATTCCTCCAAAGTGTTATCCGTAAGGAGCTGAATGATAATGTTGCAGGATGTTGTGTATTTTGTCATCAAGGACACACTTCCTAATTATCTTATCATTACAATGCTTAAATAGGAAATGTTCATCCCAATAATACTGCCTGGCATCATGAAGGAATTTTCATAGTCTTTGGTTGCTAAAATCATGTGGCATTAACCTACTTACTAGGAAGTTCACTATATCGACATACCAAGGTAATGCCATGACAACTAACAATTGCTCATCTGAGAAGTCTTCCTTAATCAGTTTGACACTGCCATCTTCATTTCTAACTTTTAATCTTGACAAGTGATCAGCCACTTGATTTTCAATCCTATTTTTATCTCAAATTTCTAAATCAAACTCATGTAGCAAGAGTATCTTGGCATCTTTCTTGGTTACCAAATACTTAAAAGCAGAATAATCTGTGTAGACAATGACCTTGGTACCAACTAGATAGGATCAGAATTTATCAAACGCGAATACCACATCCAATAACTCCTTTTTAGTGGTGGTGTAGTTAAGCTGCATATTCATTAAGGTCCTAATTGCATCATAGGTTGCATTAAATACCTTGTCTTTTCTTTGCCCCAACACTGCTCCTACAGCATAATTGATGGCGTCACACATAAGTTAGAAAGGCAATGTCCACTCTAGAGCTATTTTCAATTAGTACTGCTACCAATCATTTCTTTAATTCCTCAAAAGCTATCAAAAAATTTTCATCAAAATTGAAAGGTCTTTTGTGCTCCAGTAAGGTGCACAAGGGTTTAGATATCTTCAAGAAATCCTCAATGAATCTTTTATAAAAACCCGTATGGATTAAGAAAATCTAAATACCTTTGACACTAGTAGGAAGAGACAATTTTTTTATTACCTCAACTTTTTCTTTGTCAACTTTAATCCATTGTTGCGTTACTTTATGCCCCAGAACAATGCCTTCACGAACCATGAAGTGACATTTTTCCCAATTCAAGATAAGATTTGTTTCTTCACAACGGCACAGAACCAATTTCAGCTTTTTCAAACAACCTTCAAAGTTATTGCCAAAGAAAGAGAAATCATCCATAAAGACTTCAAGGAATTTTTCCACCATGTCAAAGAAAATTTCCATTACACAATGCTGAAATATTGCCAGGGCATTACATAACCCGAATGACATTTTTCTAAACGAAAAAGTACCATATGGACAAGTGAAAGTTGTCTTCTCTTGGTCACTTGGAGCTATAATAATTTGATTATACCCTGAATATCCATCCAAGAAATAGTAGAATGTTTTCCCAGCTAATCTGTCCAACATTTAATCAATAAATGGTAAGGGAAAGTGGTCCTTCCTAGTTGCCTTATTGAGCTTGCGATAATCTATGTACACTCTCCATTCTGTGATAGTGCGAGTTTGTATGAGCTCATTGTTATTATTGCTGACCACTATGACACCTCCTTTCTTAGGCATACAGTGTACACGGCTCACCCAAGAACTATCAGTGATAGGATAGATAATACCAACATCGAGCCACTTGATAATCTCCTTCTTAATAACTTCCTTCATGATGGGATTCAACCTCATATGTTGTTCAATAGAACAACTATGGAAACCCTCTAATAAAATTTTATGCATGCATAGAGTAGGGCTGGTTTCCTTGATGTCAGCAAGTGTCCATCCTAATGCCTTTTTAGATTGCTGGAGAACTTCCAGCAACTTGGCCTTTTGATGGGTGTTAACTCTGTAAAAATAACTACCGGAGCGATGTTGTTGCCTCATAAGTAAGAATATTGTAAATACAACGGCAAAGGTTTCAACTCTAGTTTAGGAGGTTCCTCTATAGATGGTTTAGGAGGATTTAAAGTATGAGCCGATAAATTCAAGGACTCAAACTTTCTCCCTAGTCTATCCACAATCTGATGTGCCTCCATGAGTTCACTGAGTTCTTCAAAAGTCTCCGTTTCATGTAGCTCAAGTGAATCTGTATCACTATCAAAATTATTGCAAAATTTTACAAACTTTTCTTGCACTATTGTTTCTATCAAACTAATGGTGTGGCATTCTTCATTCTTATCAACACATTTTAGGGCATCGAATACATCAAAGGTAATTTACTGATCATTCATCCTAATGGTCAGTTCACCTTTTTGCTCATCAATCAAAGTTCTACCTGTAGTAAGAAAAGGTCTTCCAAGGATAATCAGCACATCTTTGCCAACTTCACATTTTAAAATAATGAAATTGGCAAGAAAAATAAATTGATCTACTCTTACTAGCACATCTTTAATTTTACCTTTCGGATATGCGTAGGATTGATCAGCTAGCTACAACGTAACCTTAGTAGGTCTTGTTTTTCCAATTCCTAGCTTCCTAAAGATAGACATAGGTATTAAATTGATGCTTACTCCTAAATCACACAATGCGTTACCAACATAATGATTTCCAATTGAACATGGTATAGTAAAACTCCTTGAGTCCTTCAACTTTGGAAGTAATTTATTCATCAACATTGTTATGCACCCTTCAGTGGAGCACCAGTCTTAAATTCCCTCAATCTTCGCTTCTTTGACAATATATCTTTTACGAATTTCACATAATTGGGAATTTTCTCCAAAGCTTCTACTAGTGGTATGTTGATGTGGAGTTGTTTCACGATATCTAGAAATCTTTTAAATTGGACATCTTGTTTACAATTGTGAAATCGTTGAGGAAAAAGTGGAGGTGGCTGTCTTTTAGGTTGTTGATATTGTTTTGTTATAGTATTTTTATTGGCAACATGATCTAATTCTGTTGCAACATTATTCTGTTTAGCCTTTTTAGTTGCAGTATGCTTTTCAGTTGATTCTAAATTCTTTCAATGGTTGAGTCTGGAGTTGTCCTCTTCTATAGTGGTATCTTGAACAACATCATCCAATTGTGTCCCACTTCTAAGAGTGATGGCCTTGCACTGTTCCTTCTCTTGTATTCTCGAATGCTCAGTATCGCTTAGCAATACTCCTTGTGGCCTCGAATTTAAAGCATTCACTATTTGCCCCACTTGATTCTCAAGAGCTCTGAGGGATGCAGCCTGGCTCTGAATTAAAGCATTATTCTTGGTCATATATTCCTTCAGCAAGGCTTCAATAGAGGTAGAAGATGATGCTTGACCTAGTTGAACATTTTGCCTCGGCATAGGATTATTATAACCAGTTGGTGCATTATTAGCATTTTGTCTCATAGCATTGTTTAAATTCCCCGCACTTTGATTCCAACTAAAGTTCGGATGCTATTTCTACCATGGATTGTAGGTGTTGGAATAGTGGTTATTATTCCGGTTAAAATTACCCATGCAGTATACAAATGCTAAGTTTGAAAGGCATTCATCAAACATATGATCTTCACCGTAATAAACACACGATAGTTCGGCTGATTCCATCTCCTGGACTACAGTAGGCCTCGTCACTGTTTTGATAATATTAGCTAAATAAAATACATGGGTTGTCAACAAAGTGATTGCATCAAGTTCAATGGTGCTAGAAACTCTCCTGCCAGTCCCAACTCGCGTGGTAGGATATTGATAATCATTGTTGGCAATCCGTTCCAAAATCTCATATGTTTCATTGTAGGATTTATCCAACAGAGTACCATTTGTAGAGGCATCGACTACCATCATTGTATGTGCATTCAGCCTATTAGAAAACATCTCCATTTGAGTCCAGTGTTGAAAACGATGCATAGGACATTTTCTAAGTAATTCCTTAAATCTTTCCCAGGCTTTGTAAAGCATTTCATCCTCTTTCGAAAAGATGTGATGTCATTTCTAAGCTTGGCATTCATGTTTAACAGATTATACCGTAGCAAAAATATCTGGCATAAGTCATTCCATGATGCCACTATTCCCGACGGTAAGGTATTAAGCCACGCTTTTGCATGATCTCTCAAAGAGTATGGGAACAATTTAAGCCGCAAGGCATCTTCAAGAACACCCTGTTGTCTAAATGAGTTACAAATCTCTAGAAAAAGTCTTAAATGCAGTCCTGGATCTTTAGTGGGTAATCCCCTAAACTGTCCTACTGCTTGCAACATTTGAAACCTACCACACGACCTAGCACACCACCTTGTGGCTTACACGACCCACCACACGGTCGTGTGGCATCGATAACCATGATTTTCAATTTTCGCTGTTTGCAAAATCTCAAGTTTTTGTTACACACTTGATACGAATTTGATGTAGAAGCAACAATGAGGAATTCTATACCTAAAAACGACATTCCATTGACCAATTAAATGATTTAATCGAACTGAAATAAAAAATGAACATTCAAATCGAAGTTTTGTCAAAGGACTTCGACGCAACCCCCCAGATCAAATTAATCGCTTATCATTAAATAAGAAATGATTAAATGAACTTAAATCATTGGAAGAATGTTAGATGCCGCTCGGTCCTCTCCTGATTCAAACAAACAAATCAAATCAAATGCCCAAAACAGAAACCAACTCCTAAAAAGCATCATAAGAACCAAACCAAAAATTCACCAACTAACGATCTATTTACGATATTACACACTTACCCGAATGAGATAGGACACCTAACAGAATATTGAACGAAGATTTACCACTCAACGCCAAGAATTAAAGCAAAAATAGAAGATGAGGAATCATAAAAGAAGAACAAAGAAAAAAATAGAAAATCGATAGACTTTGGGAAAGAAAGAAAAATAATAATAAAAAGGTGGGAAAATAAATTGATTAAAATTTAAAAATAGAATTTATTTATTTAAAAAAATGAATTTGCAAAACCTTTCTTTTTTGCTTTCGTAGAGACGGAAAACACAAAACCAAAGAGAACACAAAAACTTAACTGCTGAACCACTAGATTCATCATTAACATAAAATCACACAGAATTAAACTTAAATCGAACGTTCCAAACAAAGGTTGATTCAAAAAAATAACAAAATTTTCCAAAAATGAAACTTGAACCCCTAATCTCAAACACACAATTAAGGCCCTAAACCACTGAAGCAAATACTTAATTTTTGACAAAATTTAACAAACCAAAAGTTCAAAATTTGGGGCATTACAAGTGAGCTATGGGAGTATTCTCTAGCCAATGTGAGATTAAAATGAAATAATGAAAAAGTGACCTATGAGAGTATTCTCTGGTCAATGTGGGGTTAAAATTTGATAAGAAGTTGCCACTTATTTATAAGGAAAATGTGAAATATATGAGTATTCCCTAGTCAATGTGGGATTGAAATTAACTTTTTAATGAAAACAATGAAGAAATTGACACTTATTTATAGGGTAAGTGTGAGCATGGGAGTCTTCTATAACCAATGTGGGATTCAAATTAACTTTTCAAGGGATTCAAATTAATTTTTAATGAAATTAGTGAAGAAGTAGCTATAAATGTGGGATTAAAATTAACTTTAATGAAAATAGTGAAAAAATATGTCACTTATTTATATGGTAAATGTGAGATATGAGAGTATTTTCTAGTAAATGTGAGATTAAAATTAACTTTTTAATAGAAATAGTAAAAAAATTTGCAGTTATTTATAACGTAAATGTGAGATATGAGATTATTTCTAATAAATGTGTGATTAAAATTAATTTTTTTAAATGGTGTAGAAATTGTCACTTATTTATAGGGTAAGTATGAGCATAAGAGTAATTTCTAGCCAATGTGGGATTGAAATTAATTTTTAAGGGATAAAAATTAATTTTTAATGAAAATAGTGAATAAGATAGCTATAGGAGTATTCTCCGGTTAATATGGGATTAAAATTAACTTTTTGCTTAAAATAGTGAAGAAATTGGCTATGAGAGTATTCTCTAGTCAATGTTATAAAATAAATGTGAGATATGTGAGTAATCTCTAGTTAATATGAGATTAAAATTAACTTTTCAATGTAAATAATAAAAAAATTGGTTCTTATTTATAGGGTAAATGTGAGCATGAGAGTGTTCTCTAAGCTAAAGTGAAATTAGAATTAACTTTTTAATGAAAATATGAAGTGAGCTATGAAAGTATTCTCTAGTCAATGTGGGAGTATGTATCTTTTTTGTAATCTTATTATTTTATTTGTAAAAAAAAAAAAGTCTTATTAATTAGTTTATTTGTAATCTTATTATTTTATTTGTAAATTAAACAAGTGAGAAGGTTTATCAAAACTTTTTATACTGAAAAGAAATAAAGGATAAACTAGATAATTTGTCACCCAACTATGCAGACGTTCCTATTTTGGTCACTCAACTTTAAAAAAGTTCAATTTATGCATTAACATTTGTATCCGTTCCTATTTTGGTCACCTGTCATTAAATTGATAACAGAAAAATAACGTGACCTTTTTCCTAACCGGTATAATAACACATTTAATATTCAATACTTATATGTTCTATCAATTTGATCCTAATTCTAAATAATTCAATAAATTTAATCCTAAATATTTACAAATTTTATTAATTTTATCTTCAATCTTCTTTAAAAATTAAAAAAAAAAGAAGAAAAAGGAATAATCAAACTTACTTTTTTCAAGTTTCGAAGAACACCCAACCATATGATATTAAAGGTAGAAAAATCCTGAAATAAACAATAAAATAAAATCATCGAACAAGAAGAGAAAAGTTTAAGGGAATTAAATAGATAGACCTCTCTTTTGTGTTATACTTGGGGTTTCTTTCTTTTTACTTTTAGCTTTCAATTCTTCTTTTCTGTATTTGCTTATATGTTTATGATGTAAGGGTGACTGTTGGATTGAATCAAATCGAATGAAAAATTTTGAGTTAATTAAGTTGACGAATTATATTTTATTATCTTAATTTGATTTGAAATTTTCTTGAATCAAATCAAGTTAGATAGAATTTGAATCGAATCGAATATATTTATTTGAGTTAAAATAAAAAGAAATGACTTTCAGACCTTGTAGCCACTGCCACCCACCATAATCAAATTTGTCCATCGTAATTAAAATTGTTCTTAACTTTCATCCCCTCATAATTTATTTATTAATATTTTATATATGGGTTAGTTTCTTTACTTGCTTAATTGCTTCAATTATCTTCTACTTCTTGTCATCATGTATATTGAAATTAAAAAGTATATTAAATGTAAAAAATGTTATTTTTTAATAAAAGTTATTTTAAAGATAAAATGTGAAATTGATACCAACAGAATTTTTAACACGACTATTTTATGGTACCATCAATAATTTAATTTTAACATAAACTGATAAAGATTCAACATGAAAAAACAATTCAATAATATAAATAGTACAATATGTGAAATTTAAGTCAATAATATAAATAGTAGACATAAATTTGAAAAAAAAAATTAGAGTTTGGGGGAAGTAAAAGTTTTAGGAGAAAACAAAAGGAAAAAAAAATTGAGAGTTTGGGGGGAAATAAAAAGCTTTTGAGAAAGTAAAAAGGGTTTGAGGGAGGGTTGAGGGAAGGACAATAAAAGGTTTGATATTTGATTTGTTCGAATTATTCGAGTTATTCAAATTTAAAAATTAAATTCGATTTGAACTTTGAATTTGAAAAAAAAAATAATTCAATTCGAATAATTCGAAATTTGAAACTTTTTTCAATTTTTTCAGGTCGCATAGAATTTTACTCATTCTAATTATATGCTGGGTTAATTTGAATGAATGATTTTCCCAAGTCGGAAAGCTATTTATCAACAACAAAGTCTTTGCTTTCTTCATTATGTCCAAAACAGAGTCTTGCTACAGTTTTGGAAAGACTAGGTATTAAAACGGAAACGTTTGCAGCCTTCTTGCAACTTGTGTTGTTTTAGCATTTGGGTATTACATTTACTATATATACATATATCCCTTGCTTGAGAACACTCGATAGTGAAGTCTGTAAAAGATTGGATGATTGATATTTATATAGTAAAACTATTTTTTTTATGTTGTTTTGCCTGTTATTTAATGAATAAAGTGAGAAGCCAATCATGGAATATGAACATGTTAACGGAGGAGATGATGATTTGGATGGATCATATCAGCCACCAGGTGGAAAGAAAAGGCGACTTACGGTGATTCAAGTTGAGTTTCTTAATGGGAGCTTTGAGGTTGAAAACAAACTTGCATCAGACAAAAAGTTGCCACTACCAAAAGAACTTGGGCAACAACCCTAGCAAGTAGCTATTTGGTTTCAAAATCGGCATGCTCGATCGAAGAACAAGAAAGATTGGTTAGGATATTTGAGGACAAAATTGATAGATTTTGTGAATGTGAAGGGTTTAATTTATTGAATATTTAGAATTGGAACAAATTGATAGAATATGTAAGTATTAAGGACTTAATGTGTTATTATACCAGTTAGAAAAAAAAGTCACACCATTATTTTTATTATCAATTTAATGATGGGTAACCAAAACAAAATTAAACCCAAATGTCAATGCCTAAATTGAATTCTTTTAAAGTTGGGTGACCAAAGCAGGAACAAATGACCAAAACAAGAACATAAGTATAATTGAGTGACCATTCGTAAAGTTTATCCAAAAATATCATAAAAAAATAAAGAGTAGTTTTAAGTTATTTCTCCTTCATAATAATATATTATTATATATAAATAATAAATAATATATTATCATATAAAAATACTTTAAACTTTAAGTTATTTCCCATAAATTTTTTCAAAGGAAGAAACTCTAGAGAGTTTACAAAATAGAGAAAATATTTTCATTTATTTATAGAGTATGTGTGAGTTATGATAGTGTTTTATAGTTAATATGAGATTAAAATTTGGTTGTATAAAAAAATTGGCACATGTTGACAAAATAAGTATGTCAGGTGTCAAAAAAAAAATAAGTGTCCACATAAGTTGGATCTTAAGACCTTGTAATATATATACTAGTTTTCTTACTCTTGCGATACATGAGTTTACATAGTGTATAAATTAATAATATTCTTAAGAGCTATGAAAATCTGGCAAAATTTAAATCTAATAATAAGTTATTTAATAAGTAAATTTAAATAATTATAAAAACAATCAATGTGCCTTTAATTAATAATAGTGTAAATTAGAACTTATATATAAATGTACAAGTTTATTATATTTAAATTAAAAAATATGTTTAATTAATTCATATTTTTTAAATATAAAATATTTACACATAACCATTTGCTGACTTGATTTGCAAAATTGAAGTACTACTACAAAATCTTAGTATTAGTATTGTATTATAATAATTACCATTCATATTTATAAATAGTATATTTATAAAGAGTGAAGAAGTGAATTATGAGAGTATTCTCTAGATAATGTGATATTAAAATTAAACTTTTAATGATAATAGCGAAGAAATTATCACTTATTTATAAGGTAAATGTGAGATACAAAAGTATTCTCTAATTAGATTAAAATTAACTTTTAATCTCTTAAATTATATCTAAAAGAATGTACAAATTATATTGAGAATGTTTATTAAAACTTTATAGATTGAAAAAAATAATATATAAAATTTTGAATTTTGAATTATATCTAAAACTATGTAAATGTGAAATTTTTAATTTATTAAATTATATCTAAAAGTAAGTAAAAATTCTATTGAGAATGTTTATCAAAACCTTTTAGACTAAAAAAATAAAATAAAAAGTAAATGATAGTTTTTGGTTATTTCTAAACCAGTAGAAATATCATTATTGCACTCTTTCAAATATATATGGTTATAAATAATATATAAATATTTTAAAATTGTAAGTTCTTCTTTATAAATTTTTTGAAAAGAAGAAATTCTACATAGATAATAAAAATAGTGATGAAATTTACACTTATTTACAAGGTAAGTGTGAACTATGTAAGTATTCTCTAGTCTATGTGGAATTAAAAGTTAGTTGTATAAAGAATTACCGCATCAACAAAGTGTCAAAAACAAAAAAAATAGGTGTCCACATTAGCTAGAATCTTAGGCCTTGTAATATATGTTCCTTTATTCTATTTTTAGAGTTAAAATTTAGATTTTAAGTTTTAATAAATTTAGTTAGATTTTTAATTTAGGATTTAGGTTATAAAAATTTATTGGACTTATTTTTAGCCTAATTTTAGATTTTAATAAATTTAATTAGATTTTTAATTTAGAATTCTAGTTATAGATATTTATTGGATTTATCTTTAATCTTTGAATTTAGATATTAAGATTTTATTGGGTTTATAGTTTAAAATTTAGATTTCAAAAGACCTTTTAAGTTTTAGAATTTTAAGGTTCTCCCAATTTAGTTTTAAAATTTTGGACTTTTAGTTAACTTTAAATTTTAGACAATAATGGTAGAATTTCAAATTTCTATTAGTATCATATATTTGGTTATCATCTTTCCTTTAGATTAGGTTTATTTAGAGTTAAGATTAGAAATTAAATTTAGAAACCTTAAATACTAGATTTTGTGGAATTATCTTTAGATAAACATTGTAGGGTTGCTCTGACTTCCCTATATGTAATTGTACACTTGAGCACCTATCTAATTATGAGATTGAGCTTTAGTTTTAAACTTTTTCTTTAAATTTATCTTATAATTAGTCTTATAACTTTAGACTACAGGTAACTAATCGACCTAATCCGAATTGATTAGCGGCAACTCTAATTTTTAGGTATTTATGTCAAACTTGTTAGGTTCTTTTTTAGCACGATATGACAATTGTAATGAATAGTCTCACTAAATTGAATGTAACTAGATCACCTTAGTTACACTCTTAAAATCTTATAAGGGTTGAAAGTGGGGAACTTAAGCGGATAAAAAGCCATTATGGCTTTCAATTTTTTTAGACTTTTTATTCTTTTTTAGGATGTAATCACATTTAGCAAGATAAACATGTTTATGAAATTAGAATTTGTTGTAATTACAAGCTAGTGTAATTACTACACTAATAATAATATATTTATGAAAACCCTTACTTTCATTTAATATGCTTAATTATTAAGGTAAAAACTACAACAACAGTCCTTAAACTTTGATTAAAATTACACTTTGGTCACCTAATTTTCAAAAGTTAGATAATAGTCACTAATATTTTCAAATTGTTACAATTTGGTCACTTGTTTGTTATCTTCTTCTATTAGGATAATGTGGCTGTTGGATTTTGAAGAACAAGGAACTGAAATAAAAGAAAAAAAACAGATCAAGATTTTTTGAAAACAGGATGAACCACTGTTATATTAACATAAAAAGTTGATACAAAGATTACATGAATCATAAAGCTTAAATAAGCTAAAAATAATAATAAAAAATTACAACTTAATTAATCATGTAACTTGATTAATCCAACTTGTTTCTCTATTGGCTAATCTAATCAGCAGACATAATGTCTAATCAAAAAGCTATTATTGTTTCAGTGCAAGTTGGAAACTTGTAATGAAGAGCTCGCAAGAGAGCTCTCAAGTTTGGTGAGCTCACGGTCTTGGTAAGCTCGCAATTTTGGTGAGCTCGTAGTTTTGGTGAGCTTGCGTTTGCAGTTCGCATGGATGGTTATTTCGCAATACTCCTCCTTAACCTCCATGCTTTGAATTCCAATATCGTAATGCAGATTTTCAAACCTCATCTTCCCAAGAGGTTTTGTTAATATGTCAACCAACTGATCTTGTGAACTGCAGTGAGTCAAGGTTACTTCCTCGGCTTGTTCCACTTCTCTCACAAAGTGCTGCTTGATTTTGAAGTGTTTTGTTCTTCCATGGAACACCAGATTTTTTGCAATTGCAATAACATATTGATTATCACACTTCATCTCTATTGCTTCTTGTTTCTTCAAATTTAAATCATTCAAGAGTTTCCCAAACCAAATAGTTTGATTTACAACTGTTGCTGTAGCAAAATACTCAGCTTCTATAGTTGACTATGCCACTGTTTCTTGCGTCTTCGAGCTCCAACAGAACACACTTGATCCTAGAGTAAAAAAATAACCTTAGGTACTCTTCATGTCTTCAATGGATCTAGCCCAATCACTGTCCAAATACCTAAGTAGCTTGACCTTTTCAGTCATCATAAACTTTACTGCATGATTTAGAGTTCCTCTTATGTATTGTAGAACTCTTTTTGTTTGTAGTGGTTCATATTGTAGCAATGCATGTACCTTGGTAACAGACTTATGACAAACATTATGTCAGGTTTGGATGCTATCAAGTAAAGCAAACATCCCATCAAGCTTCTATAGCATGTTTCATCAACCTTCTCAACATCTTCATTGTTGGTGAGCTTCTCACCTTGAACGACGGGAGTGCTCGCAGGTTTACAATTCTCCATGATATATCTTCGCATGATTTTTATTGTAAATCCCTTCTAGTTTATGAAGATTGCATTGTAAGCTTGGTTCACCTCCAGACCGAGGAAGTATGTCATTTCACCTAAGTTTGACATTTCAAACATGTCTTGCATCTGATCCTTGAATACAATCACTAGTTTGTTGTTGTTGCCAATTACAAGTAAATCATCCACATATAATGAAATAATAAGAAGTATTTCATTACCAGTTTTCTTCACATATAAAGTGGGTTTGTTGATGCTTCTTTCAAAACTCATTTCTGTCAGGTGACTGTCAATTCTTTCATACCACGCCCTTGGTGCTTGTTTCAAGCCATACAGTGCTTTGTGTAGTTTGTACGCCTTGGTCTCGCACCCAAGTACTGTGAACCCTTGTGGTTGTTCGACATAAATCTTTTCCTTCAAAAAACCATTTAGGAAGGCTGACTTTACATACATCTGATGTATTCTCCAACCCTTTTGGGCAACAAGAGTCAGTATTAGCCTTATAGTGTGTAACCTCGCAACAGAAGCAAAAGTTTCAGTGAGGTCCACTCCATATTGTTGGCTAAACCCTTTCACAACCAACACCACTTTATATCTGTTGAATAATCCATTAGGATTCATCTTGGTTCTAGACACCTATTTAACACCAATTACTTTATTATGAACCGGACTATCTACCAACTCTCATGTCTCATTTTTGTTGATCATGGTGATTTCATCATTCATAGCTTATAGTCATTCAACTTGTTGAGCAGCTTCTTCAAAAATGACTGGTTTTAGCTTCGCTAGATTACACTGTTGATAGATTTCAGTGATGGACTTGGTTCCTCGTACGCATCATTTTTAGTTTGGTTCCCAGTGGCTGGCAGATCAGGTTATGGACTCTCTTGTTCACACATCTCATCCTCTGTTGCAGTCCAATTCTAGATTTTTCTTTCATCAAACTTCACATCTCTACTTATTATCACTTTCTTGGTGAAAGGATTATATATTTTGTATCATTTCTTAACACTCGAATATCCAACAAATGTCCTTAGCTGTGATCTATGTCTAGCTTGCTTCTTTTCTCTTTTAGAACATGAACAAAATAGGTGTAACCAAATACTTTTATATGTGAAACAGAAGGTTTAAAACCATATCAGGCTTCGGATGGTGTCTTCCCTTCAACAACTTTAGTAGGTAGTCTGTTTGGCAGGTAAACAATAGTGTTTACTACTTCTACCCAAAAATCATTTTGTTGTTTACTTTCAAAAAACAAGCAGTGAGCCATGTTCATCACAGTTCTATTTTTTCTTTCACTTATACCATTATGTTGTGGAGTGTACACATTGCTCAATTGATGATGGACACCAACTTTTTCACAGAATTTTTTAATCTTTTCTGAGGTGTATTGCCCCATTGTCTGATCTTACTATTTTTGAGCTTGCAGTCACTAGGTTCTCAACCATAGCTTTAAAATTGAAGAAGATTTCAGCCACCTCGGACTTGTTCTGCATGAAGTACACCCAACAGAATATTGTACTGTCATTTATAAATAGCACAAAGTACCTACTTCCCTTTAGCGAACTTGTTTTCATGGGTTCGCAAATGTCAGTATGTACTAAGTGCAATTTTTCAATGGCTCACCATGTTGTGTTCGTAGGAAATGAAAACCTCGCATGTTTTCTAAGCTGGTACACCTCATATACATCTTCATGTTTAGCTATTTTTGATAAATTTTCAACCAGGTTAATTTTGGACATTTGACTCAAGGATTTGTAGTCAACATGTCCCATTCTTTTATGCTATAACTGGGTTTTATCCAGCGAGCTGGTATATGTTGCTGAAGTTGCTAAGTTCCAGTTCACTGCAAAACCTCTATCTGCCATTTTTGTTGATAAGAACTCGTATCCACTCAGATCAAGGATTAGACATTTATTATCCTTGAATACCACAGAGAAAATTTTCTCGAGCAGCTATCCTACACTTAGCAGATTTTGTTCTTTGTCAATAACTAAAAAAAATCTGTAACAAGTATAACGACCCAAATTTCAGTGATATCGAAACAGTGATTTAAAATCACTAAATCCGTCATGTGAGCTTAGATATTAGTAAGTAAATGTTAAGTTTGGTTTTAGAAATAATTTTGAACTAGTGAAATTATGTAGTATAGGAAGTTGTAGATAAAACAGAATAAAAACGAGATATCGAGACCTCAAATTCATAAACCGAGCCATAAATATTTTTAAAAATATTTATGGAGTGCTAATAAGTTAGTATTAAAGTTTCGTCAAGAAATTTTAAGGTTTCGGTAGTTAGTTGGGTGAAAAGGACTAAATTGAATTAAGTACAAATTTGTGATATGTGATTAAATAACTCTAGCAATAATTAAAGGACGACTAAATAAGCAATTAGACACCTATTATTGGGCTGGACGACATGTGAGTGAAGGAAAATAAAAATCAAGTGTGAACAAGGGGCAAAATTGGAAATAGGGTAATAATTTAATTGTAAAATATGATATATTAGGTAAAATCTAGAGTTTTCTTCATTTTTCTTCATCTTCATCAGCTAAAAACACCATTAGAGAGCTTTTAAGAAGCTGGTTTTTATATTCTACAGCATGTAAGTTCAACTCTTGATTATTTCTTGTAATTTTTGTGTTTTTGAGACTTTTACAACTAGGTCCATATGTTTAATTCATTAGTTTTTGATTATATAGATAATTTTGAAAGTTTCCATGAACAAGTGCTAAAATTTTATGATGATTTATCATGGAATTGATGTTTTAATTTTATTATATGATGATTTTATGAAGAGATTTTTATAGAAATCAATATTTAGGACCTAATTGTGAAAGTTGTGAAATTAGGGTTTTGTGATGAAACTTTGAATGTAAAAGGCTGTGAAATAGTTTATAATGTTTAAATAAAGTGTTATTTGAGAAGAATTAGTTCAATTGATGAATAAATTGAACAGGGACTAAATTGTAAAAATTGAAAAGTTTGGGGTAATAGTGTAATTTTGAAAATTTAAGGGCATAAATTGTGAAATAGAATAGAATTGAAATGGATGCTAATGAAGGAATGATTTTATTATTATAGATCAAGAAAACGAAGTGAATCGTGGAAAGAAGAAAATTCAAGAATAGTCCCTGAATTTCTACGACTTTTGCAAATTAGCCCAAGTAAGTTCATATGGCAAAATTTAATGTTTTGTTATGAAAATATTATGATTTATAAGTATATTATTGTAGATGAATTCTATCAATTTGTAATAATTATGAAATAATAGTTAAATAAAAGTACAAATTAGTTGGAACAACGGATTTGAGTGCTTTCATTCTGTGACCATGATGAATTGACGGAAAAGATGTGATAAGTGCGTCCGTTTAAGACCATAGCTGGGCTATGAAATCGGTGCAATGTGATATGTGTTCCCGTATAAGACCATAGCTGGGCTATGGCATTGGTGTGACATGATGATGTGATTCCGTATAAGACCATAGCTGGGCTATGGCATCGGCATGTGACGTGATCCGTGTAAGACCATAGCAGGGCTATGGCTTCGGTGTGTGATATGTGACAATGTGCAATACCATAATTTACTATGGCAATGTGATAATGAAGCACTCAATTCCATTAATGTTTCATAATTTGTCAATGGAAATAAATGAGAAAAAGGGGCCTAAGGAAGTTAAATTTGTGAATAGGAATATGAAAATTATTCAAAGGAGCTTAATAATGAATTTGTGATTTACAGGGTAAAGTAGTTAAATTAAAAGATTTATGATTGTGTACAATATTCGGTAAGATTTGTGCTTTTATGCCTATGAGCTTACTAAGCTTTTATAAGCTTACTTGTGTATGATATTTGTTTTGTAGATTGACTTATACACATACGAAGGATCGGATCTATATCAAGGATCACACTATCCAGATTTATTCCGGTAGATTTTTGTTAAACAACATTTTGATTTATATGGCATGTATAGGGGTTAATTTGATAATGTAGTTGTATGAATGATTAAGTATGCAAAGTAAGTTAAATGCGATGTTTTGTGTTTGAAAATGAAATATACATGTTTTGGCTTGAAATAATTGATTTGTTGGATTCTAATAGTGTATAATTAAGTTTAGATGCAGAAAATGAATAAATGGGTGTTATTTGATCAACATTTATAAGTAAATGTTTTGGGCATGAGTTAGGTGTGTTTAGTATGTGAAAATAGCTCAAAAATGGTCAAAAATTATGTTTTCACACGGCCAAGCCACATGGGCGTGTGCCCAGGCCGTGTGAATTTGGCAGAATCTGCCCATGGCCTGGCCTCACGGCCATGTCCTAGGCTACACGGCCATGTTGAGCCCCACGAGCAGGCCACATGGGCGTGTGCCCCTATTTTCAAGGAAAAGTTTCCAAAGCTCCCGGTTTAGTCCCAAATCACTTCCTAAGCGTATTCTGGGCGTCGTAGGTCCATATTAGGGATTTAAAGATGAAATTTGAGAAATTTTAAATTGAAATACAGATTTATGACTCGGTTTTTGTAACAGCCTAATTTCAGTGGTGTCGGAACAGTGATTCGAGATCACTAAATCCGACAAATGAGTAGGAAATATTATTAATTTAGTGAGTATAAGTTAAATGTGAAGTTAGGATAAATTTTGAAATAGTGAATAGTGTACAAAATATATATATATATATATTAAAATAATTAGAATAAAAAACGAGGTATCGAGACCTCGAGAATTTTAAATCGAGCCATAAATATTTTTATAAATATTTAAGGAGTGTTAATAAGTTAGTATTAAAGTTTCGTTAAGAAATTTTAAAGTACTGATAGCTAATTAAATAAAAAGGACTAAATTGAAAAAGGTGTAAAAGTTGCTAAAATGATTAAATAGCTCAATTGTCAAATGAGGAAGGACCTAAAGTGAAAATAAGCCCAAATAAGATATTTTGGGCGGCAATAGCTGAGAAAAATCAGAAAATGGGTGAAATAAGGGCAAAATTGGAAAATTGCCAAAATTAACTAAATAAAAATGAGACTAAATTGGAATATCTAGAATTCTCTTCATTTCTCTTCATATTCATCAGCTGAAAAACAGCCATGGAGGAGGGTTCAAGCTGGTGTTCATATTCTAGCTTCATGTAAGTTTAATTATTGCTTTCTCCTTCAAATTTTTATGTTTTTGGACTTTTACAATTGGGTCCAACTTACTATTTCATTAGTTTTTGATTCCATGGCTAATTTTTGAAGTTTTTATGGATGAGTACTGGTAGAATATGATGAATAAAAATATAATTGAAGCTTTAATTTTGATATATGGTGATTTTATCAAGTAAAATTGATGAAAATTGGTTTAGGACCTAATTGTGAAAGAGTTTGGAATTAAGGTCTAGTGTTAAATTTCTAGTTTTCAAGGGTTATGAAGCAGTTTAAAATGATGGAATAAAGTATTAAATGAGAAAAATTATCTCAATTGAGGAGTTAATTGAGCAAGGATTGAATTGTATGAACTATAAAATTTGGGGCAAAACGGAAATCAATATTTTTCACTAAAACTGTTTTGGGCAGCAGCAGTAGTATAAATTTTAAAAATCACCAAAAATTGTAGAAATCTAATTAGAGGATGAATAAAATATGAAATTAAATCTTATTGAGTCTAGTTTCTTATAAAAGAAATTATGTAAGCAATAGAATTGTAAATCATGAGATACAATAACTTTTGTGAGACAAGGTCAGAATGATTTTGGGTTCCCCTGTTCTGAATTTGGAAAATCATAAAAAATTGGATAAAAATAATTATGGGCTTAAATTTATATGTTTAGAATCCTTAATGAGTCTATTTTCAATAGAAATAATCTATAACATCATCCGAATCCCGTACGATGAGATAATTAATTCTTAGTGAAGAAGGGTCGGAACTGTCAGACAGCAGAATAGGGGTAAATTTAAAGAATAAAATGTACTTATTGGCTAGACCAAAAATTCTAAAAATTTTATGGTAATAAGATATGTAAGTATAGTTTCAGGAAAAATTATCGGATCTTAATTTTGAGTTCTGTAGATTAAGATATAAATAATTTAGTGACCATGATGCAAATGGACAGTTTTGAATATACATATAAGTAAATAGTGAAATTATTGATAATGTTACTTGTTGCATGTTATATAAATTAAGGATGTGGAATGGAGAGGAGGAGGAGGAAAATATGTATGAATATTCAGCTAGCATGGCTAATTTGCATGTTTTAGGCTCATGGACTAAATTAAATAAAAGTAAAAAATTATCGACAATTTTGTAAAAATGTTAGAAATGACCAAATTGCATGAAATGAATTATTTTATTATTTAAAATTACAAAATTGAATGAAATTATTAATTTAGCTCAAGATCAGGGAAAAACATGTTTTAAGGATTAAATTGAAAAGTGTTGAAATTATGGAAAATTTTGATATTTTATAGAATTCATGGGTTGTTATCAATTTGTTTGAGAATAACGGCTGGAAATAAGGATTAAATTGCAATAATTTTATTTTATTTTAACCTAAGGATGAAATCGTCATTAATTAAAAGTTTAGGGGTAAAATGGTAATTTTGTTTAAAGCATTAGTTGAATGTATTACAATATGAAATAAATGAAAACGGCGATCAAATTTCTTTATAAAGATCCGGATAACTCGAATACGAGACTTGAACGTGGAAAAGAAAAGATATCGGATTAATGAAATTATAAACATGTACAAGCAATGAGGTAAGTTAGTGTAACTTGAATTGTATTTTTAAATGCATGAAATATCGATATAATGAATTACCTAATTTATGTTTATGAAGAAATGGCAAGAGAATGATATTTATCATGACACGTAAATAGGTGATTATTTTTGATACGTTGATACAAGAAATTGCATGAAATGAATTATTTTATTATTTAAAATTACAAAATTGAATGAAATTATTAATTTAGCTCAAGATCAGGGAAAAACATGTTTTAAGGATTAAATTGAAAAGTGTTGAAATTATGGAAAATTTTGATATTTTATAGAATTCATGGGTTGTTATCAATTTGTTTGAGAATAAGCATTGGAAATAAGGATTAAATTGCAATAATTTTATTTTATTTTAACCTAAGGATGAAATCGTCATTAATTAAAAGTTTAGGGGTAAAATGGTAATTTTGTTTAAAGCATTAGTTGAATGTATTACAATATGAAATAAATGAAAACGGCGATCAAATTTCTTTATAAAGATCCGGATAACTCGAATACGAGACTTGAACGTGGAAAAGAAAAGATATCGGATTAATGAAATTATAAACATGTACAAGCAACGAGGTAAGTTAGTGTAACTTGAATTGTATTTTTAAATGCATGAAATATCGATATAATGAATTACCTAATTTATGTTTATGAAGAAATGGCAAGAGAATGATATTTATCATGACACGTAAATAGGTGATTATTTTTGATACGTTGATACAAGAAAATTAATTAAATTGAGACGAGTAATAAATTCAAGTAAAACATATCGAGAAAAATAAGTACGTTAAGGGACAATATGTTTGATTTTAATTGGTTCCAAATATGAATGTTAGATAAAATAAAATATCTGATAAATAAATCGGTAACTCCGGTAATGCTCTGTAACTCTATTCCGGTGACGGATTCGGGTTAGGGGCGTTACAGTTTTGCTCGTTTATTAGTATTTAATTCTGGTAGCACCTCAAACCTTATCCAGGCATCGGATATGGCGAGGGGTGTTACATTTATTGGTATCAGAGCTTCGGTTTAACCGATTCTCAAAATATGTATGATGTGAAAAGTGTCTATAATTACATGCCATATAAATCTGTGATAGTGTGATGTATATGATCCGATCTAATCCTTGTTTTTATTATAGATTATCTTCGATTTGAAAAGATGTCAGATAGACCAGAACAAATTGAGCAAGAAGAAGTTAACAGTAGAGTTCAAACCTCTGAACCAGGAACAAGTAGTGAAGTTTCAATTTCATTGATGCGAGAACAAGAACTCAAAAATATGATTTATAGATTCATGAATCAGTGGTATAATGAGAATGTGCGAGAAAAAAATTAGACTCAGTAACCTCCTCCTCCTATTTCAACATCGGTAGTACCCCCGCTTGCTCCTCCACCTCCTCCGACAATTGAATCTGGTAAACGTTCTCCATTTGAAAAGCTCAGAAAACATGGGGCTGAAGAATTTCGGGGAAGAATAGATGATGACCCGTTAAAGCTAAATATTGGTTACAAAGTATAATGAGGGTTTTTAAGCAAATGGCGTGCTCACCAGATGATTACTTAATATGTGCTGTGTCATTATTGAAAGAAGAAGCTTATAATTGGTGGGAAACAATAGAAGCTATGGTACCGACTGAGAAGATCACTTTGGAATTTTTCCAAAATGAATTTAAGAAGAAATATGTTGGTAGAAGATATCTAGATAAGAAGAAAAGAGAATTTCTCGACTTGCAACAGGGAAACAAGTCAGTGGCTGAATATGAAAGAGAATTTGTTTATCTGAGCAAATATGCTCGAGATATAGCACCCACTGAAGAAGAAATGTGTATCAAATTTGAAGAAGGGCTTAATGATGAGATTAGAATGATGATAGGGGGCACTAAGATACAAGAATTTTTTGTTCTATCAGATCGTGCTCAGAAACTTGAAGAAGTATATAATAGAAAGATGCAACGAGATAGAAGAAGTAAAGAATCTTTCAAAAGAAGTACATCTAAGTCATTTTCAGCTTTACCAATGAAGAAATCTAAAGAGGAATTTAGTCGAGCCACCTCAGCACCGGAAAGACTGGGAAAAAGTAGATTAAGACAATCTGATTACAAGGCATCTGACAGGCCTACTGTTAGTATGGGTAGTGTACAAAATACCTAAAGGCCTAAGTGCCAACATTGTGGAAAAAGTCACCCCGGTGAATGTAGAAGTAAGATAGGGGCTTGTTATAAATGTGAGGATACTGATCACTTTATACGTGATTGTCCCCAACTACAAGTAGAAGAAGTGGAACAGAAAGAGAAACAGAAAACTCCTCCTCAAAAAGGAAGACGCTCTGGTCAGAGCAGTACTACAGGGGTTACTTGTTCGAGTATGAAAGATACTGCTAGTCGATCAGAAGTTAGGTCCCCTGCTCGTACTTATGCTATTCGAGCAAGAGAAGAAGCAATAGCTCTAGATGTAATTGCTAGTACTTTCTATCTTTATGATGTTCCTGTGTATGCTTTAATAGACCCCGGGTCTACTCATTCATATATTTGTACTATGTTAGCATCTGAAAAGAATTTATTTGTTGAGCCTACTGATAATGATGTACAAGTTACAAATCTGTTAGGTCAAAGTGTGGTAGTTAATTTAATATGTCATAATTGTCCACTGAAAGTTAAGGGCTATGATTTCCCCATTGATTTGATGCTGCTACCTTTTCGGCAATTTGATATTATCTTGGGTATGGACTGGTTAATGAAACATGATGGGGTAGTGAACTGTCGAGAAAAAACGAATTAGTTTGAAATGTTAAACAGGAGATATTATTTTGGTTGAGTCTGGAAATTTGGATGATACGGTTAGAATGATTACATCTATGTCTGCTAAGAAATTGCTACGAAAAGGAAATGAGGCTTATTTAGCCTATATTCTTGATACTCGAAGTTCTGAATCAAAGTTAGAGCAACTATCTGTTGTGAATGAATTCATGGATGTATTTCTGGAAGAATTACCAGGTTTACCACCCGATAGAGAAGTTGAGTTCGTGATAGATGTGCTTTCAGGAACAGCTCTCATATCAGTGACACCGTATAGAATGGCTCCAGCAGAATTAAGAGAGTTAAAGACGCAGTTGCAAGAGTTGTTGGACAAAGGGTTTATCAGACCGAGTATGTCGCCATGGGGTGCACCTGTCTTATTTGTGAAAAAGAAGGATGGTTCATTGAGGCTGTATATAGATTACAGGCAGTTGAATAAGATAACGATTAAAAATAAATATCCTTTACCTCGTATTGATGATTTATTCGATCAGCTTAAGGATGCTGCAGTGTTTTCAAAAATAGATCTCAGATCTGGGTATTATCAGTTAAAGGTAAAGGAATGTGATGTACCGAAAACAGCTTTTAGAACTCGGTATGGTCATTATGAGTTCTTAGTTATGCCATTCGGTTTGATAAATGCTCCTGCTGCTTTTATGGATTTAATGAATCAAATTTTTCAGTATTACCTGGATAGATTTGTGTTGTGTTTATTGACGATATACTGATCTATTCAAAGACAGAATCTGAGCATGCTCAGCACTTGAGAATTGTACTACAGATTTTGAGGGAAAAACAGTTATATGCAAAATTTAGCAAATGTGAATTTTGGCTTTATGAAGTGGGATTCTTTAGTCACATTATGTTAGTTGATGGTATACGGGTAGATCCAAGTAAGGTGTCAGCGGTGATTAATTGGAAAACTCCAAAGAATATTACGGAAGTGCGAAGTTTCCTTGGATTAGTCAGTTACTATCGTCGATTTGTGAAAGACTTTTCATTCATTACTTCACCAATAACCCGGTTATTACAGAAGAATGTTGAATTTGTATGGTCTGATGAGTGTCAACAAAGTTTTGATCAGTTAAAGAAAATGTTGACAAAGGCTTCAGTGTTAACTCAGCCTGAATCAGGTGTGCCATATGTAGTATATAGTGATGCATCTCTGAATGGTTTAGGTTGTGTACTAATGCAGTCAGGAAAAGTTGTAGCATATGCTTCTCAACAGTTGAAACCACATGAGAGGAACTATCTTGAATTAGCTGCTATAGTATTTGCTTTAAAAATTTGGAGACACTACCTATATGGAGAGAAATGTTATGTATATACAGACCATAAAATTTTGAAATATTTAATGTCGCAAAAAGAGCTGAATTTGAGACAGAGGCGATGGTTAGAGCTACTGAAAGATTACGATCTTGTCATTGATTGTCATCTGGGTAAGGCAAATGTAGTGGCAGATGCACTTAGTCAGAAATCGTCATTATTTACTCTTCGGGCGTTAAATGCTCATTTGTCTGTTAATAAAGATGGTTCTGTGTTAGCTGAATTAAAGACAAAACCAATATTCTTTCAACAAATTCGGGAGTTACAAGAGGAGGATCCGAAGTTGGTGTTGAAACGACAAATGGTTCGGGATAACTTAAACTTAGAGTACTCTATTGATAATAGTGGTATGTTATACCATCGTAATAGAATTTGTGTCCCGAATAATCTAGAATTGGAAAATGATATCTTATCAGAGGCTCATAATAGTATGTACTCGATTCATCCGGGTAGTACGAAGATGTATTGTGATTTGAAGAAAATGTATTGGTGGCCTGGTATGAAACGGGAAATTTGTGAATTTGTGGCAAAATGTTTAATCTGTTAACAGGTAAAAGCTGAACATCAAGTGCCTACAGGTTTGTTACAACCCGTAATGATTCCAGAATGGAAGTGGGAGCATGTGACGATGGATTTTGTATCTGGGTTACCAGTGACTTTGAAGAAGAAAGATTCGATTTGGGTGATAGTAGAAAGATTAACTAAGTCAGCGCATTTTATTCCGGTCAGAACAAATTTTTCGCTTGAAAAATTAGCGAAATTATATGCGTCAGAAATTGTGAGATTACATGGGGTGCCAACATCAATTATTTTTGATCGAGATCCGAGGTTTACTTCGAGATTTTGGAATAAACTACAGGAAGCTTTAGGTACTAAGTTGAAATTTGGTACAGCTTTTCACCCTCAGACTGACGGGCAATCAGAGCGAGTGATTCAGATTTTGGAAGATATGTTAAGGTGTTGTATACTCGAGTTCAGTGGTAGCTAGGAAAGGTACTTACCTTTAGCTGAATTTGCTTATAATAATAGTTATCAAGCTAGTATCAAAATGGCACCGTTTGAAGCTCTGTATGGAAGGAAGTGCAGAACCCCGTTGTATTGGTCGAAATTAAGTGAATCGAAATTAGTCGAAGTGGATTTAATTCGGGAAACTGAAAAGAAAGTTCAGATTATTCGAGAAAGTTTGAAAGCTACTTCCGATCGTCAAAAGTCGTATGCAGATTTGAAAAGAAGAGATATAGAGTTCAATGTGGGTGATCGTGTGTTCTTGAAAGTTTCTCCGTGGAAGAAAGTTTTACGGTTTGGTAGAAAAAGAAAGCTTAGTCCACGATTTATCGGACCGTATGAAATCACTAAGAGGATCGGTCCGGTAGCTTATAGATTGGCCTTGCCTCCAGAACTTGAGAAAATCCATAATGTATTTCATGTATCTATGTTGAGACGGTATAGATCAGACCATTCACATGTGATTCCTCATACTGAGATAGAGCTACAATCATATATGACTTATTCGGAGGAACCAGTGAAAATATTAGCTCGAGAAGTTAAAGAACTACAGAATAAACGAGTACTGTTAGTAAAAGTGTTATGGCATCGGCATGGATTGAAGGAGGCAACTTGGGAAACGGAAGAATCTATAAGATCACAGTATCCGCATTTGTTTTCAGGTACGAAATTTCGAGGACGAAATTTCCTAAGGGAGGGAGAGTTGTAATGGCCCAAATTTCAGTGATATCGAAACAGTGATTTGAAATCACTAAATCCAACATGTGAGCTTAGATATTAGTAAGTAAATATTAAGTGTGGTTTTAGAAATAATTTTGAATTAGTGAAATTATGTAGTATAGGAAGTTGTAGATAAAACGGAATAAAAACGAGGTATCGAGACCTCAAATTCATAAATAATATTTATGGAGTGTTAATAAGTTAGTATTAAAGTTTCGTCAAGAAGTTTTAAGGTTTCGGTAGTTAGTTGGGTGAAAAGGACTAAATTGAATTAAGTGTAAAATTGTGAGATGTGATTAAATAGCTGTAGTAATAATTAAAGGAGGACTAAATAGGCAATTAGATACCTATTATTGGGCTGGACGGCATGTGAGTGCAGGAAAATAAAAATCAAGTGTGAACAAGGGGCAAAATTGGAAATAGGGTAATAATTTAATTGTAAAATATGATATATTAGGTAAAATCTAGAGTTTTCTTCATTTTCTTCATCTTCATCAGCTAAAAACACATTTAGAGAGCTTTTAAGAAGCTGGGTTTTATATTCTACAGCATGTAAGTTCAACTCTTGATTATTTCTTGTAATTTTTGTGTTTTTGAGACTTTTACAACTAGGTCCATATGTTTAATTCATTAGTTTTTTATTATATGGATAATTTTGAAAGTTTCCATGAACAAGTGCTGAAATTTTATGATGATTTATCACGGAATTGAGGTTTTAATTTTATTATATGATGATTTTATGAAGAGATTTTTATAGAAATCAATATTTAGGACCTAATTGTGAAAGTTGTGAAATTAGGATTTTGTGATGAAACTTTGAATTTCAAAGGCTGTGAAATAGTTTATAATGTTTAAATAAAGTGTTATTTGAGAAGAATTAGTTCAATTGATGAATAAATTGAGTAGGGACTAAATTGTAAAAATTTAAAAGTTTGGGTAATAGTGTAATTTCAAAAATTTAATGGCATAAACTGTGAAATAGAATAGAATTGAAATGGATGCTAATGAAGGAATGATTTTATAATTATAGATCAAGAAAACGAAGTGAATCGTGGAAAGGAGAAAATTTAAGAATAGTCCCTGAATTTCCACGACTTTTGCAAATTAGCCCAGGTAAGTTCATATGGCAAAATTTAATGTTTTTTTATGAAAATATTATGATTTATAAGTATATTATTGTAGATGAATACTATCAATTTGTAATAATTATGAAATAATAGTTAAATAAAAGTACAAATTAGTTGGAACAATGGATTTGAGTGCTTTCATTCTGTGACCATGATGAATTGACAGAAAAGATGTGATAAGTGCGCCCGTTTAAGACCATAGCTGGGCTATGGCATCGGTGTAATGTGATATGTGTTCCCGTATAAGACCATAGCCGGGCTATGGCATCGGTGTGACATGATGATATGATTCCGTATAAGACCATATCTAGGATATGGCATCGGCATGTGATGTGATCCGTGTAAGACCATAGCAGGGCTATGGCTTTGGTGTGTGATATGTGACAATGTGCAAGTCCATAATTTACTATGGCAATATGATAATAAAGCACTCAATTCCATTAATGTTCCATAATTTGTCAATGGAAATAAATGAGAAAAAGGGGCCCAAGGAAGTTAAATTTGTGAATAGGAATATGAAAATTATTCAAAGGAGCTTAATAATGAATTTGTGATTTACAGGGTAAAGTAGTTAAATTAAAAGATTTATGATTGTGTACAATGTTCGGTAAGATTTGTGCTTTTATGCCTATGAGCTTACTAAGCTTTTATAAGCTTACTTGTGTACGATATTTGTTTTGTAGATTGACTTACACACATACGGAGGATCGGATCCACATCAAGGATCACACTATCCGGATTTACTCTGGTAAATTTTTGTTAAACAACATTTTGATTTATATGGCATGTATAGGGGTAAATTGATAACGTAGTTGTATGAATGATTAAGTATGCAAAGTAAGTTAAATGTGATGTTTTGTGTTTGAAAATGAAATATACATGTTTTAGCTTGAAATAATTGATTTGTTGGATTCTAATAGTGTATAATTAAGTTTAGGTGCAAAAAATGAATAAATGGGTGTTATTTGATCAATATTTATAAGTAAATGTTTTGGGCATGAATTAGGTGTGTTTAGTATGTGAAAATAGCTCAAAAATGGTCAAAAATTATGTTTTCACACGGCCAAGCCACATGGGCGTGTGCCCAAGCCGTGTGAATTTGGTAGAATCTGCCCATGGCCTGGCCCCACGGCCATGTCCCAGGTCACACGGCCATGTTGAGCCCCACGGGCAAGCCACACGGGCGTATGCCCCTATTTTCAAGGAAAAGTTTCCAAAGCTCCCGGTTTAGGCCCAAATCACTTCCTAAGCATATTTTGGGCCTCGTAGGTCCATATTAGGGACTTAAAGATGGAGTTTGAGAAATTTTAAATTGAAATATAGATTTATGACTCGGTTTTGCTCGTTTATTAGTATTTAATTCTGGTAGCCCCTCAAACCTTGTCCAGGCATCGGATACGGCGAGGGGTGTTACAACAAGTTTAGTACCTGATGGAGTTTTGATCAAAACATCTCCCTTTCCAACTGCTTCGATATACTGGCCATTTCAGACATTCACATTAGAATAAAACCTTTTCTATACATTTTTGAAGATGCTCGCATCTATTGTTATGTGACTCGTACAACCACTATCTATGAGCCAATTCTTTCTTACTCTACTGGAGAGTTCGCAAGGTGTGGCGAGCTAGGCTTTGCAGGAAACTGTGAAAATCAATTCTTCTGCTTTTGTTATCCGTCCATCAGCATTTTGTTGTTGAGTATGCCCTTTGTTTTTGCATACTTTCTCTACATGGCCAAACTTTTTGCAATTTTTGCATTGAGTGTTAGGCCTAAACCAGCAGAACTTCTCAGGATGGCCCAACTTTTTACAATGTGAGCATGGTGGATTTTTTTCTTTCCACCTTCTTTCTTTGATTTCTCCTTCTTATCTGACTAGCTCTTTTTTTTTCTTTTTGACTTAAGGAGCTCGCAGCATCTCTGTTTCTGGCTTGAAAAGCTCATTCAACATGTCCTTCTTCTCTGCTTGCCCTATTTTGTTCTAGAGCATACAGAGCTTTGATTAGCTCTAAGAGTGAGATGGTTGATAGATCCCTTGAATCTTCTAATGAAGATATCTTTGATTCGTATCTCTCAAGAAGTGCGATAATCACCTTCTCAACTACTCGAATATATGCAAACTGGTCACCTAATAGTCTTATCTGGTTCACTATTGCCATGATTTGATTTGAATATTGCTTCATAGTCTCAACTTCCTTCATCTTGAGGTTTTCAAACTCTCATCTAAGATTGATCATTTGTTGCTGCCTTATCTTTTGTGATCCCTGTAACTCCTCCTTAAGCTTTTCCCAAGCTTGTTTGGGAGTTCACAGGCCATGATTCTTGTAAAGATCACATTGAAACACCGTTTTGTAGGCAAGACATTGCCTTGTGTTTTTTGGCACATTCCTCACTGTGTTGCTTCATTTGAGCGAGTGTGGGATTTGATCTCAACACTTATAGTTCTATTTCAACATTTACAACCTCCCAAAGATCAAAGGCTTGAATATAGGTTTTCAGTTTTACTACCCACATGTGGTAGTTTTCTCCTGTAAAAACATAGGGGGTGGTGGTGTAAAGTTTGCTGAAGACATTTTATAAAAACAGACACTCAAAGATAAATGGCTCTTGATACCAATTGTTGGATTTTGATGAAAAAGGAATTGAAAAAAAAGTAAAAAAACATATCAAGATTTTGTGAAAACAGGATGAACTACTGTTATATTAACATAAAAAGTTGGTACAAAGATTACATGAATCATAAAACTTAAATAAGCTGAAAATAATAATAATAAATTACAACTTGATTAATCTTGTAACTAAATTAATCCAACTTGCTTCTCTATTGGCTGATTTTAGTCTAATCAGCAGACATAATGTCTAATCAAAAAATTATTATTGTTTCAATGCAAGTTGGCAACTTGCAGAGTGAAGAGCTCTCAATCTTGGTGAGCTCGTAGTTCACATGGATGATTATTTCGCAATAGTGGCATGCTAATTCAAAGGGTTAATAATTAATTTGACCCTAAACTATAGTTAAAATATATTTAGGATATTTTTAATTTTTTCTTAACAATAATTTAAAAAATCTTAATAATAAATAAAAGATTACTAAAAGTAATAAAAACTCCAAAAATAAATTGAGAAAATTTGCAGAAAACACCTCTTTTCATCATTCTTCTGTATCATTAATCTCGTTCCCTTTTTTTTAGGGATTTTGAGAGAGAATCTGTTTTCACCTCAGGGCTTGCTTTTTTAAACTCAATTTCAAAGACCATTTATCTCTCTTTCTCAAAAAAACTAATTTTTTTTTTCTGAATCATATTGAGACGTCGAATATATGTTAGGCTCTGGTATCTAAGGCTGGGCAGTTTTGTTTTTTGTGTTGTCATTTTAGTTGGGGTGTGAACTGCGTGCCGTTGCTTCGATCCTTTGTTGTCTTGGTTAGTAGATTGAGCTTTTGTTTTACGTAAATTTTGAGTTTTAGCATATGTTTGGTTGCCTAGAAAATGGAGGATGATGCTATGGAAATTTTCTTTTGAGCAGTTGAGCAAAAGCTATGATAGTTTTCGGCTCTGTCAAACTATTTTCTATGCTAGTTTATTTGTGTTTATCGTTAAATTAGTTTCAGACATTTCTCACTTATTGTGGATTTGTGTTAGTTTTTCACATTTAGTAGTTGCTTTGGATTGAGTTTAAGCTTTCTCTCCCTAAACCCATAATAAAAAAAGTATAGAGATTAGGATGTTTTTGCTTTTTGCAAATTATCTCACTTTAATTTTAGAATTTTAAATAATTTTAAAAAATTCTAATTTATTTATTTATTTTTAAGATTTTTTAAATTTATTATTAAAAATTTTCAAAAAATATATTTTAGCTATGGATAAAGGGCCAAATTATTTATTAACCCTTTAAATTAGCATGCCATATCATCCCTTTAGCGGAAGTTAACGAATGTGTGATAAAAAATGTTGCAATTTGTTAATATTAGTAATAATTATGTAACTTTTAAATATTAAGTGGCTGATTCGTAATTTTAAATAAAATGTACGGATTATTGGTGTAATTTATCTTATTTTTATTACCCAATTTGAGTGGAAAGTTAAAAGAACAAAAAGTTAAAAAAATTAAAATGTAAAATATTTTTATTTTATTTATATTTTATATAAATTAATTTATAAAAAATAGTATAATTATAAAAGATAAATTTAATAAATTATTTCTTGGGTAAACTTCAAAATAGTCACTTCTATTTGCCTCAGGTTACATTTTAGTCATTTATGTTTGAAATGTTACATTTTAGTCACTACGTTATCGTATTGTAACATTTTAGTCATTAAGCCGTTAATTGACATTAATGGTGTAACGGTAAGTTAACGTAGCACGTTAAATCATCATTTCAAATGAAAATTTTAGGTTAAGTTCTACAATTGATTTCTATACTTTTTTTTTTATTTTGAGCAATTTAATTTTTTTCTTTTATATTCTTTTAACTTTTTTTTCTCTTTCTTTTTCTTTCTCTTTTAATTCTCCTCCTTTTTTCCTCCCTTCTTCATTTCTTTTAACATAGTTTTTCTATGTTTTCTATTTATTAAAACTATGATAGACAAGCTTGCCTGACTCGAAAAAATTAATTTATTCAAAAAAATAAAAGTATAGGGACTAGTTTTAAAAATAGAAAGCATAGGAAAACTACATTAAAAGGAATAAAGAAGGGAGGAAAACAGAGGGAGAAGCAGAAGAGAATGAAAAAAAAAAGTTAAAAGAACATAAAAAAAAATTAAATTTCTCAAAACAAAAAAAATATGGGGACCAATTGTATAAATTAACCTAAAATTTTTATTTAAAATGATGATTTAACGTGTCACGTCAACTTACTATTATACCGTCAATGGCAATTAACGGCTCAGTGACTAAAATATTATAATGCAATAACGTAAGTGATTAAAATATAACATTTCAAACATATGTGACTAAAATATAACCTAAGGTAAACAAAAATGATTATTTTAAAATTTGCCCTTATTTCTTTTGCTTTCTATCATTTAACCAAACAAAAATTAATTAAATTTAAATTTAACGATTTAAACAAAATAATATAGTAACTATTCTTTCCTGCACATTCTTTTCTTTTACTTTATATATATATATATATATATCTATATATGATTTGATTGCCAACAACTTGTCCTTCTAGGATTTGGAATTGGTCCACACCCTATTTATTGATAGTGATGTGTCGGAAAAATAAGTTATGAAAAACAAATATTTTACGTAGTTCAATTTTAAAATTATTCATAAAATAAATTTAACCAAATTTAATACACGTGTTTTAGGAGATTTGCAAGAAAATTTTAGATTTAGTGTTTAAATCTTTCTAACTTTTAAACGGACAATCTTTTTCACTTGAACAGTTGAATGTTTAGAGAATGAGCTATATTTAAAGAACTAGACACAAGATAAAAATCGAAACTTTCTAGTGTGGAAAATTGACTTTCTCTAGGAGAAATCTAAAATCGAAAAATTCAATCTAACAACTTGAATTATAATTATCAACTCCTTAACAATTATAATCTCACAAATTTAAACTCACAAAAAACCAAAAAAAAAAATAAATTTTATTTGAGTTGAACAAAATAACCTAAATAATTTTTCACTAAAATTCTGCAAAGTATCCTTGTATATATGTTTGTGTATTTCAATAGCCAGTAATCCAGATTTATAGAGAAAAACTACAATAGATCTACTAGAATAGGAAGGGGGAAACCTATATTTTACTAGAAAACCAAAGTTCTACTAGAACTCAAAAGAGGTGGGCGGCAAACACATTGAGAATCCTTGCCAGTGTGCCTCCCACTTGCCCATATACTGAGTTACTTCAGCCTTTTATGTATTGGAATTTTACCATAATAAAATCCATAAAAAAATAAATTTATTTTTTTTATTTAGTAAAAATGCAATGACTAGTCAATTTAATTTTTTACATTAGACTCGATTATTTAATTATATTCAATTAAATAATAAGTCAAAGAAATTAAATTAATTTCAAAGTCATCTCTTACTCCTTCGAGAAAATGCATTGAATACAAATAGTAATTCATGCAATCTATTTCTCATACATCATTTTCATTCATTCATCATAATGGTTCTTATTAGCAATCCAAACAAAGTTGTGTTGATCTAGCAGATAGGCCGATCAAACATGTACAAGTCATGCTTAAATAATTTGTAATTAAGTTTCGACTTTTTATCTATTAGTCACAAATTACCAAGTCATGGAGTCAATACACTAAAAATATCATGACTAATCTTCCCATTATATACAATTATGGAAGCAACTTAAATGTATGCTTTTATCCAATAACCTTGTCATTTGTGTGCTACTCTCATAGGATATCCTTAATCACTTTCGGTTCAATCTGTTCACCCAATTGTACAGGCCAATTTTGGGCCCTAAACCAAACAACCCAATTACCCTTTTTTTTACAATAGACCCAACAAGCTAAACCCAACAAATCCTTTAACCCATAACCCAACCTAACCCAATGACTAAAAACCCAACTAACCTACCCAAGACCCAGCAGAAACCCAAACCCTAAGCCCCACTTGCGCCGCAACACCCATACCCCTAAACCACTTGCGCGCCGCAACCACCCCCACCTACCCTCTGCGTCCCCCATGCCCCTGATCCGGCTACCTGCTCCATCGGCCATCTCCTGCACACAGTAGACAGAAAGGACAGTAATAATAGTAAATAAAATTGTAAAGGCTATAAAAGCTAGAAAAGAAAATGTAAAAAGGGTTGGTTTTTTTTCTTCCTTCCCTTTCGGCAATCAAAGAGGCAGAGAATACAAGAATATTCGGAAACCTTAATCAGACCACAACAATATATCGAAAAGGAATCAAGGTTTATTTTTATTTTACTTATTTTTTTCCTCGTTTCGTTTTTTCGAATTTGTGTATACATATAATCTATATTTCATACACAATCCATACACATATATATATATTAAACAAAAATAATAAAAAGAGAGGAAAATTACCTATTTTTTGAAAAATTCTACCATGCATGTACCTAACGGTGGCTTGCACGAGCCAACGGTGGTCCGGTGAGCGAATCCCCCACCGGAAATCGCACATGCCCAGAGCCCCCTAAACCCTTTCCCCTTTCTTTTTCCTAAAACTCAGCTGAAATGAAGTTAGAAAGGAAACTTAAATTTTATACTATTATTGAAACGACGCCGTTTTGCGTTAATGACCCAGGGCGTAGAACGACGTCGTTTTGCCCTGGGTCGGGTTGACCCGACCCATACCCGTTTAGGATCCGCGTGTTTTCAAAGGAGGGGCTAATTGCACTTTTAGCCCCTCCGCTTTTTATCACTTTGAAATTAGATTTTTTGCTATTTATAATTTAGCCCAATAATTTATTCCTCTCTTCGATTTAGTCCCTCTGCTGTTATGCTCTTTAAAATAGTTCGAAAAATTGCATTTTCGTTCCCCCTACATTTCACGCGTGTTCAAATAAGCCCTTCCTCTTCCTTTTTATTTCGAATTCGCCCCAAAATTTCATTTTTAATTCGAATTTAGTCCTTTCTTTTAAAAAAATTAAGTTGTTTTATATTATCTCTGTTGTTTTATTGGATTTTAAATGTCATTTATATTATATTTATTACTATATTTTATTAATATCATTATTATGTCTATTATCAATATTTTGTTATTACTATTATATGATATTTAATTACATATATATGTATATTTATTTTAAAATGTCTCATTTTTACTATTACCTAAATATATGTATTTATTATTATTATTATATTTATTATTAATATTATTGATTTTCACTTAGTATTTATATATGTGTCTACATGTACATATTTATGTAATGTACCAATGCTTCTCTTTTTCATATTATTATATTTTTTAATATACGTATATATTGTATATATTTATATATATTATATATATTCTTTTAATGTTATGTATTGTATATTTCTTTACTATTCATATATTTTCATGTTGTTGTATGTATTTTTATATTATTAGTTATGTATTTTTGTTATATATACTATTTCATGTATGTACTTTTTATATTATCCTTATTATTTGTATTGATGTTAGTATATGTTTTATTATATATGTATATATATCTTTAATATATATATATATATAAGCACATATTTATGTAACATTATTAATATGTGTTTTTCAACATTATTATTATGTATATATTATGTAAATATTTTAACATTATATTATATATGTATTTTTTATATATTACGTATATATATACCTTTAAATATTATATTTTTATATTATGTATATTTTTAAATACTGTGTTGTATATATATACATATATCCTTAGTACCACGTTACGTGTATATTATGTATATGCTTATCTTGTACCCCTATTATATTTATTATTTAATATCAATACATTTATTTTATCATATGTATATGTATATGTATACCCTTTTTTTATATTGCATTTTATATATATATGTATACATTATGTAGATATTTTATCCTTGCTAATTACGTATTTTTACTATCTCATGTTTATACTTCAAACACCATACATAGTATATTCTAACACTAATGCTATTATATATATGCATATTTTATACATATGCTCTAAATTATCTTCATGTGTATATATATTCATTGAATTATCTTTAATTCGATACTATTATCACATTTAATCTTGCATGCACGATTATTATTTTTAATATTATGGTTACGTTCGGTATAGCTTCAATATATAACGAGCCTTTTCATTTGGCTATCCTAATCAATTATGCTGGCATTATTTCGAAAATCATATTCTTGTTTGCTAGTTAATTTCAATAATCAAGGCAATGTATCGATTTAACATTAAGTCATCGAGTTCATCGCTATGTTGGGTGAACGTCAATTGACTCGTGTTAAAGCGATATACCCTTCTCAAAAGATTAGAATAAACCAAAATTTCTCATCTTTTTAATCGGATCGCGACTAAATTTTAATATTGAACTCGTATTTTTGAAAATCAAGACAACACATGTTTATGAGATACCAATTTTTGGGCGTCGCGAGGGTGCTAATACCTTCCTCGCGCGTAACCGACTCCCGAACCCTAATTTTTCTCTGGCTTTTAACGTAGACCTTAACTCGACCTTTTTCTCCTTTTTTTAAAAAAAGAAATCTAATAGGTGTCCGATCACACCTAGAAAAAAAATCGGAGGCGACTCCCTGTTTATTTTAAAAATCAAAATTTAAGTTTTCAAGTTTTCAACAGATCGCCACAATTAGCGACCCCCAAACTAAAATTTTCACGTCGCTACAGCTGGCGACTCCGCTGGGGACCGCATTTTTGAGAGTCGTGTTTGGAATTAAACTCGCGTTGTCAAAATTTTCAAAAGTTCCTTGTTCAAATCAACATTTAGTTGTGATCCCCGAATTTTTGTTTTCAAAAAATCATCATGCACTTTCATCGTGTTGTATATATTTTTTTTAACTTGTTCATCTGTTTGTTTTTCAGCTTTAAATCTTTATGGTTTTAGTTTTGGTTTAATTTTTAAATAAAACGTAAAGGTTTGTGAGTTTCTCCCCACATACCGTGCACTTGTATTTTGCATAACATGAGCTCTATACCCGGGCTCCGTCCGTTTAAGTGAAAGTAAACGCTAGCCTTCGTGAGTTAACTCGTCCCTCCGCACAGGCTAGTGAATACTTTCGGGTTACATATGACTTATGCTTTCATGAGTTAACTTGTCCCTCCGCATAAGCATAAGTAAATGTAATCCCTCGAATTGAACTCGTGAGCCTGTGATGGGCTATGACTGAGACTTCGTACTAATCTTAGTAGATGATAGTGCGGGCAATTCGAGTACCTATCTAGAACCAAAACCGCATATAGTGAACCATACGAGCCACCTAACTAGAGCCATGCCGAACCTCCGTCCGTTTAGTAGTCACCAAAATAAGTGCACGGGAGTAACGCCTCTTGCCTTTTGCATTTTTACTTTCTATACAAAGGGATTGGGCCTGTTTAAATAAGCTAGATCGGGAAGTTTGATTTTTTGAATTCTCCATGTTTTTCTGCCTGTATTAAATTACTAATCAAGTTTGTTTGTCTTTGCTTTATTGTTTTTCATCATGCATTATAGGCATCATATTAGAAAGGTGTTGACTAAAGATCGGTTGCCAAAAAACGGGTTTCTAATGGAAGAGTTAATTATACCAACAACCGAGAAAAATACCGTGGTCCGGGACTGGTATCTAAAAACTCAGAAAGAAAAAGGGGATAGTCTAGTGGAGGGATGTATTGCCAAATGCCCGAGCACGAATGTGATGAATGCTCGCCAAAACAACCTCGAAGACTTGGTTTGGATTTGGAATCAGTGGGACTCGGACACTAGGGGTATCTTCGCTGAGAGATATGGGGACATAGCCAACTTGATTGCTGCCAACATAGACGAGCATTTGATTCAAGCCATGATCAGATTTTGGGATCCGGCCTATCAGTGTTTTACTTTTAACCAGGAAGACATGACCCCAACTATAGAAGAGTACGCTGCTTTGCTCCATGTCGATAATGTACAATCCTATAAGATATATGTGAAGGAGCCCAAACCGATGACCTTTAAGAAAAAGTTAATGAGATTGACAGACATGACCGACACATGGGCCGAAAAATAAATAAAGAAGAAGAATAAAACCATTTGCATTCCATGGTCCTCTCTACGAGATTTGGTTCTGAACCATCCTGACATGCTGAAAAGGGTAAATTTATTCGCTTTGGCCATTTACGGTTTGGTCATTTTCCCGAAAGTTCTCGGACATCTTGAAGTTGTAGTAGTAGATTTCTTCGAAAGGTTAAAACAAGGAATCAACCCTGTCCCGACTATCCTAGCCGAGACCTTCAGATCCCTGAGTAGTTGTCGAAGGAAAGGGGAAGGACGGTTTATTGGATGCGCGCAGTTGCTCAATGTTTGGATTTTGAGCCACTTTTGGAAAGTAGAGCGCACACCGTTCCACATGTTTTCTAAAACATTCTCCCCGTTGGAAGCTTATCTCAAGAAAGAATGGCCAAAAGAAGTCACTGAGCAACATTGGGTTTCAGTTTTTCAGAACCTTCGCGCCGAGGATATAACGTGGAGAGCTCCGTGGATTCGCCCTTCAGTTCTGCTGTATCGAGTCGGAGATCAAGACTGGGTGCCACTACTCGGATTATGGGGAGGAGTTGGATATGCCCCACTATTAGTCCAAAGGCAATTTTCTTCACGACAATTCATACCCGCTACCGGAGGGCTAGCGCAGTCCGAGTTTGCTTTTACGGGTGAAGGATATATGAAGAGGGTCCGAGACACTGCGAAATCTTGGAAGAAAGTTAATCTAATGGAATTGGCCCTATATACTGATACCCTAACCCAAGATTACGACCTATGGAGGAAGCAACAGGTAAATAGTCAGCAAATCTTGTCAACAAACTACACTGTCCAGAATCCTTTCTCGGAGGAAATGCCGTTTGAGCTAGAGATGGCAAAACAGGAATTTGAACGAGAAAAAGACAAGATGTCTCGGGACCTTAGTGCCCTCCAAGAAGAAAACTACCAATTGAAGATCGATGTTCAGATTGAAAGATCCAGAACCGAGAAAGTGCAAAAAGAGGCTAAAGTCGTAAGAAATGACTTGAGAGACCTTCACCTGGAAAATAAGAAGTTAAGAGGCACAATAAAGAATAGTGGGCTAGGTAAGTCGTCGGCAGAATGGAAAGAAGAGATAAGCAACATCAAAGGTGGAATGGAATTTTAGAAAGGAAAAGCCAAGAAAGAAGAAGAAAAGGCTACGCGAGCTATGATGCAGCTAAGGAAAAAGAACGCCGAATGTGAAACTATGTCTGCTGAGGTAGTGACTAGTCGATCTAAACGCCAAGAGCTAAAAGAAAGGATACGGGATTTAGAAGGTATGCTGCAAGATCGTCAACAGCAACTAGATACTCTATTGAAAGATTTGGAAGAAAAGAGTAATCAATATAACAGAGACGTTCATGCTTACGAAGAGGGTCTCCAAGAAAAAGAAATGCAACTTAACTATTTGATCAATGAGATTCGTGGGGTAGCCATGCACGTGTTACAATTGTCAGATGAAGCGGAGGATCTCAGTTGCCAATTCCCGCCAAGCCAACGATCGAGCATATCGGAATTCTTAGAACGAGTAAAGAAATATGGCAATATAGCTAGGAAGTTTGTGTAATAGTTGAATAGGAAACGGCAAAATGTTTTGTAATAAACTCTTTTGATGAATGAAACGCCTAAATAGGGGCTATCTTGAAATCAACACCAATTTTTTGCATTCCTTTCATAACTAACATTTCGACATTCATGCATTCATTCATGCATTCATTCATCCATCACATATCCCATACTCGTGCGCTAAGGCTAGAATCATATAATTCGCAGTTGCAATACTTCAAATCTGGAACCGTGCCATTCGTATAAAACGCGCCGACAAGCTAGAGTAATGGAGGCTGAATTCAATGAGAGAATTGAAAGGATGGAAAGGGCTCAAAAGGAATTACAAGAGCAACTGGCCAAGTCGCAACAAGAGATAAGAGACCTAATGGTGAGATCTCGAGAGGAATCACTCGAGCAAAGAGATCAGATGGCCAAAATGATAGAGATGATGACAACTTTGGTCAAAGGAAAAGGACCCATGCAGAACCCCGATGGTATGGAACCTCAGTCAAGAATTCATAACGATCAGGATCCACTCTATCCCCCGGGATTTACTCCACCGCCCGCATATACAACACAAAGAGGGTATACTCAAGGGGAACCCACAGGCTTAGAACAATGACCTATGCCACCTACTCCACCCACTAATCTAGGGTAGGGAATATTCGCGTCGAACCCAGGGGCTAGTCTTGCTGATCCACTAGTTCCAGATCTGGACGACCCAGCCGAGGTAGCCAAGTTGAAATTGGATAATCATGACGCAAAATATAGGAGTCTAGAGGAAAGACTCAAAGCGATAGAAGGCACTGAGGTCTTCTCCGTACTAGGTGCCAAAGAACTCAGTTTGGTGCCCGATCTAATCTTGCCGCCGAAATTCAAAGTGCCTGATTTTGAAAAGTATGATGGGACAAGGTGCCCAAAAGCACATCTCATTATGTTCTGTCGAAAAATGACCGGTTATGTGAACGAGGATAAACTACTCATACATTGCTTTCAAGATAGTCTAACAGGGTCAGCTCTTCGGTGGTACAACCAACTCAGTAGAGAAAAGATTCGATCCTGGAAGGACTTGGCGTCAAGATTCTCATGAAAGCAAATACAAGCATGTGTCAGATATGGTGCCAGATCGGATGACCTTGTAAATGATGGAGAAAAAGCCGTCAGAGACCTTTAGACAGTATGCGCAGAGATAGAGGGACGTCTCAGCCCAAGTGGAACCCCCACTAACAAAAACGGAGATAACCGTTCTCTTTATCAACACCTTAAAGGCGCCGTTTTATGACAAACTAGTGGGAAGTGCCACGAAGGAGTTTGCGAATATTGTAATATCTGGTGAGCTCATAGAGAATGCCGTCAAGAGCGGTAGAATGGAAGGTTCAGAAGGTTCAAAAAGGGCAGCGCCTATGAAGAAGAAAGAACCAGAAGCCCACATAGTGGGAATGGGAAACCGTTATGCCTCTAATCTATATCCAAACTAACCCCGACCTCGAAATTATCCACCTCCAAATTTTTATTATCCCCCTCAAACCCCTTATTACCAAGCACCACCTCCTTCCTATCCCGTTTACGCCACGAACAGCCAAAGACCCGTTACCACTTTCCCACAGAACACGGTGCCCGCTCAAAGCCAAACCAGAAACGAACCAAGACCAGCAAGGCCTAATCCCGAGAGACCGCAGTTTACTCCTATCCCTGTGTCATATGGGGAACTATACCCGAAGCTCTTGGAGAAACAATTAATATCTCCCCATTATATGGCACCCCTTAAACCTCTATACCCAAAATGGTACGATCCAAACGCTAGTTGTGCATACCATGCGGGGAACCAGGGGCATTCTACTGAGAACTGTCTTGCTTTCAAAAGGAGAGTTCAAGGGCTCATTGACGCGGGCATCTTGAGATTTGATGGTACTGGCGGTACGGCCGGGAATCCATTCCCAAACCACACCGAAGGGAATGTAAGTATAGTAGGAGAGGAAGATAAACAACAAAGTAGAAGATGGGTTTCTGAAATAAAAACACCTCTGCAGAAAATCTGGGAGGTACTAGTTGAAAAAGGGTTGCTCTGTCGTCTTAATTGAGCATTCGAAGGAAAAGATGCTAAAGGTCAAATTTTTTGCAAGCTCCATGGTATCGGGGGGCATGACATTCAGTCTTGCGATGAGTTCAGAAGATTACTACAAAATATGATGGATAATAGGGAGATCGGGATTTTTTGTAAAGCCAAAGAGGCCGATAGTGGAGAAATATTTGCCTCTGACGATCAATCATCAGGTTTCCCGTATAGCACCGACCGACCGTTAATAATTTATTATGACGCGAAGAAGGAGCCGATAAAACCAAAAGTGATAATCGAAGTACCATCTCCTTTCCCTTATAAGGATAATAAAACAGTACCGTGGAGGTATGATGTCAACATCGTCACACCTGAAGGTGGAAAGTCCAAAGCAATAACTGAAGATGTTGGGGAAGTAGGCCATTTTACTCGCAGTGGGCGTTGTTATTCCAAAGAGATTGAACCGGTAAAGAAAAGTAGTGACTTGAAGCAAAAAGGGAAAGCAGTGATGCATGAAGTCGAAGTTGAGCAAGAAATTCCACCCGTGCAAGAAACCAAAAAGCCTGTGAATGAGGAAGAAGCTCAGGAATTCTTAAAATTTATCAAGCACAGTGAGTATAGTGTGGTGGAACAATTGAGCAAGCAGCCGGCACGAATCTCAGTTCTATCTCTACTATTAAATTCAGAGCCACACCGGAATGCTTTATTGAAGGTGTTAAATCAAGCTTATGTGGTTAACAACATATCTGTTGAAAAGCTTGATAGGTGGGTAAATAATCTGAATGCGGACAATTTTATCTCTTTTAGTGATGATGAGATACCGTCAAATGGTAGAGGCTCGGTGAAAGCGCTACATATCACGACTCACTGCAAGGGCTACATAATACTGAACGTGCTTATCGATAATGGGTCGGCACTAAATGTTATGCCATTAGCCACGCTCTCTAGAATTCCGATGGATCTGTCCTATTTAAGGCCCTGTCATTCCACAGTAAGGGCATTTGACGGGACAAGGCGAGAAGTTATGGGAAAGATTGAGATCCCTCTAGAAGTGGGCCCTTATATATATGATGTCGAATTCCAAGTCATGGACATTACACCCTCGTATAACTTCCTTTTGGGAAGACCCTGGATCCATTCTGCTGGAGCAGTCCCATCATCCCTCCATCAAAAGGTGAAATTTATCATGGACGGTTGTTTGGTCACTGTCGAGGGAGAAGAAGACATTGTCGCATCTGTCTCTGCCGATGCACCGTACTTGGAAGTGAACAAAGACGCATTGGAATGTTCCTTCCGATCCCTTGAATTTGTCAATGCCATTTTTGTTGTTGAGGGAAACAGAATTCCGGTGCCAAAACTGTCAAGAAATACTAGAATGAGTGTCAAATTGACCGTAGGAAGGGGAGCTCGAGCAAGAAGAGGTTTAGGCAGATATCTGGAAGGAATAGTCAGGGCTTTAAAGCCAGTGCACCATAAGGCCCGATACGATTTGGGGTTCCAGCCTGACATGCGTCAAAGAAGAAGACAGTGGAAGAATGATCAGGAAAGAAGGATTGCAAGAACTTTGGGCCGAGAACCAGAATGGGAACCAATAGAGTACCCTCCTTTGTCAAAAACATTTACATCTGTGGGAATGATGTACCCTGGACAAGATGGCTCACGAAACACGCTGTGGTTAATTGAAAAGGGTCTTCAAAATGTCAGTATAAATGTTATTGACAAAGGGGCTGATGCGAGTAAAGACGTCTCAAGGATACGCCCTTGTCCCCCTGGTTTCATGTTGAACAATTGGACTGCCGAGGAGCTTCTTGTATTTTATAAGTCTTCAGAGTAATGCTAAACATTAACCTTCTATTGTGTCCTTAGATATAATAGAATCATTTTGTAAGAGCGTGCATTCACTCTTTATCATTCAAATGAATATCAATGAAGATGCATTTTGTCACGTTTTTTTCGCATTATCGCTAATTTCATAATCATTTTCTCATTTCATAGCCTATACTCACATTTGCCTCATTGCCATGACATGACCTTTCTTTTGTTGGTTTCAATACCTGGATGCCCCTCTATAGTTTCCTTTTCCATTCAACTTTCAGGTGCTCAGATATTGACGACATGAATAAGCCATTCATTGAATCTTGAAATTGATTTTGAGAAGGTTTGTTTGCTTAGGAGAATTTGAAGTCAAGAAGAAAATCTTCAAGATTACGCCTCGCCTCTCCGAATTGTTAAGAATGGTAGAACAAGAGGATAAACAGATTTTGCCTCATTAAGAATCTGTGGAAACAATAAATTTGGGCACTGAAGAAAGGAAACAAGAAGTGAAGATTGGGACTTCTATTTCGGAGAGCACCAGGCATAATTTGATCGCTTTACTCCGCGAGTACAAAGATGTTTTCGCATGGTCATACCAGGATATGCCAGGGCTAGATGAAGATTTAGTGGTCCATAAGCTCCCATTAAAGCCAGAATGCAAGCCCATCCAGCAAAAATTAAGACGGATGAGACCCGAAATGCTATTGAAAATAAAAGAGGAAGTCAAGAAGCAATTTGATGCTGGCTTCCTACAAGCCTCCAAATATCCAGAATGGGTGGCTAACATAGTCCCGGTACCAAAGAAAGATGGCAAAGTACGAATGTGCGTGGATTACCGTGACCTAAATCGAGCAAGCCCAAAAGATAATTTTCCCTTGTCACATATCGATACGTTGGTGGACAACACAGCAAAACATTCATTGTTTTCTTTCATGGATGGATTCTCAGGGTATAATCAGATCAAGATAGCCCCTGAGGATATGGAGAAAACTACCTTCATAACAATGTGGGGAACGTTCTGCTATAAGGTGACTCGGGTTAAAGAATGCTGGGACAACATATCAGAGGGCTATGGTGATGTTATTCCATGACATGATGCATAAAGAAATAGAGGTATACGTCGACGATATGATTGCTAAATCTCGAGGAGAAGAAGAGCATGTAGTGAATCTCAAGAAGTTGTTCGAAAGGCTGAGAAAGTTTCAGTTAAAACTTAATCCAGCCAAATGTACGTTCGGGGCTACCTCAGGAAAGTTGCTAGGCTTCATTGTCAGTAAAAGAGGTATCGAGGTTGATCCAGATAAAATAAAAGCCATTCAAGAGTTACCACCTCCACACACGTAAAAAGAAGTTAGAGCATTTTTAGGGAGATTAAACTACATCGCCCGATTTATCGCTCAACTTACTAACCAATGCGATCCAATCTTTCGGCTTCTTCGAAAACATAACCCGGGAGAATGGAATGAGGAATGCCAGATGGCCTTTGATAAGATAAAGCAATATTTGTCTAGTCCTCCAGTGGTAGTACCGTCAACTCTGGGAAAACCATTGATTTTGTATTTGACTGTGTTCGAAAATTCAATGGGTTGTGTACTGGGGCAACACGACGAGTCAGGAAAGAAAGAAAAGGTGATTTACTACCTCAGCAAAAAGTTCACTGAATATGAGGCAAAGTATTCGTCCATCGAAAAATTTTGTTACGCTCTGGTTTGGGTAGCTCGGAGACTCAGACAATACATGTTGTACCACACGACATGGTTGATATCAAAGCTGGACCCGATAAAATACATGATGGAATCACCGGCATATCAGGTAGAATGGCACGACGGCAGATCCTCCTTTCGGAATATGACATTGCTTATGTGAGTCAGAAGTCGATAAAAGGGAGCGCAATAGCCAATTTCCTAGCGACTCGAACGACAGAAGAATATGAGCCTTTAAGATTCAATTTCCCAGACGAAGACTTAATTTGCATCACAGAAATAGAATCCGAGTCATCAAAAGAGAAGTCATGGAAGATGTGCTTTGATGGTGCGTCGAATGCTTTAGGGCATGGAATCGGAGCAATCCTGATATCACCAGATGGGAATCATTATCCGTTCACTGCAAGATTGAACTTCTTCTGTACCAATAATATAGCAGAATATGAGGCTTGTATCATGGGGCTTCGCGCAGCTATTGAACGAAACATCGAAATCTTAAAGGTGTATGGGGACTCAGCCCTAGTGGTTTACCAAATTCGTGGTGAGTGGGAGGTGAGGAACCCAAAATTGATTAAGTACAGTGATTTAGTGGCTGAATTGATCAAGGAATTCAAAGAAATAACTTTTCATTATTTCCCACGAGAAGAAAACCAATTAGCTGATGCCCTAGCCACTTTGGCTTCAATGTTCAAAGCAAGTAAAGAAGCAAAAATAATGCCCCTCAAAATGAGCATATACGAGGTCCCTACACACTATTGTAGCATTGAAAAAGAAACAGACGGGCGTCCATGGTTCCATGATGTCCTAGAATATATCAAGAATCAAAGGTATCCCGAACAAGCAAATGAGAACGACAAAAGAACGATCAGAAGAATGGCAGCGGGATTTGTTCTTAATGGGGATATCCTGTACAAAATAGGAAAGGATCAGATGCTCTTGAGATGTGTGGATGATGTTGAAGCTAGGAAAACACTTGCAGAGGTCCATGAGGGAATTTGCGGAACACATGCCAATGGTTTCAATATGGCCAGAAAGATCATGAGACTCAGTTATTATTGGCTGACAATGGAAAGTGACTGCATCAATTTTGCCAGAAAATGCCACAAATATCAAATCTACGGCGATAAAATTCATGTAGCCCCTTCGCCCCTTCACGTCATGACTTCTCCGTGGCCTTTTTCTATGTGGGGCATGGATGTTATAGGGCCTATTTCTCCAAAAGCTTCAAACGGACATCGATTCATTTTTGTGGTTATCGATTACTTCACAAAATGGATAGAAGTCGCTTCGTTTGCCAATGTGACAAAGACTGCCGTTTGCAGGTTTTTGAAAAAGGATATTATTTGCCGATATGGTCTGCCTGAAAGAATCATTTCGGATAACGCCATGAATCTGAACAATAAGATGATGAAGGAAGTGTGTGAGCAATTCCAAATAAAGCATCATAATTCCTCGCCCTATCGCCCAAAGATGAACAGGGCTGTTGAAGCAGCCAACAAAAATATTAAGAGGATCATTGGGAAAATGACTGAGACATATAAAAATTGGCACGAGAAGCTACCATTTGCTTTGTTTGCATATCGCACATCTGTGCGAACATCTACGGGAGCAACTCCTTTCTCTCTAGTATATGGAATGGAAGCTGTGCTACCTATCGAGGTTGAGATCCCCTCTCTGCGAGTCTTAATGGAATTAAAATTGGAAGAAGCAGAATGGGTTCGAGTTCGATATGATCAGTTGAACCTCATCGAAGAAAAACGTCTAAGGGCAATTTGCCACGGGCAGATGTACCAGAAGAGAATGATCGCAACCCATGATAAGAAGGTACGACCAAGAGAATTCCATGAAGGAGAACTCGTGCTGAGAAAGATTCTCCCAATACAAAAAGACCTGCGAGGAAAATGGGCACCAGATTGGGAAGGACCATACGTTGTAAAGAAGGCATTCTCAGGTGGAGCTTTGATCCTTACCGAGATGGATACCGAATCCGGTAAACTCAGATGCTGTGAAGAAATATTATGCTTAAAAAAGAAAATCAAGATGAAAACTCGAAAAGGGCATCTTAAAAAAAAAAAGGATCAAGGTGAAAACCCGAAATGGGCGCTTTGATTAAACACAAAAGATTAGGATGAAAACCTGAGAGGGCGTCCTAATGAAATAAACTTGGCGGTCGAACGATGGGTCAAACAATAAGACTACAGTATTTGAACCATCTCTGAAAGCTTGAAATCTTCTACGCAAGAGGCCATGCTCGAAAAGATTATTGATTGAGGAACGTGGAAGAGTTCATGTGTTGAATATCTAGAGCATTTGTATTCATTGAATGCGACCCTTTTTTCTCTTGTTGACACTTTTTACTATTCTTGATTACCTTTGAAATAAATAAATGTGAGGTATCCTTTTTATCCCTACCTGACCTTTTCATGCATCTCATTATGTGTTTATTTACATGATAAATAGCGAAATGACATACTCTAAACAAAAGAGATGTTAGGCATTACTTGGATGAAAATTTGATAAGCACAAGAGTCTTAAAGCAAGAACAAAGCTCAACCAGGGGCAAAAAGAGGGAAATCGGAGAAACGTCGATTACTCGTGAAGTTTGAAAACGGGTACGAGGCCTGAGGAAAAAGTCGAGAATCAAAGGAATGAATGCAGATCCTCAACAATCGTGGCAAAAGGGACATACGACAAACATGCTTAAGGATCACTGCATAATCATGTAGGCATAAAGGCATTTAAGACAAACATGTGCATATCATGATAACATCATGCATGGCATATAACAGGTACTCCAGTAGAACAAGAAATCTGGAATGAGAGTCGCATTGAATCAAGGGAAAAGACACATAAGGACAGGTTTTGGCATTTTGATGTTTTAATTCATGCTTTTCAAGGAAAATCAACTCATATTGCGAGAAATGAGTTGAGCCTCAGGACACGCTGAGGTATTTTTAATTTCAGTTTTCAATTTATGTTTCAAAAATCAACTCATATTACGAGAGCTGAGTTGAGCCTCAAGACACGTTGAGGTATTTTCAATTTATGTTTCAAAAATCAACTTATATTGCGAGAGGGGAGTTGAGCCTCAAGACACGTTGAGGTAATTTCAATTTATGTTCCAAAAATCAACTCATATTGTGAGAAGTGAGTTGAGCCTCGGGGCACGCTGAGGTATTTTCAATTTCTGCTCTTCAATTCATGCTTTTCAAAAAAAATCAACTCATATTGCGAGAGGTGAGTTGAGCCTTCTAATTTCTGTTTTTCAAAAAAAATCAACTCATATTGCGAGAGGTGAGTTGAGCCTTCAAATTTTAATTTCTATAATTCAACTCATATTGCAAGGGGTGAGTTGGGCCTCGACTCGCATGCTGAGGTATTTTTAATTTTCGTTTTTAATTTCTGTTTGTCAAAAATCAACTCATATTGCGAGAGATGAGTTGAGCCTTGGCTCACGTGCTGAGCTATTTTCAATTTCTGTGTTTCAAATTCTGTTCGTCAAAAAATTAACTTATATTGCGAGAGGTGAGTTGAGCCTTGGGTCACATGCCGAGGTATTTTCAAATTTTGTTGTTCAAATTCTGTTTTTAATTTTTACTTTTCCAAAACCAACTCATATTGCGAGAAGTGAGTTGAGCCTCGGGGCACGCTGAGGTATTTTCAATTTCTGTTTTTCAAAAATCAACTCATATTGCGAGAAGTGAGTTGAGCCTCAGGACACGATGAGGTAATTTCAATTTCTGTTTTTCAAAAATCAACTCATATTGCAAGAAGTGAGTTGAGCCTCGGGGCACGCTGAGGTATTTTCAATTTCTGCTTTTCAATTCCTGCTTTTCAAAAAAAAAAGTTCAAATCAACTCATATTGTGAGAGGTGAGTTGAGCCTTGTGTCACATGCCGAGGTATTTTCAAATTCTGCTGTTCAAACTCTGTTTTTTCATTTCTACTTTGCAAGAATCAACTTATATTGCGAGAGTTAAATTGAGCCTTTTAATTTTTGTTTTTCAAAAATCAACTCATATTGCGAGAGGTGAGTTGAGCCTTTTAATTTCTATTCTTCAACTCATATTGCGAGAGGTGAGTTGAGCCCTTTTAATTTCTGTTTTTCAAAATCTACTTTGCAAATTAAATTTCAAAAAGACCAACTCATATTGCGAGAGTTGAGCTCAAGATCACACGCCGAGTAAAGAATAAAGATGAAAGTTGATTGAAGACACCAGATTTGACTCCCTAAAGTTACAGTGAAGCTGATCGAGAATACCAGATCTTGCAGAAAAGACCACAAACCACATCTGACTGAAGCAATAGAAGAGCAGATTGAAGCTGTAGATTTTATCTTTCTGAAGCTACAAGTGAAGCAGATCGAAACCACAAATCTCATATCACATTGAAGAAGATTGAAGTTACAAGGCATATATCAGAAGATGCAGTGGATTGAACCAAAGCTACAAGATATGATGGACTGGAAGGAGACTGTCTGAGCAAGAAGAGCACCAATGAAGTCAAGATTCAACATGACGGGGCAAAATTGGCCTTTCATTATGTCTTTGCTCTATTCCCGTTACACGACAATGAGCAAAGAGGGGCAGCTGTACAGGCCAATTTTGGGCCCTAAACCAAACAACCCAATTACCCTTTTTTTTACAACAGACCCAACAAGCTAAATCCAACAAATCCTTTAACCCATAACCCAACCTAACCCAATGACTAAAAACCCAACTAACCTACCCAAGACCCAGCAGAAACCCAAACCCTAAGCCCCACTTGCGCCGCAACACCCATACCCCTAAACCACTTGCGCGCCGCAACCACCCCCACCTACCCTCTGCGTCCCCCATGCCCCTGACCTCGGCTACCTGCTCCATCGGCCATCTCCTGCACACAGTAGACAGAAAGGACAGTAATAATAGTAAATAAAATTGTAAAGGCCATAAAAGCCAGAAAAGAAAATGTAAAAAGGGTTGGTTTTTTTTTCTTCCTTCCCTTTCGGCAATCAAAGAGGTAGAGAATACAAGAATATTCGGAAACCTTAATCAGACCACAACAATATATCGAAAAGGAATCAAGGTTTATTTTTATTTTACTTATTTTTTTCCTCGTTTCGTTTTGTCGAATTTGTGTATACATATAATCTATATTTCATACACAATCCATACACATATATATATTAAACAAAAATAATAAAAAGAGAGGAAAATTACCTATTTTTTTGAAATTCCGGCCACCGTGCACGGTGGCCGGCGCCGGAGCCAACGGTGGTCCGGTGAGCGAATCCCCCACCGGAAATCGCACATGCCCAGAGCCCCCTAAACCCTTTCCCCTTTCTTTTTCCTAAAACTCAGCTGAAATGAAGTTAGAAAGGAAACTTAAATTTTATACTATTATTGAAACGACGCCGTTTTGCATTAATGACCCAGGGCGTAGAACGACGTCGTTTTGCCCTGGGTCGGGTTGACCCGACCCATACCCGCTTAGGATCCACGTGTTTTCAAAGGAGGGGCTAATTGCACTTTTAGCCCCTCCGCTTTTTATCACTTTGAAATTAGATTTTTTGCTATTTATAATTTAGCCCAATAATTTATTCCTCTCTTCGATTTAGTCCCTCTGCTGTTATGCGCTTTAAAATAGTTTGAAAAATTGCATTTTCGTTCCCCCTACGTTTCACGTGTGTTCAAATAAGCCCTTCCTCTTTCTTTTTATTTCGAATTCGCCCCAAAGTTTCATTTTTAATTCGAATTTAGTCCTTTTTTTAAAAAAATTAAGTTGTTTTATATTATCTCTGTTGTTTTATTGGATTTTAAATGTCATTTATATTATATTTATTACTATATTTTATTAATATCATTATTATGTCTATTATCAATATTTTGTTATTACTATTATATGATATTTCATTACATATATATGTATATTTATTTTAAAATGTCTCATTTTTACTATTACCTAAATATATGTATTTATTATTATTATTATACTTATTATTAATATTATTGATTTTCACTTAGTATTTATATATGTGTCTACATGTACATATTTATGTAATGTACCAATGCTTCTCTTTTTCATATTATTATATTTTTAATATACGTATATATTGTATATATTTATATATATTATATATATTCTTTTAATGTTATGTATTGTATATTTCTTTACTATTCATATATTTTCATGTTGTTGTATGTATTTTTTATATTATTAGTTATGTATTTTTTGTTATATATACTATTTCATGTATGTACTTTTTTATATTATCCTTATTATTTGTATTGATGTTAGTATATGTTTTATTATATATGTATATATATCTTTAATATATATATATATAAGCACATATTTATGTAACATTATTAATATGTGTTTTTCAACATTATTATTATGTATATATTATGTAAATATTTTAACATTATATTATATATGTATTTTTTATATATTACGTATATATATACCTTTAAATATTATATTTTTATATTATGTATATTTTTAAATACTGTGTTGTATATATATACATATATCCTTAGTACCACGTTACGTGTATATTATGTATATGCTTATCTTGTACCCCTATTATATTTATTATTTAATATCAATACATTTATTTTATCATATGTATATGTATATGTATACCCTTTTTTTTATATTGCATTTTATATATATATGTATACATTATGTGGATATTTTATCCTTGCTAATTACGTATTTTTACTATCTCATGTTTATACTTCAAACACCATACATAGTATATTCTAACACTAATGCTATTATATATATGCATATTTTATATATATGCTCTAAATTATCTTCATGTGTATATATATTCATTGAATTATCTTTAATTCGATACTATTATCACATTTAATCTTGCATGCACGGTTATTATTTTTAATATTATGGTTACATTCGGTATAGCTTCAATATATAACGAGCCTTTTCATTTGGCTATCATAATCAATTATGTCTTGCTTTATTTCGAAAATCATATTCTTGTTTTGCTAGTTAATTTCAATAATCAAGGCAATGTACCAATTTAACATTAAGTCATCGAGTTCATCGCTATGTTAGGCGAACGTCAATTGACTCGTGTTAAAGCGATATACCCTTCTCAAAAGAATAGAATAAACCAAAATTTCTCATCTTTTTAATCGGATCGTGACTAAATTTTAATATTGAACTCGTATTTTTGAAAATCAAGACAACACATGTTTATGAGATACCAATTTTTGGGCGTCGCGAGGGTGCTAATACCTTCCTCGCGCGTAACCGACTCCCGAACCCTAATTTTTCTCTGGCTTTTAACGTAGACCTTAACTCGACCTTTTTCTCGTTTTTTTAAAAAAAGAAATCTAATAGGTGTCCGATCACACCTAAAAAAAAATCGGTGGTGACTCCCTGTTTATTTTAAAAATCAAAATTTAAGTTTTCAAGTTTTCAACAGATCGCCACAATTAGCGACCCCGAAACTAAAATTTTCACGTCGCTACACCAATTTGATCTTTTTTTTATTCATGGTCACCATTTTAATGTCCACGATGAAAAATATCATTGCTAACAAATAGTAATGATAAGTATTTGTCTCTAACGAATGACCCATGGTAACATTCTTTTTTCATAATTCATGCAATGGTATTGAAAACATAGTATTTACTCTTTAACCGAGTTATGAATTCTACTATTGTAAGTGAAGTTATTTTATACATAAGTTATATACTCAAGACATGGTTAGTCACTCATGATTTAGGTAAGCAACACTATGAACATCACAAGTGAATAAATTCATAAATTGATCTAAGATAAATTCTACTTGTGTAACAACTCATTTTTCAATGGTACCGAAAACAGTGGTTTCAAAACCCTGTATTCTGACAATCGAGTCAGTAAATATTAAATATTAATATTTATAAGTTAAATATAATGTATATTTAATTTGATTTGTTAAATTTTGTTAATTGGACAAATGGTCAAAGGACAAGTGGTTTGACCTTTAAGTCAGTTATTTTAAAAAGTGAGGTATCGAGAGTTCGTTTCTATAAATCGAGTCATTAAACATTTCCATTGAATATTTACAAAGATATTATATAGGTGAAATGAAATTTGGTCCAAGAATTTTAGTGTTTTGTTATTTAATTAAGGTATAAGGACTAAATCATGAAAATCGTAAGAGTTTATATATATTGATTTTTGAAAACTAAAAGATTTAATTAATAATTATTTAAGGTCTAATGTGACAATTTACCGCCTTTTAAATGTTTTGTACAGTTAGTTCTTATTTTCACTTAATTATTTTATATTAAATCATGTTATAATAATATTAATAATGGTTAAAATAATAAAACATAAACATCGTCGTCTTTAGACTTTCCACCGAAAAGAGAAACATTAGAACACCATTGTTGAAGCTCTAAGGTTTTGCCAACTTGTGTCCTTGTAAGCTAATATTTATGTTTTTTTTTTTTTTGTAATTTTTATATTTTTAAAATCGTTGTAACTTAATCTAGCTAGCTCAAGGACTATTTCATAAAATTGTTAAAGGTTTTAAAAGTTTCCATTAGTGAGTTATGGAAGTTCTTGATGTTTACTGGTAGATTTGTAAACTTGGTTTTTAAAATAAGATTAATTTGTAAAGTGATTTTTGTTAGTTTTGAGTTTAGGGACTAAAATTAAAGTATGTCAACTTTAGCATGAAATTTCTGTAATTTTAAATGATTGAGAACTGTATAGGGATGAGTATGTAATCGGATTGAAATTATGGGTTTAAATGTGAAAGTTATAAGGGTTTCGGTTTTAAGGAATAAATTGAATAAAATGTAAAAGTTTAGGAAAATTCTTTAAAATAAAATTAATAGGTCATATGCATGAATTTGAGTGTTATAAGGTATATGGAATTGATATTTTGAACTTAATAAGGTGAGAAAGGATTAAGCATCTAATATTAAGCCTTGTATTCTTGAAAAATATGATTCATGTGAGATACTGAATGATAATGACCTGGTTTTGATATGTGTTCTAAAAACGTGGAAGTGCTCCTGTATTGTAAATGTTTTGAATCTTGTATAAATACTAGTTTGAACGTAGTAAACGATTAGGATATGATTGGTATGCCAATAGGGTTAGTTGCACGCTTATTTTGTTTGCATTTTGGTGCCTCTGTTTGCACTATGGTGCCCTTGTATGCACATTTGTGCCCTTGTTCAAACACTATAACAATTAAAAATCTATCTTAAAAGTTTTATTTCCACTTATCTTAAAAAGTGAAATTTTTTTTTTAGAAATACCCGACTAGAATTTATTCAAAATAAAAGTAACACAATCAAAATAAAGAGACCAAGTTCAAACTTGAGCAGATCCTAAACCAACCCAAAATGCAAACAAACGCATCTTGGCCAACTATTACGAAACGAAAGCCCAAAAAAAAATTCTAGTCAAATACACCAACTGACACACACTCCCGAAATATTCTCAACCTTATCACCTAAGACGGTTTAGTTTCCAAAAGCTAGCAACTTTTCTAAATAAAACCCTATCAATTGTCATTATCCCTTCCAGAACATTCTCACAGCATCTACCCCCAGTCAGGTTCTCTTAATCTTTTTCTTCCTATGGCTTCAACGACGAAATCTGGTACTCCTCCATCCAGGTAATCTTCCCTATCCCTTTTCAAATTTAGTGGCCAAACAATGTGTAAGAGCATTCATAGATCTGGGTACATGCTTGAACCAGATCCTTTGAAATCCTTTTTTTATCTGTTGAATGTTTCGAATGATAGCTCCTATTTCTGATTTGTCTTGAAGATCTGTCTGGCATTTTTTTTATTGTCCTTGCATCACCCTCTACTATCACTGCTTGGAGCCTTAACTGCAGTCCTAATAACAACACTTGGAGACATGCAAAAACCTCCACTGTAAAAAGGGACGCAACCGCCGTGTGGAGAATCATTTTGGAGGCAACAATCTCACCCAATGCGTTTCTAACAACAACTCCCAAACCTAGTCTGGCTTGTGTTTGATTGAAGGAAGCATCAAATATAACACCCCTAACCTGTATCCGATGCCAAAATAGGGTTACAGAGCATTACCAAACTTATAACTTATACTATCAAATATTTCATAATCAATTATCATTCAAATCATAAACATTCATATGGTCCCTAATACGAGCCCTTAAGGCCCAAAACAAACATTAAAAGTGGTTCGGGACTAAATCGAGTACTTAAAGCATTTTTAGAAAAACATGGAAAATTTTCAAAGCACAGGGGACACACGTCTGTGTGGCCAGGCCGTGTGGGCATTTGAAATGGGATCACATGGTCGTGTCCCAGCCCATGTTTGACCCCGTGTCACTCACTGACTTGGGTCACACGACCAAGCCACACATCCGTGTGCCAGGCCGTGTACCCTTTGAAATGGCCTCACACGCCTGTGTGCCAAGCCATGTGCTAGGCCATGTGAAAACCGGAGGGTATACTAACTTACGCCACACGGCCAACCCACACGCTCGTGTGCTAGGCCGTGAGAAGCTACTGACTTGGTTTCTAAATAAGTATCAGGGGACACACGGCCGTGTCACTTGACCGTGTGTCACACACGCCCGTGTCTCTACCCGTGTGGACAAAAATAGGCTATTTTCTAAGCTATTTTTCTCACCCAAATGATGCCAACCTAAGCTCAACAATGCACATACAACCATGGCATAAATAAGCACTTAAAGCCAACCAATATCAATACTATATCATGTACTATCCACACATTCAACATGATATACATAAGCACATACCAATGATCACTTTACAACATACCAAATATACCTCAAAAGTATACCTAACTAGTCAAACTCACTTGTTAGACTTTGTGCCTAATTCAACATGCATACCACATCTCAAATTCAATCATTTAGTACTCAAACTACCAATACATAACCAAGGCATTCACCAAGCAACTATACACCACATACTGAAAGATTATTTATACATATTTACATAACCAAGTATACCAAAAAAAGCCAAATCACATGGCTAAATACATAACCAAAACAACATGAGACATATAGGCCACATTAGCCAAAATACCTATACATACCGTTTAACCCAAAATGTAAAGTCTAAAGTACCAAAATAGAGTTTGATAATGTGACGAAAATCTCCGACGACTTCCGAACCAAGCGAGCTTCCGAATCATTATAAACACAGAAATTAAAACTAAGTAAGCAATTAAGCTTAGTAAGTTCGTATAGCTAATACATACAACTTACCAAATCATCCACAATTTAGTTAAGCATAATTAAAACATAGGTAAATTCCCATTTGGCCTAAAGCCTAACACATAATCACAATTATGTTAGTTATGTATAAATACATCAACTATGAATTACTTCTCGTATTTCACATAAATACCTGTATTGATTCATATCAACTCGTATAACCTTGTATCATCATCTGTGCCCATTAAACCATTTGGAATACTATCGGATACTCGGGTATCTCACACACTAAGTGTCAATACGTGGTCAAAACCACCTCTATCTCATATCTCATATATATGCTTACTCTCGAGCTATCACTGGGTCTACTCACACAAGCTTTCAGTCAAGACGTAGCTACACGGTACTGCTCATACAAGTTGTAAAGTAACCACAGCACATGCCGAAAACTCAGCCACCGGTAGGACGTACGAGACCAGCACTCAAAACACAGTAACCCCTAATGACATGTCATTTGTATCCTATCTATTCCTAAGGTTCAACCGGGATCCATATATCGTCAAAACTTCGTCGAATATTTCCGTGGAGTTGTATCATCACAATTACAATAATAAAGCATTTAAAACACATTTAATTTAATGCTTATCAACATACGAACTTACCTCGTATTTATATAGAGATAATCGACCGATCAATCCACTATTTTATCTTTGCCTCGATCAAATTCCGAACATGGCTTTTCTTGATCTGTATAATCAAATTTAAATAATTTAATAATTATTCTATTCAATTCAATCCAATTTCATATTATGGAAAAATTACCATTTTGCCCCTAAACATTTAACTTCTTTACAATTTAGTCCCTGGGCTCGTAAAATAAAATTCATGAAATTTTCTCTACATCCAAGCTTAGTCGAATTTTATAGGTGCTCATAGCAGCTCATACATTCCACAAATTCACACATTTAACACACAATTTTCACATTTCTCAATTTAGCCCCTATTTGACAATTTCATTAAAAATCCTTTAACAAAAGTTGTTTATTTAACAACAATGATTCATTTTCTTCCATTAAACTTCAAAAAAAACTAGCATGCTCTCATGGTAAAACTCTAGACTTTCAACCATTTTGCAAATTAGTCCCCTAGTTAGCTAGGTTAAGCAACAACAGTCCCGAAAACATAAAAATCAACAAAAACAGGACAAGAATTTACTTACATGCAAGGGGTTTAAGTTGCTGAAATTTTAAGCTCTAAAATGGCCAAAACCTTGCTGAAATTTTCAGTTGCATGAATGGGGAAAAAGATGACACTTTTATTTTATTAAATTTTAACATTTAATTGTCTAATTACTTAACTACCCTTACCTAACTTTAAAATTTTCATAAATACCATGCCATGCACATCCACTAACTTTATTTATGGTCTAATTACCACATAAGGACTCCACTTTAAAGTTCTATAGCTATTTTACACTTTTGGCTAATAGAACACAACTTTCGCAATTTATGTGATTTAGTCCTTTTTCACAAATTGAGCACACAAACGGTAAAATTTCTTAACAAAATTTTTATACCATAATACTATCATACTGTATATCACAAAATAATATTAAAATAAATTTTACAACATCGGATTCGTGGTTCCGAAACCACTGTTCCAATTTCATTGAAAATTGATCATTACATCAAAGTTGATTTTGATCAACGAATCGGTTGGGGGGTTCCATTCCTCATTTCCTTCCAATCTAGTAATCTTTCTGTAACAGTCCAATTTTTAGTGATGTCAGAAAAAGTGGTTTGAGACCACTAAAATCTGACAAGTGAGCTTATAAGTTGTTATTTAGTATTTATGAGCCAATCGTGAATTTAGGAAAACTTATGAATTAGTGATTTGTGCTTAAAAAATATTTATCAATTTAATTAGTTTTGAAACTGAGGTATCGAGACCTTGATTTCATAAATCGAGCCGTAAATATTTTTATAAATATTTATGGAGTGTCATTGAGTTAGTATTAAAGTTTCGTTAGAAAATTTTAACGTTTTGATAGTTAATTAATTAAAAAAGATCAAGTTAAAAAAATACATTCCCGAGACTCGGTTCTCATAAATCGAATTCGTAAATATTTTTAAAAATTATTTACGAAGCTAGTTGTTAGTTAATTAGGTTTCAGTTAAGTGAATTTGCTTGAATTAAAAGTAATTAGGTATAAGGACTAAATTACATATAGGGTGAAAGTAAAATTATAGATTAAAGAAAAATTAAAGGGGTTAAATAAGCAATTATGTCATTGCTCATAAATTAGATGGCATAAGGAAGATTTTTTTTGAATTTAATATATATTATATTAAAATATCTTTTACTTAACATATAAGTATAAATATTATATTATATTATATTAAGACAAATAAAGAATAAATAAATAAATAGAAAAAGAAAGCCAAACCAGAAACGAAACAGAGAAGGAAAGAAAGAAAAGAAAAGGAGAAAGAAAAGAGAAAAAGCTAGAATTTTCAAGGGTTCCAAGCTCAATTGGTAAGTTAATTTAGTTCATTTTTTTGTAATTTTTATATTTTTGGAATCCCGGTATTAAATACTACCCAACCCATGTCAAAATTTTAGAAATTATTGAGTTTTTAAATGTTGTTAATGTTGAATAATTAGAGTATTAGGGATTAAATTGATAGATTTTCAAGTTAGCAATGAAAAAGGATTGAATTGTAGAATAAATTGTAAATTTTGTGTAATAGCGACTAAATTGTAAAAAATTTAAAATTTAGGAATTTATGTGAAAATAGGGAGTTGAATTTAGTCTAAAGTGGTATTTGCATGAAAATAAAGAATTAAATGTGAGAAATAAAGTTAGTCTCGGTTTAGAGACTAAATTAAAATTTAGGCAAATATTGAGTAAAAATTGAAATTTTCAATATGAAATTAAATTGTGTTGAATTGATGAATTTTAATTGTTTTAATTCTGTAGCTAACGTCGTATCGGAATCCTTAACTAAAAAGGGAAAAGATAAAGTCGACGTAGAATAGCTCGGAATTTTTGTTTTGTATTTCTATAATCCGAACCTAATAATTATGTGTTATATTTATTATTTAATATGCATAATAAGTGAAACTAAGGTGAGTATCGGTATTGTTGATATTGAATTGAATGAAAGTGAATTTGTGATTAATGTGAATGTGGATATTGGATGTTGATTGTATTGAAATATGAAAATTTAATCGAGCTGAATTATGAGTTTATGTGTATTGACTGGAAATTGAAAAGTGAATTGAAAACCCTATTAATTGTATCGGGTTAAGTCGGATATAGTTGGCATGCCATAGGATTGGAAGAGTTCAGGGATACTTCGACCACGAGTCGATGAGACACTGGGTGTCATATTATTACTTCGGATAAATTCGATGAGATACTAGGTACCAACTTACTTCGGCATGGCCGATGAGACACTGGGTGTCACTATATTACTTTGAATTATCCGATGAGGCACTGGGTGTCATATTGGTGTGTTTTGGTTGGATCCGTGTATCCGTCCAAGTTCGAGTCATGTTAATAGGGGTAAATAAATGAATTGAATTAAGACATGAAAATGAAATGTATAAACCATGTGTTCATGGAATGGTTATTGAATGAGACAGTGTTATGATTGAAATCGAAGAATGAATTGAAATGTGATTTGAGGCACATGATTCTGTCATATAGTGAAAGCTATCTGGGATATCAAATTGATTGAATAGAATGAGTACAAATGTTTTATCTATAAAATGATTATTTGTAAAACTATGTTTACCGTATGATAAAATGTGTATGCTTTATAATAAAATTTTCTCTAAAGTATTCAGAGTATAGAAATACTATTGAGTTTTATAATCAGCGTACGGTTTGTTTCCATGCGCAGGTTAAGTTAAAGTCCAATTGCTGAATTAGCATCCAAGGCCAATCCCGAACTCATTGTGGTGAAGTACATATCTTTTGGTAATGGCATGTACCTAGGACATTTGTATTTGTCATTTTGAAAAGTGTTGCAAAATATGTTATAAAATGTTATTGAATACATATATATATATATATATATAATTTTATGTACTATATTAAGATTATAAATAGTATGTTTTGGTATGAAAATTAGATTTGATTTGAATGAAGTAATTGAATTGATTGGGATATTATATAAGAAATAATATGTTTGTTAGATAATTATGTAATGTTCATATTTGATCTGGAATATCTAGTAATGCTCCGTAACCTTATTCTGGCGACGGATATGGTTTAGGGGGTGTTACACTTTCTTTCTTCAATCCCTTCGAGTTCTCAGATATAAGAACTACCCGTTCGCCTATTTCTTTCCCAGTGGACTGTTTCCTTTCATGCACTAATTGATTCATGTTTGTCTAGATAGCCCGTATGGAGCATCAGAACGTCCTACATTGATTGTCCGTACTTCTTCTAAAAATTTAGATAATCCACTCCCAATAATTTGTAACTCAATTTGATAAATTCTAGGTAAGATTTAAATGAACCCATACCTCTACTGTTATAGGATAGTCTCAGAAAATATGGACGAGGTATTCCATGCACCCTCGCATCTAGGGCAAAATGCATTCACCATCAACCTTCTGGAAAATAAATTAGCCAAAGTAGGAAGAAAATACCAAGAAGTTTTCCATAGCATAATTTTAATATTAGATGGGATCTATAATTTCTATAATTTCTTGTAGAGTGCTATCATCTTGTGTAGAATTTGTATTTGAGAAAAAACTCTTTCATGTAATAGTTTATAGGCGCTTCGAAAAAATAAAATTCCCCAGATGACTCACCCTTCTACACCAGCATATCATCGTGAACTTCTTGTTTTAAAGGAATTCGGAGGATTCTAGTCACAACTTCCTCTGAAAAGGTATTGTTGATCATATCTGTTTTCCATTTTCTACCAAAATTGTCAATTAAGTTTGATACCCAAACTAACTCCTCATTGCTAACTGACTCGTGAATTTTGTAACAGGAAGAACCAGGAAGCCACGCATCACTTCAAATAGAAATTCTTTCCCCTGAACCCACTCTCCAACACAGTCCACTTTGCAAGAGCCTTTTAGCAACCTACACGCTCTTCCAAGTAAGCAAAGGTAAATTATCTAACCTTGCATGCAGAAAGTCTGAATTTGGAAAATATTTTACCTTTAATACACGAGCTAAAAGGAAATTGGGATAATTAATAAAATGGTACCCCTATTTTGACAATAATGCGATATTAAATTTAGTAAGACTACAGAATCCTATCCCCTCAAAATCTTTTGAATCACACAAGTTTTCCCAACCACACTAATGAATGTCTTTTTTACCAGGACCTTTTTGCCACCAATATTTTGCCATGATATTCTCCAACTCACCACAAAACGACTTAAGAGGTAAAAAAAAAAAAAAAAAGCCATCAAATAATTAGGATAACTTGCAAAACTGATTTTATGAAAACTTACCTCCTTGGGATAGAAATCTAGTACTCCAATTTTCTATCCTCTACTTAAATTAATCTTTAAGAAACTGAAAAGAGGCCTTTTTGCATCTACCTACCATATTGGGCAACTCTAAATATCTTTCAAGGTTGTTAGACGATCTCATACCTAGAATACCAAACACAATTCGCTTATCACCCTCAGTCGTATTTAAGTTGTAAAAGATGGTGGATTTATCAAAATTTACAAATTGTCTTGAGCATCTTTCCTACTCCCTTAGCACCCTCTTTAACGTATGCGCTCCCTTAGCAGTAGCTTCTCCAAAAAGAATACAATTATTTGCAAATAGCAAATGCAAAATTTGAGGTCCACTCCTACTTGCCTTAGCACCTCTTAGCAACCCATCAACCAAAGCTAACCTCATAAGAGCTGATAAACCCTAACTAGAAATCAAGAAGAGGAAAAGGCTTAAAAGATCTCCCTGTCGAAGCCCTCAACTAGGTTTAAATCTCTCACCAGTTTTTCCATTCACAACAACTGAGTATGAAACCAAAGATATACACCTAATAATAGTATCAATCCATCTCACATCAAAACCCATACGTGTAATGACCCAAAATTCACGGGCACCAAAAAAGTGAGTTATAGGGCCTCCGTATTAGTGAAATAAGTTCGAAAATAGTTATTAAAAATATTTATAAGCCTAGTGGTGTGTCTAATTGGGTTTTAATTAGGTAAAATTAGCTTAATTTAGAGTAATTAGCAAAAAGAACTAAATTGAATAAGAGGTAAAAGTTTAATTCTAAAGTAATAGAAAATAAAAAGGACCAAAATGACAATTAAGCCATTTACACAAATTGAGGCGGCAAATGGAAGAAAAATCAAAATTTTTCTTGAATATATGTATTATATTTATTTAATTATTATCATGGTTTTATATAAAATTATTATTATTATGGTTTTATAATTATTATGATTATTTAATGGATATTATGTTTCAAATAAATTAAATAGTTGATAAATGTATGGTAATAAAATACACATGTGTAAAAATTATATTGGTACATTTGTAATTTAAATACTTAATTACTTATAATTTAAGTATAAAGATATTTGTTAATTAAATAATTAAATTGTAATTTTTTTTTGTTTGAGAAATAAATTAAATAATGACAAATATAATAAAATTATTGGTACAAATGTAGAATTAAATATGTGTACAATTGTAAAATATGTAAATGATGTTAAAATATATATTTATTAATTATTATTAAGTTAAAAATATTTATTAAATAAATAATTAGATTATGAGACTTTTATATGATAAACAAATTAAATGATGACAATTTATGGTATTGATAGTGTACATTTGTATGTATATGATTAAATACTTAATAGATATTTAAAATAAAAATATTATAATATGTGTTAAATAAATAAGTAAAGTAAATAAAATATAAAAGAGAAAAAAACAAAAGAAAGGAAAGAAGAACAGGGAGCGTTCGAAACAAGGGAAAGAAAAGAAGAAAAAGAAAGAAAAAAGAAAAATAGGGTTTTTGAAACTTGGAGTTAATTTGCTAAGTCAATTAAGCCCTTTTTAGTTAATTTTGATGCTTTAGAAGCTTTAAAATAAGGTTTTGATGAAATTAAGTTGATATTTCAAGAGTTCATAGGTTTTCAAGTAGGGTTTATGTTTGACAAATTATGGAATTAGGGATTAGATTGAATGAATTTTAAGTTAGAATTGAATAAAGGATTAAATTGTAAAAGAAGCTATAAGTTTTATGATGTAGGGACTAAATTGAAGAAATTTCAAAATTAGGAAAATAGGCTGGAAATTTAATAGTTAAGTTTGAGTTTGGACAAAATTTGAATAGAAATGGAGAGTGAATTAAATTAAGAAAGTAAGTTTAGAGGAATTGTTTAGAAATTTAATTATTTATTATAATTAATGCTGTAATTAATAATGTAAATTATTATTATTGTAGCTAACAAAGAACCCGAGACATTAGCACAAAAAGGAAAGGAGAAAGTTATCGAGGAGTAATCGCGAAATTCGAGTTTGTATTACTATAATTCAAGTTATTTATTATTAAGTATTAATTTTAAATTTATTTATTTTATAGTAAGTAAATATTGAGGTAAGTAATTTTATTGAATTGAATTTAGAAAATTGAATTGAATGAGAAATACATGCTAGTATTACTATAATTTGAATTTAATTATTATTAATTGTGAAATTTTAAATTAATGTGCATGGTAAGTATTAGTTTTGAACTATATGAAATTAAATTGAAATGTGATTATATGTGAATAAGTGAAATGTATATTGAATTGAGAAAGTGTATTGAATTATGAATATGTGAATTGAAAATTGATTGAAAAGTGGAAGATGATTGAATTGAAAATGTGAGAAATTGTGACTAAATTGAGATTTATATGTGATTCGGGAACCCTATTAACGAGTCGGGCTGAGTCGGATATAGTTGGCATGCCATAGGATTGTAAGAGTTCAGGGATACTTAAACCTCGAGTCGATGAGACACTGGGTGTCACTATATTTCTTTGGATAGATTCGATGAGGTACTGGATACCAACTTTACTTCGGCTAGGCAGATGAGACACTAGGTGTCAACTATTGCTTGGAACTATCCGATAAGGCACTGGGTGTCATATTGGTGTGGTTGGTTGGATCCGTGTATCTGCCAAAGTCCGAGTTATGTTAATAGGGTGAAAAATTGAAATGTGAATTTAAGGCATTGAAATGAGAAAAAGAAATTAAATTATGAATTGAAATTGGAATTGTGATAGAAAGAGAAAAGTATGAGCTAAATGTTCATAAGTGGTTTAAATTCAAGTTTGTGAAAAAAATACATTGATTGACGAATAATTAAATTGAATTGTTATAATGAAATGATGAAAAAAAAATAAAGTATGAATTAGTATATAAGAAATAAATTATTATGCATTTTAATATTTATGTTTTTATTATTGTTGATATATTTTGAATTATGGTAATACCACTGAGTATATCCATACTCAGCGTACAGTTGTTTCCGTGTGCAGGTTAGTAGAAGTCAAGTGTCCCGGCTCAGCATCCAGAACATTCCCGACTCCAACACAAACTTGGTGATGTATTTTTCTTTTGGATAAAGGTGGCATGTACATAGGTGTTGTGTGATCACTTGAATATGTATATTATTTTGGTTGTGAAGGATGAATTACAAGGTTTAGATGGTTAAATGAAATGGTAAGAAAGGTATATGATATTTTGACACATGAACATTAAGTTGTTAAATGAATGAAGTTTTCAATCAATTTTGAATGATGCTATGATAGTTATTTAAGTTAAAATTATGTTAATGATATAAATATTAGTTAGGTGAATTTGAAACATTGGTATTGGTTGTTTTTGGTTTAAAATTGCAGGGGGGTTTAGGTAAAAATAAACAGAAGTACTGTCAAAATTTTTATAAAAAAAATTTAATTACGAAAATTTTTTCGGAATACTCGAACAAGTCCCGTTATACTTTTAAAATGTGTTTTGGGCTTCGAGAGTCCAATATAGGGACTTAATTATTAAATTATACTATGAAAGTTATATTAATTGTAAATTATTCATAAGTTGTCTGATATGTCCGGTAATGCCTCGTAACCCTGTTTTGGCGACGGTTTGGGGTTAGGGGGTGTTACAATATGCGTCATTATCTCCCTCAAAAATTGTCATTCAACTCTGTCATAAGCTTTACTCATATCTAATTTTGAAGTCATAAACCCTTTTTCCCCACTTTCTTTTGACGAAGAGTATATAAGATCTCATAGGCTAAAAGCACATTATCTAATATTAACCCCCAGGAACAAAAGCACTTTGAGCATTATCTATACACAACTCCAACATATCTTTGAATCGATTCACAATCATCTTCGTTTCCAACTTGTATAAAACATTACATAAGCTAATAGGCCTAAAGTTACCTAGATTTGTTGGATTAGGACATTTAAGGATCAACACAATATTAGTTACTTTCAGTGGTTCAAGATTCATTTCTTCATTTAGAATTTCTAAACAAAAATATGAGACGTTACTTCCCAAAATATGCCAACACCTTTGAAAAAACAACGTTGAAAACTCATCGTTCCCAGAAGCCTTAGTTGGCCCCATTTCCTTTAAAGTCGTAAGAACCTCATCCACCGAGTAGCAAGATAATAACCTTTGATTCAATTCATTTGAGATCGATGGCTCAAACCTTGAAAGGATATGAGTAAAATTTCTGACACCACCCGAGAAAAAAAGATTTTAAAAATACTTTCGAGCAGTTTCCTCCATTTCACCCTTATCTTTTTTTTCCCTCCCATCTTCATTCACCAAACATTGAATCAAGTTCCTTCACTTACGATAAGAAGCATAATTGTGAAATAAAGTTGAGTTTTTGTCCCTTACTTTTAACCAATTCGTCCTTGCTCTTTATTCCCAACACATTTCGTCTTTGTCAATCTCCAAATTTAACTGGATCTTTGTATCAATAATTTGAGTGAGATTCTCATCATCTAACTCCTCTTGAACTAGCTCCTTAAGTTTTTTCATCAACTCCTTTTTGAGACCGTTCCTTTTAGATTTTATCAAACTAGCCCATTTGATTAACCCAATTTTCAATTGTTCAAGCCTACTTAATAGCTCATCGGATGTAGAATCCCATAGGACTTTCACTTCTTCTTCAAAAGAATCCTCCATAACGCACCAAGCCTTAAACTGAGACTTTCTCCTAACCAGTCTGTTTGTTTCCTGATCAATGTGAATAAGGAGCGGACAATGGTCAAAAAAATAATATGGAAGATGTTGTATCATTGCGGTAGGAAACATCTCCATCCATTTAGCATTTGTCACACCCCTATCCAATCTCTCTCTAATGTTAGTCTCAGGCAAATTTCCCCTTTCCCATGTGAACCACACCCTAGAATATCCAACATCCATCAACTGATAGTCCTCCAATACTCCTCTAAAAGCTTTCATTCTCCCATCATCTCGACCCCCTTCTACTTTTTCAAAAGCGTAAGAAATCTCATTAAAATTTCCACACACCAACCAAGGAAGTTCTTAAATGTGTCTTAGGCTACGCAACAGACTCTACGACTCTTCTTTGTTTCGCACGTATGATGACCCATAAAACCCGGTTAACCTCCACCTTAAGCTTTCGCCATACTCCTCTACCATAACATCAATATGATTACTAGAATAGCTCCATGCTAAATAAAGCTCTCCTCTCAAACCCACCGTTGACACCTCAATACCATTCAAAAAGCCACACCTCCTCCAAACCTTCTCCATTTGTATCGTACTCAGTTTAGTCTCCATAAAGAAGACTACTTGGGGACTATACATATTCAACACATGTCGAAGTCTTCTAAAGACTCATGGACTCCCAAAATCACAAACGTCCCAACTTAAAGTTTTCATTGTGATCGATCAGCTTGCCCATTGGCAGTAGCTGATAAAAGGTAGTTTCACCCCGTCACCCTCCATTTCCTAACCACTAATGACCCTGCAATCATCTCATTTGTACAAACATCACTTTCTCTTCTAGCTCTCTTCTTTCCATCACCCCCTTCAATAGCAAATTCCTCTAAGTCATGATCCATGGCTGTTTAACCCCGAGATTTTATGTATTCTCTTATAGAAACCACTGCAGAACATAGATCGCCTTCCAAATTCAAACCCAATATAGGATCGATACTAGTGGTAGAAATTCCCTCATCCCCTTCACCCTAATTCCACCTTCCAGAATTATGCCTCCCAAAATAATCACCCTTTTTCTCCCTTGTTTATTCCTCTCTAAGCCATACATTATTCATCATCATAGCTCTTCTAGATTGGGATCTTAACGACAAATCCCTACCCATCTCAGCTACCTCAACCCCTAATGACATTCTTGCTTGGCAAAAAAAATCATCGTGCCCTAAACGACTACAAAAGAAATAAAATAGCATCAATCTCTCATATTTAAAAGTAACATAACCATAATTTCATGGGGAGAACATAACCCTTTTTTTTTATTTAATGGTCAGCGAACATCCAAACAAACCCTAACACATAAGTAGCTCTAGAATCCTCTACCCAAACTATCATTATCGTACTCCACAAATTTTCCAAGGAAGTCACCCAGTTGCCTTGCTAATGATTCATTACAAAGTCCTAGGGGTACATCATGAACTTGCGTCCAGAAATAAGCAAAAATCAATGGAACATTCAACGAATCTTCCCCCTTCTCAAGACAATGAATCATCAAAAGATGATTATTAAAAGTTCAAGGAGTCCCATTAACAACACGCTCCATCCCAGATCTAAGATCTGAACCCCTTTAACCGAATGCCAAAGATTTGCCATCATACTTCTCATTGCCGAAAAGTGAATGACACTGGCTGTAAAAAAGTACCCCACCAAACAGAACTCAGTATCCTCAGTCACAAACCCAATTTGTCCCTACACTTTTAAAATCTCTTTCTCCTCATCATCTAATGACAAACCAGCCAAATCATTTTCTATTCTCAAAAATCAAAACACGCAATAAACAATAAAATCAAGCAAAACACTACTCCAAAGCTGTCAAAACTAAGAAAAATAAACACAAAAACCTAGAAATGCTAGAAACAGAAGACTAGAGACGTGCCAGATTGGGCAGACAAGTTTAGCATTAAGGTTAGTAGAGAGCAAACATTTTTTATTTAGTATAAATAATTGAAATTTTACATTAAAAATTTACTAAAATAAAAGATAAATATCTTAAATAATTTAAGCATAAAACAAACTTAGTTAGGGTGCATTTATTAATTTGTTTTATTTATTTTGAAATCTACAATTATATATGGGAAAAAATAAATAGAATGATGTTAATCATTTTTAATGTTGATCATAAAAGGGAAATTAGTGTTTAGAGTAATTGAATCTAATGTTGGGATCCAACCTGGCTTAATATAGCTTACCTAACCCTACATTACACAACATGGCCTTTCAATGTGTAGTTAAACTCCCATAATATCACTATATCTCGAAGCGGTGATCTTCTAGCTTTCTTTGAACTTGATTCTAATTTATTGTTGAGTACGTAACCAATAGGGACTACATTTTGTCTCTTTGCTGAAAAAGTAAAGCCTATTTATTGAGGAAGAAAAAGAAAAAACGTTACTGTATGTTTATACGTATATATATGTATTATAGACTTAACTGAGAACTATGATGATGGGTTCAGAGAAAATGAATAACTCCATGGAAATAGAAGACAAGAACATTGAGAAGACAAAGATAAGTCTTATGAGAATCTTGATTGAAAAACAAGATCCATCTTCCAAGGTGAGTGTGCCTTTTTTCTTTACCATTGTTGTTTTCCCCGTGATTATAGCAGGTTTTTCCAGTTTGGTGTTTTGATTGTTAGCCATTGTTGTTTCTTTGTCTGTTTATGTTTTGGCTGCTTTTCTTCATTAAAACTGGGTTTACAGACTCAGAGACCTAAAATATCTTTTCATCTTTCTTTTTGCCATATTGTGATAAACGTAAAAGCCTTAGTTTAACCAACAAGGAAACTTTTTCCCAAGATTCAGATTTTCTTCTTTGATTTGAGTCGTATATGAAGTTGGGGTTTTGCAGGAAGTTGAAGATGGGACATTGAGAAGATTTCTAAGAGCTCGTGATTTAGATGTAGAGAAAGCATCAAACATGTTCCTTAAATACCTCAACTGGAAACGAAACTTTGTTCCCAATGGTTCCATTTCACCATCCGAAATCAGGCATGAAATCCAACAGAATAAGATGTTCTTGCAAGGTTGGGACAAGAAAGGACGACCGATAGCCCTTCTTCTTGCTGCAAGACATTTCCAACATGAAGGCGGTGTGGATGAATTCAAGCGTACGTATTTTACTTTTCCAACTTCCACAAATTCACAAAATGTCTTGGTCGATGATGACTTTGAATTTTCCCTTACAGGTTTTATAGTCTACCTTTTCGACAAAATAATCACAAGGTAATATCTTTTATTCATATTTGTATATCCAACCAATCAATTGGGATAAGTATTTCATGCAACCTTGTAATGGTGGCAGGATGCCACCAGGGCAAGAGAAATTCATAGTGATAGGAGATCTTAAAGGATGGGGATACGCAAATAGCGACATCCGTGCATACCTTGCAGCTCTATCTCTCGTACAGGTTTAACTCTTTTAATTCAAACTATGGTATAAACCTGTGTATTTTTTGCCCTAACAATCCCAATGTTTGATCAAAATGTAACATTTTAGTTCAATGGTAGGATTATTACCCTGAAAGACTTGAAAAGCTATTCGTAGTCCATGCACCATACATCTTCATGACAGCATGGAAAGTTGTTTACCCTTTCATCGACCCAAAAACCAGGAAAAAGGTAACCTTCCTTACCACTTCTGAAACAACAAATCAATGCACTATCTTTTAACTGTTTCTCTGTGTGTTACAGATAATATTCGTTGATAACAAATCACTCAAATCAACTCTGCTAGAAGAAATAGACGAGAGCCAGCTGCCTGCAACATTGGGTGGCAAACTTGAATTGGTTCCTATTCACAACAGCTAATCATATATAATACCTTGCTACCGATGAATGGCTTGAAAAAATGATATTGTGTCGACATATGTATCCAATATATACTGGAAGATGACTTAACACTTTTCTTTTTATGTATTTGAAGTACGGTATCCTCAAAGGTGAGTTGAATCACACCTTCTTCACTCCATGTATGTATGTGCATTGCCATGTAGCTTGGACTAAGCCTTATGGAGAAAACAGGTAAGTTGGAGTGGGCGGGCTTATTTCGTAAGGTTAAACCCAAATCTATTCTAAGTTTGTCCTGCTTTCGTAAAATTTCTCACTTTCCAATTTTAAGATGGTTGAATTGATACAAAATTTTAAGCTCGTTTTTTAGGCCGTTTTTTAGGCCTTAACCTCAGCTCAAAAAATGAGTATAAAACTTTGTCTAACTCTATTCTAGGTAAAAATATTAAAACTCAAGCTTGTACTGGCCGTAGCATTCCCGCATTAGATTTTTTTATATATTATTTTTATATAAAAATAAATCTTAAAAATATAATATATCAAATACAATAAAAATATTAAAATAAATGTTTCCCAACAAATTGAAAATACATTAAAAAAAGTCTTTATAGTTAAATAATATTAAGATAATTATAATTTAGCAAGTAAATGCCTCTAAAATAGTAACAAAATTAACAATAAAATAAGAATTATACAATATCTAAATAATAATAACAAAATAGTAGCAATATAATAACAAAATGATAACAAAACAATAGCAAATAGTAACAGAAAAATTTTAGCCAAATTTGGGTCAGGCTCAGGTTAAAATTTTTTTACCCGATGCCCAACTCATTTCCCATTTAGAAAACGGGTCTTATTTTTTTCCAAGCTCATTTCTCAAGTCTATATTTTTTTCCAAATCCTCTCACTTTTCGAGTAGACCTTTAAATTTGGATAGATAACCCAACTCATGATGAAGCCTAAATTGTGGGAGGAATTTTGTTGTTGGAAGTCTTTTTGCTCTTGGCAAAAATTATATACTAGAATTGTTTATTAGTAGTTGAGTTAGGTTAGTTTGGTTTTCAGCCATATATACATTTATATCATTTATATGTAATTTTTTTTTCTTTTATCTCTAAATAAAATAATTGTGTGAATTAATTATTATTATTAAAATTTTTATTTTCTTTTAACATATTGTTGATGTGTAACATGACTTTTTTTTTTTTTTTTTCAGTTTAGAAAGTTAGGAATACTTAATAAAAAACTTTTTCACTGGCAAAATGCCAAAATTTTAACCTCATACACAACTTTAATAATAATAACCATTTTCACCTAATTAGAAAATTCTTCATATAAGCACTAAACCTTAAAATATTATACTAACAATTTTCAAGCAAGCTAAAACAAGTCCATAATGAAAATAGATTATTTTAAACATAAAAAGTTAATGAATTATATCTGGAATAAAGACACTATGATTATATGTTACACTATCATACCAACTTTAATTCTTAAATCCCTAGTTTGATGCATTATTTTGCTTAATTACTTAAGATTGTTCCAACTATGAATATGTACACAATGTTAACAAATACACAGATACTATTTCCCTAAGCATGAGGCTTCTGTTATATTATAAGTAAACTTTAAAATTATTTAGAATTAAAATTAAATTGATAATTTTTGTAAATATTAAGAACTAAATTTCTTTTTTTTTTTTTAGAATTCAAATTAAAATGACTATTTTTTGTAAACATTGAGGACTAAATTTGTTATTAGACCAATGAAAAAAGCTCACGTCAGTTATTAATAATTAAAATATTTATTTTCAATAAGTTTCATAACTAAATCAAAAAAAAATTAATAATTGAACGACCAAAATAAACCAAAAAAAATCATTTTTATAGTTTACCCAATTTTATTTTATATTTTTAAATTTACTTAACAAACCCAACTCAAATAATTTATATTTCAAATATAATCATGAATCCTACGTATTAAAGTTAAAGCATACTTCAAATATAATATTTTCAAACTTTTTCATAAATAACTCAATCAACTTAAAGTTTCTTTTAGTATAACAAAACCAATATATATTCCAACACAGGTCATGTCACAAATTGTTTACAAAAAAGCTTCTCTGCAAGAGGCACCCCTCCTCAATGCGGTGCGTCTATATATATAAAAGAGAGTAACGGTAAAATTTAAAATAATTTTATCCATTAATATTTTAATAATTTAACACTCATATTTCATACTTTATTATCATGATAAATTTAGATTAAACAAAAATATTTTAACTATTTATTTTATATAAAAAAATTCCATCCCCTAATATTTAATAATATATAGATAATTTTAAATTAAGAAATTTACTTGTTTTATTAGTAAAATATTAAGTCAATAAATCTATATTCTTATTTCAACTTTTAATTGAGTTTGTATCATCTTTAATCGGATCACTAACTCGGTTAAAGAAATTACAGAAATATTCTTTCGTAATTAAAATAAGTTATATTATTTGAGGGTATATATACTATTATTTAAGGTCCTAACTGAGTTGGTATTATCCTCAATCAAGTTAGTAAAAACCCATTAAGTGTAAAAGTATTGTTGGTTCATTGAATGCTATCCTGAGTTGGTATTATCCTAAACTAAATATGAATAAATTATTTATTTTTTTTATTAAATTATTTTTAATAATGATTGTACTAAAATTTAATAAAAATAACAATAATTATTTACACAAAAAAAAAAATCTACTAAGGGCACTTTAGTTATTTCAGTTTTTTCTTTATACTATTACAAAATCATTCCATTCAGCCAGACACAAGAATACTATTACAACTCTACTCCATTATAGTTCTATTTCATTATAGCAAACTAAACGTAATGTTAGTTTACTATTAGACTAAAATTTTATTTTGATAACTGTATATAATTTAATTTTATTATGCATACTTTATAACTTCCATCAATTAAATATATTGTACATTTTAATATTATCTAGACAGTGACTTAAAATTGGCAACAACACAATGATAAATAATTTAATTTAATTTTTTTAATTTTAAAATAATAGGGGTAAAACTACTCATTTTCCAAATGCACTAAATCTCAAATTCAAAAACAAAAACAGTAGTTTATAAATATCAATCTCAACTCCTTTATTAAATCAAATAAATTTGAATTTTCTGATTTTAGGTATTAATTTTATTGATTGCATGATTCTTTTGTTTACTTTATTAAACATCTTGGTTTAAAACCTTTCAAACTCAATTGACCCATTAAAGATAATTTAATTAACTAAACCTTTTAACCTTCAAAATTAACAATAAACCATTACAGAGAAACGCCAATCATATTTGGATTACTTTTGTCACATTACACACTAGCATTGTGTCACATGACCAAAACTAGAATTATATATAATCATTACAAATTATAAAAGTTATAGAAAATCATAAAAAATATACAAAAAATAATAACAAAAACATGAAACATAGAAATGTGCAAAAAATTATAGAAAAATATAATAAAAAAACTATTATAAATGAACAAATTATAAAAAATTAAATTAAATTTACTAGGCCACTTTACAAGATTTAAATAAAAAACCACAAAACCTAAAGTTTAAATCGAGTCTGATCTGCCTAGGAATACTTTTAAATCATACATAATGATCCCCAAGTTTAACCCAAACAGTTAATCCCTTTCCATTAAGAAGAGACTTTACGCAATATCGAGAATCAATCCCTAGTGATTATGATTATCAATCTACTACCCCTAAGCTTCTACCTATCTTAAAAATAATGCATCCATAAATAACCAACAGTAAGGCCAGAAAACTTCACTCAAGCTTATAAGATTTACAGGCTATAAAGAATATTTATATATAACAAGTTAAAAACCAATCATTCTTGCAAGACAAATGACCCTTCTATCTTTTTCTCCAGGGGCTGCGATAGAGGAAAATTTAGAGGCGAAAACATGCCATTGAAACTAGAAGCAGGTGCAGGCTTGAACTCATAAGGACCTTCCTTCACTCCCCACACCTGTTTAACAAACAAAATTATATAATGGAGATTTTAACATCATAGTTTTATACCAAATAAGGTGGGTAGAAGAACCAAAACCATGAAATATGACCTGATTTCCTTCATCATCATAGCCCCTATCCCAGGTATGTATTTCGCTGTTCTTCAAAACCATAAGTTCGGAAGTGAAGTGTGTTGCTCCATTCTAGCCAAATGGTGAAAAAAATATGGCAATTAGTGCTTGCTAGTATAGCATCATTCACTGCAATAGAAAAAATTCATACTAACTACTTCTTACTTGAACCGTTTCCTATGTTAGTTGAACTCAGATATGAGTAGGAGATACAGGTGTGTGTCTGATATATCTCATTTTTGAGTTTTATCACATATTTGGAAAATCATACCCCATGCCAAAGTCTGATTATGAGAGACACGGATGCTTACAACCTTGGAAGGTTGGGAAAAAAAAAAAAATCAGGAACGACATGATTGACAGAGAGAATAATATACCCATGAATTTGGGAAGCCACCTGGCGGAGTTGAACCTTCATATAAACAGCGTTTCCCCCTCTCACAGCGATTAAGATATATAGTTGTCAGAGGTTCTGCAATATCCTGCTCATAGAATATAACTTTACAAGAAGCAAAATTACCATTGCCAGAAAATGACCAAAATCTAGACATTCAACTCAAATTTATTGGTCAGAATTCTTATTGCCAAACTGCTAATGGTTACCAACCACTAGCATGCTCTAAGAAGGCAAGAACCTAAGCATGATAAGTTATGACAAGATAGAAACAGCAAGTACCAAGCACATGACAACGGGGAATATCTACAAATTGCGAACAAGAAAATCAAAGTCATATGCATAGATGCTTGCACACAAGGGAATAATGTGAAAAGGCTTACACCAATAACTTCTTCAGGTAGTGGACGTTGATCCCTTGGGCGGTCACAGAAATTCTTGTAGTCCTCCACATCTCTAATCGCATATGAACTTACCTGTGCCAGTAAAATACAAGTTAGAAATCTAAAATCCCAGCTAGCTCCAAAGACATCAAAGGAAGGCAATAGGTTATCAAAGAAACGATGTGGATATACTCAATGTAAACAATAATAGTAGAACAAATTGGCATTGCTTACAGAATGTATTGATCACAAACCCCTCAAACATAGGGACATTCTTACACTGTGTTCCTTTTTTTCTTTCTCTTAAATCCTAAACATTACATTACTCAAGCGTGAAGTTAGCACTTTTAATAAATCAGTGTAGAAACAAACCTCAACATCGCATTTCAGATCTTTTGGACAAGGCTTCACCATGAGAAACCTCTGCAACCAAAAAACTGTCAGACTTGTATGAGGTAAAGGTGTTCCAGCGAAAGTGAGTTACGAGATCAAAGGAAAACACAAAGAATAAAAAACATAAATATAAAAACCTAAGGTATTCAATTATCATAGATTTTCTGATCAGTATATCTTCTTGCATGGTAGTTTACCTGCCGAAAGGGTTTCTGAGGAGTCCTCCAAAACGCCTAAACCAAAAGAAGTGCAAACCACTAAATTGTTGCATATTAACCGAAAATTTTAAGAACAAATAGATTGAATGGGCACTGAGTTGAACAAAAACCTGTTCAAAATATAAAACCTTTGAACCATCCACCATCTCTGTTGCAGGGCAAGTAAGTATTCTGCAATTATCAAAATTTCTTAAAATTTAGATGTATTTAAAGCATCAGCTACCCAAAAAAATGAACCATAACATAAACTAAGAAGCGAGGCCTTATTTCTTCCAAAAAATAAAGTATGCTGTAAGTAATATCGAGCTCAATCAACAACCATAGAATCTAAAATTTAACTTCGTTTTTCATCCTAGATACAGTAAATAAATAAATAGTACCTGAAATTGAAGTAATTATCTGGGTCTCTAGAGGCTTGCTCCCTCGAGAACTACCATTAAACATGAAGAAAGAAAGAAAATAGACAATAAAAAAAAAAAGATAGAAAAAAAAGAAGAGAACGGAGAAAAAAATGAAGTACCTTTTCACCGCTAAGAGAACGGGCAACGATTTTAGCATGGTCCCAACGAGTGGTGGATTTGGTCAACCTCTTGAGCAAAAAGGCGCCGCCAATTAGAACCAAGGTCTTCACTACCAAACCTCGAGCTCGGCTCCATCCATTAGGATCCGATTCCGACCCCGACTCCAAACCTTTTGCCATATATTATAATGATATAATTCCCCAAAATTCAGAGCTCATCCAAACACCCACATCTTAGACCAGCAGAAATATCGAAGGAAAATAATAATCTAGATTTCTCCAGAAAAAAAGGGCGAGCCAAGCCAAAAGTGAAAAAGTAGGATGGATATTCGAGATTATAATTTGTTTAGAATTGATACACAAGGGTTTGGAGTTTTTGGGTATATTATTGGTGGTGTTGTGTCAGTGTTTACCACGTTTCTCCTCTCTTTTTCAGTTTTCACGCACTGCCTGCCACTCTTCTCTGTTAGGAGATTTATTTTTTTAGGGTTAATTTAAATTATATATTTTTATTTTAGTATATTTTTTGTGTGTGTGTGCGCGCGATAAAGTGGTATCTAAATCAAGATAGTTAGAGTTGCACCGTTTTTTTACAAATACATACTGGTATTAGTCTGTTCAAATATACCGTTTTAGATTTATTAATATTTTAAAAAAAATATATTTTATATACGTATACGAAAATATTTACAAATAATAAATAAATTTTAAATATAAAATATTTGCTTATCAATAAACTCTACAAATTAAAATCTATGACTCAATAAATCCAAAATTAACCAGAAAAAAGAAGCTAAAGCTAAAGGGTGAATGGGGATTTTTTGTTTGATAATCCAGCTAGTGGTTTTTTAATAATATTGTATTTTTATATTTTAAATATGAAAATATGTCCTAGAAAAAATACTTTAAAATTACGTTAGTCTTTTTTATTGGTCAATACATTCCAATCAATCTTTAGCATAAAAATAAATAATTAAAATTTTTATATTTTAATATTATTTACGCACCTTATGCACCATGTTTTGATCGATGTGACCGGAATTGGTTGGAATGAACCGATACAGCCGAAATTGGTGTAGAACCGACCATCGTCCTAAACTACTTTTTTCTTAAGTTTATACTTTGGTTGGTGCAATCGTTAGTTAAACTACTAAGTCTATTTAAAAAGAATTTTAACCCACAAATTAGTACCTAAGCTATACTATTTTCCCCAAGTTGTTACTTAAAACTTTTTTTTTTTGGTACAAGTGGTACATAAATTATTCTTTTGTTACACATTTTACACCAAAATATTATGTAACGAACCGATAGTCAGGGGTGTCGAAAAGTGCATTCTCGGGACTCCGTTCCCGTAATTAGGACTCGTAAATATTTTTAATAAATATTTACGAAGGTAGTTGTATAGTTAATTAGATTTCGGTTAAGCGAATTTACTTGAATTAAAAGTAATTAGGTATAAAGGCTAAATTGTGTATAGGTGAAAGTTGAACTATAAATTAAAGAATAATTAAAGGGACTAAAGAAGCCATTCTGCCTTATTCCATTAAGTGGAAGGCATTAGTGAATTATTTATATAATTTATGTGTAAATTTATTTTATATATTATAATAGTTAAAGTTAAAATATATTATAATATTAAGAAAACTTAATAATTAAGTAAATGTATATATATTATATAATAATTAATTAATGTATAATAAAACGGATAAAAGAGAGAGAGAGAGAAAGCCATAGAAAGAAAGAAAAAGAAAGAAGAAAAGAAGGAAATGCACGACCTTAGGGCTCCAATTTTTCAAAGTACAATTGTTAACGTCGTACCGGAATCCTCGACTAAAAAGAGGAAAGATAAAATCAACGTTAAATAGCTTGAAACACACGGTTTGTATTTCTATAACTAGAACCTAGTTATTAATTGTTGTATTTTGATTTAATGCATATGGTAAGTGGTTGAGGTGAGTATTTGGCACTTTGATATTGAATTGAATTAAAGTTGATTAAAATGGATTGAATTGGTATATATATTATGAATGTATTGATTATTTGAATTGAAATGAATATTCATGTGTATATGTGATTACATGAAAATTTTATCTTGGATATTGGTTGTTTTTGAAATGTGAAATTAAACCCTATTAACTGTATCGAGCTGAGTCAGATGTAGATGGCATGCTATAGGATAGGAAGAGTTTAGGGATTTCTTCAACTTCGAGTCGATGAGGTACTGGGTGCCAATTTACTTCGGTTTAACCGATGAGACACTAGATGTCAAATTTATATAGCGTTGGGCGCAGTTACTACTTTCGATTTATCCGATAAGGCACTAGGTGCCAAACTGGTGTGTTGGTTGGATCTGTGTATCCGTCTGAGTCCGAGTCGTGTTAATAGAGGTAAATAAATAAAACGGTACTATGATTGATATTAGATGATATTATATGTGAATTGAAAATGAGATAGTGATTTGAAACATGAAAATAAGATACATGAGTTATGTACTCATGAATTGGATATGGAATGGATAATGTTATTGTTTAAATGATATGTAGATCAAATTGTGAAAAGCTATTATATAGCAAGTGATGAGAATTGAGTATGGTATGAAATGATGTATTCATGAGTTGAGTATTGAATGACTAATGCCATTGTACAAATAAATGTGATTTGATATGTGAATAACTATTTATATAGCAATTGTGTGAATTGGGACATTGTTTAACAAATGAAATATGATAGCATATGATAGTCATGATACTAGACATTAATATGTGCTTAAAATTTAATTGTGCATATTATATTATCTTATCTTTAAATATTTGGATTATAGAAATACCACTGAGTTTTACTCAGCGTACGATTTTGTTTTTTTGTGCGCAGATTAGGTACTTCACTTTTGATTGTCGATTCAGCATCCAACAACGACCCCAAACTCAAATGTGGTGATTTTTATCTTTTGTGTCGGCATTTATCTAGGACGTCTAAATGATAGCTATTTTGTGGATGGATTATAAATGTAATGTTGATTTGGTATATACATATAAGCATGTGTTTGTGTTTGAAGCCATATTATGGCATGTTAAATTGAACCAAATCTAGATATGTGTATGTGAATTTAAGTTAAGGTTTTAGGTAGTTTTGAGTTAGGCCAAATTGATGAATTTTTGAAATGTTTATAATTTTAATTTGGTTGATGTATTGATGACATAAATATGGTACCAATAGGGGTACATTGGTTAGGCACCTAGGATGACTATTTTAGCATGTTTTGTATGTGTTTGATCGTGTTTTGGACATGTTAAACAAATGGTTTTTGAGTTGTTTAATGTCCAATCATATAGGAATTGGTAAATTTGTTGTTTAAGCACATTTTAGGTCCACATGGCCAGACACATGGGCGTGTGACTTGGTCGTGTGAGACACACGGGCGTGCGAGACCATTTCAAACGGTACATGGCCTGGCACACGGGCATGTGGCTTAGCCGTGTGACCCAAGTTAGAGAGTTACACGGGCATAAACACGGGCTAGGACACGGCCATATGTCCTTACTTCGAATGCCCACACGGCCAGACACACGGGCATGACTCACACTGCCTGACCATACGGCCGTGTGAACCCTGCAGTTAAAATTTTTCTAACTTTTCCCTAAAATTTTCAAATGTTAATAATTTAGTCTCAAATTATTTCTAAAGTGTTTTCAAACTTTCAAGGGCTTAATATGGAACTTTATGTATGTTAATGATGAATCATTTTATTATTTTTGAAATGTTTGAAATGAATGATTAGATTACAGTTTTTGATAATGCTCTGAAACCCTATTTTGACGATAATATGGGTTAAGGGTGTTACATTTAGTGGTATTAGAGTTTTGCAGGTTTAGCCAATTCTCGGACTAAATTGAACTTGGAATTTAGTCTAGAGGTGCATGCCAAAATTGAGTCGAATTGAGTCAGGATTTGGATGCTGCTATATTTGTTTTTGTTTTATAGTAGAAAATGTCAGATGATTATAATGACGATATTGATCAAGAGATGTATACCGAAGATGATGTCTCCAATGAGTTAGATAGAACTGAATCGGTAACACCAAGTGTTAATCCAATTAGTACTCAAAAACCTAACGTTGAGAAAGGTAATACTGAGGGAGGAGGTGATTCTCAGTTACTTAGAGCTATTACTAATGCTCTTCAGCGTGTGGCGGGAACCACATTCGCTACGGCATCTGCACCTACTGTTTGTCGAGCTTCGATTAAAGAGTTGCGTAGATACGGTGCGACTAAATTCTTAGGATTGAAAGGAATTGATCCTTCTGCAGCTGAAGTTTGGATTGAATCCACTAAATGCATTTTGCAACAACTTGAATGCAACCTGCGTGAAAGTGTAGTATGTGTTGTTTCTCTGCTGTAAGGAGAAGCATATACTTGGTGGCAGTCAGTAACATGCCATATATCTGCAGATCAGGCTAATTGGGAATTCTTCCAAAAGGAATTTCAAAAGAAATATGTTGGCAAATTGTATATCGAAGATAGAAGACAAGAGTTTTTTATGCTAAAACAAGGTGGGATGTCTGTGGTTCATTATGAACGAGAGTTTTCGCGACTAAGTAAGTACGCTATTGAGTTTGTGCCAATTGAAATTGATAGTTGCAAGTAATTTCTGCGTGGCTTATGTGATGAGTTGTGAGTACAGTTAGTATCACATAGAATTATTGAGATTGTGAACCTAGTTGAACGAGCAAGAATGGTAGAACAAGTTCTGGGTTTTGATAAAATGACTGAAAATACTTGTTCTGTTGGGAAGTATCCTGGAGCTACGAGTTCAAATCCACAACTGGAGAGATCAAAAGAATTTCGTGGTAGCTAGAGATCAAATTTTAAGTTAGATAGAGCTGATAGAAATCGTGATAGACAACCGACTGTGTCTACGGGTAGTGTGCGAGGTCTATTCAGGGATACTGAAATTTTGAATTGTGAGCACTGTAGGAAAAAGCACTGTGGTGAATGCTGGAAATTAACTCGAGGCTGTTTTCATTGTGGATCTACGAAACATTTTGCTAGAGAGTGTCCGAAAAATGAGAAAGTTATACTTGTTATTTCTCAGAGATCTATGCCTACTCATGGAGGTCATGGGTCGAATCGAAGTGGTTCATTTTCGAGAGGGGGTGCTAGAAAGGGAAATGATACTGTTATTCATCAGTCAGAGGCCAGAATGCCAGCTCGAGCTTATGTTTTACGGACTCGTGAGGATGGCGATGCTAATGACGTTGTGACAGGTATCTTTTTATTACATTCAGAACTTGTTTATGCTTTGATAGATCCAGGATCTTCGCATTCGTATGTTAATACTAAATTGATTAAGTCGGGAAGTTTAAAATCTGAGATGTCTAGAGTATCGATAGTAGTGTCTAGTCCATTGGGACAATCTGTGTTAGTGGATCAGGTGTGTAGGATATGTCTGTTAGTGATACAGAATATAACCTTCCCTATTGATTTGTTGATAATGCTGTTTGGCTATTTTGATATGATTTTGGGTATGGATTGGCTTATGAAGCATGAAGTGATTTTGGATTGTTATAAAAAGAAGTTTGTTATTCAAAGTGAAGGCAGTGATATGATTGAGGTGAATGGTGTTTGAACGAGTGGTTAAACTCATATCATTTCAGCAATTCGAGTTGATAAACTTCTTAATCAAGGTCATGAAGCTTTTCTAACCTATGTTTTCAACTTGAATTCTGATGATAGTTAGTGCAGTAAAATTCAAATTGTTTGTGAATTCCCTTATGTGTTTCCCGAGGAATTACCGGGATTACCACCAGGTCCAGAGGTTGAGTTTGCAATTGAAGTGTTTCCTGGTACAGTACGGTGTCAATGTCCCCTTACGGAGTTGAAAGAATTAAAAAAACAATTGCAAGACAATTGGATCGTGGCTTTATACGTCCTAGTATATCGCCTTGGGGAACTCTAGTGCTTTTTGTCAAAAAAAAATCTAGTTCAATGCTGCTTTGTATTAACTATCGGCAATTGAATCGATACCCTCCACCCCGTATTGATGACTTATTTGATCAACTAAAAGGAGCTTCTGTCTTTTCAAAGATCGATTTAAGATCGAGTTACTATTAGACGGAATTTCGTATGTATTATGGCCATTATGAATTCTTAGTGATGCCTTTTGGATTGACGAATGCTCTGGCAGCATATATAGATCTCATGAATCGTATTTTTCAACCGTATTTGGATCAATTTATAGTAGTTTTTATTGATGATATTTTGATCTATTCGAAATCAGAATCCGAGCATAAGTAACACCTCTGAATTGTTTTGCAAGTGTTACGAGAAAAATAGTTATACGGAAAGCTTAGTAATGTGAATTTTGTCTATCAGAGGTTGTATTTTTGGGGCATTTCATCTCGACAGATGGAATTAGAGTTGATTTGAAAAAGATCGAGGCAATTGTTCAATGGAAAACACCGAGGAATGTGTCAAAGATTCGTAGTTCTCTTGGCCTAGCTGGTTATTACCGAAGATTTGCAAATGGATTTTTGAAGGTAGTTTTGCTGATGACAAAGTTACTGCATAAGAATGTTCATTTCATCTAGGACAATCAGTGTCAAGAAATTTTTGAGAAATTGAAGCAGATGTTGACTGAAGCGTCGATTGTGACCTTACCAGAATTGAAAAAAGATTTTGTCGTTTATAGTGATGCTTCCTTGAGCGGTCTTGGTTATGTTTTGATGCAAGACGGGAAAGTGATAGCTTATGCGTCTCGTCAGCTAAAAATGCATGAGCGCAATTATCCGACGCACGATTTAGAGCTAACTATTATGGTTTTTGCTCTAAAGATCTATAGACACTACCTGTACGGCGAAAAGTGTTATATCTATACTGATCATAAGAGTCTCAACTACCTCTTATCTCAAAATGAGTTGAATTTGAGACAGCGTCGTTAGGTAAAGCTTCTAAAAGATTTTGATTGTGTTATTGATTACCACCCTGGTAAAGCTAACGTTGTAGCTGACGCGTTGAATAGAAAAACAACAGTTGAATTGCGAGCAATGTTTACTCAGCTTAGTATCAATAATGATGGAAGTCTAGTGGCTGAATTAAAGATCAAACCAGTGATGTTTGATTAGATCAAGTCAGCGCAATTAGATGATGACAAGTTGACGAAGAAAAGAGAAACGGTTCAGAATGTTATATTAGAAAATTTTAGCATTGATGATTGTGGTTGCTTGAGGTTTTATAACCGAATCTGCGTTTTGGATGTTTCAGAATTAAAAGAGTTAATACTTCACGAAGCTCGTGATAGTCCTTTTGCTTTGCATCTTGGAGGAACGAAAATGTATCGCGATTTGTGAAAATCTTATTGGTGGCCAAGAATGAAAAGAAACATGGTTGATTATGTAGCTTAATCTTAATTTGTCAGCGAGTTAAGGCAGAACATCAAGTTCCCACTAAATTACTTCAGCCTATTTCTATTCCTGAATGGAAATGGGATCGTATCATGATGGATTTTGTAATGAGGTTACCTTTATCGGTAAGTAAGAAAAATGTTATATGGTTGATTGTTGATCGACTTACGAAATCGGCTTATTTCATAGCAATCAGGACTGATTGATCACTTTAAAAGCTTGCTGAAGTTTATATTTAAGAAATCGTGAGATTGCACAGTATCCCTATGTCGATAATCTCTGATCGAGATACGCTGTTCACTTCGAGATTTTGGAAACAGTTGCACGAATCTCTTGATACGCAACTTAATTTTAGCGTAGCTTTTCACCCGTAGATGGACAGACAATCTGAGCATGTTATTCAGATTTTGGAAGACATGTTTCGTACTTGTGTTATTGATTTTGAATCGAAATGGGAGCGTTACTTACCTTTTGACCGAATTGGTATACAATAATAGTTTTCAATTGAGTATTCAAATGGCTCCATATGAAGCCTTATATGGTCATAGGTGTCGAACACCTGTTTGTTGGATGGAATTTAGTGAAAGAAGAATGATCTGGCAGGAATTAATTCAAGAAATGGAAGATATTGTTAAGAAAATTCGAGATAGATTAAAGACAACTTTTGATAGACAAAAACCATATTCAGATTTGAAACATCGAATATTCTGTTGGCGATAAAGTATTTTTTAAAGTTTCACCTTGGAAGAAAATTTTGAGATTTTGTCAAAAAGAGAAGCTGAGTCCTCACTTTATTGGACCGTATGATATCACGGAAAGAGTGTGACCAGTTGTGTATCATTTAGCTTTACTTGCAGAACTACAGAAAATGCATGACATTTTTCACGTTTTAATGCTTAAAAGATATCAATCGGATCCATCTCACGTTATCTTGATGAAAGATATTAAGATTCAACCCGATTTGTCGTACGAAGAAGAACCGATGGAGATTTTGGCGCGTGAGGTGAAAGAGTTACGTAATAAACGAGTTCCATTAGTGAAATTACTATGGCGTAGTCATAGTGTCGAGGAAGCAACTTGGGAACCAGAAGAGGCAATGAGATCTCAGTACCCCCACCTCTTTTCAAGTGAATTTTGAGGACAAAATTTAATTAGGGAGAAATTGTAACTACTCGATAGCCAGGGGTGTCAGAAAGTGCATTCTTGAGACTCCGTTCCCATAATTAGGACTCCTAAATATTTTTAATAAATATTTACGAAGCAAGTTATGTAGTTAATTAGATTTCGGTTAAGCGAATTTACTTAAATTAAAAGTAATTAGGTATAAGGACTAAATTGTGTATAAGGTTAAAGTTGAATTATAGATTAAAGAATAATTAAAGGGACTAAAGAAGCAATTCTGTCTTATTCCATTAAGTGGACGGCATTAGTGAATTATTTATATAACCGGAACCTAGTTATTAATTGTTGTATTTTGATTTAATGCATATGGTAAGTGGTTGAGGTGAGTATTTGGCACTTTGATATTGAATTGAATTAAAGTTGATTGAAATGGATTGAATTGGTATATATATTATGAATGTATTGATTATTTGAATTGAAATGAATATTCATGTGTATATGTGATTATATGAAAATTTTATATTGGATATTGGTTATTTTTGAAATGTGAAATTAAACCCTATTAACTGTATCGAGCTGAGTCAGATATAGATGGCATGCTATAAGATAGGAAGAGTTCAGAATTTCTTCGACTTCGAGTCAATGAAGCACTGGGTGCCAATTTACTTCGGTTTAACCGATGAGACACTGAGTGTCAAATTTATATAGCGCTAGGCGTAGTTACTACTTCCGATTTATCCGATGAGGCACTAGGTGCCAAACTGGTGTGTTGGTTGGATTCGTGTATCCGTCCGAGTCCGAGTCGTGTTAATAGAGGTAAATAAATAAAACGGTACTATGATTGATATTAGATGATATTATATGTAAATTGAAAATGGGATAGTGATTTGAAACATGAATATGAGATATATGAGTTATGTACTCATGAATTGGATATGGAATGGATAATGTTATTGTTTAAATGATATGTAGATCAAATTGTGAAAAGCTATTATATAGCAAGTGATGAGAATTGAGTATGGTATGAAATGATGTATTCATGAGTTGAGTATTGAATGGCTAATGTCATTGTACAAATAAATGTGGTTTGATATGTGAATAACTATTTATATAGCAATTGTGTGAATTGGGACATTGTTTAACAAATGAAATATGATAGCATATGATAGTCATGATACTAGACATTAATATGTACTTAAAATTCAATTGTGCATATTATATTATCTTGTCTTTAAATATTTGGATTATAAAAATACCACTGAGTTTTACATAGTGTACGGTTTTGTTTTTCTTGTGCGCGGATTAGGTACTTCAGTTTTGATCGTCGATTCAGCATCCAACAACGATCCCGAACTTAAATATGGTGATGTTTATCTTTTGTGTCGGCATGTATCTAGGACTTCTAAATGATAGTTATTTTGTGGATGGATTATAAATGTAATGTCGGTTTGGTATATACATATAAACATGTGTTTGTGTTTAAAGTCATATTAAGGCATGGAAAATTGAACCAAATCTAGATATGTACATGTGAATTTAAGTTAATGTATTAGGTAGTTTTGAGTTAGGCCAAGTTGATGAATTTTGACATGTTTATAATTTTAATTTGGTTGATGTTTTGATGATATAAATGTGGTACCAATGGGGGTACATTGGTTAGGCACCTGGGATGATTATTTTAGCATGTTTTGTATATGTTTGATCATGTTTTGGACAAGTTAAACGAATGGTTTTTGTGTTATTTAATGTCCAAGCATATAGGAATTGGTAAATTTTTTGTTTAAGGCACATTTTAGGTACACACGGCCAGACACACGAGTGTGTGACTTGGTTGTGTGAGACATACGGCTAGCACACAAGCGTGTGAAGCCATTTCAAAGGGTACATGGCCTGGCACACGGACGTGTGGCTTGGCTGTATGACCCAAGTCAAAGAGTTACACAGGCACAGACGCGGGTTGGGATACAGCCATGTGTCCCTACTTCAAATGCCCACACGACCAGGCACACGGGTGTGACTCAAACGACCTGACCACACGGCCGTGTGAACCCTGCAGTTAAAATTTTTCTAACTTTTCCCTAAAATTTTCAAATGTTCCTGATTTAGTCTCAAATCATTTCTAAAGTGTTTTCAAACTCTCAAGGGCTTAATATGGGACTTTATGCAAGTTAATGATGAATCATTTTATGATTTTTGAAATGTTTGAAATGAATGGTTAGATTACAATTCTCGGTAATGCTCTAAAACCCTATTTGGGCGACGGATACGGGTTAAGGTTGTTACATATTATATGCTTTAAAAATATTCCAGCCAATAATAGATTGTCATGTCATATTAAAAATGTTATATGTTAATATAGATATGTTTATTTTGGGATTGATTTGTTAATGCTTATGTTATGTACTTGAATTGTAAATGTACTACTGAGCCCGATTGCTCAGCGTATGGTTTGTTTTCTCCGTGCACAAGTTCAAGTGATTCTCGAAGCCCCGGGACTTGAAGCCAGCATCCAGACAACCATTACAACTGAACAAGTTTTGTATATTGTGTTTCATTTTGGTCTTAAGGCATGTACCTAGGGGATACTTGTTCTAAATGTATAGAAAAGCTTTAAAATGGTTGGATATATGTTGTGATTCTATGAAATGATATAGTCATACATATAAGTGAAGTGATGTTTTGGTAACTATGTTTTAGCTTACTTGAACATATGAAATGGTTGATTTAAAGCCTTGGGGCAAAATGTTGGTTAATATACTAGGTTGGGAGCTTTGGAAAATAGGGACTTATTGGTCTATTTCTGTTGTCTTGATATCAGCCTTGTTTTATTTTGAAAACTTTGTAATTTGGTCATCAGGTTGGAAAGTTTGGCTATTGTTTTCAAAGTCGCAATACCAGACCTTAGAAATTGCGACACTCCCCTTACATACTTTGGAAACTTTTAGTTTAGTCTTAGTTTGACCCCGGCATGGTATTGAGCTTTCATAAGCTCGTATACGATGTAAAAATAGTTATATATTATGTTTTACACTTGTGGTACTTTTTTTAAGGAAATAGTTGGCTTGCATTAACTATTAAAAAACAAAAAACACAAAACTACAATCAAAATACCCTAAAAACTTAAACAATTTCTAAAAAGAAAACAATTATTCCTATTTATGATCTTAAGCAGCAGCCAGCCTAGTTAGATTATCAAACTTCCAAATGAAATTTTAACCAGATTCTTCTTTCTAAGCTCCAACATGATTGCCCGTTTACCAAATTCAAAGATTCAGACCATTAAAGGCACCTCTATGTAGAACAAAATATCTCATCAAAGCATGACTCTCCTGCCACCAGCCTGATTCTAAGGTACCTCTGTATACCTACCCACTATTTATCCTTAAGTTTCACTTTCTTCACACAATCAATCCACAACCGTTGACGTTTCCAGTGTTGGAGTCATCTACATCTATTACAAACTACTCTCCTCCCCCCTCTTTTTATGGCTATAGCAACCTCATCCCTCTACTCCTGAATATACACCCCCTACAATCTTTATCAACCTTTACTTTTATCAATCGTGGAAGTCTATTTTACAAATAAGTTCCCTTTTCATCTTTTAATCCTTCTACAGCAAAAGCATGTGCCACTTTATTTTCCTGCCTTGAAATATATTTAAAATGACATGCAACAAAACCATAACTAAAGTTTTTATAGTTGATATATAGGTACTAATTTCAGAATTATCTTCATAATTCTATTGCAACTTTATAATAACCTATTTTTCAGTGGTGATGGAACAGTGGTTTCGAGACTACAAATTTTTGTCGTGTTGACTCATCAATATTATTTATGGAATATTTACAAATTCATTTGAGTCATATTAAAATTTGGTTAGGAAATTTTATTGTTTTGGTAGTTAATTAAGGAAAAATGACTAAACTATAAAAGGTACAAAACTTATTAATTAATACATTTTGGTATCATAAGAGGGAGGACCTATGTGGCAAATAAACCTTATTCATTAATGTTGGATGGCATTAGTGATGAAAAATGATAAAAAAATTTGTATGTTTAATGGCAAAATTATAAATAAGTCAAAATTAATTAAAACAAATTGAAACATTAAACCATTTTTCTTCATTCATCTTCAATTCTTGGCCAACACCATTTTAGACCTAGGGAGCTTCGGTTACTTCTTGGCTTTGCATGGTATGTAAAATTGACTTGTTTTCTTGTAATTTTTATGTTTTTAATATCGTAGCAACTAGGTCCAGCTAGCCCGTATCTTCTTTTTTGAATCTGTTAAAAATTTTGGAAGTTACCATTGGTGAATCTTGGTTGTTTGTGATGATAATTATATGTTTGAAGCTTTGGTTATGATTTTAGGTTGTTTTATAAAGTGATTTTAGTTAGTTTTTTATTTAAGGATTTAATTGTTAAAATGTCAAATTTTCAAGGATTAAAGGTGAGTATGAGGTCTTTTGTGGACTTTTTAGAAGCCTTAAATATTTGGCTATAATATTGACTTGAGAAAATTGGTTAATTTGATGAATTTCAGGTCAATGGACTAAATTGCAAAAATTGTAAAAGTTAGGGGTAATTATGTGATTTCAAAAAATTAAAAGGGGTATAAAATGTAAAGTAAATTGAAATATAAAATGTAAGCTAAAAATTGGGAATTTCACATTTGGGAATTTCACATTTTAGATTAAGACCCTGTTGATATATGTGGAAAAGGAAAAATTATGGAATAGTCTCTGAATTTCTATAACTATTAAAACTTAGTCCAGGTAAGTTCGTACGGTTTATAATTTAATATTTATATGAAATGTTTGATGATATAATTTGATATAACAGATATTTTTTTTATTGTTGATATATAATTGTTTGAGAAATATTATTAAAATTCAATACGTGGATCGAATGAACGCAAGATAAAGTACAATTGTATGACAGTGTGTTATAGGGGGATTGGAGTGAAGATTGATGTGGAGTGATATACTTATGTTTCCCGAGTAGGCCGAGGTTTAACATTTATTATGAACTCTCGTGTTATACTCCCAATTTTGGCGTGTTATTGGGTTGATTAGCTCTAATGAGCATCTAGCGTGTTTACAGTTGGACTAGCTCTTCGAAGCAATTGGCATGTTATCGGGTAGATTAGCTCTTATGAGCTTCTAACATGTTTTCGGATGGATTATTGTGCTAGTATCTGTAAGTCGTTCATCAGATCATAAATTATTGTATTATACCTATACTATGACTTTGAATGGCATGACATGTAATTGATATTTTAAATTGATTACATTTTGGATATGTATATTGTTTTCAGAGAATTTTGGTTGAGTTTTGAATTAAGTGATGGAATTTACTGGTATGTAGTTGTGGATGACAGGAAGCATGTGTTATTGGATCATTTTTTTATTAAAATATTATGTTTACTTCGGTAAGACTTAATATTTTTGTACGTCGAACTTACTAAGCTTAAATAAGCTTACTTGTGTTAATTTCTATTTTGTAGATACTTTGGAAGGTTGGATGACCGGATCAGCACTCAAGTCACACTATCCACCTATTTTTCGGTAGTTTTTGGAACATTTATTTTGGATTATATGGCATGTAATAGGCTTGTTATAATATTACTTTTGTTTAGGATGTGTATAATGTAACAAGTGAACATAAGTGCAAATTGGTATCATGAACACCTATACATGATTTTGTTGTTGCTTGGTAAAAGTTTAGATTATGCCTTGCTATGGAATGTGAATGATGGAATATGTTTTTGATACAAACATGTGGATTATGTATGTCTAAGCGGTCAAATTGATTTGTTGGGATTTGAGGTGCCTATGATAGGCATATTGGTTAGAAGTTAAGTTATGTGATTTTGCATGTTTTGGATGATAGTTCATTTTGTTGTGAAATTGTCTATACTTGTGGTACCAATGAAGGTACATTGGTTAGGCACTTAAGATGGTTGATTTAGCATGTTTTGAGCTAGTTTAATGTCATTTTAAATAGATCTTTTGGCTGGTAAATGGATTACTTAGGGTCCAAATAAGCTTGAAATGGTAAACTTGTCATTTAAGGTTCATTTAGGTCTACACGGCCTAGCACATGAGCGTGTAACACGGCCATGTGAACATACTCAGAGAGTTACACGGGTAAAGACACGGGCTGGGATACGACCGTGTGACCCTAGTTCGATTGTTACACGGCCTGAGACACAGACGTGTGTCTTAGCTGTGTGAGCCACACAACCTGACCACACGGCCGTGTGACCCCTGTTTTGCAAATTTTGCATATTTTTCTTAAACTTTCCAAATTATTCCATATTGGTCCCAAATTGCTTTTATGTTATTTTTAAGGCCTCGAAGGCTCGATTTAGGTATAGTATGCATATGTATGAATGGTTTATAATGTGATTATAATATTGAATGGTATAATGTGCAAATGTTTTTTATTGTTTAGTAATACTCAGTCACCCTAATCCGACGACAGAGACAGGTTTGGGGTGTTACAAGCTTTTTTATTACTGATAATGAATCTCCTTTGATCATTACCCTCTCAATTCCTAGATCCAGCCTGCGTTGATTTGCTTGTGCACAAGCAAGTGCTTCTGTCGCAAAAAATTGTCGGTATGTGTTCATTAAGGCATATTTTAAAATCTAAAACCTGTCCATTTGAGTCTCTAACCATAATCCCTGAATATGACTTCTTATTTTGTTTCTGAAAAGTAGCATCAAAATTTATTTTTGCTTTCGGAGCCTCCGGTGGCCTCCACTGTTCGCCTATCACCCTTTGGACAAGTAACCTTCTGTTTAACTCATCCAACTCATTTATATATCCCAATATGAATTGAACAATTTCTTTTCCTGTCTATTGTTTCCCCTCATACACATAAATATTTCTAGTTGTCTATATAACTCAAAGCGTACATGCAATTCTATTGCATTTATAAATTGGATTGTTGCCATATAGGTATATTATCCAATATTCAAAATGTACCTAATTTTGCTCTTGTGGCCAATATATGTCTAATTTTTTTCCCATATTCCTGTTACAAAAGGACAATCCCTGAAGACATGTTCAATACTTTCTACCCCATCTATGTATTTGGAACAATTCGCAGACCCCACTAGTCTTCTTTGAAATAAGTTGAGTTGAGTAGGTAGATAATTGTTTAGAAATCTCTAGTTTATAATCTTTATTTTTGAAGGCAACTCCAATATAGATGGCCCTCTTCAACTTACCTTTGCCCCTTTTATGACTCCTTCCTGAATTGTAAGCCTCATAAGAGAAAAAAGTCCTTCACTACAAATAAAAAATAAATAGGGGCTTAACGAGTCACATTGACGTAATCCCCTTTTTGGTTTAAACATTTCCCCCATCTCCCCATTTAGGCATACTGAATAAGAGACTAAGCTTATACAATGCATTATAAAATCCATAAACGAACCGAAAAACCCCATGTTTAACATCATCTGTTCCAAAAAAACCCACTCTATCCTATCATAAGCTTTGCTCATGTCAAGCTAAATTCCCTTTTTGACCTAATCTTCTTTGCTTGAACGTATGCAAGAGTTCATGTAAAACTGAACATTGATAATGGAAATATAGAATGATCGCAAAATAATAAGAAAGAAAATTAAAACACACAGATTTTACGTGGAAACCTTTTCGGGAAAAAACCACGAGCAAAGGAGAAGAAAATTCACTAATGTTAAAAATTGAATGATACAAGAGGAGTTTCTACTACATCTATTTAAAGGTTGAAAAACCTTATTCTAATCAAAGCCAAATAGAGGAAGTGTACTTCTATACGGATTCTGCTTGTGCTGTATGGTTTCTTTAACAGTAAATTGGGTCACACAACTCTAACAGTTCATAAGCAAGAAGAATGTTATCAGTGGATCAGTCTTCCTAGGACAAAAGCACTTTGAGCTTCATCAATACAATTCTCTAATACTTTTTGAAATTGATTTGCCACTATATTCTAAATTATTTTATAGAAAATCGTGCATAAACTGATCGATCGAAAAATTTTAAGGTTTATTGTATGAGCCACTTTAGGTATAAGAACAATATTCGTCATATTTAAACCATCTAGTAAACACCCTCTATTCAAAATATCCAAACAAAATGTACCTACCTCTTGCCCCAGAATGTGCTAATACTTTTGGAAGAACAAGGCTGGGAAGCCGTCATCCCCTGAAGCTTTTGTTGGCCCCATCTTTTTTAAAAGTCATAACTATCTCCTTTCTAGTGTAATAGACAGTCAAAACTTGATTCATATTGTCAGAAATACACCTTTCAACCCCCGAAAGAATATGATTGAGATTACCAACTCCCTTAGATGAAAAAACATCTCCAAAATACTTTTTGGTAATCTCAATAATTACACTTGTGGTACTTATAAATTAATGATTAATGATGACATTTGTTTGTAATCAATCGTAGTTGCTTTAGCAACGAATGTGACATCTTAAAGCTTGAACCCAACGATCAAGTCGGGTATAGGGTGTTACAAGTGGTGCGATATGTGTTTGGATCTAAACGCAACTATAACAATGAGGTGAGAATGGAAAATGGCTATTAAAGACATTAAGTTAAATTATATATATAATAAATACTTAAAAATATATTTTTTAAAATAAAATATGTTAAATAATTAAAATTATTAAAAATAATTATAAAATTATAAAATACATTTTAAAATTGTATTTATTTCAAATAATATTTTTATTAATAATTAATTAAAATTTTTATAAAAAATCATAAATTATATTTGTATTTAATTTTAATTATATTAAATTTTTGTAAAAAAATATTATTCATATTTGTATTATTCATATAAAAGTATTTAATTATAAAAATATTTTTATCAACTTTATAATAATAAATTTTATATTATTATTATACTATTATCTATACAACTATATATAAAAGGATGGCCTTAGAAACTTGTCCATTTTTTTCATTTCTCTTTTTCTCTAGAAACATTATGGGTAAATTTCAATTCCAATTTTTCTACTTTTTAGATTATTAAATTTTAATTTGATCCTTATATTTTACTTAAACTTGAGATTGAATCTATACACTTAAACTTTGACATAATTTGATGTCTTAATTTTTATAATGCCATTAGTTAATCTAAATAATTTATTCTAATTAAAACGATGTGAATTTTTAAGAACGGTTACCACCGTTAAAATTTTTTATTAAATTCAGACTCGTTACAACGATATTTTTTTTTGTTACATGGATATCAAGTTTATTTTACTTTTTATTTTCAAAATACCACACCAACATAAAAGAATTCAAACAATGTCAATAAATAGACCTAAATTTTTAATTTTAAAAAGTAGAGAGATTAAATTTCAAATAGACAAAGAGTACAAAAATTTTGAACAAATTATAACTTTTAAATTTTTACACTATATTTTAATCAATAAATAATTAAGCCAACATGATGCGTGAGTGGAAATTTAATACAAATAAAAAATATTTTTTTATATAATGAAAATAAAAACAAAAAGGAAATGTTTATGTATATTTTATATTGAAAAGGAAAAAGTTCTAGCAATATTATATAAAAGCAATATAGGAGTTAAAAGTAAAAGTAAAACCTCGGTGGCATTGCTTTTACCCACTGAGGCATCTTATTCCAGTGAGAATCAAGGGTTGTGGCGAGTTTGGTTCATCTCACCACTAGTTATCCAAAGGGTGTTTTTGTTTATAACATAATTCCATCTCCCCATTGTTTAAAAAATAATCTATTATATTCCATTATGTTTTACTTTTTGGTTTATAAGGTAAAAAGTCACAATTATGAAAATTAAAATTAAATTAAATTAAATTTAATATTTTATAATAAATAGATATTATTATATTCTAAACTGATGAAAATAATTATTCATTTATAAAAAAGATAATAATAGAAAAGTCATTCTTCAAAAATCTTGAAATATAAAAAAAATTAAAAAACCAAATCTATCCTTGATTGGATTATTTTTTTTATCATTCACAAGTCTGAGGAAGAGAATGAGTTACTTAACTTTGCATAATAAAGGAAAAAAAGGATAAAAAAATAAAGTAAAAAAATTAAGATTAAGGGAAATAAATCACATATATATATAATATAAAAGAAGGTACAGAAGCATATGGAAATATTGAGTTCTGGGTTAGTTTTTTGAGTTTCAAAACATTGACTACCAGATCGTTACAATTGATGTCTCGTTAAAGGTGATAGGTATTCCTGATTTTTTTACGCAAAGTTATGATGCCTGCTCTTACGGGTTCATTACGCAGGTTTTGTGGAATGGGATCCCATCACAAAAATTCAAGTCAATTCAGGGAATCTGCTAGGGGTGTCCCTTGTCACCTTGTTTGTTCTCAGTATAAAATGGCTTGGCTACAGTATTCGGTCAGCTGTCAATTCTGGGATTTGGTGACCCATCAGATTAACCAGGTCAGGTCCAAACTTATCTCATTTATTTTTTGCTGATGATTTGGTTATTTTTAAACAGGCGAAAATTGAATAGGCTAGAAGAATTAAAAGTATCTTGGAGTAGTTTTGTATCTCATCTAGACATAAAATTAATGCGAGGAAGACAAATGTTTTCTTTTCAAGTGGGGTAGATGAGGAACTAAGAGATTTTATCAGTAATGCTCTTGGTTTTCAAAGAGTAGAAAATCTTAGAACTTACTTGGGGTGCATCTTTTTCACGAGAGGGTAACGAATAGTTCTTTAAGGTTTGTGGTTGAAAATGTCAAAGCCAAGCTGTAATGTTGGGATGTTAAACAATTATCAATGGCTGGAAGAGTTACTTTTTCTTAGTCGATTTTGCTCTCAATCCCTAGCTATTTTATGCAATCTATGATGATTCCGCAAGGCATTTGTGATGAAATTGAAGGTATGGTGAGGAAGTTTGTTTGATGAAGTTCATGTGAGGGAAAGAAGATGGCTTTGGTTAGTTGAAAATCAGTTTGTGAACCTAGGTCTTGCAGAGGCCTTGGGTTAATGCAAATGAGGGCTCATAATGTAAAAACCCTCGCCCGTATCCGACGCATGGACAGGGTTCGAGGTGCTACTAGAATTAAACACTAATATACGAACAAAACCGAGTCAAAAATCTGTATTTCAATTTAAAATTTCTCAAATTTCATCTTTAAGTCCCTAATATGGACCTACGAGGCCCAAAATACGCTTAGGAAATATTTTGGGACTAAACCGGGAACTTTGGAAACTTTACCTTGAAGATAGAGGCACACGCCCATGTGGCCTAGAACATGCCCGTATGGCCTGCCCGTAGGGCTCAACATGGCCGTGGGGCCAGCCCATAGGCAGATCTGACTTATTCACATGACCGTGGGACTAACCTGTGGGCAATTCTGACTTTGCCACACGGCCTAGGCACACGCCCATGTGACTTGGCCGTGTGAAAACATGATTTTTGACCATTTATGAGCTATTTTCACATACTAAACACACCTAATTCATGCCCAAAACATTTACTTATAAATCTTGATCAAATAACACTCATTTATCCATTTTCTGTACCTAAACATAATTATACTGTAACGACCCAAATTTTAAGGTCATCGAGAATTGAGTTTCGGGTTATAATTTTCGTAAAATAAATTCGTAAATATTTATTAGAAATATTTACGAAGCTAGTAGTGTAGTTAATTAGACTTTGGTTAAGTGAATTAGCTTGAATTAAGGCTAATTTAGTGAAATGACTAGATTAAATAAAGTGTCAAGGTTTAATTATAAACTATAGAAAAGTTAAGGGATTAAATTAGTAAATAAGCTTGATGTGACAAGTGTGTGGTAAGTATAAATACATGTGTATTATTTTAATTGGTACAAATGTATGAATATATATGTATTTACTTAATATTTAAGAAAGAATAATTATAATTTAAAATATAATATAAAAATTATAATATAATAAAGTAATTAAATAAAACAATAAAAGAAATAAAAGAAAGATTGAAAACGAAACAGAGCAGGGAAAGAAAGAAAGAAAAAGGGAAAGAAAAAGAAAAGGAAAATTTAAGGTTTTAGAGTTCCAAGCATGATTGGTAAGTCAATTTGATCCCTTTTCTTGTAATTTTGATGTCCATGGAATCCTAGGAAAGAATACTACTTGAGTTATGTTGAAATTTAGAAAGTTATTGAATTTTTAAATGTTGATTAAGTTGAATCAATGGAAGAATTAAGTGTTAATTTGATGGAAATCCAAGTTAGAAGTGGGAGAAGGATTAAATTGTGAAAGAAAATATAGGTTTTGCAATAATAGGGATTGAATTGAAAAGATGTTATAATCAGTGTTTTATGCTGAAATTTAAGAGTTGGAATAGTTAAAAATGATAATTGAATGAAAATATATGATTTATTTTGAAGAAAAAAATGGTTATGGTGGAAGGACTAAATTAGAATTTAAGTAAAAGATACATGGAAATTAGAGAATGTGTTGTTAAATAATATATATTGATAATTTTAAATGTTAAATTTTATGTAGCTAACATATCACCGGAAACATCATCGAAAAAGGGAAAGGAGAAATTGAACGAGGATATCGAGTAAACTCGAGAAATTCGGTTTGTATTTCTATAAACTATGCTTAATGTTTTAATACAATGTAATTGTTATTTTTATAGTTAGAATGTATATGAATAATATGATGGAAACTGTTGCTACTGCTGTATTGAAATGAAACGATTTGAATACCCTATTAACAGTGTCGGGCTAGTCGGATACAATTGGCATGCCATAAGATTGGAAGTGTTCAGGGATATTCCGACTTTGTGTCGATGAGACACTATACGTGTCGACATCGTGGATCGTTCGCATTCGTTCCGATGAGGTACTTTGTGTACCATTACTGTGACTGTTACTGTTACTATTATTGTTACCGTTGCGGTGTATTCCGGCTTCGGCCGATGAAACACTGTATACTATCCCCGGTGTGTGGGTTGGATCCGCGTATCCGTTTAGGTCCGAGTTATGTTAATAGGGGTAATTGAAAGTACTAAAGACAAAGACTGACTTTTATTGATTATGTGACTGTTATACAAGTATTGGAAGATATTGAATGATATGAAATGTATAAAAGAATTGTTTAAATACATTTATGAGCTATAAGTTAAAGGTAAGTGATGAAGCTAATAAGATTATGAAATAAAAAGATACGTTACAATGTATATACATAGCTTATTATTGTTTTAAGTATTAGTTTATAGAAATACCACTGAGTGCATACTCAGCGTACGGTTTGTTTCCGTGCGCAGGTTAGGTACAAAAGAAAGTTAATGACTCAGCAACCAAGCCAATTCCAGGCTCAAAGTGGTGAATACTTTTCTTTTGGAAAAATGGCATGTACCTAGGTTGTTAAGGTGTTATTTTGTTTATAATAGTGTATAAAAATGAAAGTTGTTGAAGCATGGTATGAAATATGCATATTTTGGAAGTTAAACTTACATGAGTTTGACTAGTATGATAATGTTGTATAATTTTGATATGAATTGTGGTACATAATTCTTAAGAGGTGTTTAAGTGAATGAATGAGTATTTGCTAAGTTTGAAGGGCATAATGAATGATATTTGATTTAAGAACTATTAGTAAATATTTGGACATGAAGTAGATGTGTTTAGCAAGTGAAAATAGCTCAAAAATGGTCAAAAACCATGTTTTCACACGGCCAAGTCACATGGGCATGTGCCCAGGCCGTGTGAATTTGGAAGAATCTGCCCATGGCCTGGCCCCACAGCCATGTCCCAAGCCACACGGTCATGATGAGCCCCACGGGTAGGCCACACGGGCATGTTCCAGGCCACACGGGCGTGTGTCCCTATCTTCAAGTTAAATTTTCTAAAGTTGCCAGTTTAATCCCGAATTACTTTTAAAGCATGTATTGGGCCCTGTAGGCCCATATTAGGGACTTTATGATGAAGTTTGATGAATATTGATTTAGAATGTAAAGTTTACGACTCGATTTTGTATAAATGTTAGTGTATAAGTCCAGTAATACCTCGTAGCCCTATTCCGGTAACGGCTTGGGGCTAGGGGGTGTTTCATTTAGTGGTATCAGAGCTATTTAGGTTTAGTCGATTCTAGGACTAAATAAAGTTTGAAATTGAGTCTAGAGGTACATGCCATTTTTATGTTAACTTTGAGTTGGGATTGGATGCTGATTTATATATACTAATAAATTGATTTCTTTTATAGTGTGAAAATGATGCTTGACGAAAGTATCGAGGGTACTGATCAGGAAATGTACAGTAGGATAAATCATATAATGTAAATGAATCTGAATTTGGGACCCTAAACCCGGTAGGTAACCAACCACCGAATACTAGAAGGGATAATACAGAGATATTTAGAATGATTGCCGAAGCTCTTCAAAGAGCAGTAGGAAGTATGCCTGCTACTACTTCTACCCCCACTACTCGAAGAGCCCCTATTAAGGAATTGCGAAAGTATGGAGCTAAAGAATTTATGGGATCAAAGGGAACTGATTCAACAACAGCTAAAAATTGGCTAGAGACTACCAAGAGAATTTTGAAGCAATTAGAATGTACGCCACAGGAAAGTTTAGTATGTGTTGTTTCTTTATTACAAGAGGAGGCTTATATATGGTGGGAATCAATGATTCAGAATATACCGGAAGAACAAGTAAACTGGAAATTCTTTCAACGAAAATTTTAGAAGAAGTATTTGGGGGAGACATATATGGAAGATCGGAAACAGGAGTTTTTGATGCTGAAACAGAAAGATATGTCCGTAGTGGATTATGAACGGGAATTTCTGAGATTGAATAGATATGCAATTGAATTTGTACTGACTGAAGCTGACAGATGCAGGCGATTTCTAAGAGGACTACGAAATGAATTCCAACTGCAATTGATGCCTTTACGGATTAAGAGTTCGCAGATCTAGTAGAAAGAGCTAAAACGATTAAGCAAGTACTGTGGAAGAGAAAAAAGTTTGAAACTGTCCGTTCAGCTGAAAAACGTCCTAGAACTGCTAATTCAAATCAGCAATTCAAACGATCGAGGGAATCTCGTGGTGGTGGAAGATTCAGTTCAAGATCAGAAAGAGGAGACAGAAGTCAAAATAGACAAACTACTGTATCTACTGGCAATATCAGAAGCCCAGCTTAGAACACTGAAATTCCAGAATGTGAGTTTTGTGGAAACAGACATAGAGAGGAATGTAAAAAGTTAACTGGGGGTTGTTTCCGATGTGGATCCACTGATTATTTTGTTAAGGATTGTCCGAAGATTGGTAAATCAGCACTAATAGTATCACAAAGATCTGAATCTGCTTCTAGAGGTCGAGGATCAGGCCGAAGTGGTCCAGTTGCTAGAGGAGGTACTATAAGAACTAGTGAAAATGCTACCCAACAATCTGAAGTAAGAGCTCCGGCCCGAGCATATGTTGTAAGAACTCGAGACGAGGGGGATGCTCATGATGTAGTGACAGGTATATTCTTATTACATTCAGAACCCGTATATGCTTTAATAGATCCAGGACCGTCACATTCTTATGTTAATACAAATTTAGTTGAGACGGGAAATTTAAAATCCGAACTGTCTAGAATAACGATAAAAGTGTCTAGTCCATTGGGGCAAATTGTGTTAGTAAATCAAATATGTCGAAGATGTCCGTTGATGATTCAAGATAGAATCTTTTCTGTTGATCTGTTAATTATGCCATTCGGTGATTTTGACATAATACTGGGTATGGACTGGTTGTCAGAACATGGAGTAATTTTGGACCACTATAAAAAAAAATTTACTATCCAAAATGAAGATGGTAGACAGATTGAAGTAAATGGTATAAGGACTAGTGGTTCAGCTCGAATCATTTCTGCAATTAAGGCTAGTAAGCTTCTTTACCAAGGATGTGCTGCTTTCTTAGCATATGTTATTAACTCCGATTCAGATTAGAGTCAGTGCAGTAAAATTTAGACTGTATGTGAATTTCTTGATATGTTTCCTGAAGAATTGCCTGGATTACCTCCTGATCGGGAAGTTGAATTTACAATTAAAGTTTACCCGGGTACAAATCCAGTGTCAATACCTCCATATCGAATGTCACCAACTGAGTTAAAGGAGTTGAAGGTACAACTACAAGACTTATTGGATCGAGGGTTTATACGACCTAGTACGTCACCGTGGGGAACCCCAGTATTATTCATTAAAAAGAAAGATAGTTCGATGCGGTTGTGTAATGATTACTGACAGTTAAACAAGGTGACTGTTAAGAGTAAATACCCGTTACCTCGTATTGATGATTTATTTGATCAACTAAAAGGAGCTTCCGTGATTTTAAAAATTAATTTGAGGTCGGGATATTATCAGCTAAAGGTAAAGGAGAGTGATGTGCCAAAGACAGCATTCCGTACACGGTATGGACATTATGAATTTTTGGTGATGCCATTTGGGTTAACAAATGCTCCGGCTGCTTTTATGGATCTTATGAATCAAATTTTTCAACCGTATTTGGATCGATTTGTAGTGGTTTTTATCAATGACATCTTGGTATACTCGAAGTCTGAAATTGAGCATGAACAACATCTTCAAATGGTTTTGCAAATATTGCGAGAGAAGCAATTATATGGAAAATTGAATAAGTGTGAGTTTTGGTTAACGGAGGTTGTATTCCTTGATCATGTAGTATCAAAAAATGGGATAAGAGTAGATCCAAAGAAGATTGAAGCCATACTTCAGTGGAAAGTTCTCAAAAATGTGTCAGAGGTACGTAGTTTCCTTGGGTTAGCCAGCTATTATCGAAGGTTTGTGAATGGATTTTCAAAGATAGCTTTACCAATGACAAAATTACTGCAAAAGAATGTTCTGTTTGTTTGGAGTGAGTAGTGTCAAAAAAGTTTTGAAATGTTGAAGCAAATGTTGACAGAAGCACCAGTATTGACTTTGCCAGAGTCGGGAAAAGATTTCATCGTGTACAGTGATGCTTCTTTAAATGGTCTCGGATGTGTACTGATACAAAATAGAAAGGTAACTGCTTATGCTTTACGGCAATTGAAACCGCATGAACGCAATTATTCGACTCATGATCTGGAATTAGTAGCGGTGATTTTTGCTCTAAAGATTTGGAGACATTATCTATATGGTGAGAAATGCTATATCTACACTGATCACAAAAGTCTCAAGTATCTTCTGTCACAGAAAGAATTAAATTTGAGACAGCGTCGATGGATAGAACTTTTAAAAGATTATGATTGTGTTATTGGCTATCATCCGGGTAAAGCTAATGTGGTAGCTGACGCATTAAGTAGGAAGGTTGCAACTGAGTTGAGAGCAATGTTTGCACAGCTCAGTATTGTTGATGATGGAAGTATTTTGGCTGAATTGAGAGTAAAACCGGTAATGTTTGATCAAATCAGAACATCACAGTTAGAAGATGAAAAGTTAATAAAGAAGAGGAAGACGGTACAGAACGGTACAATAGGGAATTTTAGCATTGATGAGCATAATTGTTTGAAATATTAAAATCGACTTTGTATTCCAACTACTTCAGAGTTGAAAGAGTTAATATTTCGAGAAGCACATGACAGTCCTTTTGCATTACATCCCGGAAGAACAAAGATGTATCGTGATTTACGGGAACTGTATTGGTGGCCAAGTATGAAAAGAGATATAGTGGAATATGTGGCTAAATGTTTAACATGTCAGCGAGTTAAAGCTGAACATTAGGTTCCGACTGGATTACTTCAGCCTATTAATATTCCTGAATGGAAATGGGATTGCATCACGATGGACTTTGTAACTGGGTTACCACTGTCAGTAAGTAAGAAAAATGCTATTTGGGTAATTGTTGATCGGCTCACAAAGGTAGCTCATTTTATAGCAGTTAGAACAGATTGGTCACTTCAAAGGTTGGCAGAAACTTATATCCGGGAAATTGTAATGTTACATGGTATTCCTATATCGGTAATTTCTGACCGGGATCCACGATTCACATCGAGGTTCCGGAAACAGTTGCATGAGTCTCTCGGTACATGACTTCATTTTAGTACAGCTTTTCATCCACAGACTGATGGACAGTTAGAACGGGTCATTCAGATTTTAGAAGACATGCTCCGAGCTTGTATCATTGATTTTGAATCAGGTTGGGAACGTTATCTACCATTGGCTGAGTTTGTGTATAATAATAGTTTCCAATCAAGTATTCAAATGGCACCGTATGAAGCTTTGTATGGTCAGAGATGTCGATCACCAGTGTGTTGGACAAAATTGAATGAAAGAAAAGTGGTTGGTCCAGAATTGATTCAAGAAACAGAAAGTACTGTTAAAAAGCTTCGCGAATGATTGAAGGTAGCTTTTGATAGGCAGAAATCATACGTAGATATGAAACGATGGAACATTGAGTACTCAGTCAGAGACAAAGTATTTCTTAAAGTTTCTCATTGGAAGAAAATCTTGAGATTTGGTCGAAAAGGTAAATTGAGTCTGCGATACATTGGACCGTATGAGGTTATAGAAACAATTGGACCGGTGGCATATTGTTTAGCTCTACCTCTTGAATTACAGAAAATTCATGATGATTTCCACGTTTCTATGTTAAGAAGATACCGGTCAGACCCATTTCATGTGATTTCAACTGAAGATATAGAGATTCGACCAGATTTGTAATATGAAGAAGAACCAGTTAAAATATTGGCACATGAGGTAAATGAATTACATAATAAACGAGTTCCCTTAGTAAAAGTGTTATGGAGAAGTCACAATATTGAAGAAGCAACATGGGAACCGGAAGATACAATGAGATCACAATACCCCCATCTCTTTACAGGTAAATTTCGATGACGAAATTTATTAAGGGGGGAGAAATGTAACGACCCAAATTTTAAGGTCATCAAAAATTGAGTTCCGGGTTATAATTTTCGTAAAATAAATTCATAAATATTTATTAGAAATATTTACGAAGCTAGTAGTGTAGTTAATTAGACTTTGGTTAAGTGAATTAGCTTGAATTAAGGCTAATTTAGTGTGAAGGTTTAATTATAAACTATAGAAAAGTTAAGGGATTAAATTAGTAAATAAGCTTGATGTGACAAGTGTGTGGTAAGTATAAATACATGTGTATTATTTTAATTGGTACAAATGTATGAATATATATGTATTTACTTAATATTTAAGAAAGAATAATTATAATTTAAAATATAATATAAAAATTATAATATAATAAAGTAATTAAATAAAACAATAAAAGAAAAGAAAGAAATAAAAGAAAGATTGAAAACGAAACAGAGCAGGGAAAGAAAGAAAGAAAAAGAAAAGGAAAATTTAGGGTTTTAGAGTTCCAAGCTTGATTGGTAAGTCAATTTGATCCCTTTTCTTGTAATTTTGATGTCTATGGAATCCTAGGAAAAAATACTACTTGAGTTATGTTGAAATTTAGAAAGTTATTGAATTTTTAGATGTTGATTAAGTTGAATCAATGGAAGAATTAAGTGTTAATTTGTTGGAAATTCAAGTTAGAAGTGGGAGAAGGATTAAATTGTGAAAGAAAATATAGGTTTTGCAATAATAGGGATTGAACTAAAAAGTTGTTATAATTAGTGTTTTATGCTGAAATTTAAGAGTTGGAATAGTTAAAAATGATAATTGAATGAAAATATATGATTTATTTTGAAGAAAAAAATGATTATGGTGGAAGGACTAAATTGGAATTTAAGTAAAAGATACATGGAAATTAGAGAATGTGTTGTTAAATAATATATATTGATAATTTTAAATGTTAAATTTTATGTAGCTAACGTAGCACCGGAAACATCATCGAAAAAGGGAAAGGAGAAAGTGAACGAGGATATCGAGTAAACTCGAGAAATTCGGTTTGTATTTCTATAAACTATGCTTAATGTTTTAATACAATGTAATTGTTATTTTTATAGTTAGAATGTATATGAATAATATGATGGAAACTGTGACTACCGCTGTATTGAAATGAAACGATTTGAATACCCTATTAACAGTGTCAGGCTAGTCGGATACAATTGGCATGCCATAGGATTGGAAGTGTTCAGGGATATTCCGACTTTGTGTCGATGAGACACTATACGCGTCTATGACTGTGACTGTTCCAGATTCGTTCCAATAAGGTACTTTGTGTACCGTTACTGTGACTGTTACTGTTACTGTTACTGTTACTATTATTGTTACCGTTGCAGTGTATTCCAGCTTCGGCCGATGAAACACTGTATACTATCCCCGGTGTGTGGGTTGGATCCGCGTATCCGTTTAGGTCCGAGTTATGTTAATAGAGGTAATTGAAAGTACTAAAGACAAAGACTGACTGCTATTCATTATGTAACTGTTATACAAGTATTGGAAGATATTGAATGATATGAAAAGTATAAAAGAATTGTTTAAATACATTTATGAGCTATAAGTTAAAGGTAAGTGATGAAGCTAATAAGATTATGAAATAAAAAGATACGTTACAATGTATATACATAGCTTATTATTGTTTTAAGTGTTAGTTTATAGAAATACCACTGAGTGCATACTCTCAGTGCGGTTTTTGTTTCGTATGTGTGCAGTTAGGTCCAAAAGAAAGTTAAGGACTCAGCATCCAAGCCAATTCCAGGCTCAAAGTGGTGAATAGTTTTCTTTTGGTAAAATGGCATGTACCTAGGTTGTTAAGGTGTTATTTTGTTTATAATAGTGTATAAACATGAAAGTTGTTGAAGCATGGTATGAAATATGCATATTTTGGAAGTTAAACTTACATGAGTTTGACTAGTATGATAATGTTGTATAATTTTAATATGAATTGTGGTACATAATTCTTAAGAGGTGTTTAAGTGAATGAATGAGTATTTGCTAAGTTTGAAGGGCATAATGAATGATATTTGATTTAAGAACTATTAGTAAATATTTGGACATGAAATAGATGTGTTTAGCAAGTGAAAATAGCTCAAAAATGGTCAAAAACCATGTTTTCACACGGCCAAGTCACATGGGTGTGTGCCCAGGCCGTGTGAATTTGGTAGGATCTGCCTATAGCCTGGCCCCACGGCCATGTCCCAAGCCACACGGCCATGTTGAGCCCCACGGGCAGGCGACACGGGCGTGTTCCAAGCCACACGAGCGTGTGCCCCTATCTTCAAGGTAAAGTTTCCAAAGTTGCCGGTTTAATCCCGAATTACTTCTAAAGCATGTATTGGGCCACGTAGGCCCATATTAGGGACTTTATGATGAAGTTTGATGAATATTGATTTATAATGTAAAGTTTACAACTCGGTTTTGAATAAATGTTAGTGTATAAATCCGGTAATACCCCGTAGCCCTATTCCGGTAACGACTTGGGGTTGGGGGTGTTACATATACACTAATAGAATCCAACCAATCAATTATTTCAAGCCAAAACATGCATATTTCATTTTCAAACACAAAACATCACATTTAACTTACTTTGCATACTTAATCAGTCACACAACTATATTTATTTACGTTTTAGGGAATGGGGCTATGTGGTAGGCTTGTTTATAGCCATGTTAACTTCTAGACATTTTGCTAGTTTTTGGTTCAGTTTATAATAATTACATGTAATTGTTATGCTTGAGTTCATGAACATGAGGATGGATTGACGTTACTTGCTCGAACATGATTTTACGACATTAAACTTTTAAGTAGGCCGTTGAATGATTATTTTTTGAACTAATTGGTGTATGATATTTAGGAACTAAGTTGGAATGGATTAATTGCTTATGTATACTGCATTTTTTAGGTCTGGGGCAGTGGTATCGATAATCAGATTTTTAAATCGACACCTCTGTGATTTTGAAACTTGCAGGGAATCAGAATAGAGATTTGGTATCAATACCTTTTCTTGAGTATCAATACTCGGGGTTAAAATATTGATATTTCATGGCAGGTACCGATAATTTTTGAGACTTTGGCTTTTAGTTGAAAAACAAAATGCAATTTTGGTATCATTTTTACCACTTAAAGAAAATATTGATACCCTAGTATCAGTATCGATACCTACGGACCTGGCTTGAGAATTTTGTTGAACGGACCTTATGCATGTTTTAATATGTTTATAAGACTAATCAGTGTAAGTTTAGCACATGATAATGATAACTAACTGATATGATTGACTTAAGACCTATGCGATTAATATATAGATGGATGTTTTGTTAGAATGAGCTTTTACTTGTTGGTTATGACATGAAACGATGGTATAGTATCTTGATATTCAGGCTTAGCGATTAGGCTGGGTATAGGGTGTTACAATTGAGGTCATCAAAATTTCGCAGAGTTGGGCCAAATAGTATGTTTCTTATCATAAAGAAGGTTCGACAAAGTAGCAATAGGTTAGGAAGGTAATCCCTTGGACAAATGATTAGGTTCAATTAAATTATGATGGTGGGGTTAGAATAGATTATGGTAAAGGTGCTTCAAGAGGTGTCTTGCGAGATCGGGAGGGTAAGTGGATCTCTAATTATAATAGATGTTTGGGTAAGTGGATCTCTAATTATAATAGATGTTTGGGTCAGTGCTCAATTTTTTATGCTGAACTATGGAGAATTCTGGATGGTTTGAATATTATAAGGACTAGGAACTTTGAGAATGTTTTGATTTAGACTGATAATACAGAAGCAACAAAGGCTATTCATGATTGTTTCATGTCGTCCTCGAATTCCTCATTGATTAAGCGAATACATCAATTGTTGAAGGAGGTTGAAAATTGGTTTTTACAATATATTCTCAGAGAGAATAATAAAGATGTTGATTGTATAGCTAAGATGACCTTTGATAGAGGAAAAGACTTGGTAATTCTTAGGGATCCACCTAAAGGGATTTCTAATGTCTTGATGTAATGTAAGCCCAGTTTTGTTTTTCACCAATAAAAAAAAAAGTAAAAGTAAAACCTTGCTAGCATTGCTTTTACCGGTGAGAATTAACGGTTGTGGTGAGTTTGGGTCATCTTACCACTAGTTATCCAAAGGGTGTTTTTGTTTAAAAAATAATTCTATCTCCCTATTGTAGTGATGAGATTCAAAAGGAGCTTTTGTTTAAAAAATAATCTATTATACTCGATTATCTTTTATTTTTAGTTTATAAGGTAAAAAGTCACAATTAAAATTAAAATTAAAATTAAAATTAATTTATTTTAATTTAATATTTTATAATAAATAGATACTATTATATTTCCAAAACTGATGAAAAAAATTATATATTTATGAAAAAATAAATAATAAAAAATTCAATTTTCAAAAATCTTGAAATATAAAAAGAAAATACCAAATCTATTTTTTTTTTTATCATTTACAAATTTGGAATGAGTTACCTAAGTTTGCATAATAAAGGAAAAAAATGATAAAAGAAATAAAGTAAAAAATAAAGATTAAGAGAAATAAATCATATATATATAATATAAAAGGAGGTATGAGAGCATATGAAAACATTAAGTTCTGAATTATTTTTTTTAACTTTAAAATAGATTTTTAGTTATATTTAAAGTAGATCATGTATTTATAATTAAGTTTTATATATGATTTTCTTACTATTTTTAATTAGAATTTATTTGCAATTTTGAATGATGGTGTATAATTACATTTATGAGATATTTATATATATATACATATATATATATATATATATATTAAACCTTTAATATATTTACTCTATTAATGATGTATTAACGCATCAAACGACACATCAATCGATAATGATAATTGCATTTGCTTTATTGAAAATATAAGAAATCCTATATTAACATTATAATTACTTCTTAAAAAATGTTCTCCAAATATCATATGATAATCATGATATATAAAAGGTTCAAAATTGTAACTAATATAATATATCATTATTGATTAATTATTACCAATTTTGTATTTCTTAAACTACCAACTATAATTACAAGATCTTTTCAAATATATATATATATATATATATATATATATATATATATTATAAAAGAAAGTACAAAAGCAAAAGGAAAAACTTTGAGTTTTAAATACTTTCTTTTTCTTTTTCTAATTATATTTAAAGTGAGCTTCATTTTTAAATTAAGTTTTAAATATGATGTTCTTGCTATTAACAATAATAATAAATTTTTCAATAATAAACAATTTTATATGAGTAATTTTCATTTTTAATTTCTAATATCAACTTTTATGAAATTACATGATTGTTTTTAAATTTAAAAAAAATAAAAAATAAAAAATTTAAAAATGATTTAAAAAGCATATTTTAATATAAATTATTTAAGGTTTTAAATTTTATAAAAGTTTACATAAATATTTAAAAGAATGAGTAAAATATGTTAAAACATATTAGAATTTGTTAATTAAACATATATAGCAATTAAAAATATTTTTACTGTACTTTAATTAAATAAAAATTTTATTTAAAATTTAAAATTTGAATTTTTCTAGGAATTTTATTCATTTAAAAAATTTTCACAATTATTAAATATATTTTAATTTATAAACACAAAATCAATTTGAAAGTAAAAGTAAAGTGCTTTTAATAATATTTGTGGGAGTAAAAAGTAAAGTAGTTTTAATATAGCAATGGTTTTTTGTTTAATTTCCTTTTCCTTGTCTAAACACAAAGCTAGTGTTGATAACAAATTTGCAACTCAAACTATGAGTGAATTGGGTAGGGTAGGGTTTTGTTCAGTTAAAGCTCAACTCATTCAAAAAGTAGCATTATGGGTATAAAAATACTAGAAGGTTGAAGCAAATATGGCACAATCCAGTTTCCATGAATAAAAGCAAAAGCTTTCACAAACACAAGTTAAACAAATTTCCTTCCAACTTTTTGAACTCAACAAATTTTCTTTAAACCCTACAATATGTAACCTTTTTTTTCATTGTCTCACACTTTCAATTCCCGTCTCTCAGCAAAAAGTTTCCCCGTGACGGCCTCGTTGGGAAGCAAAGCAAGCCAGACCCCGGTATCCGCGGCATGCTCTGCCGAGACATTGCCGGACCAACTTGTCATAGCAGTTCTGACCCATCCCGGACAATAACAATTTATATATATCTTTTCACCTTCTGGTCGTTCAGAGAGTTGTTTAGCCATTAGCATACTGTAAAGATTAACAGCAAGTTTAGATACAGCGTAGTCGGTAAATTTCTGGGGCCATCCACCTGATTGCCATGTATCAGCTTCAACTTGTTGTAGAAATGTCGACACCATGTTGTCAATTTGTTCCTCAGATAGAGTTTCTAAATTGCTTAGCTTTTCCCTCAAAGCTTCATCTTCAATCCTCTATCACACACACCAAAAATATGCGTATATATATATATAAATATTTAGTTTGCATGCCAAATAATGCTAATAGAAATTAACATGTACAAGTTGTGAGAACCTAACAGCTGATTTACATTATGGTGATCTTCCGTCATGTATTGATAGAAGAATATCAACATTCTTTTTCATATTTCACATTAAACACCTTTTAGGAGTCAAAAGTTTATTGGTGTGATATTTTGTTAAATTCAAATATAAATTTTTTTAAATATAAATAAAATTTTAAGTTTGGATGAATAATTTGATCCTTAAATAATTCGACTTATAGATACTTAAAGACATATTATCTATTTATATAAGTTGACAATACGATATTATGCAACACAAGAAATAAAACATCTTATTAACTGGAATATGTAATATATAATCAAATAATATTGATAATAATAAAACCATTTACTCAAAGAAAAAAAAAAACAGAACAAAGAGAGATGATTTACTTACACTGCGGCGGCCGTTTAGTTTACCTAGGCGTGAGCTAACATTAACAATACGAGCCCCAGCAGCGGAAGGTCTCATCAATGGAATCATTGCTTTAATCATATTTTTGGTGCCAAAATAATTGGTCTCAATCATCTGCTTCGCGTACTCCATTGAATTTCCAGACACAAGATTGTAGTTAACACCTGCGTTATTTACCTGCCATAATACAAATACATACTTATAAACCAACATTAAAAGAAACCAATCCAAAGTGGTTGGAGTTGGATGTTATATATATATATATATATATATATACCAGAATATCAACGCCATCATATTTTTCTTTTATCCATTTAGTAAATTCAGAGATGGATTCCTCGTGCAAGATGTCGAGCTGATGGACATCCACATTGAAACCTCCTTCTTGTAACACCTTGGCTGCTTCAATGCCCACACTTGTGTCCCTTGATGTTAGTATTACAGTCAATCCATGCCCCGCTAGTTGTTTTGCAATCTCAAACCCAATCCCTCTATTAGCACCCGTTACTACAGCAATTGTTTCTTCTGACCACCACCTGTATATACATATATAAGCTTACAAAGGAAACTAAATATGTTGCAAATAACCAAAGTACGTACGTACCTTTGATGATCAGAATAAGGAATGGTCCTAAGAAGGGAAATCTCTTGGAGTCTCTTTTCCCTTTTCTCACTGGCCTTTTCCTTTTTCCCTGTCATCTCCTTTGCCTCGTTGATTAACTTCAGGTATTATTCAGGAAGACATTAATTAAATAAAAGAAAAAGAAACAAGTAAATATCTATACCTATGTATGTAATAATAGATTAGAGGCACAACAACATGAAGGTTTTCCAACAGCTGATTTGAAATCCGGTATATCTCATCTTAACTTTGTTGGAGATGTTTAAGGTCAATTCTTGGGAGCTGCTTATTTTTAGGTCAAATCTTCCATCTTTTATGCCTTTAGAAACGTAAGATGCCGTTGCTCATTACTTAATTTCTTTTGCACCACTAATGTGTTCCTGCTTCAATATCAACCAACCAATTTTTTATTCAAAAACTACAAATACTGATTTGATGGTTGGTTTCTTTTCTTCATAAGTTAAAAAAAGGTGTTTCAATAGAATTAATTCTTGGGGTTGGGACTTGGGAGTTATATAGACGTCAAAAAGGTGTCTCCTTAATAAATATGCAAAAGAATTTAAAGATATTAAAAATATTTAAAAATTCGAAAATAAAATTATTCACCTATATTATACAGCTTAGGACTTTACAATTAGAATATACAGAAGAAAGATATCAATCCTTTTATTATAATCCGGAAATAAAAAAGACTAATTTGAATTGAATAATTAGCAAACCCGGGTGACCCAACTCAAAGGCGGTTCGAAAAGTGGGAGGGTTTGAACAAAAATATAAGCCTGAAAAAATGGCTTGGAAAAAAACACGTTTTCTAAACGGGTTGGGCAGCCTAACCCGAATTTGCAAAAAAAAAAAAATTGTTGCTACTTTTTTTTACTGTTTTGCCACTGTTTTTCATTGTTTTGCTATCATTTCGCTATTATATTGCTACTATTTTATTAGTATTATTTGGATATTGTATAACTCTAGTTTTGTTATTAATTTTGCTACTATTTTAGATATATTTGCTTGCTATGTTGTACTTACCTTTGTGTTATTTAAATATATATTTTTTTCATTTGTTAGGAAACATTTATTTTAATATTTTTAGTGTAAATTTATTTTTATATGAAAAATAATATAATAAATTTTAATATGGTTGGGTCGATTCGGGCTCAAGTTTTAACATTTTTATCCGAACTAGGTTTAGGCAAAATTTTAGGCCCATTTTTCGAGCCGAGTTCGGGCCTAGAAAATGGGCCTAAATTTTTTACTTGACCCGATCCGGTCCATGGACAACTCTATGTACCACTTCTGGATCTTGTAACTTTAGATTACCTTCAGTTGGAAATTTTTTTTGCCCTATAACTTAAAATATACCAAGGTATGCCAAAATTCTCCAAACTTTCAGCAATTCACAATGCAGAGAAACTGCCCTAAAAAATGTAAAGAAATTATTAAAAACCTTACCAGGAAGACCAATAGGACAAAACCTCGGTTAATGAAAAAAGAGTAGAACGCGTATTTACTCCCTCTCACGAAAACATCACCTAATATCTCATATTCTATGTATTCAATCTTGAATACTAGCTTTTCAAATGACAATTTGAACGTATTTGCTAAGCATTTATATCAGCATTCTTTTGAAAGCCATGAGTGAAGGAAAATTTTGAGGGAAATATATTTTGATCTCTTGAGGAGTTTCAACAATAATTATAACAAACTTTAATCATGATCCTTCTATAAAAATACAAATAGGTATTTTGAATCATTTTATAGTCCTCTTTCATCTACTATTGACTAAGTCAAACTTACCACATATGTTCAAATTATTTCAATTCATATAAATAAACAATTTCTCAATAATTTTAATATGCTTCTGGCATTCTAAATTCAAGGATTTTAATATAAACTTTACACTATATATTGATTCATAAAAGGTTGTAATAACAACCATTAAACGCAACTTAAATCTTTTATGAACTGTCAATTTAATAATATATCTAAAGGTTATTGTATCCATCACAAAAGAATATTATATCTTTTCATAATCAATGTCAGAGCTTAGCGAAAAACTTCATATTTTTATTCCGCTTTTGCAAAACTACTTCATTTGTACCCTTACTGGCTTTATACTTTTAGATATTTGAACTATTGTTCCAAAAACTCCACAAATTCGATTATACTTGAGTTGCGTCTTTTTATTTTAACCAATCTATTCCATATCTATATTTCTCAATAGATTTATTCAAGATCCTCCTTTTATTTCATTATTTCAATAATAATATTGCATGCAAGACCATTGTCGACCAATTTTATTATTCGGTTCCACATTTTTTTGAGGTGGCATAACTTATCGAGATTTCTTTATTTTCATTACTTTAATCCTCAGTTTCAGGTACCTAAATCTCTTCTGGAGTTTTACTTATTAGTTATGTCTTGGGTCTCTTCTGGAGCACCCGCATCCACTATATGACCATCTAGAAGAATTTTCATTTTTGGAACCGGTTGATCTATTATTTATTCTAACTGATTGTTCTATTGAGACTTTGATTCAAATTAAAATATTAGATGGTATATAACATTTGGTTATTCTCATTAAGTTTGTAAATACATTTGAAAATTAACTTGTAATGAGTTATCCTTGTTAAACTTCTGGTTCAAATTACTCTCCCCCTAACTCATTACAAGTTATTATTTCTCTCCCCCTAATGTCAAGAAAACTATCGAATCAAAACAATAATCACAAATCATGTCATAATTGAATCTCCAATACATTTAAAACATATAATAATATAAGGAGACTTATAATAATATATATTCCCAACTTTCTTTGAGGATTCACTCATTTTTGTGCGTTGTGGGAGAGCAATTGGAGACTTATTGGCTTTGATGCGTACAACACGTAAATCAACATAATCTCATGTTGAAAGTAGGAAGTTTAGTTCTCATAAGTAATGGTTTAAACATTAATTAGAGGCGTTCAATAAATAATTTCTCTAAACCATTATGCGTATAGATAACATACTTTTACAAAAGTTTTTCAAACTCAATCAATAAAAGACTGAGATATAAACTCATCAGTATTAGCAAGATGAATTGTCTTAATTGCATGATCCGAAATTAATTATTTAAATAAATAATCTTGCAAATGATAGGTTGCAAATTGATAACACATGCGTGGTTATTTTGTAGATGTATCTACCAAAATCATATTATATCAAAACCATCCACATAGTGGATGAATGAGCCCATATTCATTTAAAAAATGTAAGACATTTAATCTTAACTTTAGCTAATGAGTTTTTAAGAATAAATTTTTATTGAGAACAAGCAACAAATGAGAATTCTTTAAATTAAAAAATCTTTTGGTTCTTTAATAAATGTCCATATGAATTCTCAATTAATTTTCACATCATATATGATCCATGATAGCCTAACTGGTCAAGCCAAGTAGTAAATGCATTTGTATCTGTAAACTTCTAGTTTATTTTAACATGCATATCAAATGCACTAATAATGTCAATATAAATTGTAACAAATTGATAATTTTACTATCATTTATTTTACTTTGTATTTACATATAAGTACTATTGTGACATTTACTACTGAAAATGTCTAAATCAATGCGAAGCTTATGATGCCACTAAGTCAACAAAATAAATATAATTTCCAATTAAGTATATGCAATAGTCGCTTCAAGGAATATGCAAAATCTTCAAATATCCAAAAAGAAATGATTATAAAATTTATTATATTTATTGCAGACATTCAATTCAAGGAATGTGCAAAAAGTAATTTAGACAATAATGTAAGCATATATCATATTTCTATCAATAAGATTATATAGTTATCATCTGCTTCAAAGAATGGTGAATTAATATAAATCATTGAACATTCTGTATTAAGAATATACAGTTGGCAATATTTTGAATCGTTCATCTTCTTCTTATCTATTTGTCAATAATGACAATAAGTTAAATTTTCATAATTATTTTGAATTGCTACATTCACTTCAAGAAATTAAACAAAGCTGGTGGAACAAATAACTTATTATTTTGTTTAGCCATAATGAGATACGGGACCAATCCAAAATACTTTTAAAATCAATTAACTACCAAGAATAATTGTCTAGGTCATGTATAGAAACAAACCTAAATTAAATAAATCAATAAAAATCACATCTCAAACATAAAAATATGACATAATGAAAAACTAGCAATTTTTTTTCCTTTTATAACCATCATCATAAACATGTATTAAATTTAATTTAAAAACCAACCATTCATGCTTATATAACTTTTTATTTACAATTGCTCATGTCATTTCTCTAAATAATTAGCACATGGAATAAAACGTATGAACTACTACCTTTAACAATTCTTTGAACTAAATCAAATCGGAATAACCATAAAATGCATTGGTTTATAACCACAAATTTCCATACTAGATATGTTTTAGTCAAATATTATTTAACTATAAAACCTACTATAGCGACATAAATAAATCTGTTAATATTCATTTTCATGAACAATGAGATGTTTAAAACAATATATAACCCATGGAATCAAAACTTAAAAAGAAGACATCTCAAATATTTAAATCATATATCAAGTTGATTTAAAGATGTATCTTCTTTTTTTTTTTTTTTTTTGCGTTGAGTATTGACGATTTTATCAAGAAGTAAGCAAATTAAACTCTAATAGTAGACTTTGAATCCAATCAGAATATATTAATAGCAAACTTTGAGAGTTGATCTTATTTTCCAGGTGTAGAAGAAGTACATAACCAATGACTTTTCATACATAAGTTTTCTCCCTTGCAAGTTCCCATCTGTAATATTTTTTCACGTAATTTTAATTTAGAAATTATTCTGGATACTATAGAGTTATACTCACAATTTAATAAAAAAAAAACTTGCAACTCCAGGTGTATCCAACCATAACGAGTTTTAGATAGAATTTCCATATTCTATTGCTCACATTTTTCTTTTAAATTATTCTAGAATTTAAATAGATCTTTCACAGTCAAATATTTTACTTTCAACCTCTTAGCGGAGATGATGACAAAAGAAGATCACAAAGATAGTCATGATCAATTCAATTTATAACAAGAGTAATAAATATAAATCAATAACCCAATCTTCTTTTGATTCATATGAAATATAATCTTTTTCTCATTTACAATCTCAATATGAGATTCATTATAAATATCTTCTAAAACCAATGGATTGACCATCGCAAGATATTAATATATTAACTCTTTTGTAGCGACTAATTTTGTATTATCAAATATTAGAATAATTTTGGTTTATATTTTCTTTTATGTTCACTTCGGGGAATTCAATAGATTTACTAAGAGGAACTTATAAACGTTCTAAAAATTCTTTATTTCATAATCACTATCACAAACATGCATGGATTTTAAATCAAAATTTATGTATTCATGTTGCTATGATTAGTTTCCAATTATAATAAACATGATATAATAAATAAATTATAGTAAAATATACTTGAGATTCTTTAATATCATCGTTATCATCTTGGCTATTATCACAAGCACCATTACAAGTAGTAAAACAACTTTATTTTCATAATAACATTTATAATATAATAGTAAAAAAATCATTTAATAAACAACATCAAAATTTTCGTTACGATGCTTGAAAGTTTTCCGATACACATTGTACCAAATTTCAATACCACATATATGTTATAAAATATTATGATGCTCTAATAAAATATTTATAAATTTAATTTAAAAGATATAATATAATCATTCAACAATAACAAATTAATGAGTTAATTAGATCCTATTGAGTTTCCCTTTTCCCCTCTAATCAAGAGCAATTGATTAGTAAGAATCTCTCTCACAATTTTAATCAAATTCCAAGCATATTTAATAACAATAATTTAATCATCAAAACATTTTAACCATCCAAATATCATACATACTATAATTTAATAAAAAAAATCTTAGTTTAAAAGAAACCTTAAAGTAATAATATTTTTTCATAAAATTATTTTACAAAAAATCAATCAACAAAGAAGAAAAACATACCACATAAAGGTTATATAAATTTCTTTGCATAAAAGGGCATAAAAAATTTAGAAATTCATGTGAACCTGAATGGTTGAAGGTTCTAATAATTACCCATAGTGCGCAAGTCTCAATTGAAATAACAATAGCTCTAGGAGGCAATCGACAATAGTAAATTTTGGGGTATTTTGTGACTTAGAGAGAAAAACAATTAAAAGAGAATCCTGCAGATAACATGTTATAAAATAAAAAGACAAAAAGTAAAGAATAAAGAAAATAGGAGAGCAAAAGATAGAGTATATTTTATTGATCAATCGAGATATTTACAAAGCTTCTCAAAATTCTTTATTTATAGGCATAAGAAATTTAAATGAGGTAGAGATCTAATTATAATCACTATTAGAATTTAAATTACACCAAAACTTATCTTGATCTTGATGAACATCCATTTAATAAGATATTCATAACAAAAAGAATTTTTTTCATAATTTTTGAAATTTTTTAAAAATTTGTAAACTTTTTTTTTAAAAAATTTAAAAATATTTTGTATTTATTTTTTAAGTTTTATAGAAATTGGAAAAAAATGTATTTTTTTGAATTTTTTTATCTTTTTTTTTCTCATTTTTGAAGAGCCTTTTTCATATTTTTTGAATTATAATTTTTATTTATAATTATCCGAATTTTTTAAAAAATTTTAATATTTTTTATAATTTTTGAATTATTTATAATGTTACTTGTAAGACAAAATAATACCATATGAGTAAACAGAATGCAAAAGACCAATTTGCTTTAACGGAAAAACTAGGAGCCAAATTGAAATAAATGTATAAAGATGGATAGTTAAATTTGTTATTATAACTTTTAACAACATAAGTTTAATAGAGGGAAGAATATGTTCTTTTCAATAAAAGGTATAATGATTTATTTGGTCCTTCAATTTTATAAAAAAATTATTTTAGATTTTTATTTAATCTTTGGTCTCTTTTATCTATTGAACTTACATTTTTTTTATCAAATCACTCCAAAATGAATAGAAAAATTAACGTTTGTTAACTTCATTGATACATAGATGACATGTTAACATTTAAATAATTTTTTAAAATTTAAAAAATACTTTTTAAATAATTTTAATAATTTTTTTATTTTTTTAAAATTTTAAAAAGTTAATTAAATGTAGACACATGATTCACATGCATCTCACATCAACTAATTTAAAAAAATGTTTACCATGAGACACAAATTTAAAGACTAAAAAAAGTAGAAAATTGAAAGAAGGGTTAAAATGATTTGTTTTGAAAAGTTGGAGGGCAAATAAATCATTACGCGAAAAAAAATGTTCGTTTTGCCTAGTGGCCTCTGCTTCTTTCAATCCTTGATCCTGTGATTGATAGAAGAAGAAAGCAAAGCGAAGTCATAACAGAAACACACAGGCACAGAAAAAAGAAGAACCAGAAATTTTAGTCTCTTACTGTATCAGATTCAGAGTTGGGCTCTCAAAGAAAGGGATTTTGGAAGGTCTAGGAGCTTTGGGAGCCAATATATGTTATCTCGTTATCTGGACGTTTGAACCACACCTCTTTCTTCTACCTTCAATAATAACTTTCTTTTCTTTTAGTCTTCTGTAATACTGTTTCTTTGATCGATTCTTTTTTATCTTAGGCAAAAAAACCCATTAAAAAGACTTGGAATTGAGATACTAAGCCTGTTCCTTTGGAATTTTGACTCTATTTTTCCTTATTTTGACCTTTTCTCTCTTCCAACCAAACGAAAGTCTGCATCTGTTGTCTTATTTCTCTTAGTAATTCGAGTCTAATTCTTGGATCCTTTCCTTGATTGATTCTTTGGGGTATATTATTATTACTCTGCCTCAAACAAAAGGGTCCTTTTTTTTTTTTTTTTGGTTCTTTGTTCCCAATTTCACAGAACAGATCTCTTTCTTTCAAAATCTCCATGCTTGCAGAGAAGAAGAACAGGCCCCCGGGGACAACATTCACAGAGAAATAGGTGAAATTTGCTTAAGGTAATTAAAAGCGTTGTCGTTTTGCTTTGTAATGTCTGGGGCAGCAGGGCAGGGTGTGGAGCATGTAGGCTTGCCTAAAATGGAGGCAAAATCCAAACCCGGATGTTGCAACCCGGTCAAAAAACCGGGACCCGTCTCAATGGATCATGTTCTTTTAGCATTACAAGAGACTAAGGAAGAAAGGGATTTAAGGATTCGAAGTTTGTTCAATTTTTTTGATGCAGCTAATGTGGGATTCTTGGATTATGCTCAGATCGAAAAAGGTCTCTCAGCTTTGCAGATTCCGGCTGAGTATAAGTATGCCAACGATCTGTTGAGAGTTTGTGATGCTAACAGAGATGGGCGTGTGGATTATCAAGAGTTTAAGAGGTATATGGATGATAAGGAGCTTGAACTTTATAGGATTTTTCAAGCTATTGATGTGGAACATAATGGGTGCATTTTGCCTGAGGAGCTCTGGGATGCCCTTGTTAAGGCTGGTATGCTATGTTCCCTTTATTATTATTTTATAATAATTGTGGGTTCTTGTTTTCTTTAGCTTTTTTTCTCTTACCTTGACATGTCTGACCGGTTTGTTGAGTTGTTTTCATTGTTTGGGGTTGATAGTGAAATCATACAGTTTGAACTACTCATGGTTATTTGCTTATAAATGGTGAAGCTGTGATCTTATTAATGTCCCTTTCATAGCAGTTGCAACAATTGGCTTTCTGCAGTTTGTAATTCTGTATGTGTTTGCCAGAGAATTTGTTTTCTTTCTTTGTATAAAATCTTTTAATAATTTACCAATTGTCTTACTTTTCTTGGAGACTAGTTGAAGTGATTAACACAACTATAAACAGCTGCTGTGCTCAATGATGGGTGACTGTAAAGCAGATATATATTGTTGGTGGCAGATTGCTTTCATTTTATGATATCCTGGTGCTTAAATCCAGTTGAAACACATGTATAACTTTTTCCTTTTATTTAGATATAATATTGAGATTTTGGTGTTGGTGCCTAGATAACAAGCTTGAGGGACAGTCTTTGGGCCAAAGAAATGCTGTTTATCTTAGTTAAATTTTGTGAAATAATTGATGCCAAGTGGATTGGATCATACATTTACCCGGTGTGACATAATTCATTTAATACTTCATGTCACGTACTCTCAAAACTTATCTATGATGGAAGTTTAATTGAATGCCATACGCTTGCTGTCAGATGTCATTGTGTTTTAACAGCTTTCTCATTTGCACATTAGAGTGGCCAATGGAAGTAAAGAAAGATAAACCTCGACCTTGGAGATCATTGCAAAGTAACAAGAACTGAATTTTAATTGGTAATATAGACTTGTGGCCATGTTACGTGTATTCTCTAGTTCAAATTTCTAAAGCAATTTGGATTAGACTGTACTTGGGTGTTAGCAAGCTTCCGTAGGCAGTTGTGCAAAGCATTTTTTTGTATTGTCTCAAGGAAGATTCTGAGATGGTATAAAGCTTCACATGCAAGATTAGTTTTCTGTTGTGTGGTTCTGTTGAACTTATCTTATTTCAGTTCTTAAACTGATGGCATTCGATGAGTTTCGATTCTGGCATTCTCTTGTTAAAAAATCTGTTCTTTTAGTTGCAGGCTTTTCGAAAACCAAAGTATTGGTGAGCAGAAATCTGAACCTTAGGTTCATTCTATTTTAAAGGAGTTCCTATTGAGTGTTTTCCTTTTGCTCTAAAATTGTTGAGGTACCTCAATCAATCCTACGGTTAGGCTACAAAGGTGATATATGAGCTTTTTTGGCAGGTTTGCCACCATCTAAGGGAAGTATTTGTCTGGCTTAATATTTGAGACACGTCTTGTTGGTATATTCATGTGTCCGTTTGTTTGGCTTGATTGTAAGACATTGTCTTCTTTTTCTAAAATATTTGCCAATTTGTTTTGCTGGATGTTTGAGACAGTTTCTTCATGGTTTTTATTTAAGCATCTATTGGTGTCCTTAATGAGAAAACATGTCACTGACTTGGACTTGTGCATATTATAGATGAATCTCGTGCTTGCTTTTTTGAATCACTATTTGGAATTTTCAGAGATTGGGAAACTGTAGGTTTGCTTCTATGATACTCGACATAATGTGTACTTTGTAAGCTTCATGGAAGTGCTTCCATTTGAGTTCATTGTATCCAATGAAAAAGATATGATGGTAGCTGTGGATTTCGACTTCTTTGATTTAGTTAGTATAAATATATGATATTACCTGGGCATTTCGACTTCTCTGATTTAGTTAGTATAAATATATGACAGTACCTGTGCATCATGTGGAAGGCTGATAGTACCCACAGTTGCAGTTAAGTAGTTGTTTTCATCTTATTAGCCTGGCAGTTTGTATTTTGCAGGGATTCAAATTGATGATGAGGAGCTTGCTCGATTTGTAGAGCATGTCGATAAGGACAATAATGGAATCATAACATTTGAAGAATGGAGAGATTTCCTCCTACTCTATCCTCATGAAGCTACTATTGAGAACATCTATCATCATTGGGAAAGGGTTTGCCTTGTAGATATCGGAGAGCATGCTGTTATTCCTCAAGGCATCAGTAAACATGTTAAGAGAAGCAAATATTTTATTGCTGGAGGAATAGCAGGAGCAGCATCTCGCACTGCAACTGCTCCTCTCGATCGCTTGAAGGTGGTTTTGCAAGTGCAGACTACACGTGCTAGTATTCTGCCAGCTGTAAAGAAGATATGGAAGGAAGATGGTGTCTTAGGGTTTTTCCGAGGTAATGGATTAAATGTTGTGAAGGTAGCACCTGAAAGTGCTATCAAGTTCTATGCGTATGAAATGTTGAAGAATGTAATAGGGGACAGTATGGGGAACAAGGACGGTGATATAGGTGCCAGTGGGAGACTTATTGCTGGAGGTGTAGCTGGTGCAGTGGCACAATCCGCCATCTACCCAATGGATCTTGTAAAAACTCGGTTACAGACTTGTGCTTCTGAAGGTGGAAGGGCTCCAAATCTGGGGAAATTAACCAACGATATTTGGGTTCAGGAGGGACCGAGAGCATTTTATAAAGGTCTTGTGCCATCTCTTCTTGGGATTATCCCCTATGCTGGCATTGATCTTGCTGTCTATGAGACCTTGAAAGATTTGTCGAGGACATATATTCTTCAAGATAGTGGTAGTTTTCTGTCTGCTTCTTGTTGGTTCCTTATGTTTCATTAACTTAGGAGCTTCTGGATTTCTTTCTTGCTTTTGTAGAACCCGGTCCTCTTGTGCAACTAGGTTGTGGAACAATTTCTGGAGCTTTAGGAGCAACATGCGTTTACCCTTTGCAGGTTATTAGAACAAGGTACGATCATAACATACTGTACTACTCCCATGCTTTCTGGTATTTGTGTTCATCTGCATCATCATATACCGATTTTGGTATTTGTATTAACTTCTTTATTATATTTGCTTATTGCTGGGATGTATTTTTTTTTTCTTTGTTTTATTTTCCCAGACTGCAAGCGCAACGAACTACATCAGAAGCTGCGTACAAGGGAATGTCTGATGTGTTTTGGAGAACATTTCGGAATGAAGGTTGTAGAGGTTTCTACAAGGGCCTCTTTCCAAATCTTCTCAAAGTTGTTCCAGCCGCAAGTATTACATATTTGGTGTACGAGGCTATGAAAAAGAGTCTAGAACTGGAGTAAGAGAAGTTTGATGGAGTTGTGTTTGGCAGAAGTGAAAGTAGAGGTAATGACGAATATACACTGATAATAAGATAATTAAACAAGAAGTAATACTGATTGTTTTGAGTTATATGATAGATGATGATTCCCCTTCAGATAATGGGGCGCATAGTTTTGTAGTAAACAATTTTTTTCCCCAAGGCTTATCTAAACAAATGATGAGAAACGGATTATGTGACATAATATGTCTTGACTTCCAAGTTTATAGGTATGAAAATGGTGCTGTTTATGGCGAAAATGCTTAGTAATGGTTCTTTGTCAAGGAGGCAGTCTGGTATTATGCTGGTTTTCTTTCTTTTCTTTTTTTCTTTTAAATGAAAATTTCCATTTAACGCGAAATAAGAAGTTATATTTTTACGTTGCTCCAACATTTCATTCTTCTTTTAAGTGGTTGTATCCGATATATATATATATATATATATATAAAACACATTAGGACATGGTATGTAGGGGTTATGATTTTTCAAAGGTTTTGTGGAAATCTTGAACAGATTGAGCATACACCTCTACATTCTTAACAACAAATGTTGTTGGGTATAATGGTAAGGCCACACTGCATTTTTTAGGAGAAAATACGAGTTCGAATTTTGAAGATGACATTGTTGGGGGAGACAATCATAGGTCCTTGAAAGGACTAGTGTGGTACAATACTTAGAAAAAAACCATAGAGAACTTTATAGGCTTCTAAATCTGTTATTATATCAGTCACATCATCATTTCATATGGTGGTTAAAGGCGTTTTAATATGCCCAATAACGCCCCAAAAAATTTTATTGTCATTAATGGTAATATTTTAAGAATGGAAATCATAAAATTTCTAAGAGAAAGAATTCAGAATTATTAAAAATATTTGTGGAATTAATTAAATACCGAAAAAGAATATTGAATTTAATTTGGAAAGTAAGACTTGATGAACTATTTTTCTCAATTTAGGAGGTTTAGTAATTTATAGAAAAATATATTTGTTAATGAAATCATAGAGCAACGAGACATGTGATATATGTTGAATTTAAAATTTGAAGGAAGAAAACATTAGTTGTATGATAATCATTGGATTAAACTTGTGATTCATTAATTTAGGCATTTGGATTTAAAATCTCATGTGCAATTTTGTCTATTTATTTTGAAAGGATTTGGACAATTTTAAGTCGTTGGCTAAACTATAAAAACAGTCACTTTTGTTTGTTTCAAATTATATTTTATATTGCAACCATTGAATTTTATACATAGTTTTATGAGATAGAAAATGGAGAAATCCCAGGTGTTGAAAATGGAGAGAAAAGTAGTCTCTTTTTCCATTTCATTTTGATCTCCCACTTGAAGCCTTCTTGAAAACCCATGAAAAATATTACTTTCTTTTTAATGATTGTATGTAATTGAAAAAGGAAGAGGTTGAGAAGATGTGAAAGGGGAGATTAGGGGGTGGTGTCAATTTTAAAGCTTCATAGAATATAGCCTCTTTTGAATTTCATATTACCATGGAATCTTTATGTTGGGCGTAATATCTTTACAAGTCGCAAAATGGTATACAATTTATGCGTCTAACCACTTGAATTAATTTCAAAAATAAAATTATTAATAAGTATGTAAATTAGACTAGAAAATCAAAACTACTATGAATTGTTACATTGCATGTGTGTATGTGTGTGTGATGATATATATATATATATATATATATATATATATACTAATTTTTTATCCCGTTTGTATTAATTATTAATTATTATATATTTTTTATTTTTAAAAAATATATACTTTTTCACAAATAATATGAAATTTTTGTTTTAAATACTATATAAAATATTATTTAATGTATAATATTTAAAAAACTATAAGGATTGTAAAAAAAATACTATATTGTATAATATAAAATTTTTAAAATAATATGAATGTTGTGTAAAATTCAAAATCATATAAATAATTTACAACTATTTATTTTTTAATATAAAAATATTATATTAAAACATACTATGTTTTATATTCATTAATTGATTAATATTTTTTTCTAACATTAATCTTAGGTTTTTTTAATTATATCTATTTCTTTTTATATTCTCTCTCAAACTTTTAAATAGGAGGATAGTACACTTCAGTGTACTCGAATTCAAGTTCTCCAACACTAACAATAATGTCAATGCCAATCGAGTTAAGAGTCAATCGTGATTAATATCATTTTTATGTTAATAAAATAAGATGCTTCAAAAGTAATTTCTAAAATTAAATATATTCAAATTTAAACTAAAGGAAGATATTTTTATCGAAATAAAAAAATATTACATTAAATAGATTTAAGAAAAGACGATAGACTAATAGAATTTAAATTCATTAAACTATTTCGGTAAATGATTATAGGGTAAATTTTAAAATGGTCACTTTTATTTTTCTCAAGTTACATTTTAGTCACTTATGTTTGAAATATTACGTTTCAGTCACTTATTTTAATGTGTTGTAATATTTTAGTTATTGAGCCATTAATTGTCATTAACTATGTAACGGTAAGCTGAGGTGGCACGTTCAATCATCATTTCAAATAAAAATTTTAAGTTAAATTATACAATTGGTCTTCATATTTTTTTCATTTTGAACAATTTTTTTCTTTTATGTTCTTTTAAATTTCCCTTTTTTCTTTCTTTATTTTATATTATCTTCTACTTCTCCCTTTATTTTTCTCTCTTCTCCATCTCTTTTAACGTAAAAGAAAAAAATTAAATTGCTCAAAAAGAAAAAATTATAGAGACCAATTGTATAATTTAACCTAAAATTTTTATTTGAAATAATGATTGAACGTGCTACATCAGCTTAACATTACATTGTCAACGAAAATTAACACTCAGTGACTAAAGTGTAATATTTCAAACATAAAAACCTAAAATATAACTTGAGAAAAATAAAAGTGACTATTCTAGTAATTTGACCATGATTATATGGCCAAATGGAAGGAGAGAGAAAAAAAAAATAAACAAGAAAAGTGTGGTTGAATGGCGTGTAGCCTCAGGAGGCTTCCATGATGCTAAACGTGTACACTTGAACGTATGGATAAGTGTCTCTTCACTTTAGTTCAGTTCTCCTCTCTGTCCAGAACTCTCTCCACTTCTCCATCAATCCTCCTCTCCTTTCTTATTATATAAACGAAAAAATCCACCCTGCAAGTTATCTGTTGAAAAGGAGCTTACGATCAAAGCATGGCATCTAGATCAATTGTAAGTTTTTATTTATTATTTTTGCTTTTGATTTTCTCTTTTGGGTTGCATTAAAACTTGTTTCCTATGATAATTGCAGGGTTGTTTGAAGCAGTTGACGAATCATTTGCGAGGAAAGGCGAGTTATGCGACCTTAACGCCACCGAAACTGAAATCCTACTCACCAACAGCCGATTTTGGCTACTCTAAAGATGCTAAGCCGCCAAAGAAAGTGAGGGGCGATATGGTGGCGGTGTATGTAGCAATCGGCATGATAGCGCTGTCAACCTCACTGGGCCTTCACACAGTGGTGCAACAGCTGAAGAACTCACCGGATGTGCGAGTTAACAAGAAGAGAAGAGAGAGTTTACCAGAGGTGGAGGAGCCTGATCGAGTGCTGGATGAAGCAGACAGGTTCATCAAGCAGTCGTTTTTCAGGAAAGTTGCCCATATTCAGAAAGATGACGATCACTACGCCATTGATGATCCAACACGGTCTGACATGTTTGCTGTCACTCCTACCTCGAGGGCTGAAACTCTGAAATCAGTTGGTGTTCTTGATGGTTAATGTTATATTTAATTTCCAGGTTTTTCTGGGGGAACTGTCTAGATTTCTCCCTATGGCTCATCATCAAATGTTGTAAATATACAGTAAAATAATGGGGTTTCAATAGTTGGTTTGTTGCTTCACTTTGATGCGATGCTGTGTCTAATGGAATGTTGAAAAAAGGATTGTGATGGCCAAGAAAGTATTGATTAATCATAGCCGTCCAATTTTCACGTGTAGAAATCCCCCGCCCCCGCCCCCGCCCCCGCCCATTATCACACTTTTTATTATTAACAATTTAAAATGCACTATTTATCATAATATTGTTATGAGTTTTAATAATTTTAAATCGTCAATTTATGACATAATTCAATTAATATTATTAATATATAATAGTATAATTTAATTTAATTAGGAAATATTTTTAATTTATTATTAAAATAATTAATTAATATATTATTTTTAAAATAAATAACCCGGTTTAATTATGATGGTTGTGACTTTAAAATTATTTTTTAATTTTAAAATTAAATAAATTAATTATTTTAAGGAAGAATTAAACGAATTTTAGTGATTAATTTGTAGGAATAATTTCGATAGTTATTGAGCATAATTACTAATTTGAATTTTACATATATATATATATAAACACTAATCATATTTATTTTTCTTGACACAATACTTAAAATTGTCTATAATCCCTCTTCAAAGAGGATAATGTGTTTCGATGTACTCAATATCAATATACGTGAATGCTTATATTAATTTTAAAAGAAGTACTCACAAGCTTGAAAATATCATTAGTTTTCCTCTTCCCATATTTATTTTTGTATATATAAATTTCATAGTATAAATTTTGTTTAATTAAAATTACATTTGGAGCAAATCCTAATACATTTGTGTACAAACCTCCTTTTATCTTATTTTTATTTGTATTTTCTTAAGTTGTATCATTTTTTTAGTTTAAGGTTCTTCCCATCCTTAAACCCAAAATTTTACTTAACCATACAATGGTCGATACAAAGAAAATATAATATATACAATATCATTTATAACATTAATTTCAAGTAGACATCTTGAGCTTAATGGTTGTCCAGTCTATAAAAATAGATGGAGACATTTATTACGGTTGTGCCTAACGTTTCTACAAAGGCCATATCTTTTTGGTTCACCTGTTTCTCTCAAATCCATCTCATTTCGAATTCGACTTGACTGCAGTCGACCTTGCAGCTTGCATCACAATCCCAGATTTGGTAGCAAAACAAATGTAAGAGTAGGCAAAATATCCTAATATACCTCATTCTTCATTCAAGGAACTCATGTCTCTAAACATTGAAGATTTAATCGAGTTAGTACACATCATCCACGTATTTCATATAGTTGGCACAAGAAAGGGCATATGCCGCAATCGCATGAGCATACGAAAATCGGAGTGCTTGAAACCTTCCGCAATCACACTACCTTTGCTTAAGGTTGTTGACCCCATACAATGTATTTGGAACAGTTGTAAATTGCCTTGTAAATTCATACATGTGGAAAGTTACGTGATATACATTTTAGCCAACATCGAGCGTGCTTTTCTACGATTGTCCTCCATGGCTTGTAGTTCCTTACAGAAGATGTGACTTGCATTCATCAATGTTTGATATTTCTCTCCCATCGTCGCAAACAACTCACTCAATCACCAATAAGTCGAAGTGAACGCAAATGTTATGGGAAAATGACACGTCCCTTTCATAACGAAATTCACGACTTCCGTTAGATTGGTAGTTATATGCCCATATTGATACCCTTCAATGTATGACTAAGACCAAGCCTCAAAAGCAATGTTATTGAGCTCCTCTGTTGCTCTTAAATGTTTGGCTCATAACTTCTCCAACCTTTGATGGAACCGATGTCTTTGGAACTTGTACCTTATCGAAAAAATTGGTTATTATCAATTAATAATACCGAGAAAAACACTAAATATCTTCTATAGATATAAAAATCAAGTATGTACCCATGTTAACAACTTCTTTGCACTCATCCACATTGTGGAACTCTCCCATAAAATTGCAAGCAATGTGTTGGATGTAGTGTACGTGATAATCATTCAGTGGGCTCCACCATAGTCCCGCATTGCCATACTACAACTATGATTCCTTTTCCATGATTAGACATCAAACATACACTAGTTTGTTTAACTACATATAGGTGCAAGTTTCTTAAGAAAAATTCCTAAGACCCCATGTCCTCTTTCTCAACGATGGCAAATCCTATCGGCAAGATTTTCCAATCCTCGTCTTGCACAACCACAATCAACAATATCTAGATGTAGTTCCCATACATCCAAGTCCTGTTTACTTGCACCATGGGCTTGCAATATGGAAATGCTCGGACACAACTCTCAAATGTTCAGAACATCTGGTGAAATATCCTTTTACCTTCAACTATTTGACTGAATGAATCAAGTGCATCGGGAGACTAAGTTTAACCACCATACCTAGAACGAACTCCCACAGCACAACTATTGATCTCTGCAGTTTGTTGTAGGAATTGCCCCCGACCACCGTACAATTCCTTCACAGCCTTTAGCTTCGCTTTCTATGTATTTAGGTATGTGACGGAGTATCTGAATTAGGACTGTATATCAGCTATTAGTATTGACACCGGAATTTTCGGATTCACTCTGACCAACAGGATTATGCATTTGCAAATAAACTTTGATTCCAATTTGCGGTGATCCCACGTTAGTCGTGTAGTTGTGCATGTATGAGGAACCTTATATTTTCGAATTTCCTAAATTTGTTTCTTTTTCGTCAGTGTTGCCCTAATCCTCCATTTGCATCTTTCATTACCTTTCTAGCACTCGCCAACATATTTTGTCGTCATAGAAATGACAACGTTGTAATCCACATCGAGTTTAAAGTTATGCTCAATTGCTCCTACAATGGCCTCTCCTTCGTTGGGAATTGTAAATCTACGGATAAATCTCTAGAATGCACTTTAGAACGCATCACGTGGGTCAGTAATATATAAGGATATTCGGGAAACTCTACGACATGCATTGCATTTAAGTCGATGTTGAACATATGAGCCGTAGGTTCATATGGTGAAAGAACCAAACTGAGTCCGTTGGACTAAGCCCTAGTTTCAGCAGTATTCGGTTGGACGCCTTGGCCGGAATCAAAATCATCATATTCTTCTTCAACATTCGCTTCCTTCAACACATCGTCTTAGTACGAATCACTAGATTTAGAATTATTTCCATCATTGTATGTAACATCAACAGACACTTCTTTTGCATTTGACTCACATTTTCGTTAAGGTTTAATCAGGGATTTAAATTGCGGTCGCGGCCGCGTTTTCGGTCGCATTACGTTTGTCGCGGTTGCGGACATAACGAATGCTATTGCGGTCACTGCGAGTATTGCGGTCGTGAATTTTTTTAAAAATTCACACAACTTATTGTAAAACAATAATAGTAGTTTCGGCGGTAGCGATTTCAGACGGTGTGGCTACCGCTATATAATGGCCGCTATAGCGGTATTGGACCGCTATTTAAATCCCTGGGTTTAATGTTGTATTTTGAGCACACCCATATATAAATGATCATGCAGAGTCATACTAATCCTCTAATGGGACATTTAGATTGAAATCTAACCAACAAATTAAAGATTGTCTCCATTGAGATTCTGATGGCACCTCTACGTACGACTCTTGTAATTCATTTTGTTGACCGATGAGGTTGATGGAAATATTCACAATCTGTTTGGATGAACTAGGATTCTCAACAATCGCCTTCACCTCCTCCTCATCGTCCAACTCCACATATAATTTAGCCACATGATATTTAGATTTGTCATGAACTGGTATATTATCTCTACATCTTCACCATCGAAAATCTGAAGGTAGCTAAATGTGACAAGATTTAATGATGTTAGAAATTTATAGAAGACCGTAGATATTGTCCTCTCACTAGGGGTAAGTAAAACTCAATTTGATTCAAAAAAATAAAAAAATTTCCAAATTTTGAGTTAATCAGATCGAGTTATTCAATCTTTTTGAGTTAACTCGAATAAGTAATTTGAGTTTCGAGTTCAAGTCGAGTTAAATTTTACAATTTGAATAATTTGAATAACAGATTGATGTAAATATCCCTTTGCTCATTGTCAATTTTGAAAATGAGTAAATTGGTCACTCTCTCAACAAAAATTAAAAAAAATAAAATAATTTTTAAAATTCAAAATATTTATAAAAAATTCAATGTATGTTTTTAAAAATTATAATTTTTTTTAAAAAAATTAAAGAATATATAAAGAAAGTTAAAATTTTTAAAATTTTGTAATATAATAAATTTAGGGACCTAAATAAGTTAATTAATGATTCAAGTTTATCATGCTAAAGTACTTTTTTTTTCTTATTTTGCTTTGAAATTTTTTTCCAAATATATATGGTTTCATATTTAAGTACTTAACATGGAATTTGTTATACTATAACAAAATTTTAATTTAACATATTCAATTTTTTTAATTTAACTCGAACAAGTCCGCTCAATTCGACTCTACTTAATTTTATTTCACTTGACTTGATTCGAAAATTTTCAAATCGAGTTAGGATGATAAAATAAGATTCGTCGACTTGATTAATTTAAAATTTTTTTACTTGATTTGATTAAACACTCACCCCTACCTCCCACACTCCCACAATATGCTTAAATTTTACTACTAATCTTCAATTTCAACCCTTCAAGATCAATTTTTTGTCTCAATCTCGCACTAATCTTATGCCTGGATTCGAATATAGCTCTAGTTTTGTCGGTTTCTCGAATACACCAAAATTGCAAACTGGTTATCTGTAAAAGATACTAACTTATTAGTTTAAAAATCATCATATTCATATAATGAATAAATAAATAAATAAATTCTTTACCAAAATCTCGAGGACTTTTGTATTACAAACAATACTTCAAACTCCAACTTTTATCTACAAAACTAATTCACCTTTTTTTTTTTTTTTTTACCTCGGCTTGATTTTATAGGTTTTAGTATAGTTTAAATTTAAATTTAAATTTTTATTTTCTATTCTAGGCGAGAGAATCTGGTCCATTTTGTCAAATTAGTCTATCAAATCTCGGGTTCGGTGGGCCTGAAATGCCCTGAAATTTGATCTGTTGGAATTGATTCCCCATTTCAAGTCTGACCGGATTTCACCACGTCCTGGTCTGATTTGACCGGTTCTGTTTCATGATTTCCAACACTTAAAAAAATCGTTTTTTTATAAAAATACTCAAAACTTTTGATTATTTACGAAAATAGCTCATTTTGAAAATTATGTACGTAAATGACCTGTTTTGAACATTAAACGTCAGTGACCTCATTGCGTTTGGCATCACCACCTCCATTTAAAAAAAAAAAATTTGTTTTGGGTGCAGTCGTTGCCAATGGCAGCATTGGACTGAAGTATAGTTATATAAAACATTCAGAGACCTGATGAAATAGTTACCCTTTTAGACTGGATGAAAAAAGTGGTGGTGCCATTCCTCTAACCGCACCAATTAAATGCTTTTAAATTTTGATCTATTTGCGTGTTAGATTTGTCCCCTTATGAAATTTTAAATGGTCCTTAAAATATATAAAAATAACAAAAATAACCCCTTTTCAATTTTTTTTAAATAATAAACTTAAAAAAATATAAATTTTTATTTAAATTACCCAAATATATCTCTCAAGAATTTTCCTCAAAGTAAATTATTCTTATTTAAAACTTGAGGAAAATTTTTTAGGGATATATTTGAGTAATTTAAATAAGAATTTTATATAGTTTTTTAAGTTTATTTTTTTTAAAAATAATACAATTTGAAAATAGTTTATTTTTGTTATGCTTATATTTTTAAAGGCTATTTAAATTTAATTTCAAAAGCAGACAAACTTAATATGTAAATAGACCAAAAGTTTAAAAGCATTTAATTGGTGCGACCTTTTTTCATCCAATCTAAAAGGATAATCGCTTTATCAGGTTTTGAACATTTTATATAATTATACTTCAACCTGACGCTACTAATGGCAAAGACGGCACCTAAAAAAAAAAATTCAAAAAAAATTGGAGGTGGTGACAATAATGGCAATGACATCGCCGATGTTTATTGTTTAAAACGGGTCATTTACGTACATAATTTTCAAAGTGGATTATTGTAAAAAATAATAAAAAGTTTTGGGTATTTTTATAAAAAGCCGAAAATCCGGTTCAGTTGGCCTGAAAAAGTCGGCCCGAGGTGACACCTCCCTGCTGACGTGAGTTGATGGGCTTGACATCACTTGTTTCAGAGTAAAAAAAAAAGGCAATCATCAAGAAATGATTTATCGTTTTAAATAAAACTGACACAACCCAGTGGCGGTGCCAAATTCAAAACATGTTGTATTATGATTAAAAAAAATAAAAGCAAAAGAGCAAATAGGAAATGCATGTCACATATGTCAACTTTAGAAAATGACAAAATTAGATATTGTACTTTGATGTTATTTTTCCAAAAATATTGGAGGAGGGTATTTTTAATCCCCATTTCTATATTGCACCCGCGCCAGCCTCTCCTCTCAACATCTCACCTCCTTTGTGTTTTCACACAGAAATATAAAACCAAGTCTCACTCTTCATTTTCTGATAGATCCAATAAGGCTTCAATTTTCCTCAACCTGCACCCATAATTATCCATATTTTCTTTTTGGTATTACATATTTTTCGTTTGCATTTCTATAATCTGATTCTACACCCAAGCGCAAACTTATGATCAATTTTGTCTCTTCATTTTTGTTTTCTTGCTGTTGTTTGATTTGATCAAAGGGCGTTTTAAACCATTTCTGTTATCAATATTTCAATTGTTGGTTGTTTTGAAGTTGCAATGAATTCGGATCTGGGTTCTTTTTGTTTTTAAAAAAAAAAAATTGAATTTTGTTATTTAGAATGCTAATAACGTTTTTGGTTCTTGATTGAGATAATGATGTTGAAGTGAAGTGTTTCGTTATTTTTTATGGTAGATCTTTAGCTATTGAGAATGGCGGCATCAACTGGTGGGGGCACGGGATGGTACAAAGGGAAAGTCAAAGCAGTTCAATCGGGTGATTGCTTGGTAGTAATGGCCTTGTCCAGTAACAGGCCTGGACCACCACCTGAGAAAACCATTACTTTGGCATCTCTCATTTCTCCTAGACTGGTAAACCTCGATTGGATATGATTTTCCTTTTGGCTTTGATGCTGTTGAGTTTAATGATTTACTTGTTTGGATAATGATTTTGTTGAATGACAGTCACTTCTAAACTATAAATTAAATTGGTTAGTTTGTATAGCTGCAATGGCCTAAGAAAAGCGAATCCAGTTCATGTTCTTCCCATTGAAGCTTTTTGTTTTTTTTTGTCTTATCTTATTAATAGGCCCGCAGAGGGGGTGTTGATGAGCCATTTGCTTGGAATGGCAGAGAATATTTGAGGAAGCTCTGCATAGGAAAGGTGCTTCGACTTTTGAATTTTTCTGGTTGTTGTTGTTGTCGTCGTCATAGAGGACATTGGCTGTTTAGAATAAGAGTGACCTAAATCAATAGAATAAGAGTGACCTAAATCAATCTATTCTTCACTTAGGAAGTTATTTTCAGAGTTGAATATTCAGTACCAAGCATTGCCCGGGAGTTTGGCTCTGTATATCTTGGTGACAAAAATGTTGCAATGTTGGTTGTCTCTGAAGGCTGGGCAAAGGTAATTTTCTTTTCAGTATGTTATAGTACGTGAGAAAGGTTATTCTAGTTTTCAACTGAGCCAGGTTTGTACAGGTTAGGGTGCAGGGGCAGCAGAAAGGGGAAGTTAGTCCTTATGTTGCTGAATTGTTACATCTTGAAGAACAAGCCAAACAACAAGGTCTGGGCCAATGGAGCAAGGTTATCTCTTCAGTCCACCACTGAATGTCTTAGTGATTTAGCAAAGAGTAGTTTCTAAGTGATCATAATAATTGTGGGTTGTAGGTACCTGGTGCTGCAGAGGCTTCTATCCGTAATTTGCCTCCATCTGCCGTTGGTGATCCTAGTAACTTAGATGCCATGGGTCTTCTAGCTGAAAACAAGGGTAGGTCAATGGAAGCTATAGTTGAGCAGGTTCGTGATGGTAGTACTGTTCGAGTGTATTTGCTTCCTGATTTTCAGTTTGTGCAAGTGTTTGTTGCTGGTATCCAGGTACACATTTTAAACATTTTTCTTAGAAAGATTCCATTCACCTTATGAGTTTGTCTTTTAAAATATCTATAATTTTTCTGTTAATTTAGGCCCCTTCCATGGGTAGAAGGGCTGTTACAGAAACTGTTGTTGAAACAGATTTGACCTCTGATAAACAAAATGGAGATGTTTCAGCTGATGAGACACAGGCTGACTTAACATCTGCACAGCGGCTTACTGTCTCGTCCGCACCTTCTGCTGAAGTTTCCCCTGATCCTTTTGCACCAGAAGCTAAATATTTTACAGAAGTTCGTTGTCTGAATAGAGATGTAAGTGAATGTATGCTTTAAATTGACTTGTGTTCATGCATTTTGTATAGCTACTCTAAATTCAAGGTTGATTTTGTAGGTACGCATTGTTCTTGAAGGTGTTGACAAATTCAGCAATTTGATTGGATCAGTTTATTACCCGGAAGGCGAATCGGCAAAAGATCTCGCTTTGGAACTTGTGGAAAATGTATGTTTTGGATTTCTTTCTGTAGCATTCTAGCCTATCAATTATGCTAACATTGAATTATGACTGAACTATTAGGTTGTAGTATTCTTTTATTTGGACATTGAATTATTATTGCTAAACTAGTTTTAAATGCTATGTTATGTCCAGCCTTGGTCTATAATCAACCAAATCTTTTATTTGCTTATAAAAAGCTTCTTTTCATACTAATGTTTTAATAAAACGTATCTTTCTTTATTTGAACTTATGCTCATGTATTTTGAATATTGTCTTGCTCCTGTCTCAACCTAACCATTACCTCTCAAACCAAAGGGTCTAGCAAAATATGTTGAATGGAGTGCTAATATGATGGAAGATGATGCCAAGCGACGGTTAAAGGCTGCAGAGCTTCAAGCCAAGAAGACTCGGTTGAGGATCTGGACAAACTATGTACCCCCAGTCACAAACTCCATGGCAATCCATGATCAAAACTTCATAGGAAAGGTACTAGCAAAAGTTTTTGCCATTAAATTTTCATGTTGCATCGTAACAAAAATATAAGGTTCTTGGTTTTCGTAATTAGTTATAATTGTATGGGTTTTTCACAGGTTGTGGAGGTTGTTAGTGGGGACTGCATTATTGTGTCTGATGATTCTATCCCATACGGTAGTCTTCTTGCAGAACGCCGAGTCAATCTTTCAAGCATTAGATGTCCAAAAATGGGCAATCCTCGTAGAGATGAAAAGCCAGCTCCTTATGCTCGGGAAGCAAAGGAGTTTTTAAGAACGCGCCTTATTGGAAGACAGGTTTGGATTTTTTTTCCTTTAAAATCTTATTTTGGTAGTGCTATGCTATTTAGGAACCATTATTTATAATTTTTCAAAATACTTTTTGTCAGGTGACTGTACAAATGGAATATTCCAGGAAAGTCACCATGGCGGATGGAACTGTGGCAGCTGCTGCACCTGCATCTGCAGATTCAAGGGTAATGGATTTTGGCTCTGTCTTCCTCATGTCCCCTGTTAAGGGTGATGGTGATGATGCTTCTGCAGCAGTCCCATCTGGAACTGGTAACCAGCAGCCTGGCTTGAATGTTGCAGAGTTGGTGGTTGGGCGTGGCTTTGGCACAGTGATAAGACATAGGGATTTTGAGGAAAGATCAAACTATTATGATGCCCTTTTGGCTGCTGAATCACGCGCTATTTCTGGGAAGAAAGGAATTCATTCTGCCAAAGATCCACCAGTCATGCACATAATGGACCTTACAATAGTCAGCAATCCATCCTTTATGTTATTTATTTTCTTGCTGGCATATTTTCATTTCTTATCTGGATTCTAATTTTCATATACTATCTTGCCTACATGCAGGCATCGGCCAAGAGAGCCAAAGAATTCATGCCGTTTTTGCATCGAGGCAAGAGGGTTCCAGCCGTTGTAGAATATGTCTTAAGCGGTCATCGTTTTAAGTTGTTGATCCCCAAGGAAACTTGTAGCATTGCCTTTTCATTTTCTGGTGTCAGATGTCCTGGTCGTAATGAGCCTTATTCAGAAGAAGCCATAGCACTGATGAGACGAAAGATCATGCAGAGAGATGTGGAGGTATAGGTCTCTCTTTGAACTGCTTGTATGCCATTTAGTTTGTTATTCTTTTTACAAATGAATATTTTTTCTACATAGATTGAAGTGGAAACTTGCGATAGAACTGGAACATTTTTGGGGTCTTTGTGGGAGTCTAGAACCAATATGGCAGTAACACTCCTTGAGGCGGGCCTGGCAAAGCTACAAACTTCATTTGGTACTGAGAGGATTGCCGATGCGCATCTTCTTGAACAGGCTGAGCAATCTGCTAAGAACCAGAAACTAAAAGTAAGAAGCAGTGCCATCTTTTATCACCATTGTTCATTTGGTAATGCTAAATGAATTGCCTATATTTATCTTTAAACTTTTGCTTTCTAGATTTGGGAGAACTATGTGGAAGGAGAGGAAATTACCAACGGACCAGCCGTTATTGATAACAAACAAAAGGAAGTGCTAAAGGTGCTTTAGGAACCCAACTAAATAATGCATTTGAGTATGTCATGAACTGGTGAATAACTTTCATTGCTACTTTCAGGTTGTTGTTACAGAAGTAGTAGATGGTGGAAAATTTTATGTCCAGACAGTGGGAGATCAGAGATTCTCATCGATTCAGAAACACCTGGCATCTTTAAGCATTCAAGAAGCTCCTGTGATTGGTGCTTTTAATCCCAGGAAGGGTGACATTGTCCTTGCTCAGTTTAGTATGGATAATTCCTGGAATCGTGCACTGGTTAGTTCCATGTACTTGATTTTGAATCCTTATAAGCTTTATCTATGTGTGCATATAATATTGGTGTCTTGTGGCAACAGTCTTTTTCACTAGATAATTGGAACTATAGTTATATCTTATATTTTTTGTGTTGGGGCCTACTAAGCATCATCTTTGTATGGCATTTCATTCATGTAGTGTTTCACCTTTCACTACTGATTTATTTATGAATGCATCCTTGGTTTGAGTTGTGAAGATTGTAAATGCACCTCGAGGAGGAATTCAATCTCCGAAGGACAAGTTTGAAGTGTTTTATGTTGATTACGGGAATCAAGAAGAGGTCCCATACAGTCAATTACGACCTCTTGATCCTTCAGTATCAGCTACTCCTGGGCTTGCCCAGTTATGCAGTCTTGCATTTCTTAAAGTTCCAGTGCTTGATGATGAATTTGGTACTGAGGCTGCCCAGTTTTTGAGCGAGCAGACACTAGGCAGTTCACTGCAGTTTACAGCTACTGTAGAGGAAAGGAATACTTCTGGCGGAAAAGTGAAGGGACAAGGAACTGGTACAGTTCTCATATTAACACTGCGTGCTGAGGAGTCAGAGCTAAGTATTAATGAAGCAATGTTGCAGGTTTGAGCAATAATACCCCTTGAATTATTGTGTTATAATATCATGGAAAGCTTATGATTAGTGTCCATGGTGTTTTTTTCAGGAGGGGCTTGCTAGGTTGGAGAAAAGGAAGAGATTTGAAGCAAAGGAGAGAAAAGCAATGCTTGATGAATTGGAGAAGTACCAGAAGGAGGCGAAAACTGCTCGGCGGGGAATTTGGGAGTACGGAGATGTGGACTCTGATGATGAGGAGGATACACTTCCCCCACTTGCAGCGGCTAAGAAATCCGGTGGTAAGAGGTAGTAAAAACCACAAAATCACTTGAGGGCGTTGGATTTTATTTATAATTTGAAGAGTTAAAATTAAGAGTAACACAAACCTAAACTAAAAATTGCGATTTTTATGTCCATTGTAGTGAGGGAACAATTTTTTTAATCCCGTGTCAATAAGGGGAACGGTAGCATTTGTCTTCTCTTTCCATGCCGGATGTTACAAACATTAGTTTCCCAAGTCTTTATTTTTGGATATTTTTATCTAATGCTATCCAATTTTTCTTTTTCTAAAATTACTAATTGGGACATACATTACTACATTCCTATAATAAGTAATTTTTTTATCAAAACCTTTCTCCGATTCCACCATCCAACCATATCATTTTATGCGTAATGTCAAATTTAGTCTCTTTGTTTACAATTTTTTATTAATTTATTATTTTGACCTTACTAACATGTTAAACTTTTAAACATGACATAGTATAACAATTCACATATACTTCATGTTTTTTTTTTTAATTTTGAATTTTCTAAATACGACAAATCAATTTCTTTTTATGAATATTAATAAACTTATCAAATAATTTTTACTACTCCATTTGAAATGGTATAAATGGTTTTCTTGTGAATAAGTCTTTTCACAACATTCATTTAACATCACATCTTTAATTTTAGTTTCCAATTTTAAAATAAAAATATTTTTTATATAATATTAAGGATAAAAGTAACATAGTTTGACCTCGTACTAAATGAATGTTTGGTAAAAACTTCAATCATCCCTCCATTCAAATTAAAACATACCAAGTTATATATTAGAATGTGTTGTTTGTGACTGGCTTTAATTTTTTATATAATTTTAGATTTATTTATTACACTTTGAATATATATATTTATTAAATTAATTATAATGACTTAAATTATTTTTTACTAATTAAAAATATATATTTTTTAAATAATCATCTACCCCTTTCATTAAATCAAATGATAAATTCATAAAATTAAAATTTAATTTGATTTTTCATCCATAAAAGTTTACTTTTGTAGTACCCTTCACATGACTCAAATAAATACCAGATATAAGACATCATATTAGTTGTCCAAGCAGCCCAAACAAAACTAATCAATTTTAAAATTATAACATATTAAATAACATATATAATAATTACTACAGATGATAGGAAAATACTTTATATGAAAATAAAACTTGAACAGGCTTTAGAATAATAATCTAAGCCAAAAATATATAAATAAGAGCTATGTATCGATACCTAAGGTCAAAGTATTGATACAAGTATTAAAAATTCAAATAGTGAACTCTAGGGACACCTTGCATCAAAACATTGAAAGTCAAGTACTAATTCATTGGGACTTGTACCGGTACAAGGCTGCATTGTTTCAAAATTTTGATTACTGATTTTATTGAATTGTAATTTTGGGCTAAAGTATTACACTTTACTTATGAAATATCGATACTTAGGTATGAAATTCCAATTGTCATCCCAAAAACCAGATTTTTGACCATTTAAATTATTCAAACATATTTTAAACACATTTTAAGTATTGTTTCAAACATGGTATCCAAGATATATGAGTAGAACAAACATGCCAAGACAAGATTATAACATAAAAAAGTCATGTTTAACAACATACTAACTCAAAATTTGACCGTGTATAAATGAATTGTATCAAAACATAATTTAATTACATCAATTCATATAGCAAAAGATTAAACAAAACATTACATGGTTTCCCATATGTCAATAAGAACCAAATATACCAATTGATTGTAAGTGGCATAAAACCACAACTTGTAAATTTTAAATATCAAATATATATCGAATAAGTCTTAGTTCGATTAGTATTGCCATTGTTGTCAGTATAAAAGGATGTAGGTTCAAGTACGCTGAAGTGCATTATCCTCCTATTTAAGGGTTGGGGAGGGGCTATAGATAGTTCTAGACATGTATCAAAAAGAGCAAATATAATAAGAACCTATAATGAGATTAATGTTAAAAAAAATACTTATCACGATAGCAATTTAGTTCTTTTTGTCTCATTTTCTCACCCAGAACACATTTCTTTGATTTCCATCTCTAATACAAATTTTCCTTTCATAAAAATTCTTTATCGGACTCATATTTCAATTTTTTTTATGCTAATTCACTATATCTGAGCACAAATAATATCATGTATTTTATAGAAAATTTTGTGGTGTTACAACTTCGATTATACTTATTGGTCTATGGTACATCAAAGTATGCAAGTTATAAATGTGCAACCATATGCTTATTTAAGATTAAGGTTAAACATACAATGAACATCTTTCGACTTAGTTCCAGTCCATAACATTGTAAATTTAAGCTAATACATTTATGTTTCTACTTACAATTCACTCCCGCTCGAATAACTAAGATAAACTATCTTCTATAGAGATTTCACATGACATAATAATACTTACATGAATTACTCGTTTATGGTAGCACCATGAATTATAGACATGTATAGACCACCATCTATGGAAAGTTGTCTTCCGGTCCTTTATCATATCACTTTCTCGTAGTTCAACTTAGGTAATCAATCAAAGGATTCAAGATTTTTTGTGGCTTCATCCAACTTCCAAAGATTGTTCATGCCAAAGAATAAAAGCGACCTCTTCTAACACTACCCATCCCATGCTCCTCAAATCGAGTGGGACAAAATAATCAAACTCCTTTAACTCCTAAAACTACAACCATTTCATCTTTACTATCAAAACTAACAATGATCGTTGAGCCTCTCCGAGGACACACCTTACAAACCAAACTATCCGAATACACAGTCTGTTGAACCAAACTCACATTATACATGCTTTTTAATTTACCATCACGGCATCCATGGATCCAATCCAAATTAGTCTTCGGAATCTCCATATTTTGAACTGCATCGTCCTTCGAAGAGACTTTAGAAAGCCTTACAAATGACTCCAACCCTTTTGCAAAAGTTCCCTGTTTATCACTACAACAATATCTAATCTCACCACTATAATAATTAATATCACCGTCATTGTTGTTTTTAACGTCACTGAAGGTAAACATATTGTCCATTCAAAGGAAGTCTTAGTAGACTTGAAGCTTATTAGTCGCAAAATTTTGAACAAAATTATTGAAATTGTTATATTTAACTTTTATCCAAAATTATTCAAAAAATATAAATATAATATTAATAAGAATAAAATTATGAAATGAATATTTTAAAAAATAATCAAGATTTACTTTTATCAAATAATAAAATTATATTTTATACTTAATTTTTACTAATGTATCAAATAGTTTTATAATCTATCTATACTTATATTAAGTGTTTTATTGAGTTGTGAAATTAGTAAAAATACACTTTCATATATTAATTAAGTTACATTTTTAAGAATGCTTTTTGTCTTAGTAATATAATAAATCAATAAAAAATTAATTCTAATGTGCTTTAAACTTGAAATACTATACATAATAACAATTTAATTTTCTTTTTGTAACCAAACCATCAATTCATTTTTATATATATTTTTATTTACTTTCTTTCATAGGAGTATAGCATCACGATTCTTAAATAAGAGGATAATGTGTTTCAATGCACTTGAACCCACATCTTCTTGCACTGGCAACAATGTTGACACCAACTGAGTTAAGACTCAATCGGCATTTTTATATAAATTTTTAGGGTAAATTACTAAAATAGTCGCTTTTGTTTTTAGTCACTTATGTTTGAAATGTTACGTTTTAGTCACTTACATTATCATGTTGTAACATTTTAGTCATCGAGCCGCTAATTATCATTAACAGTATAACAGTAATCTGGCGTGGCAAGTCAAATCATCATTTTAAATAAAAATTTTAGGTTAAATTATACAATTGGTCCCTATATTTTTTTGTTTTGAGCAATTTAATTTATTCTTTTATGTTTTTTAACTTTTTTCTTTATTTTCCATTCTCTTCTGCTTCTTCCTCTATTTCCCTCCCTTCTCCATTTCTTTTAACGTAGTTTTTTTTTTGTGTTTTCCATTTGTTAAAATTAGTCCCTATACTTTTATTTTGTTAAAACTAGTCCTTGTACTTCTCGAAACCCTTTTTTGAAATCGACTTTTTATTTTAAAAGAAAAGAAAATGGAGTCGCCACCGATCCTTTTTATTTAGGTGTGATTGGATCACCTCAAAATTAAAACGATACTTTTTGGTCTACAAAATCCAGGAAATAGGTTTGGGAGTCAGTTACGTATGAGGAAGGGTTAGCACCCTCGTGACGCCCAAAATTGGTACCTAGTAGATTACTTGATGTCTTAGTATCGAGAATTGAAATTTTGAAAAGAATTTAAAACACAATCCTTTTTTGTATTAAGACATTACTTAATTAAATTAATTTTCGCAAAAATAGCTTATTTTAGGTTAATCGAGAAGAAAGAATCATGTCTCGTAAGTTAGGACACGATGCCTTAAATCCTTAAAGATAAGAATAAATGTCATTTGTTCGTTACTTAAATCTCGTTTTTTATTTTTAAAATAGATATTCGACTATTTCGGTTTTAGAAAGAAGCCATATTCCGTAAGTTAAGAACACGATTCTTCTAATTCCACAAATAATGAACATTGCCTCGATTTAAAAATTTTCTCTTTTTTATGCATCGTGCAAAAACGAACGTAACATATAAAGTGATGTGCAGCTAACTTATTCGGACATAATATAAAAATGGATAAATATATTTAAACATAGTGTAGCGACGTAAAAATTCCGCTTTAGTCGCTAGTTGAGGTGATTATTTGAAAATTTGAAAACGGGATTTTGGTTTTAAAGAGAAAAGGAGTCACCATCGATATTTTCTAGGTGTGATCGGACACATAATAAATCCTCTTTTTCTTTTGAAAGAAAATTTATTTTCGAACAAAACTGAAGGCCAAACTTGAGTCTACGCAAAAATCCAGAAAAATAGGGTTCGGGAGTCAGTTACGCACGAGGAAGGTATTAACACCCTCGCGACGCCCAAAATTGGTATCTTATTAAACATGTGTTGTCTTAAGTTTCAAAAGTGCGAGTTCAATATAACACTTAATCATGATCCGATCAAACACGAGAATTTTTATAATTTTAATTTCTTTTTGAGAAGGACGCTCCGTTTTTAATACAAGTCGATTGATATTCACCCAACACAGCGATGAAATCACAGACTTAATGTTAAAATCGGTACGTTGCCTTATTTATTAAAATAAAAAATGTTTCTAAAAAATTGACGATGTTATTGTAACAAAAATTCGTAAATAAATAAACGTTGCAAAATAATGAGGTGATTAATAATAAAAAATAATAATAAAATATTATAATATAATATTAGGATATTAAAGTAATAGTAAATAATATTTACAATAAAAGAAAAAAATAAAAATGTATTAACACCATAATAAAACTATATATGTATAATAAAAATAACAATATGTACAAAGATATATGTATACCAAATAATGCATGATAATATTAAAATAAAATATTGAATAACAATAGTTAAAATAATAAGTATAATAATAAATATAATGATACATGAAAATAATACTATATATAAAAAGTATATATATACACGTATAATAAAATATATGTACTAATATTAATAATAAATATAATAGGGATAAAAATAGATATAATAATGATATATACATAATATGGTATTAAAAAATATATATATATATATATATATATATATATATATATCAATGTATTTAAGAATATATACATAAGATGATATAAAAATATATACATGGAATAGTATAAGAAATATATAACTAACAATATTAAAAATATATACATAATATATATAAAACATATACAATATATACATATATTAGAAATGATAAGAATATAAAAAAATATATTCATACACTACATAAATAAATACATATATATATATATATAATAATAATGGTGTTAGAAATATACAATATATAGTATTGGAAACATATATAAAATAGTATAAAAGATATATAACTAATAATATTAAAATATATACATAATATTATATAAAAATATAATATTAAAAAATATATATATACATAACATATATGAAAAATATATATATATAATATAGTACTAAAATATTTACATAATATATACATATTAGAAATAAAAAACGACTAATAATAATATTACATAAATATATACATAATAATAATAATAATAATAATAATAATAATAATAATAATAATAATAATAATAATAATAATAATAATAATAATGGTAAATATAATAATATTAAATAATATTAAAAGTAATCAATTCAATAATAAGGTAATGAAAATAAACAAAAAGGACTAAAATCGAACTAAAAATAGAGTTTGAGGGGAAATCTGAAATAAAAAAGAAGAGAAAATGACCTATTTCAACGCGCACAAATAGTAGAGGGACTAAAAACGAAATAAACCCCTCCAACCCAAAATACGCAGCAGCATTAAGGACTAGATTGGAAAGTATAACAAATTATAGGGCCAAATTAAAATACAAAGAAAATTTGATTGTAAAAGCTTGAAAAAAAGGAAGGGCTAAATGCGCATATAACCCTTCTGTAATAAAAACACGCGGATCCTAGCGGGTCAAGGTCGGATCGGGTCTGGCAGAGTGAAACGACGTCGTTTTGGGGCTTACGGGTGCCGACCAAAACGACGTCGTTTTGTAATATCTATATAAGTTAAAGTTTTTGTTTTGAAATCATTTGTTATCCATTTCTAAAAAAAAAAAACCTAAATTTCTTCTTTGTTTTCTCTGCGAGTCCAGTTAAAGTGAGGTCCCCGGTCGGTTCCCACCGCTGCGATCATTGCTGTAAGTCGCCACACGTATTACAGTGGCCAGAAATTTGAAAAGGTGTATTTTTTCTATTTTTCTATTTTTATTTTTTATACTTTTAATATGTGTATATTTGTGGGAAAATGGACCCGAAAATAAAAACAAGAATAAATTAAAAACCACCTTAAGTTTTCGGTTATGATTTTGACGTTTTGGTTGCCCGATTTGGTGTTATTCTTGCGTTTTTGATTTCCTTCAGATTACTGCTTGTATGTGTGTTAAAACTATTTTTTGTATTCATGAAAAAAATTTGAACCCCTTTTTGGTTTCGGTTTGGCCTTTTTAAAGCCAAGTTACATGCCATTTTTTATTATTATCTGTCCCTTCTCCTTTTTGATCTTTGCAGGCCGATGGGCAGCGGAGCAGGTGGCTGACAGAGGAGTGGCGGTGGGTGGTGGCAGAGGTCAAAAGACCTAGGTGTGGCGCCGAATTTAGGGGCTAGGGTTTTTTTTCTTTTTGTTGTTTGTTTTTTTTTTATTGTTGGTTTGGGCTAGGGTTAGTTATTTGGGCTGATGGGTTGTTTAAGAGCCCGGGCAATTTGGGCTTCTACAGCTACCCCTCTTTGCTCATTGTTGTGCAACGGGAATAAAGCAAAGACTTTCAAGGAAGACCAAATTTGCCCGGTCTTGTAGAGTCTTGACTTCCTTTGGGTACTTCTCTTTTCAAATAATCTTGCTCCAATTCACTGCATCTTGTAGCTTTGTTTCAATCCACTGCAACTTCAAAGAGATAGAAACTTGTATTTTTAATCTGCTCGCATCTTCAGGGATATAAGATTCACGTGATCTGCTCTTCTGCAACTTCAGGGAGATGAGATCTAATATCTTCAATCTGCTTCGCTAGAACTTCAAGGAGGCAAAATTTGGTGTCTTCAATCAGCTCCAATCTTTATTCTCTTGCAATATGAGTTAATTTTTTACAAACAGAAATTAAAAATACCTCAGCGTGTGAGCCAAGGCTCAACTCACCTCTCGCAATATGAGTTGACTTTTTTGAAAAATAGACATTAAAACATATTTTGAAAATACCTCAGCATATGGCCCGAGGCTCAACTCACCTCTTGCAATATGATTTAATTTTTGAAAAGTGGAATTTGAAAAACAGAAATTAAAACAAAATTTGAAAATATCTCGGCATGTGAACCGAGGCTTAACTCACCTCTCGCAATATGAGTTGATTTTTGAAAAACATAAATTGAAATTACCTCATCGTGTGACTTGTGGCTCAACTCACCTCTCACAATATGAGTTGACTTTTAAAAAGCAGGAATTGAAAATACCTCAGCGTGTGACCTGAGGCACAACTCACCTTTCGCAATATGAGTTGATTTTGAAACATAAATTGAAAAATAGAAATTGAAACTACCTCGACATGTAACCCGAGGATCAACTCACCTCTCGCAATATGAGTTGATTTTTTTGAAAAATAAAAATTGAAAATACCTCGGCATGTGACCCGATGCTCAACTCACCTCTCGCAATATGAGTTAATTTTTGAAAATAGAAATAAAATACCTCGGCATGTGACCCGAGGCTCAATTCACCTCTCGCAATATGAGTTGATTTTTGAAAACAGAAATAAAAACATCTGAATACCAAAACATGTCATCTGGTGGAACTCAGGTGTTTTTTCCTTTGATTCAGTACAGCTATCATCACATCCTCTTGCTCTACTGGAATACATGTATATGTCATGCATGATGTTGTCATGACATGTACATGTTTGTCTTAAATGTCTTTATGCCTACATGATTATGCTATGCGCCTTAGGCATGTTTGTCGTATGTCCTTTTCCGTCACGATTTTTGTGATGATCTGCATTCTTGACTTTCTCTTTAGTCCCTGTACCCGTCCTCAAGCTTCACGAACAATCTGTGTTTCTCAAATATCACTCTTTTGCCCCTGGTTGAACTTTGTCCTTACTTGAGACTCTTGTAGTTACCAAATTCTTATCCGGGTAATGCTCAACATTTCTTTTGTTTAGAGTATGTCATTTCACTATTTATCATTTAAATAAACCACATAATGAGATACATGAAAATGGTCAGGTAGGGACAAAAGGAATACCTCACATTTACTTATTTCAAATGTAGCAAACAAAAAAAGTTAACCAATGATAGTAAAAAAAGTGTCATAAAGAGAAAGGGGATCGCATTCAATGGATAAAAATACTCTAGATATTTAACACATGAACTCTTCTACGTTCCTCAATCAGAATCTTTTCGAGCATGGCTTCTTGCGTAGAAGATTTAGAGCTCCTGAAAATGCTTCAAATACTGTAGTCTTGCCGTTTGACTCACTTGTTTAAATCGTCTTGCTCTTTGAGCCTAGGTTGGCTTCATTAGGACGCCCTTTCGGGTTTTCATCCTAATTCTTTTTTTTATCAAGACGCCATTTTCGGATTTTCATCCTGATTATTTTTTTGAAGACGCCCTTTTCGGGTTTTCATCTTTATTTCTCTATTCTTTTTTCTCTTTTTTTTAAGCATAATATTTCTTCACAGCATCTGAGTTTACTGGATTCGGTAACTCATTCCCATCCATATCGGTGAGAATCAAAGCTTCACCCGAGAAAGCCTTCTTAACGACGTATGGTCTTTTCCAATTTGGTGCCCATTTTCCTCGCAAGTCTTTTTGTATTGGGAGAATCTTTATCAGCACGAGTTCTCCTTCGTGGAATTCTCTTGGCCATACTTTCTTGTCATGGGCCGTGATCATTCTCTTCTAGTACATCTGTCCGTGACAAATTGCCTTTAAACGTTTTTCTTCAATGAGGTTTAACTGGTCATATCGAGCTTGAACCCATTCTGCTTCCTCTAGTTTCGACTCTATTAAGACTCATAGAGAGGGGATCTCAACTTCGATAGGTAGCACAGCTTCTATTTCATAGACTAGAGAGAAAGGAGTTGCTCTCGTAGACGTCCGTACAGATGTGCGATATGCATACAAAGCGAATGGTAGCTTCCCGTGCCAGTCCTTATATGTTTCTATCATTTTTTTAGTAATCTTCTTAATACTCTTGTTGGCCGCTTCAACAGCTCCGTTCATTTTCGGGCGATAGGGTGATGAGTTATGATGCTTTATTTGAAATTGCTCACACATTTCCTTCATCATCTTGTTGTTCAAATTCAAGCCGTTATCTGAAATGATTCTTTCAGGCAAACCATATCGACAAATGATTTCCTTTTTTAAAAACCTGCAAACTACAGTCTTCGTTACATTGGAAAATGAAACAGCTTCTATCCATTTTGTGAAGTAATCAATAACCACAAAAATAAACCGGTGTCCATTAGAAGCTTTTGGGGAAATTGGCCCTATAATATTCATGCCCCACATAGAAAAAGGCTACGGAGAAGTCATGACATGAAGGGACGAAGTGGCTGCATGAATTTTATCTCCGTAAAGTTGACATTTGTGGCACTTTCATGCATAACTAATGCAGTCGCTTTCCATCATCAGCCAATAGTAGCCGAGTCTCATAATCTTCCTGGCCATAGTGAAACCATTGGCATGTGTCCCGCAAATTCCCTCATGGACATCTTCAAGTATTTTTCTGGCTTCAACAGTATCTACACATCTCAAGAGCACTTGATCTTTTCCTCTTTTGTACAGAATGTCCCCATCAAGAACAAATCCCACTGCCATTCTTCTGATTGTTCTTTTGTCGTTCTCATTTGCTTGTTCGGGATACCATTGATTCTTGATATATTCTAAAATATCATGGAACCATGGCCATCCGTCTGCCTCTTTTTCAATGCTAAAGTAGTGTGCAGGGACCTCGTATATGCTCATTTGGAGAGGCATTATTTCTGTTTCTCTATTTGCTTTGAACATTGAAGCCAAAGTGGCCAGGGCATCAGCCAATTGGTTTTCTTCTCGTGGGAATTAATTAAAAGTTATTTCTTTGAATTCTTTAATTAGTTCCGCCACTAGATCACTGTATTTGACTAATTTCGAATCTTTCACTTCCCAATCTCTACAGATTGGTATATTACCAACGCTGAGTCCCCGTACACCTCTAAGATTTCGACATTTCGTTCAATAGCTTCACGAAGCCCCATGATACAGGCCTCATATTCCCTATGTTATTAGTACAGAAGAAATTCAGCCTAGCAGTGAACGGATAATGGTTCCCTTCTGGTGATACTAAGACTGCTCCAATTCCATGCCCCAATGCATTTGACACACCATCAAAGCTCATCTTCCATGACTTCTCTTTAGATGACTCACATTATTTTCCCGTAATGCACATTAAGTCTTTATCTGGGAAATCAAATCTCAATGGCTCGTATTCTTCTATTGTTCGAGTTGCTAAGAAATCAGCTATTGCACTTCCCTTTATCGACTTTTGTCTCACGTAGACAATGTCGTATTCTGATAATAGGATCTGCCATCGTGCCATTCTTCCTGAAAGTAAAGGTGATTCCATCATGTACTTTATTAGGTCCAGCTTTGAAATTAACTATGTCGTATGATACAACATATATTGCCTGAGCCTCCGAACTACCCAAATTAAAGCGCAACAGAATTTTTCAATTAACGAGTACTTTACCTCATACTCTGTGAACTTTTTACTGAGATAGTAAATCGCCTTTTCTCTTTTCCCAAACTCATCATGTTGCCCCAGTACACAACCCATTGAATTTTCGAACACAGTCAGATACAATATTAACGGTCTTCCTGGAGTTGGCGGTACTAGTACCGGGAGACTAGACAAATATTGTTTTATCTTATCAAAAGCCACTTGGCACTCCTCGTTCCATTATCTGGGATTATGTTTTCGAAGGAGTCAAAAAATTGGGTCACACTAGTTGGTAAGTTGAGCAATGAACCGAACGATGTAGTTCAACCTCCCTAAAAATCCTCTGACTTCTTTTTGCATGCGCGGAGGTGGTAGTTCTTATATGGCTTTTATCTTATCTGGATCAACTTTAATGCCTCTTTCGCTGACGATGAAGCCTAGCAATTTTCCTGAGGTAGCCCCAAATGTACATTTAGCTGGATTAAGCTTCAACTAGAACTTTCTCAGTCTTTCGAACAACTTCTTAAGGTTCCCAACGTGCTCTCTTTCCCCTTTAGATTTGGCGATCATATCATCGACGTAGACTTTTATTTCTTTGTGCATCATGTCATGAAACAACATCACTATAGCCTTCTGATATGTTGTCCTAGCTTTCTTTAATCCGAACGGCATCACCTTATAACAGAATGTTCCCCACATCGTTACGAAAGTAATTTTCTCCATATCCTTAGGAGCCATCTTTATCTGATTATAATCTGAGAATCCATCCATGAATGAAAACAATGAATGTTTGGCTGTGTTATCCACCAATGTATCGATGTGTGCCAAAGGAAAATTATCCTTAGGACTTGCTCGATTTAGGTCGCGATAATCTACACACATTCGTACTTTACCGTCTTTCTTCAGTACTGGGACTATGTTAGCCACCCATTCTGGATATTTGGAGACTTGCAGGAAGCTAGCATCGAATTGTTTCTTGACTTCTTCTTTTATCTTCAACAACATTTCAGGTCTCATCCGTCTTAGCTTCTGTTGAATGGGTTTGCACTCTGGTTTCAGTGGAAGTCTATGGACCACTACATCCTCATCCAATTGTGGCATGTCTTGGTACGACCATGCAAATATATCTTTGTACTCATGAAGCAAGGTGATCAAATCATGTTTGGTGTTACCTGAAATAGAGGTCCCAATCTTCACTTCTTGCCTCTTTTCTTCATTTCCCAAGTTTACTATCTCAATAGATTCTTGATGAGGTAGAATCTGTTTATCTTTTTGTTCTGCCATTCTTAGTAAGTCAGGATACGAGACATAGTCTTCAACATTTTCCTCAGCTTCGAACTCTCCTAAACAAATAGCTTTCTTGAAATCGATTTCAAGATTTATAACGGGTTTGTTCATATTGTTGATATCTGAGCACCTAAAAGTTGAATGGAAAAGAAAACTATAGAGGGGCATCAAAGTATGGGGATCAACAAGCATAATATTATGGCATGATATGAGATATATGTAATGACAGGCTGTGAGAAGAGAGAAAAATTATGAAGTTAATAAGAATGAAAAGACCATGACAAAATGCATCTCTATTGATGTTCATTTAAATGATAAAGAACAAATCATAAGCTCTTACAAAAGAATCCCTACTATTACTTAGGGACACAGAAAAAGAAGAGTGTTAACATTGAGCATTACTCTGGAGAAGACTTAGAAACTACAGGGAGATCCACAACAGTCTAATTGTTCAAAACGAATCCAGGAGGATAAGGGCGTATCATTGAAACATCTTTAATTGCAACATTTCCTTTGTCAATGACATTTATACTGACATTCTGAAGACCCCTTTTAATTAATAACAGCGTGTTTCATAGATTATCTTGCCCGGGGTATATCATTCCTGCAGATGTAAATGTTTTTGACAAAGGAGGGTACGTTATTGGCTCCCATTTTAATTCTCGGCCTAAGGCTCTTGAAAACCTCCTTTCTTGATTTTTCTGCCACTGTTTTCTTCTCTGTCGTATATCTGGCTGGAACCCTAAACCATATCGAGCCTTATGGGGCACTGGTTTTAGAGCTCTAACTATCCCTTACTGATATCTTTCCAAACCTTTCCTCGCTCGGGCAGCCTTTCGCACAGTCAGCTTAATTCCCATCTTGGTATTCCTTGATAGCTTAGGCATGGGAATCTTATTTCCTTCAGCAACGAACGTAGCATTGATGATTTCGAACGAACGGAAGGAATATTCTACTGCATCCTTGCTTACTTCGAGGTATGGTGTATCAGCAGAGATAGATGCGACAATGTCTTCCTCACCCTCGACAGTGACCAAAAGACCATTTATGATAAACTTCACTTTTGATGAAGAGACGAAGGAACTGCCCCAGCAGAGTGGATCCAAGGCCTTCCTAAAAGGCAATTATATGAGGGTGTAATGTCCATGACCTGAAACTCGACATCATATATGTAAGGGCCCACTTCTAAAGAGATATCGATCTTTCCCATAACTTCTAATCTTGTCCCATCAAACGCCCTTACTATGGAGTGATAAGGCCTTAGATAAGACAGATCAATTGGAATTCTAGAAAGTGTGGCCAAAGGCATGCCATTGAGTGCAGACCCATTATCAATGAGCATATTCGGTATTATGTAACCCTTACAACGGGTTGTGATGTGCAATGCTTTTACGGAGCCCCTACCATTTGGCGATATTTCGTCATCACTGAAAGAAATAAAATTATCCGCATTCAGGTTATTCACCCACCTATCAAGCTTTTCGACAGATATATTACTTGCCACGTAAGCTTGATTTAACACTTTCAGGAAAGCATTCTGATGTGGTTCTGAATTCAACAGTAGGGATAATACCGAGATTCGTGCCAGTTGTTTGCTTAACTGTTTCACGATGTTATATTCACTATACTTGATGAATTACAAGAATTCATGTACTTCTTCTTCATTCACAGGCCTTTTAACTTCTTGTTCGGACGGAGTCTCAAGTTCAACCTCGACCTCATGCATCGATGCCTTTCCCTTCTACTTCAAGTCATTAGTCTTCTTCATCGGTTCGACCCCTTTAGAATAACACCTCCCACTGCGAGTGAAATGTCCTACTTCGCCAACATTTCTGGCCGTGATTTTGGATTTTTCATCTTCAGGTATGATAATATTGACATCGTATTTCCATGGTACTGTAAGGGAAAGGAGATGGTACTTCAATTATCATCTTTGGTTTCACTCGCTCCTTTTTTGCATCATAATAAATTACTAATGGTCGATCAGTACTATAAAGGAAACCCGATGATTGATTATCAGAAGTGCATACTTCTCCTTCATCGGCCTCTTTTATTTCGTTAAAGATCTCGACTTTCTTGTTGTCCATCATGTCTTGAAGTAGTTTTCTGAATCATTCACAATATTGGATGTCATGTCCCTCGATCCCATGAAAATCACAAAAACATTGACTTTTTGTGTTTCCTTCTTTGAAAATTCTGCTGGGATGACTGAACAGTCCATTTTTAACCATTACCTCCTAAATCTTTCGCAGCGGTGTCTTTATTTCAGAAACACAACTTTTAGCACGACACCTATTTTCTTTTGTCACCGTGCTCACGTTCCCTTCAGTGTGGTTAGGGAGCATTTCCACCCGTATTGCCAGCACCATCAAATCGTAAAATACCTGCATCAATAAGACCTTGAACTCTCCTTTTAAAGGCCAAACAATTTTTTGTAGAATGCCCCTAGTTTCTGACATGGTACATGCAACTGGCATTAGGATTGTACCATTTTGGGTATGAAGGCTTCAGGGGTACCATATAATGTGGGGATATTAATTGTTTTTCCAACATTTTTGGGTACAGCTCTCCATATGACACGGGAATTAGGGTGAACTGAGATTTTTTAGGATTGGATCTTATCGGCCTTTGTTCATTTTTAGGTTGGTTTTGAGCAGGCATGGTATTTGGTGGGAACATGACAAATGGTCTTTAGTTATCTGTGGCGTAGACGGGATAAGGAGGAGGTACTTGATAGTAGGGGCTTTGGGGAGGAAAATAGAAGTTTGGAGGTGGGTGATATCGAGGTCGTGGTTGGGTTAGGTACGAATTAGAAGTATGGTGGCTTTCCGCTCCCACCATATGGGTTTCTGGCTCTTTTTTCTTTATAGGCGCTGCCCTTTTTGAGCTTTCGAGACCTTCTATCCTTCTACTCTTGATGGTATTCTCTATAAGTTCCCCGGATATTACAATATCTGTAAAGTCTTTCGTGGCACTTCCTACCAGCTTATCATAAAATGGCACTTTCAAAGTGTTGATGAAGAGGATTGTTATCTCAGTTTTAGTTAGTGGGGGTTCTACTTAGGCCGAAATATCCCTCTATCTCAGCGCGTATTGCCTAAAAGTTTTCGTCGATTTCTTTTCCATCATCTGGAGGGTTAGCCGATCACGCACCATGTTAGATACATGCTTATATTGTTCACAAAATGCTGACGCCAAGTCTTTCCATGATCGGATCCTTTCTCTACTGAGTTGATTATACCACCGAAGGGCTGATCCGACCAAGCTATCATGAAAATAGTGTATGAGCAACTTATCTTCATTCACGTAACCCGTCATTTTTCGGTAAAACATGATAAGATGTGCTTTTGGACATCTCGTTCCATCATATATTTCAAAATCTGGTACTTTGAATTTTGGAGGCAGAACCAGATCGGGTACCAAACTGAACTCTTTGGCACTCAATGCAGAGAAGGCTTCAGTACCTTCTATCGCTTTGAGTTTTTCTTCCAAACTTCTATACTTATCCTGAACATCATGATCATCTATTTTCAATCTGGCTATTTCTACCAAATAATCCAAATCTGGAACAATAGGGTCGGTAGGGTTAGCTTCGGGTTTCGATACAAATATACCTTGCCCTAGATGAACAGGGGGTATGGGTCGTTGCTCGAGGCTTGCAGGTTCTCCTTGAGGATATCCTCTTTGCGTTGCATGGGCATGAGGTGGAGTGAATCCTGGGGGATAGAGCAAATCCTAATCGTGATTAGTTCTTGGCTGAGGCTCCATAGTGTTAGGGCCCAGCATAGGTCCTTTTCCTTTAACCAAAGCTATCATCTCCATCATTTTGGCCATCTGATCTCTTTGCTCGAGCGATTCCTCTCGAGATCTTAACATCAGATCTCTTGCTTCCTGTTGTGACATGGTCAACTGCTCTTGCAATTCTCTTTGGGCTCTTTCCATCCTTTCAATTCTCTCATTGAATTTGGCCTCCATGGTTCTAGCTCTTAGACGGGTTCCATAAGAATGGCATGATTCCATACTTGATGTGTCACAACTGCAGATTATACGGTTTTAACCTCAGTAAATGATTATGGGATATGTACATGCAATGAATGGATGAATGAATAAATGACAAATGAATGTTGAATAAATGACGAATGAATGTTAGTCATGAATAAATATGCAAAAATTTGGTGTTGATTTCAAGATAGCCCAATACTTAGGCATTTCATTTGTCAAAAGAGTCTATTACAAAACGTTTCGCCATTTTTTTTATTCAACAGTTACACAAATTTCCTAGCCACATCGTCTTGTTTCTTCATTCGTTCTAAAAATTATGATATGCTTGATCTTTGACTCGGAGGGAATTGGCAACTGAGAGCTTCGGCTTCATCTGATAACTGCACAACTTGCATAGCTGCCTTACGAATTTCATTGATCAAAAAACCAAGTTGCATTTCTTTTTCTTGGAGAGCTCTTTCATAAGTGTGAGTTTCTCTTTCGTACTGATCATTCTTTTCTTCTAGAGCTTTTAGAAGAGTATCTAACTATTGCTGACGAGATTGCAGCATATTTTCTAGATATCGTATTTTCTTTCTTAGCTCTTGACGTTCGGACTGACTAGTCACAAATTTTGCAGTCATAGTTTCATACTCAGTATTCTTTTTTCTTAACTCTATCATAGCACGCGCAGCTTTTTCTTCTTCTTTCTTTGCTTTCCCTTTCTAGAATTCCATCCCACCTTTGATGTTGCTAATTTCTTCCTTCCATTCTGCTGAAGACTTGCCCAAACCATTATTTTTTATAGTGTTTCTTAATTTCTTATTTTTCAAATGAAGGTCCCTTAAGTCGTTTTTCACGATCTCAGCTTCTTCTTAAACTTTCATGGTTCTGTATTCTTCAATTTGGACCCTGATCTTCAGCTGGTAATTTTCCTCTTGAAGAGAACTAATATCCCGTAACAGCTTGGCCTTTTCACGTTCGAATACATGTCTCGCTACTTCCAGCTCGGATGGCATTTCTTCTGAGAAAGGATTCTGGAAAGTGTAACTCGTTAGTGAGATTTGTTAACTATTCACTCGCCATTTCCTCCATAAGTCATAATCCTGAGTGATAGTATCAGCATAAAGGGCTAACTCCATTAGGTGAATTTCCTTCCAAGACTTTGTAGTATCTCAGACTCTTTTCATGTAGCCTTCACCCGTAAAGGTGAACTTTGATTGTGCCAATCCTCTGGTAGTGGGTATGAACTATCGTGAAGCAAACTATTTTTGAACTATTAATGGGGCATATCCAACTCCTCCCCATAATCCTAGTAAAGGCACCCAATCTTGACTTCCACATTTGTATAACAAAACTGAAGGACGGATCTATGGTGCTCTCCAGGTTACCTCTTCAGTGCGAAGGTTTTGAAAAATCGAAACCCAGTGCTGTTCGTTGACATCCTTTGGCCAATCTTTCTCAAGATAAGCTTTCAATGGGGAAAAGGTTTTCGAAAACATGTAGAAAAGTGTGCGATCTACTTTCCAAAAATGGCTCAGAATCCAGACATTAAGTAACTGCGCGCATCCGATAAAACGTCCTTCTCCTTTTCTCCTACAACTACTCAGAGATATAAAAGTCTCGGCCAATGTAGCCAGGACTGGGTTGATCCCTTGCTTCAATCTTTCGAAGAAATCCACTACTGCGACTTCTATATGCCCCAAAACCTTTGGGAAGACAATCAATCCGTAAATGGCTAAAGCAAAAAGATCCATTCTCTTCGCAATATCTGGATGGTTTTGAACTAAATCTCGCAGAGAAAACCACGGAATACAACTGATTTCATTCTTCTTCTTTATCTATTTTTCAGCCCATATATCGGTCATTCCGGTCAACCTCACTAGCTTTTTCTTGAAGGTCATTGGCTTAAGCTCTTTCACGTATATCTTGTTGAATTGTACATTGTCAATACGAAGCAAAACAGCATATTCTTCTATGGTCGGAGTCACATCTTCATGATTGAAAGTGAAACATTGGTAAGCTGGATCCCAGAATCGAACCATGGCTTGAATCAGTTGTTCGTCTATGTTGACGGCGATCAAGTGTGCTATATCCCCATACTTTTCAGTGAAGATGCCCCTAGTGTCTGAATCCCACTATTTCCAAATCTGAGTCAAATCCTCGAGGTTATTCTGACGAACATTTGTAGCTACTTTCTCGGGAAGATTGGAGATACGTCCTTCCGTTAAACTGTCTCCTTTCGCTTTTTGAGTTTTTAAAGGCCATTCTCGAATCACGGTATTTTTCTCGGTCACTTGTGTAATTGACTCCTCCATCAGAAACCCGTTTTTGGCAACCAATCTCTAATCAACACCTTCCTAATCAAGATGCCTATGATGCATTATGAAAAATAAAAATAAAGACAAACAACCTTGATTAGTAATCAAAACAAATATGAACTGAGAAAAACTATGGAAACTTCAACAAATTAAGCTACCCGGTTCAATTCTTTTGCATAAACAGTGTAAATGTAAAGGGAATGAAAGGCAAGAGGCGTTTCTTCCGTGTACTTATTTTGGTGACTATTAACAGACAGAGGTTCGGCATGACTCTAATTAGATGGCTCGTATGGTTCACTATATGCGGTTTTGGTCTTAGACAGATACTCGAATTGTTCATACTATCGTCTACTAAGACTAGTACGAAGCATCAGTCGTAGCCCATCACACGCTCACGAGTTCAATTAGAAGGATTACATTTACTTACGCTTATGCGGAGGGACAAGTTAACTCACAAAAGCATAAGTCGTATGTAACCTGAAAGTATTCACTAGCCTGTGCGGAGGGATGAGTTAACTCACGAAGGCATAGCGTTTACTTTCACTTAAACGGACGGAGTCCGGGTGAAGAGCTCATGTTATGCAAAATGCAAGTGCATGGTGTGTGGGGAGAAACTCACAAACCTTTACGTTTTATTTAAAAACTAAACTAGAAAAAACTAAAACCATAAAAACTTAGAGCTGAAAAACAACAAGATAAAACAAGTTAGAAAATATTTACAACATGATGCAAATGCATGACTTTTCAAAAACAAAATTCAAGGATCACGACTAAATATTAATTTAAACAAGGAATTTTGAAAATTTTGACAACACGCGTTTAATTCTAGACTCGACTCTCAAAAAAGGTCCCCAGTGGAGTCGCCAGCTATAGCGACGTAAAAATTCCGCTTTAGTCGCTAATTGAGGTGATTATTTGAAAATTTGAAAACGGGATTTTGGTTTCAAAGAGAAAAGGAGTCGCCACCGATCTTTTTCTAGGTGTGATCGGACACCTAATAAATCCTCTTTTTCTTTTGAAAGAAAATTTATTTTCGAACAAAACTGAAGGCCAAACTTGGGTCTACGCGAAAATCCAGAAAAATAGGGTTCGGGAGTCAGTTACGCACGAGAAAGGTATTAGCACCCTCGCGACGTCCAAAATTGGTATCTTATTAAACATGTGTTGTCTTAAGTTTCAAAAGTGCGAGTTCAATGTAACACTTAATCATGATCTGATCAAACACGAGAATTTTTATAATTTTGATTTCTTTTTGAGAAGGACGTTCCGTTTTTAACACGAGTCGATTGATATTCACCCAACATAGTGATGAAATCACAGACTTAATGTTAAAATCGGTACGTTGCCTTATTTATTAAAATAAAAAATGTTTCTAAAAAATTGACGATGTTATTGTAACAAAAATTCATAAATAAATAAACAATGCAAAATAATGAGGTGATTAATAATAAAAAATAATAAAAAATATTATAATATAATATTAGGATATTAAAGTAATAGTAAATAATATTTACAATAAAAGAAAAAAATAAAAATGTATTAACACCATAATAAAACTATATATGTATAATAAAAATAACAATATGTACAAAGATATATGTATACCAAATAATGCATAATAATATTAAAATAAAATATTGAATAAAAATAGTTAAAATAATAAGTATAATAATAAATATAATGATATATGAAAATAATACTATATAAAAAAAGTATATATATACGCGTATAATAAAATATATGTACTAATATTAATAATAAATATAATAGGGATAAAAATAGATATAATAATATGCACATAATATGGTACTAAAATATATGTATAACATAATATTTAAGAATATATACATAAGATGATATAAAAATATATACATGGAATAGTATAAGAAATATATAACTAATAATATTAAAAATATATACATAATATATATAAAACATATACAATATATACATATATTAGAAATGATAATAATATAAAAAAAACTATTCATACACTACATAAATACATATATATATATATATATATATATAAATAATAATGGTGTTAAAAATATACAATAGAAACATATATAAAATAGTATAAAAGATATATAACTAATAATATTAAAATATATACATAATATTATATAAAAAAATATAATATTAAAAAATATATATATACATAACATATATGAAAAAAAAAATATATAATATAGTACTAAAATATTTACATAAATATATACATACATAATAAAACATATACTAATAATAATATTAATAATAATAATAATATAAATAATGGTAAATATAATAATATTAAATAATATTAAAAGTAATCAATTCAATAATAAGGTAATGAAAATAAACAAAAAGGACTAAGATCGAACTAAAAATAGAGTTTGAGGGGAAATCTGAAATAAAAAAGAAGAGAAAATGACCTATTTCAACGCGCACAAATAGTAGAGGGACTAAAAACGAAATAAACCCCTCCAACCCAAAATACGTAGCAGCATTAAGGACCAGATTGGAAAGTATAACAAATTATAGGGCCAAATTAAAATACAAAGAAAATTTGATTGTAAAAGCTTGAAAAAGAGGAAGGGCTAAACGCGCAAATAGCCCTTCCGTAATAAAAACACACGGATCCTAGCGGGTCAAGGTCGGATCGGGTCGGGCAGAGTGAAACGGCGTCGTTTTGGGGCTTATGGGTGCCGACCAAAACGACGTCGTTTTGTAATATCTATATAAGTTAAAGTTTTTGTTTTAAAATCATTTGTTATCTGTTTCTAAAAAAAAAACTAAATTTCTTCTTTGTTTTCTCTGCAGGTCCAGGTTCTAGCGAGGTCCCTGGTCGGTCGCCACCGTTGAAAAGGTATATTTTTTCTTTTTTTTTATTTATTTTTTATACTTTTAATATGTGTATATATGTGGGAAAATGGACCCGAAAATAAAAACAATAATAAATTAAAAATCACCTTAAGTTTTCGGTTGTGATTTTGACGTTTTGGTTGCCCCATTTGGTGTTATTCTTGCGTTTTTGATTTCCTTCAAATCACTGCTTGTATGTGTGTTAAAACTATTTTTTGTATTGATGAAAAAAATCTGAACCCCTTTTTGGTTTCGAGTTGGCCTTTTTAAAGCCAAGTTACATGCCATTTTTTATTATTATCTGTCCCTTCTCCTTTTTGATCTTTGCAGGCCGGTGAGCGGTGGAGCAGGTGGTTGACAGAGGAGTGGCGGTGGGTGGTGGCAGAGGTCAAAAGACCTAGGTGTGGCGCTGAATTTAGGGGCTAGGGTTTTTTTTCTTTTTGTTGTTTGTTTGTTTTTTTTTGTTGGTTTGGGCTAGGGTTAGTTATTTGGGCCGATGGATTGTTTAAGGGCCCGGGCAATTTAGGCTTCTGCACATAGTTCAAGGCACGATTATGCTAAAATAAAAAATTAAAATGAAAGTATAATAGAATGCGTAGCAAAAATGAAATTACTACACGAGGTCAATTATAAATAAAATATAAGAAATGAAATAATAGTAGCGATGGCAATAATAATGCATAACTATAATAATAATAATGATGACCTTGATGGGTAGTAATAAGGATAACAATAATGATCACAATACTATGCTAGATATTAAAATAAATAAGATATCTCAAAAGAAAAAAAAAAAAGAGAGAGAGATGCATAGTTACGAAAGTGAATATAAATAACATGAGAGTAATTAAAGAAACAATAAAATAACAAAAATAAAAGTAAAAACAAAACAATAACGACAATAATAATAAATGGGCAAAAAATGCATAAATAAAAGGAAATGTAAACAATATAATTTTTTAAATATATAAAAAAGTAAAGAGAAAATAAATAAATAAATAAATAAATAGAATAATATATAAAAAAGTCTATAAAGGGTTGAAATTAATAAATAAAGGATTAAATTGGAATTAAAATGAAATTAAGAGCCTAAACTATAATGAATGTATAAATAAATAAGGACAAAATCGAAATTTAAATGAAATTTAGGGGCATAAATCGTAAAAAAAAAAGGACAGAACAAGGGACCAAAATCGAAAGCGTGAAAAAGAGCAAGGATCAAATGGGAAATTATTCCCTGACCCTTTAAACACACCGTTCCAAGAGACCAAATGGCCAGAGGATCAAAATAAAAAAAATAAAATTAAGTAGATAATTTTAAAAAAGGAAAAAGGCTGAAAATAGGACCAGATTGAAAGCATTTAAAAAGCGGGAGGATTAAAGATGAAAATATCCCTTTTCTATAAAAACACATGGATCCTAGGGGTGGTTCGGGTCAGGCTTCGGGTCGTGTCAAAACGACGCTGTTTTGGGACTTATGAACACCGGCCAAAACAACGTCGTTTAGCCGCGCCTATATAAGCCAAAAATTCTTTAAAAAAAGGCATTCTGTTTGGTTTTTTTTTTTTTAATTTCGAGAGCTCTCTTTTTTTCTCTTGATTTTTCCCACATCTGGCCCAGGCGCCGGTGGGTCTCCGCCGTGGTTCCACTGTAGCTCCTCCATGGTCGTCGGTTATCGACGACGACAATTATAACAACCCATTTTCAGTGAAATCGAAACAGTGGTTTTGGGACCACAAATCCGAGCTGGAAAGAAATTTTTTTTTATATTTTTGTATGGTTTGCATTATGATAAGAGTGTCATATGAAAATTTAGATAAGAAAATTTTATCGATTATGTGCTTAATTACGGAAATGACCGAATTGCATAAAATGCAAAAGTTAGATTCTAGTAGCTATAAGGATCAAATAGCTATGGAATTCAAAACTTGAGGTCCTTATAAGGTAATTAGACTATTAAAGAAAAGTTAGTAGATATTTTTGATGAATCATCCATGGAAATTTAGAAAAAGGGTAAGAACTAAATTGGAAATCAAAATAATTAAAATAGGAGAAATTAATAAATAAGAAATATCATCATATTATTATCATCTTCATCCCCAAAATACATGGAAACCCTAAGAGAGAGAGAGAGAAGAAACTAATCAAGCTTAATTGGGTAAGTATTCTTGTCCTGTTTTTAGTAATTTTTATATTTTTGAGATCGGGATAGTCTAATCTATCTATTTGGGGGATTAATTTGAAAAGTTATCAAAGTATAGAAGTTATGCCATGGATGAATATGCTAAAAATTTGAAATTTATGGTAGAAAATGAAAGGTTGTTGATAGATAAACAACTTTTACAAAGTGAATTTTGATGAAATTGTGATTTAGGGACTAAATTGTAAAGTTGTGAAAATTGAAGAAAGATTTTGAATTTTATAGAACACATGTGCTGTAAATTTTATATTGAAATTTTGATTAGGCTTGGAATAAGGAGTAAATTGCATGAATTTCATTTTCCGAGCCTAAGGACGAAATTAGAATTTTTGGAAAGTTTAAGGGCAAAATGGTAATTTTTCCTAAGATGTAAATTGAGTTCAATAGAATATGAAAAGTGATAAATTGATGATTAAATTCATTTATATAGATCCGGATAAACAAATTCAAAACTAGATCAAGGAAAAGAGAAAATTTTGGATTAGTAGATTTTCTGGTACGAATTATTATCGAGGTAAGTTCGTGTAACTTATTTATACATATTAACATGTTGAATATGATATATGTTTATGTGATTTATGGAATGTTATGAATACATGAAATAATTTTATGATTGGAAATGTAATTAAAATGTTAAGTTCTGTTTGAATAATGAAAATCGATAGATACATGTGATTTCCAGTATATGAATGTGATTCTGCATATGTTGCAGAAGGGATTTAGCTCAGACGAGTAATCCCGATATAGCCACTCGAGCATCCTGTTATATAATTGCTGCGAGCATCCTGATCGGTAGTGATTTAGAATGTGTTGCGCACTACCGTAGCTCTTTGTGAGCGTCCTGACATACGATCGGTTGTGATCCTGCATATAATGCGGACAAAAACGCAGCTCTTCATGAGCGTCCTGTTAAGCTCGCTTGAACTCTCTGTTACCTTATCCGAAGCTCCCTGATATTATCTCTTCGGAGATATCTGAAAGGCTCTATGAGCTTCTTAAGTAAAAACTCTTATGAGTTTATTAGCTCAGATAAATGTCATGTTACATGATTACATAGCTCATTTGAGCATCGTGACATGTGGCTCGAGGGTATGCTCCCTGAATAAGAATTGATGATTTATAGATACGTACACCTTGAGTGTACTATTTAAGTATTCATCGATATTTCAGTAATTCAACGGATAAAACTCCTGACAAGAGAAAGCGATGAGATAAATAAAATTATATTTTGAATGATTTTGATTAATTTGATGAATTATTTTATGATGAGCTCATCTATGCTTATTTGATACACATGAAACTTATGCAACTAACTTGTTTGATTGAGTGTATGTGTATAGGTAATTTGCCAACTTTATGGAAAAACATGTTATTATATGCTTAATTTTAATAAATGAGATTGGTAAGTTTAATTCCTGTTATACGAACTTACTAAGCATATAATGCTTACTAGGTTTTATTTTCTCTGTTTTATAGTGCTCGAAAGCCCGCGAAGGTTGGAGATTGGTTGGAGCATTATCACACTATCCACTAACTTGTTTTGGTATAAATAGTAAACTTATTTTGGTATAATGGCATGTATAGGTAACTTGGCCATTGTTGGCATATAAATATGGTTTGTAAATTAGCCATTGGTATGGCTAATAATGTTTTTGTTTTGATATACTTATAAAGTTATATTTTGGCAGATATCTATGTGTTAAGTATATTGAATATGAATGATCAAGTTATGTTTAACATATAAGTTAAACAAAGGTAAGATTATAATCATGAATGCATATGATAAAATATCTCATTAGATGTCAAAATTGGTTTGGATTTAATGCTTTAATTGGCTGGTATATATATATTTGTAAGTTTTGGGGTAGGTTATTGGCAAATTTGGGTGAGAAATAAAGCTAGGAAATGGCTTTATTTTGTCCACACGGGTAGACACACGGGCATGTGTCATGATCGTGTGTGACACACGGCTTGGCACATGGGTGTGTGGTTTGGACGTGTGCCCCCTGCATTTTAAATTTGAAAAACAGAATGCTCAGAATTGAGCACACGGGCGTGTATTTCAGCCGTGTGTATTACACCGTCTAGAACACAGGCGTGTGTCTTGGCCATGTGAAACCTGCACTTAATTTTGAAAATTTTAATTAACCATACAGCCTAGTACACAGGCGTGTCCTACGGTCACACGGGTGTGTGCCCTGGCCATACGGGCATGTGTGCCCTATATCTAGGAAAAATTTAAAAATTTTGCAAAAAATTCTCTGAGTTCTCGATTCAGTCCCGACTCGATTCTAATACTCATATTAGGCATCGAGGGTCCATTTAAGGGATGTTATGAATAATCTCGGAAAATGAATAGTAATTGACATGAATTATCTGCAAATGTTCTAAAAACTCTCTGGTAACAGACTCGAGTTAGGGGTGTTACAGCAACCGTCGCCTCGGGTGGCTGAAGAAAAAAAATTCCTTTTTCAGTCATTTTTCTAAATAAAAAAAATCCTTAAAAAACCAGATCCAAACCTAAATATTTTTTGAAATCAAAAAAGAAAAATAAAATGTGAAGGAAAACCTTCGGCCTCGCCGCATTCATCAGACACTCGTTAGAACCCTAATGGATTCTAAGGTGCTCGGGGTGCCAGAGATGGTCCTCGACGGCGACAGAAGATGAAATGAAAGGTAAAATCTTTATTTTTATTTATTATTTCTTCTTTCTTTTTTAATAAAAAATGAAAAAAAAAAGCTACCTTCGGTTTTTTGCTCTCTGTTGTTTCAATATTTTTTTTAGTTTTTGTAGTCCGTCCTGTCTAAAAAATACATTTCGAATCTGGCTTTTATAGCCGGTTATACATATTTTCTTTTATTGTTTCTGCCATCTACTTTTTTTGGCTACTATTTATTTCTATTGTTCTTTGTTGTTTGTCTCTGTCCTTTTCTTTCTGTTTTGCAGTGGCAGTGCGCGGTCAATGGCAACGGAGACCCTTGCCTTTGCCGTTTTGGTGCAAGGGTGGCAGAGGAGTAGACCTCGGGGTGTGGGCATCTTCGGGAGGAGTGCCTGTTGACGTGGCAAGGAATGGCACAAATGGGCCTAGGATTTTTTAGTTTTACTGAAGATAGTTTAGGTTGTGGGCCTGTAATTGGGTCTTAAGGTTTTGGGTTAGGTTGTATCTTGGGCCTGGGGCTTTTTTGTATTTCGGCCATCATTGTAATTGGACTGTTTTTTATTGGACTTTATTATTTTTTTGTTTTAACTTGATTTTTGTTTTATTTATTTGCAATTCGGGCTCGGGCAAAATTGGGCTATTACACTTTTATTTTGGTATTGGGTATTTCTTGTACATTATGTTTAATTTTCTTTTGATTAGTTTTTAATATGTTTTCAGCTTAAGGTAACAATTTTTTATTGATCTTCAATGAAAACTCAGAATAAATATTTTTTTAATCTTTTTTTGCTTATTATAGACAATTATGAATTAGGGTTTCTGATATTTTACGGTTATTGCTGAAGCTATACAAAAGATCCAAAAATGGATTATTGTGGTGATTTTATAGAATTGCTTGGACTTGATATTTCAATAAAGATTCTCATGATGCTGGTTAACCCTTTTGATCCCATTAGTGTTAGCTTGGTTTCAAGTTCTTGGCACCAATTTGGTAAGCAAATCAATGTTTTTGGTAGAATTTAGCTTGGTGTTCTATCATATATCGAAGAAGAATCGATATTGATTAATTCAATAGGATCGATTTTATTCATCTTGCGGTGATCGAAAACGGTCTCTGGGTTTACACACAGTATGTAATCAAAGATATTTGGCTTTAACAAATAAAGAAATAAAAAGAAAAAAATTAAATTGTTCAAAAAAATAAAAGCATAGGGGCTAGTTTTAACAAATGGAAAATATAGAAAAATTACGTTAAAAGAAATGAATAAGGGAGGAAAACAGAGGGAGAAGCGGAAGAGAATGGAAAATAAAGTTAAAAGAACATAAAAGAAAAGAATTAAATTACTCGAAACGAAAAAAATATGGATATCAATTGTATAATTTAACCTAAAATTTTCGTTTGAAATGTTGATTTAACGTGTCATGTTAACTTACCATTACACTGTTAATGGCAATTAACGACTCAGTGACTAAAATGTTACAACACGATAACGTAAGTGACTAAAACGTAACATTTCAAACATAAGTAACTAAAATGTAACTTGAGGAAAACAAAAGTGACTATTTTGGTAGTTTACCCAAAATTTTAATAAATATATTTACCAAATAATTACTTTTTCACCTGTTGCAATTTTCATACTTCACTAATTTAGTACTAAATAGTAATTATTATTGCTATTATTAGTTTATGAAACGACATTTTAGTTTTAATTTGCTTTGATGTCGATGTTTTAATCAGCTCCAGATATTTTTCAAAGCTTGTTTTGGCCGTTGGACATGTATCAAAAAACATAAATGGTAACAATAAGCAGACAGATGAGAACTCTGTGGAGTTCGATAGCCTTCTTCAAGAATAAGAAAACTGTAATTGTAATAGTCCATTTTGTACGGGCCCAAACCAAACCAAATAAAAATAAAAATTACAAGTCCATTTACGAAAAAAACATGTTAGCCCAAATTACAAGCCGAATTTAAAAAAACCCTAACTCAAATTACAAGCCCACAACCTAAACTCATTTTCAGTAAAATCAGAAACTCTAGCTCCTCTTCGCACAGCAGTCTCGCCACGTCAGCAGGCGTGCCGTCTGGCACCCCTCTGCCACCATTATTGACCTTGCCCTCTGCAACCACCGCCTGCAAAGAAGAACAAGCACGCAAGGCAGTAGAAACAACAAAGAAAAAAACAAAAGAACAGTAACATACAATGTTGTAATTTGGCTATAAAAGCCACAATAGCTACTTTGTATTTTTTTGGAAAAACACACAGAGAAATATAAAAAAGCGTCAAATTTCAAACAAAAGAGAGCATTTTATTTTATTTATTTTATTTTCGAAGTAAAAAAAAAAAAGGGAAAAGGGTTAAAAAAAAACATACCTGACTCTTCATCTTCCGCCACCGTGAGTGGTCGAGGTCGTCATCACCGATGAAAGGTGACTCCTTTCTAATGGAAGTTTTTTTTTTTAAAACCTTAAAATCGAAAGGTCTTATCTTTTTTTAAAAAAAAATTTTGGCTTTAGTTTTAATAGTTTCAACTTCAAATCAGAGTTCTACATGAAGAGGCGAGAAAAATGGGGTATTTTGGTTTTTTTTAAGCCACCGGGGACGGCGGTCACCATCGTCAATGACTGATGGCTGCGGCGGTTCCCTTGGCTGGATTCTTGGACCCCTTTTCAAAAAAAGAAGAGAGCAAAGAAAGTTTTTTTTTTAAAAAACAATTTAAAATGATTTTTTTTGAAACTTTTTTAAAGCTCAATCCAACAAAATATACCTTCGGGGCTAGGTTAGGGAAATTATTAGGATTCGTGGTCAGTGAAAAGGGGATTAAGATTGACCTAGATAAAGTCAAGGCTATACAGGAGTTGTCGTAACCATTCTTATTTTGAAAAATGGGGATCGACTTTAAAAAGAAATATGGAGTTGCCACCAATCCTTTTTGTTTAGGTGTGATCGGATCACCTATAAAACATTTTATTTTATTAAAATATTAATTTTGGCCTATGAAATTCTAGAAAATGTGTTCGGGAGTCGGTTACGTGCAAGGAAGGATTAGTACCCTCGCAGCGCCCAAAATTGGTACCTTATTGATTAATTAGTGTCCTAATGTTGAAATTTGAAAAGATTTAAAAATACAATCCCTTTAAAAAATGTTTGGATAGCTCGAAGTGGATATTGAGATTCTCTTGTTCCGAAGAAATAAAATATCATATCCAGCACGTAAGGATATGACATTTCAAATCCTCGACACCAAGATCATCTCATGATTTCCAAAACTCATGCATTGAAATTTTAAAAGGATATTCTGTTATTTGGTCAAACGGTAAATCGAAACCCAGCACGTTAGGGCACGATTTCTCGAATTTTCAAACACGAAATATTGCCTTTTTTTAATTGAAGAAAACACGGAAGGAATTTTAAAAGGATATTTGGTCATTTGGTCAAACGAAAAATCGAAACCCAACACGTTAGGGCACAATTTCTCTAAATTCTAAACACGTAATATTGCCTTGTTCTCGAAAGGTTCCTTTTGTTACTATTTAAAATAAAAAGAGTTGATGATTTAATTAAAAGATAATTGATTAGACTAAAACATTTAAATGACCATTCATAGTAAAAAATTTACAACATGCATAAGAATGATGACATATTATCTTGCCAAAACACATTACAAAAGCATTAACGAATCATAATGTTGGAAAGCATAAATAATCGAATATGATACAAATGAACAAAATAAAAGCAATGAATTCAAATTGCAACACACAAGGCGAATAATCATTCAACATACATTATTCCAATATTCACACTAACAAATTTTTAAGATGAATTAAACAATATATATAACCAATAATAGAAAATAAACATAAAGCAAATTTAAAAATAAATAGAATATAAGCAATTTAAAAATAATAATAAATAAATTTAAAACAAATAATGTAAAAAGTAGTTTTAAGAATCAATAATATACAACAATTTAAAGCAGATGATATATAAAACATTTAAATATATAAAAGTGTAAAAATAATATTGAAACACTTTAAAATAAATAAATAGAATCTAAAATAAGGTATATAAAATAATTTAATATAAAAAAATAAAAGTTTAAAACTAAATAAATAAATGAATTGAGTAAACTGGGGACGAGATTGAAAACCAAAACAAAATTTTAAGGATAATTAGTAAATAAATAAATTATTAAAGCCGAATTAAGGACTAAAATAAGGTGCGCGCAAACGAGTAGGGGCCAAATATGTAATTATTCCAAGCTCCTAAACACAACGTTTAACTATAAACTAAATTAAAACTGTGCATAAATCTCAGGAAAACATTAAAAAACAAAAGAAATAGGAATAGGACCCAATCGAATAATAGAGCAAGATGGAGGGACTAAGGGAATAAATATCCCCTTTTAGCAAAACGCGTAGATCCTCCTCATGGAGCGGGTCAAAGCGCGGGTCAAGAGGGCCAAACGACACCGTTTTAGGGCTATTATGGCTTGCCCAAAACGACGCCGTTTGGTAGGCCTTTATAAGCTAATTTTTTTAAAAAAAATTGATTTCTCTTTCTTCTTAAAAAAAAACTCAAAACTCCGCCCTAAAAAACTCTCTCCTTCTCTTGGTCTCTTCCCCATCCGATCGAGCTCCGGTCACCGGGCCACTGCCCATCAGCCACCGTACACGATGGCCAGAGCTCTAAAAACGACCCCATTTTTTTAAAAAAAACCCAATTTAAACAAAAAACAAAATGGGTTTTTTATGTTTAAAAAAATAAAAAAAAAAGAAAGAAGCAAATCGCAAACCAAAAGGCTCCGTCTTCGCCACGCCTTCAGAACCCGAATGGGTTTTGTGACGTTTGGGTTTCTGAAGGCGTTTAATCACGACTAAAAAGAACCAAATGTGGGTTTCTTTTTATTATTACAACTATTTTACTTCGAATAAAGATAAGAATGAATAAAAAGGCTCCTTTTTCCTCTTTGAATCTGATTTTGGTTGCTACTAATTGCGTTTGTAAAAAAATACAATGCGTTTCTGGCCTTATTTTATAGCCGAATGGAAAAGAAAGAGTACAAAGTTTTTTTTTGCTGTGCTATTGCTTTTGTGTTTGTTTGCAGGTACAGAGAACGTGACACTCGGCGTATGGAGGTGTGGTTTGGCATGCATGAGAGAGTGGCACATGGGGCCGATCAAAAGTGCGCGAGGTAGATGGGGACTAGGGTTTTGGCTGAATTTGTTTTAGTTTCTGGGCCGTTTGGGCCTTAGGGTTAGTTTTGTTTCGGGCTTGTATTTGGGTTTTAAGTATTTGGATTTTGGGCCACTATAATGGTTTTGGGTTTGGGTCTTTTTTAATTTGGGTTTGAATTTGTAATCTGGACTGTAAAAATTGTTTATTTAGGTTTAATTTTTGCTTTTTGCATCTGTATAGGCCTAGGCTAATTGGGCCTGTTACAGCTGCCCCTCTTTGCTCGTTGTCGTGTAACGAGAATGGAGCAAAGACTTCAAAAAGGGTAAATTTTACCCGGTCTCGTCGAGTCTTGACTTCTGTGGTTCTCCTCTTCTTCAAGTGTCCTCGTTGCAACTTCAGAAAGATGAGATTTGTAGCTTCGATTTACTCCAGTATAGTTTCAGGGAGAAAAGATTTGTAGCTTCTATCTACCCCGCTGGAATTTAAAGGAAATCAAAAAAATGGTAAGTTCAACCTGCTCCACTGCAACTTCAGGGAGATAAGGTTTGTGTATGTTCCTGCTCCACTGCAACTTTAGGGAGATAAGGATTGTGGCTTCGATCTGCTCTAATATAATTTCAGGGAGAAGAGATTTGTAGCTTCAATCTACCCCGCTGGAATTTAAAGGAGATAAAAAATTGGTAATTTCAACCTGCTCCACTGTAACTTCAGGGAGATAAGGTTTGTGTATTTTTCTGCTCCACTGCAACTTCAGGGAGATAAAGATTGTGGCTTCGATCTGCTCTAATATAATTTCAGGAAGATAAGATCGGGTAATTTCAACCTGCTCCACTGCAACTTTAGGGAGATAAGGTTTGTGTATTTTTATCCTGCTCTACTGCAACTTCAGAGAGGTAAGGATTGTGGCTTCGATCTGCTTTAATATAATTTTAGGAAGATAAGATCTGGTAATTTTAACCTACTCCACTGCAACATCAGGGAGATAAGATTTGTGTATTTTTATCCTACTCTACTACAACTTCTAAGAGATAAGGTTTTCTAATTAGGAATGTAATTTGTCAGTTTTAGTATTTTTCTAGTTAGGTAAATTTTCAAATTCAATCTCGATTCTAACTTTCTCTTTCAGCTTGTGACCACATCCCCTAACCAAAGCCACGTTATAACCCTTTAAAGACCTTTTGATTGATGTATCATCTCAATATATAGTGGTGGAGATGTGATTTTCATGCAAGCCTATGGTAATAACTTTTCATATTGACTGTTGAGTGCTAAATTTGTTGTCCTTAAACACCTCGAGTGATTTGAGTGAATCTTTAGTGAGGATGTTAAACTCTGTGATATTTTGAATCAAAGGCGATAAAATGCTCAACTTGGAATGTTTGAAACTTTAATGTTCTTCTAGTTGAATTTTCAATGTATGATTACTTATGGATTTTTATCCCATGCTTAGCACATTTTTTGATGAATTATCATTAGATTTGTGGAATTTGATGCTCTTAATCCTTTAATTTCATATCTTATACTTAGGTGAACATAGGAAAGTAAAAAGAGCGAAAAATGGGCCAAAAACGGAGAAAATGAGTCAACATGGAAAATCAACATGGCCTAGACTTCCTCACACGGGTAGACCACATGCCTGTGTCTTTTTAGTAGACTTCAACACGGCCTAAGCCACCCCACACGGGCGTGTCTATTTAACAATCTTGAACATGGTTTGAAGCACTTGCGCACGGGCGTGGGACACGGCCATGTCCTTGTCGAGCCCAAGTCTAATTCTATTCGGAAAAGGGCAATTTTGAGGGTTTTGAAAGCATTCTAAAGCTTATTTAAACACCCTAGAGGAGGATTAAAAAAGACACACAGAGTAGGAAGCAAGGAATTACTCGAAGAAAGCCGATTGATCCATCTCATAAGCCGGATTCTCCTTTAAGACTTAAGACCTCCCTTCAATTTCCTTCAGGGGTTTTTGGGTTTTCTTTATGTTTTGCTATTACTATTCTTCTGAGATGTTTTCTTTTACAATTATGAACTAAATCCCCTAAATACCTAAGGGGGATGAAACTTGAGACGGATCTTGTTAATATTTTCTGAATTATATGATAAATACTTGATTTGTTCTTAATTATGTGTTCTTAATTCTTGTTTTAATATTCCAGGTTATTGATTCAAGTATTGATGTGCTTATTCAGATGACCAAAAGCCCCTGTCTAAGAGTAGATCTAGCATAATTAAGCGGAGTTGATTACACCCCTAGACATAGGGTGACATAATTTTGCTGGATTAGAGTGAAACCTAATAAGGGAATCCATAGATCGAGTTAATGCAACACTAGGGGTTTTAATTAGAAAGAGACTTCAATTAATCAAGCTAGGGTTAGAAGTTGTTAGTCTCGAGAGAGATAATAATATAAATTAGGGATTTCTACGGGTCAAGTCAAGTGAATAAATTGTCTAGTTCAGAGTCAAATAACAAGTGAAGTCTAGGTGGATTCTTCCTTGGGTATTGTCTAAATCAATCAGTTTTCCCAAAGTTTTTCCCCAATTTACTTTCTGTGCATTCTTAGTTTAATTAATTAGTTTAGATAAAACAAACCCCCTTATTTTTAGGCTAGATAATAAAAAGAAGGTTACTAGTTATTTAAGTCCTTTGGGCTTGACATCTGGTCTTGCTATAAACTATACTACTATTCGATACGCACGCTTGCCTTTATCGTGATAATAGTTAGTTTTTAAGTACGATCAATCATAAATATAAAACTTATCACGCAGAAAATCAGTCAACGAGTAAAGAGGGGCAGCTGTAATAGACCATTTTTGCCCGGGCCCAAACCAAATCAAATAAAAATAAAAATTACAAGTCCATTTACAAGAAAAACATGTCAGCCCAAATTACAAGCCCTAATTTAAAAAAACCCTAAGCCCAAATTACAAGCCCACAACCTAAACTCATTTTCAGTAAAATCAAAAACCCTAGCACTTCTTCGTGTTGCAGCCTCACCACGTCAGCAGGCATGCCGTTTGACACCCCTCTGCGACCGTCGCCTGCAAAAAAGAACAAGCACACAAGGCAGTAGAAACAACAAAGAAAAAAAACAAAAGAATAGTAACATACAGCATTGTAATTTGGCAATCAAAGCCACAACAACTACTTTGTATTTTTTTGGAAAAAGACACAGAGAAATATAAAAAAGCATCAAATTTCAAACAAAAGGGTGCATTTTATTTTATTTATTTTATTTTCAAAGTAAAAAAAAAGGGAAAAGGGTTAAAAAAAAACATACTTGACTCTTCATCTTCAGCCACCATGAGTGGCCGAGGTCGTCACCATCGATGAAAGGTGACTCCTTTCTAACAGAAAGTTTTTTTTAAAACCTTAAAACTGAAAGGTCTTATATATATATATATATATATATATATATATATATTTATATATATATATATATATTTGAATTTTTGGCTTTAGTTTCGGTAGTTTCAACTTCAAATTAGAGTTCTACACGAAGAGGAGAGAAAAAAGGGCATTTTGGTTTTTTTGGCCACTAAGGACGGCGGTCACCATCGCCGACTACTGGTGGCCATGGTGGTTCCCTTGTTCGGATTCTAGGACCCCTTTTCAGAGAAAGAAGAGAGCAAAGAAAGTTTTTTTTTAAACAGTTTAAAATGATTTTTTTGAAACTTTTTTAACTTAAATAAGCCCCCCAAAACGACGTTGTTTTGGGCTTGGCTTCTGACGCCTAAAACGGCGTCGTTTAAAGGCCGACCCGATCTGACCCAAACCACCCTACTTCAGGATCCGCGTGTTTTCGCGATGAAGGTCTAATTACTATTATGGTCCTTCCGCTTTTTACATTTTTTTCAATAGAGTCCTATTTCTTTTTTTTTGTCTTTTTAAATTTACCCCGTTTAATTTTAATTTTTTTATTTTGGTCCCTTCAAACAGTGTGCATAAGGAAGTCTGGGATATTTTCCCTCTCAGCCCCTATTCTTTCTTAGCACGTTGCACCCTTAGTCCTTTGTTCAGGAATATTTTTCTATTCAGTCCCTAACCCTTTTTAATGCGTTACATTCTAGTCTTTGTTAGTTTATTTACTTATTTTTATAATTTATACCATCAATTTCATTTTAATTCCAATTGACTCCTTTATTTATTTAATTTCAACTTTTCATTTTTATTATTTTATTATTTTATTTATTATTTCTTTGCCTTTATTTTATTTTCTTAATGTTTGCACTTCCATCTTATTACACATTATTATTATTTATGTTCATATTATGATGGTTACTAGTATAATTATTGTTATTATTATTATAAAATTGTTATTATTTATTTATTTATTCTATCATCATTATAGTCCATTATCATCATTTACTAGCATAATATTTTCGTTTTATTGATTTATTCACTTGTTATGTCATCTTTTTTATCTATTATTTTATATTGTGCTAATACTTGTGCTAAGTGTTACATTTAAATATATTTGTCCGTTTTTACACCATACCCGAATAAACTAAAATACTAATTTAAACCCGAATAAACTAAAATACTAATTTAAGTGTTACGTTAACTATTGCGTGATGCATAAAAAGAAAATTTTAAATTAAGACAATGTTCCGTATTTGGAGATTCGAAAGGTCGTACCCTAACTTACGGGGTTCAACTTTCTCTTTGAACCAAGATAACCGAACATTCCTCTTAAAATTTAAAAATATAAGAATTAAATAATAAAATAAAAAGTTAGCTTATTTTCGAGAATTCGAGACGTCGTGTCCTAACTTACGGGACATGACCTTTTTTTTGTTATCTCGAAATAAGAAGGCTTCTTACATAAGTTTTGATTTACCTAAATGATTTAAATAAATAAAAAAAATGCAAAGTGAGGTCGTGTTTTAACTCTTTTCAAATTTTCAATTTCTCGGTACTAAAGATATCAAGAAATTAATTAGGTACCAATTTTAGGCGTAACGAGGGTGCTAATATTTCTTCGTGCGTAACCGACTCCGGAACCTATTTTTCTAGATTTCGTAGACCGAAAAACATTATTTTAACAAAGTAAATCTTTTATTAAAACGATTAAATTTTAAGCTAACCCGATCACACCTCTTAAAAGTGATTGGTGGCTACTCCCATTTTTATTTTTCTTTAAATAAAAAATCGATTTCAAAAAAAATTTCACGGTAATAATTCAGAAGTCTAAGACTAGGTGTCGGGAACTCAAAATGAAAAGGAGCCCAGTGGGCAGCACCCACGTGTTTTATTCGAATAAACACGCCTGCCAGACAATGGGCATAGCATCTTCTCATTCACGCATTACATCACATCAGAACGTGATTCGAAGCCAAGCTACGCTTCTATCTTCAACTTGGATTCTCTCTTAAACTAACGCTAACCTGCCAATGCATTGATCGACATGTTTAAGTTCATCAAATATTGAGTGTGTTTTGTGTTTGTGATTCAGGTCATCCCCAGTTTCTACATCATGTTTAAGATTCCAAAGCATCAGGTTGCTGGTCATCAAGCCATTGATGGAAATCTCGGCCCGCTCGTGGACGATTCAGGAAGTTTCTACAAGCCTCTCCAGGACGATGAACGCGGCACCACGGAGCTGGCCTTCTATCAATCATTCTCTTCCAAGCTTCCACATCACATCCGCGGTTTCTTTCCTCTTTTTTACGGCACCCAACTTGTGGAGGCCTCTGATGGGTCTGGTTTACATCACCATCTTGTCTTACAAGATATAACCTCCAATCACCTTAATCCATCTATCTTGGACGTCAAAATCGGTTCCAGAACGTGGTACCCTGAAGCATCCGAAGAGTACATCCAAAAGGTTCTCGAGGGAGACAGATTAACGACTACTGTCACCTTAGGGTTTAGAATATCTGGATTGCAGATATATGAAAGCAAGGAATCGGGATATTGGAAGCCAGCAAGGAAGGAAGTCAAGAGTTTTAGTGCCGATGATGTTAGATTAGTTCTGAGGAAGTTTGTTTCATTAAATCTGGAACCGGAACCGGATTGTTGTTTTGCTTCTACCATATATGGTGGTTGTTCAGGGATTTTGGAACAATTATTGGAGCTGAAAGCATGGTTCGAGGATCAAATGGTTTACCATTTTAATTCATGTTCACTTCTCCTTTTGTTTGATAAAGAATCGGTTTTGAATGGAAGGTCGACAGTACCGTTTGAAGTTAAACTCATCGATTTCGCTCATACTGTGGAAGCTAAAGGTGTTATCGATCATAATTTCCTGGGTGGACTATGCTCCTTTATCAAGTTCGTCTCTGAGGTTGTCTCAGATTCCAAAGTACCCACAATCGAAGCTAGTTTTAATTAAAGAACCTGAGAAGAAATGGATATGTAGTAACAGAAAGTGATGAATTATCTGTTTCTTACCTTAAAGCTATGAGAGAATGCTGTCAAATGAGTGAATACCTTTGATGTGTTTTCATATATGAATCGGGTTGTGTTTATATCATAGTAAGTGTAAGTAAACATATTTTCTCAGTAGAGAAGGCCGAAGGGTTATATGTAAAAATAGACCTAAAAATGGCTAGGTTACTAAGGATGTGAGTCGCCAATGGATAGTATGTCATCTATATATCCATATTATCTTTAAATAATCATCGTCGTCCAATATTTTGCTAAATATTTCAACTTTGAAAATTAAATAAGTAAATTGTAAATAATATGGATTCCAATAATAAATTTGGATATCTTATTCCATTATTAAATATAAATAAGATATAATAATAAATTTAGCTTTTAATATTTATATATTTTATCACTGATGATCGTTTTATGAAACACTAAACTAGACTACGATCACGACTAAAGCAAGCGCACCTATCGAATGGTAGTATAGTTATGGTAAGTTCAGAATATCGTATCCACAAGGACTAAAAATACTAGTATGAACTTTCTTTCTATTATTTAGCCTAAAATATAAGGGATTTGTTTTAATTTAAAATCAACTAACTAATTAACTACTGAATGCGACATAGAGTGAAGAAAATAATCGAATAAACCAATAATAAAGACAATACCCAAGGAAGAATCCACCTAGACTTCACTTATTATTCCGATTCTGAATCAAACGATTTATTCACTTGTATTGATCCGTAGAAATCCCTAAATTATGTTAATATCTCTTTCGAGACTAAGAACAACTGACTCTAGGTTGATTAATTGAAATCTCTTTCTAATTAAAACCCCTATTGTCGCATTAACTCGATCTATGGATTCCTTTATTAGATTTGACTCTAATCCGGCAGATTTATGTCGCCCTATTTCTAGGGTTGCATGCAACTCCGCTTAATTATGTGAGATCTACTCTTAAATAGGGATTTTTGCTCCACTGAATAAGCACATCAAACTTGGAATAATATCTTGAAAATATTAAGGCAAGAATTAATAACTCGTAATTAAGAACAAGAACAAGTATTTATCATTAAATTCAGAACTTTAAATAACAAGATCCGTCTTAGGTTTCATCCTCCCTAGGTATTTAGGGAGTTTAGTTCATAATGTAGTAGGAAAACATCTAAAAAATAGGAAAATAACAAAACATTAAGAAACCCAAAAATTTCGAGAGAAATTGAAGGGAGATCTTCAGTCTTGAAAGACATCCTGCTTCCGAGCTGAATTCGTTGGCGTTCTTTGAGTAATTCCTGTGTTCTACTCTGCGTGTTCTCTTTAGGTCTACTTCTAGTGTGATTATATAGACTTTAGAATGCTCAGAAACCCTAAAAATTGGATTTTTTTCGCGTATTTGAAAAACCTGGAGTGATATTGACACGAGCTGCCACATGGGCGTGTGACTCACACGGGCGTGTGCTCCACTTGTGTGGGATTCCTCTTGGTCGTGTGGATCTTTTAATCAGCCCCTTTTGTCTGTTTTTTGCCCGTTTTCTGCTCCTTTTGTTCCCATATGCTCTCTTGAGTATTAAAACATGAAATTAAAGGATTAAGAACATCTAATTCACTAAATTATATGATAAATCATCCAAAAGTATACTATGTATGGGATTAGAATGTGTTACTTTTATGGTTTATCAAATATCCCCACACTTAAGCGTTTGCTTGTCCTCAAGAAAAATCCTCAACTCACAATTAAAATTAAGCTCTCTCAATTCATAATTATCATCAATAATGTTTTATCATAATTTCACAAATAATCATACATTGATAATTCAACTAAAAGAGCACTAAATGTACAAGCAATCAAAGTCTAGCATTTTTAAAGCATGAAAACACAGGTATTCCCCTTTATCTAAATAATTACCTTTAATTCAAAAATCAACAATAATTGACATCCTCACTAAAGAATCACTTAAATCACTCAAACTGTTTAAGGTTCATAAATTAAGCACTCAAAAGTCAAACATGAAAAATTATTACCATAAGCTTGCATGAAAATCAAATCTCTACCACTACAAATGAGATGATACACAAATCAAAAGGTCTTTAAAGGGTTGTAACGGGGCTTGGGTTAAAGGTGTGGATAAAGGCTGAAAAAAAGAAGGTCAGAATCGAGATCAAATTGATAAATTACCTAACTAGAAAAATAAACTAACACTAAATAATTACATCAATCGAATTTATTAAAGATAAACATGAGCTTCTTCTCAAAATATGAAATTAACTACTTAAACTTAAGACAAAGAACTAAAAATAATCAACATGTATGTATTTTTTTAACTTTTTTTTTCATTTTTTTTGACTGAATGAATAATAAGAGAAAATTATACAACTAAAATAAAAGAACATAGTTAGACAATTAACCAAATCAAATCTCGAAAAAAAAAGAGTCAATAAAATAGGAAAAATTCTCAGTGAATCAAAAAGTATGATGTATGGGTTAATGTGATAAATTAAGAAATGGTTTGTTAGGCTCAAAGGGGTTCACTAAGGGTTAATTGTGAAGATAGGCTTTTTGTGGGGTAAGTGAGTTAAAACCTAAGTGTCTTTATCATCTCAGTATATCAAATCAAAGGTGTGGTCTCGACATGTATAATCGAAGCAAGTTCTAGAATAACAATTCAATATTGACAAACTCATAACCAATAATAAAGTGAGCACAAAAAAATGTATGCTCTAAAGGCTCAAAATCTCACAAAAATTATGGTTTTTGATGTCAATCTTGCAAATTTCAAACTTCAAGGTAATACCTTAATTTAGGGAAACAACCTAAAATTTTTAATTCTGAAAATAGACTTGTCATGCTTGATTCTCTAGTATCTTAAAGTTTAAACCATCAATGCATAAGTATCTATGAATTTAATCTAAAATATATCAATGAAAATCACAACTCAATAAGATTTCATTCTAAAAGTAATATGAGAAAATTACTTAAACACAAGGCATAATTCAGAGATTTTCAAATAATCACATAAATAACCTCCCCACGCTTAAGATGTACATTGTCCCTAATGTATAAACAAATATAAATCATAATAGAAACAAAATATCATAAGAGAGGGAGATAATTGAATTGCCCTGAATGGTGGATGAATTTCCTAAAATAGTGAAAGCGGGATTGTAGATAAATGTGGAGGGAGTGCAAAATTCTAAGCAACTGACAAGAAAATAAACACAATACTGAAGAAGATTAAGAGGGTTACTCGATTAGAAAAAACCATAATATTTCATATAAAGTTCAAAATAGGATAACAAAATAGACATAAAAAGAAAAATAAAAGATAAAAATAGAAATAAACATAAACATAAAAATAATCGAACTCAATGGTCCTCATTATCAGACTGATCAGTGTCACGAGCCAGTGGCGTTAGAGGAGCGATATGAAGATACTGACAGATCTGCTGTAAAGTCGCATCAATACTGCCGAACCTCTGAGCACAGTACTGACGGAAACTAGCAAACTCCTCGGAGGATACTCCTAGGGAGCTAGCAACAGAGGGAGCATGTCGGTGACTCGATGGTGGAGGCTGTGGTGAGTCCTCGTGATAGGGAGGAACATCATCAGTGAAGTCCTCTGGGTCAAGTTGAATGTCAAACTGGACTAGTCTGTACTGAGGGGGGCTCACTCCACGTCGCCGCTCGATCATCCTCATGTGGATCATGCTAGAGATGCCCTGAGGGGACATCTGACTGATGAGAGTAAGTGTCGAGGACTACTCCGGTGTATTGAGAAGACCAAAGTGTCAGCAAGGGGAGTCACATAAAGGCCTAGACAGATGGGATCCTTCCTATGGCGATCTGTCTGATGGCGAAAGGCGAGAGCGATGAAATAAGCTAAGTCGAATATGCGGCCGGTCGCCATGCTCCAAAGATAGTACGCGTCAGTAGTGCTTACAACTCATGTGCTCTCTCTCTATCTTGCCAGTCAAAGTGTGAGCTAATAAGGCGTGGATGTATCGTAAAGCAAGAGAAAGAGATGTCGCCTTCAAGCGACTCGCGTTATAAGGGATCTGACTGGCTGTGAGATCGGTCCAACAACACGAAGGTGAGTAATGGATGTGACGGTGGAGGTGAAAAAAGTTATCAGCACCCATAAACTCATTAGTGTAGATGCCCAAAGCTGCGCCAAACTCAGGGACGCTCATATGTCACACTAAGCCACCAAGTCGGAATGTAATGGCACCATGTTCGTCATGCAATGACATCACTCGCTAAAGGTAAAAAGTCGAGTAAAACTCTAAAGTAAGCTCCATATATGTGGGCTCGACTATATCAAAGAAACGGTCTCATGGTACCGTAGTAATGAAAGCGCAGACTTCATCAGCTAGTCCGACCTACTCCAATGCGGCCCAGTCAAGGCATCGGCCCAAACCTAGTGGTCGCACGCGCAGGAGCTGGAATAAGTCCTCAAGTGAGTCCGCAAAGAATCTGAGGTAAGGATGACGAACCTCGGCAGATGCGTTCGAGGAGGTGCACGAGGGCCCTTCCATTTTTTCAAAGCGGGGACAGTGACTTTGTAACGCCCCGTACCCTAGACCGTCACTGGATTTGAACACGAGGTGTTAACAGACTTAATTCATTACTTAAACCGCTCAAATAATTTTTTTTTTAAATTTCTAGTCAAGCTAGCAATTTGTGTCACAGTCACTTAAAAATTCATATCTCGAGTTTCGAAACTCGAAATCCAATTCTGTAAATTTTACCTGAAACTAAACTCATATATCTATTTACTAATTTTTTTTTAGAATTTTTGGTCAAGCCAATTAGTACAGTTTATTAGTTAAGGTCTCCCCTGTTTCCGGGTTTGACTACTCTGACCTCTGTGTATTACAAATCAGATATCTCTCTGTACAGAATTTCAATGTCTATGATGTTTGTTTCTCTTAAAACTAGACTCAATAAGAAATCTTTACATATAAAGCATGACATATAATTATTTTTTTACAATTTATCATGAATTTTTAAAGTCAGAACAGAGGATCCAGAAATCACTCTGGCCCTGTTTCACAAAAATTCAAATATCTCATAAAATATAATTCATATACCTGTTTTGTTCAATCCATATGAAAATAGACTCATAAATATTCAATTTCATAACTTACTAATCATTTAATTCCATTTCTAATATTTTTAGTGATTTTTCAAATTTACATCACTGCTACTGCCAGATTCTGTTTTATGGCAAATTTCACTTTACTAAGGATTTTCATGGACTAAATATCATTTTAAACATACATAACATCAAATATGACTTAGATTGGGCATTCCAATGGCTAATCATTTACAAACCCTTTTCTTTCCAAACCATAGCCATATCATAAGATCATTTACACAAAGTGAGTATTTTGCCATACATGCCACACTCAAAACACACAAGCCATTTTACCAATTTAGGCCTTCGGATAGTGTGAACGAGTCTTCGACCTATCCCGATTCTCAAGCTGGCTTGTCAAAAATACAATGAAAGAAAAGGAGGGAGAAAGCACAAATGCTTAGTAAGTTCACATGCAAATAGCAAGTAATATAATCACACAATCCCACAAAAACATTATTTGCATAAACAACACCAAGACATTCATGTTTCATTTGTATTTAATATCTTTCTATGATTTCATCATACCAAGTTCTCAACCCGAGGGTTTAAGCACATACCTGTCAAATTTTCTCATTTACCACACTTACCAACATGTCACCTTCATTTTAGGCCTTCTTTTTATTCACTTAAGATTCACCCGTTGAACACATCGGAATATAATTCGAATACGCGGATCTCATGAACATAAGAGCCATACCCGCAGCTAGACAAACTCAATAGCCTGCGGAACTTATGTAGCCAAGCTACTATGTAACCCGCCCATAAGTGAACTCAGACTCAACTCAACGAGCTCAGGCGTTCGCATCCATAAGTGAACTTGGACTCAACTCAACGAGCTCGGATGCCTAGTTACATCTCACGGACTCGGACTCAACTCAACGAGTTCGGAACTCAACCATCCTAGTGACATGTCACTTCTATTCTAATATATTCCCAAGGTTCAAACGGGCTTTTTCCTCGATCACATATCCTTGCCGTCTTCCATAGAATATCAAAACCGACACTCGGTAGCAATTCATATTTAACAAGTAATAAACATAACTTGCATATTACTCAACAATAACCACAAAGCATAATATTTCATAATAATAATAATCATATCATATAAATATCATTAAGTTAATTAAAATGAAAATTATGTTACTATATTTACACATGAACTTACCTCGGTAAAAAATTATTAGCAATCGAGCCTATTCTTCGTAAACTTTGTTTTTCCCTCGATCGCGACTTGAATCTCGTTTCTCTTGATCTATAATGCCAAATTAATCTTATTTAATACATACATTCATCAAAACAGCATTTAATACAAACTTTGACAAAATTACATTTTTGCCCCTAAACTTTTGCATAATTACACTTTTGCCCCTAGGCTCGGGAATTAAACTTCATCCCTTATTCTTATGTTTTATGACATGATGATCATTTTTCCCTTCTATGGTAACATCAAATTCACACTCTAACATGTACTTATGACTATTAGGTATTTTTACCGATTAAGCCCTTTTACTCGTTTTTGCTTAAAACTGAGTAGTACAAGTTGCCTAACATAATTTAAAACCTCATTTTCTATCATAAAACACCAAAATACACAAATTTAACCTATGGGTATTTTTCCAAATATGAACCCTAGGTTGAATTATTGCTAGCATAAGCTTAATCGAGCTACCGGGATTTCAAAAATGTAAAGAACATTAAAAACGAGGCTTGGAATCACTTACTATGGAGCTTGGAAGCTTGAAACAAACCCTAGCTATGGAGAACCCTTGAAATTTCCGCCTAATGAAGAAGATGGACAAAAATTGGCTTTTAATTTTGTTTTTAATTCATTTTAATAACTAAATGACCAAAATGCCCTTACTACTAAACTTTCCAAAAATTCCATCCACGTCCAATTTTTGTCCATAGACTTAGAAATTGGTCAAATTGCTATTTAATACCTCCTCATTAATATTCCAAAACAATTTCATACTAAAAACTCATAGAATGCAAGTTTTACAAATTATTCGATTTAGTCCCTAATTTCAATCTAAGCACTTTAGGCATAGGATTTCATCACGAAATTTTCACACAATCATGCAATCATATCATAAACATCAAAATAGTTATAAAATAATTTTCTTTATCTCAGATTTGTGGTCACGAAACCACTATTTCGATTAGGCCCTAATTCGGGATATTACAACTCTCCCTCCCTTTAAGGATTTTCGTCCTCGAAAATCTTACCAGTAAACAGGTGTGGGTATTGGTTTCTCATAGTTTCTTCAGGTACCCATGTAGTTTCTTCTACTCCGTGCTTTTGCCACAATACTTTCACGAGAGCGACACTTATATTTCTTAGTTGCTTGACCTCTCGAGCTAAAATCTTAATCGGTTCTTCTTCGTAAGTCATATCCGGCCGTAGCTCAATTTCTGTCGATGAAATTATATGTGAAGGATCCGAATGATACCAACGTAGCATAAATACGTGGAATACATCATGCATCTTCTGTAATTCAGATGGCACTGATAACCGATAAGCTACTGGTCCAACTCTCTCAATCACTTCAAACGGTCTAATAAAACGTGGACTTAATTTGCCTTTCTTGCCAAATCTGAGAACTTTCTTCCATGGGGATACTTTCAAAAACACTTTGTCACCAACTTGATATTCAATCTCTTTTCTCTTCAAATCTGCATACGATTTTTGTGCATTCAAAGCGCTTTCAAGCAATCTCTGATGACTTTTACTTTCTTTTCTGTTTCCTTAACTAGATCGACCCCGTAAATCTGATTTTTCTTAAGCCCTGTCCAATACAAAGGTGTGCGACATTTACGTCCATACAAAGCTTCATAAGGTGTCATCTTCAAACTCGTCTGATAACTATTATTATAAGCAAATTCTACCAACGATAAATACCTTTCCCAACTACCTTGAAATTCCAATACGCAACATCTGAGCATGTCTTCAAGAATCTGAATTACTCTCTCTGATTGTCCATCAGTTTGTGGATGAAAGGCAGTGCTAAAATTTAACTTTGTACCTAATGCCTCTTGCAACTTTTGCCAAAATCGTGAAGTAAATCTCGGATCTCTATCCGAAATGATTGACAAAGGTGTTCCATGAAGTCTAACAACCTCACGGATATACAATTCAGCCAACTTATTAAGAGAATAATCCGTACGTACCGGAATAAAATAAGACGATTTAGTCAGTCTGTCAACTATTACCCAGATGGCATTTTTCTTCCCCGGAGTTAACGGCAACCCTGATATAAAATCCATAGTAATCAGATCCCATTTCCATTCAGGAACCATGATAGGCTGGAGTAATCCCGAAGGTACTTGGTGTTTAGCTTTCACTTGTTGACAAATTAAGCACTTTGATACAAACTCGGAGATATCTCTTTTCATTCCATTCCACCAATACATTTTCTTCAAGTCATTATACATTTTCGTACTGCCCGGGTGAACTGCCAAGCAACCATTATGTGCTTCGTACAAAATCTTTTGAATCAACTCATCATTTTTCGGTACACAAATCCAGTTTTTAAACATCAAGCAATCATTAAAATTGTTTCTGAAATCTGATCCTGTATCAGCTTCACACTGCTTTCTCTTGGCTTGCAAATCTTGGTCATTTTTCTGAGCTTCACAAATCTCTTGAAAAAACATCGGTCTTGCTCTTAACTCTGCTAGAATCGAACCATCATCTGATACCTTTAACCGAGTGCTCATAGCTCTCAAAGCAAACAGTAACTTTCTGCTTAAAGCATCAGCAACCACATTTGCTTTTCCCGGATGGTAGTCAATAACAAGCTCGTAATCTTTCAATAACTCTAACCATCTTCGTTGTCTCAAATTCAAATCTTTTTGTGACATTAAGTATTTAAGAATTTTGTGGTCGGTATATACTCAGCACTTTTCACCATACAAATAATGTCGCCAAATCTTCAAAGCAAACACTATAGTAGCCAATTCCAAATCATGAGTCGGATAATTTCTTTCGTGAGATTTTAACTGCCTCGAAGCATAAGCTACCACTTTTCCTTCTTGCATAAGTACACATCCTAAGCCATTTTGAGAAGCATCACTATACACCACAAATTCTTTACCTGATTCGGGTTGTACCAACACTGGTGCTTCAGTTAATAACTTTTTCAATTTTTCAAAACTTTGTTGACATTCTTTCGTCCATTCAAATTTAACATTCTTTCGGAGTAGTCTAGTCATAGGAGCAGCAATTATAGAAAATCCATTTACAAACCGCCGATAATACCCAGCTAGCCCCAAGAAACTTCTAACCTCGGTTACATTTTTTGGTGGTTTCCAATCAACAATGGCTGAAATCTTACTAGGATCAACCCGTATACCATCACCTGAAACAATATGACCCAAAAATCCAACTTCCTGAAGCCAAAATTCACTTTTACTAAACTTGGCATATAACTGCTTATTTCTCAAAGTTTGCAAAACTATCCTCAAATGCTCAACATGCTCTGTCTCATCTTTTGAATAAATTAAAATATCATCTATAAACACCACAACAAATTTGTCCAAGTATGGCCGAAATATGAGATTCATTAAATCCATAAACACAGCAGGAGCATTTGTCAACCCGAATGGCATAACTAAAAATTCATAATGACCGTACCTTATTCTAAAAGCAGTTTTAGGCACATCCGACTCTTTTACTCGCAATTGGTAGTACCCAGATCTCAAGTCAATCTTTGAAAACCATGTCGCTCCTTTTAGCTGATCAAATAAATCATCAATTCTTGGCAACGGATACTTGTTTTTGATTGTCACCTTGTTTAACTGCCGATAGTCAACACACAACCTCATAGAACCATTCTTCTTTTTCACAAATAACACAGGCGCACCCCAAGGTGAAAAACTCAGTCTCACAAAGCCTTTATCAGTCAACTCTTGCAACTGCGACATTAATTCTTTCAAATCTGCTGGTGCCATTTTATATGGAGCAATTGAGATCGGAGCTATTCCCGATATCAAATCAATACCAAATTCTACTTCCCTGACTGGAGGCAAACTCGGCAATTCTTCTGGAAATACGTCAGTAATCACATCGGGTGATAAAGCATCTTCACGTGCCTTTATAGTATAAGGTCTAGCTGGAGCCCTTGCTTCAGATTTAGCTGCTGAATCTCTGGCTACATTTTTGCTGCTTGCTTCATTTCCAGCTTTTCTCGAATATCTTCCCCTCGAGTCTGCACCGTTGGCTTTTACACTCTAAAATTTTACTTTCTCAACTCTCTCTGGGCAATCTCTAATAAAATGATCCGGAGAACCACACCGAAAACATTCATTCGCTCTACATGGGCCAAAATGATTTCTGTCACACCGCTGGCACTCGGGCTTAACAAATCTCGTATTTCCCACACTAGCTGTAGAAGTAGTCTGAGATTTAGGACCCACATTTTGCTTCTTAAAATTTTCATATGATTGTCCAGTCGAAACCTGTGAACGAGGATTCATATTTCTAGATTTTACGGATTCTTTGTGAGAATGAACCGCTCGTCGGTCTTTTCTTCCAATTTCTAGTCTCGGCCTCTACCTTTTTCTTCTCTTTAAGTAGTTCTTGACCTTGCAAGCTCGATCAACCAAGATTATCATTTTTTTAATTCAAGAATCCCAACAAATACTTTGATGTCTTCATTGAGTCCGTCTTCAAATCGTCTGCACATTTTAGCTTTTGTAGGAATATATTCTCTAGCATACTTACTCAACCTGACAAACTCCCTTTTCGTATCCGAATCTTGTCATGTTCCCCGCTTTAATTCAAGAAACTCTTTACGCTTTTGATAAATAAATCTTTCACTGATATATTTCTTCCGAAATTCTTCTTGAAAGAACTCCCAAGTTACTTTCTCTTTCGGTACTACTGAATTCAATGTCTTCCACCAATGATAAGCTGAATCCCTCAACAATGATATAGTACATTTCAAGCATTCTTCAGGTGTACAAGACAATTCATCAATATTTGCCCTGAATTCTTCGGCCCCTTGTTTACGGATTTTGTCAACTGGAGTTCTGTGAAATTTCATCAGATCTACACCTTGAGGCATCGGGGGTACAGGTTGAGGAATCGGGGGAGGTGGGGGAGGTTGTGCATTCGGGTTCGTACGAACGAACTCAGTATACCAGGCACTCATCATCTAGAGAAAGGCTTCCCGAGCCCCTTCTCCTCCTCCTTGACCGACAGTAGGAGGTGGATTTTCAATTGGCACCACCCCTTCAGCCGGAGCTGGTGTATTACTCTCTACATCATCAGCCGCAACTGGATCGGGATCCATTTACTATAAAAAAAATCATTTAAAAGGTCAGAAGTCGTCACACTATCACAATTTATATATATGGCATGTATAGCAAAACCCTTACATACAACACATTAGTTCGAGAACCGATTAAACCTGCTCTGATACCACCAAATGTAACGCCCCGTACCCAAGACCGTCGCCGGATTCTAACACGAGGTGTTAACAAACTTAATTCATTACTTAAACCGCTCAAACAATTTTTTTTTTTTTAAATTTCTAGTCAAGCTAGCAATTTGCGTCACAGTCGCTTAAAAATTCATATCTCGAGTTCCGACATTTGAAATCCAATTCCGTAAATTTTACCTGAAACTAAACTCATATATATATCTAGTAATTTTTTTTTTAGAATTTTTTGTCAAGCCAATTAGTATAGTTTATTAGTTAAAGTATCCCCTATTTCAGGGTTCAACTGCTCTGACCTCTATGTATTACGAATCATATATCTCTCTATACAGAATTTAAATGTCTATGATGTTTATTTCTCTTAAAACTAGACTAAATAATAAATCTGTACATATAAAGCATGACTTCTAATTATTTTTTTACAATTTATTATGAATTTTTAAAGTCAGAACAGAGGATCCAGAAATCACTCTGGCCCTGTTTCACAAAAATTCAAATATCTCATAAAATATAATTCATATACCTTTTTTGTTCAATCCATATGAAAATAGACTCATAAATATTCAATTTCATAACTTACTCATCATTTAATTCCATTTATACTATTTTTAGTGATTTTTCAAATTTAAATCACTGCGCTCTTTGCTGATTCTGTTTTATGGCAAATTTCACTTTACTAAAGATTTTCATGGACTAAATATCATTTTAAACATACATAACATCAAATATGACTTAGATTGGCCATTCCAATGGCTAATCATTTACAAACCTTTTTCTTGCCAAACCATAGCCATATCATAAGGTTATTTACACAAAGTGAGTATTTTGCCATACATGCCACATTCAAAACACACAAGCCATTTTACCAATTTAGGCCTTCGGATAGTGTGAACGAGTCTTCGACCTATCTCGATTCTCAAGCCGGCTTGTCAAAACTACAATGAAAGAAAAGGAGGGAGTAAGCACAAATAGCAAGTAACATAATCACACAATCCCACAAAAACATTATTTACATAAACAATACCAAGACATTCATGTTTCATTTGTATTTAATATCTTTCTACGATTTCATCATACCAAGTTCTCAACCCAAGGGTTTAAGCACGTACTTGTCAAATTTTCTCATTTACCACACTTACCAACATGTCACCTTCATTTTAGGCCTTCTTTTTATTCACTTAAGATTCACCCGTTGAACACATCGGAATATAATTCGAATACGCGGATCTCATGAACATAAGAGCCATACCCGCAGCTAGACAAACTCAATAGCCTGCGGAACTTATGTAGCCAAGCTACTATGTAACCTGCCCATAAGTGAACTCGGACTCAACTCAACGAGCTCGGGCGTTCGCATCCATAAGTGAACTCGAACTCAACTAACGAGCTCGGATGCCTAGTTACATCTCACGAACTCGGACTCAACTCAACGAGTTCAGAACTCAACCATCCTAGTGACATGTCACTTGTATTCTAATATATTCCCAAGGTTCAAACGGGCTTTTTCCTCGATCACATATCCTTGCCGTCTTCCATGGAATATCGAAACCGACACTCGGTAGCAATTCATATTTAACAAGTAATAAACATAACTTGCATATTACTCAACAATAACCACAAAGCATAATATTTCATAATAATAATAATCATATCATATAAATATCATTAAGTTAATTAAAATGACAATTATGTTACTACATTTATACATGAACTTACCTCGGTACAAAATTATTATTAGTTAAATCGAGCCTATTCATCGTAAACTTTGTTTTTCCTCGATCGCGACTTGAATCTCGTTTCTCTTGATCTATAATGCCAAATTAATCTTATTTAATACATACATTCATCAAAACAGCATTTAATACAAACTTTGACAAAATTACATTTTTTCCCTAAACTTTTGCATAATTACACTTTTGCCCTAGGCTCTGGGAATTAAACTTCATCCCTTATTCTTATGTTTTATGACATGCTGATCATTTTTCCTTCTATGGTAACATCAAATTCACACTCTAACATGTACTTATGACTATTAGGTATTTTTACCGATTAAGCCCTTTTACTCGTTTTTGCTTAAAACCGAGTAGTACAAGTTGTCTAACATAATTTAAAACCTTATTTTCTATCATAAAACACCAAAATACACAAATTTCACCTATGGGTATTTTTCCAAATATGAACCCTAGGTTGAATTATTGCTAGCATAAGCTTAATCGAGCTACCGGGATTCCAAAAACGTAAAGAACATTAAAAACGAGGCTTGGAATCACTTACTATGGAGCTTGGAAGCTTGAAACAAACCCTAGCTATGGAGAACCCTTGAAATTTCCGCTTAATGAAGAAGATGGACAAAAATTGGCTTTTAATTTTGTTTTTAATTCATTTTAATAACTAAATGACCAAAATGCCCTTACTACTAAACTTTCCAAAAATTCCATCCATGTCCAATTTTTGTCCATAGACTTAGAAATTGGTAAAATTGCTATTTAATACCTCCTCATTAATATTCCAAAACAATTTCATACTAAAAACTCATAGAATGCAAGTTTTACAAATTATTCGATTTAGTCCCTAATTTCAATCTAAGCATTTTAGGCATAGGATTTCATCACGAAATTTTTACACAATCATGCAATCATATCATAAACATCAAAATAATTATAAAACAATTATCTCCATCTCGGATTTGTGGTCACGAAACCACTATCCCGATTAGGCCCTAATTCGGGATATTACAGACTTTGGATTTACCTCGAGTGTTCGTCATAATATACCTGACAAAGAGCGAACATAAATAATAAAGAAATAAACCAACAGAATAAATAGAAAATAATAATAATAATAATAATTGAATGAGGACAATAAGCAATCTAAGAAACAATATTCTAAAACCTAAGGAGTACTAATAATAAGACTCGAAAGAAACATATAAACAAGAAAAATCAACTAAAAACTAGTAGCAAGACTCCAATAATATAATTCAGCCAATCAAAAATAATCATGAGAACAGTAGCTATCTAACTAACTATAAAAATAGAAAAAAATATCATCAAATAATAGCAAAATTGCTGAAATGGAGAAAATATGAAAGAAAATATGAGATTAGAATGTGTAACTTTTATGGTTTATCAATCACTTTGCTCATTATTTGTTTTTTGATCATTTTAGCCATAAACTTTCAAAATTTAGTCAAACTATTTTTGTATGGATGGAAAACCTTACTAAACTATTACAATTTTAATAGCATTCATGTGGCAACTCACATGACATTCTACATTTACTTCACGACTAATACCGATATATTTTCTAAAAGATTTAATCAACTTTTTTTAAAATTTATTAAATTTTTTATGAATTATGCGTGAATAGCCACATGAGTGCTCATGCCAATGCCATTAACTTTTTACAGTTCAATCAATTTTTTGTCCAAAAGAAAGTAATTTGATGTTGAAGGTCAAAATGATTAAAAAAAGAAAAGAAAAAGAACCAAAGTGACAAAATAGATAAATGTTAGACACTAAATTTATCATTATACGAATTCTAATAACGAAATTTCTCTTTCCAAGATCAAAACAGGATACTATTGCAAATAATAAATTATGAAAGACCCAAAAGATCCAGATCCTTAAAAAGAAAGTAAATTACATTAGTAGTCACCTAACTATTAGTAAGTTTCTTTTTGGCATAATTGTAAAAAAAAAAACCCCAACGTTTTGGGGTTTTGGTTTTGTGCCCTTAACCTTTTTATTTTTTGATTGACACCCTCAACATTACGATTTTTTCAGAAATCAACGCACTTTTAACGGTCAACATGAGTTGACCGTTAATCAAATTGTAGGTCAACATAGTAGCCCATGTGGCATGCCACATAAGCGCACAACGTTATATATGACGTCATCTATTTAAATTTTCTTTTTCATTTTGTTTCCATTTTCTTTCTTCTTCCCTTTTTTTCTCTTCCCTTACAAATCACACCATTGAAGGATTCTTCTAAAACCCAAAGCTTTAAATTTGCTCTTTATCACCACCACTACAATGGCAAATTTCAAATAAATGAAATTTTTCTACTTATATTAATTAAACATAAAATAATGCTATAATATTTAAACTTATTCATCTTCATCATCAACTTGTTTATACAACTCTACAATACATATAACTATCCCAAACCCTAAATTGACATGCAAAAATCAAGATTCCATGGAAATGAATCTAATGATTTCAATGGAAAAAAAGACCCAGAAAAATGAAATTAAATTTAATCCAAAGCATTAGGACCAGCATAAGCTTTCAAAACAGGGCTCCAAATCATTTGCACCATGAATTTCCTTCCTTTGTTGTCGTTCATGTTATACGTTTTCCCTTTCTGGTTCTGATGACTTAACCGATGTACCATCCACCGTTGCCGGTACTGTACAACCTTTCACAGAGGTCTACTATCTTCGTCGGTGGGGTGGGGTCCTCTCTAGCGTACCATACGTTCACCATTGGATTTGTGGAGAGCTCGGCTAACTCGTGGGCAATTTATGAAGTCTTTGATGAAGAGTTTTTAGGAAACAGACCAACGACCATACCAAATGAGGCAGATATTGATCGGTGACAAGGAAAGGACGGGACCCACGTGGTAACGGAGGTCAACCATGTCTGATGAGCCTTCGAAATTTTTGGAAGAGGAAAGGATTCTGGGTGGAAGCTTGGGGTTAAAGAACTCAGCTTGATAAGTGTTTAAAGTTTGGTCTTTTACAAATTTAAAGAGCAAATTTGTTTATTTTGTTGGTTTATTTTGAGTTCTGATTAGTTTTTGAAATTAGATTTTTAAAAATAAAGAAATCCACAAAAGAATCAAAGATGAAGTCAAAACTTGATAAAAAAAATCCATGGCTGAAATCAAAAGTTAGAAGGGAAGAGAGAAAGAGAGAAGAAGAAAGAAAATGGAAACAAAATAAAAAAAAGTTAAATAGATGACATCATATATGACATCGTGTGCTTATGTGGCATGCCACATGGGCTACTATGTTGACCTACAGTTTGATTAACGGTCAACGTGAGTTCACCGTTAAAAGTGGACTGATTTCTGAAAAAATTGTAACGTTGAGGGTGTCAATCAAAAAATAAAAAAGTTAAGGGCATAAAACCAAAAGCCCCAAACGTTGAGGTTTTTTTTACAATTATGCCTTTATTTTTTTATCATTCAACTATGAAAAGTTATAAAATGGTCAGCCAACTATTCAATTTTCTTTTTTGGTCACCAACCGCTAAATTACTAATGGAAAGATAACTTAGCAGGTTTTAAAATTGGTATATAACAACTTTAACCCTCAACATTTATATATTGTGTCAATTTAGTCTTGTTTCTAAAATATATGACCCTCAATATTTACAAATTGTGTATTTTGGTCTTTTTTGTAGATTTTTTTTCTTTCACTACAACAAAAAATGTATATAGCAGTGCAAGTAGCGGCATTTTTAAATGAAACGTCACCAGTTTTTACAATTAGCGTCACTTGTCTTCAAAAACGTCGGAAAAAGATTTGTGGCATCTTTTTCTAAAGCGTTGTTGTATGTCCATTTCCTTAGTTGCATTGTTGCATACAAACACCGTTAAATATTTGTGGCAGTAGTTTTACCAATGATTTTGGTGGTACTTTCATTTTTACCGTTATTTTTTTATGAATGCCACTATAAGCTTAAAAAAAACACTACAATAATCTTATTTTGACGTAATGTTTATAACATTTAGGGTTAATCTTAAAAGAATAAGAAAAGATAAAATTTATTATCTTTGATTTTTGATTATTTTCATTTTTAGTATATTTTCAATTAAATTTAGCTGATGAATTTGTTTTTTAGCTTTTTTTACACAATGTGCAATGTTAAGGGTAAAGTTTTTTAGAATCAAAATTGTAACGACCCAAATTTCATTAGTGTTGGAATTCGGAACCTCATTTCTGTAAACTAAGCCTGTAAACATAAAAAAGGAATATTTACAAAGTTATTATAAAAACATATTGAAGTTCGGTTAAGTAATTTAACTGATAAAGTGGTTAATTAAACTCAGGGACTAAATTGTAAAAGTTTAATCGCTATTGATTTTTAATTTAGAAAAGGTTTAGGGAGCTATATAGCAATTATCTAAAGGACCAAAAAGGATAATAAACTAGTTTTTGGCATGAGTGGTTTGCCATCAAATGTAGTAGTTAATTTGAGTCATTTTCGCACTTAAAGTGCTTGTTTTATAGGCAATTTAGTATTTTACATTACATTTCTAATATTTAGTACTTAGAATTAAATATTAGTAAAATAAGTGTTTTTAACATATTTTGTAAGTGTGGTGACCTATTAGGCCGACATGGACCTTAGGTAGTTCTAATATATTCAATTGAGTGTGTAGGGTGAAAGATTAAAGGCCCAATTGATGTGGAAGCAAGGGACGAATGACGCACAAGCTTCCCAAGACGTCAAAGCATGAAATGAATGACACAAGGCAATTTTCACTTGTCGTGTCACGCCATAGACATTGTATGTCGCAGCACAAGTCAACTTGCTGCCCACGGATGCTGAGACCATTTTCGTCCGCACAATCAACCTTATACGAAGACCTAAAACGTGCCAAAGACCTAATTTGGGCTGCCAACACTTCTGTAATAGCCCATTTTTAGTGCAATCAAAAAAGTGGTTTCGAAACCATAAATTAGACGAGTAAATATTTATTTTATTATTATTTTAGTGTCTCCGGAATCCTAGTAAGGTTGTATAAAATTTTCATTAAGAAATTTTAATGTTTGCATGCTTAATTTCGTGAAAAGGACTAAATCATAAAAGGTGAAAAAGTAGAGTTCTATTATTTAAAGGTATCTATTAGCTATGAAATTAAATTTTTAAGGGATTTAAATGGTAATTAGACCATTATTATAAATAGTGGGCAAAGATGGACACTGAGTAAATGAATTTTTATGTTATAACAAAGGTTAAACTAATGATTTAATAAATAAAAGAAAATTAAAACAAAGTAAAAATGGTATCATCTTCTAATTTGGTTTCTTCCACCGAAATATTGAAGAAAAACACCATTTTTGGTGCTTTGAAGGTTCGGCTAAGCATTCTCTTTGCATGTGAGGGATTTTTTATCACATTTTTAATGATTTCTATGTTTTTCAAGTCGTTGTAGCTTAATCTAACTAGCTCAGGGAGTAATTTGCAAAAATGTTAAAGGTTTAGGGCTTTGCCATGAATGTTCTTGCATGATTTTTGAATTTTAATGAAATATTATGAGTCCTTGTTGTTAAATAAACAACTTTTGTAAAGTGATTTTTGATGAAATTATCATTTAGAGACTTAGTTGTAAAAGTAGTAAAATACCATGATAAATTTGTGAAATGCTGAGTTGTATGGGGGTTGTATAAGTCCCTGGGTGATTCGGCTAGCATGAAAAGTGGATGAATTTGCATAAATGTCAATTTACGAGCTTAAGAACTAAATTGTAAAGAAGTTAAAATATTAGGGGTAAAAGTATAAATTTGAAAAAGTATGGATTTTGGACTAAATTGAATCGTATGATTATTAAATGAATTGAATTTGCTTATTTAGATCAAGATAAACCTCGTACAAATCTAGATCGAGGAAAAGCTAAAACCTTGGATTAGTGATCTTGTTCTTGCGTCTTTGTAATCGAGTTAAGTTTGTATGTTTAAATAACGTTTTAATGTTATTTTCATATATATGCTATTGTACTATTTATCAAGTCATAAAACGATGGAAATCCAACAACGTTTCGATAATTATCGAGCCCCGTTTGATCCTTAAGAATGTATATAATACAAATGACATGTCATTAGGGTTACCATGTTTCGAGTGTTGGTTTGAATGTCCTACCGATGGCTGAGTTCCGAAATTTGTTGCTAATACTCGTTAGCTTGTGTGAGTGGCGTCGTGTAGCTTACATTCCGACCGTCAGCTTGTGTGAGCAGACCCATTTTATGGCTCGAGTGAGCAACGATGTAAAGGAAAAGGAAATGAATGGTTTTGACCATGTGTTTAGCACACTTTATGTGAGCTTTCCTGCGTATCCGATATTATTCTAAGTGGTTTAACGGGCATGAAAAGGGAAGGAACGGTAAGTGTTCTAATGGTTATGTTATGAACCTATGGAAAGGTATGAAATGATCTATGAATGTATATCTATGTTTATGGAAAGTATGAATCCAATGGCATTATGTTCATGTGAATTTACCTTACCATGTGATAATTCAAGTAAATTATGTGTTAAAGCACTAACGTTTGTTGTTGATGATGCTCAGGCTTGTGCCAAGCTATTGGTTGGATTGTATCATATTTAACTTTAAAGTTATGCATTGAAATGGTAAGTTATATTCATGTTATATGAACTTACTAAGCATTATATGCTACCGTAGTTTTCTTTCCTATGTTTTATAAATTATCGGAAGCTCGTTGGAGACCTATCACACTATCTAGCGATTATATCAATAGATTTTGATGTTTTGGTCAAGGTTATAATGGCATGTATAGGTGGACTTATGTTTAATGGCTATTTTATGTTTATGGCATGTAAATGTTGCTTTGAATTTGTGGTACTTTTTGGAACTTTTAATACCTTGTGGTTGGGTGCTAATATGCTCAAGTTGATGCATGATTTTATGACCAAAGTGGTAAGTGATGGTATGTTTGTTATGCGATCAATTATGGTATGTTTGTTATGCGATCAATTATGGTATGTTTTGATATGGAATTAACTTAGTTGTGTACAGTTGATGTATGGCCAAATATGCATAAGTTTAGATGTGTCTAATGGTTTGTAATTGAGGTGACTTATTGGCATGTTGGTTGTATAGATTAATGGTTTAGTGACTTGGTCATATTATGCATGTTTCGGTATGTTTTGGTGCCTTGATCATATGTGTATATTGCTTGTAGGTACATGGTTGATATGGGTGATAGAAATGTCTTGATTTTGGCCATTTATTGTCCACTCGGCCGTGACTCGGCCCTGCGACACGGCTGTGTGTCCCCTGTAGGTTTTAAAGGTTGCAAGTTAGGAAGTTACACGGCCTAGCACACGGGCACGTGGCTTGGCCGTGTGACCCAAGTCAGAGAGTTACACGGTCACGAACATGGGCTGGGACACAGTCATGTGTCCCTATTTCTATTGTTACACGGCTTGAGACACGGGCGTGTGTCTCAGCCTTGTGACCCCTGTAGTTTAAAATTTCTAACTTTTTCCTCAACGTTTCAAATGTTTTCGATTTAGTCCCGAATCATTTCTAAAGTATTTCTAAGGCCTTGAGGGCTCGATTAAGGGGCGAAGTGCATGAATATGAATTGATTGTTCTATGTTTAATGAAATGATTGGAAATGTATGTTTTTACATTACGATTATATGGTAATACTCCATAACCCTATTCCGGCGATGGATACGGGTTAGGGGTGTTACGACTTCTATAAATAAGATATTAGGGGTTTGATGTAACTAAGTCATCCTAAATGCACTCAAAAACCCTATTAGTTTAGGAGTATGATAAGATTAGTTTTCTTTCGGCTTGTCATAATTATTTGTTTTTCCTCTTAGAATCAATTTCAATCCAAGAGTTTATTTATATTATTGAAGTATTTCAATTTATCTTTTCTTTGCATTCGATATATTTCTTTATTCCAATCAATCAATTTTCTACTCCGTTCTCCATTCAATATCAAATCCATGATTATTCTAATCTCGTTTCTCTTCCACTTCAATTGTATTCCTCGCATGATTTATTCAATTAAGATTGAGATTATGAATAACATAAGTGGCTAAATCCCTAATGGGAGATTAACGAGTGGATGGGAATGTGATTAACGAAGGATTTAGGGTTTTTCTAATAGGGTTAGTTAGAATAGATTATGTGTTCTTAAACCCTAGGCTTGACAACCATAGGAAGTTATCATAGGCTAGATGAGGTCGGGAGATAAGTCGAACCGAGTAAATCATAATTTATCTTGGTTGAGAAAGTGAGGTCGGGAGATAAGCGAGTATCAACCAATCGATTAATTAGTTAGACACAGCTAGAGTATTAAAATCGATGTAAAAACTATGTGCAGACGATCGCCTATCAATAGACGCTCTCAGAACCTCCGTACACGGATCTTGAACTCCATATTCTTCACTTAATAGCGTGAAATCTTCAGGTAACTCCACATCAGCTAACTCAGCAAACGACTAAATCAGTTCAGTGTTGAAACTCCCAGTTTAACAATAAAGCACTACCATTGTCTCCACATCGTCATCATCTACAAGTTCCATCTCGGTAAATTTGATGGGATTTGACAAAATTGGGAATTTGTAGAATAGTTTTGACATCCTTCTCCCACAACATCTAACAATTTTTGCAGTGATCCTTTCTTTCATATCATTAACAGACACATTTCTATTAAATCTCATTACTATTTGTTGACGAGATTAAAAAATACAACCAACTGTGTTCTTAAAATTACTCTATCAAAATACACACGTACGTAGAATTGATGGTCCATCTTCAATACTAAATTTGTAAAAGAAATTAAATTTCCCAATAATTATTTGAAAAACAAGATTCTACTGTAAAAATATAATAAAATAAAATTAATATTATACTAACCTTACAAATTCTTCTTCGTTTTCTCTTCTTCTGCAAATTTTTTTTTCCTTTCTTTTTATTAGTTAACTGCTAAACTGTTCAAGAAAGCTTTGTTTAAATAGGGTCCGATGCCGCTTGAAAGCGTCCCTCCACCTGGGTATTGCCTGACAGCATCCCTCCACCTGAGTGGTGCCTAATAAGTCTCCTCCACCTCTCCAACCCAATTCAAACTCGTATTTTACTCATATTATGACAAGTAATATTGGCACCGCCATATAGGTTGGCACCACCAACAAAAAATGACTTTTTTAAACCTTATTATGGTCTCATAATGGCCTAATGATTGTGGGGAAAAAAAAGAGTGGTGGTGCCAACTTGTAAAGCACCACCCATGGTAACTATTACGAACATACTACTTTAGTAAATAATCTAATATACATATCATTTCAGATAAAAAAAAAATTGTATTATTAAGGTAAAAAAGTCCATTAGCAAAAGAAAAACTAAGAGGGTACCATATGTTGTGCTTGTGCAAGCGCTTGAGCTTACAGGATTGAGAGCCTATAGAAGACACTGTGCCTTGTCCTCACTAATTTGGGTCAAAATTGTCTTTTTATATTTAAACTCAATAGGGTCGGCCTAGTCCTTTGTTGAGGAATAGTTTATTTGAGCTAAGCCCATTCTTTTTGGTCCACCAGAAATCCCAATCAATAAGCCAGTATGGTGGTCCAACTTTTTATTGATATTTTTGATAGATAATAGAAAATGTTATGGGTGGTCAAGAAAAGTGGGCCACAGAACTTTATACAACCAAGACAGAAGTGGGATCAAAGGTGTACACAAGTTTCCCAAAGTGAGCTTTAGCTTAGACTATCATTTTATTATTTAACTTCGTCTCCTTATCGGACAAGTGGATTAAAAATTCTCCTTATGGAAATCAAACTTGGTGGAGGTCTTGTGAGAGAAATCTGAAGCTAGCTGGCGTAGCACCTTGGTCAGCGCCGGTGCCCCACAATAAAACACACCTGCCAATATCATTTCCCCAACTATTTAATATTAAAACCATCCGTATTGTGTTTAAAAATGGTTAGCTCAGCGTAGTAGTACGTACCAACTCGAGCGTTGTTGTGATTAACAGCAATGTGTTTGTAGACACCGCGCCAATTTGGCTTGGCGAAATGCGATTTTACACGTGTACCAGAGACGACATCGACACCGTTTTTAGCATGGTTGAGAGACTGGAGCATGGTGATGAGCGCAGAGCGAGCATCACCTTCTTCGTAAACACTGGTGCAATAGTTATGGAGCTCAATGACATGATCATGGTCCATTTCAGCTACTTCATTCATGATGCCTTTGAACCAATCAAAAGAGCCTTGTTCCCTTGTTACCCAATAAAAGTAAGCCCTCTTTGTCTTGAAGTTTTCTCTTCTTTTTGGATTTGGTGGAGATGGAGAACTCGTTTTGTTATTTATGGCAACCGCATTTTCCAGGGCACTGCTCAGTTCTTCATCTTCATCCTCCGCCATGGATCTGATGTTGTGTACAATGTCCTTGACAATGCTGATCATGGGGGTTGCTCCAATCCCCAAACCCACTAACAAAACCACTTCATATTTCTTGTAGTCTTGTGCTGGTGCTCCATAAGGCCCATCGATTAGCACTCTTGGGAATCTGTACATTTTAGTCATCAATCAAACATATTCACCAATCTATTGCTTTTGAAGGCGAAGCGAGAATAATTTTTTAAGAGTTAAATAAAATTTTAAATTTTTTATATAATTTATATCTTTATAATTTTTAAAATATTAAATCAAATTTTTATAATTTTAAGGAGATTAAAGTGTAGTTTTACTTTTACTAATTTAAAATTTTAAAAAATTAAAGAGTCTAAATGACAAATTTTCATTTTAAGGGGGCCAGGCCATGCCAACCCCCCAAACATTGCTTCTGCTTTGTCATACCCTAAATGAATGTCAAACTTTTCAAAATAATCAAATAAGAGTCTAACTTTTTTTAAAGTGCTCTACTAAAAACCTTTTAAATGTAACATATCAGGTTCCAAATTATAATTTTACTTTTTTTTCTTTTATTTTCAAGTAATATATGATTCAACTAACACCTATTCTATTCTAAACAAGTCGACATTTATTTAATTTTTATTACAATTATTACTTGAAAAACTTTTATTTAAATATTTTTCTAAAAATTGACCTTTATATAATCGTTTTAAAAATTTTAATTTTTATATAATCCCTAAAATGTTAAACCCCAATCATTTGAGCTACAGTGGTTATGAAAAAGAAGTAACGTACAGCTAAAGATGAAAATGACTCTATATATTTTTTCTGTTGTTAGGGACATCGACTTTCCATCAAAGGAGGTTTGTGACTGCCACTATCTAACAAGGTGAAATATCCAAATTTTCTTCATTGGCATGTAGCATGAGTCAAAGGATTTGCTAATTTTCAACAACTTGATGGTTGATGCTATTGTTTTTGTGATATGTAGGTGATCTGTAAGCTAAGTGAGATAGGCAGGCAGGGATAAAATATGGCCCCGTATTTCAAGAAGAACCGACAAACAACGAATATGACATTGCTAATCCACTGAATGGGCACCATCAACATCTTCGCAAATGCGTAAAGTGGACAATATTTTTCATATTAATTTTTAAATAAATAAATTTTGAAGATTTTATATATGAATATATATATATATATATATATATATAAATCAAAAATATAAAAATAAAATAGACCTAAAAAGCTTTAAAAAAATCATTCTCTTTTGTACTTTTATTTTCAAATTTTATATATTTTTTTAGAAATCTTAATTTTTACAATTTATTAATTAAATTTTCTTTTTCAAGAGATGCATGGCTTAGCAAAATTCTTAAATTTTAAATATATATATGCACAAATTATATATATTATATTTTTAAATTTTGTAGTTTTGATTATTGGACTTATTTATTAGAATTTCAAACTTAAAAGGCTATAAATAAAATAAAGTAAAAGTTGTAATACGATTTTAATTTTGTAATTTATTCATAATATATGATAAGTTTTATAATTAAAAAAATATAACTATATAATAGTAGCATATGATTAATAACATGATAAGAAATTATTAATGTAGAGTACTAAATGGTTAAAATATTAACTAAGAAAATTAAAGTGAAGATGTTATAATAGTATATAATTAATAGCATAAAATAAATTATTAATTATTATTATTATGACACCAAAGTGCAATTATACTTTAAGCTTTGTAGTATTTCAACATTTAGTAGGTTAATTCATAATTGCATACTTTTACATTAAAATTTTTAAGGATAATGTCACATTTGGTATTTATATTTTCATAAAATGTTTAACGTTGTGTTTCTACTTTGAAAATGTCTAATGTGGTACTTGAACTACCAATATACGTTTTATTATAGTACTTGTACTTTCATAAAATGTCCAATATGGTACCCAACGTTAACACCGTTAGTGAATTGCTAAACCAGCCAATTAAAAGTCAACACGTAGAACTTTTTCTACATCATCAAGCCGGCATGGATAATATAATATGATGTGAAAAACTAAATCAAACAAAAAAAATTAAATTAAAATAAATAAATAAATAACTAAACATATGATTATTTAGTTTTTCATTTTTTAGTTTAATTTAATTAATTTTATTTATTTTTCATATCATATTATATTTTTCATGTAGATTTATTGATTTGGGAAAAAAATTTATATATCGAATTTTTATTAGCTGGTTTAGTAATTCATTACTATATTAACATAAGATACCTTAATAAAATAAAATACTAATTTTTTTTTTTTTAGAACTAAAATGTCAAATAAGTCAATATTATATCTATGTATATATATTTATATATATTATGCTATCAGGAAAGATAAGGGTGCATGGTGTAAAATATGGAGCATTATGCAATAGTGGACCAGCTGGGTTTGTGATGGGGACGTGAACAATTATGTGCCTAGATTGCATCAATTTGGCATATCCTTTTTAGACTATCAGACATGAGATTGTCACTCATTCTCAATTCAGCCATGCTCCCTCACTCCTATCAATGTTTCAACTGTTCCTCAGAACTGGGTATACTATAATTCGCTTGCTCTCTTTTAATTATACCACCACTAAAACAATAAAATTTGTGTGCTAACTTTTCAGTAGAGGTGTGCATGGGCCGGGCCGGGTTCGGTCCGGGCCCATAAAAAATTTTCGGCCTGTTTTCAAGGCCCGAGCCCGGCCCGGCCCGAAATATGGGCCTAGAATTTTGTCCAAGCCCGGCCCGAGAAAAAAATGATAGGCCCGAGCCCGGCCCGGCCATATTAAAATTTTTTTTTACTTTTTTTTATTAAATAAAAAAACTTTAAAATATAATAAATCAAATGCATTAAAACATAAAAAAAATATTAAAAAAATGGGACTAAAATAATTCTTAAAATAATATATAAATTAAAAATATAATAAAAAATAATTATATTAAAATTAAAAAATTGAAATAAATTAGAACTAAATTATATTAATAACAAAAATTTTACTTTTCAACTACCTCTTATTCACTGCATGTTAAATTATTAGACCCCTACTTTAATGTTTCATCAACACCATTAGTTAAGTTCAGAGATTCCAAAGATTTTTTTTTTCTTTTAGGAATAAAGTTATCAATTGGTTAAATTATCATGAGGCTTCTCTATTAGAAGTCAGATTACATCTTGTCATCTTTACTCAAAATGAATAGATTAATTCCTATACGTTAGATTAAAGATCAAGATGGTTCTTTCTAGTAAAAAAATCATCAATTTCTACTGTTAAAAACTGATGTTGCTGGCAGAATAATTATACAATCACACGTGGCGTACCATGTTTACCTCATTCTAACGTACATGGATCAATTTTTAACAGTAAAAGTGGATGAATTTTTTTATAGAAAGATCATTTTTTTTTATAGAAAGATTAATTTACTCTTTAATCTAATATATAAAGACTAATTGATTTATTTTTTGAGTGGAATAGGCAAAATGTAATCCGACTTATACTTTTACTAGTATCAATCTCAACTTACTCTGGGTTGTTGTTTCCTTGCAAGCAATCGGCTCTAAGGAGGCCACTTTTGCCATTAGTAGGTTGTTTACACACCTGGAACAGCATTTTCCATGATTAAATTTTATGGGTTTTTCATCGAAAGAAAGAAAAAAAGTCATATGGGTTAGGTAGGAACTTGGGTATTAACAAAACTAATCTAATCTAAATGTTGAAAGATAGAGGTAAGGTAAGAGAAGTTACTTTTGAAAATACAGTCCTGAGTTGTCCCGTCCAGTCACCAAGTGTCCTAATATGAACACTCACATAGTCATCTCCCGGTGCAGAAGTAATGGAAAATGGGTGCCTGTCTCCATGTGAGAAAAAATGGTCAGGCTTGAGTCAATACAATTACGGGCTAAGAAAGCTCTTACCATTCAAATGGCGACACAACATCGCAATTAACAAAAATAAATTGTCCACTCTTGTATCTAAATCCACGGGGCCTTGACATGTGAAGTGCTAGTACATTTCCAGGATAAACAGCAACCTATTAAGTTTTCAACCATACAACTATAATGGTCATACTGGGATTCAAACTTGAAACTAGTTTTATAATCAATTAAACTAAATTTGCTTACCTTCTGTATGGTAACAGCCTCGATGCTTGATCTAAGCAATCTTGTCAATCTTTCACATATATATAGGAAAATTGGAATTGCCAAGTACATCCAAGTCTGTCATTTCCAAAAAGGGAAAGAAAAGTGAGATTTTTGTTTAATATATATTGAATATCTGGAATTTAAAGTGATTATATTCATTGCTTACTGTTTTCTTGTACCATTTCTTGGTCAAGAAGAGCTTGATTCCATGCACAATGAGGAGAGTATAAACAATGACAAATAAATGGTGAGAATACCAGAAGGCATTGAAGCCAGTGAGCTTGTTTAGAGGCTTTGGAAGCTTCATCCTACCCCGCCTGAACATAGGCGTGGCGAGCGTGAAAGCAAAGGCCATTAAAACCACCATTATAATCCCAGTTACCCCTTCAATATGCTTCACAAAATGCCAGTAGCTCTTGGCTTGTTCTCCAAAATATTTTTCAATTGGTTCATACTCATCAGGTGTGGCATGAAGCAGTCTGGGAAAATCACATGCCAAATGGGAAATCCCATGTATGCCAACCCCAATTGAAATTCCAACTGCAATTACCTGTAATGAAGCAATCAAATGAACCCCAATCATTCAGTTCTTAATACCAGAAAACATGTTCCTTGTTACCTTATGGAAGTTGAGGTTGTCATCAAAAGGAACAACTCCTAACTTGATCTTGTTCCTTAACCAGGTTATGGTGTTACGACAGACTGGTAGCAATATCAAAGCCATGTTCAATTTAAGTGTCTCAGCGGCACCTTTGGCAAGGCAAACACAATGCCCCATTACTTCAAACACATCTTCCCTCTGTCGATACTCGATATATTTGTATGAAAACAGACCACACATGGCCCCAATCCAGAGGGCCATCACCCACACTCTCTGCCAGTTATCTAGCAAGAAATAAATGGTGTCTCGGTAGAATCTCCTCACTGGGTTGTAGTCATATGTAGGCTTAAGCTTCTGGCTTAGCATTTGGCTAAGGTTCCGGCTTTCTCCTCTTACAGATTCGTCTGGTCCTTGCAACAGAAGCATTTCCAGATTGTGTATCTGCTTAAAATGAAAGAATTCTGGTCACTGAAATGAAGCCAAAATGTAATGGTACTCGGACTAGCTTGAATTTACCATGATGAATCCTAGGTTGTCAGGGTCTAATTCTTCCATAATCAAGGCTGCATATTCCTCAGCTTGTTTCTGGATGTTTGAGAGTTTGTTTGCAGAGGCACTGATACTGATAATCTGTAAAAGTAAGTCAAGAGTGAGATATAAATTAAATGGTCAGCTTTCTTGAATTTGCTGCAATTAAGGTCCCATACCTCTTTAACTTCCTCCTCAGTAATTCTTCCATCTGCATCTTTATCCACCCTGCAACTCAAGGTGCATGATTTATTGATAAAACAATTAATCTAAGAAAGGTTAACAAAAAGAAACAGCAAAATTTACATGTCAAAGAAAGTTTGAAGCCTGGCATCGAAGCTTTGATTCGAAATCTGATCCCAAAACTCTTTGAGGTGAGCCTTATCAATGGAATCAAATTGAAGGTTTCGTTTTCGAGCAAGAGCATCAAACAACTGCCCAGCAAATTCCTTTGACTCCATTCCTGCAATTGCATTTGAAGCACGTCTGCAACTATTTAGTCCAAAACTCATAGTTTAGATTTGGATGTTGATTATTATTTCGAAACCTACCTATGCATTCGCCAAATCGTGAACGGGGCAAAACTCCATTGTTAGAAGCAGAAATTTCATCAAACAGCTTCTCCACAGCAACCCATCCATGTCCACCATCAGTCTTGCTTATAAACTTAAGCCCCTTTAGAGCATGAGCTACTGCAGACTTTGTCCTATCAAAGCGAGCTGGCTTCTTGGATAACGATGTTAAGCGCTTCAATTCTTGTCCCACTTGCTTAATCTTTGCTGAAGCATTCCTCACCATTGATGAACCCACGCTAGATTTCTTCTCAAGACCTTTAGCCAGCAAAGTTAGCTCAGGGTCGTCTTGCAAATCATCTCCATTTGCTGCCTTTAGACTGTGAACCGCCACGGAATCATCGCCGACGTCCAGGGTAATCTCAACATAGTCATCGCCTTTGGAAGAACTTGAGCCAGGGAGGTTAAACCGGGAACCTTTCCGCCCTGCCCTTTTGTTCAAAGAGCCACTCAATGGACCGATATGGGGCACTTTATCGGTTCCTAAAGCCTCTTTGTCAGAATGATGATGGTGATAAATTCCATCATCTGAACTCATTTTCTGCATGTAACTTGATTTCAATTCTCCCAGTTAGCTTGGTAAACAGAATGAAAACTAGAAGAAAACATAGACAATTATCACAACTCTTTTAATTGGCTACTTCTCTCTGCATGTGAAGGGAGCAACCAAAGTTTGTCAATATATACAAAGCTCACGGTAAAATCTTCAACAAGGGTCGACAAATGAAGGTTTTAGTTTGACCGGGCACTCATAGTGCTCCGTAATGGCGGTTCAATGTGTCTTTGAGTTATTATCAGTCGACAATGATCTTACATATGCTTGAAACACTAGCTCAAGAGCAATAATTAAAAAAAGAATTCCTTTTTTGGGTGGGGTGGTGGTTTAAGATTATTATTTGCATCCATTATTGTCCTTGACTATTCGGGGGGTAAATGTGTGGGTTGGGATTTTGCTTTTTTGGATTTAAGTTTTTTTTTTGAATTATTTCTGAATTGGATATTTTTAATAATTTTTCCAATTTTTTTATTTTAATAGGAATATTGTATATAATTATAAGGAAGATTTATGTTTATAAAATATGTATACAAATTCCATAAATATAATTAATATTATTATATGGTATGAATATGAATTTTGTATTCAATATTTTTTTGTTTATTTATATGTAAAATTAGCAATATATGCTGTTTGTAGAAAATAATTAGGATTTTGAGCCATTTTTCTAATATTTAGGGAAACAAGTCAATTTTAAAAGGAAAAATAGAAAATATAACACTTCTAACCCGTATCCGTCGCCGGAAGAGGGTTATGGAGCATTACCGGAGTTTATAGTTCAATTACAGTTAATTCATGTCATTTATTGTTCATTTCCGAAAATCAATCACAATCAATAATAATGTCCCCCATATGGGCCCTCGAGGCCCAAAATACATATTAGAATCGAGTTGGGACTAAACCAGGATCATAGAAAAATTTTCACAAAATCTCAAAATTTTTCTTAGGTGCAAGGGACACACACCCGTGTCCCAGGCTGTGAGGACATTCGATGTGAGGCACACGGCCGTGTTCCAGCCCATGTCCTTACTCGTGTAACTTTCTGACTTTGGTCACACGGCCAGCCATACGCCCGTGTGCTAGACCGTGTGGACAATTTAATTTTTAAAAATTAGGTGCAGGGGTTACACGACCAGGACACACGCCCGTGTCTCTGCCCGTGTGTTCAATTCTAAGCATTCTGTTTCTCAAATTTTAAGATGCAGGGGACACACGGCCAAACTACACACTCGTGCGCATGGCCGTGTGTCACACACGATTGAGACACACGCCCGTGTCTTTGCCGGTGTGCTCAATTCTAAGCATTCTGTTTCTCAAATTTTAAGATGCAGGGGACATACGGACAAACCAGACACCCGTGCACATGGCCATGTGTCACACACAGTTGAGACACACGCTCGTGTCTCTGCCGGTGTGCTCAATTCTGAGCATTTTGTTTCTCAAATTTTAAGATGTAGGGGACACACGGCCAAACGGCATGCCCGTGCGCATGGCCGTGTGTCACACATGGTTGAGACACACGCTCGTGTCTCTACTCATGTGGACAAAATAAGGTCATTTTTCAAGCCTTACTTCTCACCTTTTTTACCTTGCACCTACATGAACACTTCAATATATTTTCAAACCAATTTGGTACATATAAACCAAGCCAAAAACAAGTATTACATATGTTATATTAACACATAAAATCAAATGTTTAAATTTCCACAATTACATTTATGCTTATTTACAAGTTATTCAAATATACAAACTCAAATCCATTCATCATTTGCTTTATATATATTTTTTATCATTTTGCCATTCCAACACACATCAAACATGATATGGCCTTATATAATTACAACAAAAATATACTTTCCACTGGCCATTCCAATGGCTAGTTACAACCAAACATTTTATCATTTTACCTAACTTAGCTTATACATGCCATTATACTAAAATAAGTTTACTATTAGTACCAAAACGGGATGAACGATAGTGTGATGATGCTCCGACCAATTTCCAACCCTAGTGAGCTTCCGAGCTCTATAAAACAGAGGAAAAATTAAACAAAGTAAGCATTCAATGCTTAGTAAGTTCGTATAACAAGAATTTAACTTACCAATTATGCTCGTATAAATAAATATATATAACATGCATCCCAAAACATTTTAGCCATGTGCCTAAGCACAAGTTCTCATCAAACAAGTTAGTCTTGTAATTCTCATGAATATCAAGAAAACAAAGATGAAATCATCATATAAAAATTTCCAAGTATTTCAGGGTATCTAAGAGATGACTCATATTTAGCTCATATATTCTTTCATCAGGAGTTTTATCCATTGAATCATTGAAATATCGATGGATACCCAAGTAGTATACTCGAGGTATACAAATCAGTGACCCGTCAATTCATATACAGGGGTACCCTTTAGGGCACATAATCAGGAAGCACACTCTCAAGCTATATAACAGGACGCTCAGATGAGCCATGTAATAGGATGCTTATCCAGGCTAAACAGGAAACTCATAAGAGTTTAGAACAGGAAGCTCATTGAGCTTAACAGGTAACTCCAAAGAGTTATTAATAGGGAGCTCCGGATAACATAACAAGGAGTTCAAGCGAGCCATGTCAAGAAGCTCATAAGAGTCTATATCAGGATGCTCACAAAGAGTTGCGTTTGTGTCCGCAATAAATGCTGGATCACTACCAATCGAATCGTGTAACAGGACGCTCACAAAGAGCTGTGGTAGTGTGCAACACATGTAGGATCACTACCAATCAGGATGCTCGCAGGAACTATATAACAGGATGTTCGAGAGTGCTTATAACAGGATTGTTCTTTTGAGCTATATTCTATCCGCAACATATACAGGACCACATTCTATATGGGAAATCATGAATCTATTGAATTTCATTATTCAAACGGAACTTAACATTTTCCGAACATTATCGGACATGTGATTATTTCATACATTTATATAATTCACATAAATGCATGCCATACACAAATCAATCATAAAAATAAACACAATTTAATTGCACGAACTTACCTCAATACTTGGTCGTGTATGATAATCTACTAATCCGTCACCTTTTCTTTTCCTCAATCTAACTCTTTGTTTGGTCTTTCCGGACCTAAATAAATGAATTTAACATCAATTTAATCTATTTCATACTCAATTGAACTCAATTCACTTCTTAGGAAAAATTACCATTTTGCCCCTATACTTTTCATAAATAAAAATTTTATCCCTAGGCTCGAAAAATAAAATTCATGCAATTTAATCCTTATTCCAAGCCTAACTGATTTTTACATGTCTTAATAACAGCCCATGAATTTCACAAAAATCAGAATTTTTCTATGGGCTTTACAGTTTTTCAATTTAGTCCCTAAATTATAATTCCATCAAAATTCTGATTGTAAAAGTTGTTTATCTATCAACAATTTTTCATTTTCTATCATAAATTTCAAAATTTTAGCATATTAATCCATGGCAAAATTTTCATACTTTGATAAATTTGCAAATTAATCCCCAAAATATATAAATTAAGCTATTACGAACTCAGAAATATAAAAATTACTAAAAACGGGACAAAAATACTTACCCAATTAAGCCATGAAAATTTGCTTGAATGTTTTTCTCTTTTCTAGGGTTTCCATGTATTTTGGGGAAGAAGATGATAATAATAAGATGATATTTTCTATTTAATTTAATTATCATCTTTTAATTTTTCCACTTTCCACTTTAGTCCTTTTCTTTTTCTAATTTTCCATGGATGATTCATCAAAAATATCTACTAACTCGATTTAATGGTCTAATTTCCATATAAGGACCTCAAGTTTTGAATTCCATAGCTATTTGATACTTATAGCTACTAGAACTCAACTTTTGCATTTTATACAATTTGGTCCTTTCTACAATTAATCATGAAATCGGTAAAATTTTCTTAATGAAATTTCCATGCATCATTTCTATCATATTGCAATTCATGCAATAATATTAAAATAAAGTCTCTTTCTGACTCGGATTTGTGGTCCTGAAACCACTGTTTCGATTTCATTGAAAATGGGTTGTTACAGAAAATGCATCTTGCAAGAAGCGGTTTTTGCTGACGTGTTTGAAAATGCGTTTTCTTTAATAACTTGATATATAAACTCCTTTGATCAGATGGTTAAATGTTAGTGGTTTTATCTGAGTCTTGGGTTTGATTTTTCTCCTACTAACATTTGTATTTTTTTATTTCATATTGTTTTAAACTCTCTTTTTTATTTTTAATTAATAAATACATTATTTTCAAGTTTCTTAATTCATCTTTTTAATTAATAACTCTTTTTAATTTATATAAATAAATATGTATTATATAATTAAAAATAGTATTTGGTATATATCATCATGTTAAAAATATTTTTAACTAATAACTCCTTTAATTATATATATAATAAAAAATAATTTTGATTTTATAATATTAGAATTTACCATACCCACAATGTAGGAGGAGAAAATAAATATTTAATATATAAAGAAAAAATATATCAAACAAATTAGTTTAAAATAAAATATATTTTAAAAAATGATAAATAATAAATAAAGGAGTTACTAATTAAAATATTTTTAACATAATGATATATATAATATATCTTATTATATAATTACATATTTATTATTTTATTTATATAAATAAAAGAGTTATTAACTAAAAAGGTGAATTAAAGAAAAGTTGAAAACAATATATTTATTAATTAAAAACATTAATTAAAAATTTTAAAACATGGAATAGAAAAAGATTCGAACCTGTGACTCAATATATTTAACTATCTAACTAAAAAAAACTAATTATGTCAAATCAGTAAAGAAAAAGTATTTTGTAAAATGCGTTCTCTCTTCAAAATCGACTTATTTCCCTAAATTTGAAAAGAAATAACTTAAATCCCTAATTAATTTTTAAAAACGACTTTCTTTTTATCAATTTACCCCTATTATATGATATGTATATGAATTTTGTATGAAATATTTTTTATTTATTTATCTACAATATTTATGATTATATGATATGCATATAATTTTTTGGGTAAGCCACACAAGTAGTCACTTAACTATAAAAATTTTCATTTTAGGTACCTAAAATAAAAAAATTTGCAATTTAAGCACCCACATTACATAGTTTAGTCATTTTGATCACTCTCATTAAACCACAAACGGCAAGCTAATGTGATAGTTAAAAAAATCGTATAATAATAAATTTAGCTCTCAACTTTTACATATAATAGCGATTTAGTTATAATTTTAAAAAAGTAATCCTCAAAAATAACAAATGGTCTCAATTTTTATCCTAATTGTAAAAAATTCAAAAGAAAAGCATAAAAATAGATAAGCATTTTTAAAAATATAATAAAAGTTTAAATTTTTTATATTAATATTAAATAAAATTTCATTAATAATGAAATAGAGATAGGATTACATTAACAACTAGTCGAAGATGTGATGCTTAGAATATATTAATACCGGAAAGAGAGAAGTGAGTAATCCATAAATGACAAATGTAAATTTTTAACTCAGATTAATCTGTAAAATTTGGTGTCAAGGAATTAGGGTCTCATAAAATGTAGTTATATCTTAAATAAACGTACAGTAAACTAAGAAATGGAAGTAATCAATATAAACATCCAAATCCCTTAAATCTAATTGCATTTGGAAACACAGATATGGTTATCATGAGAACCTCAACTTAAATAACACTATTGCTGTAAAAACAAGAATGCTATTATTTTGTGTTTAATTTTATGTAAGATTTATATTCAAATAAATGTGATAGAATTTATGGTTTTTTTTAGCACCCTTTTACTTATAATTTATGCAAATTTCAAGTCTATGGATTTCTAATCGAGTCATTCCCATGCAAGCTTCCATTTGTTCTCCATTGGGTGTAAGCAATCTTTCATAAGAGTGTTATAAGTCGATTTAACAGTAAAATCACTATTAGTAGGCCCAAAATCAAAGCATCATGCCCTGCTAAATGATTCGGTGTTGGGATACTTGCAATATAAAAAATGATATCATTATTCAAATAACAGCACATGTAATTCCAATTCCAGCTACCATCAGCAGTCGTCACCTCCCTAAGAGTAAAAGAATCATCAATAAATTTAATTAAATGACCAAGCTCCGTGATCCAAGTATCGGTCCAGAATTTGATGAGAATACCATCACCCATTGACCAAGCAAGGCTTTGACATAAAAGTGGTGAAACCTTAGCAAGGGATCTCCAAACAAAAAAACACTTACCTCTTTAAATATCCACTTAGCAATCTTCTGTAAGCTTCTATTTAGCTCGAAGAATTTTAACCCATAAAGCATTCTTATTTGTGAGAAGATGATATCCCAATTTAAGTAAAAATGACTCATTTTGTTTCTTGAGACGTCGAACACCAACAATCAATCCAATTAACCAAGGCTAATTTATGACTAGCTGCAAAACTCCTCATATAAACCCTCGGGCAACCTAAAATGTTATTAAAAATTAATTAATTTAGCTACTAACTAAATTGTATTTCGATTTAAATAACAATTATTATTTTTTAAAATGACATGTGAGTAAATCCTTATTTTTACCTAATCAATTTTAATATTGTATAAGTTTTTTTTTTTATTTAATGTAATTTCAATATTTATGTGGAATGGAAAATAATTTATGAACATGTTTTTTGTAAAATTTAATGAAATTTGAAGGTTACGAATTATATTTTTAAAATAAAGTTTTTAATAAAAATAAATGTATGTTATCAAATTGTTATATTTTTAAAGCAAGAAACAAATGATTAAAAATTTTAAAAACATGTAACATAATTATTGAAACCAATATTATAAAAGTATTAAATAATTTAATTTATTATTATTTTCTATGTAAATTTTATACATAAAGGCATAAGTATTGAATTTTTTTTTAAGTTTTAATAAGCTTAATAATAATATTTAAATAATAAGAGTCAACACATACTTGTTATTAACTTTAAATTTAGAAATATTTAATTAAATAAAATGTTTAAGAGACTAAATGTTGGAATTTAAAACAGGAAAGTAAGGGTGAGTAAAACTTTATTTAATTCAAATAAATCAAAAAAATTCGATTTTCGAGTTATTCGAGTCAACTAGAATTTTTTTTCGAATTTCTAGTTGACTGAAATAACTCGAGTTTAGTTTTCGAATTCAAATAACTCTAATAGACCGAATATCAAACTATAATATTTTATATTTTTACCCCAAATTCTCAAACCTCTTTATTTTTCCCCAAAACTTTTACTTCTTCTCACTTTTCCCTCAAAACTTTTACTTCTCTCCCGTCCCACCCCCTTCTACCCCAAACCCATTCTCCCCTCCCCCTCCCCAAATTTTTCTCTCCCCGCTTACTTTTCCCCCAAAATTTTACACTCTCAACCCCCAAAACTTTTTTTTTCCCCCTAAACTTTTACTTCTCACCTTTTACCTCCAAATCAAAAATTAAAATCATCCAAAAAAATCTCTAAACCTAAATAGTAATAATTTTATTTATATCTACTATTTATATTATTAAATTAAATTTTACATTTTTATTATTTATATTATTGAATTGTTTAATCATATTGAATTTTTATATTTTTTTATTAAAATTGATTTATTGATGTTGCTATAAAATATCTGTGTTAAAATTTTATCTTGGTATCAATTTCACATTTTATCTTTAAGATAACTTTTATTAAAAAATCACATTTTTTACATTTAATATATTTTTAAAATTTTAGAATACATAGTGACAATAACCAAAAGATAATTGAAGCAACTAAGCAAGTAAAGAAACTAACCTGTATATAAAAGATTAATAAATAAATTATAAGGGGATAGAAAATTAATAACAAATTTGATTACGGTGGACAAATTGATTACGCTGGGTGATAGTGATTATAATGATCCAAAATTATTTTTTTAATTTAACTCGAACAAATATATTCTATTCGATTAGATTCGAATTCCATCTCACTCGACTCGATTCGAGAAAAATTCAAATCAAGTTAGGATGATAAAATAGGATTCGTCAACTCGATTAACTCAAATTTTTTTTCGTTTGATTCGACCGAACGCTCACCCATACAGAGAAGTACTGATATTGTAAAGTTGGAAACGTAGAGGGACCTACTAAGGGAATTATACCAGAACTTTTATATATAAACGTTATTTTAGGTGGATTGCTGAATGGGAAAGTGTATAATGAAAACGTTATATTAGCTATGCAGATTGAGAGATAATAAGGACTATTAATTAAAAAATGGGAATTAAGTGAACTAATTCAAAATTATGTACGGATTGACTTGGGAATTTTAAAGGTAATCAATGTAAAATAAGAACAAATTTGACTATATTTTTTCTGTTTTGTATTTTGCTATATTGTATGAAAAAAAGTTATTAGTTATATGTATAAAGAAGTTAGTATTTACTGATAAATGGTTAGGTATAATGATAAGACACATTGTACTTTTAAAAGGAGAATGTAGATTCAAATCTTGAATATAACATTCTTGGAAAGAGCAACTACGAACCTCGAACATGAATCTTAAAATAAACATGCATAATATAAATAAATAAAAAGTTAGTATTTACTTTTTGTCCACAAACTTGATTAGAGATGTTACTTAATTTACTATAAAAATAAAAATAAAATTATTTCTTCATTTAACATTTTCAAATTTTCAAATTTTGATGTTAATATTTAGAGTTTCAATAGTTTCACAAAAGTGGTGCCTTTATGTGTTATTTCGAGAATGGTCCAAGCCTCATGAGTAGAATCTACACACCATTGAATATTGCATTCAAGGTCTTTGAGTTGTAATTGGTTGATTTGCTTTCGTTTGTTGCCCAGGTGATTTCAAGTTTGATGTTTGAACTCCATTAATTTATTTAGTATGTTGTCCCCAATCTAATAAAACAACCTTCCAAGCAATTTCACCAATTGATTTTATGAAGGCTCTCATACATGTTTTCCAATAGGCGTAGTTAGAGCCATCAAGCATGGGGTCTCAAAATTGTTGTTCCTTCTATCTCTTGAGTAATTCAATGCCAAGAACTTTACTTAATTCGTCAAGTGTTTAGCTCCTATAATAGGCTAATTTTGGCTCGTGCCCGGATTACAAAAACAAGTCAAATTTAAATCAAAATAATTAAGGTCCAGAGTCCAATAACAACAAACTATCAGTCCAAAATTACAAACCCAATTATAGCCCAACAATAAAAAAACCCTAAATCCCAAACAGCCCAAAACTAAACTAATTTTCAGCAAAAAAAAAGGAGGTAGAAAACCCTAGCCGCATGCCACGTCGGCGCTAGCCTCTGCCACCACCACCGTTAGCCTCTGCCACCACCTGCAACACGTAAAGCAGAGAAACAATGATGAAACAGTAACATAAACAGTGAAATGGACAGTGTAATGTTGGTGATAAAAAAACCATTATCCATGTATTTTTGGAAAAAAAAAGAAGAGAACAAGAGATTAATCAAAAAATAGAAATCAAGATTTCGAAGGTGATTTGATTTTTTTTCTTTTTTATTTTTTTCTGAATCATATATATATATAAAAAACAAGAAAAAGGGAAGCTTTTACCTGCGTCGCGCCGAAGAGGGAGAGAAACGAAACATTTCTCCTTTTTTTGGCCGAGTTTGATCCAACTTTCAGGGATTTCGGTCTTGGATCCATGTTCTATAGGTGACCGACTTCGAAAAGGGCCTCTTTTCGCATTCTCCGGCCACTGTGGACGGTGGCGCCGCCCCGACAACCGACGACTGCCATGGTGGTCCGGTGACCGGAGCTCAAGGCAGGACATGGGGCTGAGGGAGAAAAGGGAGAGAGTTGAGAGAGTTTTGAAATTTTTTTTTTAAAAAGGGTAGCTAAAATAAAAACTGTGGGATTTTTTTTTGTATTTATACACACCCTATACGACGTCGTTTAGGGCAGTCTTCTGAAGCCCTAAAACGATATCTTTTGACCCTTAACCCACGCCTTGACCCGACCCACAAGTTTATTAAAAGGCAAGTTTATTCTCGAGGGTTCAAAATGTCGTATCCTAACTTACGGGATGTGACATTTTGTTATCTCGAGATGAGAGGGTCTTTAACGCTCATTTCAATTTATTCATAACATTAATAAAAAGAGGATTCGTATTCTAAATTATTTTCAAGTTTTCAATTTTCGACATTGAGACAGTAATTAATCAATTAGGTACCAATTTTGGGCATTACGAGGGTGCTAATCATTCCTCGTACGTAACCGGCTCCCGAACCCCTTTTCTGAATTTCGTAGACCAAAACCATTATTTTAGTAAATCAAATCCATTTATTAAAATGATCAAATCATAAGGTGATTCAATCACACCTCATAAAAAAGGGATTGGTGGCGACTCCCATTTTTTATTTCTAAAACAAATGTCAACTTTTCAAAAAAATGGTTTCGACAGCTTGGCTACTCCACTTGGGACTAAAATAAGAGAGTCAAGCCACGAGTTAATTATTTCTTGTCTTTTTGTCAAAAATTTATAATTTAGTTTAAATTTACGATCCTTTCGTTGCATTTTATTTTTATGGTCAGCACCATTTTGATATATTTGCTTTATTGGTTCGAGTCTTTGGATATACTTTTGCATATTGCATTTCATAACCGATCGGTTATACCCTTTTAAGTGAAAGTGAGAAACTATTCCTTCGTAAGGTCTTCACCTCCGTATAGGATAATGGATCGCTTTCGAAATACATTCGTACCTATGTCTTCGTAAGATTTTCATCTCTGTATAGCCATAGGGAAATGTATTCTCTTGAACTGAACTCGGTCCGTATGAGCCTATAATGGGTGAGGATCGAGGAATCTGCAGGTTCAGGTACCCTTACTTTAGAACCGAACCGCATATAGTGAGCCTAAGAGCCTACCCTAGGTAGAACCATACCGAACCCTTAGTGGTCACCCAAATAGGTGCCTTATTTATTATTTCTTGCTTTTAGCTTTGTATAAAATGTACTGGCTTATTTGGTTTTGCTTTGATTGTGATTGCATGACATTTTCATCATAAAAAAATGTGTTGATTCTTATTCAATTACTAAATAGAGAGCTTGTCATGGAAAATAGGTTTCTTGATAAAGTGGAAGAGAACACAGACGCGCGAATATGGTCCGAGAAAAAGCAACAAGAAAAAGGTGACAGCCTGTGAGAGGGGCAGGTCAGAGATATGGACCACGTTATGAGCGAGGCTTTGGTCTGAATACGAGAAGTGGCTAACCACTTGCAGACCCCAACTGTTCAAAGCCTATGAATCAGAGTCAGATCAAGGCTAAGAATTAGTTTTGTTTCTTGGGAAAGTTAAGGTTTTAAGTGTGAAGGCAAGGCCGTATATATATCTACTTTATGTAAAAAAACTAGTTTTCTAATAAAGTTGTTCTAATGGAATTGAACTAGAATCAACACTTTTTTGCATGCATCTTTTCCATTCATTAACATTGCATTTCACTACATGCAATAAGTTTCATGAAGTCCAAAAGTGCGTCGAATTCAAAACTCTCGTACAGAGCTTGATGGATAACAAAGAGTTGAAAAGGGAACTAAAAAATTTGTTCCTACATCCCCGGAAGTGTTCTAAACAACTGGACTGTGGAAGAGATCCCTGTAATTTTTAGGACCATTTCAGAGTAATATTCAGAACACACCTATTGCTCTAAGCCTGGGAACAATAGGAATTCTTTTGTGAAAAAGGCATATGTCCATTATTTTTATTTCAATAAAATGCATCTTTGTGTCTCGTTTTGGCAAACATTCTTTTCTTCTTTCCATTTCATTCATACTCATACCACAGAGATAGTCATTCTTAGATTCATTTGGGCCTTCCTTTGTTCCTATAATAGGTCTCCAAATATCAATGATATGAGCGACACTACTACTGACTTAGAAAACTCTTGAGCAAGATATGTGTTTAGAGGAATTTTAGGACTTTTGTAACACCCTTATCCCGTAACCGTCGCCGGAATAGGTAAAGGGCATCACTGGACGGACAGAGCATTTCAAAGCAACACAGATTCACAGATATCAGATAACATTAATACATATGCATTCATCAACAATTCATCCATTAAGATGGTCTACGAGACCTAAAATATACATTTAAGGAAGGTCGAGACTAAACCGAACCCATTCAAAATTTTTAGAACTTAATCAAACTTTTCAAAACTGACAAAGTCACACGTACATGTAACTAGGCCGTATGACTCACAAGGGTACAAGACACGCCCATGTGATCCAACCGTGCCAAAAAAGGACCTATACTGACTTTTTTACACGGCTACTAGATATGGCCGTGTGCCATAACCGTGTAAAATTTAGCTAGCTACTGACTTTTTCACACGGCCACAAGGCACGCCCGTGTTCCCTGACCATGTGGCACAATGCAGGCTTGGTTTAAATCAATTTGTCACCCCTTTTTGGGTCAAATGCTACAAGCAATAATACACAACATTCATACCAAAATTTTAACCAAATTCATGCTTTAAGATAACCAATTTTCATTAGAATATGGCACATCACAAACATGCACAAAACTTATCATTTGCTAGCCAATTGACATGGCATAACATATATACATATCAAATTTACATTCATAAATCTTCTAGCCTATGCATGTCATACTTATAAATATGTACATTCCAAAAGTACCAAAATGAGATCGACAGTGTGATGACAATCCTGGACTATCTCGATCTTTCAGTAGCTATGATAACTGTAAAACAAGCAGAAATCACACAGAGTAAGCTACAAACAGCTTAGTAAGTCAAATACGATTACTCAACTAATATAGTATATAAGTAACAGTTAATAACCAGAATTCACATCCATCTCATAAAATATTTCCTTACTTCACAAAAACATAGTCTTTTCTATTCAGAATTCTAGTACGATACAAATGTACCTATATGAATTATACATTCCATATCTCATACTTTAACATCGGACAACTCAGAAACGAAATAGAGATTCACAGACAGGTACAATACCAATGTCCCAGACGTGGTCTTACATGTAATTCGATATTGAAGCCTCTGTCCCAGACAGGGTCTTACACGAAATCTCAAATCGAGGCCTGTGTCCCAGACACGATCATACACGATATCTCAGAACAATGTTAACGTTCTTCTAAGAACATACAGAACATCTCATACACCAGCATATTATCAGAGTTTATTCATCAGGCTCTCAAGGCCGTCCAATGCAGATAACAGTTTATATACACAGAATTCTATCAACTTAACACGAAAGTGTAGTTTGACTTACCTCGTACGAATTTCGGACGAAACGAATCGACTATTCAACTATTTTGGACTTCCCCCGATCTAAATCTGATTTTCTTTGTTCTTGATCTAATACAATTCAAATTCAACCATTCAATCATTCTTTTCTTTCAAAATAATCCATGAACACATATTTAGGGCACTTTGCATTTTAGCCCTTATATTTTCACACTTTGACAATTTAGTCCATTTTTCACCAAATCACAAATATGCAAAATTCAACAAAACTATAGCTTGGCCAAATATACATGGCTTCCATACAAGCCAAAATAACACATTTAATTCACAATTTAGTCTTTCAAAACCTCATTTTCACAAATTAGCCCAAATAGCTCATTTCATAAAAAATTCAAGAACAAAACATAATCTAACATATATCTTTCATAATCCATATAAGAGCACTACAAAGCTCATATAATCATCAATGGCACATTTTATAAAAGTTCATATAATCATCAATGGCACATTTTATAAAAGCTCATATAATCATCAATGGCACATTTTATAATCTTCAACAAAAACAGAAATTTAGACATGGGTTTTGAAGAACACAAAGCAACGATCACAGAAACGTAGATATTATCAAAAATCGAGCAAATTTCACACCTCAATTTATCAACCAAAGTGCTGAATATTGAAAAGCTTCAAACCCTTCTTTCTTTTGCTGTTTTTCGGCTAACATGCATGATAATAAGGCCACCTTTGTTTTGTTTTTATTTTAATTAACATTATTTCACCTTTTACCATTTTTGCCCTTAATGATATAACATTAAAACTTACCAACTAATGTCCATAATTGTCCACCATTTTAATAAATGGTAAATTTGACATGCAATGACCTTTACTTTAAAAGCCAAGCCAAATAGGTCCTTTATCATCCAGCACTCAATTTTTACACTTTACGCAATTTAATCATTTTTCATAATTACTCACAGAAACAGACAAATTAAAGCACAGAAATTTCACAGATGCAAATTCACATATCACAGACACAGAAAATAATATTAAAATATTTTTTAAACTCGGATTTGTGGTCCCGAAATCACTATTCCGACTAGGGTCAAAACTTGACTGTTACAACTTTAAAGGTACCTATCTCCTGATTTGTTGATGATGTTAAAACAAGAGGAGAAACAGATCCTACTTCACAAAGAGTCAGTGGAAATTGTGAGCTTAAGAGACGAACAATAAAAGAAAGACGTGGAGATCGGAGTTTGCACCACCCAGAGACAAAGTGAAACCTCATTAAATTACTCCAAGAATTCAAAGAAGCCTTTGCATGGTCGTATCAAGACATGTCTAGTCTAAGTACTGATATCATGGTACACCAGCTTTACATAAGAGAGGATTGTAAGTCGGTCCAATAGAAGCTCCGAAGGATGAGGCTCGACATCTTGCTGAAAATAAAAGAAGGGGTCAAGAAGCAATTCGACGTTGGTTTTTTACAAGTGGTTAAATACTTATAAGGGGTAGCCAATATTGTCCCCGTCCCTAAAAAAGATAAGAAAGTATGAATGTGTGTAGACTACAGGGATTTAAACAAAGCCAACCCAAAAGATAATTTTTCGTTGCCTCACATTAACACCTTAGTGGACAACACGACAAGTTATTCACTGTTCACTTCATGGATAGCTTCTCCAGTTACAACCAGATAAAGATACATCTGGAAGACATGGAAAAGACGACATTCGTAATCATGTGGGGAACATTTTGCTATAAAGTGATGACATTCAGACTGAAAAATGTGAAAACAAAGTATCAAAGAGCCATGGTAACTTTGTTTCATGATATGATCGAGGTTTATGTTGACACCATGATTGCAAAATCCAGAACAGAAAAAGAGAATGTACAAGTCCTGAGAAAATTGTTTCTTAAGGTTGAAAAAATTCCAGCTAAAGCTCAATTCAGCAAAATGTACCTTCGGGGCTAGGTCAGGTAAATTGCTAGGATTTGTGGTTAGTAGAAAGGGGATTGAAATCGACCCGGGTAAATTCAAGGCTATACAGAAGCTACCTATGTCGCGTACCCAAAAAAAAGTTTGAGGTTTCTTAGGGAGATTAAATTACATCGCTAGGTTCATTTCACAATTAGCCGAGAAATGCGACCCCATATTCCTTCTCCTTAAGAAACATAATCCAGGCGTTTGGGATGAAGAGTGCCAGAAGACTTTCGATAAGGTCAAACATTACTTGTCTAATGCCCCAGTATTGATGCCACCTAACCCAGATAAGCCACTGATACTATACTTAGCAGTATTCGGGAATTCCATAGGATGCATGCTTGGTCAACATGATGAGTCAGGAAGAAAAGAAAGAGCAATATACTATCTCAGTAAGAAATTCACTGAATGTGATACAAGATATTCGCCAATCGAGAAGTTGTATTATGCCTTGATTTGGACGACTCGAAGACTGAGATAGTACATGTTGTACAATATAACTTGGCTAATCCCAAAAATGGACCCTCTGAAGTACATGATGGAGTCGACCGCCCTAAATGGAAGAATGGCCCGATGGCAAATTCTGCTTTTCAAATTTGATATAGTCTATGTAAATCAGAAGGTTATAAAAGGGAATGCAATAGCATATTTTTTGTCCAGTAGAGCTCTAGAAGATTACGAACCTTTGAGTTTTGATTTTTCGAATGAAGATCTAATGTTCGTTGCAACCACTAAAGAAGATTCTTAAGAAGGTCATCCTTGGAAGCTAAAATTTGATAGAGCCTCAAACGCTATGGGTAACGAAATCGGAGCAATCCTGGTATCCTCAAACGGAGATCATTATTCCCTTGCTAAAAAATTGGATTTTGATTGCATAAATAATATGACAAAAATATGAAGTATGCATCATGGGTATCCGCGCAGCCATAGAACGTAAGATCAAAGTGCTAGAAGTATATAGAGATTCTGCACTAGTAATCTATCAATTTAAGAGAGAATGGGAGACGAGAGATCCCAAGTTGATCAATTATCGAAGGCTAGTTCTTGAGTTAGTTGAGGAGTTTGATGATATCACCTTTATTACCTCCTACGAGATGAAAATTAGATGGCTGATGCATTGGCCACTTTGGCTTCCATGATCAAAGTAAATAAACAAGAGGATGTAAAACTTATCCAGATGAGTATTTATGAGGTTCTGACTCATTGTTACAACATCGAAGAGGAAGAAGAAAAGGATGATCACCCTTGATACCACGATATACTGCGATACGTGAAGAATCATGAATTCCCTGACTAAGCAACTGAGAATGACAAAATGACGCTAAGAAGACTGGCTAGTGACTATGTCTTAGATGGGGAGATCCTATATAAAAGGAGAAAGGATCAGGTGCTACTAAGAAGTGTAGACGTTGTCAAGGCTAAGAAAATCATGGAAGAAGTCCACGAGGGTGTTTACGGAACACACGCTAATGGTTTTACAATAGCCAGGTATTATTGGTCCACCATAGAAGGAGATTGCATCAGTTATGCCAAGAAATGCCATAAGCGTCAAATTTATGGGGATAAAATTCATGTACCTTCCTTACATCTTCATGTTATGACTTCTTCGTGGCCTTTCTCTATGTGGGGCATAGATGCCATTGGGCCAATCTCACCTAAAACTTCTAATAGGCATCAATTCATCTTCGTGGTTATCGATTACTTTACCAAGTGGGTAGAGGCCACTTCATATGGCAACTCACAAAATCGGTAGTCAGCAAATTCTTGAAGAAAGATATCATATGTCGATATAGGATGCCAGAAAGGATCATATCTGACAATGCATTGAATTTGAACAGTAACACGATAGCGGAGGTCTACAGTCAATTTAAGATCAGACACCACAACTCGTCGCCATATCGCCCAAAAATAAACAGTGCGGTGGAGGCAGCCAATAAGAACATTAAGAAGATCGTGGGGGAAAATGACTGAGACTTATAAAGATTGGCATGGGAAATTACCATTTGCCCTTTATGCTTATCGAACGTCCGTCAGAACCTCTATCGAGGCAACACATTTCTCATTGGTTTATGGAATAGAGGCGGTTCTGCCTGTTGAGGTTGAGATTCCTTCTCTCTGAGTTTTGTCAGAATTGAAGCAGAATGGATCCAATCTCGATATGATCAGTTAAACTTAATTGAAGAAAAGAGGCTAAGGGCTATCTTTCATGGTCAGATGAACCAAAAACGAATGATGCGAGCTTATGACAAAAAGGTTCGCCTAGAGAATTCTATGAGGGGGACCTAGTATTGAAAAAGATCCTACCTATACAAAAGGATTTCAAAGGGAAATGGATGCTAAATTGGGAATGACCTTATGTGGTAAAGAAGGCCTTTTCTGGAGGAGCACTGATTTTGACCGAGATGGATGGAAAAAACCTGTATAATCCTATGAATTTGGATTCATTCAAGAGGTATTTCACCTAAAAAAAAGGGAGAAGCCAAGGTAAAAACCCACAAAGGGCGTCTAGAGACCAAAGGAGTTTTGTGTTGAAAACCCAAAAAGGTCGACTCAAATTTTGACCAAAGAATGGGCATGAAAAATTTAGATTCAGTCAAGAAATACTTCACCTAAAAAAAAGAGGAAAAATTGGAGAGGCCAAGGCAAAAACCCGCAAAGGGCGCCTTGAAACCAAAGGGATTTTGGGTTGAAAACCCAAAAAAGGGCAACTCAAATTTTGATCGAAGATGGGGCATGCGGTAGTCTTGTCTTCTTAGAAATAACAATAAGGAGAAACTTTACATCTTGGGGCATCAAAAAACTACTCTAGATCTCCTAAATACATCTAAAGCTCAAAATGGTCCTCAAGAAGTTTGTGCAGAGAAGCTCATGCTGATATATTTGGGGCATCTATTTTTATCTTACTCATTTTGAATTTTAGCAACGTTTGCTATCTTTGATTAATCTATTCATTTCAAGCTCTACTCCCAAAAAATTTTTCAATCTTGTCCATTATTACAATCTTTTTCAAGCATTTTTCATTAAAATAATGATTAATGGACAAATACTATTCAAGTAAAAGGAGTTCTGCATATTTCTCTGAAAGGTTTTCTAAATAGTACAAGAACCTAAAACAGGACCACTAATCAGAACTAACCAAATCTAAGAGTGGGAAAGGTTTGAGAATGAATATTTTAAATTGTGATCATTTCCTCAGGTTTTCTGTCAAAGATACTAGCTGAACAAGAAGGCGGGTTAATGCGTCAGTGATAGAACCTTGATGAACAAAGAGCAATGTCAACCTAAGCATTAAGAGAGAGATCATTCTCGGAAAATAACATTCTAAAATTCATGCAAATATCATTCATACACATCTAGTTAAGAGCATTTGATTCATTCTGATCATAACATCCTAATCGATTGGCATAAATAAAGGCCCATGAAATAGATTCTACAGGTCATGTTCCCTAGAGAATGGTGTAACAGATCAGTGAAATTACAAATCCCATACCCCTGAAGTTGTAGTGGGATGGATTGAAGTTATTATGACGAATCTTATCTCCTTGAAGCTGCAGTGCAGCAGGTTAAAGAAATAACAAATCTTATTTCCCTGAAATTGCAGTAGAATAGATTAAAGCTACCAGTCACAAATCCTATACCTCTAAATTTGCAGTAGGTCAAATCAAATCTACCATGACGAATCTTATCTCCCTGAAGTTGCAGTGGAGCAGATTGAAGCCACAAATCTTATCTCCCTGAAGTTGCAGTAGAGCGGATTGAAGATAGCGAATCTTATTTCCATGAAGTTGTAATAGAACAGGTTAAAGCTACGAGTTACAAATCTAATATCCCTGAGGTTGCAGTAGAGTAGATTGAAGATAGCGGATCCTATTTTCCTAGAGTTGCAATGGAATAGATTAAAGCTACAAATTACAAATCTGATCTCCCTGAAGTTACAGTGGAGCAGATTGAGGTTATAGATCTTATCTCCCTGAAGTTGCAGTGGAATAGATCGAAGATAGCAAATCTTATCTCTCTGAAGTTGCAGTAGAACAGACTAAAGCTGTAAATATTATCTCCCTAAAGTTGCAATGGAGTAGGTTGAAGTTACAAGTCTTATCTCCCTAAAGTCACATTGGAGCAGATTGAAGATAGTAAATCTTATCTCCCTGAAGTTGCGGTGAAGCAGATTGAAAATAGCAAATCTTATCTCTCTGAAGTTGCAATAGAGGAGATTAAAGCTATAAACCTTATCTCTCTAAAGTTGCAGTGGAGCAGATTGAAGATGCGAATCTTATTTCCATAAAGTTGCAGTGGAACAGATTAAAGCTACAAGTTACAAATCTTATCTCCCTAAGGTTGCAGTAGAGTAGATTGTAGATGCGAGCCTAATCTTCTTGAAGTTGCAGTGGAGCAGATTGTAGGTACGAGTCGAGTCTCCCTAAAGTTACAGTGGAATAGATCAAAGCACTAATTCTTATACCCCTGAAGATGTAGTGGGATGGAATGAGGCTATTTAAAGAAGACAAGTACCAAAAGAAGTCAAGATTTGGCATGACCGGGCAAAATTGGCCCTTTTTAAAGTCTTTACTCCATCCTCGTTACACGACAACGAGCAAAGAGGGGTAGCTATAATAGGCCAATTTTGGCCCGGGCCCGGATTACAAAAATAAGACAAATTTAAACCAAAATAATTAAGGTCCAGAGTCCAATTACAACAAACTATCAACCCAAAATTACAAACCCAATTATAGCCCAACAATAAAAAACCCTAAAGCCCAAACAGCCCAAAACTAAACTAATTTTCAGCAAAAAAAAAGAGGCAGAAAACCCTAGCTGCATGCCACGTCGGCGCTCCTTTGTGCACGCCTCTGCCACCGCCACCGCCACCGCCACCGCCACCGTTAGCCCCTGCCACCACCTATAACACGTAAAGCAAAGAAACAATGACGAAACAGTAACATAAAAAGTGAAATGAATAGTGTAATGTTGGCTATAAAAAAGCCATTATCCATGTATTTTTGGAAAAAAAAAAGTAGAACAAGAGATTAATCAAAAAATAGAAATCAAGATTTTAAAGGTGATTTGATTTTTTATTTTTTATTTTTCTCGAATTATTTTATATATAAAAAAATAAAACAACAAGAAAAAGGGAAGCTTTTACTTGCGCTACGCCGGAGAGGAAGAGAAACGAAACGTTTCTCCTTTTTTTGGCCGAGTTTGATCCAACTTTTAGGGATTTCGGTCTCTGATCCACGTCTTATAGGTGACCGGCTTCGAAAAGGGCCTCTTTTCGCATTCTCCGGCCACTGTGGACGGTGGCACCATTGTTGGCGACCGACGGCTACCGCGGTAGTCCGGTAACTGAAGCTCAAGGCCGGACATGCGGCTGAGGCAGAAAAGGGAGAGAGTTGAGAGTGTAACAGCCCGATTTAGGGCCTAGTCGGAACGGTGGTCTCGGGACCACAAATTCAACATTAGAAAAATTATTTTTATTATTTTTATGAGGTTATAATATGATTTTATTAGTGCATGAAAAATTTGGTGAGCTAATTTTAATGTTTGTGAGCCCGATTTCGAAAAAGGACTAAATCGCATAAATGACAAAATTTATATTTTAGTATCTAAATGTATTAAATAGCTAGATGACTAAAATTTAGGGTCTCTAAAGGGCAATTACACCCTTGTGATATAGCTTGGCCGGCCATGGGGAGACAAATTGAGGAGAAGGTCAAAATTAGGTGAAGATGAGGTCATCAATTTTGACTAGTTTTAAATTAAATAAAACAAAGGCCATTTCTTCTCTATTTTCTTCTGCTCCATCGATTTTTACCAGCCATAGGAGGGTTTTAAAAGCTTCAAAAATTTCAGCAACTTTAAGCCTTTCAAGTAAGTGATCTTGAAAGTTTCTCTTAATGATTTCCACATTTTTTAGACTCTTGAAGCATGAGCTTTCAAATGAAGGGTCTATTTTACAAAATGATTGAAAGTTTAGGGTGTTACCATGAAAGGATTTGTGATGTTTTCTGAGTTTTTATGGAAGAATATGAGTCCTAATTGTGTCAAAAACAACTTTGATGAAGGAGTTTTCATGGAAAATACCCAAAGGAACTATTTTGCAAAAGTTGTAAAATAGTTGATAAATAGGTGAAATAGTAAGAATTTAAAGTTGCTATAAGAGTAAAAATAGTTCAGTTAAGCCTAAGATACAAAGGAATTCGATAAAAATTGACTTTCGAGCATAGGGGTAAAACGGTCATTTTGTCAAAGTCTAAGGTCAAAATGGTTATTTTACCAAAGATGTGAATTTATGATTGTCTAATTATAATTAGTGACTAAATGGGTGTATATTTCTATTATAGATCAAGATTTACTGAATCTTAACCTAGACCGGGGGAAAGCCAAGTAAACCGACTAAACCGACTAGTCGCGTACGTTTTGTAATCTGAGGTAAGTTGTATGTAAATAATACAACTACACTGTTAATACATGTATTCATATTGTCATTGAATTGATTTTTTATGAGTTGCTAATTTATAAATTGAGAATGTTTAGTAATATTGAGATAGTAGAAAGATCTCGTTGAAACCTTCGGATACGAACTGGATATTCGTACCAAGACATTGGGTGAATTGTGCGCCAGTGTAAGACATGTCTGGGACATGCTTCGGCCACAATATGAGAGCCAGTGTAAGACCATGTCTGGGACATGGCATCGGCTCAGTGATGAGTACCAGTGTAAGACATGTCTGGGACATGCATCGGCCTCGACGGAGATTGCCAGTGTAAGACGTGTCTGAGACATGCATCGGCTAAGAGTTGTGCTAGTGTAATACATGTCTGGGACATGCATCAGCACGCCTATATGAGAGCCAGTGTAAGACCATGTCTGGGACATGGCATCGACAACTTATCCCTTGTTGAAGGTGCATAGAATATTCAGTAGTATTCCAAACAGTTCAACGGTGAAGGTTACAGTTCAATTTTAATAAAGAAAGGATGATCATATTGTGAGTGTTACAAGTACCTATATGACAAGCATGAGTAATGAGCTTAATTTAGAAAATGTGACTCGAGTAGACGGTAATGAGTAAGTTAAGTTATGTTTACCTTTGAGCTATAAGCATGATGACTATAGTGAGATTGTTTTTGTATATTTATTTATATGCAACTTACTAAGCTTTATGCTTACTTTCTTTCCTTTCCCTTTTCTTTAAGTATAGCAAGGCTAGCTTAAGGATCCCTTAAAGTCAGAGATATCGATCACACTATCAGCAGCAATACTCGGTATAGTTTGATTTATATTTTTGAAGGTGACATGTATAGGGCTAGACTAGGATGTTGTGTTAGGAGAATTGTTCATGTATTTTGGTTTAAGTCAAAAAGCCCTTCGCTTTGTATCAAGCCTAGAATAGTGGTTATTACTCATTTTGATGAATGCATATAATGTTCTTTCTATAGATGAATTGGTATCCATTGTGGTGTAATGAGTATATTGAAATGATCTTGTGCAGGTTGTGTAAATGGGTGACAAAATGGCTTGGTAGAATGGCCTTCCTTTGTCTACACGGGTAAGACACACGGGCGTGTGTCTAGGCCATGTGTGACACATGGCTCACTCCCATGGGTGTGTGTTATGGCCGTGTGTCCCCTGCACTTAAAATTTTAAAATCATTTTAGTACACGGGCAGTCCACACAGGCCTGTACCCTGGCCGTGTTTTAAAGTTAGTATGCATGGTAGTAGTACACGAGCAAGAGACACGGCCATTTGTCTCAACCGTGTGAAGGACACGGTTATTAGACACGGGTGTGTGCCTTGGCTGTGTGGTTTTGGCAGAATGTCTAGGTTTTTGGACATGGGCTCGGGACATGGACGTGTCCCTAGCACACGGTCGTGTGCTCTATACCCACACGGGCGGAGCCTTGATGAATGAAAATTTTCTAAGTCTTTCATAAGTTCTCAGTTGGGTCCCAAATCACCTCGGATGTATGTTTTGGGCTTCGTAAGCCCGTATAAGGGACAGATTTCCTATGAAAAGAAAAGTTTTTAAATTGTTTGAGATTTCACGGCCCGGTTTTATATAGTTGGTTGAGTTTAAGTCAGGTAACATCTCGAACCCTGTCCTAGCATCGGATACGAGTGAGGGGTGTTACAGAGAGAGTTTTGAATTTTTTTTTAAAAAGGGTGGCTAAAATGAAGATTTTGGGATTTTTTTTTGTATTTATACACACCCTATACGACGTCGTTTAGGGCAGTCTTCTGAAGCCCTAAAATGACGTCGTTTTGACCCTTAACCAGCGCCTTGACCCAACTCGCAAGCTAGATCCGTGCGTTTTCACTTTGATGGGTTATTTGCTGATCCAGTCCTTCCGCTTTTGCTGTGCACTTCAATGTGGCCCTTTTTTTTTAATTTTGCTGCGCATTGTTTACTTTCTTTCAATTTAATCCTTGAACCTTTTTAACAGGTAAACACCTGAAACGGTGTCGTTTTGGTCTACTTGATAAACACGGGCATAAAGGCGAGGGATATTCCCCTTTTTAGCCCCTGCCCTTTTAGCTCCTTATAGTTTACTCCTTGGTAGCCCTTTTTTTATTTTGGACCCCTATTTTTGTTTAAATTTCAATTGGATCCCTCTTTTAATTTTCAGCCCTTAATATAGTTTGTATATTTTATTTATTTATTTATCTATTCATTATTATTTATTCTTTTTATATATTATAACGTTTAGGTATTATTTTATTTTCATTCTCACTATTATTATTTATTTATCTATCCATTTATTGATTATTTTCTTTTATATATTAAAGCAAAATTGTTACATTCTTTTATTCATATATTTATTTTTGTCTTTTGCTTTCAAAAATTAGATTATTTATCATTGTTACTATTTATTTTATTTTTCTTTGATTGTTGATATTGGTATTGAAGTGATATATGTTATGTGATTATTGCCATTATATGTACTATAAATTGTTTGTTAGTACATTTGTATTGTTGTCATTCATTAGCGTAACATTTTATTCATATCTCATAGTAAATTTTACATTAATTTTTACCAAAACATGTAAAAAGAAAATTTTCAAAATAAGGCAATGGTTCGTTTTTTGTATATTCGAGAAACCGTACCCTAACTTACGAGGTTTCGATTTTCTTGTTGAATTTAAAAAGTCGAATATCTTTTTAAAATTAAAATATACAAGTTTTTTTTAATATATATATATATTAAAAGGCAAGTTTATTCTGAATGGTTCAAAATGTCGTGTCCTAACTTACGGGATGTGACATTTTGTTATCTCGAGACGAGAGGGTCTTTAACGCTCGTTTCAATTTATTCAAACTTTTTTTGTTAACATTAATAAAAAGAGGGATCGTGTTTTAAATTCTTTTCGAGTTTTTAATTTTCGACATTAAGACAGTAATTAATCAATTAGGTACCAATTTTGGGCGTTACGAGGGTGCTAATCCTTCCTTGTACGTAACCAACTCCTGAACTCATTTTCTGAATTTCGTAAACCAAAACTGTTGTTTTAGTAAATCAAAACCATTTATTAAAATGATCAAATCATAAGGTGATCCGATCACACCTCATAAAAAAGGGGATTGCTGGCGACTCCCATTTTTCATTTCTAAAATAAAAGTCAACTTTTCAAAAAAATGGTTTCGACAGATATGATACCACTAGAGAATTCATTGAAATTGATTTTTAGTTGCATTTTCAATTGTAACTAGATGAACAATGAAAAGAGGAAAATAGAGATGAACATAGAAATTATTTACGTAGTTCGAAAGCTTTTTCTACATCTATAGGGTCTTCAAAGAGAGTATTCTACTATCAATTTGCAGTACAATATGTTTTTTAATACCATTATAGTATTAAATAATAAAAACTTTTATCAGAATATTATACATCGACTAGTGCATGAATATTTTATAATTGAAATTTATTAATTTAATATTTGTGAACATTTTTATATACATATATTAAATATTTGTTTAAATATCAACAAATCTGAACAACATGTCGAAACAAATTAGCACACACTAGTTCTAATAGAAAAACCAAATATCCATCGATGTGGTATTGACTACGTTGATAAAGATACCACTCCTTTCCAATTTTCTTTGCCAAGCATTAGATGTTCTCAATTGATCTGAAACATGCATAGGGGTGACAATTTGAAGGACAGATTCAAATATCCAATTTATTTTTATTTTTTTGTAAAATTGGATATTGAGAATTTAACTATTATTTGGATTTGAATTTTAAAATTATTAACAATTGCAATTTTAGAGCGAATGGGACAAATACTATGTATAAACATTATCCAAATCCGTGTTGATTATTCGATTAATAAATATAGATTCAGACTCGGATATTTGAATCTAATGATTAGAAAATAGTAATAATTTTGATTTTATATATAAAATAAATATTCTAATTTTAATTTTTGCGGATTTGGATATTCGAAAAATATTGGAAATTTTGAAATAAGAATATTTATTTTATTTGGATATCAAATGATGATATTCGAATTTAAATAATAATACTAAATGATATTGAGAGAAATTTATAAAATATGATTAAAAATAAATAAATATCGGACATATTAGGAATCATATATGTGGATTAAGATTCCATGATATTGAGTCATTTTAGGAGCATAAGCGTTTTATTACTGAAAGCCGAATAGGCCCAGTGCCACCCCGTTGTAACGGCCAGCAAAGCCCCAAAACAAAATTATGAAATAGAAATCAAGTCAGAAAGATCGTATAAATTACTCCCCCTTTAACGGCAACTCGAAGAGTTTAGCTTCTGCGGCTAAATTCGCCATTAAAGCCCTTCTGCTCTCATCTCGACTCCTGCTCTCATGGCCAAGCCTTCCCAGCCTTTCGTCCAACTCAATTCCCTCCCCTCCATCAAGCAACAACCTCTTCCGTCGCCGCTGTCCCTACCACCGCCGGAACCCCTTCTTCAACCGTTAGCGGTTCTCAAAACCGAACCGGAACATCAACAACAACAGCCATCGCCACCACCGCAGCAACAACATGGGAAACCCCATTTCTTGAAATCCATGGACGACCTTGCCTCCCTCTCCTCCGCAATCCACGCTTTTCAATGCAGATTCGACGACTTAACCAAACACCTCGATTTCATCAACCAAGCCATCGACTCCAAATTGTATGAACCGCAACAACAAAAACGCCCAGAAATTGAAACCCAATCCCCTCCCAAAGCGGAGACTGATGGTGAAACGGAGAAAAAAGGACCCGACACTGCTTCTCCTCCGAAATCCTCGCGTTCTGAAATTCAAAGCCTCTGCGGGACGATGTGTAGTAAAGGACTCCGTAAATACATTGCCACCCATTTATCGAACGTTCCTAAGCTTCGAGAAGAAGTTCCTGAGGCTTTAAAGCTTGCCCCAGAACCCGCCAGATTGGTTCTTGATTGCATTGGGAGGTTCTTTCTACAAGGAATAAAGGCTTATGATAAGGAATCGCCCATGATTCCGGCAAGGCTAGCTTCGGTTTTGGCGTTGGAGTTTTTCCTTTTGATGATGGGAGGGTTTCACGCTGAAGGTAAGGTTAAGATTGGGGGAAACCTTAAGGCAGAAGCGGAGAATGGAGCCATTGCGTGGCGAAAGAGGTTGATTAATGAGGGTGGATTGGCTAAGGCCAGTGAAGTTGATGCTAGGGGCTTGTTGCTTTTCGTTGCTGGTTTTGGAATTCCAAAAGTGTTCCGGATTGAGGACTTGGGAAATTTGCTGCGCTTGTGTAATCTCAGGGCTATTTCGGATGCCTTAAAAGCCTCTCCCGTACTCCCTGATAAAATGCCTGGTATTTGCACGTTATTGCTTATACAGTTGTGATTTTGATGGATGGAGCGTCATTGTTCTTATATAGTAGTTAAAAAATGTATTTTGACGCCTGCTTTTTAGTTTTCTAAGTATGAAGGCCTAATCTGTTCAAGGAGTTTGAATTTTGCCATAGTTTTATGTAGATTATAATCCCATAGGTTCGTGGTGGAGTGGAGTGGAGTTTTTAGCAAATGAATTATGAACTACCATTTTAGCTATAAACTTTATATCCTTTGTTTTTGAGCCTTAGAATCTGTTTTCAGCCGTTGGCCTGCTCTGAGCTACCCCAAGATTTTGTTATATTCATGCCTGGAGATAAGTAAATTATTCTATCATTTAGATGATGTTTGGTCTTACTTTATATAGCTAGTAGATTTGGTTTCTAAATGAACTGCGATTCCTACGTAATGAATTGGTGATCTCTGTTAATGGGTAGAGAATGTTAAAGGTTTGGAGGAAGTTAGCTGCTAGTTAAATGGTGGATTTTTCGAATACAAGTGGGGTCTAGATAAAGAGGCTTTATTGGTGCGTGTAGATTAGGTTCTGTAAACTTCTTTTTGCTCATGATGTATCTGTTCTTATAGTGCAAGACTTCCTTCTTTGAATCTTCTTGATGTTATGAGAGTTTCATGATATTGAGGGGGCAGCAGGGCTATGTGCCCAATGGCCTTTTCTTGTAGAAAAAAATAGTTTGGAAGAATGTATTTAACCTTTCAAAGGAGAATTCTCATAGAAATTGGACATCCTTTTCTTTATCATATAAAGGCTATGATGAACTAAATATGGCTGCATCTGATTTGTAATTGCTATGATTATTATTAATAATTTTTTTCATTGGGAGTCGGGATGGATGGTATTGGGTCTTATGATACTTTTGTCTGCTTTAGATATCATAGAGGATATGGCGAAGAATGGAATGCATGTTGAAGCTGTTGATGTTGCTTCCATCCTTGGGCTTGAGGATAAATGCTCCCTTAAGAAAATTTTGACTATATTCTTGCAAGAGTCTGCAAAATCATTCAAGAGGGCAAAGCAGGAAGCGCAAAATTCTCCCTTTGCACTGGTATTGTCCTTTTAATCTGCTGTCACACTATCGTCATGGATACATTTCTTTAATATTGCTTTGATCTTATCATCACTTTGCAGAGAATGGCTAATGAAAGGCAATTAGATGCTCTGAAATCCGTAGTCCGATATTCGGAAGATTGCAGTAGTGATGTAGCAAAGTTTCTTGGTTCGTGGCAAATCGAAGAGAAGATAGTCAAGTTGGAAGAAGAAAATGCTGAACTGCATAAAAGGATAGAGGAAAGGAAAATGATACCAAAGAGAAAACTGGATGAAATGGGGTCCTCGAGTAGGGTTAAGAGTCAAGAAATGAAACGTTCACGGTTTGCCACCATAGGGTCACCCTTGCCTAATTCTTCTCATGTCAATGGGTTGCATGAGCAACGTGCTACTAGTCTCACTGAAGGCATGAGGTTGTACGAAAGTGCTATTTCTGTTCGTGTCGCCCCTAGTTATCCTGCTGCCTCAGCTATACCACATGGACTAACTGTTGGTTCTTTACCTAGAAATGGAGTTGCCCAGATGGTAGGAATAAATGGTGTTGGAAGCAGCAGTATGATGACGAGCATAGGTGCCATCTCAAGAAGTTCTTATTCCAGGGCTCATGGGGAGATTGAAGTCAATAAGGCTGAGCAAACGATTAGTAGTGCTCTGCCATATGGAGGACGGCGACAACACTCAGGTGGGCAATCCGCCACATCCATGAGATTCGCTAGTTTATACGGGTCATCAGCGTCTATAGAAGGCTTTGTTGGTTTGCCCGATACTACTGACAGGACATCAGCAGATCTATATCGGTTTGCTGATTCTTTAGGGGAAAATGAGTCTTACAACAGTAACTCTCACCGGACTAGCACATTGCCAAATGTTGCGCCTGTCCGTCAGTCATCCTATATGTATTAGTAAATAATAGTACCTAGTTGTGTCTTTCATTTTACTTAATAGATTATAGAGAGAAAGATTAAAATCCTCTATGTTCTTTTTGTTCCTTTCGAGCCAGGAGGATACTTAATCTGATTACTTGTTTATATTTATCGCAATGAAGGCAATTTGTTGAACCGGATAAGCCAATGTTATTGTTTTGTGTTCAACTTGGATTGTCAGAGGAGTTTGTTGTTTGGAGAGGTCGAACTGTCGTACTGGTTGGGGTCATGGATCACAATCTTCTGCAAAAAGGCATGTAAAGGCCAACGGCTGACATTTCTTTTCTTGAAACACCATTTGGTACTTTTTAATAATCAAAACGACTTTGCGTTGTTTTGATTCCAAGCAATTCTTTCGGAGGAAATCCCAGAAACATCACTTCCAATGTATTCCGTGCCTTTGCAGTTGTACGGATTTCTCCATGGAAACACCATTGAAGTTGAGGGTGACACTGGGAATTTGCAGTTCTCTTTCAAATTCAATATCCTGCATGACAAATACTCGCCCCATAATCAAACTCACTCCCACTTTCCGAGTTTGAATTCCATGGAGAATAACATGTCTTGCCGGAATTCAAGTTCCTCTTCCTATCAAACTCCCAAAAGAGGACAACAAATAGAAAATCAGACTCTAGAGAATGAGAACCATGGGGTTGAAATTGAAAATAACGTAGAGTCAGAGACAAGTAAGAGAGGGAGTATAATGACAAGGCTAAGGAGTGGGGCGATATCTCAGGTGAAGTACAGTTTCCCTCGGATTTGTGGGGAGAAACCTAGTCGGACAATGAAAGAGAAGAGGAAAAAGAAGGAAAGGGCAGACATTGTGCTCGACAAATTGCTTCAAAGGCGTACTTGTCCTGTTAAGCCATGCAATTCCTATGTATTCTTTGTAATGGCCGGTTGGGATTCGGTTCAATCTTCTTCTTTTGGTGACGCAAGCAAAAGACTAAGCCAGATATGGTGCAGACTTCCTCGTAAGCAGAAGAAGGTTCTGCTTTTGAAATCTCTCTCAACACGTATGCTAACAATCATAATGTTGTTTTGCAACTATCATTTAACTCTCCGCTCTCAATCGTATGTCTGCAGATATACGAGGACATAGCTCTAAACGATAGCGCAAGGTATAAGAGGCAGTGCATGCTTTTGAATTGCAATGACCAGGACGTGCTCAAGGCATAAATCCCACAAGACAAGGACACAGTACCAAACAGGGTATTTGAGATGAGTAGTTGTATTGATTTCTGACATTTTTATGTATGGGAAGACATTTAAATTCACTTTGATTTTAATATAAATATTTTAGATATTTAAATTTATTCCCAAAATTTAGGTTAAAATGTTTTTTTTTTTTTGAATTTATTATCGCTTCCTCTATATGACTATCTAAATTTATTATTTTCATATTTGGAATAAATCGATCTACCATGCTTTAAGCAAGATTACTTTCATTTATTCTAATAGATTATCTTACTGAGACTTTAAATCAAATCAAAATATTAATTGGTATATAACATTTAGTTATTCTCATTAGGTCCGTAAATGCATCTAATAGTTAACTTGCAATAAAGTGAATTATTTTTTGAACTTCTAGTTCTAATTACTTTCTAGGATGATCTAGAAAATAATAATTCATTCCAAGCAATTCATCCAATTATTATGTTTCTCCCCTTAATGTTGGAAAAGTTGTCAAAACAAAATAGTAATCGCCAACTCATATCATAATTAGATCCCCAATTTGTTCAAAATATCTAATAATAAAAAGAGATTCATGACTAATGTATTTTCACAACTTTCCTTGAATACCCATTTTGTGCATTATGGCGGAGAAACATGAACATATATCACACATTTAAAATTTATAAAATGGGAATTGTTTGGCTTTGACAAAAAACCAATCGTAATGGGGAGTATTTATCATATAACTTAATGACATGATGTGTACAAGTGCTGATATATGTAAAATCTCATATCCTTGGACAAAAAAGTTATTTTTTCTCAATAGTAATGATTTAGCTACTAACTAGAGTCATTTAATGTAATAGCCTGAATTTTCAGTGGTGTCGGAACAGTGATTCGAGATCACTAAATCCGACAAATGAGTAGAAAATATTAATAATTTAGTGAATATAAGTTAAGTGTGAAGTTAGGAAAATTTTTGAAATAGCGAATAGTGTACTAGAAAAAAAAATTTAAATTAGAATCGGAAACGAGATATCGAGAGTTTGAAAATTTTTAAAACGAGTCATAAATATTTATGGAGTGTTAATAAGTTAGCATTAAAGTTTCGTCAAGAAATTTTAAAGTTCCGATAGTTAATTGAGTAAAAAGGATTAAATTGTAACAAATGTAAAATTATGGGAAATGATTAAATAGCTTAAATGATAAAAGAAAGAGGGTTTAAAAGGAAATAGACCCCAAGTCTATTTGGGCTGGACGGCAAGGTGCATGAAATCAGCAGGAAAATTGAAGAATTAAGGGCAAAATTGGAATATTACAAAATTTACTTAATAAACTAGGACTAAAGTGGAATTATCTAGAGTTCTCATTATTTTTCTGCATTCTCATCAGCAAAAACACCATAGAAAGGTTTTCTTAAGCTGGTTTTTCATATTTTTACTGCAAGTAAGTTCAATTCTTGATTATTTCTTGAAATTTTTGTGTTTTCATGACTTTTACAACTAGGTCTACTTGTTTAATTCATTAGTTTTTGATTCTATGAAAGAAATTGAAAGCTGATATGAATATGTGCTGGAATTATATGATGATTTAGCGTGGAATTAGAGTTTTAAATTGTTTATATGCTGATTTTATTGAAAGAATTGAATAGAAAGTGAATGTTTGGGATCTAAAGGTGAAAAAGTTTGAAGTTAGGGTTTTATGTGGAAATTCTGAATTTAAATAATTGTGAAATAACTTATAATGTTAAGGTAAAGCATTAATTGGGAATAATTAGCTTCATTGAGGGATTAATTGAGCAAGGACTGAATTGTATGAACTGTGAAATTTGGGGCAAAAATCAAAATCAACATTTGCACTAAAACAGTTTTGGACAGTAGCAGTAGTCTAAGTTTGAAAAATCACCATAAATTGTATAAATCGAATTAGGAGATGAAAAAATTATGAAATTAAAGCTTATTGAGTCTAGTTTCTCATAGAAGAAACGGTGTAAGCAACGGAATTGTAGATCATGAGATATAATAGATTTTGTGAGACAATGTCAGAATGATTTCGGGATTCCCTGTTCTGACTTTTAAAAATCATAAAAAATTGGAGAAAAATAATTAGAGACTTAAATTTATATTTTTAAAATCCTTAATGAGTATATTTTCAATAGAAACAAACATGGACATCATCTGAATTCTGTACGAAGAGATAATTAATTTTTAGTGAAGAAGGGTCGGAATTGTCAGACAGCAGAACAGGGGTGATTTTAAAGAATAAACTGTACTTATTGGCTAAACCAAAAATTCTAAAAATCTTATGATAAGAAGATATATGAGTCTAGTTTCAGATAAAATTAGCGGATCCTAATTTGGAGTTCTGTAGCTAAAGATAAAAATAATTTAGTGACTATGACACCGATGGACAGCATTGGAATATACATAAGTAAACAATTAAATTATAGATAATATTACTTATAAGCGGGTTGAAGATGAAGTCAATACTGATAAATGAATGATTTTACAATGATAGATCGAGAACCCGAAGCAAGTCGAGGAAAAGAAAAAGTAGCTGATTAGTCCCTAAACTTTCACAAATTTTACAAATCGACCCAAGTAAGTTCATATGGTTGAAGTTTAATTATTATATGTTAATTTTATGAATTATATAATGTATGATGAAATATATTTATTGATGAATAGAAAATAAAATAACAACCCGAAAATCGAATAAATGATCAAATTGAGTGGAATGTCGGATTTGAGTGCTTCTGATCAGTGACAAGTGATAAGTGGTAGCCTCAGCTACACTTATCTGATCAGTGATAAGTGACAAATGTAAGTGGTAGCTTAGCTACTCTTATCTGATCAGTGACAAGTGATAAGTGATAAGTGGTAGCTTTAGCTACTCTTATCTGATCAGTGACAAGTGATAAATGTGATCAGTGTAAGACCGTGGCAGGATTATGATTTTAAAAAGCGATAAGTGATCATATGCAAGACCATAGTTATACTATGGCAAAGTGAAAGTGAAGTACTCAATTTTCCGTTACCATTCCCTAATTTGGTTAAAGAATGATATATGACAAATGGGCCCAAAAGAATTAATGGAAATGATAAGTGGTAGTGAGTTTATATAGGGAACTCACTAATGACTGTGATTGACGGGTGAACTTAATAATTGTGTATATAGTATAAGTGTATAAATATTTGGTAAGATTTATGTTTTATGCTTATGAACTTACTAAGCTTTTATAAGCTTATTTGAGTGTATTCAATGTCTCTTGTAGATTGACGTGGAAACATACGGAGGATCGGATCAATACAGAGGATCACACTATCCAGATTATCTCCGGTAGCTTTTGTAAATTTCCTTTTTGATTTATATGGCATGTATAAGGCTTGGTGATTATATAAATATTAAGACTTGTATAATGAATATACATTAAAGTAAAGAATGATGAGTATGTTAAATAGTATAATTATAATAGAAGTATAATTTTGTATTAAATTGATTGAAATGAATTGGTTGGTTGTATTGGTCTCGGTTTTAAAAATTGCAGGGAAGGTTAGATATTTATAAAGGGGTTATATTGAGCAAAAAAAAAAAAAACTTTGGGATTTTGCGAAAAATTCCCTATGGTTTCGATTTAATTCTAGTTTGGTCTCGAAGTATGTTTTGGGCTTTGAAGGCCCATCTAAAGGACACCATGACATGTTTTAGTAAATAAATAGTATTTAACTCGTATTAATGGAAAATTAATTCGGTAAACTCCGGTAATGCCTCTTACCCTATTCCGACGATGAATACGAGTAAGGGGTGTTACATTTAATCATTAATTCTATTAAAATAATTCCCTTACTCTAATAAACTACTAAAAAGATAAAATAAAATATTCTTAGATATATGGGTTTACATATTTCAACACCCTCCCTCAAGTTGGTGCATATATATCAATCATGCCCAACTTGCTTACAAGAAAATCAAAACTTGTCTTAGAGAGCTATTTGGTGAGTATGTTAGCAATATGTTGTTTTGAAGGAACAAAAGGCATGCACACTTGGCCTTATTCAATCTTCTCCTTGATAAAGTGTCTATCAATCTCATCATGTTTAGTTCCATCATGCTGGACTGGGTTGTGAGCAATACTAATGGCAGCTTTGCTATCACAGTACAACTTCATCGGTGAATTTATTGGTTTCCTCAGCTCTTCCATTATTCTCTTTAACCACATCATTTCACAAATTCCTTGAGTCATTGATCTATACTCAGCCTCTGCACTATTTCTTGCTACAACACTTTGTTTTTTGCTTCGCTAAGTCATAAGGTTTCCTCAAACAAATGTACAGTATCCTGATGTAGATCTTCTATCTGTTACTGAGTCTGCCCAATCTGCATCTGTATAAGATTCAATTCCTCTTTTGTTCGGATTTCGTAAAGAAAAAGCCATTTCCAGGTGAACTCTTCAAGTATCTCAAAATTCGAAACACTGCTTCTTCATGTTCTTTTATTGAGGAGTGCATAAATTGACTCACTAAGCTTACTGCAAAAGCTATATTTGGCCTTATATGTTATAAGTAAATTAATTTACAAACTAATCTTTGGTGCTGCTCTTATCAATTAACTGACCTTCTTTATTTTCGAATTTTACATTTGGATCAATTAGTGTGTCAGCTGGGCGGCAACCACTCATCCTAGCCTCTTTTAAAAGATCAATCATATATTTTTTCTAAGAGACCACAAGACCTTTCTTTGATCGAGCAACTTCCATTCCAAGAAAGTATTTCAAAGGACCCAAGTCTTTGATCTCAAACTCCAATGCTAGATGCTCCTTGAGATGCCTTATTTCATCATCATCATCTCCTGTAAGAATGATATCATCGACATAAAATATAATAACCGCTATTCTACCTCTTTGTGAGTGTTGATAGAACATTGTGTGATCAACTTGCCCTTGTAAGTAACCTTGTATTTTAACAACTTGAGTAAACCGTTCAAACCAACTCGAGGAGACTACTTTAGACCATACAAAGGTTTCTTAAGCTTACATACTCTAGTTTCAAATTTTTCATCAAAACTTGAAGGAGGATCCATGTAAACTTCTTCTTCAAGTTTCCTATTTAAGAAAGCATTCTTCATATCTATCTGTTGTAAAGACCAATCAAGATTAACAGAAATTGATAAAAGAACTCTAACAGAATTTAATTTGGTTACTGGAGCAAATGTTTCAAGATAATCTATCTTGTATGTTTAAGTGTACCATTTAGCCACTAGCCGGGCTTTGTATCTATCTAAAGATCCATCCGGTTTGAATTTGGTTGTGAACACCCTTACAACCCATTTTTTTCCTACAGGTAATTTCACTATTTCCCATGTACCTATTTTTTCAAGAGCGCGCATCTCCTCTAAAATAGCCTCCTTCCACTCAGGAACCTATAAAGCATCTTTCACATTTTTAGGTATTTTCACAGTATTAAGACATGAAACAAACGTTGGGTATGTTGAAGACAAGGCTTTATAGGATACAAAGTTAGACATGGGATATTTGACTACATTTTCCTATCAATTGGATCATAACATTTGTAACCTTTTTTTATTAGAAGCATAGCCAACAAAGACGCATTTTTTTGCTCTAGGATCTATTTTACCTTGGTTGTGAAGATGAACAAAAACACTACACCCAAAAACTTAGAGGAATAAATCTGTGGTCAATTTAGAGTTAGGAAAGTTATCTTTAAAGAGACGAAAAGGAGTTCTATAGTTTAGAGTTTTACTGGGCGTTCTATTAATGAGATATGTAGCTATTAACAAGGCTTCACCTCAAAGATAACGTGGTACCCGACTAGTGAACATCGAGGCTCTAGTTACTTCTAAAAGATGTCAGTTTTTTCTTTCTGCAATCTCATTTTATTGTGGTGTATTTGTACAAGAGCTTTGGTGGATTATTCCATGTTTGGTTAAGAAAATATGTAACACCCCTTACCCGTATTCAATGCGGGAATAGGGTATGAGGCATTACTGGACTTACTCACAAGTAAACATTTAAAACCGAGACAATAATTTCCACTCAAATTTAAAACTTTTCATTAACATACATATTGTCCCTATTATGAGCCTTCGAGGCTCGAAACATGTATTGGAAATAATTCGGAACTAAACCGAGAACTTTCAGAGCTTTTGGGAAACTTAGAAAAATTTCATCATGAAATAGGGCCATACGTCCCTATAGTTAGGGACACGCCCGTGTGGGTAGGCCATGTGGTCACACACGCCCATGTCCCTAGCCCGTGGAGCTTTCTGACTTGCATTCAATAAGAAACTTGAGTCGCACGGCTTGAGCACATGCCCATGTTGCTAGGCCGTGTGGTAATTAAAATTTCACATTTTAAGTGCAGGCTTCACACGGCCGTATCACATGGCCATGTTAGAGCCCATGTGTGTCACACGGCCAAGCCATATGCCCGTGTGCTAGGCTGTGTGTCAAAACCTGGAATTTTGTTTCTCATTTTTAAGATGTAGAGGACACACGGCCTTAATACACGCCACGGCCTAGACACACGCCCGTGTGTCTGCCTGTGTGGACGAAAATAGGCCTTTTAAGGCCACTTTTCTCACCCTCATACTATCCTCCTGTACAAAAACACATTTATATACTAATAAAGTCCAACCAATCAACCATTTCAAGCCAAAACATGTATATTTCATTATCTAACACAACCATTACATTCAATTTACTTTACTTAATCATTCATACTATTACATTATCATTTCAATCACTATACATGTCATATAAATCAAAAAGTTGTTTAACAAAATCTACCAGAATAAATCTAGATAGTGTGATCCTCGATGTAGATCCAATCCTCTGAATGTATATACGTCAATCTACAAGATCAATAAACATACACAAGTAAGCTTATAGAAGCTTAGTAAGCTCATAGGCATAGAAAATAAATCTTACCGAATATTTTATAACAATCATATAATATACGATTTCACTAATTCCTCCTGTCAATCACAAAATCAGTGATAAGTTCACTTGATTAAATTCAATTTCACTTATTAACCAATTTTAATCTCTCGAGCCCATTTATCATTTACCTTTTTTAATCAAATTAGGGAACGATTATGTAATTGAGTACTTCGTTTTCACAATGCCATAGTAAAACTATGGTCTTACACATAGTCACATATCACACCGAAGCCATAGCCCAGCCATGGTCTTACACGGATCACATATCACACTGATGCCATATCATAGATATGGTCTTATACAGAAGCACATATATCACTGATGTCATATCCCAGATATGGTCTTATACGGAAGCACATAATCACATCATACCGATGCCATAGCCCAGTTATGGTCTTATACAAAAATCACATATCACATATTGCCATGATTCAACCATGGTCTTTTCCGTCAATTCGTCTTAGCCACTGAATGAAAGTACTCAAATTCGTCGTTCCACTTAATTTGTACTTTTACTCAAATATTATTTCACCATTATCACGGTTTAATGACATTCATATGAAATAATATACTACAACATTCATGAAATTTTCATATCAAAACATTAAATTTAGCCATATCAACTTACCTGGCTAATTTGCAAAAGTCATAGAAATTTAGGGACTATTCTTGCAATTTCTTCTTTCTAGGATTTACCTCAATTTCTTGATCTATAATTATAAAATCATTCCCTCATTAGCATCTATTTCAATTTTACTCTACTTCACAATTTATACCCTTTTAATTTTTAAAATTACACTTTTACCCTAAATTTTTTAGTTTTTACAATTAAGTCCCTGCTCAATTTATTCATCAATTGAACTAATTCCTCTCAAATAACATTTTATCTAGACATAATAAACTACTTCACAGCCTTTGACATTCAAAATTTCAACACAAAACCCTAATTACAACAGCTTTCACAATTAGGTCCTAAAAATTAATTTCTATTTAATTATCTCCATAAAATCATCACATAATAAAATTAAAACTTCCATTCCATGCTAAATCATCATAAAATTCCAGCACTTATTCATGGCAACTTTCTCAATCATTCATAAAATCAAAAACTAATGAATTAGATAATAGGACCTAGTTGTAAAAGTCTCAAAATCAAAAAAATTACAAGAAATAATCAAAAATTGAGCTTACATGTAGTAAAATATGAGAAACCAACTTAAGAAAACCCTTCCATGGTGTTTTTGGCTAGAGAGGATGAAGAAAAATGAAGAGAATTCTAGATATTCTAATTTAATCCAATTGTTAACTATTCAATTTCAACTTAATGACCATTTTGCCCTTAGTTCACACTATTTCTCAGCCATTCACTTACCTAACCGTCCAGCCCATTTTATTTTGGGTCAAATTTCTCTTTAAGTCCCTCTTATTTATTATTTAAGCCATTTAATCACTTCCCTCAATTTTACACATTATTCAATTTAGTTCTTTTCATTCAATTGACTACCGAAATGTTAAAATTTCCTAACGAAACTTTAATACTAACTTATTAACACTCCATAAATATTTTTAAAAATATTTATGGCTCGGTTTATAATTGAGGTCTCGATACCTTGTTTTTATCTCAATTTACTTAATAATTTCCTTTTTAGAACACAAAATTCACTAATTCAAAAATATTTCTAAAGTCACACCTAACTTTCACTTGTTAATTTATTAATTACTAAACTCACATGTTGGATTTAGTGATTTTAAATCACTGTTCTGACACCACTGAAATTTAGGTCGTTACAAAACACCTAATTGGTCACTAAAATTCCCTACCATTGTCATTTCAAAATACTTCTATTTTCACACTAAATTGTGTTTTCACTATAGCATAAAAAGACTGAAACACATTTTTAACTTCAGACTTATCTTTTAATAAAAACACCCAACAAATACGAGTATGATCATCAATAAATGTGACAAACCAACATTTTCCTGAAAAAGTTGAGACTCTTGAAGGTCCCCAAACATCACTATGAATTAACGAAAAAGGTTTGGAAGCTTTATATTTTTCAGGTGAAAAGAATGACCGACAATGTTTAGCCAATTCACAAAATTCACAGTGATATGAAGAAAGACTTTTATTTTTAAACAGATCAGGTAACAAATATTTTAAATAGTAAAAATTAGGATGTCCAAGCCTATAATGCAAAACCATAACCTTATCAAAACCAGAAACATAATTTAAACATAAAATAGTTGCTGGTTGACTTAGATGGTCGTCGTCAAGAAAGTAAATTCCACTAGATGCTTTAGCATTTCCAATCATCCTCCCCGAGACCATATTCTGAAATTTACACATAGAGGAGTCAAATATAACATGACAATTCGAGGACTGGGATAACGTATTGGCCGATATGAGATTACAAACTAGATTTTGCAAATGTAAAACATCATGTAAAACCAAGGAAGATGAAATTTTAACAATGCCTTTCTCGGCTATTGCCGAGAACGACCCATCTGCTACTTTGATATTTTTGTTTCTTACACAAGGTGTGTAAGTTGAAAAAAGAAAATGATTACTAGTCATGTGATCACTAGCTCCAGAATCAACGATCCATCTGTTTGTTTTACAAGGCTTGATACTGAAAAAAATAGAAAAATCAGTACCTGGTTAGGGAAAGGAGGAAGAAGGATTATTGGATGAGTTAGGAGCAGAAGAATTCATCCGAAACTGTGGTGATTGAAAAAGCTTGTATAGATGCTCTAATTGTTCTTTAGTGAATGGAGACCCTTCCAGAGAACTTTGGCCTTCATAATTTTCATTAGTTGTTTGGAAAGCTCTGCTATCCTCTAATTGTGAACCATGACCATTTCCACTCTTTTTTCTTCCATTCGCCGGTTTTCCATAGAGCTTTCAACACGTTTCTCAAATGTGCCAATATTTTTTACAGTTATTGCACCAAGGTTTTTTCCTTTTTTCACTATCATCATTATTTTTAATAGTTAGAAGAGTAGAATTACCATCATTAGCTTCAAACCCTGGCTTTAACATTACTTTTCTCCTTATCTCCTCTCTTCTAACCTCAGATCTTACGGAGTTTTGGAAGAGATTTTTTTCCTAAGATTTGAGATCTCACTTCATCAAATTCTTTATTTAAACCAGCCAGAAACAAATAAGCTCGTTCATTCTCTTCTTTTTTTCATAGCTTTTACACCATTTCCGGGACACACCCATTCATCATTATAACACTGATCCAGTTCTTGCCAAAGAGACATCATCTCGTTATAATAAAAAGTAACTTCCTTTTCCCCTTATCTAGCTTTCTAGAGTTTTATTTTTAACTCAAAGATCTGTGAAGCATTTTCTAAATCTGAATAGGTGTCTTTCACAGCGTCCCAAACATCTTTAACAGTTGGGAGAAAAAGAAAAAGTTTACCTATGGATGCTTCTATAGAATTAATAAGCCACTTAATTATCATAGAATTTTCTAATTAACCTCCACTTGCTCATCTTTGGATCGCCCACCTGTGGTTGCTTGACCTCTCCAGTTAAACGACCTAGCTTGTCGCGCCCATCAATTGCTAATTTTATGGACTGCGACCATTCCAGATAATTCTTGTCATTCAGCTTGTGAGATGTTAGCTGAAAAGAAAGGTGAGACGCCTCTGTCCCTTGAGTCATTGTACTCCGGTATTGTTTCAATGGTAGAACGTTCTTCGTCTGTTTGATTGTTGGATCTCTTATCTCCAGTGAAGGCTGTTTTAACCATGATGTTGCTAGAGATTTAACCTCGTTCAAATGTTACTAGAGATTTAACCTAGTTCAAATGCCATGAAAATTTTTAAGAGAGCATTTAATAAAACTATTTTGTATTTATTAACTAAAGAACTGAACTTAAATAGAGAAAAGAGTCTAACCTAATTGGGAAAATAATTCCCCTATTCTAATAAACTACTAAAAGATAAAGAGAAAATAATTCTCTTATTCTAATAAACTACTAAATAATAAAATCAAATATTCCTAGAATATCTCTGAGATTTATCTACCTAAATAAGATTTATCTATCTAAATAAATTTAAAATATATCCCCAAAATATATGGGTTTACATATTTCAACAATAAACTCACCATCAGTAAGAATTGTCTCAATTGCATAATTTGAAACTTTCAAATTTTAAACTAATTATTAAACAAGTAATCTCCCAATAACAAGTTGTGAGTTGATAACTTGCATATGATTATTTTGTAGATGAAGCATCTATCAAAATTAAATCAAAACATCTACTTGTTGGGTAAATGAATTCATATTTCTTTCAAAAATTTAAAAGATCCAATCTCAATTTTTGATGATGAGGTTGTTGATAAATCTTATTCTTTGAGAAGAAACAGCACTTGAAAAATCTTTAGAATGGATAATTTTTAGGTTCTTTAATAAATATTCATTTAAACTTTAATCTGTTGTGTCATTATTGATTGATATGGTCTGATTGGTAATGTCAAGTAACTTAAGTTGACTAGTAAACTTCTAGTTTATCATCGCATGTGATTCAACCATCTTATCATATGCATAATACGAACTAGAGGAAAAGCGATAGTTTTCTAATACAAACTTTTAGCCAATATAATAGTGTAATAAATAGAAATGAATCTTTCCCTTATTCATAGTCTCAATACGATATCCATTATAGTATACATTTTTAAAGCAAAATAATTTCTATAAGATTGATTAGAACATAATACATTAATTATCATTTTTTTTCTTCGGTTGACAATGTATTAGCTCATATGGTTCCTTGAATTAATTTTGTAATACTAAAGATTAATATGTTTCATTACCACATTGAGTATAAGGCAACAATATATTAGCTCTTCTAGAGTTTTAATTAATTTTTTACTACAAAAAATTAATTTGAAAAAAATATTTTTTTATCTCTAAGAATAGTATGTGCTATTATATCTATTTCTAGTTGTGAGATGAATTGTGTAATTTGTTTTTGGAAAACCAAATATCCCATAGTAATAAGTGTTAACTAAAGTCTTCATTGCCTCTCCCCACAGGTCTATTCAACCCCAAAGCATCCCAATTTTGATTTCTCCTGGGACAGGCATGGATAATATGCCCATTTGTTTCAAGATCGGCCTTGCATCTCAGGCAAATAGTTTTATTCTCGAGCCTTTTAATCTGCAAATTATGATAGCTAGGAACATAGTTTTTAAAAAATCTCCAATTTATAATCTTTACTTTTGGGGGAACTTCAGTACCCCACAAAGCTTTGTAGAAATGCTTGTGGATAGGTCTATTAGGATTGTTACTTTCGAAGCGAAGTCTTTGTAATTCTTTGTAACCACTTTGAACTGAGTACTCCACTGTTGGCTTACCTGGCCATGTCATCATGTCTTCAATCTCAATTCGAGGAATTGGGATGTTGACGATACACAAGGCATCAACATCACACAAAAATCTCCCAAATTAGAGGTACATTTCATTGCTTTCTATCTTGCACAAAGAGATCTTTTACCAGTATAATGGCTTGGTTAAGACGAGGAGTACTAACCATATTATGACCTTCTCCAGGTAGCCAATTATCTTTCCAAATTCAAATTCGGCTGTCATTACAAATATGTCATTTTGTCCTGCTTTCCAACACCCTCTCATGCATCAAATACTATGCCAAGGTAATGAAGACTAATAACCCAATCTAGCTTCCATAAAAGTGGTGTTAGGATAATACTTGGCCTTTAAAACACGCGAAAGTAATAAATCCGGATTAGCAAATAATCGCCATCCCTGACAAACTAATAAAACAATATTAAGTCAAGCCAAGCTTCTAAATTCCAAGCTCCCACTTTCCTTAAGGTCGCAAAGGGTATTCCAAGAACACCAATGAATGCCCTTTTTATCATGTCCTTTTTGCCACCAATATTTTGCAATAATAGCCTCCATCTTTTAAACTTATTCTTAACTATTGCATTCATTGAACTATTACATTTCCTTAAGAGAATAAAGTAAAATAAATAAAATGAGCTTTTATATGTGTTGATAAATTCTTTATTTAAAAAATATCACAAAAATACATGCTTGAACCCAAACATAAAGTATATATAAACAATAACAACAACAACAATAATAATAATAGTTTTCCTAGCTCAAACAAAGTTTAAAAACCCAAATTTTATATCAACTAGTATGGTTTGTACCATGCTTTGAGTTAATTATAGAGTAAATATTTTAAGATTAAAATATACTCCAAGTCTTTGGACACTTTGTGGATTCTTTGTCAGTTTGAGATTTAGTTTTCGTATTTTTACTTTTAAGAATTTAGTCTTTCTATTTTTTAAATTTAAAAATTCAGATTAATTATTAACACCACTGAATTCTTTTGTTAAATTCATTGGTTTAATATTTTGAAATTAAAAAAAAAACCCATTCAGTGGTCATGTAACAAAAATGGTATTATAATGAACTTGAATTTAGAAAATAATTTTAAATAATTTAGGTGTAGCACAAAGACCAAAATTGAAATTTGACCGCTGTCATATATTCTTAAAATTGAGTATAGCATTGTGACCAAAATTAAAATTTTACCATTTTAATGAAAAAAGGTGACACGTGTGTTCTATATAAATATATTAACATAGGGACTAAAATAGTTGGGTGACAAAGCACCAAGAAATTTTTTTTCAGTAACTAAAATAAAAGTGTTCTAAGAATTGAGTGACCAACCAGTAAATTTACCCATAAAAGATTGGTAAGGACAAAAAGTAGGAATATATAATTTTGAGGCACCATCTCAACTCACAGTGTCTTCAGCTCAACTCTGTTCTTTCTTCACTTCATTTATTTCACTCTCTCTCAATCCAAACACTAAACCTCTCTTTCTTCTCCTTCTACTTTTCCTTCCACACAATCTTCACAAGTAAAACAAAATTAAGAGGTGAAGTAAAATAAACATGGCGGACATACAGCAAGCAGACGGAGTGGAAGGGCCATTGCCGGTAGCTTCATCTGAGACGGTTGGATCGAAACGCCAGAGACGTCCAAGCGTTCGGTTAGGCGACATCGGCGGTGAGCAACCTTACGATTCTCATGTAAGAAGACCCTCCTCTTCTTCCAAGCAATGGAAACACCACTCCAACAACCTTTCGTTGAATCCCTCACTCACCTCTCCCAATTTTAAATCTTCCAAAATTCGCGCCCTTACCAATCTCATTACTGATTTCAACGCCACCAACGACACCCTCGATGACCATACTGAAGCTCAAAACAATTTAGGTGGCGTTTCAATTGGTAGCTGGGGAGTCAAAGATTCCACGAAACGAGGCCCCGCCACGAAACGGCCTCGGTCCAATTGGGTTCCCAAAATCGATGATTCCAATGGCAACAATAACAACAGTCATGTGGAAACAGAGGACAAATACAGTGGCAGCAAAGATAACGAAAATTTCGGCATGGAGAACTCAGAAAGTCCCATGAAAGAGCAGAGTCCAATTCATTCATTGGATAATTTGGGTATCGACGGCAACGAAAGGGAAGTTCTTTACCCTGGAAATAACCAAAGACGTCCGATTCGGACCCGGGTTTTCGATGGGGTCGATTTATCTGCTCCGTCTTGTGAGGAAGATGGGGTTAGTATATGGTTGAATAGTTTGGGTTTAGGAAGGTATGCCCCGGTTTTTGAGATCCATGAAGTGGATGATGAAGTTTTGCCATTGTTGACATTGGAAGATTTGAAGGATATGGGAATAAATGCAGTTGGTTCAAGAAGGAAACTGTTCTGCGCAATCCAGAAACTCAGTAAAGGCTTTTCATGACATTTATCACCCATTGCAATGTAAGAGTTTTGAGCCTCATTAACCTTTCATGTTTAACTTTTTTTTTTTTTTTTTAATGTAGTGGAAGTAGGAGAATATATAGGCCTTTTTTGTTGTTGTTGTACTATATGAATCTTATATCTGGTGCAATTTTTGCAGTGCATTGTTCTTATATGGTGCTTTTGTTAAGGTAATACTAACTATTTGTTGAGAACTTTAATGGAAGACATGATACAATATCAACTTTTCTTTTGGTTACATGAAAGCGCTTGACAAAATTAGGCAATTTCAATCATATTCTTATGGTTTTCTCATTTTTTTTCTTGTTGTATAGTGAAGTACTTGATTATGGCGTGTTTGTTTGGAAAGTTGATCTCAAGGAATAAAGCATTATGTCCAAGGTGTTTATTTACTCTGGCTGTCTTTCCTATGAAACTGTTTTTTTGAATCAACAATAGACTGGCTATTGATATTTGAGCTCCCTTGGTAGAAATTTTTGCTACTTGAGCATCTTTTTTTTAACATATGTATTTCCATATCATCTCGACTTACCTCTCACCATGTTCTTAGGATCAACAATGATGGTGTGAGTTGCCTTGTTTTATCATAGTGTTATGTAAATCTTTAGTTGGCATACATTTACAACTTTATACGGCCTAAATTCTACATGGATATCTGAATCTAATTTAACCTTCATAATTTCCTTTTTTTTTCTCTCTGCCTGGCACCACTTGGTAATTAGCATACTTCTGAAACAGTGATAGTATGAACAAGACTGGAGTCATTTCAGGCTTCAGCATTTCATATACGAATTGAAATATTGTTTGCAATTCTTAGAGTCCGATACATTACTTAAGGTAGGATATGATTTTGTCAACCACGAAGAAAGAAACAAACGAAATACGAGTTGGTGCTAGAAGGATTAGATTTCTAACTGTGTTTTTTGTTTATTCTTGAATTGTGGATAGGTATTACTGAAAAGAATCCTTGGGTTGAGAAGAAACGTAGAAACTCTTTAAGGAAAACCCAATTTTGTTTTCTGAAACTTCTTTCCTGTTAGATTCTTGTTTGATTTGTGTGAATGGACTTATCCATTTCCTGTCAAGTGTAAACCAGTCAGGTTTATTTGACCTTCATTCAAAGGCAAAGCCAGTTTTGGTGCCTCTGTTTTAGGTGCTTACGCATGATGCATGAATGGTTTTTCAATTATATTGCTTTTATGATGTTTCATCTATGTTACTCATATTTGGGCCTGCGTGTGTGTCTGATACAAATATATACTATTTTTTCATGTATACGAAGGATCTTTAGTCATATATGCACTGGACATGACATGAGTACTTAAACAAAAAATGAAAAATGGGTGTAACATAGTATTTCATATCTTCTTAATATCCAATTGCTCATCTAGAACTGGGAATGAGATATAGATATGAATAAGATGGAATATGTTTAAAGCATTAACATCCAATTGTTCATAAATCTCTAACCTGTTAATGAGCCAACATTGGTACAAATTTTTTTCAGGTCTTTTATCCCAGCCCAACAATTAATATGATTATATATACATTATAATCAAATTTAAATAAAAATTAATTTTATTTAGGCTAAGTAAGATGAACCTGAATTACTTACAAAATCTTTTAATCAAATTGGATCCAATATGAGATCAATTGTGAAAAATCCCCATCCAAATCCGGTGAATGAAATGAGCTGAAAGGGTAATTCAAACTTATGAACGTTGGAACAATGATGTTTTCATAAAATTGGAATTCATGTTGGCCCATTAGGGAAATTTACTTTGTTTAAAATTACATTTTAATCACTTAATTTTAAAAAATTACATAATAGTTACTGATATTATTAACTATTACATTTTGGTCACTTAATCATTAATTTTCTTTACCCCTTAATGAAACGATGACATGACACGAAAATTCAAAGAGTTAATAATGAATTTGAAGAAGCTTTTGAACTAACTTATATATCTTTTGTTGTTGATTATATTATTGAATTTTCTATTTATTTTTCTTTTTTATTGTTTATAAGTTTTATCACATTTTAGAAACAAAAAAAAATTGATTTTACTAAAATATTTGGTTAAATAAAAAGTTTATCATAAATAAATAATAATTTGATTCAATTAAAATACTTTTATTAAATGAATTTATATAATAATAAATAAATTAAATTTTATATTGAATTAATTTATATTTAAATTATTATGTTCCCATTAAAAAAAAGAAGAAAAAGGAAAAAAATGTTACTCTAGTTTTAAATAACAAAATTGAATTCTTTATACAATATATAACTTCATATTTCATAAATAAAATTTTATAAAAAGATCAATTTATATAATTTAGCCTAATATATTATAATTATATTAATTATATATTACCTACAAACTTTTACGATGACTATTAAAAAATAAAAATAAAAATAAAAATTAAATAGTAAAGAGTAAAGAGTTTAATTACAATATATCAATTTGTACAAATTCTTTAATAATGAACGGGAATTTTTTTATTAATACTATATTTGAATTATCAAAATAATTTTTGTTATATTATATATATTTATTATTTTGAGTAATATTACTTGGTATGAAGTAAAACTAGTTTTATTGGTTTAATTATTATTTGAAAATTTATTATTATTATATAAAGTTGCAAATAGTAGGCCATAGTTTCTATAGAAATCAGTATTCATGGCCCTATTCATAAAAAGCTCCGAATTTGATTCCATCATCTCAATTGCACTATTCATGGCTGAAAGTCAAAGCTTTAATTTGGATGCATGTTTTGAGAAGAGTAAAATGATGATGATGAATAAATGGAATAGTTTGATTATTGATTCATTATGTACAAATCAATGGCCACTTTTAAGGGCTAAACGAAACAGACTATATTCACAGATATGTACAGAAATCTTAACACAGCCAATACTTGTGAAGCTTGGCCATGTTTTAGCTGCTGATGTCAAAGTACTTTGGATTCGACGGAAAATCGTACTCCACATGTAGCTGCAATGTCAATGTATGGGATTAGAGACAAAGAAATATAAAAAACCGTTAGGGTTCCTCAACTCTCTTCACTGCATGCACAAGATATGGATGTTTTTGCAAATACGAAAAAGAAGACACAATTTACCTGACCCTCATCAGCATCTGACTGGCGCTGCGGGAAAACCACTCTCATATCATTGTACAAGTAGAAGCGCCGCTCCCCTTCCATGTTCATGTTTCCTGCAGGTGCAGACAGAGGATCGGATTTGCACCTTCGGACAGCCTTTGAACATTTCTTGGTGGAAGAGCATAAAAAACGGAGGTGAAGTGCATAGCGAAGAACACCAGAACCAACACTACTCTCATTGACCCTTGATGAGCTATGTACAAATTTGCTTAAATTTACATTGCTATTGTCTGATGAACTGCTTTCTTTGCTACGGATGTTAAAAACTCCGGAACCACTGTCTAAGTCACTTTCTATATCTTTCATATCCCGTTCAGGATATCTAGGAGTATGTAATATTCCGGTATTAGGATCCGCTTTTGTCTCGGAGCATTTGCGGTTTTCTTTTCCTGGCATGTTAGTTGCAGCAGCAGGTGCCAAAGTAATCCTTTGGCGCATAAATGTCTGTTGTTGAAACACGGATATAAAGTGCCAGAAACAGAGAAGAGTGATTATACAGTATCAGTTCATAATAGTAAAGTTTTTAAGTAATTCAAAGGTTATTTATCTCTACAACGTACCTTCGTACCAGCAGGCATGTCGGTCAGATCGTAGTTGCAAAGGAAAGTGTGAATAGGTGTCTTTTCTGGATTGCTCAACACCTGTGAACACCAAGGTGCAAGTTACTCATGACTGCCAAGCTATACTACCAGCTGGTAAAATAAGCCTATATAATAACCTTTAATCAACACCTAGGAAGCCTGTAAAATGTTATAGATCAAATAATTGATGCATCATCAAAAGGCCATTAACCGACAGTATTTGAAAATAAGATGATAGATTGATTGGGAAGGTTCTCAATGCTAAGTAACATTACCAATTGTATCCGCCCCTTCATAGGTACACGAAGGCGACTCTTTTCAGCTTGTGAATTGTCAATGCTCAGGCTCCGTTTCATTTGTGGGCCTCTAGACTTGTTTGTGGAGGTATGCCTAGCAAGATCAATTGATGAATAATAGAGCAAGTAGTTATCTCCTTCAACACTAGTTACTGAAAATGGAAGTTTCTGTGATTGCGGAGAGAAATTCCCACCCGCGATACTGAGAATAGCGAGGAAACCATCAATTCTCTGCATACAAGTAACCAAAAAAATGACTTAAAAATACATCGTGAGTTTAGGCAGAGTCTTTGGATGAAACACGCACAGCACCTTGCACTACAACAATTTTGCTAACCTGACTAACTTTTCCGGATAACAGCCGACCAGACAGCAGTGACTCCTCAAATGAACCAACTAAGGACCTTCTAGCAGATGGTCCACTACTAAGACTTCTAACCAATTTGCCGCTTTTAGGAGCATGATTCAAGTTCTGGCCCCATTTCAAAGCAGTTTCCGAGGTAAGATCAGGAGAACATGGATCAGACTTATTCTGCAAATCATCAAAATGATGAAATGATTTACTATACAACCTGAAATCTTCATCTGTCTGAACAGATACTGTCCCATTAAGAGATTGCTCCAGCTCCTTGAATGTCATATAATCATCATCTAACTGTTCCGCCATATCCTTGCATCCTTCAGCATATTTTGTTCTTTCAATAGATTTCGGACCAAGAGGAGACAAAGATAAGGGAGGTGAGCCTGCCTTCTTAATAGGAATTGTGATAGCTGGTGTCTGGTTCCTTCTTTTATTTGTTTCTCCAAAATAACTTAGCCCTCTGGAAGAAGGTACAAGATGACTGCCATATTGCAGCTCCTTATTCTTAATTAGAGGAACATCAGAGAGGACCACTGAGTTTGCTTGAGAATTTTCAACAAGTAAATTCTTCCATTCCCGAAAACAAGATGTAGAACAGATTGCAAGGTCTAAAGAACTAGAGTTGCTAACATGAGCCTTTTTATGCTCTTGTGACACATAAATACTGCAGCTTTTAGTTCCGCTGTCGAAACCACTTTGGCTGATACCACCACCAATATCCAGAGCATCATGGTTAAATTGATCAGGGCCGAGCATTCCACTCAAAGGAGACAATAAGCGCTTCCTTGCAACTGAGCCATTAGACTCAGCTACATTACTGTTTATGCTAACAACAGTGGAAGTTTGGACTCCATTGAACACATCGACTGGAGAATGCAATGCCCTTGCCTCAAAACCGAGAATTCTAGGAACAGGTGCCTGAATATTCTTCCCATTTTTATGAGTAAGCCAGCCATTTTGTTCCACAGTACCGATTTTCAGCTTATAAATGTTGGATCTACCATCTTTATTCACATTCAATGTTTCGCGTTCCTTTTGAAGCTCCCCAGTGGTTTTTATTTGCAGATCTCCAAAAGCTGAACGAGGCAAATCCACCTGAATTTGATTTCCTCCAGGCATCCTTATTAAATCACAGTTGCTCGTACCAACAATCCTGTGTGGGGTCTGCACAAATGTGCACAGCGATGCAGCCACTTCCTCTGCAACACCACTAGAGGAGACTTGAGGCAACCCCATTTTTGACTATCCGTCTCCAAAATTCAAAGACCTTCGCAGTTACTTTGTTATCGACTCTAGAGCACTTTATTCTTTATGGAGATACATGAATGCTTGACTTACTAAAGCAACAATGGAATTCAAGTTGCCCTATGTTATCATACAACTAATAAAATTCATAGATGAAAATAAAAAAAGGATAAAAAAACAAGGTCAACTACAGCATTTTTGTGTATATGGCACAAGTATCATTAACTATCAACTAAACCCACCCCTATTCCAGCAGCTATTTCACCAAATTGTGCACCTGAATTCAGAATCGGAGCAGAAAGGTTGAACACAATATCTAACTCCATCCTAGCAGCCTGGCAAGGAAAGATAAATAGATTGCCCATGCTTTGCCAGACTCTAATATATCATCCTGCACACAGTGCCAAGAATCAGCCAATGATGGAAGAAAAAGTGAAAGAATAGAGACATTATGTATATTTATATAATTGGAAAACACCAGAATTTCTACTTATTATGGCCACCAATCCTGTTCCCAAGCATTTCCACAGACAAGAAGCTAAGAACGAAAAGGAAACTCTCAGAATAAATACTTTGCATATAGGAATATTTCCAAATAATATATACTATTGCCAATCTACCAACAGAACAAACAATCCAACAACAATCAATCACATCAAGCCAATGGTAATTGGAAAAAAGAACTAAACCCCAAATACAAACAATCATAAATCTTTATTTTAAACCACAACAAAACCCCAATCATAATATTGGTTTGGGTTTTTGTTGATTTCTACATTCAGATGAAGAGATTTTGAGAAAACTTTCAGCTCTTTTCTCTTCATCTTCTAAACCAATCAAATAAAATATATTAAGAAAACTACACAACTTCAAAAAAAAAATCCAGCTTTGAAGGATACAGGATTCAAAAAACAATAAAAGCCAATAAATTTGACCATTCCTATATAAAAAAAAATGAAAAACACAAAGCAGAAATAACATACCAGTAAAATCCCTGATGATCAAACACAGCTCAAAAACTCAAACCCAAACCCAACAATCTAAAACACAAAGAAAGAGCAAAAGAATAAAAAAAACCCATATCTTATTCCATGGAACTTTTCTTCTTCTTCCTTCTTCTTTTTCTACTGTCTTCAGCTCTCTTTGCGGTTCTTTGCATTTCCATATAAACACTCTCTATCTCTATCTTTTTACCTATGTTACCGATATGTTTCTAATATATTATCTATATATATATTTTTTAACCTTTTCTCTTTTCCCTATGTACAGTGTTGCTGAATTATTGTCAGCCTCCCAAAATCAAATGAAAGAAAAAGAAAAGAAATGTGTGTCAAGAGTTAGCTGAAAAATTCTTGGCTGGCTGTAAATTTTCTTTTTTATTTCATCAAAAACCAAACTCACATGCTCCTCTCCTTTTTTAAGTTTTAATTTTAAGAGCCGTCTTTAGTTCAAGTTGCAAGGTAGCGGCTGTCCTTTGTCTTGCCCTTACATTACATGTCGTTGTGTACGTTGTTTTCTTGGGGTTAGTTTAATGTATTGAATGGCCCCAGTTAGCCATTGCCACCCTTTCTAGGCCTATCTACTTTCATCTCCCTAACCACTACGTGTTGGTTTATTCGCCTTCTTGTGTCTATCACCTTTCCACCTCTCTTAGGAATAGATATATATTTCATTCCTTTGTATCTTATATATAAAAAAAATTATTAATTTTTAGGCTTCATTTAGGATTGGTAAAAGTTGCATAAATTTACAGTAAAATATTAAAAAATATATGATAATTTTTTAAAGTTATTTGTGCTTGTGTAATATAAAAAACATATATTCTCAATATACCAAATTTTAACCATATAAAAAATAACATAATTCTATATTGAAGGAAAGAAACTTCACATATTATATGACATCATAAATACTTTTAAGGAAAAAATAGTTAAAAAGTTGGTTTTTTAAATTTAGGCTTTTTTTTTTATTGTTGTGGAAAATAGGTTGATTTTGCACAGTTAATATAGGGTGTAAATAAAATACTAGTATTTGTAAGTTATTTGAGCTCAACTAAAAAAAATTCAAACTAGGTTCAACTAATATTGAGCCAAGCCCGAGCTCGAGTAGCTCGAACTATCAATTGAGCCAAATTCGAGTTCAAAAATATTTGACTCGAACGGCTCATGAGTCTTATTGAGCTTTTTATTTTTTCATATTATTAACTTTGAACTTAATTATTGAACCGAGCTTGAGCTCGAGTTCAAGCTTGAGTACAAAAATTAGTAAACGAGTTTAATCAAACTTGAATAACTTAATTATATCTCAAATCAAACTTGAATTTAAAAATAAATATTTGATCGAATTCTAAATTTCGAGTTGAGCTCAGCTCAGCTTAATTACACCCTTACAGTCAACTGCCATTCAAGCAAAAAGGGTGTTCTACTACTATAGAGATAAAGAAACATTTGTTGGAGTGATGAATAGATAATACTTTTTGCTTGCGTGGCAGCATCCCTACAAAATCATCGACCATCCACAAAATTGTTGGATCCCAACAGTTACAAAATCAGGACTGTTGGTGTTTTAATAGTTGGGACCAACTGTAACCGTCCGAAAATTTCGATTTTGAATTTTGCACCTAATCAAGATAAGTTCAGTTAAAATTTTCGAATAAATTATTTCTAAAATTTTGGATGGAAGGATTAAATTTTATATTTTCAGTAAATTTTTTGGAATATGGGTTTAGTTGAATTTTTAACTTAAATTTTTATTTTGCTATGAGGTTTAAATTGAATTTGAATTTTGTTTTAAGGACTAAAATAAAAATTTATCTTTTTTACGATTATTGGTTTGCGCATGTGTTTGCGTGTTATTATTATTATTCAATGCTATATTGTGATATTAGAATTTTTATTAGACTTCTATGAAGAGTTTTGCGTTATTATTAATTAAGATTTTTGGACATTATTAATTTAAATGTAAGTTTAGATGAGCGGTACGGTACATTTAGTTTATTTTTTATCTTAAGCTATAATATTATTTTCGTATTTAATTTTATTATCACAACTATTTTTATATTAATCGCGGATAAACGTATCGTTCATCTAATTTTACCTTAAAACTTTTACTTACGACAAAAATTTTAGTAAAGTTAAAATTTTGATGGGATAAGGGAATTAGAATTTTGAAAGTTGACTCAACTTTTCAACCAGTCAAAACCCACCGATTCCTTTTACCAAAAATAAGAGAGCTCTTCCCACCCTCTTATCACGTCCTTGTTTTGTACCAAGTTATCACCGCCTCTTGCTTTGCTCCCAACAACCTAACCATACCACCATGCCACTGCCAACTATCATCCACTCCAATTGGTCGTTCCCTTCTCGCCGCTGCCCTGCTCTTCCTTAACCTGTCAAGCCACGACCATGTACCACAAAGGTCGTGTACTACTTGCTTTAGTTTGTTACTCCAAACAAAGCGGCCCTTCCAAAGTTGTTGACACGTTTTGAATTGAGGTGACTAGTTGCTTTAAACTATTGGCATTTGAGTTAGTTTTTCATGGTAGTTAATTTGGCTTGAACGGTGATTAAACTAATTTGGATATATCTACGTTGATTTGCTACATTTTAATATTAATGGGTAATTTTAATTGTGTGAGATTAAATCAATTTTATGTGGAATTGACTTTTATAATTTAGTAACTAGGTTTATTAGTATTAGATTAAATTAGAAATTGATTTAGTTTAGAATAAATGAAGTTCGCTAGATTAAAATCAGATTAATTAATTGCATGGGATTCATCACTTAGTTTAGTTTTAATAAGATATCTATTCTTTTATAATCCGCATGTTGTAGAGCTCTTACTGTTTATTGTGCAAATTACCTTAAGCGTACGAGAGTATTGTTATTGTTGCATTTTGCTCATTTAGTGTGATCGTTAGTCATTGATTAAATCACGTTTATCATGCAACGGAATATTTCATCGATTGTTTGGTGTTCAGTTGGACACTCGTGTGTCCAAATGTCTTTCCTTCTTGTGTTACTTGAGCAAAATGGTTAAATGAACTTGAACATTGAATCAAAACCTTATTGTTATTATTGAATGTCTTGATATTGATTCATTGTTATTTATGATTGTATTGTGTGTTTAGAAACTTCTATTGAATGTGATTTTCATTGGAAATATTACATGAATAAATATGTTGTATATGATTGCAATGACTTTATTTTAACTATAACATTTGTAGTTTAAAATGTATTGGATCTCTACTGAGTTGTAAAAAGCTCAACACTTGAGTTTTTAATTTCGTGCATAGGTAATAGGTAGTTCATGAGCTCGTGATCATGTAATATTGCCAAAGAGTCTCCGCAATCTATATTCCATAAAGACGATTTTCACTTAGTTTAGCATTGGCGTGTACTTAAGTTCACCAAATTAGTTAGTCATTTTTTATATCGATTAATTAATGAGTTTTTTATTGAGCTGTGTTAATTGATTTTAATATTTTACGTAAGCATGATTTTTGTTAAATGATTTATTATGGGTCATAAATTGTTAAACTGTATGTTTTAGTTTATAATGATTGAACGATTGGCTAAGCTAGTCACTTTGGCGACCATCATAATGCTTTAAATCCAATCAAGTTTTCGAGCCGAGTTTGAAGTGTTACATCAATGACAAAATCAATTTTTAAAAAATAGAAATATTATCGTTTGGACCTCCCCTACAAACTCTTCCAATTTCATTTCATTCTCTCTCAATTTTATCAATTCAAATCTCTAAATTTCATTCTCAAATTCATTTTCTCTCAATTTTCAATCCCAATCTCTAAATAAATTTCAAAATATTGCATAATGTAATCTAATACACGTTGTAGATTTTAAAAATGTCAATATCAGTATTTCATCTGGATAATAAACACATTTCTTGCATCTAATTATAGATGGTAACAAAATATTGTTATATATTTTTTATTTTGTTAATATCGTTATAAATTTGTTGAAATATTTATTTAGTCTTTTATTTGTGTCTTGTATTTACATAATTAGGATAAAGATCAAATTATTCAAACATACATATACAATTTAAGTGCAAGAGCAACACATTATATAGAGCGGTACTTGAATGAGGCGAGATTCTTACACTCGTCCTGCATATTTGGTGGGATTAAACTCTAGCCTACTCTTATTAATGCTTTGTTGGATAGATGGAGACTTAAAACTCACGTTTCATCTTTCATGTGGTGAGTATACAATTATATTTGAAGATTTGACATTGCAACTCGGTCTATCAATTGATGAAACAATCAATTAAAGTTCCAATGCCGATTTTGCAGTTTTGAACAACAAAAAAGGGGGAGGGAAGTATGGATTTAAGGGAAGAGCTATGTGGATTTGATATATTTTCTTGCTAATGAAACTTTTAGGGATAGTTTTTGCTAAAAATCTCGGTTTATTACTATGGATAATTCATACTACTTGCTTGAGGATAGATGATTTCTATGATTTTTCTTTTATTAATGTTAAGTCTCTTAATACATTAATGATTGATTTCATGGTTTATCTTTTTGGAGGATTAATTAAGGGGAACTTTGTTATGAAGATTATTTTTAAGAGATTGTTGCAATGCTTTTGGTAAAAAAATAAAAATCAGTAGGGAGATTGTTAATGCCATTTGCACATCCAATGCAATGCCAATTACAACTTCTCTTGCAACCAAGTTGTGCCATTTTTATTTTTATTTTACATATTTTTACCCAAATTATTTTAAAATTTTCTTATATCACCTTGAGGATTTTAAGCAACAATTTAATAGATTGGATTGTGAAGAAAATTAGTCAAGAAAAGATTTCTTTGAAGACTTTTGGTGTAATTAAATTTTCTTAAATAAATGTATCTTATTTTTTAAAGAAGTTTATTCTCAAAAAAATCTCTGGATATTTGATTCCTTATTGAAGACCTACTGGAACACAATTCAAGAGGATTGAAGTTCACATTGATTGAAGTTATTTAAGCTAATGAACGCCTATTTAAAGAAGACTTATTTATTTCATTATGTATGTGAGATTGAGAGCATTTATTTGTTCGTAAGGAATTTGTATTAGTGCATATTTATTGTAAACGAACTTTTTTTTTTGGTTCAATTCAAAACTAAGCTTCCAAGGGAAAGTCTTAGTAAGAAGAGTGGTTTAATTAATGTATTGAAATGAGATTATAACTTGGTGATTGAGTTGAACTTAAATCATATCTTATACTACAGATTGATAATGGATTACTCTTTGAGTAAGGCCTTGCACAAGTAAAATGTTCTTCCGAACTGCATAACCAACTTCTATGTTCATCTTTAATTTTACTCTTCTAGTGATTAAAGTCAATTGTCACTGAATGTGCAATTGATAGACCTCTTTGATATAATCTAATACATAATTAAGGGGGTAATGAAATTAGTTAGCAACAAATTTTTCAGAAATGGACCACTGGTTGAATCAATCAAGTCATCTATTTGTCGGTCCAACCAATTCAATTGGTTCGGCTAGATTATCTGGTTCAATTAAATAAATTATTAAAAAAATAAATTCGATTTAATTATATATTCACAGGTTAACTCATCTAATGACATTTTTTGAATTAATACATTACTAAATTTTCGATTCAATTAATCTGATCAAGATAAAACATAATTAGTTACAGTTTGAAGTCTTTCTCCATCGCCAACCAAAGCAAAAATTAGTCAAAAGATAATAGATCAACATGTTGGACTCTTGCTCTTTAAAATGGACCGCTTGAACGAGAAAATGATTAATGTTAATTGAAATTAAGGATATTGCAGCAAAGACCAAGGTTTTCACTACAGATTGAGGTAATTATCAATTAATTTTTAGGGTAAATTATATCAACAGTCACCCAACTTTGGGATAACTGACAAAACAATCACCTAGGTTTTATTTCAGTCACTTAACTTTCATAAAGTAACAAAACGGTCCTTTTTGCCGTTTTTCGTCACAGACGTCACAATAAAGTGACGTGACAGGTGACGGAGTCCTTGCTATCAACCTTAAGTCTAGTTGGCCAGTTACTAACACTTTAACAATAGTACCAGCACCATTTTAGAGTTTGAGAAAAAGAAAAAGAAGAAGAAGAAGAGAAGGAAGAAGAGAAGAAGAAGAAGAAGAAGAGGAAAAATGGATATGCCTGAAGTGATTCCAGTGTGCTATTGTGGAAACCCAGCCAAATTAAACATGTCTTGGTCCAATGACAACCCAGGTAGGAGGTTTTTTGGGTGTAAGAAATTCGGCAGTGCATTTCGAAAACCATGTCAGTTTTTCAGCTGGTTTGATCCACCATTGATGCCCCGTTTAAGAGTTGTGTTATTGGGTCTGCTGAAAAAGTGAAGACATTAGAGGATGCAAGGAAGAGGGAGAGAAGAACCTGGTTTTTGGTGCTTGTAATTGTTACTGTTTTGCTATTTTTAAAACCTTAAAAATCATTTTATGTTAATTGAAAACTAGCTTATGTTTTGTAATTTTGTTGTTGGTAAATTGTTGCTTATGTTGGTATAGATGGCTGCTGTTATACATGGCTAACCATCTCATGTTGTTTACAAACACTTGAATGAAATGAAAAATTTTTGTTGATTACAAATTGTGTTGGAATATTTTTGTTGCTTAACATGTGTTAAAAATGGCTGCTGGTATACATAGCTAACCAGCTCATGTTGTTGTTTACAAATTTCTTAACACTTGGTATACATGGCTGCTGGTTAGAAAAGATAACAATTGATATACAAATTGCTTAAAAGTTGGTATACATGGCTTCTAGTTAGAAAAGATAACAGTTGGTATACAAATTGCTTAACAGTTGGATAACAAATAGCATGGATAAATTGCTCATATATTAAGGCCAAAATGCCAAACTGTTTACAAAAGGAATGAAGGGCAAAATATTGCCAAATTTTCCTACAATTCATTACAATTGAACATATGTGAATTGTAGGGAAATTTACAAAAAAATTCAGTGACTATGCCTAAGTTTATCAACAGTAGCAATCATAGACAAATTTCTCAAAAAATTATCTGCCTAAGTTAATAATCTATAGCAGGCAAATTTACATAGTTTTAAAAGGTTAACAAAATGCAGTCTGTTCACATCATCATCAATGGTCTGTCATGGATGACTCTTGAGTAGAAGGCATCCATCTAACAGTGGTTGTGGTTGATTTTCTCTTTAATGAGAGCTTTTGACTTAGGGCAGCTTCTTGATGAGTTAGGGTAGTAGGTATTTGAGTTGGGGCAGTAGGTAACTGAGTTGGGGCACCTTGTTGAGTTGGGGTACCCTCTTGCCGACTTGGGGTAGGGCTTTGTTCTTTGGGTTCGGACACCAACTTGATGTCTTTTAACCTACAAGAATAAAAGAAATGTGAAAAATAAACAAATTCATAGATAGAAGTATACTATAAGTTAAGGCAAATTACTTACTGGAATGTTTTAGCCAACTTCCCCTTTGCAACTCCTCTTATTATGGCCTATTATTTTGCATTTACTACACCTCATCTCCACCCCTCTTTTGCTCAACCTTTTTGTTGTTTGTGGTTCATCAGGTTCTTTCCTTCTTACTTTAGTAGGTCTGCCAGGTGGCCTTCTTAGTGGAGGAGGTAGTATTGGTAGCATGTTTGACAAAGAGGCCCATTGTTTAGGACCCTCACTGGACTTACAAAGTTAGATTAAATTTGAAGTTGGGTTTGCTTGGTGTACTAGGTTTGTACATAGGTATCTGGGAACTCATTTTTTACATGAATGATAGCTAATGCATGCATGCAAGGGATGCTAGTGAGATCCCAATTCCTGCAGGAGCAGGAATTCTAAACTAAGTCCACCACATGTTGGCTGCCTAAACCACATTCAACCTGATACTTATCCCCACCAGCATGTGATGGAACACACCTAAAATATAGTGAGCATGCTTGGTTAAAACATACAATGACACACACACCCCCTAAAAAAGTAGTCACTACATGCATATTATAAAAAAAAAACTCATTGCATGCATATTAAAAAATATTCAACAACTTTCCAATAATCATTGCACGCATATTAAAAAAATTCAATAGCTTTCCAACAATCAGTACATGTGATCAGCAACATTAAGTCAGAATATAGGCATTAGAAAGAATCTTTACCTTAATGAATCTTTTATATTTACATCCAGTATTTTCTTGATCTTTGGACACAAAATTCCTTTCCATTTGTCAGCTTCTTCTTTCTTCTTGACAATAAGTAACATAATCTTGGTCCTTACTGTTTCCATCATAGTCAGAATAGGTTTACCTCTTACTTTCAGTATCGTCTGTCCATAAACCACATAAATGATTAGTGAATTGCTAATGATCAGTAATAAACATAAAACATAGGGATTTACCTTGTTAAATGATTCAAATAGATTATTCACCAACATGTCAGAATGGCTCCTAATTGAGAAGTAAGACCTTGACCAGTGAGTAGGGTTCTTCTTCTTCAACCAGTCATAAGCATGCTGATTGGTTTTTCTCAGTTCATACATGGTATCATCGAACTCCCTAGTAGTACTTGCTCTGGAAGCTTTCCAAAGCAAATCTTTCAACTCCTTTGTTCAGAAACCAGCATTCTTGAAATTGGAATGTAGGTGTCTAACACAGTGTCTTGTTTCTGTATTAGGAAACAACATACATATTACTTCCAAAAGTCCCTGCAATTAGGAAAATAATAGTTTAATTCTTTGACAAACCCTAAATAGAAACAACATAATATATATATATATATATATAAATAGAGTTTTACCTTTTGTTTGTCAGATATGAAACATATCTGGTACGAGCTCACAATTTCCAAGTCTATTGCAAGCAACTCCAAGAACCAAAGCCATGATGCTTGGTTTTCACTTTCAACAGCAGCATATGCAAGTGGATAGATGTCATTATTTGCATCTATCCCAACAGCTGCAAGCAAGTAGCCACCATAGTAGCCCTTTAAGAAACATCCATCTAAACCTACTATCCTCCTACAACCAGCCCTATAGCCATCTTTGCATGCCTGCAAACAGATATATCCTTTGAAACAATCTGTTATCCAAATAACAGATTATTGTTGTTCCTTCATTTTGGGTCCTAACCTCCAACAAGTACTCATAAATCTTCTCATATTGAGCTTTATGAGCTCCTTCAATTAATTTCAATGCCCTAAGTTTAGCCCTCCTACATTTGGTTAGTGAGACCAAGCAACAAAAATCTCTTTTGACATCTTGCTGTAATGATTTCAGAGAATAATCAGGATCAGCAATGAATTTTTCTTTATACTGTTCGCCTATCCAAGCTGAGGTTACATTCCTATTTTTATAGACTTTAGAACAAGTATGGTTAGCGGTTGAACTCCTAATTTGCCAAGTCTGGTTAGTAGGGTTAGTAGGGTTATTATGGTTTAGCCTAAAAGCCCATATGACATTTCTCATTGCAGATTGCCTTTAACCTTCTTAAATCATTTTTTGGAAACTTAATAAAATAACTATTCAACCTACCATACTGCTTAGCAGCTTCTTTTAGACTATCTTTAGACTTAAATAACATTCCAACCTTAAGTCTAGGATTACTCATGTCATTCTCTAAGTTAAACTCAGGCCAATTTTAGCCATTTGAGTCAGATTCATGTGCACTATTTAACCTTACAGAATCATCACTATCACACAGTTCATCTACTTCTATACCATCCATGTCTAAACCATCTAAACTAACTCTTTCAGATGCATCACTATCACTACCATCACTACCAGACATGTTTTATTCATTCTTATTAAAATTTTCATCAATTAAACTTGCCAAACAAAGTACTCATCAATAAAGGCAGACAACATAGGCAAACACTTTAATCATATATGTCAGACAATAACCAATACAAAATGCCCAATAATTTAATACAAACACTTCTGTCATGCATATGGCAGACAACAACCAATACAAAAAATAATTTAATAATGGCAGACAACAAACACAACCATTTTTGTCATGCACATGGCGAGCAATAATGAGTAATAAAACGGTTTGATAATGGTAGATATACACAATATACACAATAAACATCATGGCAGATATACACAATAAACATCAATTTGATAATGCATTCATACAATGGCAGATATACACAATACACATCAATTTGATAATGGCATTCATACAATAGCAGAAACAAACAATAAACATCATGCAGATGGCATACAATACAAAATCAAAATAACCCTAAATTAAAATCCAGATCGAAATCAAAATCAAATTCTAAATCTAAGTCGAGATCAAAATTGGAATCAAAATCAAAATCAAAATCAGTGAGTGTTTTAAAATTGAAATCAAAATCGAAATCAAAATCAAAATTAGAATCGAAATTAAAATTGAAATAGAAATAACCTAAATCAAAATAGCAGCATTGAAATCCAAAAAAAATTAAAACTAAATGCAACAACTTACCCGTTAAAGTAGATGTAACACCACTGGTAGCTTCTTTTCTATTGCCTATTGTCGCTGGCAATAAAAAAAATTGAATGGTTTCTGGTTCATCTTCTTTTCTCTCCAAACAAAATAGACAACCGTACCCTAAACCTTATACCCTGTTAATGGATTATTGAACAAATTTCTAACCCTAAACCCTTATTAATCGATTCTTAATTCAGTTTAAACCCTAAAAAACCCTAAATCAGGATTGAAATTCCCAAATTGATTTTCCTTTTTCTCCTCCAAAATCCCCTTCCCTAATCTATTTCTAACCCTAAAACATTACATTACCTCATAACCCTTACCCATTTTTTTCCCTAAACCCGCCCCAATTAGCCGTTTCGCCAACGTGGCAAGTTAACTTGCCGCATCAGCTGGTTAACTTGCCACATCAGTAATCTTGTTAAAACCCTAACGACAATTGTTAACCGGTGAATATTTTGTCACTTTTTAATAATGGTAGTGACCGTTTTGTTACTTTTTGAAAATTAAGTGATTGAAATGAAACCTAGGTGACTGTTTTGTCAGTTACCCCAAAGTTGGGAGACTGTTGGTGTAATTTACCCTAATTTTTTAGTCTTATTTACGCTTGAATTATATAGAGTATTTTGTTGTGTGTCTTCAAGGTGAGGAGAATTGAGTATTTATAAGATATGTTTATGGTTCATCGAGGTAAAGTCCTAAGTAGATTTCATTCATGTCAACATGTATACTGTCCTAGACTTAACACATATTCACTGGTCCATTCGTTTGACTTCGCACCATCTACCTGCGAACACTTAAGGACATGTGAACTAAGCTCGCAAACCTTCCCTGCGAACCCTTAATGTACAGGTCGCAGATCGATAATCCAAATTATAATCGAGTTTCGAATCAATAACAAGAAACATCGTAACAATACTAATGGACTTAGAGAGTAGCCAAACCCTTCACCAAGAGAAGACTTATTTTTTTTATGGGATTATTATTAACCTAAATATTTTTACGATTTTTTTTATAAAATTTTCCGTCAAAATAATCAATTTATTTTCCACAAATTTTTTATTCCTTCCTAATTGAACAATGAATCATCAATACCTTCAATAGCACCGCTAAATACTATCCAGTTCCTACTAATAACTTTTGCCACCATCCCAAAGATTTGAGAATTTCTCATTCTTTTGGTGAAATTCTTATGTAGTCCCTTGTACTAAGGGATGGTTTGTATTTCGCTCCTTCTACTAAAAAAATTGTTAAATTAGTTCGTCTACATTAGATCAAGGAGCAAATTGATTCTTCTATTAAAAAATTAGTTCATTCCTACTATTAAAACTAGTCCCTGTATGTCAACATAAGGTGCATGTGGCACATCAAATGTCACTGTCTGGCTATTTCGTTAGTCACGTCGATTTTTTTAATAGCACAAATAAATGAAACTTTTAACAGGAAGGAACAATATGCACTTTGATCTAATATATAAAGACTAATTTATTTATTTTTTAGTAGAGGGAGCAAAATGCAATTTAACTCCAAATATTGGAGTCTTTATAATACTTTTACCTCTCTCTCTCTTTTATTTTTATTTTTATTTCTTACCATGCATTTTCTAACATCTGTAATCAATAATGCGAAGTATAGGATATAACACATTTTCTGAAACTAAATAAAATATCTTTGTAATTTTTTTTATAAAAAAAAAAGCTTCAAATGATCAGATTGATTAATATTTGAACTGAACTACCATTAATCAAAATTTTAAGATTTTTAATCATTAACCGAATCAAATTTTTTTGAAACCTATTAACCGATTGAATTAATTGCGGTTAATTAAATTAAACAAAATTTGTACAGATTTCTTCTTTTGTGTTCAAACAAGTTTAAAATATAAAAAAATCCATGACAATTTTTTTATTTGTTTTTAATTTAGAGAAATTTAAAAGAAATAAAAAAAACAAAAATAAATAACACAACAATGCTAAATAAAAACATACTAACAAACATTACATTAAAAACATAATTTTTAGTTTTTAGTTTACTTTTTTTAATTTAATTTTAGTTATGTAATGTATTTTTAATTTTTATAATGCACACAAGACCATATTAGCATGTCAATCGTATTCTAACCTTTTATTAAGTTCACACGGACTTTTATTTACATATAAGTATTAGTTATCCATATTTCATATCGTACCTTATACATGATTATATAATTTACTTACATGTTTGTATTCAATCAAACTGTCGCATTTGTACCTTGTACTATTACATAATAATCAATTATCACATAACATTTTGATTCAGTCCATTTTTAGTCCTACATGCCAGTTCACTAATACTCAAATTATATTCAAACATATAAATATATGAAATCAAACGTAAACCCATTACAAGAATATTTATGAATTCATTAATTTTTATATATTGGACTTATATAATGTATTAGACCTATTTATAATATATTATTAATAATTTTAGTTAATTCGATTAATTATATGTTTTTGAATCGAATTAATCAAAATCTAAATTTTCCCAAAACTTTTAATCGACTTTAAATTGAATTAGATTCGTGAACCAATTAATCAAATTTCTCTTTCTCCTTAGTTCATTAAATTGGTACGTTTACATTTGTTTTTGTTTTGAACTTTCTGATTGTTGTATTACAATATTGCAACAAAATGTGGAATAGTTTACTTCACTTCAAATAGGAACACTCAAACACCAAAGATGTTTACGTAGGAAGAAATGGGAAGCGATTAGGGTTTTATGGTGTGGAAGTAAACAATTATGAGAGTAGGTTCATACAAGTTATTTAAATTAATTTTTAAGTTTGGGTTCGGTTCGGTTTGAAAAAAAATTATTTTTTGCTTAAGCCTGGCTCAATTTTAAGAAAAGTAAATTCAGGTCCAATCGCTCATATTTGACTTTTTTTAAATGAGTCTTTATTTAAAATTAATTTTTAAAAAATATAATATACTAAATGCACTAAAAAAACTAAACTAAAAGTTCTCTAACACATTAAAAATACATTAAAAAGTATTTATTTTAAAAAACACTACCATGAATATAATAAATATTTTGTTAGATTAAAAACCACAAATAAATATAATAAATAAAATAAATAATTTATTGTATGAAATATAAATTTTAAAATTTTATATTTTGGGTTGGGTTATTTAGTTGAGTAAATTTTTTTTTGGGGTTTTGGGTAATAAATTTAATTGTTATTGTGTTAGTGATTTAATATAAATATATACATAATTATTATTTAACATATATAATCTATATAATGTTTTTTATGACATAATATATTCGGGTAGGGCCGGGTCAAGCTCAAGCAAAAAAAAAAATCTTATCCAAGATAAAATTTATATAGAAAATAGACTTTAAATTTTATTTGAGCTTATTTTCGAACTTTATGTTGTCCAAACCTTTTCATATTTTATATTATGCATGCACGCAAACGCACGAACAGATGTAACCAATTTCTAGTTTATTTAATTTGACTGGTTAGATTAATAATCAAATAAATTCTTTCAATTCAAAACTGAAGTTTTACTTTAAATCTTGACATTTTATATGCATGACACAAATTAGTGTGGTGATTTTACATGCACATCAAAATTAACACAGGTGGATGTCAATGTATTTGAAAAAAACATATTCTAAAAGATAATTTTCCCCTACGCATAATAAATAATAAATTTTATAGTATAAAAGTAAAAAAAAAAAAAAAAAAAAAAAATTAAGTGGTCAAAAATAAAATTCAACTTTCCAACTTACAAAAGTGTGTTTTTTTTTTCCTTAGAATGATGTAGTGTAATAATTAATAATTTGAACTCAAAAGGTTTCATCTTTTGTGGAGTTTACTTTGACTTTTGAATCCCGTGACGTCACCCTTTCTTACCTGTCCATGGCAATTCTGTAGTTGTTGTTAAAGTCAGCGCCCTGTTTCAAAACCCATAATAAATTATTCAAAATTAAACCAAAAAAAAAAAAAAACAACTAAAAATCAAATCACTTTCACAGTCGCCTCACTCGTCTCTCATCTAAGCTTAAGCTTAAGCTTACCTTTACCTACTTCAGCCGCTCTTCCCTCTCTCTCAAACTTCCCTGAAACTTCAACCCGCAAAAACGCCGTTCTTTTTTTTCTTACCACTCCGCCAAACGGTGTCGTTTAACCGTCAGGGCCTGTCGTTTAGCTAAAAACCTCTCTACTGGGTTTCCGTTTATCTGAATACATTGTCCCCATGCATTAGTTTTGAGAGAATGGGTTGCGTCTTAGGAAAGCAATCACAGTCGTCTTCATCGGATCGCCGGCGGCGGAGAAACAGCGAAGCTCCACCAAATCCTTCACGTGCTCGTCGTCGCCGGAGCTCTGACGAGTCATCATCAGTTGTTTCAGTCATCGATGCTGTTGACGGAGCCATGGATGTCAAAGGACTGGAGGGGAGAAGACAACTGCAGCGAAAAGCTAGACATACCAGTGATTTCCCGGTAAGCGTTCCGGCGCCGGAGACGTGGCGGATGACACCGGAATTGAACCAGAAAGGGTGGCCTTCGTGGTTGATGGCCGTCGCTGGTGAAGCCATCCGTGACTGGACCCCGAGACGTGCCAACACCTTTCAAAAGCTTGACAAGGTATCAACTTTTTTTTTTCAAGCTTCCGTTTTTATAATCATGTTCAATTTAACAATTTTGAGCTTTTTTCTTTCTTGGGTTTTAAAGATTGGGCAAGGGACTTATAGCAATGTGTACAAAGCCAGGGATCTACTAACAGGGAAAATAGTGGCATTAAAGAAGGTTAGGTTTGACAATTTGGAGCCAGAAAGTCTAAAGTTCATGGCTAGAGAGATTCTTGTTTTAAGAAAGCTTGACCATCCCAATGTAATTAAGCTTGAAGGTTTAGTTACTTCAAGAATGTCTTCTAGTCTTTACTTGGTTTTTGAATACATGGAGCATGATCTTGCTGGCTTAGCTGCCTGCCAAGGAATCAAGTTCACTGAGCCTCAGGTAACATTCTTTCTTCACATGGATTCTTACTTGTTCTGTTTTTTTTTTTTTTTTTTTTTACTGCTACTATTGCTTTTGGTTGGGTTTTTTTGGCGCTTGGGTTCATTCCTTATTTTGTTCTTGCTTACCTAACTGAGATTTTGGGATTATATGATTCTTGCACTTCTTTTGCTCTAGTTGTTGTGGGCTTTTGATGTTACTCTTATGTTTTTCTTTAGCTACTTGGGTCCCATACCTAGTGGTTTCTAATCCAAATTTCTCTTTTTGAGTTTTTTCATATCTTTGTTTTTGTACTAATTTTTTGGTATGCAAATTCATGGAAATTTCTTGCTTCATGTGAATTTCTGGCGTTGGAAGTTCAAATTCTGTCTTATCTTTATTTGAACAGTTTCTAGATGGAATGAACGAGAAATGACATGAAAAGGAAAAAAAGAAGCTACTTTTTAGATGCCTAAGGAAACTAAAACCCTACGCATTTTTCTTTTTTAAAGTTGGCTGACAGTATAGCTGCTTAGCTATCTTCTGGTTAATTCTTTGAAACTGAACAAGGTGGTAGCCTTGTAAACAGATGATTAACCACCAGTTTGCTCATATCATTCTCCATTGGCGGCAAATGGGAAATGATAATTATTTGCCATAATTGATTCTATGGGAGAATATCTAGGCTTTTCAGATAATTATGGTAAAGATCAGTGATCACTTCATGCAAGGCTATAATTATATCTGTTGTTCCTTTGTGATAATTTGCCACCATTTTGAAACCAAATTCCTTTGAAATAAATATTTCCAATCAGAGAAATTTAGAAGCATATAAACGTTTCGTTTTTTTTTTTTTTTTTTTGGCTTTAGAAGGTTGGTTAATCATGAAGTCAGATTTTTGTTGCATGATGTAGAAAAGTCCAGAGAAATGACATTAGTTTATATTTATGGTGATATATATATGAAGGTATTCTAGGAGTGAATTAGAAATAGTTGAGCCCTGGAATGATCATCTCAAATTAAAAGCTTAACTTAAAGACAGAATTGAGTTTAGAAAGGAAGATAGGAATTCTAATGCAAGGCCGGCTATGGATTGTGGCATGATGCACCTGTCATTGTCTGTGTTTCATGATGAGGTTTACGTGGCTGAAGATTTTAAATTTGGTTGATCCATTTATTTGGATGTATCTCCCCTCTGGCAGGTGAAATGCTATATGAAGCAGTTACTATCAGGGTTAGAGCATTGCCACAAACAAGGTGTTTTGCATCGTGATATCAAGGGTTCTAATCTGCTTATTGACAGTGAAGGCATTTTAAAAATTGCAGATTTTGGGTTGGCTACTTCTTATGACCCTGAGCAGAAGAAACCCCTGACTAGTCGAGTAGTCACTCTCTGGTACCGTCCACCTGAACTACTTCTTGGGGCAACTCATTATGGTGTTGGGGTTGACCTCTGGAGTGCTGGCTGCATTCTGGCTGAACTGCTTTCAGGGAAGCCTATAATGCCAGGAAGGACAGAGGTATTAATTTTTCTCTTTTTCTTTTCTTCTTCGCTGAGTTTTTGAATTCTTCCCATCTTTTCTTTTCTGTGAATCTGATGGAATGCAAGTGGTATCGGTCATGTAATTACGATTAGAAATATTTGGTCTTCCTGTTTGTTGCTTATTGTATTTTTTGTGGAGCCGCCAGTGCCAAGTTAGATGAATATATTACGTTGTTATCATGTCTAAAGTCTAACTATCAGGTGTTTGTTCCATAACTAGAGCTTTTTCTAATTGGTTTAGTTATGTAATGTAATATTTTCAATTTGTTGATAAAATTTTCTTTCCTTTTATTGGGCTAACTTCCTATTTATAGGTTGAACAACTGCATAAGATATTCAAGTTATGTGGATCCCCTTCTGAGGAATATTGGAAGAAATCCAAATTGCCAAGTGAAACACTCTTTAAGCCGCAGCAGCCATACAAACGCTGTATAGCAGAAACCTTCAAGGATTTTCCATCTTCTTCGTTACCTTTAATTGAAACTCTGCTTTCGATAGACCCTGAAGAGCGGAATACTGCTACTGCAGCTCTTAATAGTGAAGTGAGTTGTATCACCTTAGTTAATGCATCTCTCAAGAAAATCAGTATTTTGCCGTACCTGTAATCTCTATTTATAGTATTTGAAAATAGCTTTTGTGGATTTACTTTGCTAGACAGCCAGACCAAGAATATGTGCATACCAGGGACTTCCATGATGTTTTTCGTTTGCGTTATCATATATCCACTATGGAATACTTGATATTCTATTCTCACCATTGGCTTGCTGCCTTATCTTTAAACCAGTTTGTGAAATATTTGGTTTCTGTGTTTGCAGTTCTTTATGATTGAACCATATGCTTGTAATCCATCAAGTTTACCAAAATATCCTCCCAGTAAAGAAATTGATGTAAAATTGAGAGACGAAGAAGCAAGACGGTTGGCCAGCTTTCCCTTTTCACCTTTTGTTTTCTTTGCCTCATTTGGCTACATGTTGATTGCTGATATACATTTTTCCCGTACAGACAGAGAAATATAGCCGGCAAAGTTAATGCAGTTGATGGTACCAGGAGAAGTAAGGGTCACGAACGCCCTACTCGAGCAGTTCCAGCCCCTGAAGCAAATGCAGAGATTCAAGCAAACTTAGATGTGAGTGTGAGACTCTGTTCTACTTCCAATTGTCAATTGCACCTTATTAGGTTCAAGTTGATAAAGTTTCCAAGCTGCATATTTCTTGTGATGTAAGTTAGTTCAGTTATGAATATTAGCGTTATACTTAGTTCTCAGGTGTTGAGCTTTAGATGTATTGCTAGTCACTAGTAACTTTGTAAGCATAGTTGCTTAGCATTAAACCTACAGTCATCGGTTAAAGGCTTTGGTAGGCTATGTTGCTGTGGCTCTTTGTTTCTTGATGGTACTCGTGTCTGATGCATATTTGGACAAAGATATTGGATATGATCCTTGAAATACATGGAAAAAATTGAAAAAAACTTAAACAAACCCATGCCGGACCTACTCGTATCTGAAATTTGCACCTAAGTTTGAGTAACGTAATTGGTATATAAGGCTGAACTCTGAACTTTGAAGTACCTTTCTCAAATATTATGTCTGATTGCATCTGTCATTTATTTATTTTTCTCGTGGTTTTTGTATGATGTCTTTTTCAAATATGATGTGGATACTTGTGTTTTTACTGTTTTCTAGAAATGGAGAGTGTTGACGCAAAGAAATGCTAAGTGCAAGAGTGAGAAATTCCCGCCTCCTCATCAAGATGGAGCTGTTGGGCATCCAGTTGATGTATCAAACAAAGGGCCTGTATCTTTTGGCGCAAGTGACTCTTCTTTCAACTCATCGATTTTCAACTCTAAATCATCCGGAACCTCCAAATGTTCCAGACAGGCAGGTGGTCCTTCAAGAAGGAAAACAAATAGAGACCCCCGAAGTGCTGTCACAAAAGTTCGTCCGCGGTTTCAAACCATCCTCAATAGGTATATCCATGGATATGCTATTTAGAGGTAAATCTGAGGTTTTCTGGAGCCAAACTTGATTTTAGTATTACAAGTTTATATTCTTTTTTTCCTTTTCCAGGAGGCATTCATTCTCTCCCTGAAACTTAATATGCAATTTTCCTATATTTTCCCACATTTGTCTGTATCTGATCATATAGGTCTGTGTATAATCCACCCCACAATCCAATGATTTGGTGTATAAATCTGCCAATGCAATTCCACTTTTTGTTGTACAGTTTTATTAAATGAAAGTGCTGGTCCTAAGCTCTTCTGATTGAAAGTTGCCTTCTCAAACTTCAATTGTGGATTTAGTACTTAGTTGATTTGTTTTTATTTTTCATATATACCCAATACAAAAGAAATTTATAAGAATAGGTGATGTACTAAATTATTTAGCGAAATATATCAAATTTTACTGGTGAAGTTGGCAACTTTGAGAACAGAGACATAAATGGATTTAATGTTAAACCCCCGTCCTAGAAGATTTTTAATTCAATACTGGACATTCTTGTTAAGAATGTTGTGCTTTCTAACACTTTGATCCATGCTTTCTGACTGGCAAAGTTGGGAGAAGCAGAAGCTTGATACATTGTTATCTTTAATATCTTGATTTCTGCCTATTGTAAAGACGAAAATTTAGTTCAACTTCTGTGCTGTTCTTCACCATGGAATGTCATTATCTTGGCTATGGTTGTAGCTGAAGCCGTATAGATTTTAGAGAAAGTAGCCTTATGGCGGTCATCCATTTTCCTCTTCTAACACTTTAATTTTATGAATTTAATAATAAGATAATGTCTTTGTCTGATTTTGGAATTTTGTTTCTTTTTCTACCTTGACAGTCTTTTCTTTTTCCTATAAAATTAGGCAATTTAATATTTAAGAATTATTCTTTAAAATACTATAAAATGCATCCTTATCAAGAATGGAAACATTGTTTGTAAATGACAAAGATCAATGTCCAACATTAAAGCCCATTGATGATTGCTAAGGATGCGACCCCAAGTACTTGAACAACCGCCAACCCTTAGTTTGCAGCTCCATCTGTTTCAAGGCACCCTCGATGATAAAGGCTGTTGGATCTACTACACCGTCACCGATTCCTCCGACCATGACACTCTTAACTGAAAATTGAGCACGCTCTGGATGCCGTCATCCAAAATTCCCAACCAACATCATCATCAACCTCAAACAAGAACTCATTTTCGACTTCTACAAAACCATCAACGGTCGAGGGGACAACGTTCATATAACCGGAAAATGGGTGTTTATCGTTGTAGTCTGTGTCGCATATTATAATCCTTAACGTCCATGTCAGCCATTATAGACCTTTGGGGGAACACTGACTTTGCTTCATCTCCAACGTGCGGGAAGGAGAGGGAGATTCGATGGTGATAGAATCTCCATTTTTGGGTCTGAGAAGAAGATTGGGGTTGATCATTGCTTGTTGAGTTATTGCATTGATGGGTTGGTTGATGCTGTCACGGGGTCCACTGGGATTACCATTAGTAATAGCTATTTGACAGACAAGTCTGCAACCCACTGATCTGTCAAGTCTCTAGCGTTAAGGGTAGCCGTGTGAAAACGCCTGAGATAATCTCATAAATGATCACCAGATCTCTATTTGATGGACAAAAGACTAATAATGGTTTTGTATGGTTGGATTTCTCTTAAGAGCTGGCGATGTAGCTGATCGAATTTATGATTACGGCCTTCAGTACGAGACAATACCAATTCTTCGCAGTGTCTCTCGGAGTAGTTATAAATAGGGCGAAGCGAGAATTTTTTTTTCCTAAAATTAAATTGTATATTTCTATTACAGTAAAAATATAATTTTATTATTTTAATAATATATATTTTGATTTAATATTTTTAAAGTATCGGATGTAATTTTATCGTTATTAATTTAAAATTTTATAAATTGTAAAAAAAATTTAAATAAAAACATTTTTATTTTAGGGGACAAAGCGAATCCCCTGAAAAGTGTTACACTTGCAAGTATTAGAAGCTCCCAATATGTACATGTAATCATTATACTGTATTAAATGAGTAGTCGAGTCCTTATTCCTCTTTCTTGGGGAACTTAAAAGTGGTAAGGAGGTCGACCCTACAATCTCAAGCACTAGAGGATTATTCAAACAATAGGCTCAGTCTATATTTTTAGTATCAGGTCTGAAAGCCTAAATATCAAGCCTCAAAACTTGTCTTTCATTTTGCCGATGTTGCCGGGGATGAACTTGTCTTGGTTACGCCTCTGAACTTGGGCATTAAGGGATGAAGTGGTTTTATTTTACTTATTTGGAAACCGAGGTGGAGAAGGTGTAAGACCTTCATTTTTAAAAAATTCGATTTTAAGCTGGTTTTCTTAAATCAAATAATTTCAGGAAGTTAAATTGGGAAATTTTCGAGAATGAGTAAAGTATTGGTTTAGAAGTTGATTAATTAGATGTGTTAATTAGTTAAAAATGATAATTTAGAATTTTAAGCTCATGGGCTAGATTGTAGGAGGAGTAAAATTGTTGGGATCAAGGTATGAAAAAGTGGAGAGGTCTTTCAGTGGTAAATGTCCCAAGCCTATTTTAGCAAATTTCCCAATTTGAAAATTTAGTTGGAGGGAACCGTTAATTCTCTCCCTTTGCACGGTTTGTTTGTCAAAAATCATAAAAAAATCCTCCCCATTTTCTATTCAAATCAAATTCCAGGTAAAAATTGTTTTATTAAACAAGGTTGGGATCAAAATTTTCATTTTCTTTTCTTTTCTTTCTAGCTCAAGTTGGTTTAGGGAAGCAAGAGAGTGTAATGCTTCCAAACTTTTTTATATCAAATTTTACGAAATTCTAAAATGTTATAGTAAAGTTTAATAATATAACGGATAATTTTTTATGACTAAATAGATTTTGATGTGGGATCACATGTAAGGAAGAACTCAACACTTGTCTTTAGTAAAATAAATCAAAGGAGTTCTACGTACTATGTATGCGAATGTCGAACAAAAAAGCTGACCTTGACAAAATGATTGACAAAATTGTAGCACTAGGAGGCGAAACTTGGATGAATAGCTATAATATGGCAACATGCAGGAGTGGCGATCAACGTGGGTGAAATATTGAATAAGATCATCGAGTCTAATAACTTTGAAACTTAATTATATTAGCATTCATTTATGGACCCTGACCGTCCACATTCTTTTGGGTAGAAACCGAAGAGCACCGGCTTTTGAATGAAACAATTTCTAAAACTCGATTGGCAGCCATTGTTGGGGCAAACAAGCTGCTTTTCACCATGTCAGAAAACTTCAAGTATCGGAATAATCAAGGAGATGGTGGTAATTTAAGTTTCAGTGTTGAACATAATCAAACCCCTACATGTTTCTTCTACTGCCTTCAACTTTTATACTTGTTTTTAATTTGCAGGGTTGAAGGAATTATTGAAGATTGTTGAACAACCAAAAGAACAGTGGATTCTTTGGAAAACAAACCTTCTTATTCCAATATTTTCCAGGCAAGACCTTCATACATATTCTTTCACAATTCTATTCTTTGCAACCTGCCATTAATGCCTGCAGATGCAACTTTGTGTAGGCTCCTTAGATTAGAGAAACAAAACTATTGCTATAAAGTATTAAACTTCCTTATTACAACATGAAGCTTAACACAATTGATCAATGCAGTGATCCTTCAAACGTACATTAAATCATCTTAAATTCGTATTCTAATATCAGTAGAATTTCATGATTGGATTCTTCATCTTTTTAATCCTGTATAATCATGGGTATTTGATGAAAAGTCCATCTGTATCTTTACAGTGATGAATAAGAAATTCATCCTACTTGTAAATACATTCAAATCTTAAGTCAGCAATATTTCAGCTCTTTTGGGCCAAGTTAATGGCCCAAAAGAAAAAAAACAGCAATCAATTCCGAATCACAAACTCTCATTAGCGCTGAGTCAAACAGAGAAAGAATGAAAGGTTGACCCTTTTTCTTAAAAGTAGCCTCTTTTCATGTTCTTGACACTGCAAAAAAACTTGGGTTTGCTCTGAAGGCTCTAATTGTAGTAGTTCTTACTTAATTTAGGGTTTTAGGGTTCTCACTTCTCTTATTGTTCTTAGTTTTTTTTCTTTTTGTAATTCTTTTTGCCTTTGGGATTAAAAGTTTAAAGCTTGAAATGGATGGGGAGGAGTTGACAGAGCAGGAGACTGCTCTTTATGATAGGCAAATTAGGGTTTGGGGTGCTGATGCTCAAAGAAGGTAATTTTATTTATTATTTTTACCGTGCCTTTATTTTTCTTTATTCTTTGAATTTCTTTTAACCTTCATGAGGTTTTTTTTTTTTTTTTTGGTTTTCCATTTATGTTTTAGACTAAGCAAATCTCACATTCTAGTCTGTGGAATGAAAGGAACTGTTGCTGAGGTATAACATTTTATGGCATTTTACACAATGGGTCTTCCTTGCTTTATTACTACAAGTCTTTTGTTATTTTTTAGTCAATGTCTTATATTTAAATTTGTGGTTATGGGTAGTTTTGCAAGAACATTGTACTGGCAGGAGTTGGTAGTGTGACATTGGTGGATGATCGTATCGTTACCGATGAGTCTTTATCTGCGAATTTTTTGATATTGCCTCATGAAAATCAGTACAACGGGAAAACTCTGGCTGAGGTTTGCTGTGATTCTTTGAAAGAATTCAACCCCATGGTTCATGTTGCTGTGGAAACAGGTGAGCCGCTTAATTTGTTAGTGTTTTTTTTGCATATGCTTCGTAGTTTTATGTAGTGTTCAGTGAAAAAAATAGTAGCAGTGCTTGTAAATTTTGTTTTTGGATTTCAGTCCCTTTACAAGTAGTAAATCTATTTCTTTTGGGAGGACTGCAGGCGATATATCAACATTTGGTGTCGAGTTCTTTGAAAAGTTTGATGCTGTGATCATCAGTTGTTGCTCTCTTGGAAAAAAGGTACTTAGATAATGATTCTCTATAGATCTTTCAAATTATTTGATGCCTTGATGTGTTTGCACTTCAAATTTGCTACTGAAACTTCAGTTTTATTTCAGAAATTGATCAATCAAAAGTGTCGGAAATTATCAAAGCGTGTAGCATTTTATACAGTCGAGTGTAGAGGCTCTTGTGGTGAAATGTTCGTTGATTTACAGGACTATAAATATTCAAAGGTGATAATATTAAACATTTAACTAATTTTAGTAAATTTTTATGCTTGCTAGACAAGCTAGTAAGCCACTTTTATTCTATGTTAATCGGACTCCGGTTTATAAGTATTTATTTCCCCTTTTTCACTTTTTAATTTTTTCAGAAAAAGCTCGAGGAAACCATTGAATGCCAGATAGAATACCCGAGCTTTGAGGTATGAAATGGTTTATGCTTGTTGCGAGCAATGATTTGTGTTGATAACTACACCTAAAGGCATTTTCTTATAATCAACATTAGTACATATTGTGCCATGCTGCCTCATATGCTATGATTTTATCATGTAATGATGTGCCATCTGAACCGTGTACATTCTTTTCCACTGCAGGAAGCCATTTCGGTACCTTGGAGAGCACTTCCGAGAAGAGTGTCAAAGCTTTACTTTGCTATGAGAGGTATGCTAAACCCGTTCTTGCTTTTTACTCGAGTAAATGGCAGAGTTGAAATCAAGCAACTAAAATTTGAATCTGTTGATTTTAGGCAAAACATAGTACCCTTTTTTTGCATTCATGCTGGCATGCCTCTTGATGAACCATTTTACTGTACCGATTTTCCGTTTTTGTTAAACTTGGCCAATTTTACATGAGACCTTGTTCACTTATTATTAGCTTTGTTTTGAACTTGTCTTGGTAGTGCAACTGATTACATGATTTCTCTATGTTCTTTCAGTGATAGAGCAATTTGAAGATGTTGAAGGTCGTAATCCCGGAGAAACCACCACTGCTGATCTTCTAGGTGTTGTGAAGCTCAGAAAGGAACTTTGTGAAACAAATGTACAGGATTGAGCAGTTTAATCTATACTTGTATAGTAATGTGTTGCATTTTCATACATATGCTATATTGATTTAATGCAGTCACTGGACGAGTCTCAAATACCCGATGCACTTCTAGAAAGGCTTCTAACAGATACAAGGGAGTTCCCTCCAGTTTGTGCCATCATTGGAGGAATACTTGGACAGGTTTTTTCTTGTCCTCTTTTGAAACAATTAAATACCCATGTTGCTTTGATTCTTCATCTTTCTTAAGGTATCCAAATTTGACTCAGGTACAGGGTTATTAGTATATTAGTTTAATGTTATTGAGTGTTGAGTGATGTAGGAGGTGATCAAAGCAATATCAGGCAAAGGGGATCCACTCAAGAATTTCTTCTTCTTTGATGCCATGGATGGGAAGGGCTTGATAGAGGATATATCAGGGCCCAGCACTAGAAGCTGAGCAGAGCAGGCTTTGATGCTGTTAAAGCTTTTTATAGGATCATCTAATGTTATTGTTGCCTAAAACTGAAATTCTGGAAAAACAGAACTTGAAAACTTGTAATCATTTTTGAAGAATTGGGAGCCAACACTGTTGCTAATGAATCATAATTTGTGATTCTCAAGAAATCCTTCGATTAAAACCCCTCGGAGTGCTTGATTGAATGGACCTTGTAGGATTTTGTAGAGTTTTAAGAAGTTACCATATGATATTTAAATATTAAGGAATGAAATAATAACCCCTCAAATAATCTTGATAGATTATGTATGGCAAAGTTTAAATAAGGTGAATTAGAAGTAGTGGTTTTCAGTTTATGGTGGGTAAAGTTGCATTGAAAAAGATGAATAGACTTTATGAGAAATTGTTATCATCAAATTAAAAAGCATCATTGTTCAGATTCAGCTAATTGTTTAAGTGATCATCATATAACACATCTGCTTAGTCAGGAGCTACTCCTTTTTATTGAAGATCCAAACACTTTATCTTTTATCATGTATGACCCACTCTCCAATGTCCTACACCACCTGTAGTGGACTAATACAATTATTGAAGGAAAAAAAGCTAAAGATCACCTAGCCAAAACCACTGATAACATAAAGGAAAACATGAATGCTTTTTCTAAGTGGGGGGTTCTTTATTGTGGCACTCAATATTAAAATGAAATAAGAAACTATGGCAAATGTGCCTTTGGTGCTACTATTCAAACACCAACTTATTCATTTAAACTAACTAATCAACTTCAAATATAGCTTTTAATAGTATATAAGATTTCCTTCTATTCTAAGAATATAGAAGCGTTAGAAAGACTCAAAATGATTATGGGATCTCCCATGGCTTTTCACCAAGTAATCTACCATTATGATAAAATAGAAAATCAAAGCAAGATGTGGAAATCTTGCCGAAATTTACCACCTTTTCCACAACTATATAATCATATGATTGTAATGCTTTAGGGGGTCAGTCTCATATGGAAATCCACTTCATATGAACTCTTTCTTCCTTTGAGTGAGCTCTGTAATGCTCTCCCATGGATCCAAAGCTGAAGCAAAAGTTTGAGGGCATCAAAAAATCAAAGAAAGCCAAGAAACAGGACAAGGTTTTCATATACACGTTCATAGCATTTAGTTGCATTGTAATATGTTTTCTGTTCATGTATGAGCTCCCCAATCTTTTGTTTATTTCAGGCAACCTTATTGTAGTTGTTTTGATTGGAGAATCCAAGTTTTTGGCCTCAGGCTCTGGTGATATGAACATGTACTACGATGAATACGTTGATCGGAGTCGTCAAAGACTCGGCAATCGTTCCACTCTGGAAGTGGAGAAAGAGAAGAAAATGAAAGGTGATGAAGAAAAGGTAAAGAAGGGATCCAGCAAGAAAGAAAAAAATGAGGATGTTTTGGCTAGTGAGGAATTGAAGAAAAGAGCTGATGATTTCATAGCTAGGGTCAACAGGCAAAGGAGGTTTGAAGATGGATTACCACTTTAAAAGAACCTACTGGATTGTTGCTGCTATTTCTCTCCTCACTTGGCCTCTGATTATAAATATGTAGTTCAATGAAGTATAATATCTTCTATATATGTGTGTATGTTGAAGCATCTAAGACACAATATAGTTTGGTTCCAATTAATCCCAGGTTTCAAAGTATATAGATGAGGTAATTTCATCTCAGCATGTATTGCAGCAATAGCAACAGCATGCCCTTCTTTTCGTATGGAATGTCCAATACTGAGCTACCATTTCCTAATCATATCCTTATTGTAAGTACCATGTCCTCCCCATGCTAAAAGTTAGATTGCATTTTGTCTTTTCTATTTAAAAATCGAGTAAATTAGTCACTGTATGTTAAATCAAAGAGCAAATCAATAATTTCTACTATTAAAAACTGATTTGCTAATGGAATAATCAGACTATGACATGTGATGTGCAACATATACCTCATGTTGATGTACAATAATCAATTTTTAACAGGACTAACTTGCTCTTTAATCTAATGTAAAATGACTAATTTGCCTATTTCTTTTAATAGAGGAGAGAAAATGCAATCCAACTATTAGTATAAGAGCTTCTATGGTACTTTTAGCTACCTTTATTCAACTTATTATGTCTTGTAAATGAAACCAATTCTTATTAATTTTTAACTTTACTCGCAGGGCCAGAGCTAGAAATATTGATGAAAAGAATAGGATACTTGCATAAATTAGATTTTTTTTTTTAAATTTGGGATAATGAGAGCCACTCAAATTAATATTTAGATATTTTTTACCAAATTATTTTTATCATAGAAAAATAATATTTAGATATTACTTTATAATATTTTACTAAATTTTATTAAAAATATTACTAAATTTATAGTGAAATTTTGTAAATTATATTAAAGAAAATTAAAAATAAACATAATTTATCATAATTTTTTATATTAATTATAAGATTAAAATAAAATAAAAAAAGCTTAAAAAGAGTTTTTATGAAATTTAACTAAGTTCACCTCTGGTGACTCAAAAACATTTGGAAATGAAGCCATTAAAATTCAGGGGTCTGAAATAGAGATGAGAGTGGGATAGGATGGGAGTTATTAGCATTCTAGAAATAACTCCCATTGTATACAATAGGATTTTAAAGGTGACACACACACCATATACCAATACCACTTAGCTCTTCAATATTATGATAAGATGTGATACATGTCGTTGAGGGTTTGCAATAACCATTTGCTGGAGTGTTCATCACCTGCAGTTAGCTTCTTACAATTTAAACAGAATATTGGAGTTTTTCATATGTTATGTATCCACTTTTCTCACATGGAATGATGAGAAAAATGCAATTTCTTTGAGTTCTTTGGATACTTGAAATCTAATTCAAGAGATGAAAATGATGAGCATCATGAGATAGACCTGCCATTGGTAAGGGATGAGCACGAAGACCAAGTTCCAGTGGCTTGGGAAGACAAACAGTTACATTTAATCCAAATGAGAACTAAATATGATACATGTTATATATATATATATATATATATATAAGCAATTCATACCATTCATCTCTAGCTAAATCATCTGTTATTGTCATGGGTCACGGATCAAAATTCATGACAAATGCACATAATCTATTTTATGGAGGTCAACTGATACGAATGTGACTCATTTAACGCTCTTAAATTGATTTGATTTGTAGAATATATGAATAAGTAAATTTACTTGAAGCTTTTGTAGCTCAATGAAACATTCCAGTAAAACTAGAGTTATCATGGTAATTATTGTAAACTTTAAGGGATAAAAATTCATAGAACCTAAAATCTCTTATACTCTCATTTTATAAATAGGTACTAATCACCGTTATTGATATAATTTAATTTGTACCGCTAACTTTGAAGGAGCTCAACTATAAATAAAACCTTCTCATCCATTTATAGTCATCTCATTATATCTCATTAATAATAATTAAATATTATTAAGAGCGAAAACTCGAAAATTGATAATGGAAATTGAATGCTTCCATAAAGCATTTCTTATTTTCTATATTGTAGATAGTTATTAGTATTTTATGCATTTACATTTTAAAAGTTGAATTTCCCAAACATAAAAGCAGGACTAAGATTCCATTGATTCTCTATCCACATAACACTTATAATCTCAGAGTAGCATGGCTCTATCATGTCATCACGGAGCTATAATCTGTGAGGGTCACGAGGGAAAAGTGAAGTTTTTTAGAATGTTACCCAGACCGCAGAAGAGCATCACCACTCGCTCCAGTCCTTCTCTAAACCCAGCATATCTGTACAATTGTAAAGATTTAACTGTAAGCAATTCAATCCTGTTAACACCAAGAAATGCCTCGCCGGCAGTAGATACTGTTTGGACAAACATTGATAAACAAATATTCTGATACCCTAGTCTTTAAGTTAAGGATCAAGCCATTGGCCATCGTTACAGGCTCCCGCGGCCACTAGATCAAATGGAGGAGTGAAAGCGGAATCACAACTAACAACTGTCCAAGCATGTGATTTTTTACTAACTGAAAGACTTAATATAGAATGAGATTGTATGGGCATCAATTCCACATGCTTGTGCACCTTCTGTCAAAATTTCTGGTACATGGACACGTTGGCCTTCTGAAATTATCTCATCGCCAAAACATAGGGAAACAATCAAACAAGTTCAAAACATGAACTTTGGGAGAAAGTGAACTAGAGTCAAGATCAGTTAAAAGATGACAAAACAATTTCATAGGACAAAGTGGATCTCTGAGAAATCCTTCCAAGTATACCTTAAGCAAGCTACTTCCTTTGCCTCTTTATATTCTTTCCTACTTACCTCATTTATTTGACCTACTTCCTCTTTAACATGATTAGAATAGAAAATAAAAGAAAAAAGTGGAAAAATACAGCAACATGTGACTTAGATATAAATAAGAAAAAAGCTTTAAGATTAGCTTCATCATCTGAACTCCTTCCTCAAATGTAAGCCATCGGGTATATGGATTGAGAAAAAATAATGATAACGATAACCATTCCAAATTGGGATATTTCTTTCTATTCCAGCAAGATTTAACAAGCTAATACAAGAGTACTTAATGGTCTAAAATAATACAGAAGCTTAATAGCCATATAAGTATTGCAGAACTGAAAAAATGGATAAAGACCTTCAAAGGTTCAAAGTGATACTGCCTCCCTACAGCTTCAAGTTCCTTCCCACACCTCTCATTCAAACTTTCAAACATTGTAACACATAGTCGGTCTGTTGAACTTTGGCCTGCAATGCAACAGCAGAGAAGTTTTTTGAAGCTCAACCAATGCATCAGTTCTGTTTTGTTCAGTTTGTAACTAACTTAGTTCATTTTGTAATTAGTCTATTTACACCAAGACTAGTTTGCTGATTGGTGTGATGTTTAGGTGATGATATTGGCTATTAAGTCAGCTTCACTATGTGTGCAAGATAAGTTATGTAATTTTCAATGTAATTAGTGGGAGTAGTTACATTAGGTAACTGCTTTGTAACTCATATATTTGGCTTAATGAAATCAGTTATGTAGATCAATTTTTGATCAATTTTTGCATCCGTTTTCTTTGCTTCATCTCTTTCTTACTTTGGCTGATATCCTCAACGAATGGTATTAAGAGCCTATCTTTGTTAGTTGTTTGCTTTTGTTAAGTGTTTCGAAAAGGAAGAACCTGAAGTTATTTTTGCTGATGCAACATGAGTTTTTCACCACCACCACCACCTATCTTTGCTGGTGAAAACTACCACATATGGGTTGTGAAAATGAAGACTTACCTATAAGCTCACGGTCTGTGGAATGTGGAGGAAACTGACACAGAATCACCTCCATTGAGAGCCAACCCCACCATAGCACAAATTAGACAACACAGTGAAGACTGTGCTAAGAAACACAAAGCAATGTCATGTTTGCATAACGGAGTTTCTAATGTGATCTTCACTCAGATAATGGCCTGTAACACTCCAAAACAGGCCTAAGAGAGGCTGGAGGAAGAGTTTTGGGGGTCTGATAAAACTAGGCAGCAACAATTGATCAACCTGAGAAGGGACTTTGAAAATTTAAAGATGAGAGAGTTTGAAACCATTAAGCAATACTTTGATAGAATAATGGCCACAGTCAACAACATTAGGCTTCTTAGAGATGATTTTAGTGATAGGAGAATTGTTGAGAAGGTCATTACAACCCTTCTTGAAAAATATGAGTCAAAGATCTCCTCATTGGAGGACTCAAGAGATTTATCAACTATTTCACTATCAGAGTTGATAAATGCTCTTTATGCACAAGAGCACTAATAGCCTAATTTTCAGTGGTGTCGAAAATAATGATTCAAGATCACTAAATTTGATCACTAAATCCGACGAGTGAGTTTTAAAATTTAATAAATTAATATTTATTAGTTAAGTGAGATTTTAGAAGTATTTTTGAATTAGTGAAATTTGTGAATTAAAAGAATTTATTAGGTAAATTGAGTTAAAAACGAGGAAACGAGACCTCGATTTCATAAATCGAGCCGTAAATATTTTTATAAACATTTATGGAGTTTTAGTGAATTATTATTAAAGTTTCATTAGAAAATTTTAACGTTTTGATAGTTAATTAATTAAAAATGACTAAAGTGAAAAATGTGCAAAACTAGTCAATTAAGGAATAATAATTAAATAGCATGTGTGGTAATTAAAGGAGGACCAAATAGGGAATTAGACACATGGGAAATGGCTGGACGGTTTGTGGAAAGAAGAAATAGACAAAATTTGGTGTGAACTAAGGGCAAAATGGTAATTTGGTTAGAATTAAAAATAAAACTAATGACCAAATTGAAAATCTAGACATTTCTTCATGTTTCTCCAGCAAGAAACAGCCATTAAAGAGTCCCTCTAAGCTTTTTTTTCATATTCTTGCTACAAGTAAGCTCAATTCTTGGTTATTTCTTATAATTTTTGTGATTTTGATACTTTTACAACTAGGTCCAACTATTGAATTCATTAGTTTTTGATTCTATGAGTGATTTTGAAAGTTTCCATGGATAAGTTCTGGAATTTTATGATGAATAAACATGGATTTGAAACTTTAATTTTGTTATGTGATGATTTTATTAAGTGATTTCAATAGAAATTGATTTTTAGGACCTATTTGTAAAAAAGTTAAGAATTAAGGTTTTGTGCTGAAATTATGAATACCAAAGGTTGTATAGTAGTTTAGAATGATGGAATAAAGTGTTAATTGAGAAAAATTAGTTCAATTGATGGGTTAATTGATTAAGGACTAAATTGTAAAAATTGTAAAATTTTGGGTAAAAGTGTAATTTTGAAAATTAAAGGACATAAATTGTGAAGTGAATTAGAATTGAATTAGAGCTAATGAATGAAAAATTTTATATTATAGACCAAGAGCTCAAAGAGAGTCGTGGAAAAGAGAAAATAGCTAATAGGCCCTGAATTTTCTACAACTTCTAGAAATTACCCCAGGTAAGTTCATATGGTTGAGTTCTCATGATTTTTTGTTAATTTAGAAATGATATAATGTATTATCTCATATGTTGATTATTAAATTACGATTATTATAAAAATATAAAAATTTAGATCGGAAGTTCAAATTAATAGAACGCGGGATTGAGTATATTCGTTTAGTGTAAAGGAAAAAATTGACGAAAAATTACCCAAGTAAACCGGGGTTCAGCATTTGTTTTGAACTTCCGTGTTTGCTTTCAGTTTAGCTCTCATGAGCTTCAGTTACCTCTTATGAGTTTTAGTTTAACCCTAATTGAGTTTCAGTTCAGCTCTTTTGAGCTTCAGTTAACTCTTATGAGTTTCAATTTAACCTTAATTGGGTTTCAGTTAAGCTCTTTTGAGCTTCAGTTTAACCCTTATGGGTTTCAGTTTGACACTTATGTGCTTCAATGTAGCCTTCAGGCTTGTATTTACGATATACTCAAATTCGTAAGTCGTTCTTTGATTGACAATAATTGGTAAGTTTTATATGAAAGTATTGTGGAAGAACTTAAGTTATTATTAATATTGAGCTCAAATAAGTGAATTAATCGATTAAAGTTGTGGTTGGCAAGCAATGTTTATAATATGTTCTATTTAATGTCTAATTATAAATGGTTTGGTAAGATTTATATTTTAAGCCTATGAACTTATTAAGCTTCTATAAGCTTACCTTTGTGTGTTTAATGTTCTTGTAGATTAACGTGTATTCGGAAGATCGGATCAACACATCGACTCACACTATCCAAATTACTCCGGTAGATTTTGTTATACATTTTTGGTTTATATGGCATGTATAGGTCTGGTTTGATAATGAAGTAGTTTGAATTGGGATTATGAGACTTAGATGTGTTTGTATGTATTAGATATTGATATGTATGGGATGATATAATATATTTTATACATATTTTGGCTTGAATTGGTTGCTTGGTTGGATTGTATTGGTATGTGAAAGTATTGTGTGCAAGCTGTTTGTGAAAAAGGTGAGAAAAGTGGCCTTGAAATTACCTATTTTTGTCTACACGAGTGGAGACATGGTCGTGTGTCTTAGTCATGTGTAACGCACGACCATACACATAGACGTGTAACCTAGCTGTGTGTCACTTGCACCTTAAATTTGAGAAACAGAATGCTCAGAATTGAGCAAATGGACAGAGACACAGGCGTGTGTCTCAGCCGTGTGCGCTACACGGCTTAGAACACAGGCGTGTGTCTTGGCCGTGTGAAACCTGCACCTAATTTTGAAAAATTTAATTAACAACACGGCCTAGCACACGGGCGTGTTACTGGCCGAGTGACACAAGTCAGAGAGCTACATAGTTTTGAACACGGCATATAGCACGGGCGTGTCCTAAGGTCACACGGGCGTGTCCCTTGGACCACACAGGCATGTAAGCCCTGTATCTTGGAAATTTTTTAAAATTTTATGAAAAATTCTTTGAGCCCCTAATTTAGTCTCGACTCGATTTTAATACTCATATTAGGCCTCAAGGGTCCATTTAAAGGATGTTATGAATAATCTTGGAAAAATGAATAGTAATTTATCTAAATTATCTGTAATTGTTTTAAAATTGCTAGTAATGCTCTGTAACCCTGTTTTGGTGACGGATATGGGTTAGGAGTATTACAAGAGTAGAGGAGGGCCAACAGGCTGGAGGAGTATCCTGAATGAGCTTTCCAAGCAAGAAGCAAAGAAAGTTCAGGCTCGAGCTACAAGGGAAAGAAACCTTGGCTTGATAAAAGGGAGAAACCAAATAGGGATGCTGGAAAGAAAAGGTTCTCACCATGCATTCACTGTAAGAAATCCACACACTTGGAGAGGTATTGCTGGTACAAACATGACATCCAGTATAGGAGCTGCAAGCAGTTTGGTCACATTGAAAAGGTCTGCAAAAACAAAGGAAGGGCCTAACTTCAGCAGCAAAACCAAGCTCAAGCTACTGAGGACATTCAAGCTCAAGAGGAGCATGTTTTCATTGCATCCTATTTTGCAACCTTAAGTAAGGTCAGAAGGGACTGGTTAATAAATAGTGGTTGCATTCATCATATGGCATCTGATGAAGGTTCATTCAGAGAACTTGACAGCAAATTTGTCTCCAAAGTCAAAATAGGGAATGGAAACTTCATTGAGGCAAGAGGCAGAGACAATATTGTAATCAGTACACTCTCAGGTAACAAGACAATTTCAGATGTCCTCTTTGTACTTGATATAGATCAAAATCTGCTTAGTGTTGGTCAGCTAATAGAGAAGGGTTATTCTTTTACTTTTGAGAATAAATCTTGTGTGATTGAGGAATCACTTGGTCAAGAACTAGTGACAGTAGCTATGACTGAGAGATGTTTTTTGTTGGATGTGAATCAGTTAGAAATGAAGGCTTATGCTAGTCTGGCTGATGAATCTTGTTTGTGGCATAAAAGGTTAGGCCATGTTAACTCTAAGTCTCTTCGTTTGCTGCACAAGTTGGATCTAGTTGAAGATATGTCCAGGGTTGAAGTCAAGGATAGAATTTGTGAGGTTTTTTCAGCTTGGGAAGTAAGTGATACTGCCATTTCCAGTTAACAAGGCATAGAGAGCTCAAGAAAGGCTTCAATTGGTCCATACTGACATTTGTGGACTAATCAAGACCTCTTCTGTAAGTGACAACAAGTACTTTATGTTATTTATAGATGATTGCACAAGGTTCTGCTCAGTGAATTTTCTGAAACAAAAATCAGAAATACCTGAAGTATTTAGCAAGTTCAAAGCCTTAGCTGAGAATCAAGCAAGTTGCAAGCTAAAGGCCTTGAGATCAGACAATGGCATTAAGTATTTGTCAGAAAGGTTTTAGAAGCTATGTGAGCAAACTGGAATTCAACATCAGCTGACAGCAACCTATACACCTCAGTAGAATGATGTTTGTAAAAGGAAGAATCGAACAGTACTTGACATGGCTAGATGCCTACTGTTTGAAGGTAAATTGCCAAGCAATTTTTGGGCTGAGGCTGTGAACACCTCAGTGCACTTACTCAACAGACTACCAACAAATGCAGTCAAAGAAAAAACTCATTTTGAAGCATGGTTTAGACACAAGCTGACTGTTTCTCACCTAAAAGTGTTTGGTTGTGTCTGCTATACACTTATTCCAGTTGAAAAGAGAACCAAACTGGAAAAAAGGTCTGTGCCAAGGATCTTTGTTGGTCATAGCAAAACAAAAAAGGGGTACAGGGTCTTTGATCCCACCACAAAAAGGGTTTTGGTAAGTATGGTTGTAAAGCTTGATGAGGGAAGTGTATGGAATTGGAATGGTACAGATGCAAGCTTGGTGAGCAAGATCAACAAGACAGTGATTTACAACCTGTTGCCAGATTGAGGATGGATTTGATGATGTGCCTGTGAGAGGTACAAGAACCATCACTGATATTTATCAAAGATGTGATATAGCTATATTAGAGCCTTCAAGCTTTGATGAAGCTACTAAATAAGATTGTTGGAGAAGGGCAATGCAAGCAGAAATGGAAATGATATATAAGAATGACATATGAGAGCTGAATGATAAACCAGTCCACAAAAGAATCATTGGTGTGAAATGGGTGTTCAGGGTCAAGTACAATGCTGATGGGTCTTTAAACAAGCATAAGGCAAAAATTGTAGTGAAGGGATACAACCAATAGTATAGTATTGACTTCTCAGAGACCTTTGCACCAATTGTAAAGTTAGATACTTTAAGGCTTTTGTTTGCCTTGGCTACTAAAAAAAAAAAATGGAGAGTGCACCAATTGGATGTCAAGTATGCTTTTCTGAACGGTTTTCTTAAGGAAAAAAATCTTCATTGAACAACCAGATAGGTTCAAGGTTTTTAGTGAAGAGCAGAAGGTTTATAGGCCCAATAAAGCCTTGTATGGTCTGAAGCAAGCACCAAGGGCCTAGTATGACAGAATTGATGCTTATCTATCTAGGCTTGGGTTCGAGAAGAGCATCAGTGAGGCTACTCTCTATATGAAGAAATCAGAGAATAAAACCTTGCTGATTGTGTCATTATATGTAGATGACTTGCTGGTAACCGGGAGCGAGAGAAAGCTGATTGAAGAGTTCAAAAGGCAAATGCAAGATGTGTTCAAGATGATTGACTTAGGGAAGATGACTTACTTTCTTGGCATGAAACTAAACCAGTCTAAACATGCCATCTTCATAAGTCAGCAAGCCTTTACTATGAAGATTTTAAACAAATTTTGCATGGCAAACTGTAAAATTGTTAGCACACCAATGGCTTAAGATGAAAAGCTAACCAGCAATGGCAACTATGAAGAGGTTGATGAGAAAGGGTATAGAAGCCTTGTAGGTTGTCTTCTCTATTTGATAGCTATAAGGCCTGATATCATGTTTGTTGTTAGCCTTCTGTTTAGATTCATGCATTGATAAAATGTTGTTCACTTTAAGGCAACTAAAAGAGTCCTAAGATATGTGAAAGGAACTTTGGACTATGGGGTAAATTTTGAGAAAACTGAAGAGCTCAAGCTGATAGGCTACTCTGATAGTGACTCAGCAGGGTCCATTGATGATATGAAGAGCACATCAGGCTACTTTTTCACTCTAGGGTCAGAGGTCTTCTGTTGGAGCTCAAAGAAACAACGAACCATGGCTCAATCAATAGTAGAAGCAGAGTACATTACAGCTGCTGCTGTCAATCAAGCTATTTGACTAAGGAAGCTCTTATGTGATTTAAATGACAGCCAAGATGAAGCTACTAAAATTAAAGTTGACAATCAGTCAGCTATTGCTATAGCAAAAAAATCTGTATTTCATGGGAAAACAAAGCACTTTAAGATTAAATATCACTTTTTTAGGGAGGATAAATGTAACACTCCTAACCCGTATCCGCCGTCCAAATAGAGTTTTGGAGCATTACTAGAATTTGCAGATCACTTAAAAAAATTTCAATTAAATACTTACAGATTCAATGCATCATATAAATAAATAAATATATTACCATTGAATCAACAGCTTGGCACTTGTCTAAGTATCAAACAATAACATTGTTAGTATGCCTGTACATATTTCATATAATTTCAACATTGATATCAACCATCATCCCAGATACTGAAACCACATGCAATCACTACTAGTTTACACAATGCTCCTCTATCATGACTATCTATGGATCAATCATTTGGGGAAATGGCAATAAGTCAACAATACATACAGCTCATTCACATGGGTGTAACGAATGCTACCGTGATCATTGCGGTAAATATCGATGGTAGAAGATAATATTAGAAAAAATTTACCTGAGGAAGAGGGAAAGGGTGGGGGTAGAAAACTTTAATATATGTGGTTCCGAGTGAGCGGGTTACTTGGGATTTCTTCCAAGCTAAATTTTAGAAGAAATATAATAGTCAGAGATTCATTGATCAGAAACGTAAAGAGTTTCTTGACCTTAAACAAGGCCATATGTCTGTTACTGAATACGAACGTGAATTTGTGAGATTGAGCCAGTATGCTCAGGAATCTATATCAAATGAAGCAATAATCTACAAAAGATTTGAAGATGGATTAAACAAAGATATCCGTCTGTTAGTTGGGATTCTAAAGATTAAAGAAATGTTAGTTAGGACACAAGCCTCAATTTGAGATTTACATGTAAGACCATGTCTTCGACATCAGCATCGTATCTGATTTCGTATAAGACCCTGTCTGGGGCAGAGGCATCGATACTAAATTATATATAAGACCACGTCTGGGACGTCGGCATTGTACCTAGTTATAAGTATCTATATCATTTCTGAACTGTCTGATGATTGAGTACGAGATATGGAAATGAATATATGAAATGTCTAAACTATACAGGTACGTTTGTGTCGTACTAAATCTCTGTATATGAAAGACTTTGTTTCTGTGAAATATGTATGAAATTTAGAAACGAAACATGACATGCATGTGAGCAAATGAGCATGGTTTGGCTCATGATTTACTCTGTGTATTGACTATGAATTCTTACTATATACTTTTATTTTAGATGCTTTAATAGTTAGACAAACTTGTATTTGGCTTACTAAGTTCTTTGTAGCTTACTCTGTGTGATTTTCTGTCTGCTTTCTGATGATCGTAGCTCTTTTGAAGGCTTGGGGATAGTCGAGGATTGTCACCACACTATCAAACTCATTTTGGTACTTTTGAAAGTGTAATTATTTTAAATATGGCATGTATAGGCTAGAATGTCTATGTATGTAGGCTTATATATGTGAATATGTTATGCCTTGAGATTTGGCTAACAAATAATATGTTTGTGCATAGTTTTAGTATTTGGTTGGTGATGCCAAATGATATATGTTTGTAATGTGTTATGATCTATTATGATTTGGTCATTTTAAGCATGGAATTGGTTGAAACTTATGGCATGAATGTTGTTGAATGTTGCTTGTATGAATGACCCTAAAAGGGGTGGCAAATTGGCTTAAACCAAGCCTGCATTGTGCCTCACGGTCAGGGAACACGGGCGTGCCTTAAGTGCCGCGGGCTTAAGTCAGTATATAGAATAATAGTAAAAGTAATAAAAAATAATAATATTAAAAATAACACTCTCTCCCTCCCTTCTAAATCATCGGTCCGGCCTTGTTTAGGCCATCAGGACCTCCACGCGTCGCCGCGTCGGCACACGTACATGGTGGTCGGACCTCAAAAAAAACCTTTTTTCGGCAATTTTAAAATGGGTAAGCTTCTTCCCTTTTATTTTTACTTTCGTATGTAAAAAAAAAACAAAATAAAATTGAAAGATAACATAAAATAAACAAAAAACTTAAAACGAGAATAGACGAAAAAAATACCTCTTTTGCTTTGATTTTTGATTAATCTCGTGTATTTCTTGTATTGAAAGTCTCTCTTTTTCTTGTATTCGAATCTTTCTCATTTTTTCTCCAAAAAACAGAACCCCTTTCTTCTCCAAAAAAAGAATCCCATTTACAATAGTTTTGAATGGCTTTTATAGCCAAATTTTACAACTTGCTAACCGATTGCCTCTTTCTTTTTGCAGACAAGTGGGGTGATGGAGCTAGTGGTTGGTTTAGTGGGGTGATCGAGTTAGTGGTTGGTTTAGTGGGGTGTTAATTGGTTTGTTAATTTATTTGGTATTTTGGGTTCTGCTTGTTGGGCCTAGGCAAAATTTGGGTCCTACACTTACTATCTTGATTCGTACAAATCTAAAAATTATGCTAATATCTCTTTCGAATATAAGAGCAATTGACTCTAACTCGTGATATAGATTACTCTATTAGATTTGACTCTAATCCGGTAGATTTATATCGTCCTATTTCTAGGATTGCATGCAACTACACTCAATTATGCAAGATCTATTCTTAAACAGGGTTTATTCAACATTCGATTTAAGCACATCAAACATGTATCAATAATCTAGAAATATTAAACCAAGAATTAAGCACACATAATTGAGAAAAAGAAACTAAGTATTTATTGTGTAAAAATATAAATCAAACGACATAATTCATCATATAGGGTTCATCTCCCTATGTATTTAGAAAATTAGTTATTGCTTTAAAATAAAAACATCCAAGATACAGTATAACCGAAAGAAATAAAGAAACTCATGATAATCTCCTTAGAAATCAACTGGGAATCTTCAATCTTTATGGAAATCTACTTCAAAATCGGCTTCAATGGTGTTTCTTGAGTTGTTTTCTTGAATATTCTATGACGACTCACTCTTATATTCTTATTTTTGTCATATATACATATTAGAATGTTTGAAAAACCTAAAAATCATGATTTTTTGAAGTTCAATGTGAAATCCCGTGAAATTGACACGGCCTACCACACTCTCGTGTGGTTCACACGGTCGTGTGGAGTGGTTTAGCTTGTGTGGTTTCTACAACTTGCTCTGACACTCCGATTTTCATTCGTTTTTCGCTCCTTTTGCTCCCAAGTGCTCTATTAAGCATTAAAACATGAATTTAAAAGATTATATGCATAAGATTCACAATTGAAATCGGATAATCACCAAAAAATGCATTAAGATTGAGGTTAAAACGTGTTACTTTTAGCACTTATCAAAAATAAAAAGTAAAAATGATTAAATTGAATTGAAGGACAAAGAGGAAAGATTAGAAGTGTAATAATACCAAGAGAATGTCATGAATCATAGATGGAATTGTAGAGAAAATTTAAGAGCTATATGGTCTTTCCATAAATGCATAATTATAATAAAAATCTTAAATTGTTGTTGAAATATGAGCCATTAGATAGTGTTGGAAATTGAAAAGGAATTAGGACCATTAGATTGAAATGATGATGGGTAGATTTTTATATTATATTTTAATATTTCAATAATTTAATTAAATAGATTTGTATCGAAACTTGTAGAATTATCATCATCATTCTCACACCGCTCACCATATGTATGAAGGAAACTTTCATTTCCTTTCATTTTAGTCCTTTTCCCATCATTTTCGACCATCTCAAGCTTGAGTTCTTCAATTTCTTTCATATATTTTTAGTACAATCAATAGAAAAATCCCATAGCAAGCTTAGTTTCATGTAAGACAACTAGTGTTCATTAGGAGGAGTGAGAAATTTAAGTTTAAGTGAAACCCTAAGTGTTTAGGAAAAAGAGAAAAAGGGTGAATCTCAAGTTGGTGACAAAGGAAAGAAGATAGCAGAGGAATGAAAGAAACAAGAATGAAGTTATACAAGCCTTTGGTAGTAAGTACGTCAAGAATTTTATTTTATTTAAGTGTAAGTTATATTAAAATGGTTATTTTAATAGTTATATGATTAATCTATATGTGAATATGCCAATGTTTAATATGAAATTGATTAGTGAGTCAACTTACATAATTTCCTTGTATCAAAATATCAAAGATAATCATATATGTACATGTCACGAAACATATTATTCTCTTACCGTTTCTTTATAAGCATATATCATTCATTTTGTTATATCAATATTTCATGCACCATCATTTCCATATATCTTATGTATATTTATTTTTGTAATAGTTCATATTAAACTTAACATAAATTAAATTCCATGTACCTATACTTATTTCATTTATCTATCTTCTTAATTATTTCATACAACTATTTTGTACATATATTTCCATATGACCAATTCTTGTAAAACATTTCACACAACCATTTTGCATAACCAATTCATATAACCATAAGTCATCTGGTACATATTACCTGAATATTAGTTGTTCAACAGATGTCTTGGTGTCTCTCATCCACGATCTTATTTATCTTCGACATGATACCATAGTGTCTTTCAACTATGGTCTTACTCATTTTCTGTCATGTTGCCATGGTATCTTTCAACCATGGTCTTATTCATTTCCCCGTCATGTTGGCATGGTATCTTTCAACCATGGTTTTATTCATTTCATGTCACATTGCCATGGTATCTTTCAACCATGATCTTATTCATTTCATGTCACATTGCCATGGTATCTTTCAACCATGGTCTTACACATTTCATATCATGTTGCCATGGTATCTTTCAATCATGGTCTTACATATTTCATATCATGTTGCCATGGTATCTTTCAACCATGGTCTTACACATTTCATTTCAGAAAGCACACTCCAGCGAACCTTATCCTTACAGCGGGATTACCAGTCCAAGCTAAATCCCCTGCAATGACAATTACTCTAATGAGCTTGGATCTTAGTTACCAGTCCAGGCTAAATTCAGACTGTGACAGCCCTAATTTGACCCTAGTCGGAATGTGGTTTTGGGACCACAAAACCGAGTCACAAAAATAATTAACCGTTATATTCTAAGCTTATTATATGTGTAAGTACATGTGTGAAAGTTTCATGTTTTGATTTTATCATTTGTATGTGAAATTTATTAAATAGGACTTATGTGAGACATTTTGAAAATGTGATAGGTTAAATTATAATGGTCTATTAATGCATGATATAAAAAGAATGGACTTGCATGTCAAATTATTCATTTTAATATAGTGGCCGGCTGTAACGCCCAGTACCCGAGACCGTCACCGGATTCGAACACGAGGTGTTAACAGACTTAATTCATTACTTAAAGCGCTCAAACAATTTTTTTTTAAATTTCCAGTCAAGCTAGCAATCTGTGTCACAGTCGCTTAAAAATTCATATCTCGAGTTTCGAAACTCAAAATCCAATTCCGTAAATTTTAACTGAAACTAAACTCATATATCTATTTACTAATTTTTTTCTATAATTTTTGGTCAAGCCAATTAGTATAGTTTATTAGTTAAAGTCTCCCCTATTTCAGGGTTCGACTGCTCTGACCTCTGTGTATTTCGAATTAGATATCTCTCTATACAGAATTTCAATGTATATGATGTTTGTTTATCTTAAAACTAGAATCAATAAGAAATCTGTACATATAAATAATTACTTCTAATTATTTTTTTACAATTTATTATGAATTTTTAAAGTCAGAATAGGGGATCCAGAAATCACTCTGGCCCTGTTTCACAAAAATTCAAATATCTCATAAAATATAATTCATATACCTGTTTTGTTCAATCCATATGAAAATAGACTCATAAATATTCAATTTCATAACTTTCTCGTCATTTAATTCCATTTCTACTATTTTTAGTGATTTTTCAAATTTACATCACTTGCTCATGCTGCAGATTCTGTTTTATGGCAAATTTCACTTTACTAAGGATTTTCATGGACTAAATATCATTTTAAACATACATAACATCAAATATGACTTAGATTGGCCATTCCAATGGCTAATCATTTACAAACCCTTTTCTTGCCAAACCATAGCCATATCATAAGATCATTTACACAAAGTGAGTATTTTGCCATACATGCCACATTCAAAACACACAAGCCATTTTACCAATTTAGGCCTTCGGATAGTGTGAACGAGTCTTCGACCTATCCCGATTCTCAAGCCGGCTTGTCAAAACTACAATGAAAGAAAAGGAGGGAGTAAGCACAAATGCTTAGTAAGTTTACATGCAAATAGCAAGTAACATAATCACACAATCCCACAAAAACATTATTTGCATAAACAACACCAAGACATTCATGTTTCATTTGTATTTAATATCTTTCTACGATTTCATCATACCAAGTTCTCAACCCGAGGGTTTAATCACATACCTGTCAAATTTTCTCATTTACCACACTTACCAACATGTCACCTTCATTTTAGGCCTTCTCTTTATTCACTTAAGATTTACCCATTGAACACATCGAAATATAATTTGAATACGCGGATCTCATGAACATAAGAGCCATACCCGCAGCTAGACAAACTCAATAGCCTGCGGAACTTATGTAGCCAAGCTACCATGTAACCTGCCCATAAGTGAACTCAGACTCAACTCAACAAGCTCGGGCGTTCGCATCCATAAGTGAACTCGGACTCAACTCAACGAGCTCGGATGCCTAGTTACATCTCACGAACTCGGACTCAACTCAACGAGTTCGGAACTCAACCATCCTAGTGACATGTCACTTGTATTCTAATCTATTCCCAAGGTTCCAAACGGGCTTTTTCCTTGATCACATATCCTTGCCGTCTTCCATAGAATATCGAAATCGACACTCGGTAGCAATTCATATTTAACAAGTAATAAACATAACTTGCATATTACTCAACAATAACCACAAAGCATAATATTTCATAATAATAATCATCATATCATATAAATATCATTAAGTTAATTAAAATGACAATTATGTTACTACATTTACACATGAACTTACCTCGGTACAAAATTATTAGCAATCGAGCCTATTCTTCGTAAACTTTGTTTTTCCCTCGATCGCGACTTGAATCTCGTTTCTCTTGATCTATAATGGCAAATTAATCTTATTTAATACATACATTCATCAAAACATCATTTAATACAAACTTTTGCAAAATTACATTTTTGCCCCTAAACTTTTGCATAATTACACTTTTGCCCCTAGGCTCGGGTATTAAACTTCATCCCTTATTCTTATGTTTTATGACATGATGATCATTTTTCCCTTCTATGGTAACATCAAATTCACACTCTAACATGTACTTATGACTATTAGGTATTTTTACCGATTAAGCCCTTTTACTCGTTTTTGCTTAAAACCGAGTAGTACAAGTTGCCTAACATAATTTAAAACCTCATTTTCTATCATAAAACACCAAAATACACAAATTTCACCTATGGGTATTTTTCCAAATATGAACCCTAGGTTGAATTATTGCTAGCATAAGCTTAATCGAGCTACCGGGATTCCAAAAACTTAAAGAACATTAAAAACGGGGCTTGGAATCACTTACTATGGAGCTTGGAAGCTTGAAACAAACCCTATCTATGGAGAACCCTTGAAATTTCGGCCTAATAAAGAAGATGGACAAAAATTGGCTTTTAATTTTGTTTTTAATTCATTTTAATAACTAAATGACCAAAATGCCCTTACTACTAAACTTTCCAAAAATTCCATCCATGTCCAATTTTTGTCTGTAGACTTAGAAATTGGTCAAATTGCTATTTAAGACCTCCTCATTAATATTCCAAAACAATTTCATACTAAAAACTCATAGAATGCAAGTTTTACAAATTATTCGATTTAGTCCCTAATTTCAATCTAAGCACTTTAGGCATAGGATTTCATCACGAAATTTTCACACAATATGCAATCATATCATAAACATCAAAATAATTATAAAATAATTATCTCTATCTCGGATTTGTGGTCACGAAACGACTATTTTGATTAGGCCCTAATTCGGGATATTACACCGGCTATGTTGTTTTTTTATATATATATAATATATGTATTATCTATTAGTATAATGGCAACTAAATGGCTTTATATTTTATAATAATGATAATTAAATATAGAAAAAGGGGTGAAGAAAACAAAGTGTTCATCTTTGTTCTTCTTAGCCGATTTTAAAGAAAGAAAAAGGAGCAAACCATTCAGTCATCTTAAGCTTGAGACAAGGTTAGTAAATTATGTTAGATTTTGAAATTTTAGCTTATTTTAAGTTAATTATCAAGTTCCTTACTTAGCCCATGTCAAAATTTTAAATTTGGGTGATGAATTGAGCATTCGGCTATGGTAGATAATGAAGGGGTTAGATTATTGTCTTTATGTTTTGATGAATAATTGTTGATGAGAGAAGTTTGAACTAGTAAAAATTTAATTTTCTAGTACTTATATGTGTAATAGCCGAACTTGGACTTGCTTAATGACTTGAACAAATGTTTTGTATTTAAATGCTAGAATGTGAGTAATTACCGTTTGGGTGATTTGAAAAGAATAAAGTAGATGTTTGAATGTCTAAAGGTTCGGCTTTATACATTAAATTAATGGTATGATTTTGAATAATGTAAGCAATGGAATGTGAGTAATGTTTATGCATAGGTGAAATTATTATGTTCGACTATGACGGTATATTAAAGTATAATTAATCCATTTTGATAATATTATAAAGTGATAAATAATAATGAGTGGAAGTGTATTGGTTAAATAAATATGATTATTAAGTGACAAATGTCGTATGTGGTTTGTGATTAGTTTTAAATGACTAAGCAATGTATTTTGTTTCATTAAGGTTAAGTTTGTCTTTGGTATATGAGTAAGTGTATATCATGTATGTATATATATATTGAGTTGGCTGAATATAAATGGTAAAGTTTATATTAAGCTTATATTAAGGATGCAGTCATAATATACACATTTATCATGAATACATGTACATTCAGTTATTTGGATTTTTATGTATGTCACTAAGTTAATATGAATTATGGTATTTATATTAAGACATGCGCACTTGACCTTTCTAATTGTTTAATTTTGTATATTACTATGTGTCTCGAATGTGTGCAAGGTGTTTACAATTGTGAGTGTAACTTACCCTATCATGTGGCTAAATGGTTAAGTTGGTTTTTGGAATGTGTCTTAGTTGTGATAATTTCTCCACTTGAATTCGGTTTGGTATGTACAGGGTATGAGCTTAATAGGGTTTATATGTTGTGAATGAATGAAACTTTAGTTAAGCTGTTGTGTGATATATGCTTTAAAATAAATGAATTATGGATGTGGTCTTGAGGGTGTGTATAAAGAAAATGTTAACTTGTTTGTATCTTAGTGCCGAATGAAATGTTTGGCCAAAGAACGGTTCAAATTGATGAAAATAGAAAGGTCAAAGATGACCTATAATGTATTTTATTTTGTTTACTATGATCTATATATGTGAAAGTCGAATATGTATATATATATTATAATTTGAAGTAATGCTTGAATAGTCGAATAATGATTAGTTTAAATTTTTGAATTAAGCTCAAGAGCATAGAGGGACAAATTCGGATAAAGGAAAAGCTAAAGTAGTTGAGTAGTCGACCCGTAGTTGTTCGAAAAATACTCGAGGTAAGTTTTCAGTATTTAAACATAAACTATTTATGAATGAATCATGATATGTCATGGGAATTTAGCCATACCTATAGCATAAACATATATATATACACATACTTGAAGTCGAATAGTATGCATGAGATTTAAATAAGGAAATTTGTTATGATCATCTTGCTGTGAGTTGTATACATTAGATTGAAGATATGTAATGGTAAATTAAGAAGAAATAGTGCGATAGTTATCAAGTGATTATATGTGAATGAAGTCAAAGTGGACTAAGTGAAATGCATAAATACAAAAAGTGTATATGTTATGAATTTGTGAAATTTATATTCGAATTATGGTTCGGGCCTCTGGCTCAGCAAGCTTTTAGCATACGGAATTATTTCGGGCCATGAGCCTAGCAGGCATATTGCCGGTGAATGAGTTTCAGACTTAATGTCTAGCAGGCCTCGTGCCGGTGTTAAATTCAGGTTTATACCTAACTAACGGGCCTCGTGTTGGGTGTTAAGTTGAGTTTATACCTAGCAGGCATATTGCCGGTGAAACAATAAAAGTCTATGAATATGAGATTATGCTATACGACATCTAAATTCATTCGATAGATTAAATTGTCCAGGTACGTATAAGTTGTTATGCATATGAAGAAATGTGAATTAAAGTATGAATTGAAAATAGAAGCATATAATATGTGGTTGTGTATAGTTATATTCGGCCATTATGAATTTTGGTACATGAAAGTATATGTTATATAGATATACAATTATGCTCTTTGAAATTATATATGAATGAAATGCTTTGAATTAACTTTATAAGGTCGAATCGATGAATTACTACGAGTCATTTAAAAGGTGTGCTTATGAAATTCAAACTCTGAAGAAATAATAAGTAGAGGAAATGGAGTTTACATGGTTATTGATTTTCGGTCAATTGGTATTATATTTCGAATATGATATAATATGTATAAATAGGTTTTGTTGTTTAAGGTACTTGAGACTTACTAAGCTTAATGGCTTACTGTGAATGTTTTGTCTTTTTCTTTTTTTTTTTTTTTAGATGTTGTTGAAAGCTACGAGCTTGGGGATTTCAAGTTCAAAATCATCTACACTATCGTCACTATTTTGGTACTTTTGATAGTTTATATCTTGAAATATGGCATGTATAGGCTTAACTCTCTTTTGAAGCAAGTTATATTTTGAAAATTGTAAATATTTTAGCCATGCGAAAATGGCTTGCTAATTTCCTAAATACGAGTTTATGGTTCTATGGACTTATGTGTCAAACATCTTGAAATTTATTAGTTACTCTAACTTTGGTTAAAATTTGTTCATGGTTGAATGATTAAAGAAACTATATTTTGTTATGCATGATTGATTATGAATGGCTAGTCTGATCTATTTCTGAGTGGTAATACCTTATGGACCTATTCTGGTGACAGATAAGTGTATAGGGTGTTACACAGACCCTAATTCGGATTACCCGTCCGGGCTAAATCCATTTTCCACATATTCTTTGGGAGGGCTATATCAGGATAGGATCACCCGTCCGGGCTAGATCATTTTTACCGTCAATTCCTTTTCAGAGATTCATCGAATTTTCCTTCCATTCAATCGGGATTTCTTCCCCTTTTTATCAAATATATCAATGTTTCATCAATTTTCATACAAGGGATATTTAAATCGTATTCACATCAATAACATACATTTCAAGTATTTAAGAATATAATTCAAGTTACACGAACTTACCTGGCGAAAGTGCAGAAATATCAAGATTTAGAGGCATTTTGGCAAATTTTTCATTTTCCCCGATTTTACCCTATCTTGATCCAAATTAATAATTTCATTCGATTTATTAATTTAATCAATAAAACAATTCATGTCCTTCATTTTGGTCATTTTTAACATTTTTACAAAATTACCCCTACAGTTCTTTTATTCAATTTAGTCCCTGAGTCTAAAACATGTAAATTAACCATACTATCTGAATATTCATATATATTTTCCTCCTCCTCCTCTCCATTCCACATCCTTATGTATATAACATGCTTATAAGTAACATTATCTATAATTTCACTATTTACTTATATGTATATTCAAAGCTGTCCATCCGTGTCATAGTTACTAAATTATTTTTATCTTAAGATACAGAACTCCAAATTAAGATCCGTTAATTTTTCCTGAAACTAGACTCACATATCTTCTTACCATAAATTTTCAGAATTTTTGGTTTAGCCAATAAGTACAGTTTATTCTTTAAAGTTACCCCTGTTCTGTTGTCTGATAGTTCCAACCCTTCTTCACTAAAATTTAATTATCTCCTCATACAGGATTAAAATGATGTTACCATTTATTTATCTTGAAAATATACTCATTCAGAATTCTAAGCATATAAATTTAAGCCCATAATTATTTTTCTCCAATTTTTGATGATTTTCCAAAGTCAGAACAGGGGAACCCGAAATCATTCTGACCTTATCTAACTAAATTTGTTATATCTCACCATTTACAATTTCATTGCTTACACCATTTCTTCTATGAAAAACTAGACTCAATAAAATATAATTTCATATTTTATTCAACTTCTAATTCAATTTCCATAATTTTTGGTGATTTTTCAAAGTTAGACCACTGCTACTGTCCAAAACTGTTTAAGTGCAAGATATTAATTACCATGTTTATAACACCCTTATTTTCTTTCTTTACACTATTTCTCATCACTTTCTCTTGTTTTCTCTTCACTAACATATTAAGAACATAGGACCATATGTAAGGAAACTCTACATTAATATCAATCCCATGCTTTTTCAATAATATCAAACTTAAAAATATATTGAAATCATGATGTTCTTACCTTTTCTTATTGATTTCAACCTTTAACTTGATCTCACTCCTCCAGCTTCTATTTCTTGAACTCAACTTGATATTCTAGCTCCCCATAGTCTCCTTGTTATCTTTCTCTCTTAATGGCTATGGAAATTCTTTTGATTTCTAGGTGAAAATGGTGAATTTTTTGTGGAATGACCAAATTGTAAGGAAAGGGAAACTTCTTTTCTTCTTCTTCTTCTCACGTTAGTTGCATGAGAAAGGTGATCATCCTCCTCTTTCTTTCCTTACATATATATATATATATATATATATATATATATATATATATTAAATAAAATAATAAAATATCATTTAAAAATCAATTTAAAGTATTAATAAACAAATATTTGTTTATTTAATTTATCTAAAATATCTCCAACATCATCATTGTCTCTAGATTTCTCTCTCCTTCTAATTGACCATATTGCCCTTGATTATCTTTTAAAATTCCATCCTTGAGTCATCATTTAATTTGGTAAAATTATAATTTAGTCCCTCATAATTCTTCACCTATTCAATTTGGTCCTAATTCATCCATTTTACTTGGTTTCTAGATCATTCCACCCTTAAAATATTTGCACTATTGGTCCTTCAACTTTTCATATTTACACTTTAACCTTAAGGTTGAGTATTTACCCTTAGGCAACAAAACTTTTCTCACTTTTACAATTTAGTCCTTTCTTGAGTCAAAATATCATAATTTACTTCTCAATGTTGTCATAACTCAATTTCCCTTTTTGTCACTTTATTTCCTTATTTTACTATATCAAAGATAATATCTTACTATAGAAATTTTCGGGGTATTACACTAAACAATCAAAGGAAGTTAATTTGATCTATTGCAGCTCAAAAAATTAGCTTGCTGATATTTTAACTAAGTCTCTTAGTGCTACAAGGTTTGATAACTTAAGAAGAAGTATTGTTGTTTGTTGCATACAGTCCAATGAAGAGTGTTGAACTTTGGCTTGTAATACAACAGCAAAGAAGTTTTTTGAAGCTCAACCAATGCAACAATTATGTTTTGTTCAACTTGTAACTAGGTTAGTTCATTTCGTAATTAGTCTATTTGAAACACCAAGACTAGTTTGCTGATTGGTGTGATGTTTAGGTGATGATATTGATTGATAAGTCAGCTTCACTATGTGTGCAAGATAAGTTATGTAATTTTTAATGTAATTAATGGAGTAGTTATACATTAGGTAATTGCTTTGTAACTCATATATTTGGCTTAATGAAATCAGTTATGTAGATCAATTTTGATCAATTTTTGCATTTGTTTTCTTTGCTTCATTTCTTTCTTACTTTGGCTGATATCCTCAACACGATCCACAACTTCCATCACCTGTATATAAAGGCTAAAATAGCTATCGAACCATAATGAAAATTCAGAAGTCATGACTCAAGAGAACAAAGTAGTGCTTCTTGATCTCCATTTCAACATCAAGACCTGTAAATTCACACAAATGCCTATGTGTAGGAATTCTCAACTCTAACAGGGCTAACTCGAAAACCCATCCAAAATCCCTATAGATAGTCATCTGCTTGGCAAGTTGAGGTTGCCCTTTATAGTCAAGCTTAAAAACAGCAAAACCACCCCAACTAGAGCCTGCTATCAGTTTAGGAGTGTGGATTTCAACAAAACCCTTAGACAACATAAATTGCCTAAACATCTGCGGAACTTGTGGACTTGTTTATGAAACCATTGAGCAGTTTAGATATAAGATGGAAATGAGAAAGTAAAAATACAGTTAAATTCTTTGGCTATTAGAGACTATATAATTATAAAACAGTAGTGAAAGAAAACCAATTTTGTGATCGGATGTGAGAAATGTAATGCCAAGACACGTCAATATGCATTAAGTTAGAAGTTTTAATAGACAAGCAAAAGGTGAAAGGCAAGGGCAAGCATATTAGCATGTGGTCATAAATTTTTTTTGCTGGTCGAAATTAAATTGTATAGTTTTATTATAATAAGATGCAATTTCATTATTTTAATAGCTTATATCTTTATAATTTTTAAAGGATTAAATTAAATTTGTATAATTTTTTTAGAAGGAATAAAGTGTAATTTTACCATTACTAATTCAAAATTTTACAAACTATAAATGGACTTAAATGAAAAAGTTTTCATTTTAAGGGGGCCGGGGCCCTGCCAGCCCCTCTAGCTTCGCCACTGGCAGTGACAACCATAGTAAAATAAAAAAAAAAAAAAGCAACGGCAACAGAAAAGCCTTAGAGACTTACAGTTCCAACTTAGCACTAGATGCAAAAAATCTCTCGATTAGCAGGGGTTCGAAGATCAAGAACTCTCAAGTTCAACCGTACATCTTAATTCACACAAGGAAGTTTATCTTTACACTGCAGTAAATAAATGATAGACATATGGGTGATAATAAATGCATACGCCCATACTTGCAAACTCATAATAAACATATACACACATATTTGCAAAGCAAGGCAATGGGTAGTTTTTACATACTTGTAAAGCAGCTTCAATTTCAGCATCACGTCGAGCCGCATCCTCAATGTTAATGGGTAAGGTAGGCATGGCTTTCTTTGCACAATACAATTTTCTAACATGAATGTCGACCTTGAACATGAAAAAGGTAATCGCCATAGTTGGAGGAATGGGGATCTTTCCCCTCCTCGACGGAGAGAGAGGCTTCTTGGCGGTGACGCAGCTTCTCTAGCTTGGCAGATTCTTTTTTTGGCGACTTTTTAGTCACAATGATAAAGTATAGTAGTAAAATGAACACAGTTTTTCAATATAAGATTAAGACATTACAATAATTAAACCTACTAATGATTAAACTAGTACTATAACATCGTATCAGCAATACGTAAGTTTATAAAAATGATAATAAAAAATATTATATTTCGATTTTACGATAATTATTTTTTTGTATATGAACAATTAAAAATGAAATTATTTTATATTAAATCTAAATAACTTTTTCATTATCAAACACTAATTCGAGTTGAGTCGGATTCATACGAATTAGACTACAAGTAATCATCAAGGAAAGATGGATTCCATAAATTAGACATATCCTTGAATAATCTAATAAATGTGATTGCCCTTAAATCATTGTTAAGTCAACGTGAACAACTATAAATTATTTCCAAAAGTAAAAATTATTTCCAAAAGTAAATTGTTAATTAAATGAAATTCTGTTGTGATGTAAGTGTCCGCAACGGTGATTAATTCTTTCATTATCGGTGTTCTTGAAAGTAAGGGTGTTCATAGTTCGGTTAAAACTGAATTAACCGACCGAATTGATCTAATTCGGTTAATCGGTCAGTGGTCAAATTTAGTTCGGTCAGAAGTCGGTTAATAATTTTTTGGAATTTCGGTTATCGGTTAATTCAGTTCAAAATTGGGTAACTAATCGAAATATTTGTTGCTTTCAATACCAATGTAGTGTTCGAAAGAGGTAAACAACTGGCCATGAAATGTGCTCCATTCCCATGGGCGATGATCGAACCCTCGATCTCATGGTTAAGGGATAAGGTGAGCAACTATCATACTATACCTCATGGTTAAAAATAATAAAAATTTTAATTACACATTGAAGGTACTATAAAATTAAATATATTTCACTTCTTTCATTAAAAAAATATTTTATTTCAACTAAAATTAAGTATTTTAAATTTATATTTAATTCAATTATATACTACTCTTGAGATGAATTTATTAAATTATTTTTATGAAAATTAACTATTTATATTATTTAGACAGTTTTAATGGAAAAAAATTTAATTATCATTGATAATAGTCTTACAAAAATAAATTTATAGCCAATGAGAATTTATTAGTTTAATGACAAAGTTAAGGCCTTATTAACTTATAAGATCCTAGGTTCGAGACTCATTTTATGTAAGTAATGTGTGAGTTTTAACTCATATTTATCTTAATTATGTTGCACGAGTCCTAAATAGATCTATTTTAACTTAGGTCTAAATATATTCTTTCGAGCTTTATAATAACTAGCTTAGGCCTGAATACATTATGTTTAAGATATAATTATATTAGAATATAGTATATTTTATATTTTAATTTAATAATACTTAAAATATTTTTTATAACTAGTTAATTTTTTTATGGTTTTTTAATTAAAAAGGATAAAAAATAAATAGAATAATAATTAATTAACTAATGGTAAAATTTCCATTTTATTTAAAATTTATTTAATAAATAAATTAAGGGTTTCAATTGTTCTTCTTCTTCTTCTTCATATCGTCTAGTTACTATGATTGAAGTTTCATTTGGTGAGGGTGGCAATTGACCTATTTGGCAATTGGCTGATAGTTGATACTTGATTGTAGTGGTTGGTTTGACCAACCGATTTTATTAACTGTTTATTTAAAAGTGTTTAGTTAAACTTAGCTGATAGTTGAAAGTTGATAGGTGTAAAATAGAAAATAAATGCACGACACATTTTATTGTTAAATATTTATTTGTTTATAATATTTTAGTCTTTATTGGGTGAAATTATTGAAATAAAACACTATTACCAAGGAATTAAAATATCCATTATGGAAATTAATTAGTAACTATTTTTGAAAATTTAAATAAACAAATTTCTTAAGTTTCCTATTTGCAAATATTAACCTTGTAGAAATTGATAAATATTAATAGTGTATCAACGTAATTGTAAATTGTATTCTTAGTGATAATATGTCATGTTCTTAGTACGTAAATTAGTGCTAATTATGTTACACTCTAAATAAATTTTTCAAGTAACATATGTAACACCCCAAACCCGACCTAAACGTTACGGCCGAATCTGGAAGTGTTACGAAGGAAGGTTATAAATCTAACCTTTTCTTTTTGAAATCATCGTTTATCTTTGTTACTAAAGCATCCACTTTATTTAAAAATTTGTTGTCATACTTATTAGTTAAAAACTGTCAATTGTTTACATTTTCAAATAAACCAAATAATTTACAAAAGAAGTTCTTAAATCGTTGTATTTTGAAAAATCGAGTTTGCTTTCTCGAAAACAATTGATTGTAGAAAAAAAAGGTTGTTTTCGAATATCGTTTTATCAAACGCCAGGCTAGAAATCTCGAATTAAAATCCAAATCCAAAATAAAAACCCAAAAGTCTAGATAATCCCAAAACTACAAAACTCTCAAAACATAATTCTTAAAAAGCAAATTAATGTAAAAACAATTTTACGGAATCGTGGCATATCCGAGCTCCCATTGCATCGACCCACCTAAGTCTGGGGGTTACCTAAAAGCAACAGACAAACAGAAAGTGAGTTTTAAAGCTTAATGTGTAACTCAATAGAAACATAAATTCAGATTCAATCACATGACAGAATAGATGCAAATATAAAACTTTTATAGAATCAGAATTATAACAAAATCGTACAGATACAGATATACATAATCCCAACCCCATCCTCTACACACCATCTACGACCATCCCAACACACCACGTGGGGTATAAAACACCCACCCAGCCCTACACACCGCATAGTGTCCATACGATACTTTTAAGAATAAACGCAGCAGTGCTGCTAGTATATTGGCGAGATATCTCCTCACACAGAATACTTCCTCTACATAACACATATCTCGCCCCATAGTCATATACAAACAGAATACCAGATATGACGGAATTAATAGATACCAGAATCAATATATCAAGCATGCTCGTATAACAAATATTAAACATGCATATACATAGCAGATCAGACATTTCGCATTACATTACATGCATTTAGGTATTGTTTACGTCAAATTCCATACAAACAGAATATCAGATTACAAACTTTAAGGCTTGTCTAAACACATGCCCAAAATGGCTTGCCCGTGTGGGCCCACACGACCCAAATTGGCCTTGCCCGTGTGGCCCACACGACCCAAATTAGCTGAGTTCGTGTGTCGCACACGGCCAGCCACACGGTCGTGTGGCATCGACAAGCCCCAATTTCAACTTTAGCCGATCATCATTTTTTGAGTTTCTCGTTATAAACCTGATTCAATTTCGCCACAACTGCACCCCCAGAGTAAATACCTAAAAATCGACAATAAAATGCCCAAAATCAATCTCAAACCCTCAATTTTTATCGAGTAACCACTTGACTACAATATATCCATAAGCAATTTCAACAAAAAGGATTGTACTCGTAACTATCCAACACTTACCACGTCTATGGCAGCCCCTAAACAACTTAACTCGTAGCAGGAGAATCCCAGATTTCTTGAATATCACCTAACAACGATAATACATAGAGTCAACTTACACTTCAAACCTAATAACAAAACATTTAACAAAGCTCCTACCAAAACAACAAAAACCATTACTTATGAATACTTAGAGAATTTCAGTTGCCCAAAAAAGAGTAGAACCAAATCCCAAGTGTTGATTCACGTGGAGCAATTTGGGTAAGAAATTAGGTGAAAAAGAAAAAAAAACAAAGAAAAAGATGGAGAAAGAAGGAAGGGGAAGCAAGAGAGGAACGTGCAAATTAGAAAGGGAGTTTAGGGAAAAAGAAAATAAAAAATAAAATAAAATAACTACTAACTAATCCCATATCCCCTCAACCACTATAATTTGGCCACTAATTCAAATTTAAACCAACTCCAACTACCCACTAACCCCTAAAACCCATTAATATCCACACCCTTCCAAGGGTTACATTTTAACTCAACCTCCTCTATCTGAAAAGCACAAAAATACCCAAAATACTCTTTCAGTGATTCGAACCAACAACTCCAACCCCAACCTCCACACTAAAGCAATCAGCTACTAGGATAGATCACCTTACTTGAAACAATTTAACAAAATAAAATACATAAGCAAAAATTGGGGCACTACAACATATTTCAATTAATATAAAGTTGCATGAGAAATCATTTTACACAAGTAAATTGAAAATAAATTAAGAGTACAAAAAAATTCAAGGATGAATGGGCTCAATTGAAAATCTCTTGTGGCAATGTTGATTTTTGTAGATTCATGGTGGAAGTTTTTTTATTATATATATTTACTTTGCATTTTGGAGGTGAAAGTAAAAACGGGAGAATCTAAGCTACTGATATCTTGGCGCCCTTATTAGGTTTGAGAGCATATGGCAAATGGAGTAAATTTTGAACAAGCATGGTTAAATATGTCATTCCACATATCTCGTTCCCAACCAGCTGTTGAAAAAAGTTGTCCATCCTAACATTTTTTATTTGGAGTTCTTAGGTCAACAAGCTCTTGCAAATCTCCATTCACCAAACACTATAATTAGAGGGCTTGACTACCCAATCCTCCATCTACGTTTAAATAAACTAAAAAAGCTCAAAACTCTATTTACCAAACACACCATTATACTAATGTTGACGACTTCTTGATGAGAGTCGGTAGAAATAAAATATTAAAGTTTAATTCGTAAAACATTATTTAAATCAAAATAAAAAACCATTAGAAGTTTTGTTTGTAAAACATTATTCATTTATATATAATACAAAAGGTCAAAAACCATCAAAGTTTCATAAATTAATAATATTGAATACTTGTAACTTCTAAATTAAAAGGTACTAGAGTTGGTAAAAATAGAATAAAAAAGGTCAAAAACATTATTTAAATAGAACAAAATTATGTCAGAAACCATTGGAGTTTTGTTTATATAACATTATTAATTTAAATAGTATAAGTCTCTAGCTTCACCTGGAAAAACCAAAGGTAATTAATATCAATAATTAAATATAAATAATTTTTATGTTAGAATAATAATGGCAGATATCTAGGTGTTTAGATACTTTTCCTCAGTGATTTTTGGATATTTATGTGGTTTGAGTATTTTTGGTATTCCTTAACATCTATTTGGGACATTTCATTAATGTTTAATGAATTTTGATTTATAGTTTGTTAAACAACATGCATGGTTGTTAGTTAATTTACTTGTTGTATGATATTTTGATGCAATAAGTTATTTGTTATGAAAATTCATGTTTTAAGCTGATGTTAGCATGAGAAAATTGTGTATGAAAGTTTGGATGCATGTTAGACTCTTTTAGGTACTTTTTAAAGGTTTGATTGCATGCTTTAAACTGTCAAATCCTACACTTCTGCTCTAATGCCTTGAGACATCAAAAATACTTTTGACCTTTTGCTATATTTCTAGGTAAAGATCTCAAGACATATCATGCTTGTCTGAGACATTGAACACTTTGTCTCGATACATAGTGACATTTGGCTTGAGACACAAAACATCGAACCTAAATTAGAAGAACATAGCTCCAGTGTCTCGAGACATAGGGTTCATTTTCTTAGGCTAAGAAGATGCTTGCTTAGGAAAAAAAATGTACCTTCTTTCAAATTAATGCTTTATTTCCATCCAACAAGCACCAAAGTATGAACACATATACAAAAAAAGAAAAAAAAAAGCAATAAAGTTCACAGATGACCTGCACATATAAGAAAACAAAGTCAGCAGATTGTTGGAAAAATTGGTTTAGAAAATAGTTTTTTTGGCATAGCAAAAGTTTAATTTTTTTCTTAAAATCAAGCAATGTGGTATTTATAGTAATAAACCCTCAACTGAATTATTATCTATGCTTTGTGTGAGGCAATCTAAGTCATTTCCTGGCTTTTTGTATAATGATCTTCTGTACTATCCTTAAACCCCAAATTAACTTGAATGTGGGCTTAAACAACATGAACATAATGCACAGAATGAAAACTTTTATTAAATTTGTAAACCCCTTGCCCAACCCGATCGTCAGATCCGAGCTATAGGATGTCACAATTATTGTCAAAGCAACCATCGTCAAATAATTTATAATTAAATCTCTTAAACATTCAAACACTCCATAAATGCAATCATTACATATCATACAAACTTTTCTGAGACTCAATCGAGCTTACGAAAGCTCAATTGCTATTTCAAACCTGAAATAGGATCAAATTGCAAAGTTTTAAAAATTTCAAATCAAGTATCATTCCCCTGCCAGGTGCCAATACTATTTTAAGCTTCGATGTTTTGAAAATTTGAATTAAATCCAAAGGTATCGATACCAATCATAAAGTATCAGTACCTTTTTCAAGGCATTGATACCTTACCTCTATATCAATACATTTTAAGGTTTGATGTTTTGAAAAATTAAAGAAAATTGCTAAAGTATCGATGCCATTTCCTAGGTATCGATACCTTAGAAGAAAAGTTTCAAAAACCTACATTTTGGTACCTATTTCAAACCAACTTAACCATATACCCAATTAGTGCTTAATTGCACACTTATACCTACATAACACCAACCCAAAGTCATACCTAAACATTCTATTTAACCAAATCCAAACATTCATCCTAAGAATCCACAATTTGGCATCAAAACTAAACAATTCCTCCTATGCAACTAATGTCCACGAAACTAACTAAAATTTTGAATAAGGCAAGTGCACCTATTAATTAATAGTATAGCTACAATGAGTAAAGATATTGCTCCCACGAAGACTAAAAGTACTAGTAATTATTGTCTTTCTATTATTTAACTGAATAATTCGAGTGATTGATTAAAAACTGAATTTAACTAAATTAATTAACTAACAAATATGACAAAGAACAAATCATGTAAATAACCGAGTAACAACCAAGAAACAAAACATTCACCTAGACTTCATCTGTCACTATCAATCTAAATTACACAATTTCCTTACTTAGTAACTTGACCCATAAAAACCCCTAAATTATGCAAATATCTCTTTCGAGCATAAGAGAAACTAACTCTAGGTTAATTAATTGAAGTTTCTTTCTTATTAAAACTCCTATTATCTCATTAACTTGTGCTATGGATTCCCTATTAGATTTGACTCTAATCTAGTAGATTTATGTCGTCCTATTTCTAGGATTGCATGCAACTCTACTCAACTATGCAATAGCTACTCTTAAACAGGGTCTATTCAACCACAGATTTAAGCACATCAAACATGTATTAATAATCTAGAAATATCAAACCAAGAATTAAGCACACATAATTGAGAAAAAGAAACTAAGTATTTATTATGTAAATTAAAAGTCAAACGAAAGAATCTATCATAGGGTTCATCTCCTTAGCTATTTAGAAAATTAGTTCATGCTTGAAAATAGAAACATCCAAGATATAGTATAACCGAAAGAAATAAAGAAACTCATGATAATCTCCTAAGAAGTTAACTGGGAATCTTCAATCTTGATGGAAATCTGCTTCAAAGTTAACTTTAATGGTGCTTTTCGAGTTGTTTTCTTGAATGCTCTATGATAGCTCCCTCATATCTTCTTATTTTTGTCATATATACGTCTTAGAATGCCCGAAAAACCTAAAAATCATGCTTTTCCGCAGCTCAGTATGCAAACCCATGAAATCTACAAGGTCTACCATACATCTGTATGGGTCACATGGCCATGTGGAATGGTTTAGCTCGTGTGGCCCCTGCAGGTTGCCCCGACGCTTTAATTTTCACTCGTTTTTCACTCATTTTTCTCCCAAGTGCTCTATTAAGCATTAAAACATGAATTTAAGGAGTAGGAGTATAAAATTCACAATTAACATAGATGATCCCCCAAAAATGCATTAAGAGTGAGGTCAAAACATGTTACTTTTAGCACTTATCATCAACCTTCACCTATTCAATCATACTATGCTAGGATAATGTGAGATTCAAGATGATTTGTTCAACACATTCTGCAAGTCAGCAATTTACAAGAAAAGGGAAAACAATGGGGTAAGCATTTCGAATGCTTAATAAGTTCATAGGTATTTAAATGAGAAACTTACCTCGATTTACAATTAAACATATCAAAATAAATACCTTGGCAAAGTTTGCCTAACATAGCAAATCACAACAACAAGGTGAGCTTTAATACATAAACAATCATGTAATATACCATATTGACAATATATGATTACATAGGATTTCAGCAATCATATATGTATACCAAGGCCTCATATTTAATTCGTTCACTAATACCATATTGAGCATTCAAATACATTTCGTGTCTTCTCATTTTCTCATTTCTTATTATCAGCATTACTTGATGAAACTCAGTAAATGAACACGAATACACTGGTACTAGTCACATTCGTTGTTCGTCTGAGCAGAACATTTAATCGTGTCAGATTACCTATTCATGTTAAACCTTTCTACCGGCACATCAAAAAGCTTGGCTAAAGCTGTAAATATACATGTCAAGTTACCTATCCGGGTTAAACTTTTAAAACGACATCAGGTTACTTATCCGAGCTAAGCCTGTGTCACATGTATCTTCGAGTTTGTAACAAATGTTGGATCTTGGTAATCATCAGTTATCAATCTGTATCCAAGTGTACAAAATATTTACTAAGTTCATTAGGGTAATTTTAACATATATTTTCGCATTCATTTTTTGCAGTTTAGTCCAAATCTCACATTTTGTACCAAATCTTAAATAATCCAAATTTCAACTAAACATATATTTTTTTTCAAAATTTTAAATACATAACAATTTAAACACAATACAACATATGAACTTACCTGATTAGATCAGCAGACAAGTTGAATTGTAAGGACAAATCCGTAATTTTTCTTTTTTCTCGATTATCCTCGTTTGGTTCAATGCCCGATCTAAACTATAATTCAATTTAATTTATCAATTCCAAACAGTTTATATGCATGGAATAGTTCAATTTCATTATTCAAATGCTCCCTAATTTTTTCCATTTTATTCAATTTATCCCCTAAAATCGAAATTGCCATAACTTTCAAATTTTAGCTTTGATTTCAAAAATTATCTCAATTACATCCTTCTATAAGCCTCTATTATCAATAATTATGGAAATATTACCAATTTCAAAATTTATACAGTTTAGTGTGACACCCCTAACCCGAATCCGTCGTCGGAATAGGGTTACAGAGTATTATTACCAAAGTTTACTATTTAAATAGACAGAAAAATTCAAATATTTCATAATATATAGCATTCATGTCAGAAACCAATCATAATCATGCATTTTGTTCCTAATACGAGCCCTTGAGACCAAAAATACACTTTAGAAACAAATTGGGACTAAATTAGAAACTTAGAAAATATTTCGGAGACATTTTGTAACATCCCAAACCTAGCTTAGAAGTGTAGACCGAATTCGGAATGCCACATTGATCACCGAAGTGATCGTAGGAAAAATTTGCAAAATAGTTTATCTTATCAAACCAAATCTTTTAAAACGTTTATTAACAAATCAGTTCAAATCCAGAAATAAAGTTCAATGTAAAACCAATTCAATTTATACGAATTGAAACACAATCAAAAGTGTACCACAGCACTATAAGTCCTTACAGTTTAAACTTTAACCCAATAATGAGAAAAACTGAAAATTTAAACAAAACCCAAAGTTTGTCCATCAAGACTGTCCGAGACCTCCGCGTACTGAGCCTAGTGTTCAGAATCCAAAACTGTACCTGAAAGGGGAATCAGAAGAGGGGGTAAGCTATATGAGCTTAGTGTGAGATCAAACTAACTAACTACCGAAACAAAAACAAATACAATAAACCTGAAAATGGTTTAACAGCGGAACATACTTACAAAGCGACTTAACAAGACAGACCATATGTAACTTTACAGTCATACGGCTCTGTTAAACACAATACCTAAAATTCTCAAAAGTCACAAACTGGCCTAAGCCCTTTTCCAAGAACAGAATCGATTGGGCCTTAGCCGATCTCACAAAGTTCCTTTAGGCACGAGTGCCTTCCAAACAATTAATACAATCAGAAATCTCAGTCAACCAGAAAAAAATATTTCAGTCAGACAGATGTTGCAGTCATAGAATCAGACAGATGCATATGAGTGCAAATGAGTTATAAAATAACCCACCCATCCAACCAACACGCCATCTCCGTCCCCCATCAAACCTCAATAGAGCTGTAAGCTCATCCAACCAATCACTCCAAATAGTACCTCGAAAAGCCCATCCAACCTTATATCCCCTATACATTGTCCACGACCCTCGTGGGGTGGGACTATCGAAAGTTTATGCGGTGCCATGCGAAGACCACGATGCGGACATGCGTATAAACCGCGGATCGATATATAACGCCGCAAGGCTAGTGTATGAGGTATCTTGTGTAATCTGGTAAACCGCAGATCTGAGCGTCGCGATATGACTGCCAGATCAGATAATGGTACGTAGCGCAGCTAACGTACATGCGGTACAGTGCAAGGCGGTAAACCGCTATACCGTTAACAGAAATGTCCACGACCCTCAAGGTATTAGGACCGCCCATGACCCTCTAGTATTAGTAAGGCTTTCAGAATGCAGACAAACTGCCAGATCGTAAATCTCCCTTCTCTTCAACATCCCACCCAAAAGCTTTGTATGCAGATGTATATATGCAAATGTGTGTATACAGATGCACCAACACCGAACACAATTCCAGACAGTCATTCAGAGTGATCACATGCAACTAGTCAAATAGTTACAGAAATGCACATACTCATAACTCGAATTCGGTTTCAACCATGTCACACATTCAATCACAAATATCACATAACCCGAAGCTAGAACAGAGTCACAGTTACCCTTACTAGAGCTTAGCCAAGGGTTGAAACACACAGAGGTCACGATTACACCTAAATCAACCTAAGATCAAAACTTGGTGAAATAGGGCCACACGTATGTGTGCTCCAGCCGTATGGAGCACTTCAGGCCGTGTGGAGGTCCATATGCCCATGTAAGGAGTAGCACACGGCCGTGTGACAGAGGCACACGCCCGTGTGGTACAGAGGCAAGGCGTGGGAGTAGGCCGTGTAACTCACTGTCTAAATCCACTAAGTTCAGAAGCAGAGTAGACACGGCCGTGTAAAGGTGCCACACGCCTGTGTGGCAATCAGACACGGCCGTGTGTCCCATAACACACGCCCGTGTGAAATCCCTAAGCCCAAATCAGCTACACGGCCGTAAGTCCCGAAACATACATCCGTGTGAGAACCCTACAATCCCCAAATCAGTCACACAACCGTGTGACCCCAAATCTCAAATCCCTAATTCCTAACCTCACACGGTCGTGTGCCCTAAGGGACACGCCCATGTAGTTCCAATAAAAATCCCCAAATTGGCCACACGCCTGTGTGGCCAGGCCGTGTGGCACCGATAACTATCCTGAAACCCTAATCCCCAAATCAGTCCCGAAACTACCGTTTTGGCCACCAAAATCATCCCTAATCTTTACCCTATCATCATACATCAAAAAGACAACGATTCCTACCACATTTATCGACTAAAGTCCCCAAAACTTATGGGATTGGCCTACCGACAAAGAAAGCCGAACAAAGAGTTTGCAGAATAACTAAACAAAGGAAAATAGCATAGTTCTGATTCAATCCCACACACACATTACGTAATCAAAGATAATGATGAGAGAGGAGCGATAATCCAGAATCCATAATTAACCAGTTTGAGAAGATTTAGAAAATAGAAGCAGCAGAAAAATGAATAATAAAGTAAGGGGACAACGTGAAGAACAGAATAATAAGAATAATAGAAATAGAAAAATAAAAACTTTAAAATAAAAGCAAAATAAATGATAATCATAACAAAATAATTATTCCCCCTAAACCAAACAAAAATAAAAAGACTCCCAAAACTCGCATACAGCGACTCGAACCCAGAACCCGAAGGTTCACCAACACTCACTTAACCACCAGACCGGCAGGCCCATTCTGTCACTTAACTACACAACTTAACTTATGTGTGCAACCTTCTCATTTAAACTTTTCAAAGCTGCAGGGGTCACACGGCCGTGTTCTAGCCCGTGTCTGTGCCCATGTAACTCATTGATTTGTGCCATACGGCCAAGCCACACACCCGTGTGCTAGGTCGTGTGAGCATACTGACTTGCGCTCTTTACAATATACAAGGGACATACGACCGTGTCACTTGGCCGTGTGTCACACACGGCTGAGACACACGCCCGTGTCTCTACCCGTGTGGACAAAAATAAGTCATTTTACAAGCCACATTTCTCACCCAATTTGGCATCCACCTACACTTAACATTTTGCATATACACAAGTCATAATTAGGCATCCAAAACAAGCCAAAATTAAGCCTTAAACATGTAAAATCATCACATACAACCAACATGCAAACATGTCAACCATATATCCAAATTTACCTAAGTGACCAAATACATATATGCATAATTGTACCAAAACCTATCATGTAGGTCATTTATCAAGCTCACCTATTTGATACCCAAAATACCAATTCACAAGGTAAATCATTTTACATCATTTCATGTCACTTAACTTACTAAAACATATCAATATTTCCAAATGGTACCAAATACACCATTCTAACTAACATCAATATACCTATAAGTTTTCCATAACAAAGAACTAAATCCCACCAAGATATATAACATATCTCATATGCATATTCAAACCACATTTTTACTTTACATCATTCTACCATATCAAACACACATCAAATATGATAAGGCCACATATATATACACATCAAAATATACCAAACACAAGCCATATAACTGGCTAATCTCAACAAAACACTTATATGCCAACATTTGTCAAATTAACCTATACATGTCATTATAACAGAATTTAAATAACCAAAAGTACCAAAAGAGCCGATGGATAGTGTGATATAGATCTGACAAGCTTCCAACCCGAACGAGCTTTCGAATCACTATAAAATACTGAAAATAACACAGAGTAAGTTTTTAAGCTTAGTAAGTTCGTATAATAGAGAATTTAACTTACCATTTTAATCACATTTAAGGTAAGTAAACCAAAGCATATCTCAACTCAATTTGGCCAAAAGCCTAACACATAATCATCAACCAGGTTAGCCTTGGAATTCACATAAAAACCAAGAATCATGTATGAGTTCAAAAACTATTCAAATTCATATACATGTAACATCTATACTATGTATCCATATATCATATACAAACCATTTCCATGTAATTCAAGTAAATACCTGTACTAGTTCGTACCAAACTCATATAAACTTGTAATAAAACTGTGCCCGTTGAACCATTTAGAATATTGTGGGATACGCGGGTAATACACACGAGGTGTACTGAACTGTAATCTGTTAATTTTTATACATGTATGCTCATACGAGCTATAATGGTAGGCTATTGTGATTTGAGTATCTGTAAGCTCATAAGAGCTGAAATTCGTAACCCTAATGACATGTCATTTGTATCCTACGAATTCTTAAGGTTCAAACAGGGCTCGATAGTCGTCGTATATCGTCGAATATGCGATCGGTAATTATACATAGAAATTATACAATCCACTTACATATATTTCAATTAAGAAATATAAATACACAATTTAATTACATGAACTTATCTCGACGAGTTTACGTAGATACGAAGGCGACTAATCCGATATTTTTCCTTTGCCTTGATCTAACTCCGTACGAGGCCTGAATGGATCTCTACGAATGAATTTAACTCAATTCAATGTATTTCATATTCAATTTAGTCCAACACACATTTTTTGAAAAAGTATCGTTTTGCCCCTATACTTTTAATTCTTTTCAATTTAGTCATTATCTCATAAAAATAGAAATTAGCACAATTTCATTACAACCCATCATATCCGAATTATATACATGCTTATAACATCCCACATTTTTCACAAATTCACAATCAATTTATCACATTTTTCAATTTAATCCCTAATTGATAATTTCATCAAAAATTCATTTACAAAAGTTGTTTATCTAACAACAACCATTCATCTTCTACCATTAAACTTCAAAACCCTAACATGTTCATCAATGATAAAAATCAAATACTTTAACATTTTCACAAATTATTTCTCGGGCTAGCTAGATTAAGCTACAACGATCCGGAAACATAGAAATCATTAAAAAAGGGACAAAAATCGTACCAAATTGGACAATGGAAACTTGGCTGAATGTTGCTCAACAAAAATGGCTTTCTTTCCTCCCCAAAACTGGTTGAAGAAGGAAGAAAATATGATACTTGGCTTTTATTTTACTTAATTTTGTCTCTATTACCTATTTATCCTTTTAAAACATTAATAATTACAAAATTGTCAAGCCATTATCATCCACTAACACCCAGATGGTCTAATTACCATATAAGGACTTCCACTTTAAATTTATATAGCTATTAGACACCTTTATCTATTAGAACACAACTTTTGCACTTTACGCGATTTAGTCCTTTTTATCAAATTGAGCATGTAAACAGTAAAATTTATTAACGAAATTTTTATACGATAATACTATCATGATGTAGACCATAAAATAATAATAAAATAAATTTTATAACTTCAAATTTATGGTCTCGAAACCACTGTTCCAATTTCACTAAAAACGGGCTGTTACATTTAGTCCTTATGTTCAAAAACTAGGGATTAAACTTTACAAACTAGTCCTTTTTCACTTCTAAGCTTAAAATCTAAAAATTTCATACCAAAAAATTTAAGAAATCAACAATGACAAATTTTTAAAACTTTAACAATATTACAAATTGGTACACAAACTAGCTAAATCAAGCTCTCGGGACCTTAAAAATATAAAAATTACAAGAAAATAACTAAATCAAACTTATCAATTGAAGGCCATATGGTTTGAAGCTAAAACAATGGATGCCTAGCTTTTGTTTTTGTTTCCCACAGTGAAGAAGAAGAAAACTAAAGAATGATAATTCTTTATTTTGTTATTTATACCTAGGTTAGTTTATAATTAATTATAATTAATCTAATTAACTATTAACTAGCTTAATATTAACATGTTTAACAAGAATTGGTGGAGTACAATTGTCATCCACCCGTTTAATTTAATTGTAATGGTCCAATTACTTAATTGGTCCTTCGATTAATTAAAAATCCATAGTGATTAACTTTCACTACTTTTACAATTTAGTCCTTGTACCTTAATTAACTATCTACTTGACAAATTTAAGGGACCAAACTTTAATTAATAATATTTACGGACTTGAACATCGAAAATGGGGTTTCAAAACCACCATTTCTGACACCACTGAAGAATGGGCTTTTACAAACTTTTAGTAAGAAAGTTAATTTCTCTCAGTGAGAACTGAAAACTTTGAGCTTTTTAAAAAATAGAATTTATTCTATAAATATAGTACCACTATTTTCTAACAAAATAACGACATTCAATAGGTGTGATAATTAGGTCATCTCATAGTTCCTATTTATAAGAAAAAGGTACAAGAGTTCTACTTGAATAAGGGTAATTTAATAATAATATTTTAATAGAAAAAGTATAGTTTTCTTGTTAAGAAACCCTAGCGGGCGATGACACCTTATTGGAACAAGGTTTTTTCTACCCCACATGTACTGGGAATGGGCTCTCAATCGTATCTCATATATTAAGTATAATTATATGTGTTAGCTAGATTTTTAACCGACACATATAATTTTAACTAACCCAATAACTATTTTGCTATTTTAAAAAAATATTAATTAATTAATTAATTTACTCAATTAAATTATTTTCTCAATCCAGTTCTAATCCAGTTAAAGTTATAAAAGCTTTATCATATTAGAATTTATGAGGAAATACATTTAATTATCTCATTCAATAGAACTGCGATGACTAATTAATTTAATTATCACTTTGAACTTCAATCATTTAATTGGAATCAATTAAATAATAATTCAAAGAAATTAATTTAATTTCTAAGTTATCTTTTATATTCAGTGAGAAAAAAACATTTAATGTGGATAGTGATACATGTAATATATTTATCTTAATTGTCGTTTTCATTCATTCCATAGTATCTTTTTTACATATAGTTTGTTTTGGGTTATATTGAGCTAGTGGAATGACCGATTAGACATATATAATTAGAATTAAAGCTCAAACAATTTGTAATTAAGTTTCAACTCTTCGCCTATTAGTTACAACATTATTTAATCATGGGGCATTGCATTAAAGTACCATGATTGAACTCTCTCATATTATATATTGATACATACGTAGATGTGGTGAAATTTATTAAATTCCATTCACCAAAGGTGCCAATTTTCAAGCTCGGGAAACCAATCAACTTGTGATGACTTTTTGGATGGGATCCAAGCATTTCTGGGTTGAGATATCTTCATAGCGTTCAAAGATCAATCTCTTAACTTCGAAGCACACTTTGAATCACTTGATTTCAAGTTCGGGAGCTCAAGTTATGACCATTTTAGTGAAAATTGCGCGAGTAAAATTTTTGGACGGGATTATTACGAAAATTACGAGTTTCAGACTTTTAATTCGAGTTTAAATCATATTGAGTTTATTTTTAGGCTTAATTTTTATTACATATGAGCCCAAGATTGTATTTATTAGGTATTATTATTTTTTCCGAATTTTATATATATTTTTAAGTATTTTAAGTTATTTAGGAGTTTTATGTTTCTTAGCCAAATAAGAAAGTCTAGTTTAAAACTGCTTATTATTTAGATTAATTAGATTTTCAGTATAGTTGAGAGTTTTATTTGGATGTACTTAGCTAGTCTATATAAGGGCCTCTTCATTATTCATTAAGGACATAATTGTTTTCATTAATAAAGCTTTTAACTCTGGGAGTTAGTTTCTTTAGGCAAGAGTTCTTTATTGTGATTTTTAGAAGTAGTTTTCTTCTCGATTTTTTTTAAAGAGTCGTGGGAATTCATTCTTCATCCTTTAATTTTTCAATGATTATTTCTTGAAGGGTTGATTAGAGTCATTAATTGAGTTTATTGGGGTTTATATCTCAAAAAGTTCAATTGGACAATTATCTATCTATCCATCACATCCATCAGTTAATTCGATTCATTTTTAAATTTTAAATTTTGTTTATTTATTTTTTATTTTGAATATTTATTCTTTGTTCTTAAATTTTTTTTTGTTATTTTTATTTTCGTTGTTTTCCTAAATTTATTTGGTGTCTTCTTTTCAGGTTAAATCCAAATCTTTCTTTTTCAAGTTGAATAGCTTGAATATGATCTTCTTCCGCTCTATTCTTATTATATGTCATTATGAAAATAACTTAATAATTGTTTGTCTAGTGACCTTGTCTTAAGTGTGTTACCCTTATAAGAAGCCTTAATTTTTTTGGGTTAAATCCGTTCATCTAGTTTGGTCCTATTTTATCTCATCGTAACCATTACATTTGTTAATAAAAAATTTAATTACTAACAAATAGTAATTAAATCATTTGTTCTAGAGAAATGACCCATGGTCACATTACTTTTCCATTTTTCATGTAATGCCATTAAGAGGATGTCATTCACCTTTTATTGTGCTATAAATTCCAATATTATAAATGAAGTTATGCCATGTGGAAGCCATATACTCAACACAGCTTTCAGCTCTTTAGTTATTTGAACTCAAGCTTTTAATACATTAAAGTATACAATTCAGGCACATAGTCAGTTGGTTACTCAAGATTGTGGTAAGTTACACTATAAACTTCACAAGTGAGTTAATCATAAATAAATCTAGGACTAATTCAACTTGAGTCTTATATGACGTATTATTAATCCAAACAATTACGTTTATTTCTCTATTTTTTAGGAGTTAAATGCTCCGATACCCAAGATAAGGTATCTCCTTTATTGGATTGATAGATATAATATTAATCTTTTAATTAATTTGCTCAAATTCAATTAATTAGACAATGAACCTTTTAGATTACCTACTAAGAGAGGTTACACTCTTGCATTACGATCTGATCACGTAATACAACTTAGTATTAATTAAACATTGAGTAATCAATAAGCCAATATTTACTTATATTTTGCTTTGCAAGCAACAAAATATTAAGAACTAATACAAACAATATTAATATGAATAATAAAAATTTTATTTAAATCAATCTATTGAAAATTTTACATATACAAATAATGAATAAACTACACATAGAGTATTAAATCTTAACACGGATTCCCTTTCCTCTTTAATCATTAGTTTCACCAAAAGGTGCCTCACTGTCACAAGGTCACACCAAATGAGACACAAGAAGATCATCAACACCACGAATGTTAAGAACTTTCAACATCTCTTTTAGGGTCACACTATTGAAACTACGCTAGTTAAAGTAAAACCTCCAAAAATTATTTAGAGTACAAGTCTCTACAAATGTAACTCTCTCACCCCTAATCTTGGGTGAATAATCAATGAGGAGTAGCAAGCCTCCCTAGCAGGAAAAGGAAAATCTCCCAATATGTTTCTTATTAAGACATTTTTTGGGGGAAATACATGGCATTGATAAGACAGTGATACACTTTGGACATTTCATCGCTCCAGGACTAAAATTCGTCCAGTCCAAGAGAACCCTTAAAGTTAAGGGTGAACTAATCACTGAAGTTGGTAGCAGAAGGCACCGATCGAAGTTTACTGCAATCTAAGTACAACGCTAGCAGGGGTAATATGTCCCTGATAACTACTCAAGACCAATATGGTACAGTCGAAGTATCCTCGCAAACCAAGGATGAAAGGGCAAATAACAACCTATCTCAAAGCAAATGTAAGAGAAGATAAAGGCCTCCCTTATCGACTTTAATCTCACTTATCTAATGAAGACCTATAAAGTCATATCTATAGTCATATGGTTTCAAACACCACAATTCCAGCATGGCTGTTATTTCCTCCGCGGTGGTGATCTATAACAATTCTTCACCCTCTACTGATAACACGGAATGCCATCGATATACGGTTCAACGATGGGATGGCAACTCGTACCGTTGATAACTCTCTTCACGTCTACAAAATCAATTCATCCCAGTAACTAGGAATATCCCTCGCTAGGTTGATCAATCCCTATATCAAATCCTTGGAAACTCGATTAATCAAGGAACAGCTGGGGAAATGATGGTGAGAAGAACCAGTGAAACAATGGCGATTGATTAGCGTACCTTCAGAATGTCATGTATGCAAGCAGCACAACGAAACAGTGGAACATTTATTCAAATAATGTAATTTCACCAGAACAGTTGGGTTTGGATGCCATTTGCCCCTCCAAATGGATGCATTACATTACACGACGCTCCTTTAAAATCTACAACATTGGTCAGATACAGTCGATAATAAAAGTGACCAAGGATAGGATTTCTTCACTTACCTTCTTGTCGGTTTTTAGACCATTTTGAAAGTTCAAAATGAAAAGGTATTTAACAACACCTTGTTAATAAACTCTCGGTAACCATTCTTAATGCGTTCCACAGTAACAAAATCCACTCTCTTCGTCCTGCTTGTGATCCACAGCTGAACAATGCAAGTCACACTACTCAAGAGGTGTCATCTTATGGATGGGAATTTTCCATTGTCAATCGGACCACTGGGTACTATGGTGTGGTTGTGTTGGGTACTGCTAGAAATGGGAATCAGATAACACTGTTGCATACTATGGAGCGTAACTCTAAAACTCCATAGTTGGCTACTATTTCTAAAAGTATTACTATGTAGCATCGTGGGAGTTGAAGGACAAATCATAGAAATGGATTAACATCCTCATGTACAGAAAATGAACGTTCAATACCGAGCGGTTCTTGACTCACGTCAAACGACAAGTTGATTGTATAGCGAGAGGTGCTGATAGGTATAGAATACATTGTTCTTGGCCTTAGTTGTAATGCGTTATTATGTTGTACTGTTTGCAATGGTATAAAAAAATATTATAGATTATATACCTGGATTCCATCTATCTATATATCAGAATTACGAAATAATCCAAAAGAGGTGAACCATCATAGCTTTGCAACATCTGCCAAGTCATAAGGCAAAGAGTGGCATGGCAATCACCCAGCAAGCTAGACAAAGGAATCAGATGACAAATGTAAAATACATAATGTACGTGTCAACCTCTTGCCATGCAACCTTTGCATGCTTAATTTGGCAGCCTCACACTTTAATTTGGTTTTTATATATCAAATCTTTTACATTTATTTCATCCAATTCTCCATTCTCTCTAGATTTTTAGACCAAACCAGACCAAACCATGGATCTTATTCACAAGTTCCTCAACCTCGTAGCTCCTTCATTCACCTTCTTTTCATTTGTCTTTTTATTACCACCCTTTTATTTCTTCAACTTCTTCCTTTCCATCTTACGCTTCGTTTTCAGTGAGAATGTTGCTGGGAAAGTCGTCGTCATCACAGGCGCTTCTTCCGGTATAGGAGAGGTAATTAACTTTACATCACCAATTCTCAATTTTCACGAGACGAAAACCTAAAAACAAAAATGTTGTGTGTGTGCAGCATTTGGCATACGAATATGGTAGAAGAGGAGCAAGGTTAGCTCTGACAGCAAGAAGAGAGAAATCACTGCAAGAAATTGCTGATAGAGCTCGTGATTTGGGGTCTCCCGATGTTATTGTAATTCGTGCTGATGTTTCTAAAGTTGATGACTGTAGACGACTTGTTGAGGAAACCGTGAATCATTTCGGAAGATGTAAGTCTGTAACTTATGTATGTGCATGTATAAATAACAGCGGACAGTCCCGGAGCCGGTCCACTCCTAATTTATAAAATTTTAAATTAATAAAAATAAAATTAGACTTTAGACAAAAATAATAATTTAATTTAATTTACATTTTTACTATAGTTTGCCAAAAAGAAAATTTTGGCTCCGCGACTGACAACTGATACTGTTAGTTAATATGTCATGGTCTGGTTATGGATACAGTGGACCATCTGGTAAATAATGCTGGAATCAATACAGTCTGCATGTTTGAAGATGCACCTCCAGACATGTCTCTTTTCAGAGCTATAATGGTACATGATTTTCTAATTAGCTATATATTCAGGTCAGTGTTTATTTCTTTATGTTTCTAAAACTGTCACTGCAGGACACAAATTTCTGGGGTTCGGTTTATACAACCCGATTTGCAGTTCCACACCTTAAAAACAGCAAAGGCAAGATCGTTGTCATGTCTTCAGCAGCTTCATGGATGAATGATCCAAGAACAAGCGTCTACAATGTAATTTCAGCCACTTAATTTTGCAGTTTATTTTATATGACGATGATGATGAGTAGTAGTAGTTCATAATTCTTCAAGGGCTTAATTCATGTCAGGCAAGCAAAGCAGCATTGACAGCCTTTTTCGATACATTAAGGATTGAACTTGGATCCGAGGTTAAGATAACAATTGTAACACCTGGTTTTATCGAGTCTGAAATCACCCAAGGCAAATTCCTTCAAAGAGATGGTAACATGGAAGTTCAGCAAGACATGAGAGATGTAAGTAAACTAGTGTTACTTTGTGTTGTAAATTGTAATAATAAACCTGACCATTTCAAAAATTGAATAGGTACAAGTGAGTTCTATCCCAGTAGGGTCAGCCAGTGGGTGCGCCCAGGCAATAGTGAACGGTGCAAGCAAAGGAGATCGTTACTTGACTCAGCCATCATGGTTCAGGGTGACTTACCTGTGGAAGATGTTTTTCCCGGAACTGGTGGAATGGGGTTACAGATTATCCCATTTCTCGAGGCCAGGAGCTCCACACCAGCAAGCACCAAGCAAGAAGATATTGGATTTCACTGGTCTCAAGAATGTTGTTTATCCATCATCCATCCAATCACCTGAGATTAAGACTGATTAATTAATCTGCACCAACCCCATTCTGTTTCAGTACTCTAGTCATATGCTTGAAAGTTCTATCCATGTATGTATGTCAACTTTGGAAAAGCTCTAATGATAAACTAGTGTGTGCTGTAATAATGAACTTTCAAATTTCTCACTGGTTGAGCCTTAACTAATCCGAGACAAAATAAACATAATGGCGTCCTCATCAAAGGTCAACTCCTGCTCTTTGCCATTAATTTTACTGGTTTATAATTAATATAAATAACTAACAAAAGAATGAAGTTTTTAAAAACTACAAAAGCATATGAATTTTTTTTACTTTTTATACAAAATGATAAAAAAAACACCTCCAATGTTGGTACTCAATTAACATGTAATAAATAAACCTTAAGGAAAAGAGTTGCTTTTTAGTCAAGAGGACGAAACTGACTATACTATTTAAGTAAGATGGCTTAGCATAAATGATGGTTTGGGCATAATTTTCATTAAGAAAAGGCACAAAATTACATCACAAACAGCAGCTACTCGGTGTTTTGAAAGTTAAAATAGAAAATATATAAGTAATCCTCGGGCAAAGGAGTAAATTTGACTTGGTAACCAAAGGGAACAATGGTTGGCTTAAGTCATCCTTTGTGCGGCTTCCTTCGCAAGAAGCTTCTCCTTTGCCTTGGTTCTGGCTTGTGATTTCGAGCCCATGATACCACCTCCCCACTTCTTCCTGTACTCATCGTACTTGTCGTTGAAGTTGGCCTGTACCACATATGTTCCTTATTATTCAGTATGTTGAAATCAATTTGAATAATATTCGAGGATATAATCCTACCTTGATTGCCTCGAGGATTTTGCTGAATTCCATCTTATCCTCGTTCTTAACCGTGGTCAAGCACAAGACGGATGCAGTTTTCTTGTGGACAATCTGTGGTTAGCATAAACACATAAGTTTTCTACACGACAATTGGCAGAAAAGCACATAAATCTGAAAGACAATTACCGATCCCAATCGTGCTTTCCCCTTGACAATGCAGTAGGGGACCTCCATCTTTCTGCACAAAGCAGGAAGCCAGACTACAAGCTCTATGGGATCCACATCGTGAGCGATAACAACCAATTGCGCCTTGTTCTACATAGATGATGGTAAAATTGATAAGAACTTCACGGTAAAAGAAAATGCAGGGTACCATACTAGCTGAACTGACGAATATAAAGAAACAAGAGGCCAACCTGTTCAATAAGGTAGGTAACATGGTTAAGTCCATATTTCACAACAATTGGTTTCTTAGACTCAAAAGCTTTGCCTTCAGCCTCAGCCTGAGCCTTTTTCAGTAGCCGTTCCTTCTTGGCCGCCTTGTCCTCCGGTCTGTACTTGAGAAGCAGCTTGAATAGACTCGTAGCTGAAATAAGACATAAAATAACAGAGAATTCTGATCATTATGAACAGGAAAAAAATCTCCAGGAAAAGATGTGGCACATAATAAAACAGGGAATTAGGGGCTAAAAAATGAAGAATGAAGGATATATAGCAATATATGAGAACAAGCACAGCAGAATAAGCAAGCTTATGTTAGCATCCATTTGATAGGCTATGCATTTAATATTTTGAGTTGACAATAGATCTTAAACTATTTCCTTACTACCAGCTCCAGCAACCAATTACTATCTTCAACATTCACCAGTTTCCATATTTCCATTTGTTATTATTTTTAAACTAGACTAATTTTCAGGAAAAATGTTATACATCTAAAGGAGTATACCCCGACAAAAGTTTACTCCATCAAAGTTTTATTACATACACCTGTGCTATGTTAACAGTTAAAAAGAGAAAACAGAAACCTGGGGAAAATAGAGGCGCTAATGGAAGCCATTATCTCTCCCAACGTAATATTTGACCAAAACAATAAAATAATAAAAGGTACATTAAATTTCTGAATCTAACACACAAAGTAGAAACAAGTGAAAATTCTACCACATACCAAGGTTCTTATCAAGAGTCTTGGTAAACTGGTTCAATGCTGGTGGGACCTTCAACCTCTGCTTAAGGATCCTCTTTTTCCTTTGAATGCGGACAACCTTAGGCCACTTTACAAATCGATGTAGATCCTTCTTTGGAGGCAGTGCCCCGCCAATACCAAACTGCTTTGGACGCTTCTCGAACAGTGGATTCACAACCTTCTCCTAATTTCCAAATCAAAAGAATAATCAGATATGAAACCATCAAACCACAATCTGGTTTGTTTAAGAATTCAGATGATGCAAAAGTAGAGAAGACTACTTGTTTCTTCTTGGCTGGGGCAGCAACCTTTACACCTCTCTTTGGGGCCTGCATTTAACAGCATAAAATTAAAAAACAGAAAAAAGAAACCTTTTAAACAAGTAAATCAATTCAAAACTATCTTCAAACTTCAAACCATTGAACTTTCATCACTAAACTCACAATGAAGTTCTTTACGCAATTGATGAATTTCACTAAGGGGAAACCGAGATCTAGGGACAATTTCCTTTAAAGGACTTACAGTCCCAAAACTCAAACATTACTTCTTTTAGTTGAGCTAAGACTAATGCTAAGCTTTCAACTTAATCACTGCTAGCTACACGCTACTAAATCATAAAACTTGCCGCCATTAAATGTTTCATTTCTGATAAAATGATAGTTCTTTTTTTTCTAGAAATCTATAAAAACCATCCGAAAAAGAAGAATTCAGGAAAAAAAACTCAAGTTCTAATCTTCTAACTTGATTCCGTAAAACATTCAATCTAGAGAACAACAGAATTAAAAACTCAGGGAACTGCATCTAAAGTGTTGATAGCAACAAATTGAAAAGAAATAATACTGAATAGATACATAAGGTGAGAGACAACAATTGAAATGTGGCTGTCGGATTTACCATTTCTGCACTTCCTTTAGTTTGTTCCAAGCTTTTGTGGTTTAAGAAGAACGACTAACGAAACCCTAAAAGAAGGAAGAATCCGAAGGGAAACAAGTAGGGTTTTATACAAGAACAAGGCCAATGTTTGGGCTAGTTTGTAGAAACAACATGGGCCTAACGGTGCTTAGACATCAAAGCCTATGGTCCCAAATGCCACAGCCCGATACAAAGATGTGACACTTTATATTCCGATCATATTTATAGGTATGTAACACCCCTCAACTCTAAACCGTCGTCGGAACAAGGTTACGAGGCATTATTGGACATATCAGATAATTAACAAATAATTCTTAAATAAATAACAAACATGTTATAGAATAGTCATAAATTCATATAACTTTTACTAATTGAATTCATTCATTCATTTTTTTTATATTTATTAGTTTTAAATAAAAATTCAATATAACCCCTTTATAAATATCTAACCTTCCCTACAATTTTAGACCGCAACCAAAACAATTCCAATATTTCAACCAATGCATTTATATACTCAAATATACTTAAATCATACTTGACATATTGACTTAACAACTTAAGTAATGAAAACCCTACTATCATTTTTAATTAGTTCTTAAATCTATTCAAACCATTTCAATTCAATATTAATGCTATAACAAGTTCTACCATTTCACTAATTTAATCATCAAAATACCAAATACCTTTCTTTACAACAAAAATTATATAACATACTAAAATAACCATTAATATCCCTATGTACATGCCACTTTCACTTAAGGGAAGAAAACATCACCAAAATCTTTTTGCTAGAGTCGGGATTGTTCGGATGCTGGACCGGAGCACTAGACTTCTATTAGCCTGCACACGGAAACAACCGTACACTGAGTATTTCATACTCAGTGGTATTACCATAATTCAAATTATAATTATAATAATCATATAAATTGAATCATCTAACTTTAATATTTACTAAACCAGTTTAAACAAAAAATTGTCATTCTCAATATATTCATACAATTTAATTTAGTTATTCGTCAATTAAAATCATAAACATTCATGTTGAGCCATTATCTAATTCATGAACCATTGGTTCATGCTTCCCATTCTCATACCCACATTCAAATCACATTTTCAAATCGTGTTCCATTTTTACATTTCTTTCAATGGTTCAACCAGTTCCTTTTATTCAACTTAACTTTTCTTTTAATTACCCCTATTAACAAACTCGGACTTTGGCGGATACACGGATCCAACCAAACATACCAGTTTGGCACCCAGTGCCTTATCGGATAGTTCAAAGCAAAGTTGACACCCAGTGTCTCATCGGCCTAGCCAAAGTAAAATGGTACCCAGTACCTCATCGAATCTATCCGAAGTAAAATAGTGACACCCAGTGTCTCATCGACTCGAGGTCGAAGTATCCCTAAACTCTTCCAATCCTATGGCATGCTAACTATATCCGACTCAGCCCGACTAGTTAATAAGGTATTCTATTCACATATAAATCTCAATTCAATTCAGTCGCAATTTCTCACATTTTCAATTCAATCATTTTCCATTTTTCAATCAATTTTCAATTCACATATTCATAATTCAATACACTTTCTCAATTCAATATGCATTTTAATTATTCACATATAATCACAATTCAATTTAATTTCATACAATTCAACAATTAATAATAATTAAATTTGAATTATAATTGTCGAAACCATTTTAAATTTGAAAAACAGGAGTCGACTTAAAAACAAAAAAAATGGAGTCGCCATCGATCTTTTTCGAGGTGTGATCGGATCACCTTGAGTTGGATCATTTTAGTAAAACATTTTGATTTATTAAACAATGATTTCGATCTACAAAATTTGAGAATAAAGGTTCGGGAGTCGGCTACGCACGAGGAAGGGTTAGCACCCTCGTAACGCCCAAAATTGGTACCGAATTGATAAATTAATGTCTTAACGTCGAATGTTTGAAAAGATTTTAGAACACGATCCTTTTATTTGTTTTTTAAAAAAAACACTTGAATAAATTAAATGGAATGCTAAGACCCTCTTATCTCGAAGAAATAAAATGTCACACCCAGTAAGTTAGGATACAACATTTTAAACCCTCGAAAATAAGTTTGTCTTTTAATTTTCAAAAGTCATGCATTTAAGTTTAAAAAGGATATTCGATTATTTGGGTCAAGTGAAAAATCGGAACCCAGTAAGTTAGGGCACGATCTCTCAAAATTTCAAATACAAAATATTGCCTTTATTTTTAGAAACCCTTATCTCAAGATAGAAATAGTCATATCCAGTGAGTTAGGACACAACACCCCGAATTCTCGAGAATAAGCTTTTATTTTAAACTTGCCCGTTTTGACAGAAAAGGATACTCGGTCACTTTAGATTCATTAAGGAAAATCGGTACCCAGTAAATTAGGGCACAATCTTCTCGAAAATCTCAAATACCGAGTATTGCCTTATTTTGAAAACTTATGAATAAAATGTAGCAATGTTTTTTTATCAAAAACGATGATTTGGGAATAAAATCATTACGGTAATAAATTACAAAAGACAACTACTAAAAACAATTCATGAGAATTACAGGATGGACCAATTTCAAAACTATTATAGACAACCAAAAGAAAGAATAATAAAACATAATTAATAGCACAAATAATACAATGTCAATGCTAAGGTCAATATCAAAATAATAATAATAATAATAAAGGAGATAAAACAGCAAAATCCAATTTTGAAGAGATGAACAAATTAATAAAAATAATAAGGCAAATAATGACAAATCAGAATATATATACAAAAAAATTAAACTAAGAAATCAAATAAATCTTTATAAAGAAGAGATCGAATATAAAACAGAGTAAAAATATATAAAATAAATGATATATAAAAATAGTAATGAACAAACTTGTGGCAAAATTTGAAATGGATAATATACGTAATAGTATAAAAAAATAATGATAATAACAATAAAATAAAAAATAATAATAATACATAAAAAAAAAATAATAATAATAATAATAATAATAATAATAATAATAATAATAATAATAATAATAATAGTGATAATATTAAACTTAATTAATGTGAAAAATAGCAAAAATAACTAAAAAAGGACTAAATTGGACTTAAAACAGAAGTTCTGGGGCTAATTTTAAAATAATAAAAGAATAGGGCCAATCTAGGGACCCAATTGGAATACGTGTCGTAGAGGAGGGACTCACTGGGCAAATATACCCTATTCCCCAAACGGCGTCGTCTCAATACTCGCCTTTAAAAGACTCAAGGATCAAATTAAAACTGAGGCAAAATTTTGGGGCCAAATTAGAAATAGAAAAAATTTAAATTGCAAAGCTCTAAAAAAACGGAGGGACTAAAGTGGCAAATAGCCCATTAATGAAAACACGCGGATCCTCCCCGGGTCCGGTCACGCGTGCGGGTCGTGTGCCTAAACGGCGTTGTTTTGGCGCCTGGGCTTGTGGCACAAAACGGTGTCGTTTTGGCCTTCTATAAAGGCTGAATTTTTTTTTAAATTTCATTCTTCTCCTCAGTTTCAAAAAAAAAGGAAAAAAACACCCTATTTTCTCTGAAGGATTCCAGAATCCGACCAGGGGACAGGTGAGCCTCCGCCGCACGCGCCGCCGAAGGTAAAATTTCCCTTTGTTTTAATATTCTGTTTTCTTTCCCTTTTTTAGAAAAAAATGATAAAATGATAATAATAATAATAATAATAATAGAATAAAACGAAAAAAAAAACCAAAAGAGTAAAAAATAAAAGAACACCTTTAAAAAGTTTCTCTACTTTGATTGCTTTCTATTTCATGTATCAAAAAACCCGTCTTTACAATAAGTTTTTATGAGGCTTTTATAGCCTTTTTTACACCATGTTTGCAGGTTCATGGGCGTGCACGTCTCTAACGTGGCGTGGTGGAGCGGTGTACGTTGCGGGGAGGAGGCGTCTGGCGCGAGTAGTACAGCGTTCGGGGTGGCTTGCGATGCGAGGGCAAGGGCTAGGGTTTTTTTCTGAAAATGTTTTTAAGTTTTGGGCCGAAATTTAGGTTAGGGTTAGATGGATTTGGGTCATTTGTTTGGGCTTGGTATTTATAAAAGGGACATTGGACCTTTAATTATATTTTGGTTTAAATCTGTTTTATTTTGTAATCTGGGCCCGGGCTAAAATTAGGCCCAACAGCTGCCCTTTTTTGCTCATTTTCGTGTAACGAGGATGGAGCAAAGACTTTGAATGAGTCAATTTTGCCCGGTCTTGCCAAGGTTTGACTTCGTGATGCTCTCTTCTTTCAGGTAACCTCACTTTAACCCACTGCATCTTCAAGGGTATAGGAACTCGCTTTCAATCCACTCCACGTCCTCAGCCTGCTCCATTGCGACTTCTGGAAGATAAGATCTGTAATTTTCAGCCTGTTACCCTACTGCTTAGAGGGTTGAGGCTCGCTGTCTTCGATCTACTCCACTACTGTTTAGGGATAAGATCTGTAATTTTTAGCTTATTATCTTACTGCTTAGGGGGTTAAGGCTTGCTATTTTCGATCTACTCCACTACTACTTATGGACAAGATCTGTATTTTTTAGCCTGTTACCCCACTGCTTAGGGGGTTAAGGCTTACTGTCTTCGATCTACTCCACTACTATTTAGGGATAAGATCTATAATTTTTAGCCTATTACCCTACTACTTAGGGGGTTAAGGCTTGCTATTTTCGATCTATTCCACTACTGCTTAGGGACAAGATCTGTATTTTTCAGCCTGTTATCCTACTGCTTAGGGGGTTAAGGCTCACTGTCTTCAATCTACTCTACTACTATTTAGGGATAAGATCTATAATTTTTAGCCTGTTACCCTACTGCTTAGAGGGTTAAGGCTTATTGTCTTCGATCTAATCCACTACTATTTAGGGATAAGATCTGTAATTTTTAGCCTGTTACCTTACTGCTTAGGGGTTTAAGGCTTGCTATCTTCGATCTACACTACTACTGTTTAGGTATAAGATCTGTATTTTCCAGCCTGTTACCCTACTGCTTAGGAGGTTAAGGCTTGCTGTCCTCGATCTGCCCCATTATTGTTTAGAGATAAGATCTGTATTTTCAGCCTGTTACACTTCTACTTAGGGGGTTAAGGCTCGCTGTCTTCGATCTACTCTACTACTGTTTAGGGATAAGATTTGTAATTTTTAGCCTGTTACCCTACTGCTTAGGGGGTTAAGGCTTGCTGTCTTTGATATGCTCCACTACCGTTTAGGGATAAGATCTATATTTTCCACTGATGTTGCTACACTGTTCTCTAGGGAACATGTCCTGTAGACTTGGTTTTATATGCCTATGTTTATGCCAAATGACTAGGATGTTATGATCAAAATGAATCAAATGGTCCTAACTAGATGTATTATGAATGACATTTGTATGAATGCATAATGTCATGAGGATGCCATTTTTATCGTTTAGGCTGTTATTGCTCGTTGTTTGTCATTGACATGTTTCTTCTCGTTCAACTGATATTTTTAACAGACATCTGAAGCAATAGTCTTAACTTAACTTTTACTTCTCAAGTAACTCTAACCCTTAAGCTTGGTGAGTTCTGAATAATTGACCTGTTTCGGGTTCTTGTATTACTTAGAAGCTTCTAAAGTAATATGCAGAACTCCTTTTATGAAAGTGTTATTAGTTAATTAATCAATATTTCAATAGGAAATGCTTGAAAAAGATTACCAAATAGACAAAATGAAACTTTATTGAGAGCGAAGCTCAAGGTAGAAAATTAATCAAGATAACAGATTTTGCTAAGGTACAAAAAATGTATAAGATGGAAAATAGGTGCCCCAGATATCGCAATGTGAGCTTCTCTATTTGGACTGTTCGAAAACCATTGAGAGCCAGATATATGTTTAGGAGGTCTGAAGTATTTAGTTGATGCCCCAAAATGTAATATTCCTCCTTCTTGTTAATTATGGTAGAACAAGGCCACAACATGCCCTATCTTCTATCATACTTTGAGCTGCTCTTTTTCGAGTTTTCAACTCAAAACCCCTTTGGACTCAAAGTGCCCTTTGCGGGTTTTCGCCTTGGCCTCTCAATTTTTTTTTCAAAGCGCCCTTTGCGGATTTTCGCCTTGGCCTCTCTTTTTTCAGGTGAAGTACTTCTTGACCGAATCTGACTTTAACGGGTTGGGAAGGCTTTTACCATCCATTTCCGCTAATATCAATGCCCCTCCAGAAAAAGCCTTCTTCACTACATAAGGTCATTCCCAGTTTCGCATCCATTTCCCTCTGAAATCCTTTTGCATTGGGAGAATCTTTTTCAATACCAAGTCTCATTCCTGGAATACTCTTGGGCGAACTTTTTTATTGTAAGCTTGCATCATTCGCTTCTGGTATATTTGACCATGACGGATAGCCTTCAGCCTCTTTTCTTCAATCAAGTTCAGCTAATCGTACCGGGATTGGACCTATTCTGCTTCATCCAACTTTAATTCTGATAAAACCCGAAGAGAAAGAATCTCGACTTCAATAGGCAGAACTACCTCCATCCCATAAACCAACGAGAAAGGTGTTGCCCCGGTAGAAGTTCAGACCGACGTTCGATAGGCATAGAGAGTAAATGGTAACTTTTCATGTCAATCCTTGTAGGTCTCAGCCATTTTCCCCATGATCCTCTTTATATTTTTATTAGCTGCCTCAACTGCCCTATTCATTTTCGGGCGATATGGTGATGAGTTATGGTGCTTAATTTTAAATTGACTGCAGACCTCCACTATCACGCTGTTATTTAATTTTAACGCGTTGCCAGATATGCTTATCTCTGGCATGCCATATCGACATATGATTTCCTTTTTCAAGAACTTGCTGACCCCCGACTTCGTGACGTTGGCGTATGAAGCAACCTCCACCCACTTGGTGAAATAATCGATAACCACAAAGATAAAACGATATCCGTTAAAAGCCTTCAACGAAATCGGCCCAATAACGTCTATGCTCTACATTGAGAAAGGCCATGGGGAAGTCATAACATGAAGAGGTGAAGAAGGCACTTGGATCTTGTCACCATAAATTTGGCACTTATGTCATTTCTTGGCATAGTTGATGCAATCTCCTTCCATTGTAAACTAGTAATACCAGAATCTCATGATTTGTTTGGCCATTGTGAACCCATTGGCATGTGTCCTGCAGACACCTTTATGGACTTCTTCTAGGATTTTCTTTGCTTCAACAACATTAACACATCTTAGCAGCACTTGGTTTTTCCTTCTTTTATACAGGATTTCCTCGTCTAAGACATAGTCACCGGCCAGGCTCTTCAATATTCTTTTATCATTTTCAGTTGCCTGATCAGGATATACACGATTTTTCACATATCGTAGAATATCCTGATACCAAGGATAATCATCCCTCTCCTACTATTCGTCGATATTGTAGCAATGAGCTGGAGCATCACAAATACGCATCTGGATCGACTTCATATCTTCTTGTTTATTTGCTCTGATCATAGAAGCTAACGTAGCCAGGGCATCAGCCATCTGATTTTCATCACGCGGGAGGTAATGAAAAGTGATATCATCAAACACCTTGATTAAATCCAGAATCAGCTCTTGGTAGTTTATCAACTTTGGGTCTTTTGTTTCCTATTCACCTTTGAGCTGATAGATCACTAGTGTAGAATCCCCATACACCTCTAACACCTTGATTTTGCGTTCTATGGCCGCACGGATACCCATGATACATGCTTCGTACTCTGCCATATTATTTGTGCAATCAAAATCCAATTTGTAAGTGAATGGATAATGATCTCCATTTGGGGATATCAGGACTGCCCCAATTCTATTACCAACGGCATTTGATGCTCCGTCGAAATTTAGTTTCCAAGGATGATCTTCTGGAGTGTCTTCTTGGGTGGTTGCCACATAATTAGATTTTCATTGGGAAAATCAAAGTTCAAAGGCCCGTAATCTTTTAAAGCTCTACTGGCTAGAAAATATGCTATTGCACTCCCTTTTACAACCTTCTAGTTCACATAAACTATGTCGAATTTAGAAAGCAGAATTTGCCATCGGGCCATCCTTCCATTCAGAGCCCTGAATCCATCATGTACTTAAGAGAATCTAATTTCGAGATTAACCAAGTCGTATGGTACAACATGTACTGCCTCAATCTCCAAGTTGTCCAAACCAAAGTATAACATAGCTTCTCAATTGGTGAAAATCTCATCTCACACTCAGTGAATTTCTTACTGAGGTAGTATATTGCATTTTATTTCTTTCCTGTCTCATCGTGTTGACCCAGCACACATCCCATTGAATGGTCAAATACTATCAAATACAATATCAATGGTCTACCCGAGCTAGGTGGGGTTAACACTAGGGGATTGGACAAATATTGTTTAACCCTATCAAAGGTCTTCTGGCACTCATTATCTCACACACCTGGGTTGTGCTTTTTGAGAAGACGAAATATGGGTTCACACTTTTCAGTTAGTTACGAGATAAATCGGGCGATATAATTTAGTCTTCCCATAAAACCTCAAACTTCTATCTGAGTGCGTAGAAAGGGCAATTGTTATATAGCCTTGACTTTGTCGGGGTCAACCTCGATTCCTTTTTCACTGACTACAAAACCGAGCAGCTTTCCTGATCTAGCCCCGAAAGTGCATTTTGTTGGATTAAGCTTTAGCTGGAACTTTATCAGCCTCAAGAACAATTTCCTCAAAACCTGTATGTGCTCTTTTTCTATTCGGGATTTTGCGATCATATCGTCAACATAAACCTCAATATCTTTATGCATCATGTCGTGAAACAAGGTTACCATGGCTCTTTGATATGTTGCTTCCGCATTTTTTAACCCGAATGGCATCACCTTATAGTCAAATGTTCCCCACAAGGTTATGAATGTGGTCTTTTCCATGTCTGTAGAATGCATCTTTATCTGATTGTATCTCAAAAAACTATCCATGAAAGAGAACAATGAGAAACCTGTTGTATTATCTACCAGAGTGTCGATATGGGGTATCGGGAAGTTGTCATTTGGGCTGGCCTTGTTTAGGTCTCTGTAATCCACACATATCCGTACTTTTCCATCTTTCTTAGGGACGGGGACGACATTGGCTACCCATTCCGAGTAATTCACCACTTGTAAGAACTCAGCGTCGAATTGTTTCCTGACCTCCTCCCTTATTTTTACTGCAACATCGAGTCTCATCCTTCGAAGCTTCTGTTGAACAGGCTTATACTCTTCTTTTATGGGGACTCGATGTACCGCAATGTCAGCGCTTAACCCAGGAATGTCTTGATACGACCACGCAAAGACATCTTTGAACTCTTGTAGCAGTTTAACAAGGTATCGCCTTGTTTCTTCGATTATGCAAGTTTCGATTTTCATTTCTTTCCATTCTACCAAAGCCACATTCTCGGTTGTCACTTTATGGGGTAGAATCTGTTTCTCTTCCCATTCTACCATCCTTAACAAATCCGGAGATAACCCACAATTTTCGTCATCTTTAAAGTCTTGAGATCTCTCTAAACACATATCTCGCTCAAATCCAGGTCGAGTCACGCTCGCGGGTCGTGTGTCTAAACGGCGCCATTTTGGCGCCTGGGCTTGTGGCACAAAACGGTGCCGTTTGGCCTTCTATAAAGGCTAATTTTTTTTTTTAAATTTCATTCTTCTCCTCAGTTTCAAAAAAAAAAGGAAAAAAATACCCTATTTTCTCTGAAGGGTTCCAGAATTCGGCCAGGGGACCGGTGAGCCTCCGCCGCACGCGCCGTCGTCGGCGTCACCGTACAATTTCCTTTTTTTTTAATTTTTTGTTTTCTTTCCCTTTTTTAGAAAAAAAGATAAAATAATAATAATAATAATAATAATAATAATAATAGAATAAAATGGAAAAAAAAACCAAAAGAGTAAAAAATAAAAGAACACCTTTAAAAAGTTTCTCTGCTTTGATTGCTCTTTATTTCATGTATCAAAAAAACTGTCCTTTACAATGAGTTTTTATGAGGCTTTTATAGCCTTTTTTACACCATGTTTGCAGGTTCATGGACGTGCACGTCTCTAACGTGGCGTGGTGGAGCGGCGCACATTGCGGGAAGGAGGTGTCTGGCGCGAGTAGTGCGGCGCTCGGGGTGGCTTGCAGCGCGAGGGCAAGGGCTAGGTTTTTTTTTTTTTGGAAATGTTTTTAGGTTTTGAGCCGAAATTTGGGTTAGGGTTAGATGGATTTGGATCATTTGTTTGAGCCTGGTATTTTTAAAAGGGACATTGGACCTTTAATTATATTTTGGTTTAAATCTGTTTTATTTTGTAATCTGGGCCCGGGCTAAAATTGGGCCCAACAATAGTAATACTAACACGTATTTCTCACTCAATTCAATTTTCTAAATTCAATTCAATAAAATTACTTACCTCAATATTTACTTACTATAAATAAATAAATTTAAAATTAATACTTAATAATAAATAACTTGAATTATAGTAATACAAACCCGAAATTTTTTATTTACTCCTCGGTAATCTTCTTCTTTCCCTTTGGAGCGATATCTCTGGTTCTTTGTTAGCTACGGAAATTAAAATAATTATACTATTAATTACAACACTAATTAAAATAAATAATTAAATTTCTAATCAATTTCTACCTTATTCCCAATTTAATCCTAACTAAGTTTACTTATTTTTCTAATTCAATTCATACTTTATTTCTATTCAAACTTCACCCAAACTCAAATTTAACTGTTAAATTTTCAGCATAATTCCCTAATTTCAAATTTTCCTCAATTTAATCCCTTTAACATAAAACTTATAGCTCCCTTTTATCAATTCTAACTTGAATTTTATTCAATTAAATTCCTAATTCACTATTTTGTTCAACATGAACTATGTTCAAAAATCTTAAAACTTCCAAAAACCTCAACTAAATTTCATCAAAACTTTGTTCTAAAGTTTCTAAAACATCAAAATTAAGATAAAGGGACTTAATTTAACTTAACAATTAAATTTTCAAGCTTCAAATCTTTAGTTTTCCCTTTTTATTTTTCTTTCCTATTCTTTCTTCCCCCGTTCGAACGGCCTCTGTTCTTTCTCTTCTTTATTTCCTTTCTTTATTCCATATCTATTTACTTTATTTTAATTTGTTTTCTATTTAATTAATTAATAAATATAAAATATCTATTTAATAGCAAATGTATATATTACAATTGTATCCCATATCCACCCTACATTTGTCTTGCTCTAATCTATTTCATAATATAATATAATTAATAATTTTAATTTACTAGTTAATAATAAATATAACATATCTTTTCACTAATTATACAAATTAACACACTTGTCTTTTCTTAATTTATTTCATAATATAATAATAAATAATATAATTTATAACTTAATAATAATAATAATAATATCTTTTTACTTAAATTTTAAGTAAATAACTAAATATATTACAAGTGTACCTATTTAATTATTATTTCAATACACTTGTATACCCCTACACTTGTCACACAATTAGATTTATTTATTTATTTATCTATGATTCACACTATAATTTAAATAAAATAATAATTATATAATATAATAATTTAATAAAGTAAGAAAAATCTTACACTTATGCCGCCTCATTCTATAGTAAATAGCATATTTGTCATTTTGGCCATTTTTATTTTATTTTAATCTATAATTAAACTTTTACCCTTTATTTAATTTAGTCCTTTTTATTATTTACACTAAATTAGGCTAAATTCACTTAATTAAATCATAATTAAGCACTCGACTAAACTCATAATTACTTCTAATAATTATTTATGACTCGATTTACTAAGACGAAGGCCCTATAACTTACTTTTCTGGTGCCCGTGAATTTTGGGTCATTATAAGGTACTAGCTTCTAATATTACATACCTTATAAGGGTTAACTGACTGGTTAACCGACCCAAACTACTATTAACTGAATTAACCGACCCTTTTAAACCCTTAACAGAACCGAAATTTTTTCAAAAAAAATTAATCGAATCGAACTTTTTCAGTTAATTCGGTCGGTTAACCGAATTAATCGAAATTTATATTTTTTTATTTTTGGTTAAAACAAGTAAAAAACATATAAAATATTAACCGACTTAACTGATCGATTAATTTAAATTTCCAAAAAATTAACCGAACCGACCGAATACTTATATATTGTAATATTATTTATTAAATTCGGTTAACTGACCGATTTTGAATCCAATTAACCGTTAACCGAACTTCTAAAAAATTATTAACCGATACCCGACCGAATTAATTTGGTTAACCGACCGATTATGGTTATTCGGTCGGTTAACCGAATTAATTCGGTTTTACCCGGAATTTGCACACCCCCAATACCTTACATGTGATTAGAGGTGCTAATGGGTCGGGCCAGGCCGGGTTCGAGCCGGGCTCAACTAAAAATTCAAGCCCATTTACTAGGCTCGACCCGACCCAAAAAATGGGTTTGAAATTTTGCCCAAGCCCGACCCAAATAAAAATGCTAAAACTCGGGTCCGACCCGGTCCGCCAGTATTAAATTTTTATATTTTAAATATATATAATACATAAAAAATACTAAAAACATCAAAATAGATATTTCTCAATAAATTGAAAATAAATTTTAAAAAATATGTAGACTCAAATAACACTAAGATAAATACAACATAACAAGCAAATGCCTCTAAAATAATAACAAAATTAACAAATGCCTTTAAAATAATAACAAAATTAACAATAAAATAGGTTTTATACAATATCCAAACAATAATAATAAAATAGTAGCAACATAATAGTAAAATTGTAGTAAAATAGGGAGAAAATAACATTAAAAAAAAGAGCAGATTTTTTTTTTTGTCTTTTAGTAAATTTGGGCCGGGCTGGGCCCGGACAAAAAATACATTACCTAAGGTCCGGCCCTTTTTTAAACGGGTCTTATTTTTTTGTCCAAGCCCATTTTTTGTGCTTATATTTTTGCCCAAACCCTCCCACATTTCAAGCGGGCCTTCGGGCCAGGCCGGGTGACCCGACCCATGATCAGGTCTACATGTGATTTTATGTGTTTAGTGTTTAATTAATTTTTTAACATATCCAACAAAGTAATTTTCTTCAAAATAATAATTAATATAACTAATTTTAATATTAATTAAGTGATAATTAAGATGCTTAGAATTCTATTCAAATAATAACTCTATTTGGCATCAATAAAATTAGGACAACTATTTTATGTTAAAAAAAATTTTAACTAATAATTGTAATTTAAATTATAATTATAGTTATCATAATTTCTTTCTATATTTTATACTTAGTGTTGGTAATCGACCTGTAAAAACAACAAAATAAAAAATGTAGAGAAGATCAAACACAAGTTTTATGTGAAAAACTCCTCAGAAGAGGATAAAAATTACAGGAAAAGGAGGCTTTGGCTTTTCACTAAATGAGTAAACAAACGAAAGTACAATATGGAGAAAATAAACCTAAATGTACTAGACGTACAAACTCAAAACCTGAAAACAAAGCCCCAACTCTCACAGAGCAAAATCCAAAAATAAAACTCTAACTCTCATAAAGTTTTCTCAAAATGGGTATAAAATTCTCTCCATAGTTACCACGAAAGCTCTCACCAAAACTCATCTGCGACTACATCTTGTCACTCCCAAAAGAAAAGCCTTTTAGTACTACATCTTTAATTACTTTCTCGAAACAGGAATACAAGACCCATTTAAATAGGCTAGGTTTAAAGAGCTAAAACGACTAAAATATCCCTGAAATTATCAAAGTTCAAATGGAAAAAAGATAATAGAGTTTAACTAGGAGAAGAAACTCGATTTTTGTGGGAAATATGTCACCATGTTGCAACGTCCCTATTTGTGTCATCGTCTGCCGTCACAATGTTGGGAAGCTTCTTGTCCTGACATCATCGGCTGACTTTGGTGTTGCTATACTGAAGTCCTTGTGTCGTGATATGAGTTGTGTTAAGTGCCTGCAAATTGTCCTATAAATGTGAGGCACAGCCCATGCTTAGAGTTTTATTCAAGTAATAACTTTATTTTAAAATTATCACAACTTTTTTTTAACTAATAATTATTTTTAAATGTGTAATTATTTCAAATTTTATTAAATTATAATTATTTTTAAATGTGAATTTAGTAATATTATGGAAAATAAAAGTTACTCTCGTCAGTTCAAAATTTTTCTAACTTGAAGAGATTATTTTATGGATCTTTCCCACCACATCATCCATGGTCCCTTTCCAATTATTTGATGCTATTTCAATAATTATTTTCATCTCATTAACACACAATTTTGATAATTTTTTTACCCAAAATCCTTAACTTCGAATTCCAAACCTTCAAACCAGAATTCTAAATCCTGAATCTTGAACCTTAAACCCCGACCCCAAAATCTAAATCCCAAACACTAAACTTTACACCACGAACATCAAATCGCGGACATTGAACCTTAAACTCAAACCCTGAACTATTTGAGGTTTGGGTTTGGATTTAGGATTCGAGGTTTGAGTTCAAGATTCAAAGTTTGAGATTAGGGCTCAATGTTTAGGGTTTGGGTTTTGTGGTTTAAAGGTTATGATCCAATATTTAAAGTTTAGGGTTTTGTATTTTAAGATTAGAGGTTTAGGATAAAAAAAATTACCAAAATTATGCGTCAATAACATAAAAAAATTTGTTGAAATATTATCAAATAGTTGAAAAAGACTATAAATAATGTGGTAGGAAGGGTCCATAAAACATTTCTCCTAAACTTGTGCTTATATATATTATACATATATCATAATTGTATTTTGATCGTATTTATATGTACTAGTTTTTGAAATCACGTGCATTTCTCATAAATATAATGGTTTATATTTTTATATTGTAATCATTATAAAATTAATTAATATACAATATTAAAAAATTAAAGATTTTCAAATCATAATTAAGTAATTGTAAAATATTAAAAATAAGTATATATGTAAATTATTTAAAGATAGACATACTACATATTTATACTTTTTATTTTAATCTTAATGTTTTTTATCTCTACAAAATCGATGTAATTGCATTTTCTATGTACGTCTCTTATGTGTATTTTTATCGTTTAATAATATAATTAATCTTGGTGTAAATAAAAATAATTTAAAATAATAAAATATTACTTATTGATTAAATTGAATAGTTTAAATTATAATGAAAATGCAATTAAAAGGATGAATTATTTTAATATTTATTACGAGTCTAAATAAAAGTAAAACTACGACGAAAATTTCTTAAATTCCATTATTTTTATATATGATAATAACCATCTTTTAAAAAAAATTCCAATTGTATAATTTTTATATATATTTAAAAAGTGTTATAAAGAATGTTAAAGTTTGATATAAACAGAAAAGTATTACTTTTTTAGATTAAATTGTTAATAGTTGTGTAAAATTAATTAAAATATGTTCTAATAATGTTAAAAAGACACATAAGGAATACTTTTAAAATATGTTATTTGTTTTGTTTATGTTATTTGGTATGTTTTAACATTGAAATGTCATATATATGTAGTAAGTAATGTCCATGAAGCTCCCTTATTCATATGAATTTAAGTGGTAAATTTGTAGACAATCCTAAGTTAAATTTTGTGGGTAGGGAGGTTTTTGTTTGGGATATTGTCTTTGACTTTATCTCACATGTAATGTTAATTGAGATGGTTGTAGAAGTAGGTTTGTAACACCCCATATCCGACTAGTCGCCAGTTCAAGCTACGGGATGTTACATCATTGCTAGAGCAATTACAATCAACTATATACATAATGAATCTATTTATACATGCAAATACATATATTGCACATTCATAATATGTTACATAAATCATTTCTGGGTCTTATATAAGCTAACAAAATCTCTTAAAGTGACTCGGGGTCGAACAAGGATCAAACTGTAAAATTTACAAAATATCAAGTTGACGTCGTGACTTCAAGGGTTCCTCGTCACGACACAACTCACTAACGATTTATCATCTCAATGTAGCCATCTGTTTCTAAAAAAAAAAAAATCCATTTAGTACCTATTCAAATCACCTAAACACATAATCAATTCTTTCATTCAATCATTTAACCAAAAATGTCACATTCCTATGTTCAATTTTAACCATTAATCAACATTTATAAATGCACATTACAAAAAAAACTTCATTCAATAATTGATACTGTTAGAATTGAGTGACCCGAATCCTTATTTAAATAAAATACAGTGGTAAAATAAAATAAAAGTAAAATCCACATAGAACTACACTTCTTTTATTTTATTTTAGAATAAGGTTTTTTAAACCTTATTAAACTCCATTTATTGATATTGATTAGAATAAGGTGTTTCAATCTTACTACACTCCTATTAGAATATGGTTTTACAAGCCTATAAATAGACATAGTCTACTCCTCTTGTAATCATTCGAATTCGACATAGTAAATTTTCTTCTCCTCTGCCCGTGGTTTTTTCTCGAAAGGATTTCTACGTAAAATTCTGTGTGTTCTTTATTTTTATTTCTCTTTTCTTTGCAATATATTATCATTACCGATATTCTATTTTTTACAGATACTTATGACAAATACTACATTTTTAACCATTTGAAGTGTAACACCCTAGTTCTAGTGGATATAAAGTTTTGGGTATATAGTAGTAAAAAGGCTGTCTGGCGTGGTGTTATTCGCCTAAATGATTGTTTTAGCGCATACGTGTAGGCATATAGTAACTGCCATAAGAGTAAAAAATTGATTTTCTAATGTTTTACCATGTATTAAGGAGACGTCCATGTTAATGAATGAAAAAGGAAAGATGGGATGAGTATTCACTAAATGTGTAGAACGCTTGGATTGTATGGAATACTATGTTAGTTAGATTTTAAGCAATCTGGTTAGAAACTGATTGTATAATTTAGACTGATAAGTTTGATGAAGGGAACTTATTTATATTTTTCTCAAAAACTATAGACCAATAAGAAGACAAGTTCTGATATACATGACACTTGTTAGATTCCACTAAGCAAGATGAGCCATATTTATATGTGAGAATGTCTTCTGAAAGGGGTTTTTCTTTCTTCTTTTTTCTTTTCCCTAAGTGGTATCTACTGAAACCTTCCTTAAATCTGAATGTATCCTACCTCGATGATCTAGAGGCTAAGGTTCTTTTATAATAAGTAGTTCCTTTGCATCAGGCTAAGTATTTTAGCTCTACATATTAAGTTTTAAATAAGTAAATCTACATTTGGTAACTGAACAGTGAGACTGTAAGTATAAAGTTTTTGCATGGGATTGACAGAGCTTGAAATAATAAACAACTTGTATGTATAACAGCAATAATGGTGTTCTTATGTTTTGTAAGTAATGGTTGTGGTTTTATGATGGAAGTTTGAATTTGGAGTTCAAGCTGTTATATGTGGGTGATAAGTGAGTCTTTAGCCTGACTATTGCATGTATACTATTCATATCAAAGTATGTTTATAAGAAATTGATTGAACTCTAGATCTGAAATCATGAACACATGTATTTCCACATTACCACACTTTATTTTTTAATCGATCAATTGTGGATCATCTCATATATATATCACAATTATAATATAATATAATATAAACAATTATAAACAATTATAAAATAGATATATAAAGGGATGAGTAATTAAAATAAAACTGCCAGCCAAGGTTTTCATGGTTCTATTTTTAGAAAATAAATGGAAAACAAAATTACATAATTTTTCACTACAAGGCATTTATTAGATCTTCAACCGCCATCGCTCCATCTTTTTCTCACCATTGACTCCATTTGAAAAAATTACATTTAAATCTTATGTCCATTTCTAACTCACAATAATTTTATGAAATTAAAAAAAAACTCATACGTGGATATGATAGTTCACAGTTTATTTCCTAAAAACTACAACCTTGACAAAAAATTAACAATAATGTAACAAACATATAATATTGCATCCATTCCCATATATAACTCAAAACATGCATAAGATCTAAAGAATATTACTTTCTATATAATCGAATCACTTAAGAAGAAGATAAATCTATTTTGATTACTTGTTTATACTTATAGATAGATCACAACCTGACTCTAATACCAATTGTTGGAAAATCGACTTCGAAAAACGCAACAAAAAATAAGTTTAAGGGAAAATTAGAGTTTTAATTTTTTTTTTCAAAAATAAGAACTTAGTTGTTTTATCTAAAGTAATACACATTTAATCAAAATTATACCTTTATGATTTGTCTAGGATGAACTCTTCGACCGAGTAGTCTTCTTCGTTATCTTCAAGCTCACGTCTTTCGGGTGTGAGCTCGCTTCCAATTAGAAAAATTTTCACAAAATTACCAATAGGGAAATTTTATAATTTCTCTAAACTTCTGGAGTCAAGTTGTAAATAAAAACAATATATCTAGAAATTTTCTGAAATAATTTCTTTAGAGAATTTTCTCTTTACAACTTTTTTTGAATTCAAATGTATGAGAATAATGACCATGCTATTTTTATATAGGGAGAGTTTAGAGAGAGATGAACTAGGATTAGAATTAATCACAATAATATAAATATTAAATTAAATTAAATATATCATATTAATATAAAATTAATAAAATACTATCTAGATAAATATTAAATTTATTAAAATAATACTATCTTTTGAAAAATTAATTTGAAATCAAATTACTCGGTAGAGTCCAACTCGAGTATATTTTCCCACTTCTCTGCTGTCGAAGAACTATCGTCGCCGACCATTCATCGGCCGCTGGATCGCCACCGTCACATTTGTCGTGCCAGATGGTGCTATCATTGGCGCGACTCCCCCTGACACCCGAAATCGTCGCCTCTTTGCCCAAATAGGCTTGGTTAGCTTGACACCACCTCATGAGGCTGTCAATATCGTGGCTGGGGTGGGGCTGGCTATTTGAACGGCTGGCTCTGTGCCTAACCTATCCCTTTTCCCCGATCGGCAAATGCCTGCTTAGGCCGGTCGTTTGCACGACTAGCTGCACAGGGTGCAGCATCCCTCGGCTAGGCATTAGCATGCCTAGCCTGATGTCGTCGATAGGCTTGGCTGAAACCCCCAACAAGCTATTTGAATAGTTTGTTGTCATGGCCGGGGGCACCATCGGTCATGTATTTGTATGCCTGACAGGTGCGACGATTAGTTCCATTGTTGCCCATTCGGTCTGAGCCAGTGACGACCTGATCGGTCTGATTAGGCACCGATTGGACTGTCGGCTCAGTTTCACACATCGGGCCTAGTTCAATCAGTTTTGAGTTTTGGTTTCAGTTTTTGGTTCTCCGGTTCAAAATTTGATCTCGGGTCCAATTTTCAAGTTCAATTACCCATTTGCCTAATTGTTTGACTTGAAAATTGATTTCTAAAAATATCATATTTATTTTAATTAATTTGATTAATTTAATTTTACTTGATCAAAATTAATTTTCCCAAAAATCACTGAGATTTTTGAAATTAATTATTCAAGAAAATTCTTTAATCCAATTCTCTAGTTGAACAATTCTCATGACTACCTAATTTAATTCCACATCGAATAAATCGACTCAATTAAATTATTTCCAAAATCGTAGATTTTCTTTTGATTCAAATGCAGCCCGATTGAGCTTCTGTTGAGGTAGAAAAGGGACCAATCAAACATATACAATTAGGCTCCAGTTAATTACAATTATGTCCTAAAGCATCGTTTCGATAATTCATAATTTACTTAATCATGGAGTCAGTCCACAAAAAGTATTATGATTGAAAACTCCTTATTATATACTCTTTACGAAAACAATTTATCCTGTGTGTTACCTTCATATGATATTCTTGATTCCTTTAAGCTAAATCCGTTCACTCAATACAATCTTGTTTTATCTCATTATCACCATTGTGTCTTCTTAATGACTAATATGATCATTGTTAACTATGACTATGATAAATTGCTCGTTCAAGAACGAGCAACCCGTGACCACGCTCCATATTTATCAATCCATACAGTACCAATGAGAGGATAATGTTAACTCTTTAATCAAGTTATGAATTCCATTTTTGCTAGTAAAGTCATGTCATACACAAGTCATGTACCCAACATACCGGCTATCGGCTCGATCAACTTTAGAGCATAAACCTCCACCTATATCAAAGCACATAAGTTACATACATATGGACAGTGACTAACTTAGGATTTAGGTAAGTCACACCATAAACGTCACAAGTGAATTAATTTACAAACGGATTCAGAATTAATTCAACTTGAGTACAGTCTAGTGTATCATTCTTTTAATGAGTACATCTATGTCTCTATTCGTGGAGTCAACTGCTTTGATAGCTAAGACTAGCCATCTCCTCGATTGGAATTGTAGACGACATAATAATTTTTTTAAGTATTTGAACCAAATGCTCATTTTGATTCTTTTACGAGATTACAAACTCATTTAGATTATCTACTAAAGTAAGTTGTCTTTCTCACAATGTAAACGTTCTTAGAGTGCCACTTATCACCAGTTCAAACTTAGACAATCAATAAGTTAATATTTACTTGTCACAAATTTGTTATGTATACAAAACAAGAAAAGCAGAAACACAAGATATAATAGTGAAATGTAAAATTAACTTTATTTATTTATTCATCGTTCAAATAGATAAAAAAAAATAGTTACATATTTATTACAATATTGACACATTTCCCAACAAAAACAATGTCAAACTTTTTTTCCTTCGTTTTAAAGGCAGAATAATATCAATTTTCAAGATGAATCAAATTAAGCAAAAATATTTATTTAGGATTGTTATCGTTTGTCACATGTAGAGGCGAATTTAGGGAGGGATGATAGGGCCCCGACCCTCCTAAATTTTTGTAAAATTACTTTTTAAGCCCATTTAATTTTTTAATTTTTAATTTGATATTTTAATTAGTGTTTAAAAAAGAAGGACAAATTTGTGTTCCCACAAAGCTTTTCAAGGGTTTTTTAAATTTGATTTCTTTTATAGAACTTATATTTTTAATGATAAATTTAGTAACATGTTTAGTTTACTTCGGTAAACTGATAAAAAATAGAATCTAAATATTAGTTTAGTAAAAATAAAGTTTAATAATTACAATATTTAAATACAAATAGTATCTAAATATTAATTAAGTAAAAAAATAAAGTTAAATAATTATAATATTAATACAAATTGAACATTTAACTTATTTTGTTTTCTCTTAACTTTAATAATTAATATTATCCTTAATTTAAAAATACCCGATATATTTAAATATGTATATTTTATAAAAATATCCCTCCCTCATTAACAATTCTGACACACCCCTCATCATGTATCCCTTTAATCAAAACTAGCATGTAAAAAATATGCTTCTAATTATTTTTGTGCCCATCATATGCTTTTAATTTAGATTGCCAATTTTCAAAACTGTTTTCCTACCGGCAGGTGCAATTAATAGTGGAATAACCTGAATTAAATTCGTTTGTCTCGTAAAAAGAAAATTCATAATTAATTTCAAATTTTGTTATTTGTGTTAATTTTTTTTGAATAATTTTATTATAGGTTTAAAAGTACTCAAACTTATATATTTTTAAATGAATAATGATATTTATATTAATTGAGTTAAAATTCAATTCACATTTTCGAGAAAAATATATATGAGTTATTCCGTAAAAATAAATTAAGCTGGTGAATTTAGGTCCCTTTAGTCAAAATTGCATTAGTTTGAAAAGCCACTTATCTGTAAATACTGCATTAAAGAACTCAATCAATAGCTTGGTAAGATTCTTATCAAGATTATGATCACTTCTCTATCTAAAGTTTTGATTGAAGTTTTTGAACTAACCACCCTTTAAAATTCAAGCAATGTTAGGTTTATCCATTTAATATCATCCAATCTATCCAATGGATGAAATCAACCTTCCCAAAATCACTTTACCAATCCATTCCACCTTCCCAAAATGACTTTCATTCATTTGTTTTTTTTTTTTTTTTTTTTTGCATATATATATATATATATATAAGAAAGAAGGCTATACTTCAAGAAAACATGCATTATTGATGATTTTGGAAGGAGATTTTGACAAAGGGAGGGGTCCAGGTTTTCGTGTATTCTGGTTAATCAGCCATAATAAGCCCATTGCCATATTATAACACGCCATCTCATAATTTGTAGTAAAAGTAGGGATTCGAGCATGAAATTCAGGAAACTGACATGATTTTGTAAAATCTCTGATAAAAGTCAGATAAAGTAACCTACTCGTGCAAGCCAACTAAACCAACCAACCAACCAACCCCAGGGTGGTCTCTCAGGTAATGTATTGGTGTATGAACCAGTAGCCTAACTCAACTCAAATGTCCGTACTTCATCATTTAGAACAATACCCTTATCTTGTAATGAGGTTAAAGTTTTCTGTCTCTTTCCTTTAATGGCGTTTCTTCCATTGAAAGGACTCTTTGTCTCTTTACACTCACACTTGTCCCCATCATATATTGAAGTTTTGTCAATATTTTTAACTCAACTCTGTCCTATATAATAACTTCTTCTCCTGAGTACAATAACATGCAAAAAACAGTTGCATTGCTGCTAATAGTTTGTCTTGATTCTTATTCTCAGGTATGTTTTTTTCAGTAATTTGATTCTATGTATGCCATGTATTCGACACATGTTTAAGTCCATTCATATAATGACTTTTGATAAAATGAGCTTTGTTTTCAGTTGTGATTTAGGTTTGGTATTCAAATGGCGGATATTAGCAATGGTACCAAAGGGTTTGCAGTGAAACAAGGAGAACCAACTCGGGTCCTTCCTGCAGAAGAGACAAAGAAGGGTCTTTATTACCTGGGAAACCTTGACCAAAACATTGCAGTCATAATTCGAACCATTTACTTCTTTAAGTCAGAGGCTAAAGGGAATGAAGATGCTGCCGAACAAGTTAAAAATGGTTTGTCAAAGATTCTTGTTCATCATTATCCACTTGCTGGGCGACTAACCATCAGCTCCGAAGGGAAGCTCATAGTGGACTGCACCGGGGAGGGGGCTGTTTTTGTGGAGGCTGAAGCTAATTGTGGGATTGAAGAGATGGGGGACATAACAAAGCCTGACCCTAACATTCTTGGAAAGTTGGTTTATGAAATCTCTGGTGCTCAGAACTTGCTAGAGATACCTCTTTTGGTGATTCAGGTTTGGGGATTGCTTTACTCTTTTGTTTCTTGTCTATCTTGCATATGTCAAAGTGGATCTTTTGGCAAGTAAAACTTGTTAACCTTAGTGTTACTGCTGTGTGCTATGCTTAGACTCTTTCGAAGGACCTTTACATATTTACCTTACTCTTCATTTTTCCTAAAATATCTGCCTCATGAATTAAGGTACAATCTTTGAGTTTATGATCAAATTTATAAAAACTTGAACATACACGTTACTCCGTTCCAATATCCATATTCAGCACATACTTGAACATCGGCAAAGGATAAATGGAAAATCTAGGGAATTGAATATACATGTGATATATAATATATATCTTACACATGAATCTGAAGGTGAAAATATCACTGAGGTTTCTATACTAAGTGTCGATTGTATTTTGCCCTTTTCACTTAAAAATGGGTAAATTACGTTAACATGAAATACACGTGGCATGTCACGTTAATATGAATCTGAAGGTGAAAATATCAATGAGGTTTCTATATTAAGTGTCGATTGTATTTTGCCTTTTTCACTTAAAAATAGGTAAATTACGTTAACATGAAATACACGCGACATGTCACGTGTCATTGTTTGATTATTTTGTTAGTTACGTCAATTTTTAACAATACAAATGGATAAAAATTTCATAAAAATGATTGATTTGCTCTTTGATCTTAACCTATAAAGATTAATTTGCCTATTTTTAAATGAAAAGAGTAAATGCGATTTACCTCCCCCTATGCCTATTTTTTAATGAAAGGAGTAAAATACGATTTACCTAATATAAGGGCCTTTATGGTACTTTTACCGAATACCATATGTAGGAGCATATGATGAAATAACCTTTTATGTGCTTTCAGTTTTATTATTTTAAGAAAAGTAAGAGGTAAGAAACTTGATTCCAGGTGACTAAATTTAAGTGTGGAGGATTTTCTATTGGGATGAGCATGAACCACTGTATGCTTGATGGGATTGCTGCTATGGAATTTGTGAATGGATGGGGTGAAGTTACCAGAGGCTTGCCATTAAAGACCCCTCCATTTTTAGACAGAACCATACTGAAACCCCGAAACCCACCTATGATAGAGTTCGAGCACCATGAATTTGATGAGATTGAAGATATATCAAACACAAACAAGCTGTATGAAGAAGAAGAAATGGTTTACAAGACCTTCCTGTTTGGTCCAGATAAGCTTGGACAACTCAAGGAACAAGCCCTTGAAGATGGGGTTTTATCCAAATGCACAACATTCGAAGTCCTTGCAGGGTTTGTGTGGAGAGCTCGATGCAAAGCACTAAGCTTGGTTCCTCAGCAAAAAACTAAGCTCCTCTTTGCTGCTGATGGGAGAAAAAGATTCATACCACCATTACCTGAAGGTTTTGCAGGTAATGGGATTGTTTTAACATATTCAATCTCCACTGCCGGTGAGTTAGCTGAGAAGCCATTATCATTTGCTGTGGGATTGATCCAACAGGCGGTCAAATTGGCGACAGACAGTTTTATGCGATCAGCCATTGATTATTTTGAAGTGACAAGAGCTAGGCCATCTTTGGATGGAACTGTTCTAATTACAACTTGGTCTAAACTATCTTTTTACACCATAGATTTTGGTTGGGGAGAACCCATTTCAACAGGGCCTGTTGCTTTGCCTGAAAAGCCAGTTCTGCTTTTCCTTCCTCATCAGAAAGATAAGAAAAGCATTAATTTACTGTTGGGGTTGCCTGTTTCAGCAATGAATAGCTTTGAAGAACTGATGCAGGTTTAAGCAGATGAAAAAAAAAAAGACATGTTTTATACCAAGTTATTTTATGTCAGATACTCAGATTCATATGTTGCATGCATTCATTATCTGAGGATTTTCTGACAGTGGGTTTTCGGTAAATTGAAGAACAAAAATAACCTCAGATCAGATAGACTCCGAATTCTGAGTCATATAATTTGTATTATAAGTGGTTAAGTGTTCCGTCTATATTCGTTTGTTTCAGTCATGTATTGGGTTACTGTATCCGAATAAGAAAGCCTGAAAGGATCATTGGTGATTCACCTGCTTCTGTATTTAAATTTGGGTTTGAAATATGATAACTAAAGAAGAATATTTTCATTTAAATTTATTCCCCTCCTACTCAAATTACCTATTTCATTATTTCAAAAATACTAACTGTTTAAGTATATATTTTTATACATTCCTCTATATCTACTATATTCTCTAATTTAAATCAAAATAATTGTTTTTTAAATTATAAACAAACGACCCTTTTTTTTACAATTTTTAATTATTTTATTTTTTTTTCAAAAGTTAATATTTTTTATTTTTGTACAACCAATTTTTTTAAATATCTACGTAGTGAATTTTTTTCTTTCTTTTCAATTTAAATTGTTTTCTATTTCATTTTAATATAATTAGTTTATAGGTTGAATATGAATGAATGTATAATAATAATTTCATGTCTTTAAAATTTGAAGATGTAATGAAATTTTAATGATCTTATTATAAGTTATTCCTTTGATTTTATATTAAACACAATACCAATAGTTACTGTGATATTCTTAAAAAACTTATTTGGACTATTGGGATGTGATGATGTGATGTCTTTTAAAATTTGATAATGCGATATTTAGTTGCTAGGATAAAAATATGTTTTTAATTAAATAAATTTAATTTGGACTGCCATGTAGTATATTCAAGTTAGTATTTAAAACTCATTTAGATTACTATGTAGGACCACCGTTAAAGAGATAGCAGAACTTAACAGTAGAGTGACACTTCGTAACAAAACTACAATATAAGTAATTAAAAATAACCTTTCAAATATAAATATGTAAAAACAAATAAAAATCACTATTTTTATAGTTAAAAAAAAACCAACAAAATTGACCCACTAACTCTCTGTGTCGCAGCCATTTATAAGCCCAAAATTCCAAATCTGGTGCTGCCTTTCGGCGAATCCTTCCTTCTTTCAATTTATTTATTTATACCATTTGATCGTTTTCTTCAGTCTGGTAAGAAGGATCAGGAAGAAATAAAGAGCCACGGGGAAGACAAAGGCTGTGAGTGAGAGAGAAAGAAAAGATGGCGGCTTCAATCAATGGAGTAGGAGGAGTTGGTTTTGGTGGCCTAACTTGTTCTACCAAAACACCACTTCCTTCTTCGCGATCCTCTTCTTTCCGTGTTCAAATGTCTGTTCCTGTTGAAGATAAGAAGAGGAATTATACCCTTCAAAAGTCACAAGAAGCTTTCAATGCTGCCCTGGTGATTTTCAATTCTTTCCCTTCTCTGCCTACTTGTGGATTGTTTGAATCTTGCCAAGTTAAAGCTTATTAGTTGAATTTTGTTTAATTTCAGTTCATTTTTTTTATTCGATTTTTTTTTTGTCAAATGATGAAATGGAAAAAAAGAGAGTAAAAATTTAAGTCTTAGCTCATTGCTTATCGATAAAATGCATTGCAAATGTAAAGAAAGGCTAGGCTCATTGCTAATTGGTAGATTGATATCTGAACTGTAACATTGATATTAATTTTCAACCTATCCCTTACGGATTTTGCACCTAGAGAGGTTCCTCTGTAGTGTTCTATCACTATGTTTTCTCCTATATTATACCCAGACATAGGTGTTGAGATGATTCTCCAATTATATATAACCATACTGGATACATACCAGTAACCGACAGGTACTTTCGAGTAAAGATAACATAGGTGTTCCCTTTTCCTTTTATATCTTATTGTGAATCACTTATATGTTGAAGTCCTTGGAACTCTGACTCCTTGGTAGAATTTGATGCCTGGAGGTGTAAATTCTCCTGTTCGTGCTTTTAAATCTGTTGGTGGACAGCCTATTTTCATGGATTCGGTTAAGGGTTCACACATGTGGGACATAGACGGTAATGAGTATATCGACTATGTTGGCTCTTGGGGACCAGCTATAATTGGTCATGCGGATGACGAGGTTAGAGATTTTCTTCCTTTACTCTAAGTTTGCCTTGCATTTTTGTGATTTAATGTGCCTATCATCTTACATGGTTCCTTCTCTTTCATTCTTGTTTTTCTATAGTTGATGTTTTATATGCATTTCTGATTTTGAACTTCATTTTTGTTATATGAGATGCAATGCTATGTTAGTCAGACACTCAATATGAGTGTCGATATAGGTATGTGTCTGACACACATATGTTCATTTTTTTTATATATTTTTAAGTTTTTCTATGTATTTGGAGAGTCATTTTCTTATACTCATCTCAACTTAGAGTTAATAGGTCAGTAGTAGAGAGAAAATAGTTCTAATTGCTAATAGTGCCTCTCTTGAACTAATAGTTCTGCATGGATTTGCATATATCTGCAGGTGCTTGAAGCTCTGGCTGAAACAATGAAGAAAGGAACCAGCTTTGGCAGTCCTTGTCTTCTTGAGAGTGTTTTGGCAGAGATGGTAATCTCAGCTGTTCCAAGCATTGAAATGGTTCGATTTGTAAACTCTGGTACAGAAGCATGCATGGGTGTGCTCCGCCTTGCCCGCACCTTTACTGGCCGAGAGAAGATAATCAAATTTGAAGGTTGTTACCATGGCCATGCTGATCCATTTCTTGTCAAGGCTGGTAGCGGAGTTGCTACCCTAGGACTGCCTGACTCTCCTGGTGTTCCGAAATCAACCACTTCTGGAACTCTAACTGCCCCTTACAATGACATAGCAGCTGTTGAAAGTCTCTTTAACAGTAGCAAAGGTGAAATAGCAGCAATTATTCTTGAACCTGCTGTTGGCAACTCTGGCTTCATTACCCCTAAACCAGACTTCCTTGAAGCCATACATCGCCTAACCAAGGAAAACGGTGCACTCCTCATATTTGACGAAGTGATGACCGGATTTCGCTTGTCTTATGGTGGGGCACAGGTGTATTTTTGCATAACTCCTGATTTAACAACATTAGGGAAGGTAATTGGTGGCGGGCTGCCTGTTGGTGCATACGGAGGGAGGAGGGAGATTATGGAGATGGTGGCACCAGCAGGGCCAATGTATCAGGCTGGGACCTTGAGTGGGAACCCATTGGCAATGACAGCTGGGATACAGACCCTTAAGCGGTTGAAAGCACCGGGAACATATGAATACTTAGATAGGATCACTGGAGAACTTGTTCAAGGCATTCTAAATGCTGGAAAGAAGACAGGGCATGCAATTTGCGGAGGGCATATTAGAGGGATGTTTGGTTTTTTCTTCACAGAAGGGCCTGTTCACAACTTTGATGATGCAAAGAAGAGTGATGCAACAAAATTTGTCAGGTTTTACCAAGGAATGCTGCGCGAAGGTGTTTACTTTGCTCCTTCACAATTTGAAGCTGGATTTACAAGCTTGGCACATTCTCCTGAAGACATCCAGAAGACAGTTGCAGCTGCTGAGAACGTTCTTAGCAAGATTTAAGGTATCTATTGCAGTGTCTTTGATTACATTTTCACAGTTTGAAGCTGGATTTACAAGCTTGGCAAGTCGTATGAGTACTTCCGAGAAATACTAGTCTTGCAATCATGTTCTTAGTCCTGCCCTTTTGTTCTTCCTTTCGTCTTTGCATGATTGAGCTTTTTGCACGCGAGTTAATGGTTCATTAGATAAAAGATCTGTAGTCATCTCTTATTGCTCGGAATCTGTATTTTTACTGATCAATCCATTTGTATGTTGGTAATGTATAAGATCATTTTAGGCTTTTAAAGCTTGTTTACAACAACCTCAATTGTCATCTCCTTTGACCAAAAATCTTGCTGATCTAATTAGAATGAAGGAAAAGAATTCTGATGGAGCAGAATTGGTTCTTGTAACATCTAACAAATTTGAATCCTGAGGGTCTAATCCTAAGCAACTTACCTCAATTTCTGTTCCATCATTGTCAAGTTGAGTGAGCTGTTTTATAATGTTCTAATGCTTGAATAACTCGGGAGTTTTAGTTTTATATTCATATTTTTCTTTTCGATTAATATTGAAAACCAATTTAAAATTCAAGCTTGAACACAGATTTTCGCAAGTAAATGAGTTAATTGAACGGGTTTGAATAGTGAAGGCAAATCGAGCTCAAGACAAATTTCAGCCCTGCAATTGAGCTTAATAAGAACAAAAGATATAATGTAAAGTTAATTAAAAGCTTTTAGGTTAAATTTTGCTCCAAAGTCTATACTCTGGTTTTTTTTCTATTTCTTAAATTTTAAAATTTCAATAATAACCGAACACAAATATATCATGTATAATGTCATGTCAATTTGTCATTTCCAAATACTTACTAAAATGACTAAAAAATCAATTAATGGATTAACAATTATCATTTGTATCAGGGCTAAAATTTCAAATTTCAAAATAATAAACATCTTAAAATGATCCAGTTGGAGAATATGAACCAAATCTATAAAGAGTAATAACTAAATTTAACCTAACAAATTCGAAAAACTTCAAGGCTAAAATTGAGTAATTTGAAAAGCACTAAGACTAAAATTGATTAAATTAAAGTATAAAGACTAAATCTATAACTTTTATAAAGTATGGGGACTAATAAGGAAAATTAACTAAGCATTTATCACCTGCAAGAAAATGCCTATTCTTCCATAGCAGGCTGAATAGGAAACATTTCATTATTAGTAACGGATAGCATTTTATACAAAGGCATTTATCCTTCCAATTTGGTGTACATTTCGTCTTTACGTGGAGTAGTCTGTACAACTTTACAAATAATTCAAAGCTAATATTTGAAACCAATCAGATAAAAAGTCTTAAGGAACCAAAGAAACTAAAATTGCACATCATTCATCACTCACTCCATTACCAACTTCCACACATGGGCTCTGTGACGAACATACACATAAATACTCCGAGACAATGTTTACGTTCCTAAACATGGTTCACCGTCATGCATGATTTTTCCAACTCCGCATGTTTTCCTTCACAAAATAGAACATGAGCAGACAGTCTTTCTGGGTGAATCATCAATCTTCTTTTCTGTTTCAGACAGAAAATCAAGCATAAGTTGATAAGTCAAAACATGAAATTTTACGTCATCATCAACTCATGGATCTTTTACCTTAAAGGCAATCCCATAACTAATGCGTTCAGGAGTTTAGTTGATCTTATCAGTGTGAAGAAATGAGTAAAGATGCAAAAAAAGAGAGGATAAAGATGGCCTCTGATATGTTCATCATCAAGAAACATGCTCATCTATGATCAACAATGAAGTTAGCATAATGACAACGAACTAGTTTTCAAAGTCCTTATGCAACTAGCGAAAATCCAACACCTCAAAATCAGATTATATCATACTCATCAGAAAGACAATGTCAATGACACTTGCTATCAGTTTTAAGCAATTTGAAACGGGTTGTACCTAAAAGTGGATCATTACTAGAGCAAGTACAGATCCACCCCCACTTCACTGAGTAACTCGAGCTTAAATCGAAATGAGACATCGTGAAATTCGAAGAGATTTGCCTACTCAAACTTGGTATGTTCAATTTTTTTCAAGTTATATAATGTACTTCTTGGATCATTATATCACCATGACCAGTCCTAAGTTACCTAAATCCCCAACTCTCATGCGATTTCCATTTTGGATCGCTTGATCCCAATCAAGGATCGCCAGCAATCCAAAATGGTGAAATGAGTGTTCCGGTGGAAAAGACTGAAGGGATGAAGACGATGAAAAGAAAAAAAAAAAAAAAGTCTTTGGCTCTGTCATTTTAATTTTTTAACAAAAAGGACTTCTTCACGGTTCACGCCACTATTCCCTCTTTTAAAAAATTTACTGACTTTGCTCCTTTTCTAGCGCAACCTCAATTTTTTTTTATATATTTTTTCAATTATCTTAATTTTGTTTTATTATTTCTTACTTTTTTTTAATTTAGATTTTTAATAAAAGTTGAAAATAAAAGATAAAATAAAAAAGGGTTAGTGTTAATTTAAAAAGTAAAATAAAATAAATAAAAAAGATTTATATTATTAATTAAATTGAATTATATTATAAATTATAAAGATTTATACTCTACCCTAATAAATCTATTTTGTACCAAAGAATTGTATTTCATTCCTATTAAATGATTTGAAGAAGACTACCCCTAACGAATTAGGTTCCAAGCAATTAACAATTTGCATTCCCATTTTCGATCCTCATACCGAATCTATCTGCGTTTTAGGTAACATGTTTGGGACATCGGTGCCAAGCATGATGAATACTTAAAGAAATATAAAGAGTCGGAGCAACATAAAATAGTCCCATGAAAAGATAAAGACAGAGAATACCTGTTTTAGCTTTTGCAAGGGATGGCTGTACTACAACATGCATTATTATAGCCCCACCCGGAACTTCACCAAAGGGTACTTTACACAGACCAACAGTCTTGTTGTTCTCCAAAATTTTACCAGAACTTATCAGCTTGACTTCATTCACTGATTTTGGAACAATTGTCTTACCTAAGGAATGGCAGAAACAACATTTAAGAAAATTATAAAACAAAGTGCTTTAAACTATTATCCTTAACACTACCTCCTGGTTCTTATGATTAAAAAAAAAGAATATGAAGATGGTTTGTAGATTTAGGCAACAAGTCAAAGAGCAAAATTGCATTCTTTGAGGATACTTGACTGTATTTTAAACAAAAGCATGATCATTCTTTTTGCAATGTATTTATTAAAAAAACAGAAACATGATGAGGATAAGATCAATTGAAAAGTTGTATAACAATATATAGTGATTTACAACTATAAAAGACATTTACAGCTTTGTTGCCCGAACTGGAGAGTGAGTGTCGGATACTCTGACATAATATTTTAGGAAAAACGAACAGATCTTTAATATTTACTGTTTAAACAGCCAAATTTAGCCTTCTCTCTGAATATACGTTCATAAGAACAATTTAGAGCTCATATAATCATTTTGACATTGATCATGCACCAAATTTGGAAAAAAATGTGATACAACAATACAAGAAGAGAATCTCCTCTCTTCATTAGGCCATAAATGGCCATTTTGTGAAGCTAAAAACACAAAATTTCCAAGTTTATCTGCCCTAAAACAATGCTATAACCTTATACTACAAAACAATCTCTTTCTTACCGCATTCCATGACTAACCCTATTGCTTTCTTCACTAATCTTCACAATAATTAGGTTCAAAACTCTGGCCTCGATCACTCGTTGCCACCGGTGGGCAGTGGACGAGATAATTATGCATATAAATTTAACAAAAATTCTCCTAGTAATCTTACAGCAGATACAAATTTCAATAACTAAAACAAAGCCCAATATCAGAAACTTCATAAGCAATTAGAAAAGAAATGAAAGAAAATAACAGAGTAGACCTTTGGGCCAATCAGAGACAATTCTTTGCTTAAGCATATCCACCGTCGATGTGGCGGAGTATCGAAACGGTCCGATATCCGAGCCATCATAAATCCTGAACTTTATATCCACCAAATCCTCCTCCGGCATTTCTGCACCTGCTTTCGTTTGTTCAATTCGTCCTAAAATCGACTCACCGGTCACCACCGTCAGCGGTTCATCAAATTGAATCCCGCCGCCTAAATTAGCACAAACTGAAAAGCAGACTGAAATTTCAACTAAAATAAAATTGAATTACGACCGAAAAAAGAAAGGATTAAAATTCAAACCTGAATTCTAGAGTAGTAATTGATTGACTTGAAGGGTTTTTCTTTTAAAATATTTTTTTTTCAAAATTGAAAGATTGGTGTTTGGTGACCTGAAGAAGACAATTAAGCCATAGTCTCAAATGCCCCAACCGCAACCGCAACCGTTAAACCAAAAACGGCGCCGTTTCCTTTACTGTTTTCGTTGCGAAAGCGGTAGAAACGTCTTTGTCGTCACTGTATAAGTGCGGCGTCGTTTCGAAGTCTCGTTTTGGCTACTTCTTGAGCGTAGATAGATCATTCAAAAAACAACTCATCCGAAAAAAATGAAAAGAGATAGAGACGAAGTAGAAGAAGAAGGAAACGAAGAGAGAAACAAAAGGAAAATGGAGATTGTTTGGCAAACTCCTGCTCATCCTGCTCAGAAACAAGATTATATTTTTCACAACGGTAAATTAAATGTTTCTTTTCATAAAAGAAATAACTTCTGTTATTATTATTATTATTATTATTATCATATTAACCAAAAAAAAAAAAAGTTTAGAAGCTCAATTTTTTGGCGGGAGTTTGACAGGGAAGCGCCATGTACGACCTTACTACTTTGAGTTCGTCTCTCATGTTAGTTTTCTTTCTTTTTCCTGATTTCAGTTGTTAGCAAGTTTTTTAAAACCCCTAATTAAACCCTAATTCTGCTTATCTAATAAAAAAGTACGATTTTAATTGTTGATTTGGCACAGGTTAATAAAAGATGGGAAGGTAAAACAATAGTGGATTTGTTCGCTCAAGAGTTCAGAGGTCGATCTAGAGATTACTATGTAAGTCATCACTCTTTCCCCTTTTTTTCTTTTGGGCTAAATCTTTGTTTGACTGGAAATATGTAAAATAGAGAGCAGTGGAAGAATGGTTAATAATAATATATTTCCTTCATTGTTTTGATACAAAGATGGAAAATAGAGAGAGATAGAGGGTTAGAAGTGAAGTCGTAACTAGTAAATAAAATTGTTAATTTAAGTTACACGAATGATTCTTTTCATAATTGAAAGGATTGATTTGGGGGAAAGGAAATGTGAAAATATATTCATTTTCTTTTATTGTTCTTATTTTTCTCTTACCAAACACAATGGTAGTGATATCATAGACTCTATAGTGTTGGTTAGTTTGTATTAATTAATTGAATTTGTGATTGCAATGTGTTGCAAGTTTCAAGAAACGAACTTTTTATAAACTCCTAGCAATTGCTTCCTTTACCCATAATTTGCACTTGTTTGAATATGTTTATATATTACGTTTTCTGTTATTGTGGAAATATTGTAGGTTAGAGCTGTCAAATGTGGACGGATACAAGTGGATGGAGAGAATATACCTGTTTCATACATAGTTAAACGATGCCAGAAGATTAGCCACTTCTTACATAGGTTCATCAATTTGCATCCAATGCCTGATCTAATGGAATTTCATTGAATTTTTAGAAGAAAACACTTTTTTTGTGGGTATAATGTTCCGAAAAGCAGTTGGTTTTTGTTCATGCATACATTGTTTGGAAAATCTTTTCATATTTTCTAATTTATTTTGACTTGTCTGTGTTTTTTTGTTTGCTCTCTTTAAATTAAGTTGTTTTTTGTGCTTCATGATTTCATTTTGAAGTTATGGAACTTGTAATTGATTTTCCAAAGGTTATAGGCATGAACCACCAGTGATGGCTTGGGATGTTGAAGTTCTTCAAAATGAACCTGATGTACTGACAATTTGCAAACCTGCATCAGTTCCTGTAAGTCTTTGGTGAAGCAAACTTCTTTCAACTTTATGAGTTGGCATGATTATTGGGGCATCTAAAATGTGCTTATTCATTAGATGAGGAGAGGAGGAACCTTTCTTCCTTTCATATCATATGATGTCAGTGACTATATGCCTTTATTTAATTTTATTGGAGTTGATTTTTTTTTTTTAATATGTATGTAGGTACATCCATGTGGTCAATATCGTAAAAACACAGTTTTGGGTATTCTCCAAGCAGAGTATGGATTGGCTCCTTTGTATCGTATCCAAAACTAGCTCCATATGGCACAAAAATTTCACTGTAGACTATTATATTTTCTACATGCAAATCAATTCTGTTTGATAAAGTTTTAAAAGCAGAGGTTTCTACTTATTCCTTGACATTATCATGTTAGCCATTCATCGACTAGATCGTCTAGTCTCAGGACTGCTTATCATGGCCAAAAATCCAGCTAAAGCTGACATTTTCAGGCAGCATGTAAGTCATCTACAATTATATATATGTTATATATGTGTGTGTGTCTGTAGGCAAACATTTTTGCAGTTTTTGTTACAACTATGTTGGTAATATGGAATTACAGACATGCATTACCATTTGATTGTCTATGTAAAATCATTTTAGCAATATGCCTGGATTTTGTGCTATATTGCATGATTTGGTAGAATGATACCTGGAACACTAGCTGTTCCATTTATCAAAGATAAAAATTTCGTTTCTTTATTGATATGCTTGATTTGGAAATTTGAAATTGTTTACCTTACTAAAATTTTTTAATCTGAATGTGATGGTTGTAGATCGAAGCTGGACTAGTGCAGAAACAGTATGTTGCAAAGGTTGTTGGAGTGTTTCCGGATGCTGAGGTATACTTCTCGTTCAAGCCAGATGATTCACATAATTTGTGTTCAAATTTGAATCATTCTGCTTGTTCAAATTTGATCATGTGTTGTTAGATCTATGTGTTTGGGATCTAGTTATGAGCAATGGATGGAAAATCACTCAAGCTCATTAGTTGAAACATTTAGGACTAGTTAGAGAGCGACCCATATCTCTTTTATCAACATTTGTTTTATTATGTCCCTTTAAATAGAGATTACAATAAATAAACTATACCAAACTGAATAAAATCCTATCAAACACAACTATTTTAAGAGTCCTAAAACAACTTATTTTATTCTAAGAGTCGTATTATTACGCCTGTGATTCTGGGATTGATAGTCTAGCTCGTCGAAGGTAAACTAAAACCTTTAGGACTCATTAAAGACGGACCTATATCTCTTGTTCCATTCCTTCAAGCATATTTGATCAAACACTTGGGCTCTGTTATTAGCAAAATATTCATCCACATGCTTCTTGCATATTTGTTCCATCTTTGTTTGCATATACTCAAGCTACTTGCATATTTTTGGTCATCATTTTCTCGACCATTGTTTTGCCATTGTGGAGAATCATTGGCATTGAATGCCAAAGTGTTGCATTTGTGAGTTTGGATTGATAGTTGTGAATTAAGAAGAAAGAGAAGAAGAGAGAAGAAGAAATAGGAGATTGCCATGAGAGAGAAATACAAGGGATTGTATTTGAATTTTTAGCTTGATTATTCCCTCAAGCTTGGATAGGGGGTTTAGACTGCAATAGAATGTACAAAAAAGTAATAAGCAAGATTACAATATATATTACAATATATATTTCTAGATTTTACAGCTATTCTAATATACTCTAATCCCTAAAATTACATCTATCATAACGTTCTCTCTCAAGCCGGAGCGTATAGGTCATAGGCTCTTAGATTGTTACATATATATTCAATTCGAGGTTTCCTGAGAGCCATAGTAAAAACATCTGCTAACTGATCGTTGCTATGGACAGTGATAATGGCAATGCATTCTGGCTCGATCTTTCATCTTACAAAGAGGCAATCTATTTTAATGTGTTTTGTTCTTTCATGAAACACTGGGTTTGAGGCAATGTGTAGTGTTTCTTGATCATCAAATATCAACTTCATTTGTTTGGTAGTTTCACGTCGTAATTTCTGAAGGAGTTGTCTTAACCCAATAAGTTCACAAGGAACTAACTCAATATTTTCCTTTTGCTTTTCATCTTGCTACAACTTTTTGCTTTTTACTCTTTCTTGAAATTAAATTTCCTCCAAAGAGAACACAAAATCTTGAAGTGGGCCCTCTATTTGAGGGTGATCTTCCTCGATCAACATTTGAGTATCCAACAGTTTGTGTACTTCCCCAATCTTCAAAGAATAGGCCTTGTCTAGGAGCACCTTTGATATACCTAAGAATACGTATTGTTGCATCTTAATGACTGACATGAATCTTGAAGAAATTAAAAATAGGATAGGTACAGTGGGTGTTTACCTTTACGTAGAGCAATGGAAAGGTCAAGGTCACTTAGGGTGAGATTAGAAGACGAAGACATTGGTAAAGGGATTAGATTCGATGATGAAGAAACTGGTATAGGACATGTATCACGAGTCTCTTTACATCTGGAATAAACTTGAGTAATCGGTGTCTTTGTCAGAGCAATTGTTGAAGAATTAGAATTTCATGGTTGATTTGTGATAGTGTAAATTTATCAATCATCTTCCTCCCCCTATTTTGGAAGATTCGAAGGCATTGCTTCTTAAAAGAATGGCACTTGTTTTAAGAAGGCAATATCGATAGACACCAAATACCTATTGAGATATGGACTATTTTAAAGGTGAGATTATCCCAGAAACACTTAAGAATTTTGGATCCAACTTAATGACATTAGGCCGAACATCTTGAACAAAATAGGTACTTTTGAAAATTCTTAGTTCCACTGGAAATAATGGTTTGGATGGAGATAGAACATTTTATGGGCTATCACCATGAAGTACGGAAGAAGGCATGCGATTGATCAGAAAGCAAGCCGTCAAAACATCATCAGCCCAAAATTTTTTAGGAACCTCCGTTTGAAATAAAAGAGCTTTAGTTGTCTCTAGGAGATGTCTGTTCTTCCTTTTAGCAACACCATTCTGAGATGGTGCGTCAACACAAGAGGATTGATGAAAATCCCATTTTTGGTCATAAAAGCTTCACACGAGTCAGAAAAGTATTTTGTAGCATAATCATTGCGCAAAATCTAGATAGACACTACAAATTGAGTTCTTATCTCGACACAAAGTAGAAAAATGAGAAAATACCTTTGACCGATTTTTCATAAAATACATTCATGCCATTCGAGAATAATCACCCATAACAAAGTATCGAAATCCAAGTTTAGATACTACCGAACAAAGTCCCTAAACATCTGAGCGTACTAACTCAAAAGTGGAACTAGCTCGTTTTTTAAATCTCGGTCTAAAGGGTTTCCATCAGTGCTTTGCAAAGTGATATGCTTCACATTCCAACAATGGTAGGTTTTGAAATTATGGACATAACCTCAAAAAAGAAAGAGAAGGATGTCCCAACCGACTATGTGCTTCGATCAGAGAGAGAACAGTAGGACAAGCCACAGATCGAGGAAACCACGAGTTGAAAATATAAAGACCATCAAATACATGTCTTTTACCAATAGTGTGCTTCATCACAAGATCTTGTAAAAGGCAGTGATTTGGGAAAAAAATGAGATGGTGCAATTTAGGTCACGAGTAAGTTCACTGATAGATATTAAATTAAAGGCGAGGTTAGGTGAATTTAATACCAATGATAAAGTGATGAATGAAGTTAGGTTGATAATACCAAAATCAACAACTTTATATGTGGATACAACAACAATAGTGACGGGAGGTGAATTTTGTGATTGAAAGGTAGAGAAAAGGTTGGGAATACTTGTCATATGATCTGTAGCTCCTGAATCAACCGTGCTACTAGGCCTAAATTTCCCTTTTCTACATGAATCCACAAACAAAGCAAAGGACGCAATTATATAACGAAAGGTAGCAAAACTCGCCAAAAAACAATCTTAAAACAATACTCGAAATGTTGAACAGTACCCAAAAAGTATCCTTGAAATAGTATCAAAATAGTGACAAGAAACCCAAAACAGCCTCGAACCACCTCTGGTCAATAACTCAACCGTTGGGCTTTGGTCGGAACCCTGAGTCGACGTTGGAGTCAAAGTTTGGTGACAAGAGCACTCATTCGGCCCCATGTGCCAACACGTGGAAGAAAGGTGTTGTTGTTTGGGTGGCATGTGAGCCCCACACGCGGTGGTTCAAGCCATCAGAACCTATAGAATGCTTGTTGAAGTGGTGGCGCTCTTCCTCGTGCTGGTAGTGTAGACTAAAACCCCCCTTAAAAATAACCCACGAAAAAATACCTAATCCCTTCGCAATTCAAGCAAAACATTGAACCATAAATCCGCATCGAAAAGCTCTAATGCCATGTTATCGGGAACAAAGAAAAGAAAATATAGGAGAATAAAATGGAGAGAAATTACTTGTATTTCATCTCTTTAGTTAGTGTGTTTATATACAAGCCTATTTAGGTTAAATAAAGAAAGAAAATAAATTAAAACCCCAAAGTCAATCCTAAGAATCTGAAACAAAGATAGTAGCATAAGGGATGAGTCACTTAGAACATTCATTTGTTTTGTACCTGCAAGAGGATGTTAGAAGAAAGAGGATGACAAAGCAGGTACAACCAAGGCATGTAAGATGAGGATAAAATGGTTGTACTAGAAATCAATAGAATAAGTACTTTGGTTCTGCAAAATAGAGAAAGACATACAATTAATAAAATAGCCTACGATTAATAAAATATGGTCAAAAGCACATAAGTTAAGTATCCAAGGACCATAGGAGGAAGATTGTGTTAGACAAGCAAAATAATTACTTAGTTGAGCAATAGAAACCATAGAGGAAGCTTGTTGTTTCAAGGCTTGATATTGTAAATACTCATCATAGTTTGTCTCGGTTAATGTGATGGATTTGGGGTTTGGGGGTGCTTAGGTAGTTGGTAGTGGAAGAAGTCCATCTCTTTTAACCTAAGCTATATGGGTAGTAGGCTAATTTTTGTGAGGAGGCCGTTTATGTAAAGCCCAAAAGGTGTCATGTGTGTGACCACTTGTCATAAAATGTGCAATGGGATTTGAATCCTTTGCTTTTCCGTTTTGATTACCTCTTTGCTGGATCATTTTCCATATGGCTAACATAGAGGATTTAGTCTCAACCGGGTTAGAGGAGATGTGAACTAGATGATCTTGGGCTAAGGCTATATTTGCTCGTATTCTCTATTGTTTTTTATCAGTAACTTCCTCAAAAAGAGCCATAAGAATGTTAAATTCTTCCAAGTTTCAACTTTATTGAAATAGTCATATCTTGTAGATTTTGTTGCAATGAGCAAGATCTAACACAACATGGTATATAAAGCCTTGGCCTTAGCCTAGACTGTATAACAAGTTTTGCAGGACTAAAACAATGTAACTTTGGCTTGAGAGAATGTCGCTATAAGCTACATAGTTGTGCATCAAAGTTGACCCATACATCTTTATTTTTCTCATAGTTTTTATTAGCATAATTTTTCTAAAGGCTTAATGATATTATAAGCCCTTTACCTATTTCGCAAACATTTATTAAGTCCCTCCAAATCTTTTGCACCCAATTGAGTTCTAAACCTCACAAAATTAATCAAACCAACTATTTGACTGACATTGACCATTAGTGTCTAATGGAATTGCTGACATAGTCGGTAATGGCCACTAAGTCAACCAACGGATTCTGGTGTGGAAGTGCCATATTAGCAACTATTGTCATTACCACATTAACCAAAAAAAAAAAAAAAAAAAAAAAAATCAAAACATTTTAAAATAATTATTTAAAAATTTATGTCTAGATTTGAACCTAGATACCCATTTGTCTAGATTTATTCTATTTGGATTTAGTATTTTAAAATTTATAAAAATTATCAAAACTTATAATATAATTTAAAAATATTTAAAAATTATAAAAATCGTAAAAGTTACAACACAAAGTACTAAGCTTTCATGCATGCCCTCAAGTATGGATTTTACCGAAATCCTAATCATAGATCCTTTAGATCAAGTTACCATCTTTCCTAGTCTTGATGCACTAAATGTTTGAGTTTGTGATTTGCATTCTAAGACATGTGAAATATTTTTTGTTCTTTCAATTGTGATTTCCTTTTCTATAATAAATTTTTTTATATGTTCCCAATAGACTCATTTTTTAGCCAGTGTTAGGTTTGTCCAAATTGAGTATTTATAAAAGTTTTATGAATTTTGACCACCTCAATTTATATTAATAATTAAAAAAGTAATTATAAAAATATAAAAAATGTTCTTTTTATTTTAAAACTTTTAATGTTTTTTATAATATTTAACAAGTTCTATTAATTTTATAATTATTAATGATTTTTATATTTTTATAAATCTTTTATGATCTTTTATAATTTTGAAGAAACTACATCCAAACAGAATGAATTGGACAAATGGGTGTCCAAATTCAAATGAACTTGGATAATTATTTGTTCTGATTCATTCTAGATTTAAAATTTTTAAATAATTTTTATTTTTTGAATTTTTTATTTTAGCTAACGTGGTTGTGCCACATCAGCATTGGTTGGTAGACTCATTGGCTATTAACTGGCACATTGGCAATTCTGTTAGAAACCGACGGTCAACGTCAGTCAAAAGGTTGGTTGGCTCATTTTTGTAACTAGTGTCGAAATGACTAGGCACGAGGTCAGAATATGGCGTTCAAAAAATGGTGGCCAAGAGTGAAAAATGGTGGCCGAAAATGAATCCAGGCTTAGGTTATATAAGAGGAATTTGTGCCTTGAGCATGCTTAGCGCCCTTGACAACATTGGCGTGTAGCTCACACATGTGCTTCAATATTTGACTAGATGGCTTGTAGTTGGCTTTTTTAATGGAAGGGGTAGTCAGAAGAAAGACAAATGATAAGAAGAAATAGGATGTGAGAGAGAAAGGAATAGTAAAGAGAAATAGAAGGGATTGAATTTCAATATTTTAGCTTGATCTTCTTCTCAAGCTGGGATAGGGTTTTAGACTGTAATAAAATGTATCAAAAAAGGAATAAGTAAGATAATAGCTTATATTACAACCTATAATTTCTAGATTTTACTGCAAAGGAAGATTGAAACTTTTTACTTTTTATAATGTCTTATAAAAATAGTTCAGTTCATCAAAGGAAGATTGAAACTTTTAAGACTCGTCAAGAGAAATCCAAATTTCTTTTTAGGGTTTTGATAAAAAGACGACTTGCCTTTGTTTTATTAATTTCCCCCTTTTAAATAGAGATTATAGTAATTCAATAAAGTAAATAAAGACGAAGTCTTAAATATCTAAAAAACCACTTGCTTAAAATAGTTTGGCATGTTTCTAACGTTTTTGAGTTGTCAAAATCCGTTTCAAATTGTTTTAAACTTGTTTTTATGAATAAAGTTTGATCTTGCTTGATCCCTCATAATGTTGAAATTGAACAAGGAGAAAGGTTTTAACTTGTTCTTACTTATTTTTACCCTCGAGATTGGTCTCTAGAGTCAAAATTTGTAAAAACAAGTTTAAAACAATTCAAAACAGATTGTGACCAACTTATAAACATTAGAACATGTCTAGCTATTTTAAGCAAGTGTTTTTGAGATTTTTAAGACTTGGAAATATTTTACAAGATTTTTTTTTTTTTTTAATTTTCATAAAATGGTCTAAGGAGAAATTTGTAATTTTAATTTAAATATTGTTATTTCAAAAGCTTGGTTGATCAAAAGTAACACTCCCCCCTTATCATAATAAAAATTTTAGAGAAATTTGCCTTTAGCAAACTCCTAATTCATTTAGATATTTTCAAATTATAACACCCTCCTCAACAAAGTCATCCGTATGAAAAATATTTTTCAAAGCTTTTGCAACACTTAAGCGACGCTTAAAAATAGTTTGATATGTTTCTAATGTTGGAGTACTTTCTTTAAGATTTGACTTTATTCAATTTGACATGCTTTTTTTAATTATTGTAATATCTATTCAAAGGGACGATGAATAAAAAAAAGCAAGTCAAATTGTTAATTGGGGAGATCTTTTATAGTAGATTATAGATTTTTAATTATTAGAATCATGGCCAAATTAATGAAGTGTATAAATGTTAGGGTTAAATTTGTTGAATTTTTAGAATTAGGATTAAATTCAAATAATGTGTAAAATATTAGGGGCTAAATAGGTCTTTCTCTGATGAGTCCTAAAGGTTTTTGGCTCTTTTTGACGAGTTTGATTGGTTTTCCCGTTCATTGCCCATGACTCAATCTCAAATTCACAGACGTAACAAAGTTTTATTGAGATCTGGTCTGACAGTAAATTAATATCAGTAGTTGTTAAATATTTCTGCACTGTCCTCTCATGATGTGCAAAATGTTCCCGTTTGACCCTGTAATGGTTTTCTTTTTCAGCAAGTTGTTGATGCCAACATAGACTACAATGCTAGAGAGGGAAGGAGCACTGCAGAGGTGTGTTTTTTCCACATGTTCTAATGGGATTATTATTGTGTTTGTGTTTCTCCTGATTAAAGTTGTCCCAAAGGTCCGCCTAAAAACTGGGAGGGTTTGGGCAAAAATATAGGCCCAAAAAAGGGACTTGGGAAAAAGTAAGGCCCGTTTAGAAAATGGGTCGGGCCTTGAGTAAGGTTTTTTTGGCGCGGCCCGAATTTGCAATAAAAAGAAAACCCGGTTGTTTTGCTGCTGTTTTCCCACTTTTTGCCTCTATTTTGCTACCATTTTACTATTATGTTTGCTTCTATTTTGTTGTTAATATTTGGATATTATATAACACTTGTTTTTTTGTTAATTTTTCTACTATTTTAGGGGCATTTGCTTGTTAAGTTGTATTTATCTTAGTGTTATTATTCAAGTATAAAGATTTTTTTAAATTTATTTTCAATTTGTTGAGAAATATTTATTTTATTATTTTTAGTGTATTTGGTGTATTATAATTTTTATATAAAAAAATAAAATTAAAAAATATTAATACGGGTGGACTGGGTCGGGCCCAAGTTTTAGCATTTTTATCTAGGCTTGGGCAAAATTTTATGCCCCTTTTTTTAGCCCGGGCCTATCAATTGGGCCTAAAATTTTGTTAGGGTCCAGCCCAGCCCATAGACAACGCTACTCCAGACATATGATTATAGTAGATGTAAACCATGTGTAAGATGAGAGGAAGATACATCAGATAAGAGGAAAATACAAAGGAAAATAAGATCAGTTTTCTTTTAAGTGTGACTTATATATTTACTGCAAACTGATAAATTGCACTTCACTCTTTTCTCTCTTTTTTGATGATTTGCATACTAGATATATTCATGGCCCTGAAAGACACAAAATGTTAGGTGTTTAATACATGTTCAAAACTAAATGCTGCCCCTTTTATTGATTTTCCTTAAATGGCACAGTAGTGCCGTAATTCCTTTATTTTTTTTGTTTAATATTTTGTTCGACTTAATTATAGTGGTGTTTCTTATTATTGTTAATCAAAGTCATTTGCTTTGAACGACTCAATAAGGCTGTAGGTGATCCATAAATCTTTGAACCCTAATTATGTAGGAACTTCTCCTTTCCTATGGCTGGAAAATTTGTGAGGTTTCCGAGGATGTTTCTTATCCATTAGTTTATTATCTGATTAGAAATTTATCCAATTAAATGAAAGTGGTTTGCTGCTGTACTGAATCATAGATCATCTTCCCTTTTATGCAGGTTGGCATTTCTAATGGTGATACTACCTTGAAGGGAAAGGCTGCTTGTACAAAGTTTACTAGGATTAGCACCAATGGGATTCATAGCATTGTCTTGTGTGAACCAGTTACTGGCCGAACTCATCAAGTAAGATTAATGGACAGAAAATAATAGGCAACTTTTTTAACACGAACTGTGTGTCTTGGAAGGGATCTTACTTTTATTTCTTTGACAATCTAGAAAATAGTTTGTATTTGTGAATGCCACAGTGAACTTATTTTGCATTTATGTCTTCTGGATGAGTAATACATATGTCGTATTATCAAGGTTTTGTTAGTTAGGAACACTTGAAGGTTCGTTCATATTTTTCTATATAATTTTGCATTTGTCATTTCCAATAACGGCATATTTTGTGACTAAAATTTTCGGTTTGTAGATTCGTGTGCATTTGCAGTGTACAGGTCATCCAATAGCCAATGATAGGCTTTATCTTTCAGACGATGTTGTTAGTCGCTCTACTTTAGGAACAACTGCTGATAGAGCTGCATATCTTTCTGGAGGTTCTCCCGAAACCAGTTGTGAGAGTTATAAGGAAGAATACAAGTACTGTAGTGAAGATTTCAGCATCGATCCTATGTGTACGCACTGTCCTAATTTGGCTCCAAACGGGTAAGACGCTTCTGATTAATGTTCATTATAATTATCCCATTCTCATTACAGCCCCATCTATGCTTGTCAATGATGCATTAGTTGTAATCTTATTTGAAAAATTGGTTACACAAAATGACATATTCTGTTTCGTACTGTTCTTTTTCATCCATGTGATGACACCATAAAACGTCTGTGCGAATCATTGGGTGATGTCTGACAAAGAATCTTTGTTTGGTCCATAATTGTGTCAAAAATATTCTTCTTCAGTGCACTTCTTATTCCCTTTGACTACAATGTGTACAAAATTCAACATGGGCGGTTATTCATTCTGACAATTAGGTGATACAATAACATGGGCGGTCATTCTGTTGTCCATAGTTCTATGATTTTTTTTTGTAAGAACTTGGTAAACTAAAAAAAATTAGAGGAATAAGGTAAGTTTTTGATTATTTAGAAAAGTACATAGTTTTTCTTTCTCCAACTGTGACCAGCGGGATTAATAAAAAATTGATATGTGACCGTCCACTTTAAACAATTTCTGATTCCACCCTATCACATGGCTGGATCAAAATGATTAAAGTAAATAGAAATAGGGGCAGCTAAAGTATTACACGTGAAGTGTAAAAGAGATTTAGAAGTGAGACATATTGGTCAAATTTTTGTTTTAATCCTTTTAATATGTTTAAATTTGATATTTAATCTCAATTCTTTAATTTATCACTTCTAGCAAATTTTTGAATTAATTTATAAAAGGATCAAAATTTGATCTCTATACTTTAATTTATCAAAGTAAATTAATTCGATCCTTTTATCATAATTTTAACATTATGAAGGATCTAATTTAATTTGACCAATATATTCCACTTCTAACATAATTTATGGTCAATTTTTTATTTTAGTACTTATATAATGTTAAAATTATGATAAGTATAATGATTAAATCTCAAATTTAAGATTAAAATAAAAATATGACAAATATATTCCACTTCTAAATTTCTTTTACCCTTCACGCATTCCAGTTTACCTGCCCCTGTTTCTATTTACTTCCATCACTTTGATTCCGTCGTCTGATAGTGGAAGAATAATTTTTTTTTTCAGTGGATTGACACATGTCAAATTTTTTTTAGTCTTGCCATTTGATGTGGTGGAACCACTGACGAAGTCTAACCTATTTTTTTAAGTAGTCAGAAAGTTCCCTATTTCTCTAAGTAAGTTTTAAATTTACAATAAGTTTATAATAAAAAAAACCATGGTTCTGGGTTTTTTTTTAATGTGTACATAGAAAATGAAAGTTGAAAAAAGAAAATGGGGAAAGAATCTTCAGCCAGTTCAAACAATTTACTCTTATTGAATTTCATATGCATGATTAACTGTTCTCCATTTATTACTCATTTAACTTAAAAAAAATTGTTCCTCACTAGAACAGCATAAACCTTAATTTTCTTTTTGTCTTTGATTTTATTAAGTAGGGTAGAAAGCCAGAATTGAAGGCAAGCTTCAAAAACCAGTAGTGCTTGTGTGTTGTGATCTAAGATTCGTACTTTAAACAGCAATAACTATTCACTTACTTGCCAGTCCGTTATCTTATTAACGTAGGAGAGAAGTAAGGTAGTGGATTAAGTTGGTGAATGTATTTTGTTTCATTCGGATCATTCTTTTTTAGGGTGCTACTTGCTGTTAAATTGTAATGTAGAATGAGGTTGGTTTCAATGGAGCCCTAACTAGTCAACTTGGGTCCTGCCTCAATGGCAAGGTGGTTTAGCCTTAACTATCGTTCTTGTTTAAATCTGAATCATGGTTAATAAAAGTTTGAGATACTAGGGACAGGATGTGCTTGAGACCAGCTTTTTCATTTATTTGTAGCATCCTACTTATAATCATGTCCAAATATAGGTCCAGCATTAGTGTTAGATATGATTACTTTAAATATTATATTACTCCCAACTTGATATTTTTCCAAGTACGGAATCCAATAGCTGGACTTTCAACCATCTCTGACTGTTATGGTCTCTACGACAGGTATGATGGGCATGAAGAAGGATTATGGCTACACTGTGTGCGTTACACTGGACCGGAATGGGTTTACGAATGCCCATATCCTGACTGGGCATCACTCACTTAATTTCACTCTTCTTTATATATTTCAGAGAAAATGCGGTGCCGTGCCAACCATTCTTGTAATTTTCTGAAAGACAATTGATCCCTTTGGCTGTCAAGCAATTAATTTTGAAAATTTGTTGTAGTAATTGAAGATGATTCAATAGTGCAAATAGTTTCTAACTGCGAATCTACAACCTATTTGTTATCATTCAAGTGCTGATATCTATTTCATAAAATTACATGCCGAGTTGAAGCTTCTCACTTTCATTATTTCTTCTCTCCTCATATCATTTTTTAAGGGAACATACCTTTAGTGTTTATATATAGATTATGGTACACAATTTTTATTATAAAAAATTTGTAATGTTAAAATCATGTTATAATTTGTTTTCAAAATAGTATTTATTGCCTTTTTATGAATGGGTTGGGATTCAAAAAAAAATATATATATATATATTTGAAAAAAGAAACCTTCTTTTGAAACAGTAATTATGGTTAATATGTTAATATATGGGAGAATGTAAAGTTTAGATGGCGACAAAAGTTGAGTGCATGTGGTTTTAAATTTGTGCACTTTTTAATGATTGAATAGAAAGACGATGAAAGTCATTAGCGTAGGTGATGTCATGCAGTACAGCTGGTGTGGAAGCCATAAATAAATCAGAGTTCAGATATAAAGAAAACAACTTCGTTGCATTGTTTTTTTGGTTCTGGGTGTTCTAAACAACAAACAAAGGAATGCCACTGCAAAAAAAACCAACTTTTGCTTACGTAATATTACTCATCTTATCATATACTCAGCATAACAATAATAAAAGCGTTTCACTTATTTCTACGCTATAAACCATATTTTTGTACGCGCAAGCTATTGGATTCAGTTTGGTTATTGTTTAGTCTACTCGAGTCATCCAACATGTTGAGTTTAAGTATCTTAATTTTTTTGCTCAATAGTAATTTATCGAGATTTTTATTAACTAATGTTACAAATTTCAATTTGAATTTCAATTCAAATCCTGAAACATAAATAACTTATTCAAACTTGATGCCTCGAATTTCGAATTAAAATCAAACTTGTTTTGGTTTGTTGGCTTGGTTACACCCTTGCTCGTTGCTTGTCCTTCTAACTTTTATGTCAATCATGTATCAAAGTATCAACTTTATCATCAAAATTTTAATACATATTATTTTATGCATGGGAAGTTTGTTGCGATTGAAATATGGAGTAGGAAGAGCTAAGCATGAAGTAGTACCCCATAAATCTGATCTTGCATAAAGAGAAAAGAGATCATATTTGCCTATCGTTCATTGATGCCAATCTCAATTATTAGAACCGTTTTTGTTATTTGGATCAACGAGATTTGAGGGATAAAGGGAAAAAAATCATAAAGAAATGGAATGTATGACTTGCAAAATAGCCCCATTTCCATGCAATATAAAGCTATTAGTCCCCTAATCTTATCCTCAAACACTACACTAATTGTATGATTAATTTAATAATTAGATTATAAAAAATAAAATGTATCCAAACTAATGTAAATTATAATATTTTAAATAAAAATGCACATTTTATATAAAATATAATCCCAATTTAAAGTTTGGAGCACTTTATTTATTTTCATGATTGGGATTATGTAAAATATATAGAGTCATAAATTAATTAGAATCGTTGTTTTACAATCCTTGATTAATTACAAACATTCTTTCATTATGAGAATGCATTTGTTTGCACATGGGTTAATAGTAAGATCATCATAAATTAATCAACATCTTTTTAAAGTTTTATTTACTTTCATAGCATATGTTGGCGTGGAAATAAACCTAAACGATATAAAGGAAATCAATGATTATTTATGTTTTGCACTATTGAAAAAAATTTATTGAATAATGTATAATAAAATTATTAATTTTAATAAATAATTTTTTATATAACAATTTATGAATTTTTAAATATTAAGAGAGAGAAAAATGAACATCACTTATGTGCCTTCCAGATGAACTTCGAGTAGTATTATAGGAATTCTTATGCCTATCTAAGTAGGTGTTGAAGCTGTTGACTAATAATAATTAATACATATAACTAATAATTAATAACCCTTTATTTATATTTTTTTAATTACTTATGACTATAAATATTTTAAAAAATATTCCAATAATTTGTGCATGTTACTCTCTTCGATGATGTGCATGTAATTAATTTGAAGTGCATTCCCCCACTGAATTCTAAGGTTTGTAGGGACACCATGGCTTCATGCTTAGGGACCTAAAAACGAGTGCCAAATATGTGGAAACAATGTGACCCAATTCTGATTAGATGTAAACAAATTTACCGAACTGCATTTGGCTACCCAATTCTTTAAGGTTTAGGAAAAGTTGAATTGGGTGACCTGAGTTAAGCATTTTCTTGGGTATTGGAATACCATTTGTAAATGCCCTAAATTCCTGAGCCCCAAAACCTTCTTTTTCACCAATGCCTAGATGTAAAACTGACATGGTGGGCCAGTTAGACTGACTTGATTCTCTACTTTCGAGTCATTGGACACTAAAGATCATGGAATCTATGATTCTCCACTATTTTGATTTTGGAGGCAACCCTTGTTTGCTCTTAAACATCAAAACCTTTGGGCTACTTCTCTACAAAGGTAAAAACATTCCTTGAGGAATAAAAGAATCATTTCAGAAGGTACTAACTTCATATTGGCAAGATGTGGTTAGTGGACCGCCTTCCCTTAATCTACTTTACCCTACCCTCACTTGCCTTCATATTTATATAACATTGCACCCATCATCTCACTAATTTTTTTTTTTTTATTTACTCTATAATCTCACATTCTCAAATAGTCTCAAGACTTTGTAATATCAATACCATAAATTACGAATAAAGCCTCAAATTTTAGATTGACAATACGAATTATGGTTCAAAATTATATATTTACTTTTTAATAAACAAATTGTAATAGAAATAAGAATTATCATAATATGTGATAATTTTATGAGAGTACAAAATAATTTAAATAACTAAATTTTATAAGAAAGATAATTTAGTAAAATGTGATTGTGAGTGAGTAGTCTTATAATGAGGTAATATAAGATATCCGATATTTCATCTTGTAATCTTACATTCCTTGACTCAAACATATCTAAAAATTAATGTTTTTGTGTATTCTTAGCCTAGTCCAATGGCCCTTAAAAAGATGAAAATGTTGAGATGTGTAGGACCTTGTTTTATTCCAAGGCCATGTTGCATTTTATGCCCACTTCTCCTTTTTTAACTTACCCTAATTAAAATATAGCAACATTTTAGGACCTTGTTTTGAAGAACAAACCATTTATAATGGAACCCCATGCCAAACTGTTTGTTATATTTTACATAACACTAAACGTTTTTACTTTAATTACATCTCTTATGAATCTGCCACATATTTGGTGTATATGCTTGAAATGGATATAAAATATGGTTATTAAAATCAAAATTTTATCTGATTTTATATTTAAATCTTACCTCTCCAGGGTGTTATATGATTAAGGATAAAAATTAAGTCCTTTATTATTCATTCACTAAATGGAAGAGCCAATACTAAAAGAGGAAGATAAAAAATGAAGGGGTATCAAAGAAGGATTGGCTTTCAATCAGAAAATGTCATCCTACTTCTTATTTTTGCTCTTGACTTATCCTATTTTAGGACCCAAAAATTGTTGTTGCTATTATCAAATCTAATACCCCTTCTGAAACCAAGCCTTTGGCACATCAATTTTGCATTTTCTTCATCATAACTCAAATCAAAATACATAGAATCTGTTGAATTGTATGTTGCAAAGATTCTATTTACAACTTCTCTTTCATTTTGAGTGTATTGCTCACTTTTGGCATTCTAATTAGGTGCCAAAACATTTTGTCACCATTTGAGATCTTTCTTTATATTTTATTTTTATATAAATTTTATCTTACTCTTCAATTTCATTTTCACCTTTTTTTTTAGCCCTAAAATTTGTGATTTTTTTTTGGTCAAATCGCTTTAAAAAGAATGAATAATTTATTTATTTTTTAATTTTGTTGACGTTGCGTACACGTGAATTGCCATATGGACGATACATCAACATTTAATTATTTTTTTTTAAATTTTAAAAATTCCAAATAAAATTATATAAAATATTTTTTAAAAATAAAATTTATAAAAATATTTTTTAAAAAATTAATTAAATGTTTATGCGTCATCTATATGGCAACCCATTAGTATGTCACATCAACAAAGTTAACAAATGTAAACTTTTTCATTCATTTTGGAGTGATTTGATAAAAAAAATATAAGTTTAAAAAGCTAAAAAACGTGAAAAATTAAATAGAATACTAAAATAACTTTTTTGTAAAGTTAAAGAGCCAATAAAATCATTAAGCGATAAATTTGAGTGACTTTAGCCTCATGGGAGTAACTATTTTTGTTTGGTGATCACATTCTCTTCTTTAAGGGGATCACATTCTAATTTAATTTTTTTAAAAGGTTAATAAATATTTTGGCTTTTGAATTTGTCCACTTATACTTATTTGGTATCTATTTCTTTTTATTAACTTGTACTTATATTTGGATTTTGTTATACACTTTGGTACCTTTATATATAGTAACACTATTAAAATTTCCTAACACGACACTAACGACCAATCAAACGATTACACTTGGTGGTGGCAATACCTAATAAAAAAAGTAATTTTTTTAAAAATATATAAATTTATAAAAAAATAAAATTATTTTACATTGAGAATGAACATGAATAACAATTTATTCATATTCATTCTAGATTTCATTCTTAATAATTTTATATATTTTTAGTTTTTCTTTATAAAATATCAATTTTTATATTATGATTTTGAAATGAAAAATATATAAAAATTATTTCACATCGACAAATGGTTGTCCATATGTAGATGACCCTAGACATCCATTTGTCCATATTCATTTTAGACTTGCTTTTTTTAGTAAATTTATATATTTTAATTATTTTAATAAGATACATGTTTTCTAAATTATTTTTTGAAATAAAAAATATATAATTTATTATTTTGAAAAAAAATAATTATTTATAAAAATATAAAAATTATTTTACATCCAAAATGAACATGGACGATTGGAAGTCTAGATTCAAATACTCTTGGACATCATTTTGTCCAAGTTCATTCTAAACGAAGCTTTTTTTAATAATTTATAATTTTTACTTATCACTATTGATATAATATGTTATGATTTTTGTTAAAGTTTTATAAAGTATTCATCTACCAATATTTGATTTTATATGTTTCCATATTCATACAATCAATTCTTTTATAAAAGAAATTTAAAATATAAAAAATTACTAAAAACATATTTGGAATGAATTTGGATAAAGTGACATTCAAATCCATCAGCATCTGGACATTTATTTGTCTATATTCATTCTGGACATTAAATATTTTTTTATGATTTTTTATAAATTTATATATATTAAAATGTTTTGATTGTATATATTTTTAATTTCAAAATAAAAATATAAAAATATGATATTTTATAAAAAAATTAAATATATAAAATTATTTAAAAAAAAAACAAGTTTAGAATGAATTTGAATAAATTAATGTCTAGATTCAGTTGCATTGGAACAACCATTTGTTTATATTCATTCTAGACGTGAAATGATTTTTATAATTTTTATAAAACTATATTTTTAAAATATATATATTCTTAAAAAAAGATGTTATATATTTTAGATATTTTAAATTTCAAAATAGTAATATAAAAGATAATATTTTATAAAAAGAATTAAGAATATATATAAAATTACTAAAAAGTAAGTCGAAAATGAATAAGAACAAATGGTTGTCTAGGTTCAAATAAATATAGACAATCATTTTTCATGTTGTTTCTCGATGTAAAATAATTTTAATATTTTTTTTATAAATTTAAATATCGTTAATATTTTATTAAGACTTATCATATGTCATGATATGAAATCGTCACATGTCATTTTTCTATTATATCAATAAATTTAAAATCACATGATACGAGATCGTTACATGTTATTTTTCTATTATGTCAACAAATTTTAACAACATTACTATAAGTACATTAAAACGTGACGCAATCTAAATTTAAGGATGAATTAAATGAAATAAAAAAATTATATAATTAAAAAGTCAGCGCTAAATTGTGGGAGAGGTCAAACCCAACTATAGTCCAGAATCGGAGAGAAAAAGGCATAAAAAAATTAAAATATTAACCAGTTTGACTTTAACTTTTGATCTTCTATTTTGGCCACCTTAATGGACGGTCCTTTTTTGGGGCATAATGAACTTTCTTATAAAAGCCTTAAAGCAAGGGTTCTAAACATAAACATTATGAACATAATGTATTGGAATCAAACACATTTCATTACCAACTATCAACATTTCATTAATGATAAAAACATGATTAGCAGAGTTACAGATGAAAGATTAATACTAAGAGACGACATAAATTGAAAGATTCAGAACACATTAAACATATTAATTTAATTAAGATAAATCTGGGGATTTTTTTTTCTTTTTTTTTTTTTGCATGGGTTTCAACCCAGATTTTCCCATGCAAAAACCTCAAGATATGACGTTGCATGCTTAGAATATTCTAATTCCACTTTCAGACTTTGTTTGAAGCATCTGCAGTGTTGTTAGTCTTGATCTTTTGAGCTTCACCAGTTCCGTCACCATTGTTGGGGTTAGGACCCACCGCGTTCACTTCCAAAGACACCGTCGTCGATCCCAGTTTGACGACGTCGACGACTACTTGCTGAGCCGATGATTGAAGCTTGGGATCTTCCACCATTTTCTCGGGGTAGTTCTTGTATATGGCGTAAAGAATCATTTGAAGAATTCCAAAGATAAACCCAAGTACATTGGGAACCTGTTAAGTTGATTAGATGTCAAGAAAATGTTTCTAATGTTAAAAGGAATTCCAAAACATGAAATATGCTTTACAACATACAGCAATGTTCATATCCTTCAACAAAAGGCCATAGAAGAACCACATCACTGCTCCTAAGGTGAGGAAAACTGATAAAGTAAATGGCATATACTCCACGCTCTTGGTTTTTATCACTTTTCTCTGCAAAAAAAAGAAAACAGCAAATTTTAGTTAGTTTTGAATGGAAATCAATTAGATTAAATCTGGGGTTGGCTTGTTTTATGCTTACCAAAATGCCGAGAGGTGCAACGAACACACACAAAGCGAATCCCATGCAAATGTATCCAAGAATTTGGAGACGGACCAAAGAGTTTTTAAGGAAGAAAGTTGAGAAAAAGATGACTCCGAACCCGAAAACATTGAAGAGGAGGATAAGTTTCAGTGTCACCAACTGAAATTCAACCATTTGTAAACAATCAAAATATGGGAAATTAAAGAGGTATACAACTATACATATAATAGTATATAATATAGTACCTTTTCCTTCTTTGGGCCATAGTAAAAGTAAACAACAATGTAAAAAGTCTGAATGAAAACGCAGAAAGTGTTGATGGTGATGAGAAGCATAGCATCCTTCTTAAGGAGTGCATAGTAAATCCAAAGCATCGCACTGAAGAGTGATACCACGTAAGGGATTGATTGGTACCCTTCCGATGTTCTCTTCTTGTATATTTGGTAAAATGTTGGCCTGAAATATGATATATATAATATCATCAACCGTTGAAACAATACACTGAAATAAAAGCTGACAAAAATGGTGACTTACAGGGGAGCAAGGGAAACCAGAAATGAAACAACGTTTCCTAGAAGAAGAAAAACAAATATGAAATATCAGATATTGAGAAAGAAATGGTGATTTTGAAGTTGAAACCTTCATTAAAAGAATTCAAATATGTATACCCAGAATGCCAAAAACGAAAGCCCAAGAGACATGAAGAGCCATAATATCTGTTGTAAATTCCCTCTCCTTTCTTTGTTTCAAAAACAAAGTTTTGATTGATGTCTCTAGTGATGAATGCACTCTTGGGGTCGATATTTATAGTGATGGAAAAGGGTAGGCTTACGGCTTATTCTACTCTTTTTTTCATGCAAATATGCAGTAGATTCCATTTTGATTCTCAATATTATTCCTCCAAATATTTTAATATTTGGACTCACTTGACCTGAATGGACAAGGATTTTACAAACTTAAGTTGACTCAACGTGATTTACTTTGTCGACAGCTAGCAAATTTTGTTGGGAAAGTTTAACTTACAAGTTGTATATTTCTACCCGATTTTTAGAGGATTAAATCAAAAATTTATTATTTTGAGGGAATAAAGTGAAATTTTACATGGAAAGTCGAGAGAAAAAACCCTTATATTAAAAATGAATCATATCTCGAAATAATCCAAGTTGGAAAGGGAGAAAGAAAAGTGGTGAAGTTGCAAATAAAAAATATATAGAAGGTTTTTGAAAGAAAAAACAAGGGGTAGTAGTGAACTTTTCAAGATTTAGAGATAAGCCTTTTTGGTTTGGTTGTGAATAAGCATTTGTAAGGTAAAGTCCCTTCCCCTAAACTCTAAAATTAGTTAAAAGGGTTATGTTTTTTATCCCAAAAAGGGTGGTTGGTGTTGAATGGAAGCAGCCCACAATTTACACCAAAGCCCCTACTCGAGAGTACCATTCCTAGTACATACACAAAATCACTGGGGACCCACCATTGTATCTTTATGATGTGTCTTCCAACAACTGGTTTTTAAGGTTTACAACTCATACTTCACATTCTTTGTTGCGAAATTTTGCTTTTTTCCGTCACGGTAAGACCTCCCTCAGCCACATCGGATTAGGCCAAAAGTTGGAATTCAATGAATCAAGTTTTAAGGCTTCATTTACTTCAAAATATGTTTATTGTTAAGTAAAATATTTAGTGGGAAATAAGAAAATTTTGTTGAAAAATTACACTGTATTTTTTAGAAGATAAAATATTTATTTTAAATAAAATATTGTAAAACAGAATATTTAATGAATATAAAAATAATATTTTTATTAAAATACACTTTTCTTTTTTCGACTTAAGTTAAAATCAAGGTTTAGTTTAAAAATAAAATTGCTTGTTTACCAACTTTTTTTGTTGTTGTTTGAAGTCATGATTTGGGTTAAGAAAGACTTTTCAACTTCAATGGTAAATAAAATCATAGTTGAGAGACGTAGTCATTAAATAAAAAAAAAAATTTATGAATCGTAAAATGAATAAGTCTAATTAACATTCTGTTTTTTTTTTAACATTTTAATTAATTGGATATTTTATTATAGGTTAAAATATGCCATAGGTTTTTACACTCTTCACAAATTTAGAACTTAGTCTATTTACTTTTTTTTCGAGGAATTTAGTCTCTCTACTTTTCAGATTACAAAATTTAAGTTCAATTGTTAAAAATGTTAATTTTTTTTAAATTTGTTGGCGTGATATTTTGGAATAAAAATATTCACCCAGTAGCAATGTAATTAAAAAGCGATGTTGTAATAAACTTGAATTTAACAAATTAGTTTTAACAATGTTAATTGTTAGACTTAAATTTTGAAATATAAAAAGTAGAGGACCTAAATTTTAAATTTGCAGAGAGTATAGAAACTTATGACAAATTCTAACCATTAGTGACCAAAACTTTAATATTTATACTAAGATATTGATGGATGTAAGTGATAATTTTTTTTTGTATTTATATCAGAATTGTATTATGTGAACAATAATATGGATCGTTTTTGATAATTCTAAACTACTAAAATAATTATTTCATATATTGTTCACCTGTACCAAACAAATAACAAATAGGTAAAAAAAAAAAAAAATCAGTTTAAGAGTGCTTGCTTCATAATGTATAAATAGCTTACAATTTAAAAAATAATAATTTTTTTATCTCTTTGTGTCATTATTGTTCGAATATGATTCAATATTATCTCTTCGAAGAACCATTCATTTAATGTTGTATTCATTTTTATATAATTCTAACTTGTTAATACCAACAATCTTCATTTTTTTTACTGATTATTTTTCTTAGACATTACTTGATTGAATATGTCTAACTACTCAATACTATTTATAAAGCTAAACTTAAATTTTAATTAATTAAGTGATAATTAAGATATTTAGAGTTCTATTCAAGTAATAACTCTAATTTACATCAATAAAATAAAAACAATTAAAAAATAAAATTAACAAAAGCTTTTTTTTAACAAGATCATATCGATTTTTTTTGACATAATACTTAGAATTACTCATAGCACCTCCCCAACCCATAAATAAAAGGATAATGCGCTTTAGCACATTTGAACCTACATCTTCCTGCATCGACAACAATGCTTATGACAATCGAGTTAATACTCAATCGACAAAGAAAATTAACTTTTGAATCTATATTATTCATTTAATAAATAATATTAGAATAGATTGCACTTGTGAAAAATTGCCAATAGGCCCCACATAGACAAATTAACATCGAATTGCTTTTCAATGATTATATTGTATACAACCACATAAGAAACATTGTTTGGATAATTTATTCACATTCAAAACTTTATAGTAGAAAACTGTAAATATATTATAGCACATGCATCATAAATTACAATTAATACCAATAAATTCCTAATCTTACTACAAATTACATCTACTTTCCATATTCAACTTTTGAATGTTTATAAGTTATTCAATTGATTTAAAAAAAAAAGATTATTTATTTATTTTTATAATTTCAATATTAGGGGAGAAAAAGAAGAAATGGTATGGGTTTAAATTAAGGTATTGTATCAGTGAGTGTATCATTTTTGTTTTGGTAATGGTACGTATCGATAGCGGTATGTTTCAATGTATTGTTTCAGATTTATCGATATTTTTAAATAACTTTCACAAATATATATTTATAGTCTAATTTTTAATTTCTAGATTAATGATATATACATTTAAATATTTTTCATGTATATTTATACTCTCAATTTTAGCTTCCCAATAAATTATATTTTTTTTGTTAAAGAATAAATTATATATTATATACATGTAAATCTATCTCATAACATCCATATAAATATATTTACATGTAAATATAAATTTTAAAATTATTAATTAAGTAATTTAATAAGTATTAATTTTAAATGTAATTATAGAAAACTAAAATGGTTAAGGAAAAAAATAAGAGTTGGTTTAAAATATAAAAAATGTGTTCCAATCGGTATGGGTCAATACACACCGGTACAAGATGGTATTGACCACAATAGGCCGAAACACACTGAAATTTTGGTCAAAATAGAATGTAAATTATTTGGTGCCAGTTTAGGACTGAAACGGTATGTACTGGCTAGTACATATATAATATATAATTTATTTTTTAGATATATTTGCATGTATATATTATATAGTTTTTTTAATAAACTAAAAATGAGAGTAGGTATAAATATATGTGAAAAATATTTAAATTTATATATAATTTATCTAGAAATTAAAAATCAAATTAAAAATATATATTTGTGGAAGTTTTTGAAAATATCGATAAATCTAAAATGATACACCAAAACATGTTCAATACATACTAGTATCAAGACAAAATTGATATGCCCACCAATACAATACTACTAACTTACTTGTGACCCAAACTCATTTAATGTAAGTATAGATAGCATCACATTGCAACCATCTACTTGTTGGATGTTGAGAGGCAACAAATACGCAGACATGTATCAGCAGATAGATTTAGAACAGATATTCTAAGGATACAAACAAATACAATCAGTAATTGTAAACCATAACGATGATGGTTGAGAATAAGCTCATAATTAACAGCAGTGATGTTGTCATATTCAACGTGCAATACTGTGACGATTCTCCTGCGTATAGCTCTCCTCCTGCGGACTGTTTGGAGAGCAGCATCAGCCTCCGGAGTCATTTCCCATCCAACGTTACCAGACTTTTGGATCTACAGACCTCCCATTGTGAAGCAGCCTAGATGTTCTTTGCGCTTCAGCAATGTGCCTACATCAAAACCATATTGTTTCATTGTTTCCAAATATTTCAGCCCACAATGCTACTTTTAATTTCCCAATCAGCATCATCAAGCTGCAAGTTAGATTCAGTAGTAAAATTTCAAGTAAAGCCTGTGCAGGATATAAAAAGAAACTGACACCCCACACCATCGCAATCCCGATCCACATTTAAAATAGATTCTTCACTAGATCCAAAAATCAGATAAAAAGACATCATACATTCTTGCTATTTTGTGAGAAGCCTTCCTTACAAATATTGTCGCACTCTCCGAGGTCCTTTTAATTTCCATATCATTCCTTGGTCCCCAACAATTCTTAGCCAACGACTAATAAGCCTTTGCCACTCGAAGACCCCCTCCATGTGCAAACATTTGAGCCGGCATGGTCTTTTGGTGGAGGAATAGTTGCTGTACGTAACTCCAAGTTATGATCTAAATTATGCGCAAACAACTTCCATTTTCACACCCCTTGCTCTTCCACCATATCATTGACTCGTACACTATCTTTGACTTTGTCGGTATCCTTACTGCGACCACATAAAGATTCAATTTCAGGAACCCAAGCATCAGTCTAGCACTTGACCAACAGATATTATCCCGTAATCTCACCAAAACTCTCAACAACAATCTCCACACATACGAACAGCTTGTCTTAATTATGCTGGTCGACAACCTTCCCTAACCTTATATTTACCTCTCAAATCCCCTCCCAATATGCATTGATGTTGGTTAGCACATTAAACCCCAACTTTTGGAGGAAGGATTTATTTTGCTCACCAAGCCGTTGAATACCAAGAGCACCATCAATCAATGGCCAACAAGAATGCCAATTGAACATGTAACGCACCAAAATTTTAGATACTTCAACTCGTATTGGTTCAAGGACATATACAATGAACTATTGAGAAAAATTGGAAATGAGTCTGTTAATGAGTAAACATATGAAATTAATCTGATACTTGGAAAGGAAATCAATGTGGAGGACTCTGAATGTGGAAGTGAGGTAAATTGGACAAAATAGTAAAAAAATTATGAGGATTAAAATGCAATTTGACCAAAAAAGGAAAAATGGATTAATAATGATTAAATGGTATGGAAGTAGCATGGAATAGATATTAGTACGATGGAAATCACATTTGGACTAAATTAGATAAGAGTGGAAAGCATAGGGATTAAATTGTATGTTTTCCATTTTCACAGTAAAAGGGCATAAGTGTAATTTGCATAAAAATAAATGAATGAATTAAATAATTGAGTCCAATAGTCACCGCGATTTATTTTATTTGAACAATTAAATCAATTTGCATATAAATTCTAATACGGTAAAATCTTCCTGATTTTAATAGAATTAAAATTGGGTTGTATAAATTATTTACTTGAATTAATTAATTAATTTTAGAATAATTATTTCTATAATAATATTTAAAAGTCTGGTTTTTTTTTTCAAATATTTGATTGAATAATTATATGAATTCAATTTTTTAATTAATCTAAGAGAGATGAGCGCATATAATTAAACTAAACTTGAACCAACATAACTAGTCCACCAAGGCCACTATGTCGTGACAGATAAAGAGTAAAAATACTCTAAGGGCTGCTGGCCATGTATGTTCCAACCGTTAGCTCTGTTTAAAAATTTTATCCATTTAAAAGTTGCCTTGTAGCACAAAAGCAACGCAAGTATTATGATGTACCTATTTATATGAAATAATTTTAAAAAATAAATAAATAAGGTGAAATTTTAAAATTAAAAGTTTTTGAAAGTATATACAAATTCAATACAAATTTATTTATGAAAATTTATTTTTTATAACATATTAATTATATCAAATTTTAAAAAATTTATTTCAAAAAGTTAAAATAAGTATAAACTTTAAAAATCCAAATATTAAAATTAAAAGCTTAAAAGTTATATATAACTTAGATTGTGTTTAACATTTAATATTTTATATGTGTTTGATAATTATTTTAATTTTTTACTTAATATAATTTTTTCAACAAAAAATGTGTTAATAAGATAAATAGGTAGGTAGGTACTTATCACTTAATGTAGAAAATATTAAGTCGATTTTATTTTATTAAAAATTTGAAATAAGTAATCTTTTTTTTTAAATGAAATATTCAAATTACTATATTTATCTTTCTGCATCCTTGACCCAACACACAAAATCTGTTCTATGATAATTCATGAAAATAAATAGAATCCAGGACATAGGTAAAAAAAAATTCTTTTAAATAATAATATTAAAACACGACTAGTATCAATATTATTGTTAGATAGAAGAACATGGGTTCGAACGTGTTCAAGCGCATTCATCCTCTCTTAATGGGTGGGAAAAGGTAATGTGTAGTTCTAGGCATTTTATAAAAAAATAATAATATTTATGCTAAAGGAGTATATAAGCCCCTGAACTTTACAAAAAAATCAATTAAGTCTCTCCACAAAAAAAATGCACTCAGTTAAACTCTAAAGCTTTCAAATTGCATCAATTAAGTTCTTTGACCAACATTTTCCATCTTTGATTGTTATAATGTTGACGTGGCCATTAATGATGTTGACATAGTGCTTCATGTCAACTACATTTGTTGATGTGGCAAACCATTCAGGAAAAAAAAGTCAATTTTTAAAATAGAAAAATTAAAAGAAATAATTTTATTTTTATTTTTTAGTGGCTATTCAGATTCATTCATTTCAAAACTTAAATTTTTTTAAATTAAAAATATTTTTTTAAATTTAATTTTTTTAAAAAATTATAAATTTGTAAAAACATTATTAAAATTTATAAAAATGTTAAATAAAATTCTTAAAGTTAAAATAAATTAAAAATAACAATAATAACCATTTAAAACTTAAAGTTTATAATAAATCTGGACACAAGGTTGTCCAAATTCAATGTGAACCTGGACAAAAATATGTCTAGATTCATTGAAGATGATTTTTCTAAATTATATAAAGTTTGAAAATATTAAAATTTATTTTTCTTTAAAAATATGATATGTATATTAATGTTTTAATACTATTAATACCTTTTAGGATATATAAAAGATAAAAAATATTTTAATAAATAAATAAATATAAATAAAATTAAAATGTATTTTTATATGTTCATTTTCTAAAATAAAATTAAAATTTATTATAAAGGCAATGGAAAATTTTTAAGGGACCTCTATATGGGTCCTGATGTTAATAAGTATAACAAAGTTACAATATTAAATGATAAGGTCGTTAATATAAATCTAAGAAATACAGAGTTTTAAGTTTGAATATAGGAAATTAAAAAAAATGAATTTAAGCTGATTGAGTCTTAATTCGATTGATATTGGTATTGTTGTTAGTGCAAGAGGATGTGGGTTCGAGTGCGCTGAAGTGTATTAACCTCCGATTAAGAGTTAGAGAATTAGAGAGGAATTATGAATAGTTTTAAGCAATGCATAAAAAAATAGATATAATAAAAATCTATAATTAATGTTTAAAAAAAAAAAGAGTTAAATTTGATTGCTTTGGGTGTTGTTATTTGTTTTGTTTTTGTTTTACTTAGTTGTCTTAATTATTGGATGAGCAACATTTACCAAACTAGATTTAAGTTGGATTTTCAATTAAATGTATGGTTTTTCTTCAACGAATTTCTCATATAATAAACACTTATTTTACATATCTCAACCAAAAAATAAAATAAGATCTTTTAAATAAAATTAATATTTATTTACTAAAATATTTTTTATTTTTTATATATTCTAAAAGTTACAAATAGAATTAAAAAATTGATACACATATCATATTTTTAAATAAAAATAATATTTAACATTTTAAACTTCATATAATTTAGGAAATTATCTTCAATGAATTTGGACATTATTACGTCCAGGTTTACAGTGAATCTAGACAATATCGTGTCCAAATTCATTTTGAACTTTAACTTTTAAATGGTTTTTATTAATTTTTATTTTTTTGAACTTTATTTAATATTTTTATAAATTTTAATAATTTTTTTACAAATTTATAGTTTTTTAAAATATTTTTTAATTTTTAATTAAAAATTAAGTTTTGAAATAAATGAAATGGACAACCATTTGTCCAGTTCATTCTAGTAAAAAATAAAAAATATTTCTTTTAAATTTTTCTATTTCTTAAAAAAATTAATTTTTTTGCTAGTGTGGTAGCTAGTGTGGCACTACCACGTCAACAATTGTCACTGACATAGAGTTCTATGTCAGCGTTATTAATGGCCACATCAGTGCTGTAACAATCAAAGATGGAAAGCATTGGTCAAAGGGCTTAACTAATGCAATTTGAGAGTTTGAGGGTTTAATTGAATTTCTTTTCGCAGAGAGAATTGATTTTTTTGTGAAAATTCAAGGGCTTTTGCCTAATATTTAAAAATATACATTATGAGTTTATTGAATCATAGCTCGGTTGGCATTGCAAGAGGACATGAGTTCAAGTACACTAAAGCACTTTTATCCTCTTATTTAAGGGTTGGGGAGGGATTATGCTTAACTTTAAGCATTGTATCAATATCAGAGGTGCTCATGGGCCGGGTCGGGCCTAAACATGATATTAACATAATTTATATTTGCCCAAGCTTGGCCCAGCCCGAAATATGGGCTTAAAATTTGCCCAAACTCGCCCATATTTGTAAAATACTAATCCAAACATTATTTTAATGTTTACATTATATTAGTATATATATTTAGTATATGTTTATTTTTTTAATATGTTCAAAATATTTAGTATTATATATTTAGTATATGTTGAGATAGAATCCGTCCACACACTACTTTATTAGTAATTATCTTTAAGAAAAAAGTGGGAAGTTGTAGCTATTTTTATGGATAATATCTTTAAAAAAGTCACAAGTTATAATAAAAGTGAACATTATTTTAAAGGAGAAAGAAAATTGAAGTACATAAATATCCTGACTTTATTATAATTTATCGATTTTATTGTCTTTTCTTTCACTAAGTTTATATCACTTGATTTATGTTTATTAGTATATATAAGTATCTTAAAAAAGAGAGTGGGAAGTTGTAGTATTATTAAATTTTAAAAGAAAAATTGAACTATAAATATCTTATTTAGTGGATGTCCATCAATATCAAGATAAATTCTAATAGTCATTATAATTAGATCTCTGCTTCATTTATATTTCTTATGCCTATAAATAGAGACTTTGGAGAAGATTTGTAAATATTTCTATTGATCAATAAAATACATTCTCTATTACTTCCCATATTTTCTTTTTTTTTTTTTCTCTCTATCTCGATTTTATAACACGTTATCAGCATGATTTTGCTCAGAGCGATAGTTCCTTTTATCGATGATCAAATTTATTCTCCATGATTTTCAAGATCTTAGATGACAAGATTTAAAGTTTTTGCAAGAAGTTTCTTTTATTTAATATTTAATATTTGATTATTTTGAGCTAATTCATGATCAATTATAATTATTTCGATTAACTTATTTTATTTTTATGTTATTAAGGATGGTGAAGGATTTGACATTGCTCTAGTCGCCACCGGAGCCACAAAGGACTATGTAAATTGATTCTTTTCTGCCTATAAGCTCCAATCACATCATATGAATTTTTAAAAAAAGGCTCCATTGTAGACTTATAGTTATTATCGTCAATTCTTTCATTTTAATATCTTTTTTTAATTCCATGGATTATACCTATTCGCACAAATACCTCGATGATTCCCACTCGTTAATACATAGAGCCCAATAAGCATATCTTAAGTCGGCATGGAAATGGGATCCCCAATAGTTGGAGACAAGAGATTCATATGAGAAAACATAAGTAAACCAGCCTCTGCTTGCACCTCTAAAGATAAAGGTACATGAATTGCCATTTGATCCCCATCAAAGTCTGCATTAAACCCCTTACAAACTAATGGATGTAAACAAATAGTACGCCATTCCACTAAAATAGGTTGGAATGCCTGTATACCTAATCTATGCAGAGTAGGCGCTCTATCCAGCAATACAGGATGTCCCTGCATAACTTATTGTAGTATTTCCCATACAATCGACCCTTTTTCCCAAATTTTACTCTGAGCAACTCCTATATTCGGAGTAAGATGTTGTCTAATTAGTTCGCGAATTACGAATGTCTGGAAAAGCTCTATTGCTATTTTGCGAGGCAATCCACAACGATGTAATGAAAGTGAGGGGCCAAAAATAATGACGTCTGAAAACAACTTGTAAACCTTATTATGACAGTCCCTCATTGGTTGTTTGTGGATTCCATTATCAAGAAGTGTATCCACGACTTATTGTACTAATTTTTCTTGACACATTACTAATTCCGCTGGCGTAGATCTACTTGTAGTTAATAGATCGGTAAGAGTATTATTTCAATAGATAACTCTTCTATAGAGTTCATTAATATTTGAACTCATTATTTTACCCCCATCTATCTGAATGATCGGTCTCAACTCGAGAGGAAGAACCTGTAATAGACATAAAACCATCCATTTTGGTTCTAAATTTGTTCGAATAAAATGCTTAGCCAATTCCATGCGTCTAACCAAAAAATCCTTTCTTCTTCCAATTTTTTGATCTTCCTATTCATTATCCGTGAGGACTTCTTCTCATAATTTTTTCCATTCTACCACCGAATAATCGACAAGAAACTACAAATCTAGATTGACTAATTGTTCTCGAATAGCACTTGCTCCGGTAGAAATTTCACGACTTCGAAATGTATCGAAACCTTGGGTAGTAAAAAAAAGTGGAATACTGTATTTCCAAGATTGAATTTCATATTCGAATGAACCTCGTAATCGTAAGAAAGTAAGTTTTTTAACGATGGGCCTAGCAAAAGAAAAATTAGGATAGGGCCTTGCGGAATTCCCCTTCAAAATCGGACATGAGAGTTTCCTCTCATCCGACTCAAATAGTTGCACCAAACAAAGATAAAGTAAAGGAGTTCTCGCTTTCAAATTTTAGAACCCTCCAAAAAAGGTATACTCTTTACTCAAGTTTCAAGAAACATTTCATTGATTGATTCTCCTTTTATTGATTTAGATTTTCTTAATTCTTTATTCAATTCAAAATTAGGACATAAATGAAATGTGAAATTCTTGAGTAGCCTACTTTCCCTCGAATGTTGAATCCTCATAAATTAAAATTAAAGGAATGCCATAAGGGATTTACTTGTCTATGTACCCTTCCACTCGATCTCTTAGGTCCTGCGGTACCTCGACGATTATACCATGATGCCCTTAACTTAAAACCTAAGCCTATATGCGATGTATAGACTCCTGCAACCATGACATATTTGTTTCCTTGAACATAATTTCATTTCATTCTAAAAGAACTAAAAGAAACAAGAACAATTAATTCCAAAAAAAAAAGAAGTCTTTTTTTCACGAGGTACAACTTAAAATTCCTAGTTATTTATTTTTACTGACTCGACCATAGACCAATTTCCTTTTTATCTGGGAGTACTGAATTCGTCCATAATTTTGAGCTTCATGTTACTCTTCCCAAGAGACATGTCAGATCTAGGGCATCTCAATTCGATTGAATGGGATGACAGTTTCTCATTCCTAATCTGTAAAATAATAATTTCGATCAAATTACACATCGCAGTATACTAGACCTTCTAATTCTTTAAGAGGTTTCTCTAAAAGATTGGTGATATAACTAGGAAGACATTTTAAATACCATACATGAGTTACTGGACATGCTAGCCTTATGTATCCCATTTGATATCTTCGTATCTGAGAATCAACAAATTCAACTCCGCATTATTCACAAAACTTAGGGCCCTCATTTTGATTTCCAATTTCTCGATAATTTTCACAAGCGCAAATTCCACTTTTTATAGGTCCAAAAATTCTTTCACAAAATAATCCATCCTTTTCCAGTTTATTGGTTTTGTAATGAAAAGTATAGGTTTTGTCACCTCTCCAACGGTTTCTTCATTAGGTAGGATTTTCTTGGCCCAAGCACTTATTTGTTGGGGAGAAACTAATCCAATTCGGAGTTGTTGATGTTTATATCAGTTGATATCATAGAAGAAAAATTTCGATTCATTTCGATTAAGCTTATTTCTTATTAATCTAGAAGTTCTTCTCAGATATAAAGAAATGATTCAGTTCTAGAGCCAAAGATTGTAATTCTCGGACGAGCAATCGAAAAGATTCTAGAGCATCTTTGGGTTTAGGTATTGTTCCTCCAATGATCGTAATCCCAAGTACTTCTTGGTGAGCTCTAATATGTTAAGATTTATAAGTAAGCATTTCTTGTAAAATATGAGTAACATCAAATCCCTCTAGAGTCCAAACCTCTATTTCTCCTACCCGTTGTCCTCCTTGCTTAGACCTTCCTCTCAAAATGGTTGTTGTGTAACAAGTGTACAATGACCACTGGAACGCCCATGTATTTTATCATCAACTTGATAAATTAATTTCAAGATATAAGGTTTTCCTATTATAGCAGGTTGCTCAAAAGGGCCTCTCGTTCTTCCATCAAATATTCTATTTTTTTTCCTGGATATTCAGGTTCAAATACCCATGGAATCGTTGTTTACTTATTGGCTTGATATAATTCTGAAAATACTAGTTTTCTCGAAACCTCTTGTTCATATCTCTCATCAAATGATGCTATTTCATAATGTCTATCTAATAGACTCCCTGCTAACCCAAGCGAGCATTCAAATAGCTGTCCTACATTCATTCATGAAGGTACTCCTAATGGGTTGAAGACCATATCAACAGGTCTTCCGTCTTGCAAATAAGGCATATCCTGTCTAGGTAAAATTTTTAAAATGATCCCTTTATTTCTATGCCTTCCGACTACTTTATTGCTTACTTTAATTTCGCGTTTCTGTGAAATATATACACAAATCATTTTCGGATTATAACTAGAACCCCTTTTTTTTCTAAACCCATCTCACAGTGATGACTCGAACCCTCCCACCTATAGGTAACTTTAGACAAGTTTCCTTCGAAGCGGATACCTGAATCCCAAGTATGGCCCATAATAATCTATCTTCTGGAGCATACGATGATTCTTTCGCCACTTGAGGCATTAATTTACCTACTAAAATATTGTCTATCTCCACCCAAGATCCCAGCATCACAATTCCATTTTTGTCTAAGTTGCGGAATAAATGGGCTTCTAGGTGCAGTATTTCGTTAGTGATTCTTTCAGGACCTTGGGTTGTCACATGAGTCTGAGTTTCATATTTTCGTATATGAAAAGAAGTATAAATATCTTCATATACTAGACGCTCGCTAATGAGTACTGCATCCTCAAAATTGTAACCTTCTCATGGCATATAAGCTACTAGTATGTTTTTGCCTAAAGTAAGTTCGCCACCAACCGTAGCAGCATTGTCCACTAAAATTTGCCCTTTTTTAATGCATTTACCCTGCCGAACCCGGGCAGTTTGATGCATACAAGTATTTTTGTTGGAACGTTGATACATAAGTAATGGAATACCTAGTGCATCCCAATTGCCTAATAAAATAATCTTGTCAGTATCGATAAAAATGATATTTCCCTTGTGATCGGCTATAGCGAGAACTCCTAAATCTAAAGCCACTTGGCGTTCCAACCCAGTTCCAACAATGCTCTTCTCGAAACGAGAAAGCGGAACTACTTGGCGTTGCATATTAGAACTCATTAAAGCCCGATTCGCATCATTATGCTCGATAAATGGAATGAGGGAAGCTCCAATAGAAAAATATTAAAAAGGAAAAGTACTTCGAAGATGAACTTGCTCCCATGCAATGGTTAGGAATTCATTGCAGTATCGAGCCAAAATAACTTGTTCTTCCTGAATACCCTAATTCAAGGCCAAAGAATTTCCTACCACTACCATATAATATTCATTTCGACTTAGGGATAAATAAAGCATCTGTGCTTTTTTTTTTTTATCTCTTAAAGATTTTATAAAATAGACTTTCTAGAGACTCCCAATGACCGATCCTGACATGAATTGCTAAGGACCCGATAAGTCCAACATTGGTCCCTTCAATTGTGTCAATTAGGCAAATACGTCTATAGTGACTAGGATGGATATCTTGTATCCGAGAATTAGCAGTTCACCCGGTTAATCCTTTGAGGCCCAAATAACTCAATTTCTCCCATGCACTATTTCTGTCAATAGATTTGCTTGATCCAAAACTTGAGATAATGGGTGTAATCCAAAAAATGATTCATAAGTGGTTGTTAATGAAGTTGAAGTTACCAAATTCTGAGGAGTCGGTATCAATTTATGCCTAATTGCTCCGTATATAATTCTTCTAACTACACTTTCTAAACGAACCAGAGCCAATCCAAATTGATCTTGTAAGAGATTCACTACAGAACCAATACACTTATTTTTCAAATGATTCATATCGTCAAGTGTACCCATTCTAAATTTCATTCCAATCAAATGATCCGTAACTACCAATGTATCTCGTGGTAACAAAAATGTGTTGTTCTGAGGTATATTAAGACTCAATCTCTGGTTCATATTTTGTCAACCAATCTTTCCTAGTTCACATCTTTGCTGAAAGAATTTCTTTTGTAATTCCTTACACAAGGATTCAGAAAATACCGAATCCCCACTTACACAAGAAAATTGTTGATAAAACTCCAAAATGACATTTTCTTTTGACCTAATTTTTTTCCTTATCGGTCAAGAAAGACAAGAAAATATCAGGGTAGCAAACATTCTCTAGAATTTCTCTTAGATTTGAACCCGTAGCTGATGATAGAACTAGAATAGATATTTTCTGTTTCCTACTTACATGAGCCCATATCCTTACTTTTCTATCAATCTCTAATTCTAACCTCCCTCCCCAATTTGATATTATGGTATCAGTATAGACCAAAATTATATTATAATCCAATTCTGATCGATAATAGATACTGGGGCTTTGCAATATTTGATTGATCAAAATTCTGTATATTCCATTTACTATAGAAGTTCCGAGGGAATTCATTAAAGGAATGTTTCCAATAAAAAATTTTTATTCTTGCATATCCTTACTGGTTTTCCAAATTAATCCTATGGATACATATTGTCGAAACCATTTTTTTCGAGTTTAAAGAACAACGGGGAATCGACTTTTCGAAAATAAAACACGGAGTCGCCACCGATCTTTTTATTTTGATGTGATCGGATCACCTAAGAATTTGGTTATTTTAATAAAACATTTTTGGTTTACTAAAACAACGATTTTGGTCTACGAACTTTTGAAAAACGGGTTCGGGAGTCGATTTACGCATGAGGAAGGATTAGCACCTCACTACGCCCAAAATTGGTACCAAATCAATTAAATATCATCCTTATGTCTAAAATTAACACTGTTTTTGAAATGTGGTTCCTTTTTTAATAACATTTGAATGACCGAGTTGGGTGCCAAAAATCTTCTTATTTCGGTATTCAAAAATTTATAATTTGAAAATTACAAAAGGATGCCCAACTATTTGGTCCAAAGAAGAACCGAGACCCAGCACAGTAGGGCACGATTCCTCGAATCTTCAAACATTGAACATTGCCTTGCCTTAGAAAATACGAGTTAAATTCTGAAGAAATATTCTATTATTTTGAACAAACGGGAGATTGCAACCCAGCACGATAGGGCACCATTCCCCGAGTTGCCAAACATTGAACATTTTTTAAGAGTTTTTAGAAAATGCGAGTGAAATTCCGAAAGGTTGTTCAATTGTTCTGGATTAATGAAAAAGTGCAACCCAGCACGATAGGGCACGATTCTCAAATTGCCAAACATTGAACATCGTCTTCGTTTTTAAGCATATTCTTTTTTTTAAAAAAAAAAGGAGTGAGAACATAAAGGAATGTTCGATCGTTTTGAGCAAACGAGAGATCACAACCCAGCACGATAGGGCATGATTCTCGAATTGTCAAACACCAAATATTGCCTTCGTTTTTTTTAAAAGATCTTTAATAAACATGAATGAAAACCTAAAGGAATATTCGATTGTTTGGATCAAACGAGAAATCACAACCCAGCACGATAGGGCATGATTCCCGAATTGTCGAACGCCGAATATTACCTTTGTTTTAAATGATTTTGAAAAAGCATGAGTGAAATCTTGAAGGAAAGCCTGAATATTTTGAGCAAACATTCGCAATAAGTGTGTTTTGGACATTACTCTGAGTCAGTTCTAAAAACTACAGGAATCTCTGCCGCAGTCCAGTTATCCAAAACACTTCCAGGTGTGTAGGGGGAAATGCCCGACAAATTTTTTCTTCCAGTCTCCTCCTCATATATGGCGTTGAGGCCCAGGCTTTCCAACCTTTCTTCAATAACTCCCTTCATTGGCGTGCCTCCCTCAGGGTAAATGACCCCCCCGAACACAAAAGTTTTTGAGATGTGGGGGAATATCATTGGCTCTCACTTAATTTCTACCCCCGTTAATCGCGCTCTCCTTCTTTCTTACTTCTTTTCCAGCTCTCTTTTCCTTTGTTTCGCGTTCGGCTTAAATCTTAAGCCGAAGCGGTCTCTCTTGTCCTTCAGGATGGGCGTTTCAGTCCTTCCTTGTAGATGTCTCCCGAGTCCTTTTCCGGGTAGGGCCCCTTTTCCAATCGTTAACCGGAGGCTCATCCTTGTGGTTTTGGATAGTTTCGGCACCAGAATTTTACTTCTCTTGGCGATGAATGTCGCGTTAACAAATTCCAAAGATCGAAATGAGCATTCGATTGCTTCGTCATCTGTCTCCAGATAGGGTGCATTATTGCTCACAGTTGCAATAATATCTTCTTCTGCCTTAATCGTTATCAACCTTCCCTCCGACACCAGCTTCAATTTTTGATGCAACGAGGACGGCACCGCCCCAGCTGAATGTATCCAGGGCCTCCCCAATAAGCAATTATATGAGGGCTTGATGTCCATTACAAGGAAATCCACCTCATATGTGTTTGGCCCAATCTGAAGGGGTATCTCAATTCTACCCATCACTTTCCTTTCCGTGCCATCGAATGCTTTCACGACGTTCTGGCACTCATTCATGTGAGAGCTGTCTATGGGCAATCTGTTTAGAGTGCTCAATGGCAAGACGTTCAAAGCCGATCCATTGTCAATCAGTACGCCTGGCAGCATATACCCTTTACAGCGCGTGGTGATATGTAGAGCTTTAGTCGACCCCATGCCCCCGGGTGGTATCTCGTCGTCGTTAAAGAAGATGTAGTTATCGGCACTGATATTGCTTACCAAACGGTTCAGCTTGTTAACAGAGATGTCATTGGCAACATATGTCTCATTTAAGACCTTCATTAGCGCGCTACGGTGAACTTCCGAGCTTAGAAGTAAGGCGACCAGAGATACGGGCGGTTGTTTGCGTAGCTGCTCCACCACACTGTATTCGCTATGCTTTAGGAATTTTAAAAATTCCTTTGCCTCTTCCTCGTTAACTGGCTCATTAACCGGCTTGACTGTTATTCCCTTCGTTTCCTCGACCACCTTGGCTTTTCCTTTTGTGGGCTGCGCCTCTTCATTTGCCGTATCATAACGCTTCCCGCTACGTGTGTAGGAACCTCTATCTTGATCCCCTCTTGAAGCGTCAACCGGGCCCTCTTTTCTCGGTATCGTCACACTACAATCATAATTCCATGGGACCCTTTTGCTGTCTTTGTAGGGGAAGACTGCAGGTCTTTGGATTATGACCCTCGGTGGCGTTTGTACTCCAGCTTCATTACTCTTGGGTCTCGAAATGATCACCACGGGATAGTGAGGTGTTTGATTTGGTATCGTCGAATCTCCCTCTGACGCACATATATCTCCCTCTACGGGGTCTTCGGTCTCTTCGTAGAACTCTATTTCTTTGTTATCTATCATGTTTTGTACGAGAGCCCTGAATTCCTTGCACTATTGGATTTCATGCCCCACCTCGTTGTGAAACTCACAATAGTTTCTGTTCTCCTCGGATTCTTCTCTCGAACCCAACGCGATCGATCCTCTCTTGGCCATCTCTTTCCATACTTGCCTCAACGGGGTCCTGATTTCCGCAACCTCATACTTGGTCTTCTTGTTTAAGCCTTCACATATCCCATTCACTTCTTGGTCGGTGTGATTGGGGAGCGGGTTTTCCGTTATATTGGATGAGGCTGGGTCGTCAAATCTCACTATCCCCATCTTAATGGGTCTTTCAACTAATTTTTTAAACGCTGCGCAGTTTTCGATAGAGTGCCCAGTGATTCCTGCGTGGTACTCACATTGGGCGTTCGCGTCATACCATTTGGGATACGGGGGCTGCAGTGGCTTCAGGTAGAAAGGAGAGACCACATGAGCGTTGAACAAGTTCTGGTACAATTTCCTATACGTCATGGGTATAGGGGTGAATTGTGGTCTTTCTGTATTCTCCCTTGTGTTGGCTTTTTGTCTTGCAGAGCTTTGTTGATTGGTGGTCATCGCCTTGGGTTGATTTACGGTGAATGACTTAGGCTGTCCTTTGCTAGATGTGCTCATGTTGTTTACCTCATTGTCTCTTTTCCTCGGGGCTGACTTCCTGGTATTCTCTCCGGCTTCTATCTTGCCACTCCTTACAGCATGTTCAATCATTTCACCCGTCATCACTATGTCTGAGAAGCTCTTGGTGGCACTTCCCAATATATGGGTGATAAAATGTGCCTTCAAGGTGTTGATAAATAACATAGTTGTCTCTTTTTCCAGAAGTGGCGGCTGAACTTGTATGGCCACTTCTCTCCACCTTTGCGCGTACTATCTGAAGCTTTCACTTGACCTTTTCTCTATATTCTGGAGAGTAATTCTATCGGGGGTCATATCCGTCACGTGATTGTATTGCTTCATAAAGGCCTGGGCTAGGTCCTTCCACGAGTTAATCTTAGAGCGACTTAACTGGTTGTACCACTTAGACGCCGCTCCGACCAGACTGTCTTGAAAATAGTGGATTAATAGCTGGTCATTGTTAACGTATCCCGTCATTCACTTACAAAACATAGTGATGTGGGCTTCAGGGCAGCTCATTCCGTTGTACTTCTCGAATTCGGGCATTTTGAATTTGGGGGGAAGGATCAAATCTGGGACCAAACTCAGGTCCTTGGCGTCAATCCCTTGATGATGGTCCGCGCTCTCCATGGCTTTGAATTTCTCCTCGAGCCATCTACACCGTTCTTCTAACTGTTTCTGCGATTCTATTCTTGCTTTCTCTTCAAAGCAATTTCGCCCGGATCGGGCACGGGCGGGACGATTCGGGTTGTTGACAAAGTTAGAGCTCGAGCGATTTGGAAATTCATTGGCATCAAGCTCGGCTGAACTTTCTCGCTGGGCATGATCGTGACAGATGGCTTCGGTAGATTAATCTCGGGCTTTATCGGCACATGAGTCGGAGTGAAGCCAAGGGGTATTGAGAATCTTCATTAGTTTCTTCAACTTTGTCCATGGGGCCCTTTCCCTTGTCGATTCCTCCCAACAGCAACTGGGATAACTGACTCATCATCTCCCTTTGGGACTCCATCATTTGCTCTTTCATTTCTCTTTGAATCTTGGCTAGCTGCTCTTGCATCTGAGACTGTATTTGTTCTTGCATGTCCTTTTGCATTTGCTCTAATTTCTCGAGTCTCTTATCCATTGATTTTTTTTCTTGTGCCGTAGGGGTGCGTGGTTGGTTGGTCTTCGTTGGTTTCGAGGTTACTGAAATAATTTTTAATTAATTAATTAGAAAACTCTTATGGCCTTTAATGCATAATGATATGATGTAATGCAAATGCATGAATGCAAAGGAGGCATCAATTTTGATTCAACTGCCCTTAGAAAATTTCACTTGAAAATAAAATCTTTTACATAAAGTCGAGTTACAAATAAAATTTGGCTCTAACACCCAAGGTCCTAATTCTTCTAAGCAACGAGGCCAGCTCTCGCCCTCGATCTGACTCTAGCTCATACTTTACGCTTAGTGTGTCCGCCTGAACCGCTAAAGTTTGCAGGTAATCAGCTACCTCCCGAATCTAGGTTATGGCTTCACCCATCAGGTAATTTCTGTTTCTGACTTGGTCCTGCGCATGGTGAAGCTGCCCTTTCCAACGTTCCTCATTTACCTCGAAAAATTGGATCCGCATCATGATTTTGAAGTGACGCCTCTAGCTCCTCTATTTTTCCTTTCATTTCCTCTATTTTGCTCAAGTTTGCCCTCAATTGCATTGCGAGATTACGGTTTTGATGCGATGCGAGAGATTTCTCGAGTTCTGCCACTCTAGCCCGTAATTCCCCTCGCTCGTTTCTGCTTTCTGATAGACTCTTCTCCAAATCTTCGTTTCGCGCCTGAGCTTCTCGGAATTTCCTTTCCCACCGGTCGGTATTGGCCTTTTCTTCTCGAATTTCATGGCGCCACTTGTTGGAAGTCTTTCCTAACCCATGATCCTCATAGATAAGTTTGACTTCTTGTAGTCCGTCTTCAAGCTATCTAGATCTTCTTCGGCTTTAGTTTTCCCTTTTCTCCATTTTTCAGCCTCTGACCTCTGGACATCAGCGTCTAACCTTAGATGCATCTTCTCTTCTTCCAATTATTCGATCTTCTTCCCAAGTTCTGAACTCTTCTTCTCGAAGTCTTGTTTTATAATCTCCAATTCTGACGGGGTGACTTGCAATTGTTCCCCGATAGGTCGAGCACCTTGCAAGCTGGGCCTAGGAACATTATCATTAACCCTCTTCTTAAACCACTCGCTATACTCGGGCGTTACCATAGAACCGACGGCTAACCTCTTCATCCAACACGTTTGTTTCCAAGCATCTGATAGCTCCCGAACCCTTTTCTTATAGTGAGCACCCTTAAAAGAGAATTCACTCTGAGCAAGTCCGTAGGTCGTGGGTACAAACTGTCTCGACTTATACTGCCTCAAAGCTAACAGTGGAGTATACCCGGTAGCTCCCCAAATTCCTAACAATGGCACCCAATAAAAGTAACCGCATTTGTACATGATCTCATCAGGAACCAACCAATAAGCTCTCCACTCGATGTCCCCCTCCTTGAGGTTCTGAAGAATGTCCATCCATTTCTCCTCCGAGATATCTTCTCTCCTTTGTATTGCTACCTCTTCCTTTAGCAGAGAGTAACCCTCAGAAAAGACCCGATAGGAGACCTTGTCTATCTTCCAAAAGTGCCCATGAAACCATACCATCAATAGTTGAGCACATCCAATAAATCGCCCCTCGCCCGTCTTCCGACATGAGCTCAAAGATTTGAACGTTTCTGCCAGTATCGCTAGTACCGGTGTGATTCCCTTCTCAAGGCATTCGAATAAATCAATGACTGCCTCGTCCATGTGCCTCAAAGCCTTAGGAAAGATCACTAGTCCATAGATGCTTAAGGCGAAGATGTCGACCCTCTTCCTTTCGTCTGGGTGAGTCAAGATCAAATCTCGTAAATTTTCCCATGGGATACACTTGCTATCGCCTTTCTGCTGAACCCGAGCAGTGACCCAAGGCTCGCTCATCCCCGAAATACTCATCAATTTCTTTACGAAAATCTGATTACTGAAAACCCGAGCATAAGTCTTCCGGACTTGAATTTTTGGACACCTGAGCAGGGTAGCGTATTCCTCTATGGTAGGTACTAGATCTACGTCTCCGAAAGTGAAACACTTGTATGCAGAATTCCAAAACTGCACCAAGGCTCGGAACAAATGCTTATCCACTCTAACGTCTAGCAGGTAAGATATATCACCATAGTTTTGGTAGAACAATTGCTTGATCCTTTCATCCCAACTAGCCCAAATGTCTCTTAACTCTTGTAGCTCATTTCAGAAATACGTTGATGCGAGTGTAATCTTGCAACTCGGAGATATACCCTTCTCGCCAAGCCGTCCCTTTTTTACGATTGTAGCTTCTCGACCATACACGAGCGGCGCGTTATCCTCGACTTTACTAAGAAATTCATTCTCCATGTCAAATTTCCTAACTTAGTAATTGAATCTTTGATTAACACCTCCTTTAGTATGCAATGTCATGCAAAAAGGCAATCAAAACAAAACATCGGTTAGTATTACATAATAATGATAAAATGCAAGCACATAAACGATAATTACAATGCCTATACGGGTTCAAGCTAAGGCTTAGCGCGGCTCCACCCAAGGATAGCTCCTAAGGTTCACTATATGTGGTTTAGTTCTAGAGTAAGGGTACCCGAACCAGCAGATTCCTCAATCCTCACCCATTATAGGCTCATATAGATCGAGTTCGGTTCGGGGGAATACACTTCCCTATGACCATGCGGAGATGAAAATCTCACGAAATCATAGGTACGGATGTACCCCGGAAGCAACCCACTAGCCCATGCGGAGGTGAAAACCTCACGAAAGCGTAGTTTCTTACTCTCACTTAGAAGGTGTGACCACGGTGGTCATGTAATGGAATGCAGTACTAATATGCAAGACCCGCACCAAAACAATTATACAATCGAATGCAATCAAAGGATACATGATTTTTAAAATACATTTTCAATTTTTGACCAAAGGACAGTAAATAATCGATTTTCATGGCTCGACTCTCAAGTCCCCAGTGGAGTCGCCAAGCTGTCGAAACCATTTTTTTCGAGTTTAAAGAACAACGGGGAATCGACTTTTCGAAAATAAAACACGGAGTCGCCACCGATCTTTTTATTTTGATGTGATCGGATCACCTAAGAATTTGGTTATTTTAATAAAATATTTTTGGTTTACTAAAACAAGGATTTTGGTCTACGAACTTTTGAAAAAACGGGTTCGGGAGTCGGTTACGCATGAGGAAGGATTAGCACCCTCACTACGCCCAAAATTGGTACCAAATCAATTAAATACTATCCTTATGTCTAAAATTAACACTGTTTTTGAAATGTGGTTCCTTTTGTAATAACATTTGAATGACCGAGTTGGGTGCCAAAAATCTTCTTATTTCGGCATTCGAAAATTTATAATTTGAAAATTACAAAAGGATGCCCAACTATTTGGTCCAAAGAAGAACCGAGACCCAGCACAGTAGGGCACGATTCCTCGAATCTTCAAACATTGAACATTGGCTTGCCTTAGAAAATACGAGTTAAATTTTGAAGAAATATTCTATTATTTTGAACAAACGGGAGATTGCAACCCAGCACGATAGGGCACCATTCCCCGAGTTGCCAAACATTGAACATTTTTTAAGAGTTTTTAGAAAATGCGAGTGAAATTCCGAAGGGTTGTTCAATTGTTCTGGATTAATGAAAAAGCGCAACCCAGCACGATAGGGCACGAGTCTCAAATTGCCAAACATTGAACATCGTCTTCGTTTTTAAGCATATTCTTTTTTTTTTTTTAAAAGAGTGAGAACATAAAGGAATGTTCGATCGTTTTGAGCAAACGAGAGATCACAACCCAGCACGATAGGGCATGATTCTCGAATTGTCAAACACCAAATATTGCCTTCGGTTTTTTTAAAAAGATCTTTAATAAACATGAATGAAAACCTAAAGGAATATTCGATTGTTTGGATCAAACGAGAAATCACAACCCAGCACGATAGGGCATGATTCCCGAATTGTCGAACGTCGAATATTACCTTTGTTTTAAATGATTTTGAAAAAGCATGAGTGAAATCTTGAAGGAAAGCCCGAATATTTTGAGCAAACACAAAATTGCAACCCAACACGTTAGGGCACGATTCCGCAAATTGCTAAATACCGAATCTCACCTTCGTTTGAGGGACTTTAAAAGATATGAATGAAATTTCGAAGGGAAATTTGATAATTTTGAGCAAATGCAAAGTTGCAACCCAACACGTTAGGGCACGTTTCCGCGAATTGCCAAACATCAAATTTCATCTTCGTTTTGAAGAATTTTTGAACGAATGATTGTAAAGCTAGCTTAAGACGTATTAATTCGATTTGAAATAAGACAAAATTAATCACGAATTTTGGGTTTTATAGAACCGCATTTCAAAAACTAAGTGAAAAACGATGATATGGGGGCCATATATGCATGAAATACAATCGATTTGCGAAACCCAAAAAAAAAATAACTAACCTAAGGAGCATAATCCGATTGCAATCACGCATGAGGAACAATTAACACGGCAATAATGAATAAATAAAATGTAACAACAGCATACATGGCATAGTAAAATTATTAGAGGCATAAAATAAAATGCAATCCAAAGAAGTAAAATGGTGTAAGATTATTGTAAAACAATGACAAACTTAATATACACATGCAATCATTAAGATATATCATAGAATGAATGTTTTTTTTTTTAAACGCATAATGTATGAGTTGACAGATTTGCATAAAGTTAAGAATATATATTATAGAATAAAAATTTGAGTCAAATTGTGTGTAAAATGTTTTAGACACAAATGCATTTAAAAATTGACAATATTCATAATAATTTAAATAATATATATAATATGAAAGAATAATAAAGATATATGACAAGACATGATACCAAAATAAATTTATAAAACATGTGTACGTGGAAGTTTATTATAAAAAGGAACATGAAATTAATACTAAAAAAAATTAAAAAAAAATTAGAACAAGGAAAATGGCTGATTTGCACATAAAATAATCTACAAAGGACCAATGCGCGAAATGCACCAGCATGCAGGGACCAGAACTGAGAATAAACACAGCTCTAAAACGCAGCGCAGAGGCACGGACCAATGTGAATTCTTGCGTAAACTATGGGAAAAAATTGTACAAAAAAGCAACACACACGCAAGCTGATTTAAACCGGACCCGAATGGGGAGGGATCGAAATGGCAAATAACCCTCACCACTAAAACACGTGGGTCATCGGGGCAGCAAGCTGGATCGGGTCAGGCGTGACTTCAAACGACGTCGTTTTTCAAACCATCGCATTTGGCTAAAACGGCACCGTTTTCACTTTCGTTATAAGGCTAAGAATAGCCTTTACCCAGCCAGACTGCGACCGAACCCTAGCCTCCCCTTTTTGTTCTTAGTCGGATTCCAAAAGGCCTTAGCCACCACTTGACCGTCGAACGGCGATCGACGGAGGGAGGCTTGTTCGCCTACTAACCCCGTTTGGGCCCTTGCTTTAAAGACTATCGATTTCAAGCCTTACACCCCGCCCCGACTTCGATTAAAGCGAAGGAGACGAAGATTCCGGCGATTCGTTCTTAGAGGTAATCCCTTTACTCCCTTTTTATGCTCGAAATGATTGTATGTGTAACCAAACAATAAGAAAAGAAGATGAAAACCAACGGGAAAGAAGGGTCAAAGCCGAATAATCACCTTTGCAAAGTTTTGATTTCTTTTCTTTATATTGAGTATGTAAAAAATGTGCGTATCTTTCTCCTCCTTTTGTAACCCCTTTACATGGACTAAAACTATGGCTTTATGGCCGAAGAAGAAAAGGAAAACAAAAGGAAAATAAATTCCAAAAAATTTCCTTTGCTGTTCTGCTATTTTGTTCGTGTTTACTGCTGTGTGGATTGTCCTTCTTGCAGGTAGAGTACGGGCGTGCGCTGGCCCTTGGCGTGAGGCGTACGGGGCTGTGTAAACGTGGTTGCTGGGGACTGGAGCGTACGGAGGCACTGAGGCTTGGCTGGTTGCGGCGCAAACATGGGAGGAATGACCTAGGGTTGCTGAAGCTTGTTTGGCATTTGGGCCATTTGGGCTTAATTCGAGTATTGGGCCATCAGATTTGGGCTTGTAAAGGGCTAGGGTATTAATTTGGGTATAGGTTTACTTATTGGGCTAAGGTCTGTAAATAGACATTTAATGGACTGTTTAAGGTTGACTTATTTTATTATTTTGTATTCTGGTAGGCCCGGGCTAAAATTGGGTATTACACATATAATTTAGAAGAATATGTGAGTGATTCATATACTGCATCCCTTTCCTTTATCAACGGTTCCACCTGTTGATATGTTTCCACAAATAATTGAAATTCAATTTCTTGCTCTATATCTTCAATTTTTGGAAGCTTATAAAGTTCTTCTGTTAAGCCCCGATCTATGAACCCACAAAACCTTCAAATTGTATCTGATTCAACCCATGTATTGTAGACATTTCCCCATTTTCATCCCCGAGCATTTTGAATTTCCCATTTCTCAAAAAAATCCCATTCTTTTCTCATTCTTCATCTAATCCTACGAATTGATCTAATAATGATGGAATTGAATTTCTATTCTGTTTATTGAATCACATGAAATTTTATCTAACTCCATATACCATATAATATATGTGGAATGTATGAAATATGAAATGCGTAAGAATGGAAGAAGAAAAATTATACTCAAATTTTAATTTATATTTATAACAAACAGATACAAAAAAGAATTGATAAATGACATTTAGCCACATGGAGTTTTGTTTTTGTATAAAATATAAAAAAAAATCAATTTCTACCATTATTATGATATTACATATTCCAATCCAATTGAATGTCAAAAAAATGAAAGGAATTCCTAATTTGATCTGTTCATTGAGATAAAGACAAAATAATCATAAAATGTATATATAGGGAGAGAGTTGATTTTTCTAGCGCTTAATTTTTTCATGGACTCCATTATTCAAAAAACGATTCACAGAGAAGATAGATATTTTTACCCACTTTTTAGTTTTTTATTTTTTAGTAGAATATTTAGAAAAATTATGCCAATCAATTACGCCTAGACATTTAAAATTTCATTTCTGATGACACCTTTTTAATTAGGGATAGTAATCAGGACCATTATTCCATATATTTTGATAGTGAAAATCAAAATTTTGAGCTTAACAATGATTATTCTTTTTTGAATGAACTAGAAAGTTTTTTTTATAGTTATCATAATTCTAGTTATGTGAATAATGGATCGAAAAATGATGAGCCCCACTATCATTTTAACTTGTATGATAATGATACTAACTATGGTTGGAATAATCACATTAATAGTTGTATTAACTCTTATCTTCGTTCTCAAATCTGTACTGATAGTTCCGTTTTAAGTGGTAATGACAATTCCAATGATAATTATATTTATAATTACATTTACGGCGAAGGTGGAAATAGTAGTGAAGGCAAAAATTTTGATATAATAACTCGTGAAAATGGTAATAATTTAACTCTAAAAGAAAGTTCTAATGATCTCGATCTGTACAAGGATTTGTGGGTTCAATGCGATGCGAAAATTATTATGGAGTAAATGATAGGAAATTGCTACCATCAACTTAATTAGATCTCTATCTTTACACTTTTTCTCAATAATAGCATCTTTAGATTTAAATTAATTTGATATATGGTTTAAATATTTGAGACGATTTTATTTTAAGCTTTGATTCCATGGGTTACTTATGGTTTCAAACATCTTATTTGTTCATAAAAATGAATACTGATTGACTTCTTTACGCTGATATAGTAGGTTTTATAATTAAATAATGTATTTGGCTAAAAACATATTAGTATGTAAAATTGTGTTCATAAAACTATGAAATTTATGATTATTTAGATTTGATTTAGTTCGAATATAAATTATGTTTCTTTAATGTCGCTTATTATTTTGGTTATACAATTTGAAATTTTTCAATACTCATACATGCGTAGTTTTAAAGGCAATTTTTTGAGGAATGTCTAAATTGATTTTTGGGTTAGTTCTACTATTGAATTTCAAGTTTAATTGTTTTCATTTTTAATTCTTAAATTATTTTGGTTGAAAACATTTTCATAAACTTAAAAATGAGGATTATTATATTAATTTGACCGTTTGCATTTCTATGAATCTCGTTTGTATTAACCAATTGTTGTTTGATAAGAAGCATTAAAACAACTCGTGTGGCTTGATTTTATAAATGCCTTATATTTTCTTACTATACAACCCTAAGAAACTTGTTACTTTCATAAAGTTGTTAAAGGTAGTTCATATACTTTATATTTGTTAATTATTTAGAGAAATTATAAGAGCTATTATAAATGGAAAAGTTTTAGTGAACATGAGATGTATGATTTTGAAGTAAATTTCATACATGTCTGCAATGGTTTATGAATTTTTTGTTGGCACTAGCATTATATCAGGTTTGATATTTTAAATGTCAATTTTATCCGTAAATTTGATTTGCAATAAACTCCATGCATGACATAATTATTTCTTTCTAGTTAATTGATGATGAAAAGCTCTTGTGAAAAAGGCTTTAAAAGTATTTTGGATTGATTAATGCCTTCTTAAAGCCAAACAAAATAATGAATTATTTGTTCCACTGGTTTTGCTCCATTCCTCGAAGTGAATGTAGCAATACATAACAATTATAAAATGCAACCTCTTGTCATTATTGACAAATAGATGAAAAGAAGATGGATGATTCAAAATGTTGCTAATTGTTCACGCTTAGAACAAAATGACCAATGATTCATACTAATTAATCATTGCTTGAAGCGAATGATATCTATATAATCTTATTGGTAAGGAATATGATATATGCTACATTATTGTCTGAATTTTTTTATACATTCTTTGAAGTGAATGTTTGCAATAAATATAACAAATTGTATAATCACTTTTGATTATTAATGTCAATTTGAACATTTGAACATCTGAAGATTTTGACATATTCCTTGAAGTGAATATTGCAAATAATTATTGGCAAATTATATTTCTTTTATTGAGTTAATAACATCATGGACTTCACATTAATGTAGACATTACTAGAAGTAAATGTCACAATATTTCTTATATGTGGAAACAAAACAAAAAGAATGACAATAAAATTATCAATTGTCAAATTTATATTGACATTATTAGTACAATTGAAAAACATGTTAAAGTAAACTAGAAGTTTACTGATACAAATACACTTACTATTTTGCGTGACCATTTAGACTATCCTAAATTATATATGATGCAAAAAATAATTGAGAATTCATATAAACATTTATTGGAGAACCAAAATATTCTTTAATTTAAAGAATTTTCATGTGTTGCTTGTTCTCAGTGATAATTGATTATTACAAACTTACTGGCTAAAGTTGATATTTAATGTCTTGCATTTCTGAAATGAATATGGGCCTATTCATCCACCATGTGGATGATTTTGATATCATATGATTTTAGTAGATGCATTTACAAAATAATCACATGCGTCATCAACTCACAACCTGTCGTTTGCGAGATTGCTTGTTTAAATGATTAATTTCAGATTATGCTATTAAAACAATTCATCTTACTAATGTTGGTGAGTTTATATCCCAAGCTTTCAATAATTATTGTATATCAATTGGGATAAAAGTTGAACATCCTGTAACTTATGTTCACACATAAAATGATTTAGCTGAATTGTTTATCAAATGCCTCCAATTAATAGCTAAACCATTACTTATGAGAACAAAACTTCCTATTTCAGCATGAAATTGTATTGATTTACATGTTGTACGCCAATAAATTATAAATATTCCACATTACAATTTATTTTTGGTTAAGAGCCAAATATTTCCCATCTTACAATTTTTGGATGTGCGGTATATGTTCCAACTACTCCACCACAACGCATAAAGATGGGTCATCATAAGAGTTTGAGAATGTATATTTATACGAGTCTCCTTATATAATTTGATATTTAGTTATGACATCAGTTTTCCCAACATTAGGAGGAAAGAATAAGAAGTTGGATTAATAAAGTAATTGAAATGAATTATCAATGTCTAAGATCCTCGTACAAAACAATGTGAACAAGAAGTTCAACAGACGATTAATTTTACAAATTCATTAAATCTCACATACCAATTGAAAATGTTCCAATACGAATTAATGTCCTAATAGGATAAACTATTAGTGTAAAAGAAAGTAATTCACACCTAAAGCGTGGAAGACCAGTCGGTTCCAAAGATAAAAATTCTCATAAAAGAGAAAAAGAGCAAACATTCAAGATAGTTATATATTGGAGGCGGGGGTTCCACATATGATAATGTTTGTCACATCATATTTGGAAATAACATAACTTAACTTGATAAATTTAATAGTTATCATTCAGTGAGAACTGAAATTTTAAAACTTGAAAAATATAAAGACTAAAATTGATCAAATTAAAGTATATAGATTAAATTCATAACTTTCATAAAGTACAAAGATTAATCGAAAATCTTAACCAAAAATCTTTAAAAAAATAAATAAAAACAAATATATATATATATATGCATATATATAGTGATTGATCAAGTTTATTGTCATTTCACTCATTGACACCAAATCTATAGTAAAATTATATTTTTAAAAAAAGTCGCAAAACTTCGTTACAATTGGAGGTGTTCATGGGCCGGGTCCGGTCGAGTTCAAGGTGGACCTAAGCATGATCTTAACATACTTTATACTTGTCCAAGCCCGGCCCGAAATTTGGGCCCAAAATTTTGCTCAAACCCGCCCATATTTGTAAAATACTAACCCAAACCCATTTTAGGCCTGTCCATATTATTTTTAAAAATTTTTAAATATATATTTGTATTATTTTATTTTAATATTTAATAATTTTATACATTTTTTATTTATTAAAAATTTTTATATAGTCATCTTAACATTTTTTTTAATGTTTACATTAGAGCTGTATTATATATTTAGTATAGGTTTATTCTTTTAATGTGTCCTAAGTTACATAATATATAATAATAACATAATATAAATTATTATAAACTTAAAATGGGTCAGGACATGTCGAGCTGGGCTCAGGCCTTGAATGTATAAGCTCAAGCCCAACTTATACTTTAAACGGGCCTAATTTTTTTACACAAGCCCATTTTTTGAGCTTAATACTTTTGCTCAAACTCTCCCAAAATTTTGGGCGAGCCCGTAAACAGGTCTAATTACAATATACTTATCAAATTAGGATAAATATTTCATTTTTTAGAAAAAGAAAAAAAAAAAGGCTATCATTACAAACAACCATTATTTAGAAAAGCTATTTATTTTAATTTGAAATATATTGAAATTTCATTAAAAATAATTTAAATTAAGTATATTAGAAAAAGGAGTAATTAGTGTATATATTAGAATTCTAGAATTAGAAGGTATGTTGGAAGATAAAACGCTTTTGAATGGATATCCATACATAAATTCATGAGAATCTAATCCACTTGGTGTATAGAGGCCTCCAGAAGGGATCATCAAATTTTCACTTCTGACCTGTAATCGCACATTCCTTAACTAATTACCTAGTTTCCCATGACCCAAACCCCATCCACACCAAAGATGCTCTTTTCCATATCAAGCAACTTCTCTTTCTCTTCTTAATCTACTTTCCACCTCCATCATGTAAAACCCTACACCCAAACATCTAACTCATCACACTTGCTTGTCCTCCAACTAGATTTGGTAATTCATGAATGCATCCTGTTTTTCATATTATCCTATTTATTGGGTTTTTCGATAAAAGTACCATGGAGGTCCGTATACTAAAAATCGGATTATATTTTGTCCAGTTTACTAAAAAAAATAGGCAAATTAGTTCTTATACATTATATTAAAGAGCAAACTGATCTTTCTGTTAAAAATTTCATCCATTTTTGTTGTTAAAAGCTGGTTTATATATATTAGCATAAGGCACATGTGACATGCCATGTGTCACTATTGGATTATTCTGTTAGCCACACCACTTTTTAACAATATAAATAGAAAAAAATTTTAACTGAAATGACTAATTTGCTCTTTGACCTAACGTATATGAATTAATTTGCTTAGTGTTTTTAGTAGAGGAAGCAAAATATAATCTGATTTTTAGTACAAAACCTCCATAATGATTTTACCTTTTTCATATTTTTGGCGTCGCATTTATATTTTTTGTCAATTTGGCCATTGTTCTTTTTTTTTTTTAAAGCTAAATTTGGCTCTTAACCTTTCAAAAAAGAATCAAATTGCTTTTTTAAACAAAAATGATGACTAAAACATTAAATTTTAACGTTGTTGGCGTGACAATTTACATGACAGTCTGTATACACATCATGCTAATAAAGCATCATTTGTCTTATACATCACGTCAATAAATAATTTAAAATTTATAAAAATAAATCAAAATTCAAAATTCAAAAAATTTAACATGGAGTACATGTGGATTGTCATATCTAAAAATTTAACATATTAGTTAAAATTCTCGTTAAAATAATTATTTTGATTCTTTTCAAAAAAATTGATAGTCAAATTTAACTTTTTTTAAAAAATTGAAGATCAAATTTAATAAAAAAATTAAAATCAAATTAAAAAATATATATAAACATTAGGCGTAATCAAATTTATGAAAAAAACATAATAAAAAATTGGTAGCACGTTGGTAACGTGTAAGTGGAGTGTGTAAAAAGAGTAATGTTGGTTGTATTTTGTTAGATTGAATTTCAGAAAGATTTTGGTTGGAATATAGTTTTAGGATTGGCTGGTTAACACTCAAACCTCATCCATTCCTATCTCATTACTTTGCACTTCATCAAAAGAAGGGACAAATAAAGGATTCAATACAGCTAGTGATTTCAATATTTATTTATTTATTTTAATTTCAATATTCACTACGACCATTCTTTTTTTTAATAAATAAAGAGCCTAATTTTCGGATTTTATTTTAGAGTAAATTATAAAGTTGATCGCACATTTTTCATAAGTTTTTAGTTTTGGTACCATAAATAATATTTCCAAAAACATACTATCGGTTGGAATTATTTTCATTTTGGTCTTTCACCGTTAATTTGGGTTAGGTAATATTATTGTACACTCATTTTAGGCACCCGGCTTTGGTAAATTTTTATTTTTTAAAATATAAAAGAAATTAAAAAGATAAAATAAGTGAATTAATATTATCTTTTATTTCACATTTCTATATAACTATATATCTTTTTGCCGACACGTGCTATTTTCCTCCTCCTTCTTTTTTACATTTTCCTAAAACGGTTAAATTTCCTTTTGGTACTTTTGTTTAAGTTTTAGTTTAATTTTGATATTTAATTTTTATGCTTTATTTTTTAACTTAATTTGATCTCTATATTTATATAATATTATTAATTAGTCTAAATAATTAATATCGTTAAATTTTCAATTAAAAATGTTACATGTTTATATAATTTGAATGTCTTGAAGGTTGACACGTGGCTTCCTATTTCTTTTGGGGTTGCCTTGTTCCTTTTTTTTTTTTTTTTTAATTACAACACCATGGTTAAATTTCAGCTTTGACCGTTATATATGTTGAAGCTTGAGATTTAATCTATATATTTTAATTTTTGACATAATTTAAACTAATAATAAGTTGTATAAAAAAGCTTATTTTGTAATGAAGAAGATAATTTATATTAGTAGATAACCTAAACTAAGTTCATAGTCAATGGAATCATTGAGAGTAAGTGATTCGTGTTAAGGATATTATGTTGTCTGTAAATCTTATTGGGGAAATGACTTGTCTTAACTAGTAGAGTAACATTGATTTTCAAAAGAGAGACATAGATATAATTATTTGATTTGATAATACATCAAATTGGACCCGAAGTGAATTAATCCTAAATATGTTACTGGGTGAAGGATTTATGTATGTATGATTTACATACTTGGATATACTTATGCAACTCAAAGTAGTAAGCACATTTAAATGGAATCATAACTCAAATAAAGAGTTAATGTATCCTCAATTGGTATAAAAATAATTAAAATGTGAGTCGGTCGGAAAGATATTTAAGTTAGTTTTCGATGGTTAAAACTTAACTAAAATACAAGTTCTAAATTTAGAGATATCTTATTTTTAGTAAATGTTGTTCAAGTTGTTCGGTAGCCGCATTAAGGATAATTTTCTAATCTTATTTTACATTATTTATAGGGGATTAAAATTTGAGATTCATTAAGTTGAGTTTTTAAATATTCAAACAAATCATGATTTTGAATTTTGTAGCTTAAGATATGATTAATTTTGTAAATATAATTATATCTAAAAGGTTTTTCTATTTATATGATTCTAACTAGGTTTGTGGAAATCTTAAAGATGAGCTAAGTTGTTCAAAAGAAGGAATTTCAATAGGATTAATTTGTGACTTTTGGATCAGTTTAAGGAGTTTTAGGCAAGTGACTTTGGTATTTTGGCACCCCAAAAACCAGCTTAATATTTTCTAAATTTTACTTTATGCTTAAAAGTTAAAAATTGGTTAAATGCCCAGTAAAAGTAAAGGAAAATTTTTGGGATATAAACAGCATGTAATAATGATTTGAGCAGGGCTTTTAATCTATGGCTATTAGCTACTATAACTGAATAAATGTTTGTAGGTAGCATATTTACTAAATAGGGGTGTACATTTCATAGCTTCCATATTTTTTTATAACTGAAATTTTTATACTAACCCAACTAAACAAACTGAAATTTGGGAGATAATCGAAACAATCAAACCCAATTTTTAATCGGTTCGATTTGTAAGTTCTTCCTGTTTCTCTTAAACCTGGTCCAATACAAGCAGTCCAACACTTCACCTATTGGACTCACTCCCTCATATCCACCACCTCCACCTTTTACTACAAACCCTATCCAAACACGACATATTCTATTATCTCCTTCATTTTTTTATTTTTTATTTTTTGTTCCCTACATATCTTTCACTTGTAAATTAATACACCCCCAATTAAGTCCACCTGCACCAACATCTCGTCGTCTACCATTGTTTCCATCACAACTAAGGGACTGATGTTTAAATTATTTAACATTTGAGAATTGGAAGGAATGAAGCCCCAATTTCGGTTTTTTATTTTAGGAATTTTTTAAAAATTAATTATTAAATTGATTTTTTATATTTGGGTTGGGTTTTTGGTTTATATTTATTTTTTTTGGTTGGGTACTTGGTCGGACTAGATTTATATTGGGTTGGGTTGGATATAATTACAAAACTATTTTTTAATGTTTAAAAAATTGATTTGTTCTATTATTCTGGCTTAAGTTTTCAAAACTCAACTAAACTAAGTAAATCAATATGACTAACCGAATTGAGCGAAAATTGATTTAACCAAAATTTTTTGATTTATTTGGTTTGGTTTAATCGATTTAACTGATATTTTGCACACCCATAATAAGTAGAACTATATACATGTAATTATACATACAGACATACAAAATATTTCCATAGCAGAGCAGATGCTAGGAGGAGATATAATTGTACTGAGGCTCTAAAGATTCATAGGGATGATTGGTGCTATGATATAGAAATCATTAAGGAATAAGCTAATGGCTTCTTTCTCCACCTTGTTTTGATGGACGGCTCATTGTTGGTTCCCAATGTCTTTTATGGTTATTTCTTCAGTATTATGCTAGCGGACCTTGACATGCTTACAATGGAGGTCATTAAAGAGGAGGTAAAGCATGCTTTATTTAGTATGGTTCCTCTTAAGGAGTCTAGTGTCGATGGTCTGCATGCTCAGTTTTTCCAAAGTTAATTGGAAATTGTAGGGGAGCTTGTTTTCGCCATGGTCAGGAATGCGTTCCTCTCAAGGGTGGTGGATCTAAGACTTAAAGAAAAACTATTAGTTTTAATCTCAAAGGCACTGAATCCGGAGTGTTTCAGCCATTCTTGACTAATCAGTCTATGTACTAGTTTGTACAAAGTGATCACTGAGACTATTGTCAATTGTCTCCAAAGGATCATGCCTTATATTGTTAGCCCGGAACAAGTTGGTTTTGTTGCAGGAAGACACATTACAGATAACATTCTTATGGTGCAGGAAGTTGTTCATTCAATGTGGATTTGTAAGAGGAAAGTTAGATGGATGGCTATAAATGTTGATTTGGAAAAAGCATATGGTTGGGTCAATTGGAACTATATGAAGGACACTTTAGAAGATGTTGGATTTCCGAACAGATAAGTTATGCTTATCATAAATTGTATTTCGTCCTTGTCCATGCAGATTATCTGGAATGGCTCATTAACAGATTTCTTTAAATTGACGATGAGAATCAGGCAGGGGGATCCATTCTCTCTACACTTGTTTGTGTTGGGTATGGAACGTCTTGGGAATATGATCCAAAATGCGGCGGTGGAAGGGAGGTGGAAACCTATACAGATGGGAAAGGATAGTCCTAGTTTGTCACACATATTCTTTGTAGTTGATTTAGTCTTTTTTTTTTTATCACGCTTCTATGGACCAAGCTTTATTGGTGAGAAGTATTCTGAATGATTTTTGCATGTTGTCTAGACTTAATATGAATGCTAGTAAAACTCAGATTTTTTTCTCATAACACTGATGATGATTTGGCTGTATATATTTGTCGCACTCTTGGATTCCAATGCGTCAATGATAATTTGGGTCTCTATCTAAGCATTCCGCTTTTCTATCAAGGTGTTATTAGGAGTACTTTCCAGTTTATAATTGATAAGGTTAAGAGTCGGTTAAATGGGTGAGACGTGAAGCTTTTATCTATGGCGATACAAGCATACAAGCTTCCCTTGCTAAATCAATTTTATTGGTGATCCCTAATTATTTCATGCAAACGACATTACTTCTCGTAGGAGTTTGTAATGAAATTGAGTGGCTTGCTTGTAGTTTTGTTTGGGGCTCATTCACTAGCACTCACAAGGCATATTTGGTTAAGTGGGGATTATTTATGCCAACCTTTAAATAGAGGTGGATTAGGGTTTCGAAAATTGGATAATCAAAATTGGTCATTGTTGAAATTGGCATTTAATGTTCTCATCAACAAAGATAAACTTTGGGTCAAAGTTTTGAAAGGAAAATATAAAATAGGAAATTGTTAGAATTAAATGACCCGAATCCTTATTTAAATAAAATACAGTGGTAAAATAAAATAAAAGTAAAATCCATATAGAAGTACACTTCTTTTATTTTATTTTAGAATAAGGTTTTTAAAACCTTATTAAACTCCATCTATTTTATATTGATTAGAATAAGGTGTTTCAGTCTTACTAGAATATGGCTTTATAAGCCTATAAATAGACATAGTCTATTCCTCTTGTAATTATTCGAATTGACATAGTGAATTTTCTTCTCCTATGCCGGTGATTTTTTCTCGAAAGGGTTTTCACGTAAAAATCTGTGTATTCTTTATTTTATTTTCTTTTATTTTCACAAATTGGTATCCGAGCTTCTGGGTTGTTCATCTTGATCACGATAATGACGTCTTTAAAGTATGAAATTTCGCTGTTGGATCGCAACACTAGATTTGCGTTGTGGCTGATTAAGATGCAAGCAGTTCTTGCGCAGATGGATCTGGAGGATGCCTTGCTAGGGATAGATAAGATGCCTTCGACTTTAACAGATGAAGAGAAGAAGCGTAAGGATCGAAAGGCGTTAACACAATTACATTTGCATTTGTCCAACAAAATTTTACAGGATGTAATGAAAGAGAAGACCGCCGCTGCATTATGGAAGAGGCTAGAACAAATATGTATGTTGAAAACTCTAACAAGAAAGTTGCATATGAAGCAGTGTCTTTATGCTCATCGTTTGGAGAAAGATGCGTCTGTATACGAACACTTAACAGTGTTTAAAGAAATTCTCTCAAACTTAGAGGCCATGGAGGTTCAGTACGATAAGGAAGATCTAGGTTTGATTCTACTTTGTTCGTTACCCCCGTCTTATTCAACCTTTAGAGACACGATTTTATATAATCACGAGTCTCTCACAGTTGATGATGTTTATGATTCTTTGACCTTGTATGATAAAATGAAGCATCTTGTGGTTAAACCTGAATCTCAAGGAGAGGGTCTCATTGTTCGTGGAAGACAAGATCAGAATGCTGATGATGATCGTGGAAGGACACAGGAACGGAATCCTCGAGGTAAATCTAAGGGTAGATCAAAATCTTCAAACAGAGGTAAAACTTGCAACTTCTGCAAGAAGAAAGGGCACATTAAATCTGAGTGCTATAAGCTACAGAACAAGATTAAAAGGGAGACTGTGAATCAAAAGGGAAAACAACCAGAAAATTTCGGTAAAGCTTATGTTGTAGAAGACTACAACGATGATAAACTTCTAGTCGCTTCTATCAATGATTCTAAAGTAAGCGATGAGTGGATACTTGATTCAAGCAGCACCTTACACATGAGCCCAATTGGGATTGGTTTACAACTTACCAAACAGTGTCTGAAGGTGTTATTTTGATAGGAAATAATGCTTCGTGTAAAATCACAGGTGTTGGAACAATTAAAGTTAAGATGTTTGATGGAGTTGTCAGAACACTTAATGATGTACGACATATTCCAGAATTGAAGAGAAATTTAATTTCATTAAGTACTCTTGATTCAAAAGGGTATAGATACACAACTGAAAGTGGGGTTTTAAATATTTCCAAAGGTTCTCTTATCGTGATGAAAGGGCAGAGAAAGACTGCCAAGTTATATGTTTTGCAGGGTTCTACTGTTACTGGTGATGCAGCTATCACTTTCTCTTCCTTATCAGATGATGATATTACTAAACTTTGGCATATACGCCTAGGGCATATAAGTAAGAATGACATGACAGAATTGAGCAAAAGAGGACTTATTGATGGGTAAGGAATTTGCAAACTGAATTTCTGTGAGCACTGTGCTTTGGGGAAGCAAAAGAGAGTTCAATTCACCAGAGGAATCCATAACACGTAGGAAATGTTGGAGTATATTCATTCTGATCTGTGGGGGCCATCCAGAGTGCCTTTGAGAGGTGGAGCTAATTATATGCTAACCTTTATTGATGATTTTTCCAGAAAAGTTTGGGCGTTCTTCCTAAAGAAAAAAAATGATGTGTTTTCCGTATTTAAGTCTTGAAAAATTATGATTAAAAAATAGACGGGAAAACAAATAAAATACCTCCGCACAGACAATGGCTTAAAGTTCTGTTCTGATGAGTTTAATAGATTGTGCAAGTCAGAAGGGATCGTGAGACACTTGGCAGTTTGCCATACTCCACAGCAAAATGGCGTTATAGAACAAACGAACAGAAAAATCATGGAGAAGGTTCGATGTATGTTGTCAAATACCAACTTACCAAAGTCATTTTGGGCCGAAGCAGCCTCTACTGTATGTTTTTTGGTCAACCGATCTCCATCCGTGGCTATTGAGAAAAAGACTCCACAAGAGGTATGGTCTAGTAATTCTGCTAATTATTCTGATTTAAAGATCTTTGGGTGTCCTGTGTATACTCATATTGATAATGGAAAATTGGAACCGAGATCCATTAAATATGTTTTTTCTTAGTTATAAAGTTGGTGTAAAAGGGTATAAGTTATGGTGTCCTGAAAATAGAAAAGTTGTGATTAGCAGAGATGTTGTTTTTGATGAAAATGCTATGCTATGCTACCTAACTTATCTCTTAAAGACTCTTCCAATAAAGAAAATCAAAAGCAGATGAAGCATCAGATTAATACAGAGTCAACTTCTCAAGTCAGTACAAAAATTGAGAATAGTGTTACTTTTTCACCGCAATACTCTATCGCCAAAAACAGAACTAGAAGAGAAATTAAACCTCAAAAGAAGTATGCCGAGATTAATCTAGTTACTTATACTTTAAATGTGGTTGAAGATATAGATGCGAATCAAGAGCCATCTAATTATTCTTAGGCAGTTAGCTGTAAAGACTCAGAAAAGTGGATGTTTGCTATGCAAGAGGAGATAGAATCACTCCACAAAAACAGAACATAGGATCTTGTGAAACTTCCTAAAGGTAAAAAGGTTGTTCATTGTAAATGAGTGTTTAAAAAGAAAGAAGGAACTCCAGGAGTTGAAGAACCTAGATATAAAGCAAGGCTTGTTACAAAGGGTTACAGTTAAATTCCAGGAGTGGAATTCACAGATGTGTTCTCCCCAGTTGTTAAGCATAGTTCAATTCAAGCTTTGCTTGGTATTGTGGCCATGCATGATTTAGAGCTAGAGCAGTTAGATGTAAAAACTGCATTTTTGCATGGAGAACTTGAGGAGGATATTTACATGCAACAACCAGAGGGTTTTACAGTCTCATAAACAGAGGACTATGTTTGTTTGCTGAAAAAGTCCCTTTATGGTTTGAAACAGTCGCCAAGACAATGGTACAGGAGGTTTGATTCCTTTATGACTTCTCATGATTTCAAAAGAAGTAGTTTTGACAGTTGTGTTTACTTTAAGAAAAATAGTGATGGTTCTTTTATGTATCTACTTCTTTATGTTGATGACATGTTGATAGCAGCAAAAGATAAATGAGAGATAAGAAAGGTCAAAGCCCAACTAAGTGAAGAATTTGAGATGAAAAATTTAGGACCAGTAAAGAAGATACTTGGTATGGAGATTCTCAGAGATAGAAAATCAAGTAAATTGTACCTAAGTCAGAAGGGGTACATTGAGAAAGTTCTTTGCATGTTTAATATGCAGAGTGCTAAGACTATTAGTACCCCTTTAGCAGCCCATTTCATACTTTCATCGGCTTTGTCTCTATAATCAGATGATGAGATTGAGTACATGTCACATGTTCTATACTCTATGGCAGTGGGATCTCTTATGTATGTTATGGTTTATTCACGTCCAGATTTATCATATGCAATCAGTGCAGTTAGCAGATACATGGTGAATCCCAGTAAAGAACACTGGAAAGCAGTTCAGTGGATTTTAAGATACTTACGAGGTATTACTGATGTTTACTTACAGTTTGGAAGAACTAGAGATGGAGTCATTGGGTATGTTGATGCTGATTTTGCTAGAGACCTTGATAGAAGAAGATCTCTCACAGGTTATGTCTTTACAATCGAAGGTTGTGCAATCAGTTGGAAAGCCACTTTGCAAACTACAGTCATTTTGTCTACCACTGAAGCTGAGTACATGGCGATTACTAAGGCTTGTAAAGAAGCTATTTGGTTGAAGGGACTCTTTAGTGAACTCAATGAAGACCTTCAAATCAGTACAATATTTTGTGACAACCAGTGTGCAATCTTCCTTACAAAAGATCAAATATTTCATGAGAGAACAAAATACATTGATGTTCGGTATCATTTTTTTCGTGATATTATTACTCGTGGTGATATTGTTGTGAGCAAAATTAGTACTCATGAAAATCCTGCAGATATGATGACTAAATCACTTCCTATAACCAAGTTTGAGCATTGCTTAGACTTGGTTGGTGTTCATTGTTAAAGTCAAACCCTTAAGGGGTTTTATGGAAGAGGTGGAGAACTTGTTCGTTGAGAGTTCGCGATGAAGAACTTGTTCATTGAGAATTTGTGTCAAGGTGGAGATTGTTAGAATTAAATAACCCGAATCTTTATTTAAATAAAATACAATGGTAAAATAAAATAAAAGTAAAATCCATATAGAACTACACTTCTTTTATTTTATTTTAAAATAAGGTTTTTTAAACTTTATTAAACTCCATCTATTTTATATTGATTAGAATAAGGTGTTTCAGTCTTACTAGAATATGGCTTTACAAGCCTATAAATAGACATAGTCTATTCCTCTTGTAATTATTCGAATTCGACATAGTGAATTTTCTTCTCCACTGCTTGTGGTTTTTTCCCGAAAGGGTTTCCTCGTAAAAATCTGTGTATTCTTTATTTTATCTTATTTTCACAGAAATGATTGTTAGACATCTATTGAACGGTCTTGTTGTTCATTTGTTTGGTGGCCTATCGTGAAGGTGTGAACTCAACTCTATAACTACATTGCTTAGTCAATTATTAATGGGGCGCAGGTTCGGTTCTGGTATGATGCTTGGGTGTTGGATTTGCAGCTTCTAGTCACATATTGTAATTGAGAGATGGATCATATAAAAGATGTTAGGGCTCAAGACATGGTATCCTAGTGGAAATATGAATTGGGGCCTTATTGCTACTTTTTTAAGTTATGATATCCTCTTACGCATTGTAGGAGTAAGACCATCAAATGGCCAAGTTGGGAAAGACACGTGCATTTGGAGAGGTTTAAATACGGAACAATATTTGGTTTTGAAAGCCTATACAACTTTCGCTGAGAGTAAATAGGGACTTCTGAATAGTACTTGGAAATCTTTTTGGGGGCTCAGGATTCCACCGTAGGTTAAACAATTCCTATGGTTGGTAATGAAGGATTAAATTCTTACGAATAGTGAACGACAAAGGCAGGGGTTGTCCGGTGATGATATTTGTCTACTTTGAGGTAGAAAGAACGAAACTACGTTGCTTGTACTCAAAGATTTCCAATGTCTGAGGGCGGTCTAGCATTTTCTAATCCCAAACAATAAACTTGCCAAGTTCTTTTCCCTCTCTCTTTGAGACTGATTAACCTTGAATTTGATAAATTATTTTACTGTTGTGTTTGAGATGGTGGATTGGGAGTCTCTTTTTGCAATCCTTTTTTGGGTTATTTGGAAGCAGAGAAACCTTGTCATATTTGGTGATGGTAATGCACGAATGGACTTGGGCAAATCATGTTAAAAGATGATTTTAATTGTAACACCCAGAAAATTATTAGACCAAAAAATCAATAATAAATCAAGACTATATATAACTAATTTCTTGATAAAGTGAAACACGAAAAATAAAATAGATAAAAAAAAAAGAGAAAGGTTGAGTGATGTTAGAGAAAGTTGAAATAAGAAGAATGTTATGATATATTAATTTGAGCTGGGGACTAAATTGTAAAGATGTGAAAATTTTTAGGATTCAAGTATGATAATCCAAAATTTGAAGGGTTGAAATGTAAAAATGAGAAAAATTGAAGGACCAAAATAGAAAATAACCTAACTTCTTATGACATTAAATTGGTATGTAGGACCAAATTGAATAAGTACAAAAATACGAGGGAATAAATTGTGATTTTACCAAAAGTAAGAAGTGATTCAATGATGAAATTTTGTAAAAACATGAAGGGTAAAATGGTCATTACTCAAAATAGATAATTATATGGTGTAATAATTAAAGAAGAAAAATGATGAAATATGATTGGTTGAATATTTTATTATTTTATTATAAGGTGTTTTATATTAAATTGAAATATTTTATTATGAGATATTTGCATGGAAACATAAAGAAAATTCTTTATGCTTCCAACATCACTTATATATCTATAAAGGAATTTTCATTTCTTTACAACTCGGTCCCTTACCATAAAATCTTAGTTTTTCTCCCAAATTCCTTGAAAATTCTCATTGCCACCCAAAAGGAGAAGTGAAGTAAATATACTAGAGAGTTAGAATATCATCTTGAAAGAAAGAAACTGAAAGTGGAAGTGGAGAAAGTTGTGGAAAAAGTGAGGAGATTAAAGAGACAAGATAAGTACTTCAAGAATTTTACTTTATTTAATTTTAATCAAAGTATAGATTATGCTAAATAGTTGAATTATTTATGAATAAGCTATATTATATAATGAGTTGATTTGATATATTGAAATTAAGTTATAAATTGTAAGAAAATTTGTAACAGCCCGGTTTTAGCTAAATTGGAACAGTGGTTTTGAAACCACAAATCTGAGGTTGTAAAATTATTTTAATATTATTTTTGGTGTTTATAGCATGTGGTTATATTTTTTTGAAAGTTTCGTGTGCTAATTTTATCGTTTAAGTGGTTAATTTAAGAAAAAGACTTAATCGCGTAAAATATAAAAGTTGCATTCTATATTATAAAAGTGTTCATTTGCTATGGCTTATTAAATGAAAGGTCCTTATGTTGTTATTAAACCATTTCTAAGGTTAATGGACTTTAATGGACATGAAATATGAATTATTAATGGTTTTTCATTAAGGATAATATGGTAAAATGTGAACTAAGTTATTATTAAATAAAATAAACATCACATTTTGTCCATATTCTTCTTCATTAACTGAAATTAGAAGAGAAAACTAGGGTTTATGAGCTTTAACATTTCGACAACTTGGTAGCTTGATTAGGTAAGCAATTTTGCTCGATTTTTGATGATTTCTATGTTTTTGTGATCGTTGCTTCGTGTTCTAGCTAGCTTGTGCTTTAATTTTTGTGTAAGATCCTATCTGGGACAGTGGCATCGATATGTGATAACATGTAAGACCATATCTGGAATATGGCATTGTACGAGCTATATGTGTTTGCCGAGTATCCTTAACGATTCCAAATGGTTCAACGGGCAAAGTCAAGTCGAGAAAAACTATGTGAATGAACTAAGTGATTCAGGTACGTACGAAATTCATACAAGCCTTGAAAACGGAAAGTAATTGATGAATTTGATTAAGATATTGAATATAATTTCAATGAGAAAGGTTTGTAAATTTTAAATGTGATTAGCTATGTTTAGCATATTTGAATTGATATACAAAGGTTTATATGATAACTTTATTTGTATATGGCTAACTAAGCTTTTAAAGCTTACTTTATGTGTGATTTCCATGTTTTATAGATTATCGAAGCTAGCTCGGACATCGGGGATCATCAGGAATCATCATCACACTATTGACTACTTGTTGGTACTTTTGGAGCTTTGAATATATGGTATATGACATGTATAGGCTAGTGTCATCTTGGTATTTTTTGAATTATGATTATAGCCATGAGATTTGGCTTGTAAATGTTGGTGTATGGCCATTTAAGTTGGCTTAAATTATGTGTTTGATAAGTGATATATGTGATGTTTATAAGTTACCATGTGTTTTGGCATGTTCGCCATGGTTGTTAATATGGCTAAGTGATGGCTCATTTCGTTAGTTATTAGTTGATGTATTAATGCTTGAGGAATTTTATATTTTGGTATGATTTATAGTTGATGAATTGATATGTTGAGAAACATGATTTAGTTGATAAAAAGGTGAGAAAATTTATTTAGGAGATAGGTAAGTTTATGATGACTTTAGTACATTATTTTGGTATTTTTTTTATTATGGAATTGAGTAGTTGTAATGGTTGGTGTTAGATGGCATGATATGTGTGTGATTTGGCATATTTTGGCTGCCCACATATGTATTGAAATGATACCATTTTGTTGGCTAGATGTGCATGAGAATTAGGGTGGCAAATTGGCTTTGCAAATGGCCTATTTTTGTCCACACGGGCGTGTGTCTCAACCGTGTGCGACAGACGGTCATGTTACACGACCGTGTGTCCCCTGGGTACCCTTTTGAATTAAGTTAGTATACCCTACAGTTTTGACATGGCCTAGACACACGGGCGTGTCTATTGGCTGTGTGAGTGACATAACCTTGGCACATGGGGGTGTGTGGCCATTTCGAAAGGTACACGGGTTTGACACACGGGCGTGTGGTCGACCGTGTGACCCAAGTCAGTAACCTCACAAGTTTTTCCACGGCCATGACACACGGGCGTGTCTCTGGCTGGGTGGTGCAAGTCAGTATGTATACCCCGTTTTCACACAGCTTGTGACACAGGCGTGTCTGGTGGCTGTGTGAGGCACATGGCCTATTCACACAGGCGTGTGACCCTTATATGTTTGAAAATTTTCTATGTTTCCCAAAGTTTGCAAATGTTGTCGGTTTAGTCCCGGACCTCTTCTAAACATGTTTTAAGGTCTCGTAGGACCTTAGAAGGGACAATATGATTGAGATGAATGGATTTTGATATTGAATGCATAAATGAATGTGAATGATGTGTATTGATCGGTAATGCCTCATAACCCTATTCTGGCGATAGATACGGGTTAGGGGTGTTACAAAATTAATGTGTGAAATAAAGTATTACAATAGAGAGCTTAAATAAATTTTAAGTGTTAGAGAATTAATTGCGAAGCGATGTTAAGGTGAAATTATAGTAAATAATGAATTTTCATGATGTTAAGGACTAAATTGTAAACTTTGTAAAACTTAGAATTAAAATATTTGAAGTGAAGTGCATAGGATCAGATATGTGATGTGAGAAATTATAATGAATAATTTGATTAAAGTGTTATGTGATAGTGAAATTGAATGAAAAGTGGAATTAGAAGGACAATTATAATAATTACTGAGTTTTTGTTATGTTAAGGACTAGATTGAAATATAATTAGAACTGACTACAATTATTAAAAACATAAGAAATTGATTTTTAGTATAAGTATTTATTATGTTTTAATGTGTTCATAAAGTGAGAAAGAAGAAAAGGTAATGAAAATATTGTAAACTATGAAAAGAAAGTGATATGAATTATAGTATATAAAGTGAAGATGTACTTAAGTTTCCATGTAAGTTTTAAGAGACTAAATAGAATAACAATCAAAAGTATAAGAATATAATAGTTTGATAAGTGAAATAAGAGTTAATAAGTAAAAAAAATTATTAAAATAATTTCAGACAATAGTAGTAGTCCAACTTTGAAAATACACAAAAAATTGCATAAATCGATTTAGAGGTTGAATTAAATATATAATTAAAAGTTTATTGAGTCTAGTTTAGCATAAAAAATAGTGTAAGTAAAGGAATAGTAAATCATGAGATATATGAATTTTTCTGAGACAAGGTCAGAATGATTTTAGATTCTCTTGTTTTGACTTTGAAAAATTATTTTAAATTGTAAAAAAAATGTTTATGAGATGAAATTTATATGTTTAAAATATTGATGAGTATACTTTTAAGGGAAACAAATGAAAACATTATACAAGTTCTGTACTGAAAGATAATTAATTTTTAGTGAAGAAGGGTAAAACTTGCCTAGCAACAAAATAAGGGGAAGCTAAAACAGTTTACTGTATTAATTTGCATAAGAGGAAATTTTAAATTTTTATGATAAAAAGGTCATTGGGACTAGATTCAAAAACAACAAACATGTCTTAATTTGAAATGTTGTAGATCAAGATATAAATAATTTAGTGACTGTTACTCAAGTGGATAATTTTGCTAAATTTATGTGAATAGTAAATTTAAAATTAATGTTGCATATAGACGTACAATACAAAAGCCATAAATTCTCGTATAATTACATGTACATAAAAGAAGAGAAATTGAGAGAAAGAGGAGGAGGAAAAATAGTAGAAGAGTGTGATGCTAAGAAATTATTAAAAATGATAGAATTATTAATACATAAGAATAGTTTAAATGAATTGTTAAAACATTAAGTGAATAATTGTAAGATGATGTATTAATGGATTTATTTGTAAAACTTTGATACTTGTATTAATCTCATAAATTTGATCTAGAAACATATGGTATAGAAATTGAAAATAGTTACATGTGAATGATATGTAGAGTGAAATTGGAAGAATTGTGGTATATAAATTTGATTGTAAGTGATAAGAAATAATAGAATGGAAATCAATTGAACACAGAATCGACATCGCGAGGACAAGTTCACCATGTCGCGACAAGCGAAGACAATGAGTGACATTGCAACGAGGAATCCCCAACATTGCGACGACGGCTCGGGGCTTTGTAAACTTTGTAATTTAGCCCGTATTCAATTATAAATTGTTACGAGAGATTTCGGAAGCTCAAATTAAATTTAGATACGTTTTTAAGTTGAGCAATAAACATTAATTAATATTAATGGTGTAATTAAAATAACAAATGAATAGAATTTAATAATAGTTATTCTGGCAAGGAATGTTACACCTTAAGGAAACGGTAATTTTGACCATTTTACCTCACTCTAAAAAAATTACTCTATTAATTCTAAAAATCTAAAAATGAACTCATGATATGAGAAATTCTTGAATTTCTAATAAATTCGATAGATCAATATTTTTAACTCTACCATCATGAATGAAGTCCCTATAATCTAATAGTAGAGAAATCAAAAAAATTCAAGGTGTTACAAATATCCTATACAAATCCCTATATCCAGTACCAAACGTGCTATATATTTCTATTGACATGTCAATTACATCACGACTAAGTACCACTAATATATTACAACTAAGGAAGAGCTGACGTCCTGACGACACACCATGTCCCAACGAGAAGAACCCGTCATCTCGATGAGCCAAACGCGACGTCACGACGTGGCGACATGTTCCCTACTTGACCAGGTTTCTTCTCCTAGTTAAACTTTGCTATCTTTTCTTAATTAAACTCTGGTTACTTCAGGGATATTTTAGTATAATTAGAACTCTAATATTAGCTTATTTAAAGGGGCCATTGTGTCATTATTTTGTAAGATAATTAAAGATGTAGTACTACAGGGCTTTTCTTTTGGGGGTGACAAGATGTAGTTGTGTATGAGTTTTGGAGAGAATTTCGTGATAGCTATGGAGAGAATTTCGTTCCCCAATTAAGAATTTATTTTTAGGGTTTGGGTGTGTAGATTTAGTATATTTAAGTTTATTTTCTCCATATTGTACTTTTATTTGTTTATTCATTCAGTGAAAAGTCGAAACATCCTTTCTCTGTGGTTTTATCCTCTTCGGGGGAGTTTTCCAGGTAAAATTTGTTTATTCGATCTTCTCCACTTTTCTTGTTCATTGTTTATAAGGGTCGATCCCAAACAATCTCAATTAACATAACATATACATTCATTCCATTTATGATATCATTATCCACATCGATTCATAATATAGGGCAAACATACATATATGTACCATTCATACTCAATCATCAATATTAGAGAGTAAATCTCAATAATTTATCTGTTATTTCACAATCCACTTTCTCTACTCAAGATTCAAGGTCACTCATTTAATCACTACTTGGTTTAGCATTTTCATTAATATACAGATTTTGAATTTTCATATCTATCTTTCACGTATCACAATCGATGTTTCTCTATTAACCAATTCATACCTCAAACCTCTTTATTACTAAACATTTAACCATTTATTATTCCAACTAAATTTAAACATTAGGTGTATTTCTACTTTCTTATTTAAATCTACCATTTAAATACAACACAATGAAATTCCATGGAGTATTTACACTTAAGTTTGACAAAAGATAACCTCTTCCTACTCAAATTTCAACTATTATTACAAGTCTTGTCTAATCGTATACATGTCACTAAATTATTTATATATCGTTACATAAATTTAAAGATTAAGATCCACTTGATGGTTTAGAAATTAGACTCAATTATCTTTCTCTTATAAAAATTTCAAAATTTAATAGCAAGTACAAAAAGTACAACAATTTTTCAAAGTCAAAACAAGATTGTTGTTAGGTAGTTTCAAGTTAACTTTACTAAAATATTTTGATCTATCAATGCAAAATTCGAATACAACTTCCATTTGTTTCTTTAAAAACTAAATTCAATAAAATTTTCAACCATGTAGGATTCTAACTCAAATTCTACAATTTTTGATAAATTTTTAAAGTTAGTACCGCTACTGTTATGTTACCATAATTAAACATGTTTAGACCAAATTCTTACTCTTATAGAAATTAATTACTAACATCTTTAAAGCTCTAAATCAATTATCATTTTCTACAAATCCTTTATTCCTTTTTTATGGGATTTACTCCAAATTCTTAATAAGTAAAAATTCAAGACGAAATTTCTTACTTTTCTCCTCTTATTCAGTTCAAACCACATCAATTATCTATCTAATCTCTCATTTATCAATTAATTTTGAAGTTCACCCTTTTTCATTAAACCTTTGTAATTAAGATTTTCATAACTAAGGTAGTATAAGCTCAATAAAAATTTATATTTTTTCACATTTCAAGTTAGGTCCAATTCTCAACCAAGTATCATTTCATTTACATATCATCACACTTAAGTATATTATAACAATTCATAGTATTTTCCATTGCTTGTCTACTAGTACTTTTTTTGCTCAAATTTCATTGCCTACTACTTGTTAATGATTTCATTTCTCAAAACCATTCAACTAATTGGCCATGCACAAGTCCTATATCCTTTTGTCACTTCTAAAACACTCAATAAAAGCATTAGACATTTTCAAAAAAACACAAACATAAATATTTTATGGAAAAATGGAATTCAAGAGAGCACATAACTTATGAAGCTCAAAATTATCACTACTTACTAATCTCCCCTTCTTGATTTTTCCAATTTTTTAAACCTCTTTCTTTTTCAAATATATACATAAACACAAAAATTTCATATTAAAATGAGACAAAATATAATATGAACCCAAATTTTCTTCCTTAATTTTTTTTCATGCTTTCTTAACTTTCTTTGCATTTTCTTCCTCAAATCTTAGCTCGCTAAGGCTCAAACTAAGCTTATAAGGGTCTAGAAAGTGGAATTTCTCATGGTTTTTTAAGGATTAAGCTAAGGTTTCAAGTGAGGGATTATCTGAAGAAGAAAATATATGAAATGAGAGACTTTCTTTCCGATGCTGCTTGCACCAGGAAAATGGGGGTTACTATTGATATTTAATCCATGGCAAAATTTGATTAAAAAAAGTACAGTAGAAAGATGGTTTTAAAGGGTGAAGGGATACATCTCCATTTGATAATCACAAAATTTGAAATTACTGAGATTGCTCCGTAGGAGGTTGATTTTGAGACTGAATTTTGTGTCTTTTTTTCTTTGGGGATGAATCTGGTTCATACGGGTTGCATAGCAACCGGCACTGCATCATATCCAGCAAACGACATTGCAAATGCTTGCTTATCTCCATTACATGCTTTGTCATGCTTGTTACCCATAGTCGATCGTCTATGTTTTTCTCCAATTTCGTTTGCAGCATAGCAGGTGTTTGTTCTTCTTGCTGCCCATGAAAAACCAAAACACATATAATCTATCTTTAGTCATCATCAGATCAAATCATGGATACAACATGACATGGATCATCAAATCAGTAGTTTTGACAGCTAACCACTCTTGTAATGTCACCTATGTTACCCGAACTATTTTTCCCTATATTACTTGTGTCCGACACACACTCGGACATGGATATGAGGGTACGATCTTCTAAGCATCTAGAAAAACTTGGAAAAAAATGAGCTTTGGATCCCATACACCCATATAAAGCAAGACTGGCAACTGTAGTGTGAATATCATCAAATCTACCACAAAACATGTTTTTCACTACTTTTAACAAGCAACAACACTTGTCACCTATGTTACCCAAACGGTTTTTTTTAAAACCTGTATTTGACACCTATGTGCGGCACATATTTGAAGATGGATATAAGGGAATGAATAATGATCCCCCAAGTATTTTTATATGCCAAAAAAAGAAAAGAAGAGAGAGAGAGAGAGAGAGAGAGAGAGACCTCTGAACCTGATATTAAATGGTCTAGCAAATTGTTTCCATGGAAATGAGTGGGAGGTGGCTTGCTGTGGGAAGCTGGAAAAGAAAGGAACGTAGCCATCCCCTTCCCCGGGTTGGAAGGCTGAGGATACTTTTGGAGCAAAGACACCTGGAATTGATGAGTAACTCTTTGATGGTTTGAGATGGGAAACAATGAGGACTGCTTAATCACAACCATATTAGTCACTGCACCTGTTTGACAATTGAAACCGACATATAACTGGTGCTAAATTGAAGTAGCAGGAAAATATGGTTGAAAGATATCACTTCTTCAAAAGGCAGAAGGTGAAAAAGAAATGAAATGTTTAACATTTACCTTTTCTATTGTTGAATCTTCTAAGGACCACCCGGTTAATTGTATCCCATAGGCAGAATGTAAAATCCTCCGATGCAGATATCAGATGAAATCCACTAAAAGTCAATGCAGTTATAGATTCACTGCAAATAAGATTCCATTATTTAAGTCTCTTCATAGAATTTATATTTACATGGGCAAAATGCAGTGAGTATTACTACAAGAACAACTCTAATGCCATATCGACAGAAGCCTTCAACAAAATTTAGTTATCCTGGAGAATTTAAGAAATTTCAAGCACCATACATTACACATTACTTGTGTACTTTTAGCACAAATGCTTGATCTTCCGTAGTAACGAAACAATCCTCAACTGCTCCAATGTCAAGCACATTAACAAATATATTTCCATCTACACTACCAGAAAAAAGGAGCCGCTCTATCGGATGAAGAGTGATGGCTGTCACTGACATTGGATAAATTAATGTTTGTAAATGCCTTCCAGAAACTAGTTCCCAAACCTGCTAATACAGATTTTATCACCCTCTAATAAAAAAAGTTGCAATGCAGCAGAAAAAATAAATCGATTCTTGAATAGTAATGTCATGTTGACTGACCTTGCATGTTCCATCGAGAGAGCTTGATATAAAAATGGAACGTGCACCAGCGGACATAGTTACTAACCCAGTTATGGAAGATCTATGTTCTGATGAGTAATAGAGCAAAGAAGGTGAGCTTCCAGAATCTTCCACATCTACCAAACTTCAATCAAATTGGTTAGATTGAGGCATCAAATGTTAAAATTATTTATTGGAGCCATCAGCCAACTGGCAAAAAGCATAAAATTTTACCTAATCATAGACCAAACAGAGATGATTCCATCGGTGCAGCCAAAAATAAGAAGTGAATCATCATCAGAGAAGACCATACACTTCAGTGATTTATGATGAGCATGCCATGTTCTCAGCAATCTTCCACTGGCAACCTAATCAATTTCATCATGTCATAAAAGTGCTGAGATAGTGCTTTCATTTGCCTTGACACTATAGCTTTTAGGTTTTAGCACTGAAATTAAAGAATTGATCGATACATACAAACAACCAACAGCATTTGCAGGTGGTCTAGATGATGACTATGTTTGTTCAAAGCACTATAGCTACTGAAATAAAAGTTCCATGAATTGTATTCATCAGATGAAATGGAGGATTGGTTCTTCACCGATTCACCCTTGTGGACAAAGAGGACAGATGAGAGTGGTTACTTACCTCCCAAAGATAAGCATTCCCGGAAGGAGCTCCACCCGCAATATATAAGCCATCTTTTGTGCAAGAAATGGGGCCCATTGCCTCCAATGTGTAGCTCCGCAATGGTGACTGAGGCTGGAGATAAGAGGGGATAAAAAGGATGTAAGAAGAAGTTTCTTATGGTATAACAGAGATTGATTCTAGTACTAGTTTTTTTAGCATTTTTTTGAAGATATACAACAGCTTATGCATGGGACATTAAAGGGACATTCAGAAATGATACAGACTGAGCAGAACAAAGCCCTTTAGTCACTAATGGTTTAATAAATTAGCTGTCTAGCTATTTACCGGCAATCTACAGCTACTCAGACTCAGGCACGTAGCCGACATGGACATATTCAATTTTTAATCTTTTTTCCAAGCACATGAATGGTCTCCCCATACTCATGGCTAAAAATGTGTCACATACAAGTATGGACAGGGAGATGTATACTTCAAGCGAAATAAAAAACCGGAGCAACATTGATCTACAGAATATCAGTTGCTTTCATCAAATTTCCAACAAGGACTTATGTTTGTATACATGAATTGCAATACTAGAAACAATGTCAAATTCCATTTTATGTTTCTATTAGGAAAAGCAGGAAAGGGGGGGTTAAATTCAAAGATCAGGCAAAACAAAGGAAAGGTCAATTTAACTTGGAATTTGGGATTAAAAACAGGAAAATAGAGCAGTCACTGTGAGCATGAGTGAAGTTTGCATGTCACGCGTACTCACACAAAAAGGCATAAAGGAAGAATCAAAATCTATCAATTGTAGAAAAATAAATCCTCCATATCTCAAATAACTGTATGATGCCATTTCCAAAGACAAAGTTTGAGATCAGCTTATTACCTTGTTCAATGGCCAAATAAAGATAGACCCACCACCAAAAGAGCCATGCCTGTTGCTTTGAGAAGCTACAATGAACTGGTTTCTCAAACAAAACAGCCCATGAGGAGCGGCAGCACAGGTGGGGATATGAAGGAGTTGTTCCCCAGTTTCCAAGTCCCACACGGTTATCCCAATACCCGTACTCTTATCACTACAAACCACTAATGCCTCCTTATTCATCTTTTCGCCCATCTCCATTAATAATATGAAGGACTATCAACAGACATATATGTATAAATACATGTATATATGGATATGTATAGAGGGAGAGATTGCAGAGGTTTGCGTTTAGAAAGGCAAGGGGTGGAAGATGCTTGGCTTTAACAAAAATGTGAAGAAGAGACAAAGTTAGTTTTGGGGGCAATATTTTGATTTTTGTTTTGTGGCACCTTCCTGTAAAGGAATTGGATTGATGCAGGTGTTGTCCATGCAATGTGTCAGGTGTTGGATTTACATTGATTGGGTGTATAGTTTTGGGTATTTTTGTCAGAATTTGAAAACCAAGTTAGGACAATGAGGAAGAGATGAATGTTCTAGAAGCACAAATTGCTCATTGTTTGGTTTCATTTTTGAATCGTCAGATGTCCCTTACTTATGTTGAATTTTTTTTTTTGGTCGGAAAACATATCAATGTCATTAAAAGCTGACAAACAACAGTGGTTACAAAAGATAGGTCCGAACAAAAGACCAAAGGTCCAAAAGATAACAGCTATAAAACAGATCAAAAACATCGAGGAAGGCAAATCAAAGAGGTGGAATCCAGGGAGGAAGGTAACCCCATCGGATGAAACAGCCATGAGAGTGAGTCATGCGTAAGTTTCGACTCCACAAGTGGTCGAGAAAACACCACGCAACAACATCCATTTGATATACACCAGAGCCAAGACAAAAGAAAACAAAAACAATAAAGCATGGCTAAAACAGAGTCAAAGAGATCAGGAGGTGTCATTCTCTAGTTCTTAAACAACAGAACAAGGAATCAGTTTCAGACCGGACGGTAGGAGTCCACCTCCTCGATACAAGGCTTAGAAGACACTATAGCAAGGGCTTCACACCATCCCATCGCTGTTGAAAATTCCTCGAGCTCCATGGTTGGTCGGATAATATGCAGATGGTATGAGGACTCCTTGTAGTCAATCTAGAAATTTTTAGCAGGCACAACATTACGAACTTTTTCTTGTTTAACTTTAAATTTTAAAACAATCAGTTGTCTTTAACTGGAGTACGCTTCTTTTTTCCTTAGTTTTCGCCATGAAAAGTATCCCTCCACTCCTTAATAAGTTTCGAGAAACCCATATTCGGGTTCAGCTGTTTTGGACTTTCAATAGCGGCATCAATGATGGTATCCAATTCAATCAGGCCAACGAAGCCATAAATTTCAAGATCCACATTAAGACTTCCACATTAGTAGTCTTAAACTTATATTTCTCAAGGATGGGCTCCAAGACCCATACTTGGCCTTTTGTGGCCATGTGAGAAATCTAGGCCCAATGAAGTTCGTATGCGTATGAAGTCAGGGTCACCTGTACCACCCCTCGTCTGTCCTAACATCCAAGGTAGATGGAGATGCTATCAAAATATATACAAACAAGAAATTTTGGAATTATTTAAAAATTCAAACTTTAAAACATTTTTATAAAATAACCAAGTTTAGGGCGATTAAAAGACTTTAGAAATAATTTAAAATATTTAAAAGTGGTTCAAGCATGATCGAAGGTGTTTAGGACCCAAATCAAATCTCAAAAAGTCAAAACAACTCAAAGCAGTGTAGTGGTCAAGGCGAAGCACTAGGGTATTGGTACAGTTAAGGAGTTGTATCAATGTAACTACTTGACACTATAACATTTTGTTCACTATCTAACTTGTTGCGATATCATAGGGTCAAGTATCACTACTAAGGGCCCCTAAAGCAAAAATTAAACCTCTAACTCACTTGTTTTGATACATGGAAGCTTGGTATCAGAACTTCGACACAGGGAACTCAAAAATCAAGCTTAAAACACAACAAACACCTTCTAATACACCTCCAAACTTGGAATACATAGATCATGCTTGAAAATTATTCAAATACATGCAAAAAGCATCCTCAAAACATGTTGGAACACAGTAAATTTAAAGTGCGGTTTTACTGCAAGTGCACATGTCAGTTGTAATATTTATAGTGTTACAATAGAATACCGAAGTATTTCAAGGATCGAACCCGAAGGAGTTGGCGATTTAATAATTTCTATTCAAAAATACATGTAAGAAAGGAGTCTAATTAGCTACTCACTAATTGCTATAGTACGGCAAAGTATAAACAAAGATTTTTAACACTAACTTCTAAATTAACTATCCTAAGGACTAAATGGTGAAGATTGTAAAAGTACTAAAAATTCACAAATAACTAACAATACGGTGTTGGTTACCTTTGATGTGGTTCATTAATCTGTGAACTAAGGTCCTAAACTACTTGAACTCCCAAAATGGCTCCATTTAACCTCTTGATCTCAATTTTATCAAGTTAGACAAATTAATCCAAATTACCTTTCGATCTCACCGGTTAACCTAGGATTAATGAATTGGTGCCCAACAAGATCTCCTCTCAGTCTCACTTGCCTAGATGTTCCATTAATTTCATCAATCCTAAGTTTTTAGGTTCATTCAATTAATCCAATTTATTGCAATTTAGTCTCTTCGCTAAAAATCAACTTACTCACATATCTATTAACCAACCTCTTTGAAGTTTAGTTATCCATGTTAAAAACTAAGTAAACAAACATAAAAATCAAAACTTTAACAGTCAAAAACATAAACCCTAAAGAAAACATAAAAGTGAAGATGTTTACTCTTTAAAACTTACAAGAAAGATAAATGGAAGTATCTAACAGTGAAATCTAAAGCTAGGAATATAAAAGGAACAACCTTTAACTGATTAAACTTAAAAGAAACTGAAATGCATCAAACTTAAAGCTGAAAATGTCGTTACAAGAAAAGGGAAAAGGATTAAAGTTATAAATAAACCTAGTTACAATAATAATTAACCTAACTAATAACCATTAACACTAAGAAGAACAAGAAAATGTATAGGAAAAGTGAACCCTAAGCTATAGAAAAGAAAAATACTCTAAACCTAAACTAAAAGATGAAAGAAAACCTACACTAAATAGCTTTCTAAACCTAAACTACAACATCATCTTTTTCTCTCAGCAAAGAGTGGCTTTTAATATCTGATTTCTAACCCAAAAATGTTGTTTAAAGTGCCTTTAAACATTGGCTTTTGATTAGTGTTTTGGGTGGACAAACTCTTCCCTTGATGTCATTTTTTTGTCCCTACACAGTAGGGGTATCGCGATATCCTAATCAGTCCACTCAAGGAGTGTTGTCATAAGGTGGGTATCACGATACCTTAAGGGGATATCGCGATACCCTTGTAGCTTGGTCCCAAATCTTCTCCATTTTGAGTTTGTCGATGGTATTGCAATATCCTAGCTCCGATATCGTGATACCACTGCTTGTGGCTTGAATTCCACTCTATTTGGGTCGCCTACATGTCCCTATAACACTCAAACAAACGTTAAGGTCCCTAATGGCACAATTGGCCATTTTGAAACATAAAATGCCATAAAATGCATTAAGCTTTTATTAAAACAAAAAAAAAACAAAAAAATTAAGTAAAAACTATGAAAAAGACCTTGAAAACAAGCTCGTTAAGTGCAATGGAAGCCTAATTTGACATATCAAGTTGTGGCAGATCATCCTACATACATCACTGGTTCGCAACGAAATGTGCAAGTGTATACAACCATTATCAAGTAATAAGTACAAGAGTTATCGTCTCTACATGGATTGTATCTATTAATCAAATAATTGAAAAATTATGAACTTACAAGTTGGTAAAGAAAACACAATAATTTGGGGTGATAGATGTTAAAATTAATTAATTAACTAGATGCAAATTAATCCTAAATGCAAATAAGATGAAATAAAATACAAAGTGATGGCTTAGCAACAATTTCACAAGTTTAAAAACAATAACATGAATAAGCTAGAATAATTACAACACTTGACTCAATTTATTCTTATCATGTTTAACAATGTTCCAAAAAAAATCCATGGCAACTCGATCATTCATTAACTTGGAATCTGATATAAGTTCTTTCGAAGTCTTATACTTAGAAAAACATGTATATTTCTATGTTTATATTTAACTAAGGTTCCTTATAATTTATGCGAAGTAACATGGACAAATTAGGTTTAAAACAATTTAATCACACAAACATAAAGTTATGCAAGGTAATTGAGCTCTCTCGAGTTATTACAAATTTTTAATTTAATTTGGATCATATCTAAATTAATTAAGCACCTTTGAATTATCGTGTCCATTAATCGCCATCTAATTAGGATTGATCAACGAATTCTAATGCATTCAAACATTTTTTAATGCATGAAATACATAAATGATTTTACTTGAAAGCATGAACAACTGAGGAACAAAACATTATAAACATGAATCAAATGAATTCTATCAAATTATTACAATCATTCCAGCTAAAACAAAATTAAGTCATTATCATTAATGGAAAAAAAATAAAAAATTTACAAAAATATTTGAATAACTAAGAACAAAAATAAAGAAGAAGGAAGGAGGAACTCTTGATGATTTTGGCGATTTTTTGAAGACCGATCTGGTGGCTTCCTCCAATTCTCGTGATTACTCATTCACAAACTGCTCCTCAAGGTGGCTGACCATGAAAGCTTTTCTCAAGGGAAATGCTAGCTAAAGGGAAGTGCGGAAATGGATGGCTTATGTGTGGGAGAGAGGAAAGAAATATGAGAGAAATATGATAAAAATGTGAATTGAGGGATGAATGAAATGGGAGATAGGTGGTGGTACTTATACTAGAAGAATGACTTGGGAGTTTGCTAAAAAAAGCATGGAAATCCCTTAGATTTCTCTATTACTTGGCCGGCCATAAAGTGTGGAGAGAGGGTTGAGTAGTTGCTTGATTTTATGTATAAATCATGCAAAGGGTTGGATGGTTTTCAAAGGTTAAGTTGGGGGCTATTTTTTTATTTTTTTTACACATGTAAGGATCTTCAGTTCAAATATTCCAAAGCTAATTTGGGTTGATTTTCATACCTTAGCCGATTTAGGCTCTTCTCCCCCTTGTTAGACGATTTTGACAACCCAACTAGCTAGCAGACTAGCCTTTCTCAGCAGCTAACTTTCAAATGGGCTTGATTAATTTTTCTGAGTCAAATTTTTTGTGTTGCCATCCACATCGAGTGGATATTATCTCATTTCCATGTGTGTCTTGGCTCCCACATTTATTTAATTCAGTGGTCCAACTGTAGCAAATAGAGCATGTAACGCCCTAAAATTTTAATTTTTGATTTCGTGTATGTGTGACACACAAGTGTGTATCTATTTTAGTGGTTAAATGTTCCAAGTGTGTGTGTGAGGTCCCAAGTTCAAGCCTTACTTGGGCAAATTTTGGTATTTTTATAAATAAAGTCTTAACCTTGTGCAAAGGGCTTAAGTTTAATTATTGGTAAGTTTAAATCAGAATGATTCTGTTGGTCTAGTGGTTAAGTGGAGTGTCGGAGTGTTGGAGGTCCTATGTTCAATTCTCTGTGATGGTGTGGAGACAGTATTTTTGCTCCAATTTCGGCTAAGAGTTGTGTTGGGGCAAAATTCTAAGTAGTTGTGTTTTACCGGGCAGAGGTGCTGAATAAGCTGAGGCGAGACAACCGGCCCTACTTTATGCTGCTCATCGCCGAAAGAATGGAGATGCTCCAAACATCATCACGGGTACATTATTTATTCTTGATGTACTGTATATTGCCTTGATAGACATAGGGTCTACTCACTCACACATAGCTAGTAACATATCTGAAAACTTGGGGATTTCAATTGAGAGCACTACGAGTGAGGTTACGGTACTAAGTCTGTTAGGGCAATTTGTTAGAGTTAGCAAACTGTATAGGGACGTTCCTTTAGAGGTACAAGGGGAATCTCCCTGGCTAATTTGATGGAACTTCCATTTAGGGAGTTTGACCTAATTTTGGGGATGGTCAAGCATTGTGTTAGCTTGGACTATGTGATTAAGAGGGTCGTACTAAAGACTGAGGAGGATAAGAAGGTAGTTATGATTGGAGAACATCAAAATTACTTATCTAATGTGATCTCTACACTGGTGGCAGAGAAGATGATTCGTAAGGGATGTAAGGCATTCTTGGCCTACATAAGTGTTTCAGATTCTGGGGATTCTACAGCTAAGGATATCAAAATGGTAAAGGATTTTCTGGACGTCTTTCCGGAGGAGCTACTGGGGTTACCTCCGAATCGCGAGTTGGAACTTAGAATTGAGCTACTTCCAAGTACAACTCCAGTGTCCATCGCTCCCTATCGAATGGTATCGAAGGAGCTTGTGGAGCTTAAGGCTCAGATTCAAGAGTTGTGCTATTGATTTTCGAGGCAGTTGGGAGGATTATCTACCGCTAGCGGAGTACGCCTATAATAACAGTTTTTAGTCTAGCATCCAGATGGCACCTTACGATGCACTGTATGGTCGTACGTGTAGCACTCCTTTATGTTAGACTAAGTTGGGTGAGCGACGTGTTCTGGGTCCTAAGTTAGTATCGAAGACTGAGGATAAGGTTAGACTGATTCAAGATCGCCTGAAAGCGGCATCTAACAGACAGAAATCTTATGCAGATCTAAAGCGTCGAGAGATTGAGTATTCCGTGGGGGACTTCATATTTCTCAAGGTCTCACCATGGAAAAAGGTATTGAGGTTTGGTCGTAAGGGCAAGTTGAGCCCTAGGTTTATTGGACCTTATCATATTTTGAAGCGAGTGAGACTAGTTGCTTATCAATTGGAGTTACCTCTGAAGTTTGATCAAATTCATGACGTGTTCCACGTCTCTATATTGAGGCTCTATTGCTCTGATCCTACTCATATTGTTCCTATTGAGGAGATTGAGGTGAGGCCAGACTTAAATTTTGAGGAGGAGCCGGTTCATATTCTTAGTCGTGATGTTAAGGTTCTGTGAAGGAAGTCTATCCCTCTGGTGAAGGTTTTGTGGAGTAATCATGGTACTGAAGAAGTGACGTGGGAGCCTGAAGATGCGATGCGTTAGCAGTATCCTCATCTGTTTTGATCAGGTAAATTTTGAGGACGAAATTTTCTTTTAGGGGTAGAGTTATAACGCCCCAAAATTTTAATTTTTGATTTTATGTATGTGTGACACACAAATGTGTATTTGCTTCAGTGGTTAAGTGTTCTAAGTGTGTGTGTGAGGTCCCAAGTTCAAGCCTTACTTGGGCAAATTTTTGTATTTTTATAAATAAGGCCTTAACCTTGTTCAAAGGGCTTAAGTTTAATTGTTGGTAAGTTTATATCAGAATGGGCCTGTTGGTCTGGTGGTTAAGTGGAGTGTTGGAGTGTTGGAGGTCTTGTGTTCAATTCTCTGTGATGGCGTGGAGATAGTATTTTGCTCCAATTTCGGCTAAGAGTTGTGTTAGGGTAAAATTCTAAGTAGTTGTGTTTTAGTGGGTTAATAGGGAATGATTTTAGGAGATAATTGGAGAGAGGTTATCAGAAAATAATCTGATTATCTTTTTGTTGCAAAAAATAAAAAATAAAAAAAATTAAAGTTTCTGTTTTCTCTCCAATTCCCAATACTTTTTCTAACGTTTTCTTCTTCTTCTTCTTCTTTTTTCTCTCCTCTGCCGATTCTTTCCCCTAGTTGCTGCCGAAATTTCTATTATTTTTTCCCCTTCCGTTTCTTTCTTTTTTTTCCAATTGATTTGGTTGTTCATCGTTGGTTGCGCGTGTTCGGTAAGTAACGGTTTTGTCTATTATTAATCGTTCTTGGTTAATCTCTAAAAAGGGGATTCCTTTTTGGTTTTAAGAGTTAATCAAAGGGCTGGTGGTTTTGAATCAATACTGTGATTGTATGAAGTCATGGTTACTCAAGCGAGATAAAAGTTTTGTTAGGTTTTTAGTCGAGTTCCTTCAGAAATTGGTTGATTAAAAATGAATTAAGTGATTAATCTAGAGATATGTTCGTCGATTTTTAGGTTATAGAGGCTTAGGAGTGATTACGCATCAAAAACGATACCAGGTGTGTACCTGAAACGCAGAAAATGGGATTCGATGAAAAGCTGAAATTACTTGCTATCGAGAAATAAGAGAAATAAGAAAAAATGACGTGAAAAAAATTGTGGAGAAAGGAAATAAGGGTGTTATAAACTTGGAAATCAACATTTTGTACTAAAATAGTTTTGAAGAGCAGCAATAGTCTAATTTTGAAAAATCATAAAAAATAGTGGAAATTGAGTTAGAGGTTGAACAAAATATGAAATTAAATATTATTGAGTCTAGTTTTTCATGGAAGAAACGTTGTAAGCAATAGAATTGTAAAATATAAAATATAATAAATTTTGTGAGACGAGGTCAGAATGATTTTGGGTTCCCCTGTTCTGACTTTGGAAAATCATCAAAAATTATGAAAAAAATAATTATGGGCTTAAATTTATATTTTTAAATCCTTAATTAGTCTATTTTCAAGAGAAACAAATGGAAATATCATCCAAATTTTGTACTAAGAGATAAATAATTTTTAGTAAGGAAAGGTTGAAGCTGTCAAATAGTAGAATAGGGATAAATTTGAAGATTTTACTGTACTTATTTGATAAACTATAAATTCTAAAAATTTTATGCTAGAAAGGTATTTGAGCCTAGTTTCAAAAACATCAAGCAGATCTTAATTTGGAATTCTGTAGCATTGAGATATAAATAATTTAGTGACAATGACTCAAGTAGACAGCTTTGAATGAACATATAAGTAAATAGTAAAAACATATATGAATATTTAGCTAGCATGGGTTACTTTAAAAATGGATCACACGGCCAAGGCCAATTTGGACCGAGTGGGCCACACGGGCGTGTGGGCCCATTTTTACCAAAATGTTTCTAAGGTTGCACCGGTCGCCCAAGTCAACTGTGAACCTACTGTAAGGTCGGTGAACACTACTTAGACCCTTAAATGTGTGAAATTGACTGAATCATATCTATACTGAGCATGTTAATATCTGAACTGAATTTATGTACTGAAATTGCATAATAGCATATCATCCATTGTATGTTGCATTGCATTGGGTTAGGGGTTGTTATTCGGAGGAAGTGTACTGAAAGGATTTAAGCCTAATTTACTGGCAGCTTAGCTGCAAACTACTGTTTTTGCCGCATTCGGTACTAATTGGAGTGTAGGGATAGATGGCTTGATTATATCCCCACATAGAGTGTAGGGTTGGACGGAGATGGTGTGTAGAGGCTGGTTGGGTAGGATTTTGGTACTGCATAACTATTACTGCTACTGATACTGTGATGGGCTAAGGCCCTATTGCATTTTGACACTATACTGAGATGGCTGAGGCCCAAACTGTCACTGATACTGAAAAGGGCTTAAGCCCAAGACTGTTCAACTGTGCACTGTGAACACTAATTGTTTGTTTGTTTCTGCGAGATTACACACTGAGTTTACATAAACTCACCCTTTTTGTTTAATGTGTACAGGTAATCCCCAGATTTAGACGGATTGGTGCGGCAGAGGACTCAGCGGTGACCACAGTAATTTTTGGACTTCATGGTTTTCAATTTACGATATAATTTGATTAGTATTAATTATTTGGGTTGTAATTTAAGGACCCTCTAGGACTTTGGTTTTAAATTTGAGTTTTATTTATTTATTTTACTTTATAGATTTATACCTGCTGGTCGTAAGAAATTCAGTTTTTAAAAAGTTAAAGTATTTTCTAAATGCATGATCACTTAGACTGTTTTACTAAAGCTTCCGCAACGAGGGTGTTTCAAAACAAATGTTTTAAATTAATAAGACGACTTCCTAAGTTCTAACAAAGGTTTACTAAAGATAATAACATGAAATGTTTTTGTCGTAAAAATGAGGTTTCAAAAACACTATCGTGTGACATTGCCAGATACGGCCATAACATCTAGGCCGGGTTTGGGGTGTTACAGAGTAGACAAAAATTACATGTAACATAAAATAGTAAAATTATGTAAAATTAATACTTAATATTATAAAATTACACACTTTACTAAAATTATGCCCAATGTCTAAATATGAACTAAAATGACTCAATTAGCTGTCCATATACTCGAAATTTGCATGGATTATAAGTAAAAAGGTGTTTGAAAAACCTATATATTTTAGACGTATCAATCAGATACATGAAACCATTGAAAACACATTAATTCTTCAATAATTCATTCAAGATTAGTTTAACTTTCATCCAAGTATTGCCCATATAATAAAAGAGTTATGCCTGCATTCTTAGCAAGTGTTCATAAAATAAAAAAGTGTAAACTACTTAAACGAGCTTCCAACCTCCATGAATCAAGATAAATATTCAAGTACTAATGGTATATGAAACTAACACATGTAAAAATGCTTGATACCTTAAGTACATGCCAAGATTTACATATATGCTAATTTTATACTCTCGAAGTCTTGAGAATAATATGAGATCCGAAGTCAAGTCGGGCTTTAAGAACTCAAAATAAAATCTACGCGCAAAAGACAACAAACAGTGCATAAGCATAAAATGCCTAGTAAGTTCAAACGAAAAAAAAAACTATACTCATCTTGCCTTGGTATGGGCATACCACACATACATTATGATAACAAGATTATATATTAACATAGAATAAAGACATGGTAAAATTAAAATCCTACAAATAAGATTGATTTGACAAGAAACACATGGCTCAAATATGTACAATCAAAATTAGTATGACATTCTTATTCCTTATCATAAGATATCAAAACATGTTTCATAATTAATCCATATAAAGCATACTTGTCATAGGTCGCAAATCAAAGCTTGTGATGAATGAACACAAAACATCCCATGGAGGTCAACTAATTAAATGGGGCTCATTTGACTAACTTGAACTAGTTCGATTCGTGGAACATATGGAGAAGCCCATCTACTCAAAGCCTTGGTGGCCTAGTGGAACACTCCAATAAAATTAGAGTTACCATAGTGAATATTGTAAATCCTAAGGGATAAGATTGTACAAGGTTTGAATCCCTTAAAACTTTCATCTTATAAATATGCTTTAATCTTAATTGTTTATGTAATTTAAACTGTACTATTGGATCTTGAGGAGCTCAACAATAAATAAAGGTCATCCACCTCATTTGTAATCATCCCATTTATAGTTATTGAGTATATTTGAGAGCATTTACTCAAACACCTTGTGTGCATTGCTTTCTTGTGGCTTTTCTGTTTGATTTGAGTTCCTTTGTCTTTTGAGTTACTTCTACTTTATTTCGATGCCTTAAAGAATTTCCCTTGAAGAATTCTCACTTTCAAGAGATAATTAACTTAGGCGGATTTGAAGCAAATAAATCACCTAAGGCTGCGCAATTTTCCAGACTAAAGTTGTATCCCATAAACATGATTCATAACTAATCCATATAAAGAGTGCTTGCACATTTATAAAGTTTACATTCTTAATAAACATATTTTCACCAGTATATTATAAACGAAATTTCAACATTTTTTCCCAATGTAACCTTGGAAAAATAAAACTCGAACATATAGGAATCCACTAAACACTAAAGAGCTTACTTCACGAGAACACTAAAAGGCATTTAAGTGCAAAGCCACTAAACACCTAATGTAATAGCTCATTTTCGGTGAAATCGAAACAGTGGTTTCGGACCATAAATTTGAGTCCATAAGGAAAATTATTTTACTATTATTGCATGGTTTGTATTATGATAGGAATGTAGTATAAAACTTTCGTTAAGAAAATTTTACCTATTACATGTCTAATTTGATAAAGGAAGAAATTGCATAAAATGCAAAAGTTGAGTTCTAGTAGCTATAGGTATCAAATAGCCATAGAATTCAAAATTGGAGGTCCTTATATGGCAAATAGACCATTGAGAGGGGTTATTAGATAAGTATGATGGTTCATCCATGGAAAATTAACTAAAGAAAATGATTAAATGGGAAAGTGAAATAATAAAAGATGATAAATGATAAAATAATAAAAATATCATCATATTATCATCTTTCCCAAATAAAAATACATGAAAACCCTAGCTAAGAGAAGAGAACTCAAGCAAGTTGTTTTGGCTCAATTAGGTATGGATTCTTGTCACGTTTTTAGTAATTTTTATATTTTCGAGATCGTAATAGCTTAATCTAGCTATCTCGGGGATTAATTTGTAAAGTTATCATAGTATTAAAGCTTTTTCATGGGTGAATATGCATGAATTATGAAATTTATGGTAGAAAATGAAAAGTTGTTGATAGATAAACAACTTTTATAAAGTGAATTTTGATAAAATTGTGATTTAGAGACTAAATTGTAAAGATATAAAATTTATGGAAATATTCTAAAATTTATGAAATACATGGGCTGCAAATGTTACATGTAAAAATCAGTTAGGCTTGGAATAAGGGCTAAATTGCGTAAATTTAATTTTTTCGAACCTAGAGATGAAATTAGAATTAATTAATAGTATAGGGGAAAAATGATAATTTTGCCTAAGATATGAATTGAATATGAATTGTATTAAATTGAGCTAAATTTACTCGTATAGATCCGGATAGACCAAATACGGAGCTAAACCGAGGTAAAGAAAAAGTAACGAATTAGTGGCATACAAGTTCACAAACATTGTCGAGGTAAGTTCGTGTAACTAAATTGTGTATATTTATATGTTTAAATTGAATGTTATGTATGTGTATTGTATAATTTACATGTATGAAAATCTGTCGCATATTCGATAATGCTCGATAATTATTAAGTCCCTATTGAATAAATGAAATTCGATGGATACAGGGTTCCTGAATTGGTTGTGGTCCTGCATATGTTGCGGACACACCATAGCTTGAAAGAGCGTCCCGTTATTAGCCCTCTTAAGATTCCCGTTATATGGTTCTTGCGAGTTCTCGATAATAGCTCTTCGGAGTACCTTGATTGGTTGTGATCTTACATGTGTTGTGGACACACCACAGCTCTTATGAGCATCCCGTTATATGGATCTTCGTGAGCTTCCCGATTAAAGGCTCTTTGTGAGCTTCCTGATTAATGGCTCTCCGGAGCTTCTCGATATAGCTCGCTTGAACTTCTCAATATATGGCTATCCAGAGCTTCCCATTAATGGCTCTTCGGAGCTACCCGTTATTGGCTCACATGAGCTTCCTGATTATGGCTCTTATGAGCTTTCTATTATATAGCCCGGATAAGCTTCCCGTTACATGGCTCACATGAGCTTTCCATTATATGGCTCGAGAGAGGGCTTCCCAATTATGTGCTTTAATGAGCACTCTTGAATATGAATTAACGGGTTTCAGATTCATACACTTCGTATGTATTACCGTGTATCCATTGGTATTTCAAATGGTTCAACGGACAAAGTTCTTATATAAGTTAAGGTGAATTTTGAATGAGATATTACCAGTATACACCTGAAAACACATGGAAATTTGATATTTGATGAGCTCATCCCTAATTCTTGGTATTCAAATGAAATACATGACTAACATGTTGATGAAGTTGTGTGTTTAGGCTATTAGCCAAATTGCTTGGATGGATTTTGTATGCTTACCATAAATGTAAATGATTGGTAAGTTTATTTCCTGTTGTACGAACTTACTAAGCATTAAATGCTTACTCTGTTTTATTTCCTCTATTTTATAGTAGCTTGAAAGCTCATTAAGGTTGGAACTTGGTTGGAGACACATCACACTATCCATCAGCTCATTTCAATATAAATAGTAAATTAATTTTTGGTTATAATGACATGTATAAGTTTAAATAGCCAATATTGGCATTTAAATGTTTTGGTTGTAATTAGCCATTGGAATGGCTTATGATGAATGTGTTTTGATGTAAATATTGAGATAATGTCATGTTTCATATGAGTGTTTAGTATGGTTAATAGATAGTAAACTTCATAAGTATGTCTATATGCATTTTTGGTCAAATAGGTAAGTTTGGATATATAGATTTATGAAGTGATATGTCATGCATAAAACTTGATTTTGGCTTGGTTTAAATGTCTTGGATTGGCTTGAGAATATGTTTAAGTGTTTATGTAAGTGGAAAGCAAGTTTGGGTGAGAAATAAGGCTTGGAAATTACCTTATTTTGTCCACACGGGTGTGTGTCTTAGTTGTGTGTGACACACGGCCTAGCGTATGGGCGTGTGTTTTAGCCATGCGTTCCCCTACATGTTTAAAATTTAAAACAGAATGCTCAGGATTTTACACATGGCCTAGCACACAGGTGTGTAACTTGGCTGTGTAACGCAAGTCAGAGAGTTACACGGGTACTAACACGGGCTAGGACACGGCCGTGTGCCCTATTTCGAATGCACACATGTCTTGTGACACGAGCGTGTCTATTGGCCATGTGAGCCATACGGCCTGACCACATGGGCTTGTGTACCCTGCACCTAGAAACAATTTTAAAATTTCGTGAAAAACTCTCTAAGTACCTGGTTTAGTCCCGACTTGTTTCTAATGTATCTTTTGGGCATCGAGGGCTCATATAAGGGACTTTATAAATAATATATGACATGAGTGTTAAATAATATGAAATGTCTGTATTTGATCTGATTATTCTGGTAATGCTCCGTAACTCTGTTCCGGCGACGGACATAAGTTAGGGGTGTTACACCTAATAGGTATACAAAGAATGCCTAACCAAGGGGATCACATATTAGAACTCCATATAATATCATAACTCCACATCATATCAGAACTCCATATCATATTAGAACTCCATACTAAATATGCATATGCCCTTATTTGGCATGTGATCTGCCGAAATTCGGTGTAGTAAATTAAATTAGTTTTCACAATTAAGGAGCCTGAATATAAGCATTTTCATTAAAATTTAGTTAAGTTTCTTTAGTTTTACTTACATTCAATATAATGTGCAAATTAAGTCTTTTATTGAACTTAAGGGCCAAATGATGCCTAAGAGAGAGCTAATGTACTTTGTGAGTGTGTGAAAGACCATTAGAAGATGCACTAAACGAATACTAGTCGCTATGTTGCAACATGGATGACTTGATGTCGCAAAATAGGGAACATAATGAAGAAAACTCAAGTCTGCCTTTAATGTCACAACATAGACTGAGGGTGTCGCAACATAGATTAAGGGTGTCGCAACACAAGTCCTGGCATGTTGCGACATCAACTCCGTGACGAGAATAAAACACAAAGTAATGGCGTTTTGGTCTGCACAATCAAACTTAAAGCTCGAAAACGTCAACTAACCTAGGGTTAAGGACGACGGCTACCTGAAGTGTAATGACCCAAAATTCACGAGCATCAGAAAAGTGCAATATCGAGCCTCCGTATTAGTGAAATGGGTTCGTAAATGATTATTAGAAATATTTATGAGATTAGAGGTGTGCCTAATTAGGTTCTAATTAGGTGAATTTAGCTTAATTAAGAGTAATTAGGAAAAAGGACTAAAGTGAATAAAGGGTAAAAGTTGAATTGTAAATTAAAAGAAAATAAAAAGGACCAAAATAAAAATAAGCCATTTAGCATAAGTTGAGGCGGCAAACAAAACAAAAACATAAGATTTTTGTTTGTTTAATTAATATAAATAAATAGATTACTTATAAATTTAATTATGTTAAATTGTAATAATTATATTATAATTATATTATATTATATTATGAAATAAATAAAATAAGGACAAGTGGATGGTGATGATAATCTATAATTGTAAAAATATATGTGTGCACAATTGTAATACATATATTTGTTATTAAATACATATTTATTATAATAATTATTAAATTAATTTATTATAAATATCATATTATGAATTGAATTAAATTAAAGCCAAATGTATGGTGATAAAAATATACAAATGTAATAATAGTATTTATACATTTGTAATATATTTATTTAATTACTTTTAAAGTAAATAGATATTTATTATATTATTATATTATTATTATTGTTAACTAATATATATATAATAAAGTAAAATAAAAAAAAAGGAAACAAAGAGCAATTCGAAACAGGGGGAAAGGAAAGAAGAAAAAAAAAAGAAAAGGAAAAATTAGGGTTTTGAAGCTCAAAGCTTTAATTGGTAAGTCAATTAAGTCCTGTTTACTTAATTTTGATATTTTAGAAGCTTTAGAACAAAGTTTTGTTGAAATCAAGTTGAAGTTTTGGAAATTCTTAGGTTTTTGAATATAGTTCATGTTGAACAAATTGATGAATTGGGGGTTTAATGATAGAAATTCTAGTTAGAATTGATTAAAGGATTAAATTGTAAAGTAAGCTATAAGTTTTTCATAGTAGGGACTAAATTGTAAGAATTTTGAAATTAGGTATTTATGAGGAAATTTAGATAGTTATGTCTAAGTTTGGTTGAAATTTGAGTAGAAATAAAGTATGAAATAAGATAGGAAAGTAAGTGAATTTAATTAGGACCAAATTGAATTTAAGGTAGAAATTGAATAGAAATTGAATAGGAAAATTTAAATATTAGACATAAATTAATATTGTATTAATGATTATGAAAATTATCTAAATTTTTTGTAGCTAATATAGCACTCGAGGCATCCACGAAGAAAGGAAAAGAAAAAGTGGACGAGGAGTAGACACGAGAATCACGGTTTGTATTACTATAATTCAAATCTATTTATTAATAATTGTTATATTTTAATTAAAATGCATGGCAAGTAAAATTAGGTAAGCAATTGAAATGATAATATTGATTTGAATGAAATTGATTCAAAAATGTTTATGGCTATTGAAATTGAATGTGAACAAATTGGAAATTAAAAGTGATTTGAATTAAGTAATTGAATTATGGATTATGTGAATATTTGAAAGTATATTGATCAGAAACTCAAAGTGATTTGAGATGAATCAAATTGAATTGAATGAAGAAAATATGTGAGTACTTGAAATGTATATTAATTGAAAAGTAATTAGTGATTTGAATTTGATTGGAAAATGAATTAAAAATATGAATTGAATAAAAGTGAATTAAATTGTGAATATGTGAATTGTGTACTGATTGAAAAGTGGTTTGAATTGAATCGAAGTATGATTATATGTGAATATTTGAAATATATATTAGTATTGAATTGTATATTGATTAGAAAGTGGAAAATTGTATCGAATTGAATTGTACATTGAAAGTGAAATTGAAATTGTGAAATGATTTGAATACCCTATTAACTAGTCGGGCTGAGTCGAATATAATTGGCATGCCACAGGATTGGAAGAGTATGGGAATTTATCGGCTTTGCCGATCAGGCACTATATGTGTCGTATTAGGCATCACGTGTGTCGTTTCAGGCACTTTATGTGTCGTATACTGCTTCAGATATATTGATCAGGTACTGAGTACCGTTTTAGGCACAATGTGCCGTACTAGTATGTTTGGTTGGAATCCGTGTATCCGCCAAGGTCTAGGTTTGTTAATAGGGTGAATAAATGAAATGAGAAAATCAAATAAATTTGATTGATCGTACTATTAAAAAATATGAGAAAGAAATTATGAGTTGAATTGTGAATTGAATTGAGACATGAGATTTGAAGCATGAACTTAAGGTTCATGAATTTGTTAAAATATCGAAATAAGAAGTGAAAATAGAATGAATTGGAAATAATGAAATAATGTATGAGTTAATTGAATATAATCATATGAATTAATTATAATTATTTTTATTGAAAAATGTTGGTTTAAATAATTATTGAAAGACTAATGTTGTAAGGTTTTAGATATGAAATAGAATAAGTTATTGAATTGAGATATAGAAATGAAATATGTGAAATAATGATTTTATGAAATGGGTATTGATGAAATGCATGAAATGAATATTGATATAGTAAGAAAATATATAAATTAAAATGAAGAAAAGCTATTTAAGATACATATTACTAAGAAAATTTAAAGTTTTAAATGCATGAATGATTTATTGAAAGTAAAATAGTGGTAAGATTAATTGTGCATATTTATTGTTTTTACTTTAAGTATTTGAATTATAATAATACCACTGGGTGTATACTCAGCGTACGATTTGTTTCCATGCGCAGATTAGTATAAAATTTTTTGAAGAGTTGAATTTTGAGATTGCAAGCTTTCATCTCATTACATCTTCAAGCAACAACAGTGTATGTTTTAAAATTTTGAATAGAATGGCATGTACTTAAGAAAAATATTAAGTATATTCCAAGTGTCCGTTTTTATGTTCAAATATATTAGTAATTAGTCAAGAATTACTTTGGCACCAAATGTAATATTCCTATATCAGGTTCCTTGAGCCGAACATGGTATAGGGGTGTTACATGAATGCTATAAATAGGCTCTTTTGGCACACATTATAGACAACATTCAATTAGCTGGGATTCTTTCTTTAGATTTAATTTTATTTTCTCAGGTTTTCAGAGTTTCGTTTATTTTGTTTTTTATTTTCTTTCAAGAGATCTGAGTTGTAAAGGAGATCAACTCTTGTGGATTCGCATTCATTATCAATATTGATTAGGCTTTTCTTAAACTCTCTACTATTCATTCATTATGATTAATTGTTCCATCTACTCCATATTGTTTATGAAAGCTATGTGGAACTAATCCTTTTATAGGGGATTAGCGAGTAGAAGCCTGAACTTTTAACTGTTTTGTAGGGTTATTCAACGGATCAATTGTTTGGGAAAGGAAGAACGTGAAACAAACCCTAGGCCTGACAACCTTGAGAAGTCATCAAGGTAGGAATTAACCCAAAATTGATATTACCCATTCGTGAACACCTTGACCCCAAACCAGTCTGAATTGTAAGGTTGGAAGATAAATAGTTCTTGTTGACTCGTTATATTAGTGGAAGATTGGAAGATCCTGCTTGGGTAGCGACTAATTGATTGATAAAAAACTAAGAAGATAGTTGATTGAGATTGCTAAAGCGAGCTAATCACCCATTTTCAGATTTGATTCACTTTATTTCTCTCTGTCTCTTGCAATTTTAATTCTTTTATGTTATTTTATTTTATTAATTTAAAATCCCTAAAAAAATCTCTTATTTTACTATCATACTATAACTTATTTAAAAGTATTAATTAGGTCTAAGTGTTTAGGTTAAGATTGATTTATCACTTACTTCGTTGTAAAATCTATATTACAACTCAACCCGTATACTTGCAGATATCGCCTTGTAATTCTCAATTTTATTGTATTATTCACTCTAAACGTTAGCACGTCTAGAGACGGTCAACATGCCAACCATATCCCAACCTTTCTACTAAGTTTAATTGGTCATATATGACATTCAACTATTCATATATATATATATATATATGTACATTACTTACCAATCATAACAAAGGTATTCATAGTCTTTCATAAACAAACATATTTCCAATTCACATCCAAAAGAATTCATATCACTTTCACATGACTAAAACATCAAGTCTCATATTACATCATAACTTCACATATTTCATACCAAAAATCATTTCAAGACACAATTATGCATTTAATCATAATTCTCTTACATCTTTTTTCCAAACTCATTAATGATAATAAATATACTCCTTTGAACATAGCAAAACAACCATTCATTAAGTATCATACATGTCATGCCAAAATGTCAAATGCACTACGGTTCAAATATTCCTTAGCATATTTAATGCATTTAATCATTTAACTCTTGCTCTAAACAAGAAAGTATTGTAAGTTCCTTGAGAACATACATTCAAAAGCATCAAAATAAAATGAAAGCTCTTCTAATGGCTTCACTCTACCATTTTTTTTCTTTCCCTTTGCTAGAATCTCCTATAGCTAGTTTTTTTCTCCATAATTCATACGAAGAAAAATAAATACATATCAACGAAACATGGAGCTAATGTTAAATGAACATTTTAATGGCTCAACAACGAAATATCAACTTATAAATGTGAAATGAGATAATGAAATGACAAAAATCCAATAGCTCTTACATTTCTCACAACTTTCTCACACTGACTACCAAACCCTAGATGAGCAGGTGATGAAGATGATGATGAGTAGAGATTCAAATATGGTTTTTAGAAAATGATTTTACGAGAAAAAATATGAAAAATGATGAAAGTTTGAAGAGAGAAGGGTGGAAAATGACAAAGGAAATAAATGGAGAGATTCTTCTCCTTTTCAATTGCAGAGAAAATGATGAAAGTTTGAAGAAAATAGGTGAAAAATGACAACAACACACAAGGAGATACGGGGCACTACTAGAGAATGAGGTGATGGTAATAAGAGCTTTTATTTTATCTCTTAGCTTTGCCATTTTTCTTCCATAAAAAATCCACTATCAATTTTTAAATATTTTTGAATTTTTTAAAAATTTTATAATACCTTTTTTTAGTTTTTTTTTTACATTTTTTTACAAAAATTTTAAATAATTTTAATAATTTTCTATATTTTTAGATTTTTTTTAAAAAGTTTATTTTTAAAAAATAATTAATGGTTGAAGCGGCGACATACACTTAAAACAAAGAAAAGATGTGAAAATTGAAAAAAAAAATTATAATACATTTTCTATTCATTTTGGGATGGTTTGACAAAAATTACAAGTTCAAATCTTAAAAAGAGATGAAAATTAAATGAATGATAAAATGACTTTTTTTTTTAATAAAATTAGAGGGCTAAATAAGTCATTATAATAAAAAAAGAATTTTTTTCCTAAAATTTAAAATATATATTAAAAAATTTTGTCAACAACCACATCATCGCCTTGTATGGAATGACCTTTCCATTTCCAAATCATCATTGCCCCCCAGTAATGGATCCTTATTTTTTTACCTTCTTCGTAGCCCGCTCTAATTCAGCCGACAGTGGGGAGCTTAACCGTTCTTGGCTAATAAGAGAGATCACATTGAGTTCCATAATTGCTTTAATTTGTTGAAATTGGGGTTCAATTTTGTTTGGGATTGACCCTTATAAACAACGAAATAGAAAAGGTAGAGAAGATCAAACACAAATTTTACATGAAAAACTCCTTCGAAGAGGATAAAAAACCATGGGCAAAGGAGCCTTCGGCTTTTTACTAAATGAATAAATAAACGAGAGTAAAATATGGATAAAATAAACCTAAATGTACTAAACGTACAAACCCAAACCCCAAAAATAAAACCTTAACTTTCATAAAGTTCTCTCAAAAGGGATACAAAATTCTCTCCATAGTTACCATGAAAACTCTCACCAAAATTATTTGCTACTACATCTTTTCGCCCCAAAAGAAAAGCCCTTTAGTACTACATCTTTAATTGCCTCTTAATTGAACTCTCAAAACAGGGATACAAGTGTAACACCCTTCACTTAGTCTGGTTGCCAGACCCGAGTTACGGGATATTACAACAGTCAACAGAACAGATACATGCAACTTTAATTCAATAATTCATTTAAAAATTAAATAAATCATATACATTCATATAAGTTATGCTTTTTGAACAAAATCGGGTTTAAATTGAGCTTGCCAAAGCTCTAAAATCTATTTGGAATCCAACTAGGATTGAATTGAAACAAACAAAAACTATGACAGGTAATTCACAGTCAAACATGGCAATTTTGTTTTTAATATCAATCATTAAATATAATATATAGCCATATCTAAGCCTCAAACGAGCTTACGTGAGCTTTAGAATGAACTTGGAAACAAACATGGATCACATTGCAATATTTTCAAAAGTTAAAGACAAACATGCAAAACAAGGGTTACATAGTCGTGTCTCCAGATCGTGTAACTCACTGTGCCTGTGTGGCAACTTCTAAATACATTTCATTAGTCACACGACCTATCACACAACCATGTCATAACTCGCGTGTCTCACACGGCCGTGTCGCACGGTTGTGTCTTAACTTGTGTGCAAGTGTTACATGCCCGTATGGTTAAACCGTGTAACAAACTGAAACTGTGTGGGCTATATTGAAAACACTTTTCACAATGCAAACGGTCGTGCCTTTGGACCACGTATCTCATACGATTGTGTGGCAAACTGTGTAAGACAAATAAAATTAGACCATTAAACCAATTTTTCAAGCCAACCATTCCAACACTTCAAAACATAATTAATGCACATTCACTACCTGTTCAAGACATACAAAATTCATACCATAACATGCCAAATCTTTTCAATTCAAGGTGGCCATTTATACTTTATCAAACATAACTTTTGTGTCATCTAAATAGTCCATCTATGCGTTTCAAGCATAACTTACCAAAGTGCCAAATTGAACCTATTAAACATCTTACTTATATACATTCATTAGCAATTGAAGCATTGAATTTATCATATACGTCACCATATTATCATTCCATAATCATATTTATCACATTTTCCCAATCATTCCATATTCAAAATTTTTCCATTCATGACTTCATTTGTAGCTTGTCATCATGCATCTTGCACACTTAAATACATAACATGCACACTTCCAAAATCAAACATCATTTAAATACAATATCACATACATCTCAATATTCACTTATACAATATGAACCCTATATACATGCCACTTAACTAGGTTAGGAACAATATAAAATATACCGAATCATGGTTGGATAGTGTGAGTCCCAAGTTGAATCTATCGATGCGTTTTGTAATAAGACCTAAACAGAGACAGGAAAATAAGTAAGCATTACTATTTCTTAGTAATTTCGTATGAAATTTACTTAACTTACCTTGACATTAAATTAACTTAAGCAATTAGAACATGTTGGTATTGAACCTGACATCCCTTGACATCCTTATGCTTTCATATACATTTCAACAAAACAACCAATAAGTTAATTTGTTTACACATCAAGCACTTATAATATGAATCACATGTACTTATCCAATATCTCAATATAACATCATTTATGATATCCAGTTCATACTCAATTCATAAGCATATAATTAAATCCATGTTCAGATTACATTCAAATCATGTTCAATCTTTTGACCATTTATAACTCAAGTCATTTTGTTCCATTATCATTCACAACTTAAACAATATAACTCACCTTAGTTCATATTTAAATAAATGAACTAGCTACTATATTGTTCCCTGTTATCACAATTTCACAACAACAGGTGAGTTTATCACACATGAATCATATAACATTTATGTCATTCCACTCTCATTTATCTAATTCAGAATCGGTATTCAACGTCATTCAAACAATTTCATTATAAGAATATCAGGGGCCTGATGAACTATAGCAAACATAAACTAGAATACATGGTTACCTACACCACGCCAGGGAGCATTGTAATGCTAACAAGGGCACCGAAGTGCAAATCCCATACAAGCACACATTCTAACCCTATTGGCATGCAAATTATATCCTAATTGTTTACTACATTTAAACTAACATTTATACAGGATTCTGAACATTTACAGAACATGAGCACTTCTATGTTTTCAAAATACATATCATAACCAAGTTACAATCATTTTGTAACTCTTATGAATCATATTCCTTAAGAATACATGGTTTAGAATTAGATCCTTAATCTTTTCTCATCTTTAGTACGTTTCAAAATTTCAAAATCTGTAGCTATATACATGTTTTCATATTTCAAATGCATTTCAAACCATGTAATATCATCATATACATCTCATACATTTATATAACAACTTCACGTTTAGTCAATACCACACATCTATTCATTTTTATCATATATTTCATATTTTTACGATTAAATCCATTCGAAGCCAATATTTTATGTACATAACATTTCAAACTAATAGTAAAACAAAATAATACAACATATAAATAATTAATAAAGTAAGTCCATACGAACTTACCTAACTAAACCAACAACAAATATGACACCGAAGACTATTTCACAATTTTTCTTTTTTTGCAATTAAGCTCTGATTGGTTTAATCTTTGATCTATATGATAATTAACTTCAATTTATCAATTCAAATACTTTACAACACTCAAATACATGCATATGACCTATTAATTTCATTTTACAGTTTTTTTTGAAATTTTACATTTTATTCAATTTAGTCCCTAAAACCTAAACTAACATAACTTTCACATTTGAGCTCCAATTTTTAAACCTATTTTAAATTAATCCATCTACAGCCCTATATTATCAATAATTAAAGAAATTTTATATCAATTTTGAAATATTTACATTTTAATCCCTATATTCAAAACTAATAATTTTTACTTTACAAATTAGTCCTTTTACATTTCTACACTTAATATCTAACCATTTAACGTAAAAAAAACTCAAGCATTCATCAATGGAACCTTTATAAACTTTGAAATTTTTAAAAACAGAGGCGTGATATAGCTAAATCAAGTTATAGTGATATCAAAAACATAAAAATTGAAAAATGAGCTTGAATAGAACTTACATGCAAAAAGGAAAAGCTGGGCAAAACTTCCTAGCTCTTAACAATGGTGGTTTTGGTTGGGAAGAAAAAGAATTGAAGATGATGGCTTTGCATGTTTATTTTATGTTTTAATTAAACTTTAACTTATGTTTTTTTTTTTAAATTTAATTAAAATTTTAACTAATACTAAGCTAAGGAATGGGTCCAACCATCCAACATAATTAGAAATGGTCTATTGGCCATCTAAACCCTCAATTAATTACCTTTTAAGCCTTTTAGCTAATAAAAATAAAAAGCGATTAACTTTTACTATTTTTACAATTTATTCCTTATACATTAATTAGTCACTAAATCGACAAAAATTACTTATCAAAAATTTAATTCACCTATACAAAAACTCTATAAATATTTAATAAAAATATTTATAGGCTTGGTTTATAGAAACAAGGTCTCAATACCTTCATTTACAAAACCACTGACTTTTGAATCGATACACTCGTACCTTAATTAACTTTCCAAATAACCAGAATTATTGGAACAAATTCAATATAATACTGTAATGACCTCGTAAATATTAATAAATAATATATATAGATTTGATCATCAAAAAATAGAGTTTCGAAACTACTATTTTCGGTACCACAAAAAATCAAGCTGTTACAACAAGACCCCTTTAAATAAGCTAAGATTTAAGGTCTATTCATACTAAAATATCTCAAAAGTAATCATAGTTTTATTGGGAAAAGATATTAGATTTTAACTGGGAGAAGAAACTAGATTTATGTGGGGAACACGTCACGACGTCGCAACGTCCCCATTCGCGTCGTCATGATGTCGTCTATCGTTGCAATATCGAGAAGCTTCTCATCGTGATGTCATTGTCTCTTCAATTGAAATTATGAGGCACACCCTACAATTTTGTTGCTTCAACCTTACCAGCTCTGAGTTCAGGTCATTTGGGCCAAATATAGATGGGGTGGGGTTGTTCCATGGGCACTTCACACTAATAATTGTTCTTGCCTTTGGAAGGGATTAGTCATGCATGGGAGAAGGTACAGGATGGCGTTGTTTGAAATGTTGGTAATGACATGATAGTTGATTTTTGGAGGGATTGATGAATTTCAGATTGTGGTTCACTTTTGAACATTTTTCTACTGCCAGAGACTATTTTGAACAATCATGTGTTTGTTTTTGAGTTGACCAATGTGTATGGCGAGTGGATTGGACTTAGCTTCAACTCTTGTTGCTTGATGGGATCTTATGACGAATTTTTACGAAGTAACCCCCGATGGTAGGAGATGTTAATGATTTTCCCGTATGAAATTGGGATAAACATTTTTTCTTCACCACAAAATCGACTTATGCCTTTTTGAGTGCTACCATCACAACTTTGTCACCTAGTCGATGGAGGAGCTTGTTGAAACTGGCTTGTCCATAACGGGTTAAAGTTTTCCTTTGGTTAATAGCCTAGAACAAGCTATTAACAAATGAGGTGAGAGTTCGAAGATGACCTCCTATAAACGAGTTATCGTTTATAGAATAATATAACACCAAAAATATAAGAATTAAGAACGATGGTATCTGCAAGTGCATGGGTCAAATTGTAATATAGTTGTACAATGAAATACCAGAAGTATTTCGAGGATCGTACCCAAGGGAGGATGGAATAAATAATGAAAATATTTTTACAATTACAAGTCTAAGTAGTAGTAATCATTTCCTATATTACGATTAACCATAAAATATATTTAAAGGAATAAAAATAAATAAGTAACAAAAAAAAGTAACGAGTAATAAACAAACAAACTAAATCGATAAACCAATCATGAAGATTAATTCGCTTCAATATTTGTAACTAACTTCGGATTAGGGTTTTGAGATGGACTAGTAATTGATTAACTAATTATTACCTCTCGACTTCTAATTAACTAATTGATTGGTTGATACTTGCTTATCTTCCGACTTCACTTTCTCAAATAAGATAAATTGCGATTTACCCTGTTCTACTTATCTTCCAACCTTATCTAGCCTATAATAACTTATTAGGGTTGTCAAGCCTAATAGTTTAAGAACACATAATTTATACCAACTAATCCTTCTCAAGAAAACCCGAATCCTGTATTAATCACATCCCCATCCACTCGTTAATCTCCCCTAAAGGGATTTAGCCACTCATGTTATTCATAATCTCAACTTCGACCATTCAAAGAAGAAAAAAGATTTGAATAATCGTGGATTTAATACCGAATGGGGAACACAGTGGCAAATCTCTTGATTGGAATAAATAAATAAAATGAATGCAAAGAAAAATATAAATGGAATGCTTGAATTAAATAAACAAGTCATTGAATCAAAACTAATTCAAGAAGAAAAACAACAAAGTATTTAAAATGCCGAAAAGAAAATAAACTAAAACTAATTCTAAACTACGAGAGTTTTTGAAGGTGTCTAGGACGATTTAGTTACATTCAACCTTTAATGTCTTATTCATAGAGGTGTTAGCAGCCCAAATTAGGTCTTTGACATGTCCTAGGTCTTCAGATAAGATTGATTTTGTGGATGAAAATATCTCCAAAATACTTAGGTAGCACGTCAGCCTTGTGTCGCACTATACCCCTTGCGTGGCACGACACGACATGCAACTGCAGCTTAATGTAGTTCTTTTGGTGCTTTGACATCTTGGGAAGCTTGTTCAGCACTCGACTTTTGCTTCCACATAAATTGGGCCTTTATATCTCTATCCTACACTCTCAGTTGAACAAACTAGCACAACCTAAGGCCTGTGTTGGCCTATTGGGTCACAACACTTACAAAATGTGTTAAAAACACTTATTTTGATTAATTTATAATACTAAGGCCTAATTACTGAATATGTAAATTAAAATTCTAAATTGCTTAGCAAAAAAACTCTTTAAGTGCAAAATTGACCCAAATTGACGACTACATTTGACAACAGGTCAAAAGACACCTTGTGGTTGATCTTTGTTGTGAAACATATGGAGGTGAGGTTGAGACCATTGGCCATGTGCTGCGGTTTTGTCTTCCTACTATGTTACTTTGGTTGTAGCTTATATGAATTGATAAGCTACATGAATTTATGAGTTTGCTGATGGAGGAATGGTTGTTTACTAATTTTACGAATACTGAACAGTTCGTTGTGGACCCATACAATTAGGAGTGTTTGTTTGGGGCATTGAGTTGATGCTTTTGGAAACAACAAAACAATAGGATCTTTAATCAGGAGTATACTGGTCAAGAGAGCGTCGTTTAGATAGCTCGTCGATTATGTGGCGAGCATGTTGTTGCTTCATAAGACTAGTGTATGTTTTATGGGAAACACAAAGGCCATGCGATCATAGTTTTATCTATTGGGCTAAGCCAGATGTGGTTGGTTTAAGGTGAACATTGATGGGGTGAGGAGTTTGCATGTTAACTGTGCAGTTGCTAGAGGCTTGGTCAGGGACCATGATAGATATTGGCGAATCGAATTTGTTCAGAATATTGGGATTTGTTTGGTATTAGAAGCTTAGATGTGGGGCACTTGTGATAGTTTGCAATTGGCATGAGAGATGAGTATAACACCCAAATGGTCGAACGAATGACCCTTCAAGAATTCAACTTTTAAAATAAGTGTGAGTAATTTAATAATTAATTAACAATTCCACAGAGTTTTCCTATTAAAGCATAATATATGAAACGACTTTCTAATAAAATTAATCTCTTATAATAAAATGTCCAAAAATATACGAGAATCTAATTACAATTTGAACTTGATTTGAAGAGTTCTAACACAAACGAAAAATAGAGATTCAAACCATGCGATACCCCGGTATCTACACATGTTACAAAAATAGGAACACCATACTCACACAAGTTTGGATGTGCTGGCTTAGTTCCTTAATTCTTCTCGAACTATAATTTAGTATTACCTAAAATGAAGAAAAGAAACATGATAAGTTCATGAGAAACTTAGTGAGCTCTAAAATAAGTTACTTCAAATTTTAAGATTTGCCAAGGTTCTTGCTTAGCTTAAACTTGTGAGATCATTTTCCATAGCTTATATTTAAGCATAAATCACATAGTGGCGTAGTACAATGTGCATGAGAACTCCCCCTGTGAAAGATCATGAGGCATATAGTCTCTTCGTACAGACTTGTTGCATAATATCTCCATAAAACCCACTGAAAGGAGAGAGTGAGTCATTTCAGATTAACTTGGGGACAATCTTGCGAACTCTTTAATACAGATTCTAAATGCGGACTTGTACACGTAAACTCAGGATAATATTCATGGATACAGCGACTCATACATACGTATTCATAAAAGAACTTTACAATCATGGCAGATTCATACAAGCGAACTTTGTTTAGGACTTCATTTGGTGAAATATCATATTGAACTTTAACACAAAACTTATCAAATAAGTTTGGCAGACTTTCATATCATTCATAACTTTTATATGCCATAGCCATTGACTTGCTTACACATAAGTGGCTTAAAGCCTTAGACTCCACAAAGTCTCATACATATATAGAACCCACATTGGATTATCATATTCATTTGCGCATATATCTTTGTACAATCCAACTGAACCTCCGCAAAGTTGAAAACCATGCATATACATTCTCCATACTATCTGCTTGAACCTCTACAAAACTAGATAACATGTGGCACAGAAGTGCACAACATGACCTTTCTTCATCTTTCATCCGCTAAAACAACCCTCCATCCTCCACATATCATTATTATAATAGGCATATAGCAGCATTCAACTATTCATTTTATTGATAATAGAACATATTATGCCAAACATAACATTTAGCAGACCATTGCAATGATAACTTCATCAATAATTACTTTCCTAGTAAAAGTTTATCAAATAGTGAATTGGAAAGTATAATCAAACATGGAATTGTAAAATAATACTTTATATAAACCATTCACAATAATGCAACTCATTATCAGTAGAGCATGAAGACAACCATAACATGAAAACACAGTACTAATATACATATATTTAAAACAACCACAAAAATTTTGAGTTTAGAAACTCACCAACAAAATACCCTGATTAACATAAATTACACCTGCTTAGCGTTTCCTTTATCACTTGGACCTCATCTTTCTTAGTTGGCTAAATATAAAAAATTATATAAAGATCAAAACGAAGGTATACATATGTAAGAAACTTTAATCCATATGCATGCAGAAGAATTATAGCTAGTATCTACTACTTTAACATCATAGTTCAAAATGAATCATACTGAAATCCCCAAACTTTCCTTTCTTTTACTTAAATTGAAAGGTACATATGAGCTAGAAAGATTACCAGATTGCTAAGTTCTTAAATATTTATGCTAACACCTTAGGTTCTTCCTTTCGTGCAACCCGTTTTTTAGTTTTCCTTCCTTATAGAATGAACTAGAGAAGAAAAAGATAGAAGAATGAATATCAACATGAAGTACCCTTCCTATATACAGTCTTTCCACCACCGCTTCCCTTAATCCCAAGATAGTCAATCTTATGAATACCCTTAGTCATAATGTTTCCTACTAACAGAGACTGTAGTTCTAATTTGACGGAACTAAATTTAAAACCTAACTATTTACTCAACCAGCACGTAAAGTTCACACATTTATACTAGAACCCGCTTAAACAAAATTTTTTTTAATTAAGTACTCAAAATTTCAATTTTACCAAACCTTTAATATTTCTGAGTGTGACAATGGGTGCAAGGAAAGTCATCTTAGAAATGGATAGTTTGGAAGTTGTTACACTTCTGCAATGACCTTTGGCTGATATCTTGAGTTTGGCCATAGTTCGTGATGCTCACTGACTATTAAGAAGGCAATGGGAGGTTCAAGTTGTGCATGTCTACAAGGAGAGAAACACAGTTGCCGATGCATTGACCAATTATGCTTTAAAATGCCCTATCAGATTCCACTATTTCATGCAACTACTAATTGAAGTTTTGTATGTCCTGCATGATTATATAAGCGATCCTAGCTAGCTAAGACGGGTGACTGTACAGTTAAGGGCGTAGCTAGGGGGTTGGCAGGGGCCTTGACTCCCCTAAAATGAAAAATTTTCCGTTTTTCCATTTAGGCTCTTTAAAACATTTAAAAATTTAAATTAGTGAATGTAAAATTACACTTTGCCCCTCTAAAAATGATAAAATTTTAATTTAATCCTTTAAAAATTATAAAGATATAAAGTCTTAAAATGATGAAATTATATTTTCACTATTATAAAAATTATAACTTAATTTTGCCTCCTAACAAAATTTTCTAACTTCGACCTGTGTAATTAAAGTTATGCTATTTCTTTCTTACCAAAAAGAAAATCACATAATTGATTAATAACCACATCATTCATAACATGGAAAAAGGACAAACACATTGAGCGTTTCTTTTTTCTTTTTCTTTTTTTCATTTAGTTATTAACCGAAGAGTAGTCTAAATACCAAAATCGAACAAATAAAAGTTCAGACAAAATCTGTTAGTTGAAAAGTTAAATTGTGATATAAGCCATAAAAAAAAAATTATCCACACGTGTGGCGGAGGGCACACACGGGAGATGTTTGTCTTGCTTTTGAAAAAAGATAAGCATGATATTTCTCGACCTTACAAAAATCAGCGCAGTGTTTACTCAATCAATTTCCCGCTTCCAGAAAAAGGCTCAATCATCTCTTTTGCTTCCTCTCGTTCGTTAAACCCTTTAACCTAAATGCACAATCTTTAGGGTTTAATCTCCTCTTTTCGATTTTCCCAGACCTTAAGAAGGCGATGCAGTTGGGGTTTTGGGAGGTTTATCTTTAGCTTTCACGTTAGTTAAAGCACACCAAAAAATGGCAGCTTCCACTTCCCTATCGCTGTGTCCGTACATATTATGTTGCAAGACAAGCCCTAGAAATCGTTACATTTCTTGCTCCGTCGGCTCTCCTACTCCCATAGGTACTTCTTCCTTTTTTTCTTCTTCTTATAATTCTGTTTGATTACCGAGAAGGTGAAGTAAAAATGAGATTCTTAAGCTTTTACGTTTTTGTTTCTTTTAAGCTAGATGGGATGTTAGAATGGTTTTTGAGTGCTTTTTAAGTGCTCGAAATAAGGCGAAATGGAGGAGTTTTGGAGTTCATTGGTTAATTCTTTTTATAAGTAGTGGAACGTAGGATAGAGAAATAAATTGAAAATTTTAATCCAGTCTTTTATAGGCTCTTGAATTGATGAATAGCTTATGGAGATTGTTTTCTTCAGTTATATTGATGGTTTCTTAACTGCTTTCTCATGTTTTAGGTACACGAAGAACTAAAGTGCCACGTAAAAGTTCAGGAAGATTAGATGGGGCTAGAAAAAGTATGGAAGACTCTGTCCAACGCAAGATGGAGCAGTTTTATGAAGGAACAGCTGGGCCACCACTTCGGGTCCTTCCGATTGGTGGCTTGGGTGAAATTGGGATGAATTGCATGCTTGTTGGGCATTATGACCGCTATATTCTAATTGATGCTGGTGTTATGTTTCCAGAGTAAGTCTTGTGCATTTCATTTCTAGGAGGATTTTAGACTAAATACTTTTATGTGTAATTTGTGCTTATAGTAGAGAAAGTTGGTTATGTATTCTAATTTCTGTTACTTTTAAAGAAATTTCCTAATATCAGAAGACAGCCTAATTTTGACTAAGTTGTTGATCTTTTATTTGTGCAAATATATGTCAAATATGCTGCTGCAGATATGGCTACTTTTCTTTCTTTGCTTTTCTTTATTATATTAATGTTGTGGTTTACTTTGACACCATTTCAGCTATGATGAACTTGGAGTCCAAAAGATTATACCAGATACTACATTTATTAAGAAATGGAGCCACAAAATTGAAGCAGTTGTGATTACACACGGCCATGAAGATCACATTGGTGCGTTGCCTTGGGTAAATTCTTGTCTGTCTAGCCTGTTAGTCTTTTGTGCTTACCTTTTACTCACCTATTAAATAGTTCCTAATAGGGCATCAAGACTTCTTATCACTTTCCTTTTATAGTGAAGTAAGATGCATGTTATGCTGTAGAATCCTTTGTTGGTGCCTTACGCTTCCTGTGTTCTTGCTACCATGAAGTTGTTTTGTCCATTTTCAATGAAAGGTGAATCTATACAAGTTGTTGCTCAAGGAGTAATACATTACCTGTATTATGAGACACCTTCCTGACTCAGTTTCTTGACCTTTGCCACTGGGCAGGGGAAATGTTCTCAGAATTTTGTCTGGTTCTTTTTATTTACGTTACAGAGCATCACTGCTTTGTGCACGGTACTGTGGTCGTTAGTTTTAGATCCCTCAGTAAAAATAGGAAAGTAATTAAGAATAACAAACGCTAGCTATGTCTATGCTGGTTTAGAATCTTTCAGCATAATGTATTGGATTTGTTGAAAAGACTGAAATTCTGTCTTTTTTTTTTTTTTTTTTTCTGTTGTTGTTGTAGACAGGAAGTACAAGAGGTAAAGAGATAAAAGAAAGGAAAAAACTCTGCCTAAAAATAAGTGATCTAAATACCTAAACTTTAGGAACAAGATATTTACAAGAAACGGAAAGATAATAACACACAATAATTTCCACAGGATTGATTAGGGTTTTTCAAATACTAATTAACTATTAAGTTGCTTTACTTGGAAATTGGTATGGTAATTTAAATGTTATTATTATTGATGGTTCTAGAGTCTAGGACAGTGTTCATGTTGCATTTTTTTTCTTTAACATTATTTTACGAGTTTTCTTTCCGTTTGAGCAGGTTATCCCGGCATTGGATCCTCATACTCCCATATATGCATCATCCTTTACAATGGAGGTACTTTCTATGGATGCAAAAGGTTTATGATATGTGGCACATGCTTTGTTTGAAAACTTACTATGTCTCATTTCTTATGACATCCCTAGAAGTATTGGCAAAAATCACTTTTTTTATCGATGCAGATGTTAAGGTTCTAAAATCTCTAATAAGCATGACCTTTATTAGAGATTAAGAGAATGAATCCTTAAAATCTACCTTTTAATATTTGTGAAACTTTGTCTTGGTAGCTCAGTAGCTATTGGAAGTTTATACCTCTTAGGCTTCTTTTGGATTCTATCACACCCATGGTAAGATGGCAACTTAAGGGGACATGCCTCTTTATTCCTTTACATTGGCATCCAAGTTCTCTTTGGATAACATGAGGTGAAGTGCATTGAAACAAACGCAGCCCAAAATTCTTATTGGCACTTTGAGCTCCGTTGAACAAAAGCTCCTCCTAGTGGCGGGTGTTGTTACATGTATAACCCTTCTGGGCTATTTGATTCAAAGAAATTTTGAGTCAATTATTTTATTCAATTAGATAATAAAAAAATTATTATTATAAAATAATTATAAAAGGATTTATTTTACATAAAAATTCAATAAACATACCGGTTTTATGATTATGAAACTAATATAAAATTAACTAAAATAAATAATTACTTAAACAATAAATATAAAATATGGTTTCATATAGTATTATTAACTTTTAATAAAATTATTATTTGACTTTAATATGATCTTTCTAATAATTTGCTATTTATTAATTTCATAAATATCAAATAAGCTAAATTTCCTTATATATAATTACAATATCGAGTGTCTTTAATGGTCATTTTACATTTTCACTATAATTCACTTCACTTTCATCATTGCGACTGGACCCAAACTCATATTATCGCTGATTTTAATCTCACCGCTGCAGTATCCTATCTCACTGTTACAGTAACAAATATTACCGCCATCACAGTTTTTCAATTTTACAAAAGCTATTCTCACCACCCATCCAAATGGGCTCTTAAAGTTGTTGAGAGTTTATACCTCTCAATTAACTATATTATTGAGTGTGCAAAATGATAACTTACTGTTTCATCTTTATTGCCTCTTGCTAAAATGGAGTGTTGACACTCTTGCATTCATGTCAACAGCTGATTAAAAAGCGTTTGAAGGAGAACGGGATTTTTGTTCCGTCTAGACTTAAAGTATTTAAAATTAGGAGGAGATTTAAGGCTGGGCCATTTGAAATAGAGCCTCTCAGGGTTACCCATTCTATTCCTGATTGTTGTGGACTAGTTCTTCGCTGTGCTGATGGTACAATTCTTCACACTGGGGATTGGAAGGTGGGTTTTCCCCCTTGTCTATGCATTTTCTTCTCTTGTTACACTAAAACTTTCAGGCCACTTAAACTGTTAAGAGTTGACAGATTGATGAATCGCCATTGGATGGGAAAACTTTCGATCGACAGTTTTTAGAGGAACTCTCAAAAGAAGGAGTAACACTGGTATGAATCCTGAATCTATTCTTCAAACTTCCATGAGAGGTTTTTTAGAGCAGATTACAGGGGTTACTACTACGGAGTGGTGGTGAGGGCTTGTTAAAGGTTCATAAGGGACTTGGACATGATCTATTAGTTGCATCTTCAATTTTCTGTAACAAAACCAAATATAGGAATATAATTATTTCAGTGATTTGACTCATGATCGGGGCATGTCTTCTTAGACTATTTTAATCAACGAAGATGATTGTTTAGAATATGATATTGCTTGGTATTTGGTACCTTGTGATTTGTTTTGTTGCAATTCAAATATGGACACTGGCAGCTGACACCTTGCATTGCTTATGTCTGTTCTTTGGCTTCCTAGGTTATTTTAATAATCTCTTGTGCATTAATTAAATCCACAAAAAGTAAAGAGATATCTGTTGTCTAGATTTGTCTGGATCTTTTAAGATACAATTCATCTGATGCACATTGAGCTTGTCACTTCTTTCAAAACTGTTCCAATGAATGTGTAATTCAGTAAATTCATATTGTTTGCAGATGATGAGTGACTCAACCAATGTATTGTCACCTGGAAGGACAATTAGTGAAAGTGCAGTAGCGGATGCATTGTCGAGACATATTTCAGGTGCTAAAGGAAGAATTATTACTACCCAGTTTGCTTCAAACATACACCGGCTTGGAAGCATAAAGGCTGCTGCAGATGTAACTGGTAGAAAGTTGGTATGTTTTGTCTGACTGCAAAGCTATCTTGTGAATCTAGTTGTCTGAATGATAGGGATGTCAGTTTTGACAGCTGAGATATGTGCTCCTTGAACTAGGTATTTATTGGCATGTCATTGAGGACATATCTAGATGCTGCTTGGAAGGATGGAAAAGCTCCAATTGATCCATCAACTCTGGTATTCATTCTTTTGTGACACAACTTTCTTTTTTTTACCTATATAGTATATGGTTGTTTTCTCGAGACAAGTGTTACTCTTTTACTTTTCTTGTAAGTTCTAAGTTTGTTGTTATCAAATTAAGCTACTCAGTTGCTAAACTGCCCTTTTGTACAAATTATGCAGTTCTTGTTTAAGCTTATTTAGTGTGAAGTAAACCTTTAAATAAAATGATGGGATTTGTAATTGGTATCCTCTTTTGCGATTCATACCTTTAAGACATAACTTCCAACAAAATCTATCCCATAAAGATTACTTTTTGTCTCTTAGCGATGTTTATGTTAGCTCTTCTTTTAGCTTTAAGCACATCCTATTTGAATTTGGATATCTTCATACTGCTTTTATTTATTTCAATCTTACATTTTCCAAAAGAAAAAAAGAAAAAACGAAACTGTGTTAACTGAAACTCTCGTATCATGTACAACTGATTGTTTATCTTGTATCATTTGCTCTCTGCTCTTTCCATTATGATTTTAGGTGAAAGCAGAAGATATTGATGCCTATGCTCCAAAGGATTTGATAATCGTCACAACTGGATCCCAAGTAAGTTAACCTCTCTGGCTCTGATGAACTACACATTTAGCTGGCCTGTGACTAAGTGCTCTATTGTGCCAGGCAGAGCCACGTGCTGCCTTGAATCTTGCATCATATGGAAGTAGTCATTCCTTTAAACTGAACAAGGAAGATGTGATTCTCTATTCAGCTAAGGTAATGATAATGTACTATATGCATTCATTTCCAACTGAAGAATTCTTTGAGCTCTTAATGACTGAATGTTTGCTGATGAAAAAAATTAGCAGTGCGGTCAAACTTTTATTGTTCTATCTAGGTACTATTTCCTATGCTATGGGATAGGTTTTTTTTTTTTTTTTTGTTTGTTTGTTTGACAATATACGGGATAGTTTTGGTATATTGATTATTATTTACTATAGGTTTTCTAAATCTTGCCCCAAAGTCATTGATTTGTTAAGATATCATTATTAACCTCAATATCAGGTAATCCCTGGTAATGAATCTCGGGTGATGAAAATGCTAAACCGCATATCAGAGATTGGATCGACTATAGTGATGGGTAAGAATGAGGGGCTGCACACTTCTGGTCATGGATATCGTGGAGAACTGGTAAGATGAGTCAACATTGTTTTGCATGATTTCATTTTAAAAAGTTTTTTGGTCACTTTCTTGTTCCTTTAACAAACAAAATACAAAAGGATAAGGAAACAGCATGACATTTAAAACTCAGGATGGCATGTTATACATTGTTGATGCATTCAATTGTAGGGCCTCTGGCTGCAAGATAGCATGAATTTATATTTCTTTCTTAAAAGAAACAATTATTTTGTTCCTTCAGTAACTGTTAAATAAAAGGGGTTTACTAAGAATTTGTTTTTGAGTTAAAAAAGAAAAATCAGGATGTGAATTGGATGTACTATGGATTTGATTTTAGTCGACCAAATAAAAAATCTTAGATTCTGATTGTGATGTTCTTTTTCTCCTGTTGTCTTTACTTGCGTGTAAAACACAGTCTCAATGGTTTTATTTTGAAGGAGGAAGTACTTCAAATTGTGAAGCCGCAACATTTTTTACCTATACATGGAGAGCTTTTGTTTCTAAAGGAGCATGAGCTACTTGGAAAATCAACTGGCATTCGGCACACCACTGTAAGTTGCTATTATTTCTAGTTAGGAACTTTTTTTCTGATTCTCTCAATTTAAGTTGATTTTTGATTCGTCATAGGGGTTGCTTCAACATTATCTATCATGGTAGAATATATACATTATATGAAAATTGTAATATAATTCTTATCATTGTATCAGGTTATAAAGAATGGAGAGATCCTTGGGGTTTCTCATTTGAGGAATAGAAGAGTTCTGTCTAATGGTTTCAGTTCCCTTGGGAAGGAGAATTTGCAGGTTAGAAATCCTCAAAAAGCATTCATCATTTTTCTTAAAAAAGTTAATTGAGAAGGATCTTCATGAATTTAGTCTTAAATTGCAGCTAATGTACAGTGATGGTGATAAAGCATTTGGCACATCAACCGAACTTTGTGTTGATGAGAGACTAAGAATTGCATCTGATGGCATTATAGTGGTCAGGTAGATAAGTTTATATGCTTAAATGAAGTCTGTATGTTTCATATTTGTTGACATATTAATATATCCGTTTTGCAGCATGGAAATTTTACGCCCTCAAAAGATAGATGGCATGGTTGAAAATACCTTAAAAGGGAAGATAAAAATAACTACTCGCTGCTTATGGTTAGACAAGGGGAAGCTTTTAGATACTCTCCATAAAGCTGCTCATGCGACACTGTCAACCTGTCCTGTGAATTGTCCTCTAGCTCACATGGAAAGAACTGTTTCAGAGGTATTGAGGAAGACAGTAAGGAAGTATAGTGGTAAAAGGCCTGAAGTCATTGCCATTGCATTGGAGAACCCGGCTGGAGTTCTCTCTGATGAGCTGAAAGAAAAGCTATCTGGCAACTACAATGCTGGTTTTGGGTTACCAACATTGAGAACAGTGGTAGATGGGCATCCAAGAACGGGACCACTAAACAAGATGAAAGCAGAAGATGACGGTATTTTGCATTTAGAGAATGCCTCGGAACAAAGTTTATTAGGTTGGTCCTTATCCTCTTTTGCTGCCCCTTCCAATCTCTCTCACTTATTCATGCTAGTGTCCATCTGCATGCATGTAGGCACATAATTTGATTGGATGTGTGTAGGTGTTGGAATTGTCAATTTATTGAGGTGAAAGCTAGTTCTCTTTGCGATTTAAAGCACCACTTTCATTGATGTCTTCTAGTCTGTCATGATTTCATCAAGCAGATGATGATGCTGAAGCTGAAAGGTTCTTACCCGTGGAAGACACCAGCACTTCAAGTCCTGACTATACAGAAAGGCTTACACCCAATACTGATGATTCTGATGAATTGGAGGAACATGAGCCAGAAGTTAAGAGTGATGGCACTGCAAGCAATGGAGATGACTCAGAAGTGACAGGCTCTCAACCAAAGTGGTCAAAGCCTAAGCGGAACAAATGGAAACCTGAAGAGGTTAAGAAGCTAATTAAAATGCGGGGGGATTTGCATAGCAGATTTCAAGTTGTGAAAGGGAGAATGGCCCTCTGGGAAGAAATATCTACAAGTTTGTTGGAAGATGGAATTACTCGAAGCCCAGCGCAGTGTAAATCTCTATGGGCATCTTTGGTTCAGAAATATGAGGTTTGTCTTTCTCTTTTTAGTTTTTTTTTTGGAACAGTGGGTTATATCTCTCTCTATATTTATTCTAGAGTAGCAGATGTAATGATGGAAGATGTTCCATGTGGCTTTAGTTTCATGGATATTCATGTTGACACCTCTAGCTTCTCCAGCACATTTAAGAATTTAAATCTCTAGTTAGGAATGATAGAATCTATATTGCTTCAACTTTAATTTTTCTTGAAGTGCTCATGTCCGACACTTGTGTAACGCATATCTAAACATGCTAATGGGAATATGATTCTTTGAGAACCCTCCAAATACATGGAAATCTTGAAAAGAAAAATTGAATAAACCTATGTCCAACACTCATACCCTTGTCGAGTAACATAGGATAGAATGATAGCATCACAAAGAAATTTGAGATCCAGGTACTTGCTTGAACTAGGATGCTACAATAATACTTGCATCATGTCCTAGGTTATATCAGTATTGGTGTATTATGAGATTAAATAGCGGCTGCAACTCAACGTTATGGCCTTTATTCTATGGTTTCGGATCTCTCTACTGCTGAATATTCATCGAAATTCATTGCGATAGCATTCATGATGTACATAACTGCAATAAATGCATATACAGCTGCAATTTAAATCCCTTTGATCAAGAATGTTCAATTTGTTTCCCCCTATCACTTGTGTTGCTTACTGACAACTATTGGCATATATTTGACAGGAAAGCAAGAATGAGAAGAGAAGTCATAAAAGCTGGCCCTATTTTGAGGACATGAATAAAGTTTTATCTGATTTTGAGGCAACAGCCACTACATGACTCGAACTTTGGAGGGGAGATGCTAACCATCTGAACTATTCAAATATAGCCTGAACCAAGACAAGAGTCATAATAAACAGGGACAATTGTTGTAACCATGGAATTCAAGGGTGAAGTTGGAGGAACGGGAAACGAGGAAAGAGGCTTGTTTTGAGGTCAGTAAAGTGTTCGATTCTATATGTACAAATGATAAAAATGGGTCAAATCAGATAGGTCATTAATGTAAAATTTTCTAGTTTATATAGGCCCTAGCCCATAAGGAAATAACAACGGTGGAATTTACTCTCTTTTGAATTCAACAACGGTGGAATTTACTCCCCCCCTCTCCTTTTCTAGGCTAAAATAAACAAGGCCCTCACTAAAGCTCGCCCTTATATCTAATTTTTCAGTGATGGAACTTGATTTTTTTGTTAACCGAAACTCTTTATTGGTCGATGAGGTGATTGATAAAAACCACTAGAATTTGACACATGGCATGACCATGCCATGTGGATGTATGTTGATATGGCATGTAATGTTAGAAAAATTTTAAAAATAAAATAAAATGTATATTTAAGATGAACTCAAACAATCATTTGTTCATTTTCATTCTAGATAAATGTAAAATTATATATATGTATATAAAAAGTTAATAATTATTTTAAAAAAGTATAAAATTATTAAAAAATTAAAAGAAATTGTAAAAAATAATAAAAATAGCATTCAAATTCATTCTAGGGGAGTGAAATTATACAAATTTTTAGAATTACAAAATATTAATAATTATTAAAATATTGTTGTAAATCCATTGATAAATGGATATCCATAACCTTCCAAATTTATCCTATTGTAACATCTAAAAGATGAATGCCCATAATCTTTAAATTCATTATCTTGTAACCTCCAAATCATTTATAGGGTACCATAATGTTGGTCCTTAATACTTTATAGTTTATGGTTTTTAAAGCCCTATAAATAGAGGGCATGAACAAGGTTATTGATGCCAATATGAAAGTTGAATCATCCTCTCATCTTCTGTACTCTTTTGTTCATTCTATATTTCTTTTAAGCTTTATAACACGTTTTATAACACGTTATTAGCACGAGTCTTTACAAGTTCATAGTGAAATTTACATCATTGCAATTATATATAATTTGCCCGTAAAGCTCCCATCGAACTATATACGGTGTACGTATTTTCATTATTGTTTTAATTTGTTAATCATATTTTTATAGAAAGAGAAATATTCAAAGCATACAAATCAATTTTTTTTCCTAAACTATTTTTGGTTTATTCACCATTTTTATAAAGGTTACTAAAACAAATTTCATTATTTCAATTTGTTTTAAGTTATTATTTTGACTATTCTCTCTATGCCAATATTTGACATGCATATTATTATTCTGTAAATTTGATATAAATAATTGGATTGTTTTACTATTGAGAATGTTTATTATCATGATCTTGCTCAAAGTGATAGTTCCTTTTATCGATGCTCAAAATTACCCTCTATGATTTCCAAGATCTTAGATAGCAAGATGTAAAGTTTCTACATGAAGTTTCTGTTATTTAATGTTTCATATTTGATTATTTTTTTAGCTAATTCATGATCAATTATAATTGTTTTGTTTAATTTGTATGATCTTAGAATGATGGTGAAAGATTTAATATTGGTATGGATTTTGATTCGGTGCTCTTAACATTGGAGTGTCTTAATATCATATAAGTTATTTTGAAATAAAAATTTTCTATTGATAGATTTTGAATTTGCTTACTTTCTGATAAAATCATCAAGACTCAACGTTGAATAAGGAAGTTGCTATTAAAACTTTCGTAGAAGAAAAGAGATTGAGGTAAATTTCACTTATCATTACATGCTTATATGTACTAGTATTTTTTTCATAAAAATTTGTTTTTTTTAATATATGCTATTTGATAATTACTTGGCAATTGTATTTGAATGGGGATAGATTAATTTTAATGTTATAAATAGATAAATTTTTAAATCATGATTCATAATATTATCAGTCATTTTTATTAATCAAGGCTTAAGGTTCATCATAATATGTGACCTTGCATTGGTTCTTAGTCATCATTAAATAAGTTGTTTTATATGTTTATTTGATGGTTTCAGTTTATATATATATATATATATATAAGTTTTCTAAGTTCTAGACATCATATGTTTTTAGACTTTAATATTGTTTAAAATTCTCTTAATCAACAACGATTAAAGTTATTACATATATTAATAAAATCAAAATTCTTTCACACCAAACAATTAAATATTATTTCACATCAAACATGTTTAAATTGATTTTTGGGTTGATTCTAATATATAATTTCAAGTATAGTTGTTGTCATTTTTAATTCTTGAATTATTTTGGTTGGAAACATTTTTTATAAACTTAAAAATGAGAATTACTATATTAATTTGGCCATTGACATTTCTATGGACATTGTTTGTATTAATTGATTGTTGTTTGATAAGAAACATAAAAAAAAAAAAAGAAGAAAGAAGAAGGTTGTGTGGTTTGATTTTTTAAATGCCTTGTATTTTTCCTATTATATAGCCCTAACAAACTTGTTACTTTTGTAGAGATGTTAAAGGTAGTTCACACTATATTATTCCATTTGTTAATATTTAGAGAAATAATACGAACAATTATAAATGGAAATATTTTAGTGAACATGAAATGTATTATTTTGAAGTAAATTTCATGCATGTCTACAATAGTTTATGAAATTTTTGCTAGCACTAGCATTATATTAGGTTTGATATTTTAGATGTTAGTTTTATCTATACATTTGATTTACAATAAACTCCACGTATGACTTGACTATTTCTTTCTAGTTAATTAAATATGCAAAACTCTTGTGAAAATGGTTTTTTAAAGTATTTTGAATTAATCTCATGCCTTATTATGGCTAAACAAATGATGAATTATTCGTTCCAGTGATTCTACTCCACTCCCCAAAATGAATGTAGCAATATATAACAATTATAAAATTGGAACCTATTGTCATTATTGACAACTAGATGAAAAAGAAGATGGATGATTCGAAATGTTGCTACATGTTCATTCTTAGAATATAATTATCAATGATTTATACTAATTAATCATTCTTTGAGGCGGATGATATTTATATAATCTTATTGGTAAAGAATATAATATACGTTTACATTATTGTCTAAATTATTTTTTGCATATTCCTTGAAGTAAATGTCTACAATAAATAAAACAAATTTTATAACCACTTTTGATCATTAAAGTCAATTTGGACATTTAAAGTTTTTGGCATATTCCTTGGAGTAAATATTGCAAATAATTGTTTGCAAATTATATTTTTTAATTGAGTTAATGACATTATGGACTTCACATTAATGTAGACATTTTCAGAAGTAAATGTCACAATATTACTTATATGTGGATACAAAGTAAAATGAATGACAAAAAAATTATCAATTGTCATATTGATTATTACAAGCTCACTAGCTAAAGTTGAGATTTATTGTCTTGCATTTCTGAAATGCATATGGGTCCATTCATCAATATGGTGGATGATTTTGATATTATATAATTTTAGTAAATGCATCTACAAAATAATCACATGTTATCAACTTGCAACCTGTTGCTTGTTTGAATGATTAATTTTAGATTATGCAATTAAAACAATTCATCTTACTAATGCTGGTGAGTTTACGTCCCAAACTTTCAATAATTATTGTATTTCAATTGGGATAAAATTTGAACATCCTGTAGCTCATGTTCACACATAAAACAATTTAGCTGAATCGTTTATCAAACTGTAATACCCAAAAATTTCTACAGTAAGATATTATCTTTGATATAGTAAAATAAGGAAATAAAGTGACAAAAAGGGAAATTTTGAGTTATGACAACATTGAGAAGCAAATTATGATATCTTAATTCAAGAAAGGACTAAATTGTAAAAGTGAGAAAAGTTTTGTTGCCCAAGAGTAAATACTAAAAATTTGAGGGGTTAAAGTGTAAATATGAAAAAAGTTGAAGGACCAATAGTTTAAATATTTTAAGTGTGGAATGGTCTATAAACTAAGGAAAATGGATGAATTAGGACCAAATTGAATAGGTGAAGAACTATGAGGGACTAAATTACAATTTTACCAAATTAAATGATGACTCGATGAAATTTTAAAAGATAATAAAAGGTAAAATGGTCAATTGAAAGAGAGAGAAATCTAGAAAGTAATGATGATGTTGATGATATTTTATAATTATTTAATTAGATAAATATTATTTTAATGAGATATTTTATTATTTTATTATTATTTATTTAGTATAAAAGGAAGGAAAGATGAAGAATTTTCATCATCTTTCCCATGCACTAACGTGAGAGGAAGAGAGAGAAAATCAAGTTTTGCTTCTTTACAATTTGGTCCTTCTACCAAAAATTCACCATTTTCACCCAAAAATCAAAAGAATTTCCATAGCTACCAAGAGAGAAAAATGTTAAGGAGACTATGAGAAGTTAGAATATCAAGTTGGATTCAAAAAAATGGAAGCTGAAGGAGAGAGAAAATCAATATGAAGATTGAAATCAATAGAACAAGGTAAGAACATCATGATTTCAATATATTTTTAAGTTTGATATTATTGAAAAAGCATGGGATTGATGTCAATGTAGAGTTCCCTTACATATGGTCCTATGTTCTTGATATGTTAGTGAAGAGAAAATAAGAGAAAGCGATGAGAAATAGTGTAGAGAAAGAACATAAGGGTGTTATAAATATGGTAATTAATATCTTGTGCTAAAACAGTTTTGGACAGCAGCAGTGGTTTAACTTTGAAAAATCACCAAAAATTGGGGAAATTGAATTAGAAGTTAAATAAAATATGAGATTAAATTTTATTGAGTCTAGTTTTTCATAGAAGAAACTATGTAAGCAATGAAATTGTAAATTGTGAGATATAACAAATTTAGTTAGACAAGGTCAGAATGATTTCGGGTTCCCCTATTTTGACTTTGTAAAATCATCAAAAATTTGAGAAAAATAATTATGGGCTTAAATTTATATGCCTAGAATTCTAAATGAGTCTATTTTCAAGACAAATAAACAGAAATATCATTTGAATCCTATATGAGGAGATAATTAATTTTTAGTGAAGAAGGGTCGGAACTATCAGACAGTAAAATAGGGGTGCTTTAAAGAATAAACTGTACTTATTGGCTAAACCAAAAATTTTGAAAATTTTATGGTAAGAAGATAAGTAAGTCTAGTTTCATGAAAAATTAGCGGATCTTAATTTCGAGTTCTGTAGCTCAAGATACAAATAATTTAGTGACTATGACGCAAATGGATAGTTTTGAATATACATATAAGTAAATAGTGAAATTATTGATAATGTTACTTGTAGCATGATATATAAATTAAGGATGTGGAATGGAGAGGAGGAGGAGGAAAATAAATATACAAAATTTTCAGCTAGCAAGGGTTTTGTTGGGTTTTTCACACAGGAAGAAAAACAGAAGTAAGTTATCCGGATGAAATATGAAGCTCTTGTTGAAGCTAGAGCAACAAAGTAATAATTCCGGATGAAGTATAAAGTAAGTTTGAGATTCAAGGACTTGAGAGTTGTAACCAAACGAACAGAAGCAAAAGGGATGAGAAATTGAGAGAGTATTTCATCCGGGCAACATACATACTGCTGTTTGTTGCCACCTTTAACGGGTTTACAATTAAAATGAATAATTTGTATGTTTTAGACTCAGGACTAAATTGAATAAAAGAAGAACTGAAGGGGCAATTTTCTAAAAATGTTAAAAATGACCAAAATGAAGGAAATGAATTGTTTTATTGATTAAATTAATAAATTGAATGAAATTATTAATTTGGATCAAGATTGGGTGAAAATCGGGGAAAATAAAAATTTTACCAAAATGCCCCTGAATCTTGATATTTCTGCAATTTCGCCAGGTAAGTTCATGTAACTTGAATTATATTCTTAAATGCTTGAAATGTATGTTATTGATGTGAATATGATTTGAATGTTCATTGTATAAAAATTGATGAAACATTGATATATTTTATAAAAAAGGGGAAAAAATCTCGATTGAATGGAAGGAAAATTTGATGGATCTCTGAAAAGGAATTGACGGTAAAAAGGATCTAGCCCTGACGGGTGATCCTATCCTGATATAGCCCTCCCCGAAGAATATGTGTAAAATGGATTTAGCCCAGACGGGTAATCCGAATTAGGGTCTGAATTTAGCCTGGACTGGTGATTCAGATCCAAGCTCATTAGAGTAATTGTAGTTGCAGGGGATTTAGCCTGGACTGGTAATCTCGCTGTAAGGATGAGGTTCGCGGGAGTGTGCTTTCTAAAATGAAATGTGTAAGACCATGGTTAAAAGATACCATGGCAACGTGACATGAAAAGAATAAGACCATGGTTGAAAGATACCATGGCAACATGACGGGAATGAATAAGACCATAGTTGAAAGATACCATGGCAATGTAATATGAAATGAACAAGACCATAGTTGAAAGATACCATGGCAATATGACAGGAAATGAATAATACCATGGTTGAAAGATACCATGACAACATGACAGAAAATGAGTAAGACCATAGTTGAAAGACACTATGACATCATGTCGAAGATAAATAAGATTGTGGATGAGAGAAGCCAAGACATCTGTTAAACAACTAATATTCAGGTAATATGTACCAGCTGATGAATGGTTATATAAATTGGTTATACAAAATGGTTGTGTGAAATGTTTACAAGAATTGGTCATATGGAAATATATGTACAAAATAGTTGTATGAAATAATTAAGAAGATAGATAAATGAAATAAGTATAGGTACATGGAATTTAATTTATGTTAGGTTTAATATGAACTATTACCTAAATAAATATACATAGGATATATGGAAATGACGGTGCATGAAATAGTGATATAACGAAATGAATGATATATGCTTATGAAGAAACGGTAAGTGAATAATATGTTTCGTGACATGTACATATATCTTTGATATGTTGATACAAGGAAATTATGTAAGTTGAGACTATTATTAAACTCAAGTGTGATATGTTGAGAAAATAGGCATATATCAATGTTGAATTTATATGAATATGTACAAGTATACTAACAATGTTGTTGTTTGATACTTAGACAAGTGCCAAGCTATTGATTGAACGATAATATGTTTATTTATATGATGCATTGAATCAGTAAGTATTTAATTGAAATTTTTGTTAAATGATATGTAAATCCTAATAATGCTCCGAAACCCTGTTTCGGTAACGGATACGGTTTAGGGGTGTTACACAAACGCCTCTAACTAATAGCTAAACCATTACTTATGAGAACAAAGCTTCCTATTTCAACATGAGATTGTGTTGATTTTCATGTTGTACGTATCAAGACAATAAATTATAAGTACTCCCCATTGCTATTAGATTTTGTTCAAGAGCTAAATATTTTCCATCTTAGAATTTTTGGATGTGCGATATATGATCCAACTGCTCCACCACAACGCACAAAGATGGGTCCTCAAAGGAGGTTGAGAATATATGTTGGTTATGAATCTCCTTCTATAAGTAAGTATATTGAACCATTAACTGGAGATTTATTTATTGCACAATTTGTTGATTGTCTTTTTGATGAAAACATTCCCAACATTAGGGAGAGAGAATAAAAGCTAGATGAATAAAGTACTTGAAATGAATTATCATTGTCTAAGATCCTTGAACAAAGCAATGTGAACTAGAAGTTCAATAGATAATTCATTTTACAAATCAATTGTCAGATTCATTTACTGACTTAAAGAGAATTACAAAATTTCACATACCAACTAAAAATACTCCAATACAAATTGATGTCCCAATAGGGCAAACTGTTAGTATAAAAGAAATGAGCAGTGAAAGACCAGTAGCTCATGTTCACACATAAAATAGTTTAGCTGAATCATTTATTAAACGCCTTTAACTAATAGCTAAACCATTACTTATGAGGTGGTCATATAGTGGAAGCGGAGGTTCCTAAAGAGACCTATGACATAACTAATTATAAAACACAAGAAAATATTCAGGTACCTGAAAGTGAAAATGAAATGATGAAAATAAAGAGATCTTGATAAGTTATGTCAATACATGAAAAATATGGAACAAAAAAAATATAGTTGTCAACAATAATTTTGCTTATAATGTTGCCATTGAAACAACAAAACTTGAGGCTAAATCTTTTGACGAATGTAAAAATAGAAAAGATTGGCTAAAATGAAAAGACACAATTTAAGCAGAATTGAATTTTCTAAACGTTAAAAACCTAAATATATAAATCCGGTAGGATATAAATGGATATTTATGTGAAAACAAAATGAGAAAAATGAAGTCGTAAGAAATAAAACACGATTTGTAGCACAAAGATTTTCTTAAAGGCCCGACATTAATTAGTAAGAGACATACTCTCATTTGGTGGATGCAATCACATTTAGATATCTTATTAGTTTGATAAATTGGTGTTGTTACAACCTATTTGTATGGCTCACTTAATAGTGAAATTTATATAAAAATCCCTGAAAGATTTAAAATCCCTGAAGGATATAGAGTTCTCTAGAAAAATTGTTCGAGAAAAAATGATCCAATTTTTCCATATGTCTTTATAAAAAGGTTTGGATCAAATTTTGTGGTCATTTCTGTTTATGTTGATGATCTAAATATTATTGGAACTCTTGAAGAGTTTCAAAATGTAGTAAATTGTTTAAAGAAAGAATTCGAGATGAAATATCTTGGATTTTTTTTGTCTTGGCCTACAGATCGAGCATTTAAACGATGGAATTTATGTCCATCAGGCAACTTATACGAAAAAGATCTTAAAAAAAATTTACATAGATAATGCACATCCATTGTGTATCTCAATGGTTGTACGATCATTGGATGTGAATAAAAATTAATTTAGTCCTTGCAAGAATGATGAAAAGTTTCTTGGTCTTCAAGTACCATATCTAAGTGTCATATGGGCATTAATGTATCTTGCAAACAACATAAGACCTAATATAACTTTCGTTGTAAGCTTTTTAGCAAGATTTAGTTATTCTCCAACACGTAAACTTTGGAATGGAATTAAACATGTATTCGAATATCTCAAAAGGACCATTGATATGAGATTATTTTATTCAAAAGATTCAAAATCCTTATTAGTTGGCTATGTTGATGCTGGATATTTATCGGATCCACATAAAGTTCAATATCAAACGAGATATTTATTTACATGTGGAGGTACTTCCATATCACCATGTTTAATAAAGCAGACATTAAATGCCACCTCTTCAAATCATACAGAAATAATTGCAAGATTTAGTTATTCTCCAACACGTAAACTTTGGAATGGAATTAAAAATGTATTCGAATATCTCAAAAGGACCATTGATATGAGATTATTTTATTCAAAAGATTCAAAATCCTTATTAGTTGGCTATGTTGATGCTGGATATTTATCGGATCCACATAAAGTTCAATATCAAATGAGATATTTATTTACATGTGGAGGTACTTCCATATCACCATGTTTAATAAAGCAGACATTAAATGCCACCTCTTCAAATCATACAGAAATAATTGCAATGCATGAGGCAAGCCGAAAATGTGTTTAGCTAAAGGTTATTGACCCAATATATCTAGAAGATATGTAATTTTCCTTCACAGAAAAAGATGCCAACTATCTTATACAAAGATAATACAACATGTATAGCTCAATTGAAGGGTGGTTACATTAAAGGCATTGCCAACCTCAACGTTTGAAAGACTAGTATACAAGATTGAATGCGTCAACTTAAAGATGTAATGTGATGTTTCCATTAGGAGGAGTTTAAAACACGCTGTACTGTTTTCCTTTAACCAAGGATTTGTCCCACTGGGTTTCCCTGGTAAAATTTTTAACGAGACAGCTTGTAATAGGAGATTGTGCACTCTTTTTTCTTCATTAGGTTTTTATCCTATAGGCTTTTTCCTAATAAGGTTTTAATGAGACACATTTCCATTGATAGACATCCAAGGGGGAGTGTTGTAAATACATTGATAAATGGATGTCCATAACCCCTAAATTTATCCTATTGTAACCCTTAAAAGATGAATATCCATAATCCCTAAACTCATTATCTTGTAGCCCCTAAATCATTTATAGGATACCTTAAAGTTGGTCCTTAATGCTTTGTAACTTATGATTTTTGAAGCCCTATAAGTAGAGGACATGTACAAGCTTATTGGATGCCAATGTGAAAGTTGAATCATCCTTTCATCTTCTGTTCTTCTCTCTTGTTCATTCTATATTTCTTTTAAGTTTTATAACAAATCTATAAAAATTCCCCTTTTCTAGGCTAAAGTAAACAAGGTCCTCACTAAATCTCGCCCTTATATCTAATTGAGTTTTTAGTGATGGAAAAAAATTTACTTGATCTTTTTTGTTAACAGAAACTATCGCTTTAATCGTTAATGGTCAACGAGGTTATTGATAAAAACCACTAGAATTTGACACATGGCATGACATGTGGCTGTATGCTAATATGACATGTCATGCTAGAAAATTTTAAAAAATAAATTAAAATGCACATTTAGGATGAACTTGGACAATCATAAATTCATTTTCATTCTAGATAAGTGCAAAATTACAAAAAAAAATATTTTAAAAATATAAAAAAATTCAAATATGTAAATAATTATAAAAAATAATAAAAATAGCACATCAGACTGAACAACCACACATTCAAATTCATTCTAGAGGAGTGAAATTATAAAAAAAAAATAGAATTATAAAAAATTAATAATTATTAAAGTCTATAAAAATTCCAAACGTAAAATATAAAATATATATATATATATATATATATATATATATATTATAAAGAATATGTTGAATTTGGTATACTAGACGAAGGGACCTCATCAAATTAATTCATTTACTAGTAAGCGGATCAATTGAGTTTTTGTATTATTATTAATATTCAAGTGGAATAGTGTTAATATTTATAGTTTAAAAATTATTATTTATTTTTAAATAAATTTAGCCTTTTTAAAAGTTTTTATAGTTCTTAAATTGAAGTCTTTTATTTGGAATTAAACTGTAATTGAAATAAATAATTTTTAAAATATTTTCTAAATATTAATTGTGTTATAATTTAAACTTATTGTTTATTTTAATAATATAGTAATTAAATTGATAATTGTAGATGAACTAATTTCAATCCATATAATATATATGCTTTATCAATAAGGAACGTATAACCCCTTTGAAAATGCCCCATTAATTTCCTTCTTATTTCCTTTCCAGATGCTATTTACACGAAAACTTACTTTCCATTTTCTTCATCATCATCGTCGTCATCATCATTATCGTTATCATTATCATATTCTTTTTCCTGCTTTTGACCATCCCTCTCTTTTTATTTTATTTTATTTTAAGTTTCAGAAGATTCAGAGCACTTTCTTCTTCAATTATTGTAGTTAAGTCGGTACAAGACTGGCACACGGCCTTCACGCAGTGCTTCAATCCTTATCTCTCTCTCTCTCTATATATATATATGTACGCGCGCACACACAAAAAAAAAAAAAGAAAAAAGAAAAAAAAGACTGGTTATCGTTCTTACAATAAACCCTAAGCTGCGTTTTAGCTGATACTTCAAAATGATGAGAAGTGAAGAATATGAGCAAGTTGTCAGATATTTCGACAAAGATGGAGATGGGAAAATTTCAGCTTCTGAGTTAAGCCATAGATTAGGCCAAATGGGTGGGAAGTTGTTGTTAAATGAAGCCGAAGTTGCAGTGGAAGCATTGGATTCCAACGGCGATGGGTTATTGGATTTGGAAGATCTTATTAAGTTAATGGAAGAAGATGATGAAGAAGAGAAGTTGAAAGATTTGAGACAAGCTTTTGGGATGTATGATGAAGATGGATGTGGGTTCATTACACCTAAAGGACTCAAGAAAATGTTGAAAAAACTTGGGGAATCAAAGTCCATTGATGAATGTAAGGTCATGATCAAACATTTTGACATCAATGGTGATGGTGTTTTAAGCTTTGAGGAATTCAGAGTTATGATGAAATGATCAATGGTGCCATTTCATTATTCTTTGAGATTTCATCATTCATATTTCACTATGTTCTTGTAATTATTATTCATGATTGTTAATATATTAATTACTTCAAATTTAATTAAGATTTAGAGATCTTCAACTTTAATTTCTCCATTTTCTCGTGTCTTGGAAAGATAATATATTTTTCATGCCATTTTTTTCTGTAATAATTCAGTAATTTTTTTTATTGGAAAAGAGAAAACATAACTCAGATTATAAAAAGCTGTTGATAGACTGCTATTCTACTTAATTCTAGTGATTTGTCGTATTCCAATTTTTATGTACCCAAAAATTATATCAGTCCCATATCTAGCATTTCCCTTTATAACAACTCTTTTGTTATGTATCTTTTCTTATTAAAAAGATGGATAAAGTAGTCTTAATAAATTAGATAAAAAATAAATTAGTCCTTTCTATTTATAATTTCATTCATCATTTATCTGTATTGTTAAAAATTGGTGTGATTAGCGGAAGAGAAAGGATAGCATGAAATTGTGATTTCACGTCATCCTTATCCCTTTTCAATAGAAGGATAACAAATAAGAATTTTCCTCCTGATTTTTAGCTTTTTCCTCCTAAAAAAAATTAAATCCAACTAAAAATAATAAAAATCAAGAGAAAAAAATCTGATTTATCATTATCTTATTGAAAATAGATAAGGATGATGTGAAATCACAGTTTTATATAATCCCTCCTCTTGACGGAATAATAAATAATAACATGTGCGTGCCACATGTACCTCATGTTGACATACATGGACTAATTTTTAATAATAAAAATGAAAGAAAGTTTTAAAAGAAAAATCAATTTATTCTTTAATCTAACGTACATAGATTAAATTATCTATTTTTAAATAAATAAAATAAAATACAATCTAACTTTAATAAATGAGCCTCCACGATATTTTTACCCTTCTCTACTAAATATAAAACAAAGGGAGTGAAATCGATGAAAACATAAAACATAAAAAAGAAGGCCAAAAGAATCAAACAATGCTGCGGATGTCCCAAAGCATTTTCAATGCCTTTTTACGTTGTTACTCTCCTTGAAAGAATAATCTTTTATACTTCCACATTGCGTTTGGCTAAAAGCCAAATATATATGTATATATATATATATATTGGATCTCTTGTCTTCAATTGCAGCAAAGTTTCATTACAGGATAACTCAAATCTTAAAATCTTTGATTTGGTTTGGTAAGAAGCCATTCCAAGTTGTAATGGATACCTGTGGTTCAGTCCAGGAACTTGAGACACCAGATAAAGGGATTTGTTCTAACACTACAGGACTCTGCTTGCTGCCACCTGTCTTGGAGATCAATGAAGAAGATTGTCCACTCGACGATAAGATCGGTACGTATACTATCTTAACCCATTCTTTTTTCTACAAACATTCCATTTAGGAACTTCATGTAATTAAAGTCAAGTTTGAAGAGAAATTATAAATAATTCTAGGCAGTTAAACTCAAGTTGCTAGGAAAGGATTATGGGTACAAGCTTAAGTTGTAAGAATTAAAAAGGTTAAATCCTACTATTAGTTCTTGTACTTTGTGAAAATTGTGGGTTTAATCTCTATACTTTTTGAATGTGTTAATTTTAGTTTTATACTTTTTGAAATTTTGAATTGTTTTAGTCTTGACTTAAATAATAGCAGTTAAATTCAATTACTAGTCATGTTTTATGCATACAATTTTAAATTTAGTCTATATTATCTAATTGGATCATTCTAAGTCCCTATACTTTTCAAATTTTAAAATTTTAGTCTTAATATAAATGACAGTTGTTCATCCATTAACTAGGTTTTTAGTGAGCAATATGCGGGAATAACAAGCTCACATGGTATTACACTTAATAATACGTTTGTCGCATCAAAATTTGAAAATAAGAAAACTTAATGAATATAACAATTATTGTTTGGTGAGAATTAAAACTTTAAAATGTGAAAAATATAAAGACTAAAAATATCAAATTAAAGTATAAAGATTAAATACATAATTTCCGTAAAACACATGTAGCAAAATTTAACCAATTAAAAAAGTCTTAAGTTTTGAAATTGGATGGAAGGTACAAAAATTGAGTGGTTCTTCTAATTGCAGCTGGCCTGAACAATTGACTAGAAAAACACGGTTGCTTGAAGTTCTACGCTAGTATTACTTTTTCTTTTCTCTTGCCACTCTTTCTGGATGAAAATAATTTATTGACTCCTTTTGGTTCACGCAGATAATCCCATTTAAGAGTATAGATAATATTTATATATACAACAATGATAACGTAAAAATAGAAAAGATATATACAATATATTCCTAAATATATAGGATAATATACAATATAACCAATTTTTTTCTTTTGCAGATAGTGAAGAAGAGGAGACCTTCTTTGATAGCCAAGCGTGGCTAAGATCAGACTGTGAGGATGAGGTTTCTAATAATCCTGGGGAAGAACCTCCTCCAGCATTAGAGGAGAAAAAGGAACTAGTGGAGCTATTGGAGGACCCTTTTTGGAGTGATCTACTAATTCAACATCCTACTAAAGTCATATCAATTTACAGGGATAACATACAGTTGGTTCGGTTTTTACAGGATTGCTCTTGGACGAGTGAGCAACGTTTCAAGAATCATAGCATCTTTAACCCATCCATCCTCGTGAAAATTCCCAAGGAATTCAATGGTTTGAGTAAATCCAGGAACAACTCATTGGATGGCAAGGAGAGAGTTCAAAAGAACAAGTCAAACTCTAAGGAGAAAAGTTTCTGTTGCATCCCAGTGGTTTAGTCCAAGACATTGTCTTAGCATCAAACAAAGCTTTCTGCAAATGAATTTATAGTACAAACGCAATGCTATATTGGGTTACTAGCGTAAGGAAAAAAATATTTAACATATTGTTGTAAAATAGTTAGACATAAAATAAAGAATAATTAGTAAAAATTTAAACATGCAAGTAAAAATTATTGTAAAAAGATAAGATTTCTTTAAAATAAATGAAAAATTTTCTTCTCTCTAACACAAACAAATAATGTGAGCAGGTATGCAATTAGAAAATTAAGTAAAAATTCTGGTAAAAAATAAGTCATCTTTAAAATAAGTGAATTTTTTTTTTCTTTTTCTTTTCCATAAACTTAACCAATAACTAAAACATGCTCAAACCAAACACAACATAAGTCGTTTGTACATTATTACGCATTTATGAATGTTTGCCTTGAAATATTTCAAAAACTTGAAAAGGACATGGTTTACCTACTGTTCCAATTTAATGTTTCAACACAAGTTGAAATTGGGCAGGTTTAACTCTTAAAAAAATTGATCTCTCGCAAAAATGTCACGGTTTGTGACGTTTTATAAGAGACGTAAGGAAAGATACTAACTTTACGTTTTCAAAAGTAAACGCCATGAAAGAATGAACTTTTCGCGACAGTTACGAGTAATGGTTAGTGACATTTAAAATATCATGAAATATTCATTTTTTAGTGATGCTTGAAGATCTTTGGTGACGTTTGGAAAACCTCACCAAATGAAAACATTTTGATAATGTTTTTTCACATATTTTCGTGACATTTTAAACCTCACCAAATTTCCATTTTACATTTTTAAACCTCTAAAGTTTTAAAAATATAAAAATGATTTAAAAGTTATAAACATGTAAAAACTGATAAAAATTATTAGACAACTTAAATTCAAATTACGAAAATATAGAAATTATAAAAAAAAAGAATAAAAAAGATAGTGGGAAATTGTATGAAAATTTTTAAGAAAACTTAAATTAAAATTATAGAAAGCTACAAAAATATTAAAATTGTAGGACGTTTTTCATATCTTTTCGTCACATATTTAATCACAAAATTTTAAAAATATAAAAATTATAAACTTGTAAAAACTCATAAAAATTATTAGAAAACATAAATTAAAATTATTAAAAATATAGAAAAATAAAAAAATTATAACAAAATAGTGAGAAATTGTATACCAAATTATAAGAAAACTTGAATTAAAATTATAAAAGGTACAAAAAATATAAAAAATTAAAATAATATATTTTATAAAAAATTGAAATTATCAAAAAATAATAAAAAATAATGGTACATTACAAAAAATTTTAATTTTGCCACCATAATTGTTTAAATTTCTTATAAACATTTTAAAACAAGCTAAGTTATTAGTAGAATTGTTCATTGGTTGAGCTATTTGTTCAAGTTCGAAGGTTTGTTCGAAATTTGGGTAGAATTTAGCAAAAATATTAAGCTTGACAAATGGGTTTGGACAAAAAAATTAGATCCGTTTAAAATATGCACCAGGCTGGAGCTTGAACATTTAAGGCTCGAGCCCAATTTAACCTATTTATAATACTTTATATTATGTTATTTTTATATATTATGTAGTTTAGAACACATTAAAAAATAAACTTATTCTAAATATATAATAGTACTCGAATGTAAATATTAAAATAATGTTAAGATTACTATATAAAAAATTCAATAAATAAAAATATATAAAATTATTAAATATTAAAATAATATAATATAAATATTTTTTAAAAAAATTAAAAATTAAATGAGTTGACATAAAATAAGCTTAAATTAGTGTTTTATAAATAGTGATGTATTTAGACAATTTTAAACACATTTTTTGAGCTAAATTAAGATAAATATAAAATACATTAATATCGCACTTAAACTCGATCCCAACTATCTTCAACTCTAGTTCTTACTTTCCAAAATGCTCTATCTTGTACAATTGATCTCAAAACACTTCAACCACCATGCAACTCCCAAACCACAATATTTATTCTTAAACTGTAATATATATATATACATAATTGACTTAAATTCAAGTTATATTTTCCCCTTGAACGGGGATTCCAGATTCAGCTGAAGCTATCTATCTGATTTTCAAAGCTTTCAGGTACTTTCTTTTTTAAGGATTTTAGTGTAAAGATTTCAGCCTTATTTCTTTTATCAAGTTTATTTCTCTCCATTTCACATTTTAGCATTTGATTAATTTTGTTTCAAAGCTATCGGTTTTGGTGCTTCAATCTGTTAGGGTTCTGGTTGGCTATTTGGACAAAGGTCTGAATCTAACAAATATGTATTACTCTCTCACTTAATTTCTTTTATTTCTTCTTTTATTTTTGTTGAATAAGCTTTCGGATTGATTTCTGGGTTTTGCATCACGTTTCGAATTATGAAAATTTTCTTTTCTTCTTGAATTTTGATGTGAACTATGGGTGTGTTGTTAGCCTGTTGAGTTAAATGAATGGAAGGGACCCATTTTTGTTAGCATGTGTCCTTTTCAAATTTATCTTTGCATTTATCCTCATCTCCTCTCAAGACCAGCTTTAAATCAAAATATGATTCAAGCTTTAGCACTGATTATTTTTCAACTGATAAGCTTTCCTCATATGTTATTATATTTTAACAGTATGAGCCCTTGGTTAGGTTGCCTGGTGATATAGTTTCATCGGATCACAATTAGATTTACAAGCTACACCACAAATCACAAATGATTTTAATAGGACAGCAAATGCAAGTTTATCACCTCATTGCTTGGTTTCCATTTCCTTCTTGGGAAATATGGTTAATTAGTTTGAAATTCAATGCTTGATCTCTAATCTCGGGTTTATATTAGTTAGTTTAGTAAGTTCAGTCTTTATATTTTTCCTAGGATCATTTCAAGATGGACTCCTTTTCATAGAGAAAGTGAAAAAAACATGTCAATCCGGATGGTACTACAATATGCCCATGTTCAAAGTGTGTGAATAGGGAGTCTCATAATATCAAGGATATTCGACTTCACATACTTAGATTTGGGTTTAAGTCGGGTTGTAGAAGATAGATACATCATGGGGAAGATGGAGAAAGCTAGGATGAAGAGGACAGCATCTCCACTTCCGATGACGAAATTGATGAAATGAGAGACATTCTTGTAGACGAACAAGAGAGAACTTACTATAATATTGGAACGATTGCCTATTCCTAAAAGTGTTCAACACAGAGGAGATAACTAGTAGGAAGAGTTAGAATAAGAGTTGTATATCGAGTGTAAGCAATATTCTGCGCTTAATTTTATTGTAAAGATGATGAACATCAAAGTGTTGAACAACTTGTCCACAAAGCTTTTACGATGCTATTGGAGTTATGTCGCAATGTATTGCCGGAAGGAAATAAGTGCCGTGCATCGTTCCATGAAACGAAGTTGTTAAGAACTTTAGGCTTGGGGTATTTTAATATTGACGTTTGTTGCTATGACTGTTGTGTTTTCAACAAGAAGTTGGAGCAGGCAAATGAATGTCCTGTGTGTCACCATAAATGTTGGAGGAAAGAAAAGGTGTCATATAAGCGCATGCGTTATTTTCCCATCACAGATTGCATGCAAAGGTTTTATAGTTGTTGACATATTTCAGATGTGGCATAACATCTAAGCTCATTTTTCCGTACACCAGAAATATATCAAAATATTAATAAATAATTTATCTAAACTTTTCTCATAACATTCAAGCTCAAATATCATGTTATGGAAGGTGAAAGATATCGTTTATTATTATTATTATTATGAAGCTTTATCTCTTTAGCAATGGTTTCTTTCACTAAAATCATAATAAATCTGTGCTGAAATTTAAGAGATTGAAGGTGGAAATGAGCTTTCGAGGTGATTTTCCAAGTCTTTTTAATAGGGGTGAACAAAACTTGATTCGATTTGAAAAAGTCGAAAAAAATTTGAATTTCGAGTTAATCGAATCGAGTTATTCAAGTCAACTCGAATAAGTAATACGAGTTTGAGCCGAGTTGAATTTTACAATTCGAATAACAGATTGGTGTAAATACCTTTTTGGTCCCTATCAATTTTGAAAATGAACAAATTAGTCTCTCTCAACAAAAATTACAATTTTTTAAATATTTATAAAAATTTCAATTTTTATATTTTTTAGAAAAATTATAATTTTTTTAAAAAATTCTAAAAAATATAGAAAGAAAGTTAATGTAACATTTCATACTCGACTCGATTATCAGATTCGAGCTATAAGGTATTACATTCATTATCAGAGCAACTACAATAATTTTACACTCAATTTAAACTATTAAAAAATCAAATATAAGCAAAACAATTGTATTAAATGATATGTATTCATTTTCGGTCTTATACGAGCTTGTGAAAGCTTTATTACTAACCTGAGATCGAGTTAGGATCAATTTGTAAATATTTCAAAGTTTGAGATTGACATCTCAACGTCGAGAGATCTTTGTCGTGATGTCATATACTAACTTAGACTTGTCGCAATGGCCATTGCTCGACATCGCATCGTGACATGGTGACATGATCTCGTTGCGGCGAAAAATGTTTGACGTCGTAACTTGACAAGTTTTTTTCTAAAAGATCAAGGTGACACCAACCTGCAATTGACCAAAACAACCAACTTATATATTTCAGACACATTTCTTAGCCAAATACTCATCATAAACAAGTTTAATTCTAAACATTTATATCGTACCTAAGCAATCACATTTGTAATTTAACTATCTAGCCAATTTTCATTGAACATATAGATTATATTCATGGTTACATGACATGATTTCACACTTCATTTTCCCATGGTATAATAACATTCCATACATTTCAAACTTTATAGTAAACTCAAATATAAATTTCTAACATTTGACTACTTGCAAAATATCATTTCAAGCTTCAATCATTCACATAATCATATATTATGTCCAAAAACCAACTTAACATAGGTACATGTCATACTTGAAAAAAAACATGATTTATACAAACATTGTTGAGTCAGGAGGATCACTTCTTGGATGATGGATCCAGTGCTCGAACTCTCGGGAATTTATTAAACCTGCGCAAAGAGAAAACAAACCGTACGCTGAACAATAAAGCTTAGTGGTAACTTCATAAAACAGAGTAAATAAACATAACATTACTGTAGTAGCCCAAATTTAACCGGGCTTAAACAGGGGAAAATAAATGGGCAAATAAATATTAATTTATTAAAAGTCCATATACAGAGTCCAAAAACTAAAACCCAGTAGCCCAAATACCACTAACCCGTAGGCCCAAAATTAGAATTACACAGCAGACCCATTTACACCCTACCCCAGATACACTAAACTAACCCAAGGCTTAATTGGCCCAATCGGCCCAGTTTATTTTCAGCAGCAGAGAAACCCTAGCTCTTTCTCCTCGCGCCGCAAACAGAAGATTCCAGAAGACATCCCCACAGACGCGTTTGCTCACGTCGTTCCAGCTACCCTCCAGCAAGGCCACGATTCTAGAATCCGAGTCACGCCGAGATCAACCGTTAGGCCATCGTTAGGCCTTCGTCATCGACGGATTCCTCGCGCTCACCTGCAAACAAGGGAAGAAATCGCGACAGACAAGGAACAAATATGGAAAGAAACGCAGCAAAAGCAAAACAAAGATAGAAAGAAATAAAAAGTTTTCTTTCCCCAGTTTATGTAATAACAACAGTGGCTATAAAAGCCCGAACAAAAACAGTGTAAAAGGTACTTACGTTCTGAAAATACACACAGAGAAGCAATAAAAATATAGAGGTTCAGCAAAAGAATTTATTCTTGTACATATATACAGAAAGCATCACAATCGATTGAATATGCAACAAAGGTGAAATTTTCTTTTAAATGCATGTACATATATATATATTGCGAATGAAAAGGGGAAAAGGGAGATAAACCTTTTCTGATCTGCGCTGAAACGGGAAATTTCCCAGTTTCTGACCGCGCACATGGCGACGTATACGGTGGCGCGTGAACGCGTGAATGTCTGAGAACGGTGGCTCGACGGTGGTGCCAGACCTAGATCCTCATTCAGAGGATTTTACTCTTTCTTTTTTTTGAACCGGATGCAAAATGAATTTAAAACCAAAAGTTTGGCTTATATAGCCTTGGTGAAACGACATCGTTTCTACTTAACCTAATAAGCTCAAAACGGTGTCGTTTTAAAGCACAGGATCCGCGCGTTGACCCGTGACCCGGGGAGGATCCGCGTATTTTTGGAAAATGGGTAAATTGCCCAATTGATCCTCCCGCGTTTTCTAAATTTTCAGTTTGATTTTATTTTATTTTTTTAATTTGACACTAATATTTTATAATTATTTCAATTTAGTCCCAACAGTTATTAAATTACATTCTGGGAAACGACGTCGTTTAGGATTAGGGCAAACTGCCCAGTGAGTCCTTTGTCATTTTTAACTCTTGAAAATTAGGCCCAGAATTTATACTATTTTGCAAATTAACCTTATAATTTTGTTTAAATTCAATTTTAATCCTTTCTTTATTATTTTTAAATTTTTTTATTTTATTATATATATATAATTTATAATTTATTTTTTTAAAAATAAAACTATACATATATTATTATTAAAATACCATGCATACATTTAAAATCTTTTATCATATATTATTTTCCTATATATATTATATTTTATTATATAACATTTATTATATGTTATTATTTATTATATGTTATGTATATTATAAATTATCTATCATATCATATATGTTGAATATTATTCTTTATATTATGTATAATTTTAAAATTTTAAAATTATTATTATTAAATTATATTTTAATTTATATTACATATATATTTCATTATTAATTATTTATTATGTGATATCTTTATTTACTATATAATTATTTTGTAAATTATTTTATATACTTTCTATTTTATATATTATTTTTCTTAAAAAAAATATAAGATATTATTTTTAAATTATTAAATATCATATTTATATTATAAATATATTTCGTTAACGATTACACACTTTATTTTATATTATTATATATACTAATTCTTCTATATATTTTGTATATATCATTTATGTATTAAATGTTATTTTATATTTATTATTTAATGTTATATTTTATGAACATGTACATTGATATTATACTTGTGTATCATGCATCATTTCTTAATTATTACTACGTATGTTTGTATGTTTTGCTTATCCATCTTCAATATAAGCTATGTGTATCTTTGTATATATGATTTTAAGCATGTATGCATTTAGTATATGATTTTTGTATTGTGGCCATTGTATCGTTTAAACGCATGTTTTATTCGCTTATTATAGTAATATTCTATTCCATAATGATAATGTGATTCCTCATGCATTAATTAAAAACAAAATTCCAAAGTTTTCAAAAAATATAAAGGCAATGCTTGGTGTTAGGAAATTTCGATAAAAGTAGTGCCCTAACTTATTGGGTTGCAACTTTTCTCGTTGAGTTCAAATAATCAAGTACCCTTCTAAGTTTTTAAAAGGTTTTCAAAATGCGAGCAACTGTCTTGAAATTTCAAAACAATATGTCTTAACTTACTGGATATGGCGTTTTGTTGTTGCGAGATTGAGATTTCCAAAATGGCTAACTTAGTGTCAAATATCTTAAAAACATTGTATCCTAACTTATTGGATGTAATATTTTGATTCATTTGATACAAGCGAACCATAATTTTTAAAATAAAAAATATTAAAAGAGGATTGCATCTTAAAACTTTCAAATTTCCGACATTAAAGACATTTTGATAATTAATTAGGTACCAATTATTGGGCGTTACGAGAGTGCTAAACCTTCCTCGTACGTAACCGATTCCCGAACCCATTTTTTGATTTCGTAGACTGAATATTAAAACAAAATGTTTTATAAGGTGATCCAATCACACCTAAAAAGATTGGTGGCGACTCTCGTTTTCGTTTTTCTTAAAGTCGATTCCCATTTTTCAAAACTCGATTTAAAAATGGTCTCGACAACTTGGCGACTCCACTGGGGAATAATAAGAAAGTCAAGCCGTATAATTGATTACCTTTTGTCTTAATGTCGAAAATTTGAAAAATTTTAAAATTCAATCCTCTTTGCATTACATATGTTTGTATTATTGCATATGTTATATATTCTGATACGCATTGCATTTGCATGACCGTTGTAGTCACACCCTTAAGTGGGAGTGAGAAACTACGCCTTCCTGAGGTTTTCGCCTCCGTGTAGGATAGTGGATCACTTTCGGGATACATCTGTACCTATGGTTTCGTGAGATTTTCATATCCGTGTAGCCATAGGGAAATGTATTCCCCTGAACTGAACTCGATTCAAATGACCCTATAATGGGTGAGGATCGAGGAATCTGCTGGTTCAGGTATCTCAAACTTTAGAACTAACTCATATAGAAAAAAAACCGTAAGAGCCCAACTTAGTTAGAGTTAAACCTTAGATATTACCCTTATTATCATTGAGATTTATTGATATCATGTGATACTGACTATTTATTTTCTTTTGTTTACATAACATTTTTGCATTTACAAAGGTATCGATTCACGGTCAGTCTCTAAGTTAGGAAGTTTTGTTATGGAGAACGGACTTCTTGATAGAGTGGAGGGCAACGCCGATGTTCATAGATGGTCAGAGCAAACTCATCTAGAAAAAGGAGACAACATAACTATGGGATACGTGTCGGAGTTGTCAGATTATACTCATATTAATGTCACACAGAATAATCTCCAAGAGCTTAAGGAAATTTGGGATCAGTGGGGCAATGAGACTAAGCAGTTATTCTATGATAATTACGGAGATTTACCTTACTTGCTTGATATTCAGGTAAATGAGCACTTGTTTCGAGCCCTTACCCAATTTTGGAATCCGGCGTACAGTTGTTTCACTTTTGGGGAAGTAGACTTGGTACCTACCGTGGAGGAGTACATTGCCTTACTTCGTTGTCCCAGGTTTCAGAGTGACAGGATCTATTCTCGAGCTGCTTGTGTCCCTACCTTTTGGAAGAAATTAATGACCATTACGGGGATGAGCGAGCAATGGATCACGGCCAGAATTAAAGAAAAGGGTGAGTGCAAGTGCATTTCGTGAGATGCTTTGAAAGAGCTAATTTTGACACACCCCGATGAGACAAAGAAGGTAGATATTTTTGCCTTAAGTTTGTATGGATTGATGGTTTTCCCTAGGGCTTTGGGATATGTGGACGAAGCGACCACAGATCTTTTTCATCGACTCAGTAAAAGGGTCACTTTCGTTCCTACGATTTTGGCAGAGACATTCAGGTCTTTAGATGCGTGTAGGAAGACTGGTGCAGACAGGTTTATAGGGTGTGCTCAGTTACTCATGGCTTAGTTCTACAGTCACTTCTGATGGATCGATGGAATTGTTTGTCGGGTTTTCTTCGAGAACTATTCCCCGTTGAAAGATATAGTACCATCATCTAGGAAAGTGGATGTGCCAGAAGAAAATTGGATAGCGTTGCTTCGAAATCTTCAGGCGGGGAATATTGAGTGGAGAGCTCCATGGATAGTTCGTGGAGAGATACTTTATCGATGCGGTAGCTTTGATTGGGTTCCCTTGTTGGGAATTTGGGGTGCCATTGGTTATACCCCTTTGCTCGTATTGAGGCAACATGGATTGAGACAGTTTGTACCAGTGACTCATGGGTTGGCTCAGAGCGAGTTTGTATACAGAGGAGCCGATTACAAGAGGAAGGTTAGCGAGGTTTCTAGTGCTTGGAACAAGACTCGTCGATCAAAGGGAGTGGCTGTTGGTCCTGTTACGACCTCGAAATATGTTGAGTGGAGGAGTCGAAGGATTAATGATAATGTCCTTATAACAAAAATGGAGGAAGCTCGACCAATGGAGGAATATTTGCAAGTAATACCCTCAGAGCTTGATATCATAAAGCGAGAATTTAAGGAAAAGAATTTAGAACTCGAAAAGAAGATAGAAAAGCTTGAGGAGGAGAAGATGTACCTGAGTCTAGATGTTGACTTGCAAAAGAAGGAGGTTGAAAAAGTTAGGAAGGAAAAGATAAAGATGGAGGAAGACGAAATGATTTAAAAGAGGAATACAAAAAAGCACAAGTATCTTTAAAGCGAGTGGGGTTAGGAAAGTCTTCAGAACAGTGGCAGAAAGAAGTTCAAGAGGAAAAAGCTAGAGCCGAGCATTGGGAGAGGAAGTTTCAAGAGATGCGGGCGCAAAAGTTGGCATTAGAGAAATAAAATAAAGGGTTGAAGACTAAGATAAATGAGCTTGAAAGATCCCTTCGTTGGCACCAAAACCATGATCCTACGGTCGAGTTAGAGGAGCTAAAAAGTAAGGTTAAAGATTTGGAAGTGGCATTGCATGATGGTGAACTTCGGATTGAGCAACTCGAGGCGCAAAAAGATTGTATAAAAGGAGAACTCCATCAAGTTAAAGGTCAAGTCATGGATAGAGATTACATTATTGGTGAAGCTATAGCCCAGATCTGAGAGATTACTGAATATATTCGAGACTTAGTATTACGAGCTGATGTGTTGAGTATAATGTACGAGTCAGCGTCTGATAAAGGTCAAGAGTTAGCCCTTTTATTAGACAAAGTTAGAACTTTGGGCATTAGGGCAAAGGCGTATTTGTAATCCATTTGTATGTAAAGATATTCTTTTTCTAAATAAAGTTTTCTGAATGAGATTGAATCGAGATTGATACCTTTTTGCATTCATGCATTTGCATTACATTACATCATATGCATTCAAAGTTATAGAAAGACCCTAATTAGTTAAAGTTTACTTCTAAAGGTAGAAAAGAAAATCTGAAAATCATACATCCTTACGGTACCCGCACTAAAACTAAGAGTATGGATCAAAGGTTCAAGCAATTGCAAAGAGATATGCAAGACCAATTGCAAGAGCAGTTGGCCAAGATGCAGAATGACATGAGGGAGCAAATGCTAGAGGCTCAGAGAAATATGATGGCTGAAGTGGCTCAACTTCTAAGGGCCACTATGGCTATCACTGGTGAGGAGGGTGAAGATCATCCCCTGGGTTTTACTCCGCCTTATGTGCCACTATAAGCCGAGGCACCTCTTAGAGGGCTATCTGTCACTGTAAGGCCTCAACATGGGCCAGTTGATGCTGGAATCCCCGTGAATTTCTCATCTGGATCGAGAAATAATTTGGACGATAGCCCGGTCAACCCTATCATTCCTGATCTGGATATGATGGAGAGGGAAAGAATGGCGAATGAATCCTTAAAACAATTGGAGGATCGTTGCAGGTGGTTGGATGAGAAGTTTAAGGTTTTGGAAGGCGCTGGCAATCATCATGGAATTGATGCCAAAGACTTAAGTTTGGTCCAGACTTGGTGCTTCCTCACAAATTTAAGATGCCGGAGTTTAAAAAATACAATGGGACTACTTGCCCAGAGACCCACATCATAATGTTCTGTAGAAGGATGATTGGGTATGTAAACAATGATCAGCTGTTGATTCATTATTTTCAAGACAGTTTAGTGGGAGCGGCAGCCAGGTGGTACAATCAGTTGAGCCGGGCTAGAATAAATTCATGGAGGGATCTTGCGCAAGCCTTCATGCAGTAGTACAATCATGTGACTGACATGACACCAGATAGGATCACGCTTCAAAATATGGAGAAAAAGCCTAATGAAAGTTTTATGCAATACGCATAACGTTGGAGGGAGGTGGCAATGCAGGTTCAACCACTACTGTTGGAGAAAGAAACTACCATGTTGTTCATCAATACTCTGAAGGCTCCATTCATCACTCACATGATTGGAAGCACTACCAAAAGTTTTGCGGACATAGTTATGGCAGGAGAGATGATAGAGAATGCCATAAGGGGAGGCAAAATTGAGGGGGAAACAGCCAAAAGATCGGACCCAAGAAGGAAAGACAATGAGGTGAACAATACAAGTAGCTTTAACTCGAAAGTAGTCATGGTTAGTCAACCCAAAATAGCCACAGTTGGGCAAAAGGGTCTCAAAGGCAGGAATCTGGCACCAGGCAGGAGAGGATGCAATTTACGCCTATACCTGTGACGTATCGTGAGCTTTATCAAAGCTTATATGATGCGCATGCTATAGCCCCTTTCCACTTGAAATCATTACAGCCTCTATATCCTAAATGGTATGACGCAAATGCCAGATGTGAGTACCATGCTGGAATATCGGGGCACTCAATTGAGAATTGTACCGGATTCAAGAAAGTCATAGAGAGGTTGATCAAGAATGGGGTTTTAAAATTTGATAGTACCCCAAATACGGAGAACCCTTTGCCAAACCATGACAATCAGGGAGTGAATGCCGTTGGCGAAGCTAGTGAAAGAATGATGAAGGAAAATGTTGTTGAGGTAAAGATGCCTTTAAGGATAGTTTGGAAAGAAATGGTGAAGAGAGGGATGATAACCTCTGAGAAAGGAAGAGAAGAAATAGGGAACTACTGTGAGTTTCATGGAAAAGAGGGTCATGAAACCCAAAATTGTGAAGAATTCAAAGCCTTGGTGCAAGGCTTCATTGATAATAAAGAGCTACAAGTTTTTGAAGGTAGCTCTTATAGAAGAGAAATAAGTGCGCTAGAAGGTGAACAAAAAGGAACCAGCCAGCCACGGATCATTATCTCCCTGCCAGGGAATAATAAAGTGGGGGCACAAACCAGACCCAAGGTCGTCATCCATAAACCCACTCCTTTCCCTTACAAAGATGACAAGAGGGTGCCATGGAGTTACGACTGCAGTGTAACAGTACCCGAGGGGGAGAGTATAGTCAGTGCATATAAAGAAGTGCAGAATGAAGGTTCCTATACAAGAAGTGGGAAGTGTTATGATGAGGGAGGTATTAGAATAGAGCCTACGAAAACAAAGGATGTTGATGTCAAGAAGAAGAAAGAGACTGAAGTACCCATCAATGAACCCGTAAGGGAGGAGGAAGCTAAGAAATTTCTGAAGTTCCTTAAGCATAGTGAATATAGTGTGGTCGAGCAGTTGCATAAGCAGCCGGCGAATATATCATTATTAGCCCTACTTCTAAGTTCTGCGAGGCATCGGGATGCATTGTTGAAGGTACTTAACGAAACATATGTTACCCACGACATATCCGTTAACAAATTGGACCGGTTGGTAAATAATATCAGTGCTGAGAATTTCATCTAATTCAATGATGATGAACTTCCACCTGGGGGCATAGGGTCAACCAAAGCCTTGCATATCACTACTCGGTGCAAAGGATACACACTTTCAAGTGTACTCGTTGATAATGGGTCTGCTTTGAACGTCTTTCCATTATCCACGTTGAACAGACTACCTATTGATAGTTCGTATATGAAAACATATCACAATGTGGTAAGAGCCTTTGATGGAACTGAAAGGAAAGTAATGGGGTGAATTGATATCCCTTTGGAAATTGGGCCAAATATGTATGAAGTTGATTTCTTGGCGATGGATATCAAACCCTCTTATAATTGTTCATTGGGGAGACCATGGATACACTCGGCAAGAGCAGTGCCCTCCTCATTGCACCAAAAATTAAAATTAGTAATAGATAGACGGTTAATAACCATCAATGCGGAGGAAGACATGATAGCAACAGTCACTAGCAAGGCCCCTTATGTCGAGGCAAGTGAAGAGACTATTGAGTGTTCTTTTCGCTCTTTAGAAATCATCAACGCAACTTTCATTTTGGAAGAAAGTGAGGCGCCGGTACCCAAAATGTCTGGAGCTACAAGGATGGCCATACAAATGATGATGGGAAAAGGAGTATTGCTTGGAAAAGGACTAGGAAGAAAGTTGCAAGGAGGGATTCAAATCCCAAAGCTGATTGAGAAGAAATATCGCTTTGGTTTGGGCTTCAAGCCAAACCATAGGCACAAGAGGCAAGAGATTGAGAAGCGCCAAGTGAGAAGAAAGGCGCGTTTGAATGGAGGAGAAGTGGAGTGGGAACCGATGACATTCCCACCTATATCCAAATCCTTTAAGTCAGGAGGGTTACTGGTAGAAGAAAGTCATCAAATCAATGCTGTACACAATGAGGGATTGGAGTAAAGAATTTTCGAGGGCATTCGCCCTTATGAACTAGGGAGCTCTCTGAACAATTGGACTGCGGAGGACCTTCCTATAGTCTTTAGGAGTTTTTCAGAGTAATTCTCGAAACATGTCTATTACTCTAGGGCCTAGAAGTAGTAAGATTGCATTTGTGAAAATAGGATTATGTTCATCTATTATTATTTAAATAAAACATAACTTTTATCAATTTAAACGAGTATTGTTTCACTTTATATCAACCAATATTCCTTTAAATTTTGGCAATTCTTATTCTTTTATTCATAACACATAAACAATCATTCTTAGATTCATTCATTCTTTGTATATTCTTTCATACCCCCACAGGTCCCTAGATATCAATGATATGAGTACTAATATTGCCGCTCCTGATTTCTCTTGCGAGCAAGACATGTGTTTAGAGGAACTTCAAGATTTTGAAGATGTTCAAGATTGTGACGTATCTCTCGATCTGTTAAGAATGGTAAAACAGGAGGAGAAACAAATCATGCCACATTAGAAAGAGGCAATAGAAAATATAGCCCTAGAGGAAGGGAAAGAGTTGAAAATTGGAACACTGATTACCAAGGATACAAGGCATAGTCTGGTTGAGTTACTTCGAGGGTTCAAAGATATCTTCACCTGGTCATATCAGGATATGCCTGGATTGAGTACTGACATTGTAGTACATCGCCTTCCGATAAGATAGGATTATAAGCCAGTCCAACAGAAGTTGCAAAGAATGAGGCCAGATATTGTTCTGAAAATAAAGGAAGAAGTCAAGAAGCAGTTTGATGTAGGATTCTTACGTGAAGTACTCTGAATGGGTAGCTAACATTGTGCCTGTTCCTAAGAAGGATGGGAATGTACAAATGTGTGTTGAGTACAGAGATCTGAATAAAGCAAGCCCAAAGGATAATTTTCCTTTGCCACATATTGACACTTTAGTAGACAACACAGCGGGATATTCGTTGTTCTCCTTCATGGATGGTTTCTCAGGATACAATCAGATAAAGATGCATCTAGAGGACATGGATAAAACTACCTTCATAACCTTGTGGGGCACCTTTTGTTACAAAGTAATGCCGTTTGGGCTGAAGAACACAGGGGCAACATACCAACGGGCCATGGTGAATTTGTTTCACGACATAATGCATAAGGATATTGAGGTGTATGTTGATAATATGATTGCCAAGTCACGTATAGAAAAAGAGCACATTAAGGTCTTAAGAAGACTATTCTTGAGGTTGAGAAAATTTCAATTGAAGCTCAATCCAGCAAAGTGTACCGTTGGAGCCAGATCGGGAAAGTTATTAGGCTTCGTAGTCAGTGAAAAGGGAATTGAAGTCAACTCAGACAAGGTCAGAGCCATACGAGAGTTACCTCCACCACGTACTCAGAAAGAGGTTTGAGGATTCCTAGGAAGGTTGAATTACATCGCTCGGTTCATTTCACAACTAACCGAGAAATGCGATCCTATCTTTCGCCTCCTCAGAAAACACAATCAAGGTACTTGGGATGAGGAACGCCAGAATACTTTTGAAAAGGTTAAGTAGTATTTGTTGAATGCTCCGGTATTATCCCCACCTAACCGAGATAAACCGTTAATACTGCATTTGTCAGTGTTTAGTAATTCTATGGAATGTGTGCTTGGTCAACATGACGAGTCGGGAAAAAAAGAGAAGACAATTTATTACTCAGTAAAAAAATTACTGACTGTGAAATGAGATATTCACCAATTGAAAAGTTGTGTTGTGTGCTGATTTGGACCACTCAGAGATTAAGACAGTACATGTTATACCATACCACTTGGCTCATTTCAAAGCTGGATCCATTGAAGTACATGATGGAGTCAACGGCTCTAAATGGGAGAATGGCGAGATGACAAATTTTGCTTTCAGAGTTTGATATAGTCTACGTAAGTCAGAAGGCTATAAAAGGAAGTGCGGTAGTTGACTTCTTGGCCAGTAGAGCTCTAGAGGATTATGAGCCATTGAACTTTGATTTTCTAAATGAGGAGATAATGTGTATAGCAATGACCGAAGATTCTCCATGGAGGCTTAATTTTGATGGGGCTTCTAATGCAGTTAGAAACGGAATTGGGGCAGTCTTGGTATCCCCCAAAGGCGATCATTACCCATTTACGTGCAAGTTAGACTTTGATTACACGAATAATATGGCTGAGTATAAATCATGCATCATGGGACTTCAAATAGCCATAAAGTGATGTATAAAAACCCTAGAAGTATATGGGGATTCTGCGTTGGTAATTTATCAGCTTAGAGGTGAATGGGAGACAAGAGACCCTAAGTTGATCAATTATCGAAAGGTAGTTTTGGGGTTACTTGAGGAGTTTGATGACATCACTTTCAATTATCTCCCACGAGACAAAAATCAGATGGCAGATGCTTTAACAACCTTGGCCTCAATGATTAAGGCAAACAAAGAGGAAGAGGTGATACCAATTCAAATGAGTGTTTATGAGGCTCCAGCTAGCTGTTGTAACATTGAAGAGGAAGAAAAGGATGATAACCCTTGGTATCAGGATATATTACGATATGTAAGAGATCGTAAATATCCAGAACAGGCAACCGAAAATGAAAAACAAACTTTGAGAAGGTTAGCTTGTAACTATGTTTTGGACGGGGATATCCTGTATAAGAGAAGAAAAGACCAAGTACTTTTAAGATGTGTCGATGCTGTGGAAGCTAAGCTAATTTTAGAAGAAGTTCATGAAGGTGTATGTGGGACGCATGCAAATGGGTTTATGATGGCAAGGCAAATCATGAGGTTCGGCTATTATTGGGCCACCATGGAAGGGGATTGTATCAACTATGCCAAGAAATGCCATAAGTGTCAAATTTATGGAGACAAAATTCATGTGCCACCTTCACCTTTACATGTTATGATTTCTCCATGGCCCTTCTCCATGTGGGGCATGGATGTCATTGGACCAATATCGCCGAAAGCTTCGAACAGATATCGGTTTATCTTCGTGGTAATCGACTACTTCACAAAATGGGCAGAGGCCGCTTCGTACGCAAATGTTACTAAGTCTACTGTAAATCGATTCTTAAAGAAGGAGATCATTTGTCGGTATGGAATGCCTGAGAAGATCATATCTGACAATGCATTGAACTTGAACAACAAAACGATAGCAGAGGTTTGCGACCATTTCAAGATCAAGCATCACAATTCTTCTCCCTATCATCCAAAAATGAATGGGGCAGTGGAGGCCGCCAACAAGAACATTAAGAGAATAATGGGAAAGATGACTGAGACCTATAGAGATTGGCATGAGAAGTTACCGTTTGCACTCTTGGCCTATCGAACATCTGTCAGAACCTCTACTGGGGCAACCCCATTCTCGTTAGTTTATGGGATGGAAGTAGTGTTGCCTATTGAAGTAGAAATACCTTCTCTCCGAATTTTGACAGAGATAAAGTTAGATGAAGCTGAATGGGTTCAATCCCGATATGACCAGTTAAACTTGATTAAGGAAAAGAGGTTAAGAGCCATCCAACATGGTCAGATGTATCAGAAACGCATGATGCGAGCTTATGATAAGAAAGTTCGCCCAAGAGAATTCCGTGAGGGGGACCTGGTGCTAAAGAAGATCCTTCCTATTCAGAAGGACTTTAGAGGAAAATGGATGTCAAACTGGGAGGGGCCATACATCGTGAAGAAGGCTTTCTCTGGAGGAGCATTGATTTTGATAGAAATGGATGGGAAGAGTCTACCCAACCCAGTGAACTTAGACTCAGTCAAAAAGTACTTTATCTAAAGGAGAGGAGAATCCAAGGTGAAAACCAGCAAAGGGCGCCTTGAATTTTCAAAAAAAAAAAAAAGGAGAGGCCAAAGTGAAAACCCGCAAAGGGCGCTTTGTGACCAAAGGAATTTTGAGTTGAAAACCCAAAAGGGCAGCTCAAATTTTGAAAGGCATACAGCAATCTGGCTATATTTGACTCCATCAAAGAGTGAAACAGTCACATATTGGGCATCAACAAAGTACTTTAGATCCTTTAAACACATGTCGAATTCAAGAAAGATTTCATGGAGCTGATGTATAGACGCTCAAGCGGCAATATTTAGAGCATATAACTTTTATCCTGTTTGCTATTTTTAGATTTTATTTCTTCTCAAAGATATGCTATCAGATTTATCTCCTTTGTATTTTTAACAATTCATTCAAATCTAATTATTACTAGAGATTTATTCATTTTCCATCATTCTTTAAGTATGTTGCATTGAAATAATGATAGATGAACTAAAATGTCCTCACAAACGAGGTTTTGTGCATTACTTTGGGAATTTCTAGATAATGCAAGAAACTAAAGCAGGACAATTATTCAAGAAATTCACATAAGTAAGGAACGAAGGAACTCGAGGAATTTTTTTCTTCCAATCCAAAAGGAAAAATGGACAAAACCAATGACTCAATTCTAGGGAAGATTATTTTGCAGACATCTACAGTGGATCATAGCATTTGAGGAAGGATACAGGCCTACAGGCTGAGCAAGAGTAATACTTTGAGAAAAGAAACGATAAATGAAGGAATGAGTGATGACGTCTAGGATAGGGGTCATATTCATAACATTTTTGCATCATAGCATGTTTAAATTAGGAACATTTGACTTACTTCGATCATAGCATCCTAATTATCAGGCATAATCATTATACAGGTTATCAAAGATGGCGCGCCTTAATCCCCTAAGCAAAGAGGGTAATAGGTCATGAAAGATAATGAATCTAACCTTCAGATATTTATACTGAAGTAGATCTAAGATGATTTGGCATTCTTGTGTTTACAATGAACAAATCGAGGACATAGCAGATTTGACTATCAGATGTTCTCAAAATGATTTGGTATCCTTGTGTTTACAAGGAACAAACCGAGGACATAACAGATTTGACTCTCAGATGTTCTCAAGCAGATTCAAGATGGTTTGGCATCCTTGTGCTTACAAGGAACAAATCGAAGACATAGCTGATTTGACTTTTACGTGTTTACGTTGAAGCGAATCTAAGATGATTTGGCATCTCTGTATGGTCAGAGAACAAATCGAAGTCTGGCATCTCCATTTCAACGGGGAGTAGATACATAGCATATTTACCCTTCAGATGTTTATACTGAAGTAAATCCAAGATGATTTGGCATTCTTGTGTTTACAAGGAACAAATCGAGGACATAGCAGATTTGACTTTTACGTGTTTATGTTGAAGCAAATCTAAGATGATTTGGCATCTCTGTATTGTCAGAGAACAAATCGAAGTTTGGCATTTCCATATTCGACGGAGAGCAGACACATAGCAGATCTACCCTTCAGATGTTTATATTGAAGTAGATCCAAGATGATTTGGCATTCTCGTATCTATAAGGAACAAATCAAGGATATAGTAGATTCGACTCTCAGATGTTCTCAAGCAGATTCAAGATAGTTTGGCATCCTTGTGCTTACGAGGAACAAATCGAAGACATAGCTGATTTGGCTTTCACGTGCTTACGGTGAAGCAAATCTAAGATGATTTGGCATCTCTGTATTGTCAGAGAATAAATCGAAGAAGTAGATTTGGCGTCTCTGTGTTCAGCGGAGAGAAGATCGAAGATATCAACAGGACAGTCTGAAAATTTGACAATGTGCAGATTGAGGACCATGATCTGATAAGGCCGGGCAAATTTGGTTTTTTTATGAGTCTTTGCTCGATTCCCGTCACACAGCAATGAGCAAAGAGGGGCAGCTGTAGTAGCCCAAATTTGACCGGGCTTAAACAGGGGAAAATAAATGGGCAAATAAATATTAATTTATTAAAAGTCCATATACAGAGTCTAAAAACTAAAACCCAGCAGCCCAAATACCACAACCCGTAGGCCCAAAATTAGAATTACACAGCAGACCCATTTACACCCTACCCCATATACATTAAACTAACCCAAGGCTTAATTGGCCCAATCGGCCCAATTTATTTTCAGCAGCAGAGAAACCCTAGCTCTTTCTCCTCGCGCCGCAAACAGAAGATTCCAGAAGACATCCCCACAGACGCGTTTGCTCACGTCGTTCCAGCTACCCTCCAGCAAGGCCACGATTCCAGACTCTGAGTCACGCTGAGATCAACGCCGCCGTTAGACCATCGCTAGGCCTTCGTCATCGACGGATTCCTCGCGCTCACCTGCAAACAAGGGAAGAAATCGCGACAAACAAGGAACAAATATGGAAAGAAACGCAGCAAAAGCAAAACAAAGATAGAAAGAAATAAAAAGTTTTCTTTCCCCAGTTTATGTAATAACAAAAGTGGCTATAAAAGCCCGAACAAAAATAGTGTAAAGGGTACTTACGTTCTGAATACACACAGAGAAGCAATAAAAATATAGAGGTTCAGCAAAAGAATTTATTCTTGCACATATATACAGAAAGCATCACAATCGATTGAATATACAACAAAGGTGAAATTTTCTTTTAAATGCATGTACATATATATATTGCGAATGAAAAAGGGGAAAAGGGAGACGAACCTTTTCTGATCTACGCTAAAACGGGAAATTTCCCAGTTTCCGACCGCCGCGCATGGCGACGTATACGGTGGGGCGTGAACGTCTGAGAACGGTGGCTCGACGGAGCTCTGGTGCCAGACCCAGATCCTCATTCAGAAGATTTTACTCTTTCTTTTTTTGGAACCGGATGCAAAATGAATTTAAAACCAAAAGTTTGGCTTATATAGCCTTGGTGAAACGGCATCGTTTCTGCTTAACCTAATAAGCTCAAAACGGTGTCGTTTTAAAGCACAGGATCCGCGCGTTGAGGATCCGCTTGTTTTTAGAAAATGGGTAAATTACCCAATTGATTCTCCCGCGTTTTCTAAATTTTTAGTTTGATTTTATTTTATTTTTTTAATTTGACCCTAATATTTTATAATTATTTCAATTTAGTCCCAACAGTTATTAAATTACATTCTGGGAAACGGCGTCGTTTAGGATTAGGGCAAACTGCCCAGTGAGTCCTTTGTCGTTTTTAACTCTTGCAAATCAGGCCCAGAATTTATACTATTTTGCAAATTAACCTTATAATTTTGTTTAAATTCAATTTCAATCCTTTCTTTATCATTTTTAAATTTTGTTATTTTATTTTATATATATAATTTATAATTTATTTTTAAAAAAAATAAAATTATACATATATTATTATTAAAATACCATGCATACATTTAAAATCTTTTATCATATATTATTTTCCTATATATATATATATTATATTTTATTATATAACATTTATTATATGTTATTATTTATTATATGTTATGTATATTATATATTATCTATCATATCATATATGTTGAATATTATTCTTTATATTATGTATAATTTTAAAATTTTAAAATTATTATTAAATTATATTTTAACTTATATTACATATATATTTTATTATTAATTATTTATTATGTGATATCTTTATTTACTATATAATTATTTTGTAAATTATTTTATATACTTTCTATTTTATATAATATTTTTCTTAAAAAACAAATATATAAGATATTATTTTTAAATTATTAAATATCATATTTATATTATAAATATATTTTTTAATGATTACTTACTTTATTTTATATTATTATATATACTAATTCTTTTATATATTTTGTATATATCATTTATGTATTAAATGTTATTTTATAATTATTATTTAATGTTATATTTTATGAACATGTACATTGATATTATACTTGTGTATCATGCATCATTTCTTAATTATTACTACGTATGTTTGTATGTTTTGCTTATCCATCTTCAATATAAGCTATGTGTATCTTTGTATATATGATTTTAAGCATGTATGCATTTAGTATATGATTTTTGTATTATGGCCATTGTATCGTTTAAACGCATGTTTTATTCGCTTATTATAGTAATATTCTATTCCATAATGATAATGTGATTCCTCATGCATTAATTAAAAATAAAATTCCAAAGTTTTCAAAAAATATAAAGGCAATGCTTGGTGTTTGGAAATTTCGATAAAAGTAGTGCCCTAACTTATTGGGTTGCAACTTTTCTCATTGAGTTCAAATAATCAAGTACCCTTCTAAGTTTTTAAAAGGTTTTCAAAATGCGAGCAACTATCTTGAAATTTCAATATGTCCTAACTTACTGGATATGGCGTTTTGTTGTTGCGAGATTAGGATTTCCAAAATGGCTAACTTAGTGTCAAGTATCTTAAAAACATTGTATCCTAACTTATTGGATGTAATATTTTGATTCATTTGATACAAGCGAACCATAATTTTTAAAATAAAAAATATTAAAAGAGGATTGCATCTTAAAACTTTCAAATTTTCGACATTAAAGACATTTTGATAATTAATTAGGTACCAATTATTGGGCGTTACGAGGGTGTTAACCCTTCCTTGTACGCAACCGATTCCTGAACCCATTTTTTGATTTTGTAGACTGAAACTAATGATTTTAAAACAAAATGTTTTATAAGGTGATCCAATCACACCTAAAAAGATTGGTGGCGACTCCTGTTTTCGTTTTTCTTAAAGTCGATTCCCATTTTCCAAAACTCGATTTAAAAATGGTCTCGACAATTACTAAATAAAACAGAGTAAATAAACATAACATTACTAACTTGTTATATTACATATATGCATAAAACTATCCTAATTATGTCCTATCATGCTAAGCAATTCTATTGACACATCCACATATGAGTATACATATCAATTGGTAAAACCAACCCATTCAACATAGTAAGATAGTTAACCAAATCAAATTATTTATCAAATACGAAACTCTAGGCCATACATAAACTCTCACATCTATGCCTTTCAGTTCATGCCATGCAAATCCAATTCATATACTAGTTTACACGTTTTCTCTATCATGAGTCACAAATACAAAAAACATGTCAATTTCATTATCATTCCATAATTCTTATTCTACTCTAGTCATCTCGAGTAGCCCGACAATGATGACTTTTAAATATACACAATTTACCATCTCGAGTGGCCCGACATCGATGGTTTATTCAATTCAATATACTACCATCCCGGATGGCTCGACAACAATGACTTCCACACTTTACTTATACTACCATCCCAAATGGCTCGACAATGATGACATTTATGATCAATTCATTCTACAATTTCGGATTGCTCGACAATGATGGTTTTCACTAGATACATTTCCTACCATCTCAGATGGCCTAGTAGTGATGGTTTTCAACCTAAGGCATGCCAACTAAATCGACGGTACAGTACTCTGGACCGTTATTAAGGTAATACCAAATTGATACAAATAGTAACCATGTGGTACTTTCAATCTCATCGTCAATTCATTAACCAAACACATATGTTCATATCATACACATTTTCTATTGAATTTCTACAACACATCACATTTCAAGATAATGTATATAATCTCTCATCTTATTCATTGTATTCCTTTATTCCAATATCTTCTAATACATTCAACATTACAATTCATTTTATCATTGTATACTTACCTTGACATTCTATATGGAGCTAGCAAATATGTGTAAACAAAATAAAACGATACAAATTGTAAAGGTACAAACCAAGGTCTCGCGTCACTTGTTGACAACTCTCGCTTTTCTTTTTTCTCTCGATGACCCAGCGTCGAAGTTAGCTATGTATAGTCATAAAACATATATCTATGTAAATTTCTAGTCAAACTCACAATCAAATACTAAATTATGCTTATTTTATAATTTATTCAATTTAGTCCCTAAACTTAAGACAATCATAACTTTCAATCTAAATCATGCATATTATGGACTCTTTACTTCCTATTCCTACCTCAATTTTATAAATTTTTTATTTTATTCAATTTGACCCCTAATATACAAAACTAACAATTAAGCTTTACAATTTAGTCTTTTTCATAAATTAAGCTAAATTTCTAACAATTTCACGCTAAGTTCTTCAAGAAATAAACAATGAAAACTTTTTAAAAATTTAATAGTTTTACAATTTGGTACATAGGCTAGCTAAATCAAGCTCCCGTGACCTCAAATCTATAAAAATTATAAGAAAATGACTTGATTGTACTTACCAATTTGTGGTTGAAAGCTTGAAGGAACTTAAGGTTTTCTTTCTTTCGAATATGGTGGACGGTGTGAGCTTGAAGATGATGACAAATTGATTGTCATCCCACTATCTTATTATTTATACTAAACTTAACATTGTTTTAGTTTAATTAATCATAGTTAACTAATTAATTAAACTATTATTAAACATAATTGAATTTGACTTCACCGTCCACTATCTCATGACTAAAGATGGTTAAATGACCATTTTGGTCCTTTGAATAATTTCTATTTAAGTCCCTAAGTCTTATCTTAATTTAAAACCTATAGCGATTAAACTTTTACAATTTAGTCCCTAGACCTTAATTAAACATAATTTCGGCTAAATCACTTAGCCATTTTTCAATTCAACAATATATTAACTCCATAAATATTCCTATTTAATATTTACAGACTCAATTTACAGAAACGAGGTCCCAAAACTGTAATTTCTGACACTATGGAAACCAGTCCATTATAGTTTAAAAAAACTTTAAAATATTTTAAAATAATAATTTTGGGACCTTAATTAATGATTCAAGTTTATCATACTAAAGTATCTTATTTTTTTAATTTTTGTTTGAATTTTTTTTCAAATATATATGGTTTCAAGTTTATGAGCTCTAACATGGAATTAGTTATACTATAACAAGATTTTAATTTGACATGTTTAATTTTTTAATTTAACTTGAACAATTTCACTTGATTCGACCCAAATCGAATTTCATTTCACTTAACTCGATTCAAAAAAATTTCAAATCGAGTTAGGATGATAAAATAGGTCTCGTCAACTTGATTAACTCAAATCTTTTTTCACTTGATTCGATCAAATGCTCACTCCTAGTTTTTAACAAAAACTTAAGGTTGGGGTGTGGGATTTTGAAAGATCCGAAGAGAAACTGGTAATGAAAGAGAAATAAAATTTCCTCTAATTTTTCTCTATAGTCAATTGCAACAAGCTGAATGCGAGCTTTCCCCCCCTTGTTCATTTGTAACACTTAAACCCCCAAGACTAGTCAAATTTCATTAAAATGTGTGGTCCACAATTAATCTATTCTCATAAAACACATCCAATGGTCCAAATATATTTCAAATACCATGATAAAATAATATTCTCAATATATCTCTTGAGGAACTATCAAAATAACCTTGCATGGTGATAATTACTATTTGCCTTTTTTTTTTACCTCCAAGCATAATTTCTTCACAACAACAAAAACTTAACCAAGCCACATGTCATACATCACATATATCCTTTAATCTAAAGCCATGAATGGTGAAAATTACACTTTTACCCATTTCTTGATAAAATGAGAAATTTGCAATTTAGTCCATATACTTTCAAATCTTTTCCAATTTGGTCTTGAAAGTGATTTTCATCACACCGATACATATTATAACTTATTCGTGTACCAATTAGTCAATAAAAACTCATTTTTTCCATTTCAGTCAAATTTTCAAGTTAGTCCTCAATCTTTCTAAAATTTATGATTTAGTTCTTTCATCACATTTTCACTTCTAAAATTCTTTTAATTAATTTTCATATAAAAATCAATTTATTTTCATAAGAATTCATTTATACGAAATTTTTAATTTTCTAAAAAAATCACTATATTGCCACCAAAATAGTGTTGCATGTTTAAATACAAGTTTTTTTCAAGAACATAAAAAAAGGCAACAAGAAGAATAAAGAGATAACAAGAGAAGTGAATAACTTGGCTTCAACAAACACCAACATTAGATTTAATCAACCTCTTAGGTCGACTATTCTAGTAAGCTAAAGTGTAAACGTGATCATCATGAAGTATTGAAGAAAACAAGTTTAAAGCAAATATAAAAATCACAAGAATGGGATCTTGAAAAAAGAACGACTCGAAGAGTTTAATGAAACAAAAGCTCATAGATGATCGTCCAAGCAAGTCCCACTTCAAGAAATTAGTTCTTGAACCAAGATTTCCAAGAATTGGAATCTTGATTTTCTAGAAACTTTTAAATCTTCAAATCTGCCCGTTTTAAACCAAGATTTGTTTTTGTGATTTTCTTGAAACCAAGATTCAAGGTCTTGATAATCTTGTTCAACTCTAGGGATGCTTGAATCCCATCCAAAGTTGGTTCTCAAGTTTTATGATCTTTTGAGCTTGTCAAGTAGGCTTTCTAGAAGGTTAAGCCCAACATGTTCTTGGGCTGAAAATTGGGCTCCCATACTCGCATCAATATGTTTCTAACAACATTGAAAGCAAAATCTTGATACAACTCTTATACTCGATAAGAAAGAGAAACTCCTACAATTTCATAAAGATAGACGCGACAAAGTAGTTGTAACCGTAGCGAAGCATACGTAACCGTCCATTTTTTAAGTTTTTTAAGTAATGGAAAGTATTTGTTGGAATATTTTGAAGGTTAAAAATTTACTTTTTAAACCCCAAAATTACTTATTCAAAATAAATTAATCAATAAATAAAACTTTGTTCTAACTCAAGCATATAGTCGCAACAAGACAAGGAATAGTAATTGCTTATTACGTCATCGGATACTCAGTTTAGGATTTCATTTGATTTTTGGTGACTATCTCACGCAATACTTAAAGAAAAATAAAAGTTTTGTTTGGTAGAGCGGAAAGAAAATTGGAAAGATGAAAAATTGAAGGGGTAGAAAAATAGAAAGATGAAAAATATAAATTTTCTTTTAATAGGCATGTTTGGTAGTAATAATGAAAAAATTGGAAAGAAAAAATAATTTTCTTTCCATCCATTGCTTAGTAGAGTTGAAAAATGAAAGGAAATAAAATAAAACATTTGAAAATTATATAATTTTGAATTAATATACACTTCTCTCTCATTTTCTCTCCTCTCGTCATTCCAATTTGGAAGGATTAATTTTTATGCATTAGGATGAAAAATGATTATCTTCCTATTTTCTTTTCTCTCACTATTCTTTCCTACCAAACACACTCAAAACTTATTCTTTTTCCGGTTTTCCACTTTTTTCCTTCCATCATTTCACTTTTTCACCCAACCAAACACATCCAAAAAGTATACATATTACTCGTTTGGGCTTGGGTTTGTACCAAAATTATATTATTCCAAGTTAATTTCTTGAAGAAGCATCAAATGAAAACTAGGATTGAGAAAAAAAAAAGGGAATTCAAACTATTGTGTCTAGTTTGATTTTTATTGAAATTAGTTTAATTTTAGTTGAATAATTAAAAGTAGTCCTATGCTCACCCATGAAAATATTAAAAAAAAATCACTTATCTAATAATTATCTTTAAAAATATTATTACTAAAGAAATAAAAAAATAAAGATAGTTTTAATAAAAAAAACTAACAAAAATTTGCATAGGAAGATGAAAAATATGAAAGTTTAAAAAATAAAAATTCAAATACTTATATACCCTATGTTAATATGTTACTTTTTCTAATTATTTTTTTAACTCTTCATGTTCGTTTTATAATTCATATTTGAGGTTGTGGCTTTTCTCTCAACAATGTTGTTTTCAAGATTCGATTTAAATTAGGGATAAATATCGAACTATACACTAACTTTGATACAATGTGCAATGTCACATATGAACTACAATTTTGTGTGATTTTATTCATAAAATTTAAATTTAATTTAATTTTCACAAATCACTAGTAATATTATCAAATTAGCATAATTTTACGTTAATTTAATATGAAAATAAATGTATGCATTCATTTATTTAAATATATACATTTGAATCAATCACAAACCAACATATCAAATTTCACATTAGACCAAAGTTTATGTACAAAATAGATTAATTTGATTATTAAAATATCATATGTTAACCACATTTCTTTTTCTCAAAACCAAATCCAACCCGTTCTTGATCATTTGCAAGACTTTGAAGTCATGAGAATCGGAGAAGAAACGGTGGGCGAAATATACAAGGGAAAAAGCAGTTTGATTAGGAGCCTATGGAACAAAAAAACAAGAAGAGCTGTAATGGCAATAAGTATGGATTATGTAACTCAATTAAAGCAATAGAGGAGAAGATCTGCCTGATTTGACAGAAATAGCCAGAAAACAAGACCCAATTAATCCCAAAGAATCCAAACTTCAAATCCAAATAAAGAAATGAATCCATTTCTTAATTAATAGCTTTAATTGCCAGGTTTTAGACCTTTTCAGGATTACGGAAAACAAAGAATCCTGTTAATTATTTCCTTCTCATATGTAGTTCGAAACGCCTTGCTTTTGTCGTTTTTCCCCCACCCTTCTTAAACTTTGGCTTTATAAGTACGTTCATGGCTGTGAAACACACTCACACTGAAAACACTGAAGATTGAAGAAGAAAAAATGGGTGGTTTTGCTGCTGTTAATGATGATATTCTTCAAAATATACTCTTCAGGTTGCCAGCTTCATCGTTCGCTTCAGCTGCCTGCGTTAGCAAATCCTGGAACAAAGTTTGCGACAGAGTTTTGACTTGTCCCAAGCTTGCCTCTGCACTGTCTCTCAATCCTTCTCTCCCTGTAAGTTAAAAGACTAACTGGTAATTCATGATTTATCCAACATCAAAACACTTGAAAAATGGATTATTCGTATTTCAATTAATAGGATGCTGTGAAAGAGGCTCTTGACAAGGTTCTCTCCAAGCCAATTCGTCCTCAGTTTGCCATTGCCTCCATCGGGTTACAGTTCAGCTTGGAAGCTGCTCATCAAATTGTATTGTCTCTTTCCCACAATCTTGATTTATATTATGCTTTCCTTTGCTCATCAACAGACCTTGCAGCCTTTTCTAAATCCCCCACGCACCAATTCAGGGGCAAAAAGTTAAGGGTCTTTTTTTTTTTTGGGTTTTACTTTTCCCTATGTTGCAGATCACCGAAAGACTGGGCTCCAAAGTACCAGTAGTTACCAATGCTGCATGTGGAATCATTGGTAGAGATGCTATTACCAACACAATGAGAGAGGTTTAGTGTTTATGCTGGTTTATTCCAAAAATTAAAACTTTGAACAGCTAGATTGCATTAGAGTCCTTAACTGAAGTTATATTGCAGGTTCGATGGCACATGATACCTGCAGAGGATGGTTCAGTTTCTCGAGAATCCGAAGAATTTAACCGAGGCATTGTCTTGATTGTTGGATATCTACCTGGACTGAAGGTTGATTCCATCCCTTTATTAAGGCCAAAGATGGTAATCTTCCTACCTTAGTAAAATTTCTTGTTAATTGAAGTTCTAGGAATTCGAATCCCAAGCCTGCTGGATATCACATGAACTGACTGGCTAAGCTTCAAGTTTTCTGACCAGTCTTTATAGATCCGGTGACTGTGAGTTTGGTTTTCTTTTGTTTCTTTCGCCAAGGAATTTTGACATGATTTGTATGGATATCAGGAGCATCGGGTTACCATGGTCGATAGATTTATGATGGATATAAGGAATTACACAGTTTCTGTTTCTGGCAGTGTTATTCCAGCTGGGGTGATAATGTTTGGAGTAAGTCAACTAACATCATCATTTCATTCAAATAATCTGTTTTTCTTATTACTTCTCCGATTTGCATTACTAACACTCGGCATGAAATAATTTTAGGATCAACACATTGACTTGACTCCTGTTCTTGCAGAGCTTGGTAAATTACTTAACATATACATCACTCTACTATAGATCCCTTGTTGTATTTCTAGTACAGATCATGAATTGCACACAGGCTAAACACTGTTGGAAACTTGTTTTTGTTTTGGTCAGACTGTGTTATGCCTGAAGAAACAGTGATAGTAGGGGAAGCAAGTAGCCGCTTCGTATGCAAAACTGCTCGTAATTCTGAAGAATACAATCCTGATCTATACTTTTTTGATGCTGTAGCTTTGGTATTTGCAAAGGATAAAAATAAGCCTCCTGGTACTTCTTTTTCCCTCCTCCTTAGATCCTTTCTAATGAATGATGATAAATACTTGGAGAGTGACTCTGCAATGGCTTTCAATTGTCAAAATTCCAAAGTGCCACTTAAATGGTGCTTAGAAGCTATTTTAGAAAGGAGAAAATCAATTCTAGGGATCAAAGTCTAAAACGCTATAAGATCCTTCTTTCACGGTACCATTTATGTCAAACAACAGATTTTTATGGTTTCTTTATAATTATTTATTAAAAACAACTATGTTCAAGATATGCAATATTTTTTAAGAATTAAAATATATCTGAGATTATAATCACTGTGATGCCTTTGTGCATCCAGTGCTTGCTTGCTTCAATTTGGTTGTGCTTCTCATCCATAGTGATATAGAATTTTGGTATGGTTCCTATTATTTACACTCTTCTTTTCTTTCATCTTGCCAAACACTATCATTTTCCGAGAAAATCAATGATTCTTGGTTTATTTGATGAACAGGCATTGGAGAGACTCGATTCCATGCGACATTGTCAACAGGTGTAATGCCCTTCGGCCCTGAGCTCAAGGCAATATCTGTAACAGCTAAAGGCACAGAATGTTCATGGCTCACAGCCAGCATGAATGGGTACCATCAAATATTAGATAGCCAGAGGCTTTTGGATGATATCAGTGAAGAGGTAACGATATCAATCGAAATTGTTTGATGTGGAAATTGGAATTTCGAGTCCATGCTTACTTTGAACGTGAGCATTAGACAGTTTCATTGACAGTGGAGTCAAACTAAGGTTGCTGAACCAGTTATCTGTAATGCAGATGGATGATGAGGCCGCTGATTTATACATTGGGGTCATACAGAAAAGACCATCGTCCCTTGAGCTCGAGAAAATGAAGCTACGAACATACTTGGCCTTCTATGAAGTTTTAGGGTAAGATTTGTATCTAAGTTCTATCGATTACATTTTGATGAAAACTCAAAGAAATCATTCCATAAGCTTTGGGGTTTTCTGGTTTTCACCAGAGGGGATGAAGAATATTTAGTGGTGGATGGTGTTGGCATAAAACCTGGAGACACATTCTTATTCTACCATTCGGACTCGGCCACTGCATCATCATCTTGCCTTAATGCCTTTGAAAAACTGAAAGTTCTAAAACCAGCAGCTTCAAGTTCCCGAAATCCCTACTCCAACATGGACAGCAATGGCGGAGTGTTCGGAGGGTTGCTTTTTTCATCCCATTACCGTGGAGAAACATACTTTGACAGCTTCCCAATCTACAGCAATTTCCCTGGTACACCATTAGCGGGCATTGTTTGTAATAGAGAGATCGGGCGTGACTCCACAGCGGCTTCAATGTGGCAAGAAGCTAAAGAAGAAAGCCCAGCTCGCTGTTCCCTCCATGTTTGCACCACCGTCTATTTGGTGTTCGTATATGTTCCGCCATCTCCAAATCTTTATATCAATTAAGACCGTTTCTCGTTTTTATGGCATGTTGCATGTCTGTGTGCAACTTATTCGACCCTTTTTCTGCCTAAATATTTAGACTTTATTTGAGTGTTTCTTTAATTTGTAATAAAAGAAAGTACTTGTAAACTGCTTTTCTTTTGTCTCTTCTCTTTTTCTTAAATTTAAAACTCATTTCATAACTCATCAATATATTCTTTATATTATTTTTTTAATAATTTCATTATAAATTCTAATTATATCTACTCTTTTGGAAACAATGCCCTCAAATTGGCATCAATCTCCATACCAATCGAGCTAATACTCAATACATATTTTTTTATATTATTAAATATTTTCAATTAATTATAAGTTTTATCATATTTATAAATAACTAAATACTTTGTAAGAAAATTTTTAATACTTTTATAAATAACAATTTTGATTCAATTGAAAATTTTTTTATCAAATCAACTAATATAATAATAATGACTCATGTTTCCAATTGAAATAATTTATGTTTAAATTATTATCTGAAAAAATTTAAAAAATTTATATTGTTTTAGTTTTAAATAAAAAATTTAATTATTTATATAATAAGTAATTTTATATTTTATATAAAATTTATAATCTTATCTAATATATTATAATTATATAATTGTATATCATCTACAAACTATTATGACTAATTTATTCACTAATAAGAAAAGAAAATTAAAAAATTAAATAGTAAAGAGTTTAATTTTCATATATATCAAAATTTTAGAGTTTGTACAAATGTTTTAATAATTATTAGGAATTTTTTATTAAGAATATATTTGAATGATCAAGATAATTAATATATGTTATTTATGTTTATTATTTATTATCTTGGATAATTTCGTTCTTATATGAAGTAAAATTATATTATATATTAAATACGGTGAAAATGTTTTAATTAATATTTGATTTTTTTTAGTTCTTAAGGCATTTACCGAAGCGAGCCCAGTAACTAACCTTCGCATTTTGTAGGTCCATTAAGGGGATAGATGCTGGCCACAAGTTTTAAAACTGCTCTATACCCAAAGTGATGATCGAACCCTCAACCACTAATTAAGGTAGGAGAGACTCTTATTATTTCACCTAACTCACGTGATTGTAATAGTTGAATTATTAAATAAATTAATATAATTTAATTATGTTCAATGAATTGAATAATAAATATTAATTTATATGATTAAAAACACATTACTTTAAAATTTAATTAAATTATTAAAAATGTAAAATTACGCACGAAACATTATAAACTAGTTGTAATAAAAATATAGACAGAAATGTTCAATACATGGTTCTCTATTAAACCCTGATTCAACCCTTTTTTTTAGGGCTAGTTTGGTAATACATTTGAAAAGTACAGTAAAAAAATGTTTTTCAAAAATATTTTTGAAAAATTTAGTTTAAAACTTGAGTGTTTAGCATTGCTGTCAAAAAGTATTTTTGAGAAATAAGATGTTCACTTTAGACATGTTATTATCAAGTAACAAATATGCATTTAGATAATGTCCAAATAGTTAATATTATTATATTTTAGTAAGAATATAAAAAATTTACTATAACTTGTTGTTAATATTTTAATATATGAAATATAAATTTTAAATATGTTTAAGCAATAAATATTAATTATTTATAAAATTTAATTAGAATATATAAACTATATTTTAAATATTTAAATATAACCATTAAACATTTGTAATTAGATATTAACACATTTATATTATTTTAAAAATATTTTTTATTTTTAATTAAGCACCAAAAGTGTTTTTGGGAGAGGAAAAGCTAAAATTTTTAGTTTCTCTTTTTTAGAAGTGCTTTTAGAAGTGCTTCTAGAAAACCAAAAATTTCAGCTAAAAGTAACTTGTTTAGTACAATTTTTCTTCCAAAAGTGCTTTTGGAGCTAAAAGTGTTTTTTTAAGCACTACTAAACAAGCCTTTAGTCGATACGCACTAGCCTTAATGCTAGTCACAACCCCCCCGCCCCCCACCTCCCTTTTCTTATTTTCTTTCCTTCTTTATCATCTCATTTTTACTTAGGTCTGTACAGGGTTGAGTTATTCATTTAGGGTCGAAGGCCTGTTCAAAATTTGGAAGGGGTTGAATAAAAATATTAAGCCCGAAAAATGAGCTTTATAAAAAAAAAATTAAAACTGTTTAAAATATAGGTCGGACTCGGGCTTGAATATTTAAGGCTTAAGCTCGACCCGTTTTAAATTTATAATACTTTATATTATGTTATTTTTATATATTATTTAATTTATAACACATTAAAAAATGAACTTATACTAAATACATAATATTACTCTAATATAAACATTAAAATAATGTAAAGATGACTATATAAAAATTTTTAATAAATAAAAAATGTATAAAATTATTAAATACTAAAATAATATAATATAAAATTATTTAATAAATAATATAGGCGGACCCAAAATGGGCTTAAGATTATTTTTTGTAAATATGGATAGGTTTGAGCAAAATTTCAAGCTTATATTTCGGGTCGGTCCGAGCTTAGACAAATATAAGGTATGTTAATATCATACTTAGACTCAACTCGAACCTGGTTTAACTTGACTCATAAGCACATCTACTTTTACTTCCACCTATTCATTTCTGCTATCTTTTTTTCATTATCATTTCTTCCATATCCACCATCTTCTTTTTGTGCTATTTATAGGGGTTTTCTCCTTTTGTTGTCGGCCTTCCACCATTTTTTGGGATGAGGAAGTCCTCTCTTTTGAAAGAATAAAATTTCTCAAGTTAATTTTGAGTTAGATTGTTTTGAACCGATGGTGACTCGTTTTTTCTAGTTTATGGTGACTACGCTTAGTCTAATGTTTTCAGAAATTTACGAGGTTCAGTTAGGGTAGAGTTGTAAATGAATCGAATTTGAACATATAGACTTTTGTTCATGTTCGTTTATTTATTTTTAAGCTTGTTCGTGTTTGTTATGAATTTTAAATTTTTTTATTTAAGAATTTTAAATTTTTTGTTCGTGTTCATTTATTTAAAATTATTTGTATTCATATTTATTCGCTTAAGTTAAACGAACATGTTCATGAACATTAAACAATATGTTCTTATACATATTAATGAATAATAAAAAAACAAACAATATATATTATTTTTTAAATAAAAATAGTCAAATAAAAATTTTAATAATTATATTATAAATAAGAAAACATATAAACAATAATAATTTTATAGATTAGTGTTTAGTATATTAATAGTGTATTTTTTTATTCCACGAGCAGTCCTAAAAAATTGTCATGTCTTTTTTTTTCTAATATTTTTTTTGATATTTTACTATATCCTTATAGGATACTTGTTAACTCCTTAACCCTGCTTGTGGAATATAAAAACTTCATTGTAGTGTAGTAAATATTTTTCCTAATTTTATTAATATATATTAATAGAACAATAAAATAGCTTGTTCGTTAACATAAATAAATTAGGAAATTTTTTTTTGTATTTGGTTCGTTTAATATATGAACCTCAAGATCTTATTTATATTTGTTTATTTATCTTAATAAACAAGTATAAATGAACAAAAATTCAACTATTTATCTTAATATAAATGTTTATTGAACGTACTATTCATCTACCATCGCAAGTTAGAATAACCGGGAAGAATATGACAATCAGTAGATGGTGGAGTTCTAACCTAGTGGTTGAAGTTGGCAGATAAGGTTTGTGTCCATGATGTTAATGTTCTTGCCGACATTTTCCTTCGGGTTTGAGTTGAGTGTTTTTATTTATATGGCCTAACTTTTAAATTGCCTTTGTTATCACCTCACTCATCGAAGGTCAAGTAAATAAATATGATTATTCTTCAATATATATCTATTGAGTCTATAAAACTTTTTATATCTATATATCTATATATTTATATTTCTAGCTCTGGGACAGTATTAGTATAACAGATAGTATTTTTTTTAAAATTAAGTTTATTTGTTTAATTAATGAAGATATAAAATTTTTGTTACATTTTTCATATTTTTGTATTAATATTATTTTAATTATTTATTCATTATTTTAATTCTAGTTTAATTATTTTTCAAATACATTTTTAATTGCTTATTAAATAATTTTTTTAATATTGTGTTAATTATCTTTAAAATTTTTAAGTTTTCTTTTAATTCTTTAAATAGTTACAATTTATAATGGCTAATTTGTCCTTTAATTTTTATACAATATTTGTTTGTGTTGGGGATCAACCACGTATAAACAACGAATACGAAAAAGTGAAGAAGAACGAATACAAATAATTTACTTGGAAAACCCTTAAAGAGGGAAAAATCACGAGCAAAGCAGATTTTGATTTTTTACTAAATGAGTAAACAAACGAGAGTACAATATGGAGAAAATAACCTAAATGTACTAAACGTACATTACCCAAAACCCCAAATACAAAGTTCAAAATCCCAAAAAGTAAATCGGTAAACAAAACACTAAATCTCATAGGGAACTTACAAAAGGGGTATAAAATTCTCTCCATAATTATCACGAAACTCTAACCAAAACTCATATGTGGCTACACCTTGTTGCCCCCAAAGAAAAACCCTTTTTTTTATTGACATATCAAAATAGTGATACAAAACTCCTTTAAATAAACTAATATTAGAGTTCTAATCAGACTAAAATATCCCTAGAATAATCAGAGTCTAATTGGGAGAAGAAGTCCTCCTTGAAGTCTAAAACATGGTTGCCAAATAGGAGAACACGCCGTGACGTCCCATTCACCTCGTCATGACGTCATCCATCACGTTGTCCCGACAAGCCAACGCTCCTCGTCCCAACATCAGGCCTATTTTGGCCCTTCTTCGGTTGCTCATTGATTCTCGTTTAAGGTGCTTGTAACGTGTCTGATAAATGTGAGGCACACCTCACAGTTTGTCTATAAATAGGCATTCTTTTATTTTTCTTCAAGCGCTAAAAGAGATAAAAAAAAAATTTCTATTGATGATCTTGTTGGTTAAATTACAAGGGGAGTTCCTATTGATGCATTTACTACAAGGGGAGTTCCTATTGATGCATTTACTAGTTAAGAAAGACCTGTAATTGAGTCTATTCTTCTAGAAGAAGATGTTTATGAAGAAGATGCTACAAAAGAGAAAGAAGTTGTTGGACCAAATATGGCCAATGACCTGCCACAAGTGAAAGAGTATTTTACTATCCTTCTCATTTAGAACGAGAAGATGATTCAGAGGATGTTGAACCCTTATCCAAACTTAAAGCCAAGATTGTTGCTGCCAAGAAGAAATGGAAGGGAAAAGCTAAATCCATTCCACCTCCTCTACCTAAAGTTAAGAAGTAGAAGATGGTTGTGACTGAGAAGGAGACTTTGTAATAGCCCGATTTTCAGTGGTGTCAAAAACGACAATTTTGGAATCTCATTTTCGTAATATTTACGAGATTAATATTAAGTTTTTTTTTAATTTTTTGTCCTTTAATTTTGTTGAATTAATAGTTAATTAAGGTGTAGGGACTAAATTGTAAAAGTTTATCACTATAGCTTTTTCATCGATTAAAGACTTAAGGACTTATTTTGCAATTAACCCAAGGTCTAAAATGGAAAATAATCCATATTGAATATGTTATAGTGTACAGAAGGTGACGTTTGGTATATTTATGTTATTAAATTTTATAATAAAAATTAAATGTATAAAATAAATAAATTAAACAAACAAATTAAAGGTGGAAAGAAAGAGAATTCATCTTTCTCATTTCTTCACCACTGAAAACTCAAGATGAAAAAAAGAAGAATCGACCATAAAGGGTTTCAACTTTCGATCCTCAATTGGTTAGTGTAATTAAGTCTCTTTTTTTTTGTAATTTTTATGTTTTTGAGGTCATGGGAGCTTAATTTAGCTAGCCTATGTGCCAATTTGTGAAATTGTTAAAGTTTTTGAATGTTTCTATTGATGACTTCTTAAAGAAATTGGTGTTAAATTGATAGATTTTAAGTTTTGATGTGAAAAAAAAACTAGATTGTAAAGTGTAAATTTGTAGGGTTTGAAAAAAGAACTAAAATGTATAAGTTGAATATTTGATGTGAAATTTCTATAATTGTATATAGTAGAGGGTCCTAAAAAGATTTAATTGATATCAGTTTTGGAAAACTCAAAATTGAATGTTATGACAATTTCGATTTTAGGGACTAAATTGAATAAAATACAAAACTTTAGGGGTATTCAAAAAATAAAATTGAACTGATTCATGCATTTAATAAGATGTTATGAAATGTTTTTACTTGATAAATTGAACCAAATTATTGTATAGATCAAAAATTGAATCAATGATAAACCATAATTTATACATATTATTATCCCATGCTTAACACATTTATGAATGATTTCTCCTTAGATTTGGTGAATTCGATGCTCCTAATCCTTTAATTTCATGTTTTATACTTAGGTAAGCACAAGAGAGTAAAAAGAATGAGAAACGAGCCGAAAACAAAGAAACTAGGCCAACATGGGAAATCAACATGGCCTGGACTTCCTCACACGGGTAGACCATACGGCCGTGTCCATTTGGCAGAATCGAAGCACAATTTACACGGGTAGACCACACGCTCGTGCCTATTTAATAGCCTTGACCACGATCTGAGGTAATCGTACACGGGCGTGTCACACGAGCGTGTCCCTGTCGAGCCCAAGTATAGTCCTATTTGGAAAAGGCCACTCTTGAGGGCTTTTAGGCATTCTAAAGCCTATTTAAACACCGGATGAGGCACTTAGAAGACACACACAGAGTAGGAAGCAAGGAATTACTCGATGAAAGACGATTGATCCATCTTGGAAGTTGGATTCACCTTCAAGACTGAAGATTTCCCTTCAATTTCCTTCAGGGGTTTTTGGGTTTTCTTTATGTTTTGTCATTATTATTCTTCTGAGATGTTTTCTTTTAGTATTATGAACTAAATCCCCTAAATACCTAAGGAGGATGAAACCTAAGACGGATCTTGTTAATATTTTCTGAACTATATGATAAATACTTGATTTGTTCTTAATTATGTTTTTAAATCTTATTTGAATATTCCAGGATATTGATTCAAGTATTGATGTGCTTATTCAGAGGATGAATAGTCCCTGTCTAAGAGTAGATCATTCATAATTAAGCGGAGTTGCATGCAATCCTAGAGATAGGACGACATAAATCAGCTAGATTAGTGTCAAATTTAATAAGGGAATCCACAGTTCGAGTTAATGCAACACTAGGGATTTTAATTAGAAAGAGATTTCAATTAATCAACCTAGGGTTAGACGTTATTAGTCTTGAATAGGGATAATAATATAAATCAGGGATTTCTACGGATCAAGTCAAGTGAATAAATCATCTGGTTCAGAGTCAATTAATAAGTGAAGTCTAGGTGGATTCTTCCTTGGGTGTTGTCTAAATCAATCAGTTTTCCCAAAAGTATTTCCCTAATTTACTTTCTGTGCATTCTTAGGTTAGTTAATTAGTTTAGATAAAACAACCTCCATTATTCTTGGGCTAGATAATAAAAAGAAAGTTAATACCAGTACTTTTAGTTCCTTTGGGTTCGACATCCGGTCTTGCTAAAACTATACTACTGTTCAATAGGTACGCTTGCCTTCATCGTGATAATAGTTAGTTCAAGTACGATCAATTATAAATTTTAAATCTTATCGCGAGTGATAATCAATCAAACCGAAGATAATTGGGAAAAAGACAAAATGACTGATTAATCCTTAAAGACTTGATTGTTTGATGTTTTTCCAAGAAGTTCATAAAGAACTTATTATTTGTTTCATGTTATAATTGAATTGTAATTATCTTGCTTATTTTTTTATATAAATGTGAATTTGGTGATTTTGACATCAATTGGACTAAATTGCAAAGTATGAAAAATATTATATTTATGAATAGGTACAAGGTACCAAAATGGAAATGAAATGTTTATAAGATTGGTATGACATGTATATATCTTTACAGGGATTGAAATGATATGATCATAATAATAATATATTGTGAACTTAGTAAAGGATTAGGATACATATGACATGTCATTAGGGTCAAATATGAAAACGATCAAGGATTTGCATGGTTATATGAGATCTAATATTTGTTGTGAATTCTTAATTTATATGTATCGTTGGTTTATCCTGGACTGGTAACCTCGATACGATGTCAACTTGTATGAGCAAATTCATAAATATCAACTTGTTTGAGCAATATAGTCTCGTGCATCCGAGTTTGTTTTACTAAGTTTTTTTTTGCGAAAATGGTAATCTAATGAAATGAAATTGTTGACATGATTTGAACATGAACTGAATTATATATTTTTTCAAATTGAATATGAATTGGATAGTACATGGTATTAAATGGAATTGTTGTATATATATATATGTTTTGTGTTACAAGTTCTTGATATGTAAGTAAACTAACCTATTGGTTGTATTTGTTGATATGCATTGTTGGATCTGGTGTCCTGAGTGCAGTATATTCGTTCGTAAACTTGTAATTTTTTTGAATAGGTTTGTAAATAAAACAATTTCATTCATTACAATTAATATACTTTGTATTATTATCCTCAAATAATTTTTGTACATAAAGCAAAATAGAAACAAATGTTGCTCATTGGTTGTCTATTTAAACTAATACTACGCGGTATTACGTGGTTGAATCATAGTATGGAAAGATAGCTTGTATTATTAGACAAACCTAAAAATGTTATTAATCTAATTGAAAATTAACAACTTGATTGAAAGACTAATATGTCGTCTATCAAGTCCAATTGGAGAGATGCATTGTCTTGGGCATCAGAGCAGATGACTTCTAGAAGATAGAGACATAAATATGACTAACTGGACTATATCAGACAAGACCTAAGTAAAATAGATCCTGAATTCGTTTATGGATTTATTCACTTGTGACTTTCATAGTTTGACATACCTAAATCCTAAGTGGATGACGAACTATGTATGCGTGACTCGTACACTTTGATGTAAGTAAAAGCCTAAATTTGAATAGATAAGGAATCGAAAGTTGGTGCATTAGGTGTACGATTTATGCAGTATGTGGAGTCATTCACAACAGTGGAATTTATAGCTCGGGACATGGGTAAATGATATCCTCTCATTAGCATTACATGGTTGATGAAAAGTAAACGTGGCAACGGGTCATTAGTCTTTGTGATGGATGACTTGATCACTATTTGATAATGATTGACTTTTCATGATGGGAGATGTAATGGTTACCATGTAACACCTTGTACCTGACCCAATTTATTACAATACTTATATACTTAACAAAAATTTTCAATCTACGAAAGTCATGCTAAATGTACCTCTTATTTATTTATAATACTTTCTAAGATAATAAGTTTGAATAAAACATTTATCGTTTGTCACATACTTTCAAAGGTAGTATAAAACTTTACAACTTAAATGTTTGATAAAACAGATATATTCATAACATGTATTACTATTTGTCATTTGAAAAACATATTTCTAAGAATGTCGCTTTGTATGCATAATATTTCCCTCAGTTTACCACCATGGCGCATTCGTTGGCTTGGTCCCTCTTGGTGCACTGGTTTGATTTTCAGATCTACATACTAAAAGACACATATAAGTTCAAAGGAAATTAGTCGACCTCACTCAATATTACCTTTAAATGGTGTTGTAGAATTTCTCGATTCAAGGGTTTAGATTCCCTCTCAGACCTTGGTGGATACTCTTTTGATTCTTGGTTGGCGGATAACCATATGTCAATATTTGCACTTAACTGTCTTATACTCATTTCACCCAATTGGTGGATCTCAAACTTTACATCATATCACAAATCCCATTACACAATTTCCTTGCAGTTTGTAGTTGGATACTCTTTTCAGAGTGATACTCATCGGATACTACTTTTGACAGATTCCTTTACATGACCTAGTGATTATCAGAACACTAATTACATCGTATCTTCAATTCAGTGCAAACTGACATACTTGCTTTGAAGAATACAATGTTTTAATTCAAGAAATAGAATCCCAGATAACTTCAATATAGGACCTAAGAAATTCCAAGTTTGGTGGGCACCTACACTACCCCACATTCCAATACATAAAGTTCCTTGTCATGTCAGATCACTAAGGCAAATTTATCAATTGGTTACTCTATCAAGAATTCTATCAAAAAATGTCTCACAGGCATACCCAGATCTCAACCAATGCAGACTAACCTCTCACTACTTGGTCATTTTAGAATTCACTCTATAGATTTTCCAAATAACACGCCACAAAAGGTTTTCACAAGATTAGGCACAAAGGCTTTTCCAAATGACACGCCAAAAAGGTTTTTTCAGATGACATACCATAAAGGCTTTTCACAAGATTAGCCACAAAGGCTTTCTAGGTAAACTATCATGTTTTGGCGACATGGATTTTCTTAAACTTAGTATCTCCTGAGGTTTGCCCATCGTCGCCTTTAGGACACACAACAACCCTATAAGACAAATGCGACTCATCCACCATTTCCAAAATATGTCATGGCCATGGTCTTTCCACATAATTGCCACACTAGCCTTCATGTTTACTGTTCCGATGGACATCATTAAAGGACCACCGCGAGGTCCACTACAGTATCACAATTTTTTCGACGCTTCTTCTGAACCCCCTTAACGCCAATCATACATTGTCATTACCATGCAACATAACATACACGTCAATAAATATGTACAGATGCTTCACAGATAATAATACGAACAAGCATAAAAGATTATAGGATTATAAGATTCACCAGAGACTTATCAAAGACTCACGTTAACCTCAACCTAGAGCTTTTGTTTCAAATGTTTTTCCCAAACCAACAACAACAACTACTTAAAAAATTATAAGATTCTCATTAGAATCCCTATTATAGATATTTTACTAACATTTCAACTATATGCAACCCACATACATGGCCTTCCTATGACACTTTTCCCTTCTATAATCGTAACGTGCAAAGTTGTAAGACTTACCAGAACGTTAAATCATCCACCAATTAAACTAGATCTTAGTTCGATCTTAACGAAGAAAAAGAAGATGTTGAGGTTAGAAAAAAGAACTTGAACATTAAGCAAAAAGAAAAACCATCTGAAATGGTTGCCTCTTATAAGCATACTCTCAGTCCCCCAGATTTCCCTAGCAAATCCAAGGTAGGTAAAATAAAATCCGACTAAGGTTAATGATGAAAGTCTTAAGGCCCAATTTCAGACCCATGAATGTGATGGACTCACACTACCTCAAGGCCTAACAGTAATGTCAAAGGCCAAGCAAATCAAACCAGGATTTGACTAAAGACAAGATTCAAGAACAAATCATTTTGAGAAAAGGGGGAATAATATATGAACGGATGGGGTGAAATTTATTAAATTGTATTCACCGAACCTGCCAATTTTCAAGTTTGGGAAATCATCAAACTTGTGATGACTTTTTGAATGATATCCAAGCATTTATTGGTTAATATGTCTCATGGCGTTCAAAGCTCTATCTCTTAACTTTGAAACGCACTTTGAATCACTCAATTTTGAGTTCGGGAGCTCAAGTTATGACCATTTCAGTGAAGACTGGGCAAGCAGAATTTCTAGATGAGTTTGAGTTTTAGGCTTCCTTTTAATTATATATAAGCTCAATATTATATTTATCAGCTCTTATTATTTTATTATTTTATTATTTCGAATTTTTTATAATTATTAAGCATTTTAAGTTATTTATAGGAGTTTTATGTCAACAAGAAAGTTTAGTTTAAAACTACTTATTGTTTAGGTCAGTTAGATTTCTAATATACTTAAGAGTTATATTTAGATTTATTTAGCTAGCCTATATAAAGGCTTCTTCATTGTTCATTAAGGAGACAATTGTTTTCATTAATAAAGTTTTCAACTATGGGAGTTTGTTTCTTGTGCAAGATTTCTTCCTTGTAATTTTTAAAAGTAGTCTTGTGAATTCATTCTTCACCCTTCAATTTGCCAATGATTATTTCTTGGAGGGTTGATTAGAGCCATTAATTGAGTTTATTTATATCTCAAAGGGTCAATTGGATATTTATCCTTCTATCCATAATATCCATCGGTTTACTCATCCATCTTCCAATTGTTCTTTTTTAATTTCTATTTCTTATATATTTATGATTTTTATTTGTTTTTTATTCTCTAATTTCTTCCTTTACTATTTTCGATTTCTTTATTACTAAATTTCTTTATTTCTTCTTTTTAGATCATATCCAAATCTTTCTTTCTTGAGTCAAACAACTTGAATTTGGTCCTTCTTTTGCTCCAATTCTGTATCATTTGCCATTAGTTTTGGGCATTTCAGGTGTTCTTTGTGTTCTTATAAATTGATTTCCAACGAACAATTTCAAAACAATTTTTTTTTTCTTTTTACCCATAAAGTTTTCAAAAAAAAAAATTAAGTGGGTAAACGCTTTCCAAACAATCTAAAATTTTACATATTGATTCTTGGAAATCTCTTAGAATTTTAAAAAATATTTTTCACAAAAAAGTGATTGAAAAAGTGCAAAAACAAAAAATACGAAAAAAAGAAAAATAAAAAAATATTATGTGGGTTGAATTTTGTGTCGATATTTTCCAGATCAGATCTACATTGTTTAAGTAGACTCCAGTTTAAATTTTGTGATTTTTAGAGATCAGGAACACATCAAAAAAAAAAATTCAAGTTGTTTTCCATTATTTCGGGTTTTCGGTTGGGTAGTTTATTTTCTTTGATTCTAGCATTAGGTTTTCTTTTCTTTTGGCTTTTTTTTTATTCTATTACGCATTCTAACACATTTTTGTTTCTTGTGTTAATAGTACGAAAAGAGTTGCCTCTCTTTTCTCGTCTCAACTTACTTCTTTTGGAGTCCTTTAGCTTCTTAGAGCCTTAGGTCAACTTTGTTAGAGAGTGATCCCACCTCTTTTTGAATATTATTGAGTTTGATTACTCTTTAAAAATTACAAACAAGAAAATCTTAATTTCTTTTCTTTTTCTCTTAGAGTTTTTTTTTATTTCTGAGCTTATAACAATAAAGTTTGCTTAATTTTTCTTTTCTTAAGTGTTTGGTTCTTTTCAGGCTTTCATAATGATTCACAATACTATGATTGAGAAGTTGCAAAGGGATCAAGAGGTTCGAAATGCTTGAGATTAGAGAAGTGACACTATTCTAGACACAATCAACAAAAATTTCGAATGTCTAAGTACCAAAATTAAGCATTGGAATTGTAATTGGGGAGATAAGGTTGATTGGCCTCGTCTTCGTGCAAATAATGCTCAAAATGTCTCTCATGAAAATCATGAGACTTCGGTTAATAATGATTGTAGGCAACATTTTTTAGCTAGACCAAAGTTCAACATTCCACCATTTCGAGGGAAGTATGATCTCGAAGTATATTGTGAGTGGGAATAAAAAATTGTACCTATGTTTCGTTACAATAAATGCCGAGAAGAGGAAAAAGTCCTATTGACAACCCTTGGATTTTCATATTATGCATTGAATTGGTGGATTCAACTTAGAAATGATTGTCAAAGAAACTATGAAAGGGTAATTGAAACATGGGACGAGTTGAAGCAAGTGATGCGAAAGCGTTACGTTCCTTCTCATTACTATAGAGAAGTCAAAATGAAACTTTGATGTCTTGTTCAAGGTAATTGATCTGTTGATGAGTACTTTAAGGAGATGAGATGTTTATGCAAAGAGCAAATGTTCAAGAAGATGAAGAGACTACCATGATGCGGTTTGTAGATGGCTTGAACATTTCGATAGCTAATGCTCTTAATCTTCAAACCTACATTAATCTTGAGAAAGCAGTACACAAGGCAGTTGAGATTGAGTAGAATTTTCAACAACGTTAATCTTGCCCATTTGGTGCATCACAATATTATAGGGGTACGAGTTCTAATTCTACTTTCAAAAATTTGAAGCCTCATTTTGCTGCTAATAAGTTGTTGCCAAAATGTGATGAGACTAAACCTTTTGAGTGGAAAAGTGGGGCTCCTACAAAACCTTCTTCTACATCTTCTAAGCAGCCCACTTCTACTAATTCTTCACTAAAACAACAAAGAGTTTGTGAAATTGAATGTTTTAAGTGCAAAGGGCATGAGCACTATAGTTGTGATTGTGCCAAAACGAGACTTTTGTTGATAAAAAAAGATGATAGTGAGAATTTTTTTCTTCGAAACTATAGAGTTAGATGAGATAGAAATGTCATGTTCTCCCACTGAGATGTATTACACTGAATTGAATATTCATAATACTTGTGAGGGGATATGGGAAGTGAGGAAAAATCATCTAAAAAGATCGAAAGAAAAGAGACTTTAAGTGATAAAAGTCTACTTGATGGTCCAAATTTGATGAGTGAAAATTCATATGAGGTAAAATTGGAGAGTTCTCAAGTGGAAAAAGAAAATGAAAAGCAAGAAAATACTCATACAAAAGTGAGGAATGATTATGTTTTAACTAACCCTAGCTCAAATTTGTTTATTGGTGTTTCTTTGTTACAGGATTTCAAGGATCCATTGATGGACTTTCAATTATATTACTTTACCATTGATAGACGGTTTTACTTGTGGAAAAGAGGTAACTTGATCATTGATAATTTTGCACAGGTGCTAGAAGGTAAGAAAAGTAATGATACATCGGCAATTGAAATATTTAGGCATACTTTGAATGTTTTTTTAGGTATTCTACTAATTTTATTTTTCCTTACAACATGCTTTCTCATTAGTCAAGTTTCAATAAACAATGATCTGAAAGTTCAATTGATTTTATGGGTTTATCTAGGTATTTAAAGCTTAATTTTGTTGCACTCTACAGGTTTATTAAAGAACCTTATGCATTTGATCTTGCAACAAAATTTTCTACCTTAGGCTTTAAATATGAATTTTTACATAATAATATTAAACTACTTGATTTTTATAATTATGTGAAATTCTTGACTCATCGTTAGAAATTCTTGACTCATCGTTAGAAATTCTAATGGATGACCTTGCATATTCAAAAAAAGTTACAGGTTATTTTTTACTTGAAGACTTATGTACCTAACACTTATTTATTTAGTGTTGATACTTTGTTTTTAAAGGAGACATACATGATAAAAGTTGATTTGAATGATCAATAGTTTTGGCGCACATGAAAGCTTAGGTAAGTATTTTTTTTTCATTTTATTCTTATTTATTCTAATCCTTTTTTCTTTTTGTACAACTAAATATTTGGGGACGAATCTTCGTGAGGAAAGGGGGAATGATGCGAGTTTCAAGGCCCAATTTCAAACCCATAAATGTGATGGGCTTACACTACCTCAAGGCCCAACAGTAATGTCAAAGGCCAAGCAAATCAAACCAGGATTTGATCAAAGACAAGATTTGAGGATGAATCTTTTCGAGGAAATAGGGAATGATACATGCACGAATGGGGTGAAATTTATTAAATTCCATTCATCGAAGTTGCCAATTTTCAAGTTTGGGAAATCATTAGACTTGCAACAAATTTTTAGATTGGATCCAGGCATTTATTGGTTAAGATGTCTCATGACGTTCGAAGATCTATCTCTTATCTTCGAAACTCACTTTGAATCACTCAATTTTGAGTTCAGAAGCTCAAGTTATGACCGTTTCAGTGAAGACTTCGCGAGAAGAATTTCTGGGCAGGATTATGACGAGAATTACGAGTTTCGAGCTTTTAGTTCGAATTTAAATCATATTGCGTTCGGGTTTTAGGTTTAATTATGAGCTCAATATTGTATTTATCAGCTCTTATTATTTTATTATTCTGATTTTTTTATAATTATTAAGTATTTTAAGTTATTTAAGAGTTTTATGTCAACAAGAAAGTATAGTTTAAAACTACTTATTGTTTAGGTTAATTATAGTTTTAGTATACTTAAGAGTTTTATTTAGATTTATTTAGCTAGCCTATATAAAGGTTTATTCATTGTTCATTAAGGAGAGAATTGTTTTCATTAATAAAGTTTTCAACTCTAGAAGTTTGTTAAAGATTTCTTTCTTGTGATTTTTAGAAGTAGTTTTCTTCTCAATTTTCCTCAAAAAGTCATGGGAATTCATTCTTCAGCCTTCAATTTGCCAATGATCATTTCTTGAAAGGTGGATTAGAGCCATTAATTGAGTTTGTTGGGATTTATATATCAAATAGTTCAACTGGACATTTATCCTTTTATCCATAATATCCATCGTTCTACTCATCCATCATCCATTTGTTCTTTTTTAATTTATATTTCTTATTTATTTATAATTTTTATTTGTTTTTTATTCTCAAATTTCTTCTTTTACTATTTTTGATTTCTTTATTACTAAATTTCTTTATTTCTTCTTTTTAGATCATATCCAAATCTTTCCTTCTTGAGTCAAACAACTTGAATTCAATCATACTTCTACTTCCTCCGCTCGAATTCATTATCAGTTAACATTACTGTTGAGCAGTCATGGGGAGGGTCAAATCAATCCGATTGGCTCTTATTGAGAAGTCCCCTGTCATGCTGCTTGTGATGATTTGTTCAAGTGGCTTGGTTTAGTGTATAAGCAATCTTTCCTACATCTTGTTACTCTGCTCTTTACTCTGATATCTGTTTTTGTTACTGCAGAATCTCAACAACTCTCAACCAGACCCGATACAAGATCTATTTGAACAACATTCGTGAAAATTGAGCATAATATATCTTGGCAGTAACTCACGTTTTTCGTGGTCTTAAAGACAACTAAGTCTCCTACAGCTTTCTCATACACCTGACAGACTCTTAATGCATAAGCAAAACTATGGGCGTACCCCTTCATAGGTGTGCACTTTCTTGGGCATAATCTTTCTTCTCTTGGAAACATCCTACAAACAATTCCTTAAATACCGCCAACAGGCTGGTGCTTTAACGCTAGTATGAACCAATACTCTAACTTGCCATTAGACCAATATGGTTGCGGATTATGTTTACATTCATACTTTATTCGTCTTTTTGTATCCACTGATTTTTGTTGTGTGACATACAATAAGATAAAATAAGATCATATTGAGAGAATGAATATTGTCTCAAAGAGATAAAAAATATCCTATGAGGGTAACAAACTTAAGACAAGGTCATTGGACAAGCATTGAGTAGATGCTTTTGTAATGGTATGTCATTAGGGAGAGCTTAGTCACAATACTGTAGTGGAATGACTTCGTGACTAAATGAGTTTACAATTCATAGGCGAAAAGCCAAAACTTAATTATAAATCATTTGAGCCCTAATTGCATATTTCCAATCAGTTCCTCCGCAAACTCATTGAAATTAGAAATTAATTATGTGTTTGAATAGAAATGAATATAATGAATAGGAAAAGAGAAATGGAAAACATTCAGGAATGATTATGTGTAACACCCCTAACCCTTATCCGTCGCCGGAACAAGGTTACGGAGCATTACCGAAATTTACAGATCAAATATAGATATATCATATCATTTAACATTCATATAAGAATTCGATCATAATCAATCATTTTGTCCCTTATATGAGCTCTGGAGGACCAGAATGTACATTAGAAACAAGTCGAGGCTAAATAGGGTACTCAGAGAATTTTTTGTAAAACTTCAAAATTTTTTCCTATGTGCAGGGGACACACGCCCGTGTCTCAAGCGGTGTGGGCATTAAAATTAGGGGCACACGGTCGTGTCCCAGTCCATGTCCAAATTAGGGTGCTCACTGACTTGGGTCACATGGCCAAGCCATATGCCCATATGCTAAGCCCTGTGAGCATACTGACTTGCATTAATAAGGTGCAGGGGTCACAAGGCCAAGCCACACAATTGTGTGCTAGGCTGTGTGGATAATTTTGAGCATTTTTTTTCTCAATTTTAAGACGCAGGGGACACATAGCCAGATCACACGCTTATGTGCTAGGCGGTGTGTCACACACGACTGAGACACACGCCCGCGTGGACAAAAAAGGTCATTTCCAGGGCCATATTTCTCACCCAAAACTTGGCATCACCTAACCTAACATTTTTGGACATCAATAGACCATAATAAGGCATTCAACCAAACCAAAATTAAGTTTTATACTTAACATATTACCACAACCATTCAAGAATCTTTACTTACAAATTTTAAACCAACCATCAGCATGATTATAAATTATCCATCATTCAATCATACTAGCACACATTAGACTTGATAAGGACATTATATACACATCAAAACATATTCATCACAAGTCATTCCAATGGCTAGTTACAACCAAAACATTTTCATACCAACATTGGCTAATTAACCTATACATGCCATTATAACCAAAATGAGTTTACTATATATATACCGAAAAGGCCAATGGATAGTTTGATGTAGCTTCAACTAGGTTCCAACATTTATGAACTTCCGAGTACTATAAAACAGAGGAAATAAAATAAAGTAAGCATTTAATGCTTAGTAAGTTCGTATAACATGGAATTTAACTTACCATTATTTCACATATAAGATAAGCATACAAAACATATTCCAAACAACATGGCCAAAAGCCTAACACATATCCTCAAAATCATGTTAGTCATGTATATCATATAAATATCAAGAAACATATATGAGCTCGAATAATAATCAAATTCCACATGCATGTACATATATGAGCTCAAATAATAATCAAATTCCACATACATGTACTTTCCACATCTTGTATTCATATATCAATTCCATGTATTTCAAGTATATACGGATAATAATTAATTTCGAACTCATATTTTCTCATGTCAAGATTTTACTCGTAGAATTATTGGAAATACTGATGGTCATGAAACTAACTAAAAATTTGACTAAGGCAAGCGCACTTATCGAACAGTAGTATAGTTCTGGTGAGACCGAAAATATCGTATCCACAAGGACTAAAAGTACTAGTAATTACTATCTTTTTAATATCTAGCCTAAGAATTTAAGAGTGTTTTTTAACTAAAACTAATTATTTAACTAACTAAGACTATGACAGAGATGAAAATTGGAAAATACTTTAGGAAAATCGATTGAGAAGACAATACCCAAGAAAGAATCCACCTAGACTTCACTTATTATCTTTGAATTAGACGATTTATTCACTTGACTTATTCCGTAGAAATCCCTGATTTATGTTAATATCTCTCTCGAGACTAAAAACAACTGACTCTAGGTTGATTAATTGAAATATCTTTCTAATTAAAGCCCCTATTATCGCATTAACTCGATTTATGGATTTTCTTATTAGATTTGACTCTAATCTGGTAGATTTATGTCGTCCTATCTCTAGGATTGCATTCAACTCCGCTTGATTATGGATGATCTAATCTTAAACAGGAACTTTTGCTCCACTGAATAAGCACATCAAAACTTGGATTAATACCCTGGAATATTAAAAACCAGAATTAAACTCACAATTAAAAATAAGAACAAATGTTTATCATATAAATCAAAGGAAAATAAGAGTCGTCTTAGGTTTCATCTCCCTTAAGTATTTAAGGAGTTTAGTTCATACTAATGGAAAACATCTCAGAATATGAAAAACAACAAAACATAAAGAACCCAAAGAACTTCTAGGAAATTGGATGGAGATCTTTAGTCTTGATGTAAATCCTTGCTTCCAAGATGATTCTTTGATGGTTGTCCTTGGGTATTTTCTGCTTCCAACTCTATATATCTTCTAATCCTCCTCTAGGGTGTTTAAATAGGCTTTAAAACCCTTAAAATTGCCCTTTTTCCGAATAGAATTAGACTTAGGCTCGACAGGGACACGGTCGTGTGCCACGCATGTGTACAAGTGCTTCAAATCGTGTTAAAGACTGTTAAATAGACACGCCCGTGTGCGGTGGCTTAGGTCGTGTTGAAGTCTGCTAAAAAGACACGGGCGTGTGGTCTACCCGTGTGAGGAAGTCCAGGCCGTGTTGATTTTCCACGTTGACCCATTTTCACCTTTTTTGGCCCGTTTCTCGCTCTTTTTACTTTCCTATGCTCACTTAAGTATAATATATGAAATTAAAGGATTAGGAGCATCAAATTCCACAAATTTAATGATGATTCATCCAAAAATATGCTAAGCATGGGATAAAAATATGTATAAATTACGACTTATCAAATACCCCCACACTTAAGCGGCTGCTTGTCCTCAAGCAAAAACCTCCATTCACAATTAAGAAATCATTTTTCTCAACTTATAATTCCTATCAATAATATCTCAAAATAATCCATAAGTAATCATACATTGAAAATTTAACTAGAAGAACATTAAAGTTTCAAACATTCCAAGTTGAGCATTTTATCACGAAAAACATAGGTGTCTCCCATCATCTAAGTAATCACCTTTAATTCAAAATATCACAGAGTTTAACATCCTCACTAAAGATTCACTCAAATCACTCGAGGTTTTTAAGAACAACAAATTTAGCACTCAACAGTCAATATGAAAAGTTATTACCATAGGCTTGCGTGAAAATCAAATCTCCACCACTATATATTGAGATGATACATCAATCAAAAGGTCTTTAGAGGGTTGTAACGTGGCTTTGGTTAGGGGGTGTGGTCACAAGCTGAAAGAGAAGGTTAGAATCGAGATTGAATTGAAAAATTACCTAACTAGAAAAATACTAAAACTGACAAATTACATTTCTAATTAGAAATCCTAGAATTGAGCTTTTCTTCATGGATAACATCGTTTTAACCCAAGCATTACATAATTTCGTAATATGCTAGACAACAAATCTCAATTACATCAACTTTATTTTTTTTAAGAACAAATCAAGTAACATAGAACTTTGCTAACTATCAAAAATAAAACATAGCTAAGCAATTTATTCAAATCAAATCTCGACAAAAATATGGATCAAATTAATTTAGGGGATTTCAACAATAATGGGCTATGGGTTAATATTGGGGGTAAATCAATGAATGGCTTGTTAGGCTCAAGGGGGTTTAGTAGGGGTTAATTATGAAGGTAGACTTTTATGGAGTGACTGGGTTAAACCTAAGTGCCTTTATCATCTTGACATATAAAATTAATGGTGAGGTCTTGACATGCATAATCGAAGCAAGTTCTAGAATAACAAATCAATATTGACTTACTCATAGCAACAATAAAAGTGAGTATGAAAGAAATAATATATGCTCTAAAGGCTCAAGATCTCACAAAAATTATGGCTTTTTGATGTTAACCCTGTGAATTTCAACTCCAAGATAATACCTAAACTCGGGGAAATAACCTAAAAATTTTAATACTAAAAAATCAACTTATCATGCTTGATTCTCTAATTACTTAAAGTTTAAACCATCAATGCATAAATACCTATGTTTTAATTCAAGACATATCAACAAAAATCATAAATTAATCAAAATTCATTCTAATAGTGATATAAGTGAGTCACATGAGAATAAGACAAAATTTAGGGATTTTTCTGATAGTGATATAAATAACCCCCTACACTTAAGATGTACATTGTCCTCAATGTACAAAGATAGATTTATTGGAAAATATAGATATAAGATCATAAGATAGGGAGAGAAGTGAAACTTCCTGAATGTTAAATGGAATCCTTAAATTGGAGTTATGGAAAGTAATCGACTAAGGCAAGGGTGAGATTGGACGAGGATACTCCGATGGTGGTAGAGGTTGTGTTCTACAACCATAGTGTCCAGCGAAGAGGTTATCGTGGTGGTCGGGCAAGACATGGCAGTCATGGAGGACCTTTTCCAGTGGAGTTGCAAATTCCTAAGTAATAGTAGGCTTTGGAGCTCTTTATAACTGCGATAGAATCAATAACTCTTTAGGAAATATAGAGAAGCATGATTACCCATAAAAAAATGGCCAAAAACATAAATTACTTGATATAAATTGTAAAAACCTAAAGATGAAATAAAAATAGTCTTAAAGAGAAATAAAATTAAAAGTAATTTAAAAAGATAAATAAAGATAAAAGTAAAAATAATAAATAAAAAGTCTTTAAAAATCCTCATCGCCAGATGGTTTGCGAGGTGGTGGTGGCGATGAGATATGAAGGTGCTAACAAATCTGATGTAGTGTTGCATCAATGTGATCAAAGCACTAAAAACATTATTGCTTGAGTCGAGTGAGATGCTCAGAAATGTCAGAGAGTGAAGTAGCTGCATGAACTAGACGATGAATATGTGGTGGCTGAGATGGTGGATCCTCGTAAGGTGGAGGGACATTATCAGTAATGTCATCTGGGTTTTCCTACTCGGCTGACTGGACGAGGTAGTACTGAGGAGGATCAAATCCACGTCGTCGCTCAATCATCCTCATATGGAGCATACTCAAGATGCCCTATGGGGGCATCTGACCGATGAGGGTGAGGAAGGGTGATTGCGCCGCCGTGTTGAGGAGACCGAAGTACCGTGCTAGGCGAGTCATATAAAGGCCGATGGAAATGACGCCCTTCCAATGTCGCTCTCTCTGATGGCGAATGGCTAGGGCAATGAAATAAGCGAGGTCGAATACGTGCCCATGTTCCATGCTCCATAAAAAATATACGTCGTTAGTGTTGACGACGCCGATACTCTCTCGTCGTCCTGTCAGGGTGTGGGCTAGGATAGCGTGTAAGTATCTCAGGGATGGGGCGAGAGCCGATGCCTTGGAGCGACTAGGGTCATAAGTGGCCAAAGCAGGGACTAGGGCATCCTAGCATTTTGAGGGAGAATAGTAGATGTAGTGATGGAGACTATCGAAGTCGTTGTCGTCCATAAACTCCTCCGTATATATTTCTAAAGTGACACTGAACTTAGGCATGCTTAACTGGCGAACTAAACCACCGAGACGGAATTGAACCGTTCTGGAATCATCGAACTTTGTCATGACGGTTTGGAGGTGAAAGGTCGAGCAGAGTTCTAATGTGAGCTTGAGATATGTCGACTCGATGATCTCGAAGAAGAGCCCCCATGGGTCAATAGTCAGGAGAGCCCGAATCGCGTCAGCGAGTTGGATCTGTTCTAGTGCAGCCCAATCAATACGTCAGCCCACAACTAAGGTTCGGGCCCGTAGTATCTGGAATAGTTCCTCCTAGTTTCCTGGTGAGAATTAGAGAAATAGGTGTCGTATCTTAGTGGTAGGACCCGAGGAGGATGCTGCTCCTTTTTACTTCTTCGAGACGGGAACTGCAGTCTTTTTACTGCGTGAATTTGACATGGTATATCTGCAAAAAGAACGGAGAAGATAGAAAATGCAACAAATTCAAAAAGGGATTAACTATGAATATAATTATTAACAAATTCAACCAAACTAATGACACTAACAAGACTCAACCAAAAACAATCTAATTTGACGATAAAAATTTTATGGCAAATAGTATAGTAATAGCATGACTAAATTCAACATGAAATAGATGAAATAGATCTTTAAGAATAAAGATGATATGATAAGCAATTAATAGCAAAATGTAAGTAAAAGGGTAAAATCATGATAGTAGCATCAAAAGAAAGTAAAAGAGAAGAGAAAACCGTTAGTGGAGGACTGGTGGCCGGAGGAGTGACGGTGGTGGCCGGAGGGTACTGCCCGGGCTGACCACGGGCATGGGGGGTGAGCCGTGTAGTGCATTAGTAGAAGGGGAAAAAGAAGGAGAAAGAAAGGGGATAATGGAAGGGTGTAGGAAAGAAAGAAAAAGAAAAAAAAGAAGAGAAAGAGAAGAGAAAAGAGGGGGAAAGGGAAAAGAAATGGGAAATAGGGTATGGGGTATGGGAAGGAAGAAAAGGGAAGAAGAAATGAGAGCTAGGAGTGGCCGATCAGTAGGGGGAAGAGATTACGGCGGCTAAGGTTAGGGTATTGGGGAAGGGGATGATGAATAGTGGAGGTTTATATAGATATTGGGGCACACGGCCGTAGGGCACGCCCGTGTGCCCTTATTTGAGCCCGTGTTTTTCGTGATTTTCAAATTTGGGCACATCTAGAATTCGACCTACGCCCGTGTTCTTTGGGCGTGTTGGTGCACATGGCTATGTCACACAGTCGTGTACTGCTTCGTTCGCTTCTCCCACGCCCGTGTATATATGCGCACGCCCGTGTTATTTTGACAATGTCGACCACGAGTGGTGGGCACAGGCGTGTCGCACGCCTATGTTATTTTGATAGGATTGCCCACGGCCAAGTCACACGGCCGCGGCAACGTATCGTATCCCGTATTTTGGAAAAATTTTACTCTGTTTTCACACGGCCGTGTCGCTGCCCGTGGTATGAGCACGGCCTAAGGCACGCCCGTGTGCATGGCCGTGTGGAATTGGAAAACTGATGTTCAAGGACTCAGTTAGTGATTTAGATGTTAAACACTAAAATTTAAGTAAATCTACACCGTTAGTACTCGGGTTGCCTCCCGAGAAGCGCTTATTTATAGTCTAAGCTCGACCTTACCTTGTAAGTATATTTAGGAAAGTTCGTGGAGCCGTAGCTCCTCTCTATCATTTTTAAAATTCTCACCATTATAAAGTTTGAGACGATGTCCATTTACTTGAAAGTGCCGAATTTGGAATGAGTTACCTCGACTGTACCGTATGGGAAAATGTTGAGTACCGTAAAAGGGATTGCTCCATTAGGTTCAGATGTGGCAACACAAGGGTCTGCTACATCTAATAATACTTTGTCTCCAATATTAAGTTGATTCAATAAAACTTGAAGTCTATCATGGCGTGGTTTTAGTTTATCGTGTGTTCTCGATTTCTGTGTCCGCCATTCATCTTGTTCCTCGATCTACAGCCTTCGCTCTTCATAGATGGGTCCTTGGTTGTTACTTGAACATGACTCATTTATGCTCTTCGAACGTGTTTCCTGCAAAGAAGGCTGCACCACATGATCAGTATTAGTAGCATGATTTATACAACCACCCTCAATATTTGATATGTTACTTGAATTACGAGCTTGAAGAGTGATTGTTTCATCACCTACACGAAGTGTGAGTTCACCTGTACCAACATCAATAATAGTTCTGGCAGTTGCTAAAAAGGGTCGTCCTAAAATCAAAGGCACGTCACTATCCTCTTCAATGTCTAGAACAACAAAATCAATTGGGAATATAAATTTATCGATTTTGACAAGTACGTCTTTAATGATACCCCCTAGGAAATCTAATGGTTTTATATGCTAACTGAATGCTCATCCTAGTTTGTTTGGGTTTCCCAAGACCTAATTGTTTAAACATTTTGTAAGGCATGACATTAATACTCGCCCCTAAATCAGCCAATGCATTATTAACATCTAAACTACCAATTAAACAAGGAATCGTAAAACTCCCTGGATCCTTCAATTTGTTAGGTAGCTTATTCTGTAGAATGGCTGAGCAGGCTACGTTCAACTCTACATGCGACGCCTCATCCAACTTCCTCTTATTTGCTAAAAGCTCCTTTAAAAATTTCACTGCGTATGGCATCTACGAAAGAGCTTCAATAAACGGTAGGTTAATGTGTAATTTCTTTAATAATTTAAGGAATTTACCAAATTGTTCGTCCGCGTGGTCTTTCTTTGTCGCACTGGGGTATGGCACACGAGGTTTGTATTCTCTACTTACCCGTTTTTGTTCACTGTGGTCCACCTCACCTTTACCTTTACTTACCATAATTCCTTACCTCGGTTCTGGTTTAGGTTCAACTAACCCTTCCTTATCATGAACGGTAATCGCATTAAGCTGTTCCCTTGGGTTAGATTCAGTATTACTCAGCAAGCTACCTTGCGGTCTTTAAGAAATTATGGCCTATCTGAGTTTCGAGCCATTGGATCGACGCTTGTTGATTCTTAAGTGTTGTTTTGGTATTCTGAAAATGAGTTTTTGACACCGAGATAAATTTCGTTAGCATCTCCTCAAGGTTCGGCTTCTTTTCCTGCTGGTAAGGTGATTGTTGAAAACCTAGGGGATGTTATGGCCTTTAATTTCCTTGGCCACCCCACGAGAAGTTGGGATGGTTCCTTCAACCTGCATTATAAGTGTTACTGTATGGGTTATTTTGAGGTCTAGAATTATTATTACCCATATATTGAACTTGTTCCTCCTCGGTGCTAAGGTTGAAGGATTGATATTCTGTGTGTACTCCTCCTCCATTTGAATCGCACCTCATCACTGGACGTACTTGAGTAGAACCATACAAATCGTCAATCTTTTTATTTAAAAGTTCTACCTGGTTAGAAGGCATAGTAACTACGTCGAGGTTGAAAACACCAGCTGCTTTCATCGGTTTTGTTCTCATGACTTGCCACTGATAATTATTAAGTGACATCTCTTCAATAAATTCGTAAGCCTCTTCAGGTGTTTTGTTGTTTAATGTTCCACTGGCAGCTGCGTCGATAAGTTGCCTTGTTGAGGGGTTCACACCGTTGTAAAAGGTCTGAACTTGCAGCCATAGAGGTAACCCATGGTGAGGGCGCCTTCTCAGTAGGTCCTTGTATCTCTCCCATGCATCGTAGAGTGTTTCTAAATCCATCTACACAAAAGAAGAAATATCATTCTTTAGTTTAGCCGTTTCAGCCGGTGGGAAAAATTTAAGTAGAAATTTTTTGATCATTTGTTCCCAAGTAGTGATTGATCCTCGTGGTAACGAGTTCAACCACTGTTTAGCCTTATCCCTTAATGAAAAGGGAAATAACCGAAGGCGAATAGCATTATCAGAAACGCCATTGATCTTAAAGGTGTCGCAGAGTTCCAGAAAATTTGTTAAATGAGTGTTTGGATCCTCGTCCTACAAACCATCAAACTAAACAAACTGTTGTATCATTTGAATTGTGTTAGGTTTCAGTTCAAAATTATTTGCAGCAACAATAGGTCTAACTATACTCGATTCAGTTCCTGTCAAAGTAGGTTTAGCATAATCATACATAGTACGAAGAGCAGGATTTTGATTTATTGGATCTGCAGCAATCGCAGGAGGTAGTGGATTATTCTAATTATCAGTCATTTCCTCGTTTGTAGTATGGATATCGTCCTCTTGCTCTTCCTCTATGTATTGTAGGCTTCGCCTTATTTCTCTTCGATTTCTGCAAGCTGTGCTTTCGATCTCACTATCAAAAAGTAAAGGTCCTGACGGGTTTCTTCTAGTCATAAACTATGAAAACCTATCAGAAGAAAATAAAAGAGAATTTAGTAAGTAAAAATAAAAATAAAAACAAAATTAAATAAAAAAATAATGGCTAAAGTAATAAAAATTAAGTGTTCCTAATATCTTAGTCCCCGGCAACGGTGCCAAAAACTTGATGGTCATGAAAGTAACTAAAAATTCGACTAAGGCAAGCGCACCTATTGAGCAGTAGTATAGTTCTGGTGAGACCAGAAATATCGTATCCACGAGGACTAAAAGTACTAGTAATTACTATCTTTTTATTATCTAGCCTAAGAATTTAAGAGTGTTTTTAAACTAAAACTAATTATTTAACTAACTAAGATTATGATAGAGATGAAAATTGGAAAATACTTTAGGAAAATCGATTGAGAAGACAATACCCAAGAAAGAATCCACCTAGACTTCACTTATTATCTTTGAATTAGGTGATTTATTCACTTGACTTATTCCATAGAAATCCCTGATTTATGTTAATATCTATCTCGAGACTAAAAACAACTGACTCTAGGTTGATTAATTGAAATCTCTTTCTAATTAAAGCCCCTATTATCGCATTAACATAGATTTCCTTATTAGATTTGACTTTAATCCGGCAGATTTATGTCGTCCTATCTCTAGGATTGCATTCAAATCCGCTTAATTATGAATGATTTAATCTTAAATAGGAACTTTTGCTCCACTGAATAAGCACATCAAAACTTGGATTAATACCCTAGAATATTAAAAACAAGAATTAAACTCACAAAGGAAAATAAGAGTCGTCTTAAGTTTCATCTCCCTTAGGTATTTAAGGAGTTTAGTTCATACTAATGGAAAACATCTCAGAATATGAAAAACAACAAAACATAAAGAACCCAAAAAACTTCTAGGAAATTGGATGGAGATCTTCAGTCTTGATGTAAATCCTTGCTTCCGAGATGATTCTTTGATGGTTGTTCTTGAGTATTTTCTGCTTCCAACTCTGTATATCTTCTAATCCTCCTCTAGGGTGTTTAAATAGGCTTTAGAATGCTTCAAAACCCTCAAAATTGCCCTTTTCCGAATAGAATTAGACTTGGGCTCGACAGGGACACGGTCGTGTGCCACACCCGTGTGCAAGTGCTTCAAACCGTGTTAAAGACTGTTAAATAGACATGCCCGTGTGGGATGGCTTAGGTCGTGTTGAAGTTTGCTAAAAAGACAAGGGCGTGTGGTCTACTCGTGTGAGGAAGTCCAGGCCGCGTTGATTTTCCACATTGACCCATTTTCTCCATTTTTGGCCCGTTTCTCGCTCTTTTTCCTTTCCTATGCTCACCTAAGTATAAGATATGAAATTAAAGGATTAGGAGCATCAAATTTCACAAAATTAATGATGATTCATCCAAAAATGTGCTAAGCATGGGATAAAAATATGTATAAATTACGACTTATCAAATACCGATAGATACACGGGTAGTACACATAAGGTGTACAAAACTGAAATCCGTTCGTCAATTCATATACATGAATGCTCATGCAAACATGTAAACGGGAAGCTCTTTCGAGCCTTATAACGGGAAGCTCATATGAGCCATGTAACGAGAAGCTCTGAAGAGCCATATATCGGGACGCTCATAGAGTGGTGGTGTGTCCACAACACATGCATGATCACAACCAATCGGGATGCTTCGAAGAGCTATTAAAGGGAAGCTCGCAAGAACTATATAACGGGAAGCTCATGAGAGCTAATAACGGGACGCTCTTTCGAGCTGTGGTGTGTCCGCAACACATGCAGGACCACAATCAATTTGAGATCCCTGTATCCATCGAATTTCATTTATTCAAACGAGAATTAATATTTGTCAGTCATTGTTGGATATGTGATTGCTTTCATACACATGGCACTTATACATTTCAAAAACATAAAATTCAATTTAAAACATATAAATATACAATTTAGTTACACGAACTTACCTCAATAATGTTTGTGTATGCAAAATCTACTAATCCGACACTTTTTCTTTTCCTCGATCTAGCTCCGTATTTGGTCTATTCAGATCTATATGAATGAATTTAACATCAATTTAATACAATTCATACTCAATTCAATCCAATTCACACCTTGGGAAAAATTATCATTTCGCCCCTATACTTTTAATTAAATTTGATTTCGCCTCTTGGCTCGGAAAATGAAATTCATACAATTTAATCATTATTCCGAGCCTAACAAATTTTTACATATAACAATAGCAGCTCATGTATTTCATAAAATTTAGAATTTTTTCATGAATTTTACATCTTTTCAATTTAGTCCCTAATTCACAATTTCATCAAAATTCACTTCACAAAAGTTGTTTATCTATCAATAACCTTTCATTTTCTACCATAAAACTTCATAATTCATGCATACTCATCCATGGAAAAGCCCTAGTACTTTAATAACTTTACAAATTAATCCCCGAGATAGCTAAATTAAGCTATTACGATCTTGGAAATATGAAAATTACTAATAACGGGACAAGAATACTTATTTAATTTGGGGAAAGATTATATAAAATGATGATATTTCTTATTTAATTAAAATATAATCTTTTATTATTTCATCTTTCCAATTTAATCCTTTTCTTTGTTTAATTTCTCATTGATGAATCATCATACTTATCTACTAACTCCTCTTAATAGTCTATTTGTCATATAAGGACTTCAAATTTTGAATTCATAGCTATTCGATACCTATAGCTACTAGAACTCAACTTTTGCATTTTATGCAATTTGGTCCTTTCTACTAGAACTCAACTTTTGCATTTTATGCAATTTGGTCCTTTCCATCTAAATAGACATGTAACCGATAAAATTTTTCTACAAAATTTTCATATGATATTTCAATCATAATGCGGACCATGAAATAAAATTTAAAATTATTTTTCTTCTGAACTCAGATTTGTGGTCCCGAAACCATTGTTTCGATTTAATTGAAAATGGGTTGTTACATTATGGTTTTTTTCGAAATGGAGAAATGGAATCATTAGGAAATTAATGTAGATTTCCAAAATAGAAATAGAAATAGAAATAGAAATGGAAATGGAAATGGAAATAAAAATGAAAATGATTCATTTACAATTCTATATGGATTACTTAAAAATGATCAGAATAATGAGTTTATGTTTTTAAGCTGTTTTGAAGCCCGAAAATGAAAACAAATCATTCGGTCACAGTGAACATGTTTAGTTGTAAAATATTAAACATATTTTCTCAAAATTTTAATAGGGGTAAAATCATAAAAAAATTTACTAGGGGTAAAATCGTTAATATTTTACTAAGGGTAAAATAAAGATGAGAAAATTGTTTAATATAGAATATTAAATTTTATTTTGGGAAATAGAAAGACTGAATCGAGTTGGATCACATTACAAAGTGCTAGGTTAAAAGGCCTAGGAAGTACTCGTAATTGGACCTGATGTGAGAGAGGCCTAAAACCCCTCATATAACACGAAGGGGGCAGTAACCCTAGTATGAATACTAGGATGTGCTGTCCACCCCACTTCTACTCTAAGCAGTAAGTTGTTTCCCTATTTGAAATAAACCACTACAACTCAACAAAAGTTATACCTTCTCTTCTTATAAATATATGGCACCAGTAGAGAATTTAACATAACTTTGAGAGATTGTTACTCTACTAAAAAAATAGTGAGAATGTAGTTTAAACTATTAAATATATTTTTCTAGAATAACAATTTTACCAGTTTCTATTAAAGAAGAATGAATTTTCATCTCACCACAGATAAAAGAGAGAAAACCTTTTCTAGTCTCATGTTTCAATTTAATTGATTTGAGCCCACACTTGAAGTAATTCGTGGTACCAGAATAGCGGAGAAGGTCGTTTGGTTGAAAGTCATGAACAATGAACATCCATTAAGCCGAAAACACAAGTATGAATTTAGTTAGGGTTTATTGCTATAAATATCACAAACTGGGTCAATTTTTAAAATTTTAATTTTTTGCTATGCAAGAAAACCGTTTTCAAATCAGATTTTTTCCAACAATGCATATGATACTACAAGGATGCCAAGGGATGCCATATAGAATTTCAATGTATTTAAATGTTTAATTTGTTGTAATGTTAAGGTAAGTTAAGTAAATTGCATATGGACTTACTAATCATTCAATATGCATACTCCGTTGCCTCCCTTTTTCCTTGTAGGTTACCAACTTGCAAATTGTGTCTACCGGATCATCGAGAAGTCACACTATCCCGTTATTAATTCGGTAGTTTTTTTTAATCATTTTAAAGCTCGATTTTGTGGCATGTATATTGGTGTTAAGTAATTGTTAACTTTAGATGTTGACATAACTTGAAATGTATCTTATGCTTGATTTCGGCAATGTTAATGTTTAATGTAAATGGTGTGTTTTTGGCAAATGTAGTTGAATTATGAATGAAACTTAACATGTCTTGTTTGAAATTTTTAGGTAGAAATCATTTAATATAAGAAATTTAGTGCATTGCATGTGATGTCGCGACATCACACCCTGAATGTCGCGACATTTAATCTGTTTTATTTTGAAAACTTTGCAATATGGTCCTCGATCAGGGAAGTTTCTATTCAATCCTCAATGTCGCGACACCAAAATCTGGAAGTCGTGACATTGACCTTAAATGTTTGAAAAACTTCGCATATTAACTCTTATTTGATTTAAGGATGGTATCAGGCTTTTGTAAGCTCGTGTAAGACCCGGGAATGAATGGATATTGTACTTACCATTTATAATGCATATATTTATTGGTATAATAATTTGAATTGAATGTTATATGATTGTGGTTGCTTCGACAAAAAGTGTAGCATTCCGTAACTCGATCCCGATGATCGAGTCGGGTGAGGGGGTTTTACAAGCTTCCCGATTTCTAAACAAAACCTCTAGGAATGGGGTGAATACCCAATAATAGAAATATTTGATTAAGGAAAAAATATAAATTTTGAAGATTTTTCAAGAAATGGAATGGTGCAAACCATGGAGAAGATAAATCTGTTAACTATTGCCAAATTTATGTTGCCTTATGTGAAAAGCATTGTCCTTGAGTTCTATGCCCGCTTAAAGAAGGACATTACTAACAAAGATTCTAAAAACTACATGAAAGTTTATTTTAGGGGACAATATTTTGATTTTTATCCTTCAATTATTTGTGACTTTTTGGGTATTTCGAAACAGAAAGATGAGTTGGATGTTGATTAGAATAAAATCTCTATTATTCTAACTATAGGAGTTAAAACAAACATGGAGTGAAAAGAATAGGATGCCAAGTTAGAGCTTAAGCAAGTTTTATGTTGCATTGTACAAGTTAGCCATGTGCAACTGGATGCCAACTTCTCATGATGCCTTTGTTGGAAAGGCATTTGCTCTTCTACTCTTCAAATTTGGAAATGAGATTAGAGTAAAATTTAGGCTCTATTATTTTTAATCAAATTATTAAGCTTGCTGAGATAGATGATAAGAGGTTAAGGCTACCCTTTCCCTTATTTATTTACCAATTAAAGTACAATGTCAAATTTAATACTAGGAGTTATGTGGATGACACTATCTTAAGTATAGGTCAAGTTATTGCGGAAGCTAGAAAAGAACCTATTAGTGAGGAAGTAGAAGTGCCCACCTTGGGTTTCACAAATACATTAGCATGTGAACAACAAGCTTAGAACATGAAGAAACTTATAGCTGAATTAGACTTTCTCAAATTTTTTCTACTTAGAATCAACGGGATGATGGTTGATGTGCTGTAATATATTCATGACTTGGAGGTTGAAGATCCTTAATCACCCACTTAAGATTTTTGTTAAAAATAGTGAGTAGGACATATAGGGAGCGCTTCTTTGGGGGGTTGCTATTGTTAAGCGGAGTTATTATGATTTGTTTTTGTTTTTCAACTTGAACATTATTATTGGTTGTTTTGGTTTAAGCTTGTAGGGGAAATTTGAAAATTAGTTTGTTTTGCTTATTACAATCTGTCATTTATTTTAGTTGTAACTATTTTTGTTGCATGTTATGTTTTATAAAAAATGTTGAAGGGGAAGATTGTTAGAATATATGTTGAGCAAATTGTTGTGGTTAGGTTTTTACCAACATAAAAGACCACAATAGCCTGGCATAACATGGATTTTTTAGTTAGCATTTTTTGACATTATATTTCAAAATATTCTATCTTGTAAATCATAGAAAAAATATGTACTTAGGCTTGCCTACAGTATTGTGAGAAGACTTCTTAAGTTACTAGAAGATAATAGACACAAGAAAATTATGTTTCGATTAAGGACTATAAAGGCCGAAATAAAAGAAGTGTAACATCCCTAACCCATATCCATTGCCGAAATAGAGTTATAGAGTATTACCGGAATATACAGATCAAATACAAATATTTCATATTATTTAACATTCATGTAAAAAATTATTCATAAAGTCCCTTATATGAGCCATCGAGGCCTAAAATATGCATTAGAAACAAGTTGAGACTAAACCGGGTATTTAGAAAAATTTTCGTAAAATTTCAAAAAAAATTTCCAAGATGCAGGGGACACATGCCTGTGTGGTTAGGCCGTGTGGGCATTCAAAACAGGGCATACGGCTATATCCTAGCCCGTGTCCGTACCCATGTAACTCTCTAACTTGGGTTACACGGTCAAGTCACACGCCCGTGTGCTAGGCCATGTGTAGGTACAAGGGTTACATAGCCAAACCACACGCCCGTGTGCTAGGCTGTGTGAAAAATATTGAGCATTCTATTTTGTATTTTAATGATGCAGGGGACATATGGCCAAAACACATGCCCATGTGCCAAGCCGTGCGTCACACACATCTGAGACACACGTCCATGTCTCTGCCCATGTGGACAAAATAAGGTCATTTCTAAGCCATATTTCTCACCCAAATTTGCATTCCACCTATATAAACATTTAAATATATTCTCAAACCAATACAAGACATTCAAATCCATTCAAACTTACCTAACTTACCAAATTCCCATATATGCATATTTTACCAAATATGCTAACTCAATTTAATCATTAATATACCAATATCATTCTATTAATCAACCATTTCAAACACATATCAAACATGATATAGCCTCTTATATTCACATCAAAACATGTCCATCACAAGCCATCCCAATGACTAGTTACAACCAAAACATTTATATGCCAACATTAGCCAAGTTAACCTATACATGCCATTATAACCAAAGTTGTTTTACTAAATATACCGAGATGAGTTGATGGATAGTGTGATGATATCTCTGCCAAGCTTCCAACCCAAAGAGCTTTTGAATTACTATAGAATAGAGGAAAATAAAATAGAGTAAGCATTTTATGCTTAGTAAGTTCGTATAACGGAAAATTAACTTACCATTCATTTACATTTAAAGTAAGCATGCAAAATTCATCCAAAGAAATTTGGCAATTTGCCTAAACATATATAACTTCAAGAAACATGTTAGTCATATACTTCATGTGAATATCAAGAAAAGGATGAGCTCATCATGCAAAAAACTTCATATACATATGTTTTCTACATCATATATTCATATAATATATACATTTCCATAATAATTTATCTCAAGTTCAGATTATCCTATGTTAGAACTTTGCCCATTGAATTTCTTTAAAATACCGATGGATACACAGGTAGTACACTTGAAGGTAGAAAACTGTAATCTGTCAATTCATATTCAAGAATGCTCATACGAGTACATAAATGGGAAGCTTACCTGGGCTGTATAACGGGATGCTCATAAGAGCCATATTCAGGAAGCTCATGGAGCCAATAACGGGTAGCTCTAAAGAGCCATTAATTAGGAAGATCCAGAAAGCCATATACCGGGAAGTTCAAGAGAGCCATATCGGGAAGTTCCCTAGAACCATATATCGGGACGTTCATAAGAGCTGCGGTGTATCCATAACATATGCAGGATTACAACTGATCGGGATGCTTCGAAGAGCTATTAATAGGAAGCTCGTAGGAACCATATAATGAGAAGCTCGAGAGGGTTAATAACGAGATGCTCTTTCGAGCTGTGGTGTGTCCGCAACATATGCAGGACACAACCAATACGGGAACCATGTATCCATCAAATTTCATTTATTCAATCGAAACTTTATGTTTGTTAGGCATTATCGGATATAAGATTAATTTCATATACATAGCAACAATACAATCACATATATACAATTCAATTAACACATATGAATTCTCAATTTAGTTACACAAACTTACCTCGACAATTGTACATTAATTTGTTGTCTACTAATCCGACACTTTTTCTTTTCCTCGATCCAATTCTGTATCTGGTCTATCCGGATTTATATAAATAAATTTATCATCAATTCATGTTTATTTCAATTCAATTTACGTCTTTGGAAAAATTATCATTTCCCCCCTATACTTTTGATTAATTACAATTTCGTCCCTAGGCTCAGAAAATAAAATTCATGCAATTTAATCCTTATTCCAAGCCTAGCCAATTTTTACATATAACATTAGCAACCCATGTATTTCATAAAATTCAAAATATTTCTATGAATTTTACATCTTTACAATTTAGTCCCTAAATCATAATTTCATAAAAGTTTACTTTACAAAAGTTGTTTACCTATCAACAACCTTTCATTTTTTACCATAAAACTTCATATTCATGCATATTCATCCATGGAAAACCTCTAAAACTTTGATAAATTTACAAATTAATCCCTGAGATAGCTAAATTAAGCTATTACGATCTTGGAAATATGAAAATTATTAGAAACGGGATTTGAATACTCACCAAATTTAACAAAATAAGCTTGCTACCTTCAAACTCTTCTAACTAGGGTTTCCATGTAAAATAGTTTGGGAAAGATGATAATATGATGATATTTTCATTATTTTGTTACTTATCATCTTTAATTATTTTTACTTTCCAATTTAGTCCTTTTCTTTATTTAATTTTAAATGGATGAAATCATCAACTTATCTACTAACTCCTCTTAATGGTCTATTTCCCATATAAGGACTTCAAATTTTGAATTCCATAGCTATTTGATACCTATAGCTACTATAACTTAACTTTTACATTTTATGCAATTTGGTCATTTTCATCTAATTAAACGCGTAACCGGTAAAATTTTCTTAACGAAATTTTCATATGATATTTCTATCATAATGCAGACCATGAAATAATATTAAAATAATTTTTCTTATAGACTCGGATTTGTGTTCCCGAAACCACTGTTTTGATTTTACTGAAAACGGGCTGTTACAAACTCTCCCCCTTAAAGAATTTTTGTCCTCGAAAATCTTACCAGTAAAAAGGTTTGGATATTGCTTCTTCATTGTTTCCTCCGATTCTCAGGTAGCTTCTTATATACTATGTCATTGCTAGAGAACTTTCACTAAAGCTACCTTTTTATTTTTCAATTCTTTTACTTCACGTGCCAGAATTTTGATCGGTTCTACATTGTATGACATTTCAGGCTGAATTTTAACATCTGTCAGAAAAATAACGTGTGAAGGGTCTGAACGATATCTTCGTAACATTGACACATGAAAAATGTTTTGAATTCTGTCAAACTCTGGTGGTAGGGCCAATCGGTATGCAACAGGTCCGATTTTTTCAATGATCCTATATGGCTAGATAAATTGTGGACTCAGTTTTCTTTTACGGCCAAACCGAAGATTTTTGACGATTAGAAGTTGCTTTCAAACTATCTCTGATCACCTTCACTTTTTCTTTGATTTCACGAATCAAATCAACTCCATGTATTTTATTCATACTGAGTTCAGTCCAATACAACGGAATTCTACATTTACGACCATACAGAGCTTCGTATGGTGCCATTTTAATGCTTGACTGATAACTAATATTAAATGCGAATTCGATTAAAGGTAGATATTTTTCCCAATTACCTTCAAATTCTAATACACAGCATCGAAGCATATCTTCAAGAATCTGAATCACACGCTCTGACTAACCATCAGTTTGAGGATGGAATGCAGTACTGAAATGTAACTGCGTACCTAGAGCTTCTTGCAACTTGTTCCAGAATCGGGATGTGAACCGTGGATCTCTGTCTGAAATCATGGAGACTGGCACTCCATATACCCTGACAATCTCAGAAACATATAACTCTGCTAATTTGTCCAGGGAGAAATCCATGCGTACCGGAACAAAGTGTGCAGACTTCGTCAAACAGTCGACGACTACCCAAATGACATCTTTTTTTTTTCGAAGATAGGGATAACCCTGACACAAAATCCATGGTAACTATTTCCCATTTCTATTCTACTATTGTCATTGCCTGTAATAATCCCGAAGGTACTTGATGTTAAGTTTTAACTTACTGACATATCAAACATCTAGACAGAAATTCAGAAATATCGTGTTTCATTCCTGGCTACTAGTATATATTTTTCAGATAATTGTACATTTTATTACTTCCCGGATGAACAGACATAGTACCATTATGGGCTTCGTGTAAAATCTTCTATACAAGCTCTGAATTCCTCGGTACATAGACTCTGCCTCGAAATAACAAACAATTATTGAGTCCAATCTAAAATTCTAAATCAGAAGTTGACTCACAATGTACCCGTTTAGCTTTCAACTCATCATCATTTTTCTGAGCTTCGTAAATCTGCTGTAGAAACGTCGGCTTAGCTTTTAGCTCAGCTAAGATTGAACCATCCTCAGATAATGACAATCGGGTATTCATTGCTCATAAAGCAAATAGAGACTTTCTACTCAGAGCATCAGCAACCACATTTGCTTTTCTTGGATGATAATCAATTATCAAGTCATAATCTTTCAGCAGTTCAAGCCACCTGCACTGTCTTAGATTCAAATCTTTTTGTGACATCAAATACTTTAAACTTTTATTATCAGTGAATATATGGCATTTTTCATTGAATAAATAGTGTCGCCAAATTTTCAGAGCAAAGACAATAGCTTCCAATTCTAAATCATGTATCGGGTAATTCTTTTCATGTGGTTTTAGTTGTCTAGAAGTATAGGCTATCACTTTACCTTCTTGCATCAGAACACATCCTAAACCATTCAATGACGCATCACTGTAGATCACAAATTTTTTACCGGATTTAGGCTGAACTAGAACTGGTGCTTCAGTCAACAGGGCTTTTAACCAGTCAAAAATTTGTTGGCATTTATCAGACTATTCAAATTTTACATCATTTTGCAATAGCTGTGTCATCGGTGAAGCTATCATCGAGAACCCTTGTACAAATCTCCAATAGTAATCGGCTAATCCTAAAAAACTTCTGACTTTAGACACATTTTTCGGTTGTTTCTAGTTAACAATTGCTGAAATTTTATTCGGATCCACTCTAATACCCTCAGCAGATACTATATGTCCAAGAAAACCAACTTCTCGAAGCCAGAATTCACATTTGTTAAATTTAGCATATAGTTGTTTCTTATGCATAGTTTGCAGAACAATTCTCAAATGATCAGCATGCTTCGTTTCATCTCAAGAATATACCAAAATATCATCAATAAACACCACCACAAATCTATCTAAATACAGTTTGAAAATTTTGTTTATCAAATCCATAAATACTGTAAGTGCATTAGTTAAGCCAAACGACGTTACCAGAAATTCATAATGCCCATACCTGGTTCTGAAAGTTGTTTTCGGTACATCCGGGTCTTTCACTATTGATAATAACTAGAACAGAGTTCAATCTTTGAAAATACTGTAGCACCTTTCAACTGATCAAACAAGTCATCAATACGGGGAAATAGATACTTATTTTTAATTGCGAATTTGTTGAGTTGATGGTAATAAATGCATAATCTCAATAATCCATCCTTTTTCTTAACAAATAGAACTAGTGCACCTCAAGGTGAGAAACTAGGTCGAGCAAAGCCTCTATCAGTCAGTTCTTGCAGCTGTACTTTTAACTCTTTTAATTCAGTAGGAGCCATTCTGTAGGATGCTATAGATATTGGTCTTGTTCCCGGTACAAGATCTATAGAGAATTTCACTTTTCTGATTGGCGGTAACTCGGGTAGCTCTTCAGGAAACACATCAGGATATTCACAAACTACTAGCACTAACTTAATCTTTGATTCAGATACTTTAGTATCCAATACATAAGCAAGATAAGCATTATAACCTTTCCTAACATATTTCTGTGCTGACATCGCTGATATCACATTAGACAAATCATCCCATTTATCAGATTAAATAATAGATCATTTTACCACGGCATCATGCTGAGTTAACCAGTTCATACCCAAAATTACATCAAATTCATCAAACGGTAATAACATCAAATCGGCCAAGAAACAGTAACCCCGTATCATTAAAGGACAATTATTGTAAATTTTATCCACCATCACATACTGGCCCAGGTGGTTTGATAGTTTAACCACGAATTCAGTAGACTCAACTGGTAAAATTTTATTAGACACTAAATTCGTGCAGATGTATTAATGGGTAGAACCAAGATCAATTAAAGCAGTTATATCATTATCAAGAAAAGAAAAAGTACCAGTAATAACGTCAAGTGTAGAGGCATCCTTATGTGCACGAATAGCATATGTCATTGCCGGTGCTCGTGCTTCAGATTTGATAGTTGAATATTTTCTCATACCTCGACTACCATTGACATTGTCGGGGTTACGAGGTAGTCTACTTCTTGTAGCGGGGTTGTTCGGCCTTAAAGTTTGAACAATATCTTTTTCAGGCTTTTTCGGGCAGTTTCTAAGCTAGTGGTCAAAGGAACCACATCTAAAATATGCTCCGTTTCTCATGCGGCACTCACCAAAATGCAGTTTATTACAATATTTGCATCTAGGTTTGGGATTTCCAACACTGCCTACACTTACTACAGGTATAGCTTGAGATCTCGAATTAGAGCGTTGAATTCTTCTGTCTCTCCTAAAATACCCGGTAGAGGTAGTAAAACGGTCATGATATTTCTTTGATTTATTTGAAGACGATTGTTTTGACATTCCCATAAATCTTTTACTCGAAGTTTGGCTTCCATCTCAGCCTGCCTCTTTTCTTTACTCAATTCTTCAGCTTCGGTTGACCATTACCATAAATTCTTTTAATTCTAGAATCCCAACTAATAACTTTATGTATTCATTTAGACCTTCTTCAAACCGCTTACACATTGCGATTTCAGTCGGGATACATTCTCTGACATATTTACTCAGTCGAACAAATTCTCGTTCATACTCAGATACAGTCATGTGACCCTATTTAAGCTCTAAAAATTCCTTCCATTTCTAATCCAGGAATCTCTGACTGATATACTTCTTTTTGAGTTTGAAAAAATTCCTAAGTAACTTTCTCATTCGGTACAACAAAAATCAGTGTATTCCACCATTGGTATGCTGAGTCTTTTTAGCAGTGATACAACACATTTTAGACATTCAGCCGATGTAATGATAATTCTTCAATAATTCTAATAGTGTTTTCCAACCAGAATTCAGCTCTTTCTGGATCGTCTTCAGCTGTAGCTCTGAATTCTTCTGCCACATATTTACGAATTTTATCAACAGGAGGATTACTAGTTCTAACAAGTTCTATACCTTGTGGCATATCGGGGGCCGGTTGAAAGACTGGAGAGGGAGGTTGTTGTATAGCTGGATTTGTTCTTACGAATTCTGTAAACCATTCGTTCATCATTTGGAAGAAGGCTTCTTTAGCCTCTCCTCCACGGCCCTCAGATACAGGCCTTCTACTACTTGAAACTGCTTTTTGAACTGAAGCTTAAACATTGCTCTTAGCTTCTTCGGATTCAGCTCGGTTGGGCGACCTTACTATATGAAAAACATGTGTGTGCTCATAGAAACAAGAATGTCATCTACAAAAAAATGCGTAACTGTTAGATTTAATTGACTGATGTTTTACCCCATGAATCAAGCTAGATTGAACAACATAAGAAATACAAATAAATTAAACTATTTTTGTGGTTTAAAGTCTTTTTATTACACATGTTAACTTTTTATTTTAAAGCAAGCAATTTTCACAAAAACTATTCATTATAAATGAGAATTTATGGAATTTTTTATATCTTTGATTGAACAGAGCATCCAACATATAATATTAGAATTATTTAAATTCATTACATTTCTAAAATTTATACTCAATGTTATTAAATTATTAGTAAGTTTATATTTTGGTCACTTAACTATAAAATTTATAAAATATCACTGAATTATTTAAAAGTTTTCATTTAAGTTACCAAGCTATTAAAATTGTTGTTGTATAGTCTTTTTTGTTCACACCGCCTATACTAATTGAAAGCTCTCATTCCTTTTTTTTTCTATGGTTCATCTTTTTTCCTGAAACAACTTTAAATATCATAAATTTGCAAACTACAATTCAAGCAGCTTTCTTCTCTAATCTCCAGCACTGACTGACAAATTAACTTAGATTTATAGTATTAATTGTCGAATTGTCACTTAGAGCTCACTAGCCCAACTTTAAAAAAAAACTTAGTGCCTAGTGATTGAAATAAAGACTTCTAAATAGTTTAGTGACTTAATGATAAAAAAGTAAACATGCTATGCTATGTTTGGTATGAATATTACTTTTTATATGTATTTTAATATATATGTTAACAATAAACAAATACAGTTGAAATAAACTTTCAAATATAAATAATACATATTAACAATAAACTTTTTCCTTATTTTTAATTAATTAAATAAACGAAAAAGGAAACTATGAAATAAAGTAGAATGACACTGAAGCCCAGAAAACAAGAAAGACTTGAAAACAGCTGTTGAGAGTGTTCCTTTGCTTAAGCCTTCAATGGCGAATAAGAACCGATCATCACCTTCTTCAACAACACCCAAACTCATGGAAACCAGTGGGTTTTCTCTAATGAACGAGGATCTTCTTCGAAACATACTTTCAAGGCTACCTGCCACCTCTTTCGCTTCCGCTGCCACCGTCTCCAAGACTTGGAACGCTGCTTGCTATCACATCCTCTCTCGCCCTAAGCTCTCCTCCGCCATCTCCCTCAATCCTTTGCCTCTTGTATCTTTCTCTCTACCTTTTTCTTTTAATGCCTAATTCGAAGGGGAAAAAAGGAAACTTTTCTTAGTATTCTTTTGCTGATTTTTGTTTTATATATTTGAATAGGTTGCTTTACAAGAAGTTTTTGACAAGGTTATGTCAGAACCAATTCGACCTCATTTTGCTATTGCAAGTGTTGGTCCTGGGTTTGAAATCAAAGATGTTCTGCAATTTGTATGAATTCTAAAAACCTCTCTTTCTCTTCCCTAATGGGTTGAAGTTAATTTTCTTTAAAATTTTAACCTGTGTTTATTGGGCAGATGGTAGAAAAAGTGGGATCAAGAACTCCGATTATTGTATCTTCTGTTAAAGGAATTCTTGGACGAGATGCACTTTCTCATGAATTTAGAGAGGCTTGTTCTTTCTTTTATGAATTTTTATTTTAAGTATTCCTATTCTATTACCATTGTGATGCTTAAGTTTTTATGTTTTTGTTTTCAAATGCTGGTTTTATAAAATGTCAGGTTAAGTGGATTGATGGTAATATTGATGAAGTTCCTGTAAATACTGGCATCGTATTGACTGTTGGATTTGTTCCGGGACTCAAAGTCGATGTGATCCCTCTTTTACGACAGAGAAAGGTGAAATTTTAATCTGTTACTGAAACAATAATATAATGAAAGAAGCCTAATGTTGCTGAACATTATTTACTTGTTCGTTAGTTTCAATTTATAAAAGGAAAACTAACATGGCGAACTTTGCTGTTATATTAGGCACCTCAAGGGTCAATGATTGACAAGTTCGTGCTGGATATTAAGTCTTACACATCCTCTATGTCAGGTTGCACATCACCGCAGGCCATTATAATGATCGGAGTAAGTTGCTATGTTTCGTTGTGTGTCCTCTTCCACTACAAGTTAGGGTCTCTTACTTGGTTGTGCTTTGATGTGGCATCTTGATTTTGTAGGATGGAAGTGTTGACCAGAAACCTATCCTTGAAAAGTTAGGCAAGTTTTTTTCCATTTCCCCTATTTTTATTTTTCATTTTGCTTTTTGATAGAACAAAATTGTTCATCCATCTGATAGCTTGAACTGATTGTAAGCATAGGGGAACTAACTATTTAGACCATCTATGCATCAGAAATTCAAAAGATTCCACTCTAATGTACCTATTGTTTCTTTCCAGGCACAAACTTTATTCCTTTTGAATCTGAATGGGAACGTGCAATTAAGAAAAATATAGCCAGAGCTCTGGCCCTGATTTCCATCAAATTTATTTTCTTAATGAGCAAATAATGACCACTCATCTACGTTCTAGTCTTAGTGGCACAAACACGTGCTTAAAGTGTTTGTTCAACATATGGAGTGGAACATATCAATGTTGGGTCAATCATATATACATGATCAATGACCCCTATGATAATTCCTTCTCACCTCTTCCAAGCTCCTAAGTACGTTGGACCTAGATGGTTGCTAGATTAGTTCTAGCTCTATTTTCCCTCTTTTGTTGTTATTCAGAGAATTTGCCAATGATTTATTATACTCTTTGATAATCTTGTCCATCTCAGATTATGCTATGTCTATGGAAACAATCATTGTGGGTGATGAGACAGGTCAGTTTGTGTACAGAAGTAGTGATGTCTCAAGAAATGTCAGCACTAATAAAAAACACTCTCCTGATGCTGTTGCTCTTGTATTTGCAAGAGATAGAAACAAAGCCCGTGGTAACTATTCCTACGTTATGCATTTATTTATTTTTCTCAAATTTTATGAAGCTTATTAACTCTTTTAATTGTCACACGTGCATAATTTTCCTTTTTCAAGTGTAATAGGTGAAGATAGTTGTTCTCATTTCTGAGAAAGTCCATGTAAACTGTATTACATTTCAATCCTTACTCCTTTCCATCCTTCGTATTGAGCAAAGCCTAAGGACTTGTTCTTGGTTCTTCTTTTCATTGGTTACATCGTATAGGCTTTGCTTGGTAAGGTGGAAAGAAAGATGGAAAGATGGAAAATTGAAGGAGTGAAGTAGAAAAATAGAAAATAAAATATATATTTTCTTTTCATTGGGGTGCTTGGTAGGAAATATTGAAAAATGGAAAGAAAAAGTAATCTCTTTTCCATCCATTGCTTTGTGAAGCTGAAAATGAGGAAAGAAAATGAAAATTTCTAAAAATGCATATTCTTGTAAATATGCACACATAACTTCTTTGTCATTTTCTCTCCTCTTTTCATCCCAATTTGGTAGCCTATGCTGATGTGTGTTAAATTGTCAGGTATAGGGAATATTGAATTTCATTTTGCACTGTCAAAGGGTGTCTCGGCAATTGGACCAAGGCTTAAGGCAGCTTCTGTTAGAGTGCAAGACTCTTATACTGTCACCTGGCTCACCGCCAGAAGAGAAGGACAGCAGGAGATTCTTGATGGTCAACAGATGCTAGAAAATATTGATAATGAGGTATGTCAATGTGCTTCTGTGTATATAAGAAAGCATGAGCTTTATAGAAATAGTTAAAATATGCGGATGCAATGCGAACTGACTGTTTACTGTAAATATTTTGTGCTCCTAATTGATTCTTTTGTCCTGAAGCCTACACCCATTCTACCAATGTTTTGATCCATTGTGTTAATACCATATCAAAAAGATTCATGTGCTTACGAGCACTGCTTATTCTTTATGATTCATCCATACTCTTAAACTTTTTCAAGTGAAAATAAATGGCAGATGGAAAATAATATGGACTGTGTTGATCTTTACATTGGGGTTACAAGGCGACGGAACTGTTCGGTTGGCTCAGAGAGGCCTAGGATGATGACAACCTTGGCACTCCATGGAATTGAAGGGTAAGATATGAAACATTTTCCCCATTTTTGTTTGGTTTCACAGAAAATATGGCATGCATGCCAGGGGCTAGGTTGTATGGGTTGCACTTCTAGACACCTGTATGTGTACAGACATATTACATAATTGTCATGTTCAGCAATCAAAGCTTCTTGTTGTGTACCTTTTCTCTCTCCACAGTTAACCCTGCCCTCTTGAGTATATATTTTCTATCTACATAATTGTCATGTTAGTTGCTGGCACAAATTGAGTTGTAGAGCTAAGTGTATAGTTGCGGACTTACTTATGGCAGTTAACCACTCATCTGCTGCATTCATAGACTTATTAGAGATGAACTTGCTTAAATGGTGAAGGTTTAAGGAATATTGGGGCCCTTTGCTATACTTTCTGCTGTATGATACTTGGCGTTTGTTTATGAATTACAAGTGAGCCGGTTATTCTTTTTTAAGAGCATTTGCTTTCGGATTAGTAGATACTTTCACTGTTTGGTGCAAGTCAATTAGAATACAGTGAGTACAGTAAATTATTTGTCCGAGCTATTAATAATGGCATTTGGTTAACCATACATTTTAATAGGATCTGTCTCTTCAAGAAACAATAAGTCATTCTAAGATCAATGATGTGTAGGGCCATTGATCAACAAAACTTCAATATCGTTCTTCTGTTTTCGTTTTTCTGGCCAACAATAGTGATGCACAAGAACCATTTTTCATACTACAGTGGTAAAAACTTAGTCTAATAATTGTTTTTACTTCTCTCTGTATCACACGTGGCTGCAAATAAAACTTAGGCAAGGATTGCATTTGTACACATTCATTTACTTTCCTTTTTTTATTTGAATCAAACGGATTAAATGTTGTTCAACAGAGGAGATTCAGAGTACCTTTATGTTGATGGTGTTGGTATCAGAACTGGTGACTATTTTCAGTTTTACCATTCGGATCCAAAGACTGCATTATCTTCAAGCAGAAGTGTCTCCTCAACCCTTAGAAAATTGAAGTTGGATTGGGATTCCAAAAGCAGCCTCAGCAAAAGCACAATTATGAATGCCGTTGATAAGAAGGAAGCTTTTGGAGGTTTTATCTTTTCATGCCTTGGACGTGGGGAATCATTCTTCGGTCAACTTAATGTTGATAGTTCCCCATTCTTGGATAACTTTCCTGGGGTTCCGGTAGCCGGAACATTTTGCGGTGGGGAAATTGGGCGTGGCTGTACAAGCTTAACTGCAAATGGAGATGAAGGCGGCTCTGCTCGTTGCCATCTACACGCCTATAGCACCGTTTATCTGGTAATGTCGTATACACCTCCAGAGCATTAAAAGTTACCCATTCTGAGTTTTTGGGGTCAAAAAGTGCATAACAAAGCCCAACAACCTTGTGAAAAAACTAGATCTTTGTTGACATTTTCATGTTCTGTCAGCAATAAAGACTGCCATTTTCTTTCATGTGTTTTTCGGCTAAATTGTTGTACTGATTTGAAAATTGTTATTGAAAAATGAGGGGAAGAAGCTGAGTAGAGTCCATTGACATAGGTGTAGATTTTCTTTTTCTATAAATTTGCATGAACATAACAATGAAAATATGTTACTTGTGCGGTCTGATAAACATAATTCAACTAGAGATTCTCCTAATCCATAAAATCAGATTAAACTGATAAAAACTGATACAAATTTCGTTGCGTTGACTAGAAGACCAAATAAAATTGCAGACAAGGATGGTAGTCAAGCCAACATAAAATCCGAAGAAGCTTCAGCTTTAAGGACGGATATAATTTGCTCTAACTTGAAACGTAAATAAATCCTACTAAATACTCAAATTCAATTAACATTTTTCAGCTCGTAAGTTTGAATTTTACAGTTTAATCAGGAGATATTGTTTCACTTTTCACATACGAGGCAGGGGCGTCAGAAATTAAATTAGTAAAAATGTAATTTTATTATTTTAATGGCCTATATCTTTAAAATTTTTGAAGGATTTTTATCATTTTTAAGGGAGAACAAAGTGTAATTTTATTTTTATTAATTTAAAATTTTAAAAATTTTAAATAACTTAAATAGTTTAGGGGGCTGAGACTCTTGTCGACCCCATCTATGCCCCTGATATTAGGTTGTGGAATAAGAAAAAGAAGATGAAAGATGGAGGACAATTGCCACAAGAAAAGAAAATAACAATTTAATATAATATATAGAGATGAACAAGTGTTGGGTTTTAGGAGAAATGTTTAAACTTCAGAGATAATATTATAATGAGAGAGTCCTAAATTTCAAACATAAACTATAAAACGAACATGAAAAATATAATATATATATATATATACAGAGAGAGAAAGAAAGAAAAAGAGAAATGACAAAGATGAAATCATAATCAACTTATTAAATCTTTATATAAAACTTTGTGAATATAAACTAAACAACCAACTCTTGAATTGATTTTAGGAAATACTAATAAAAAATCTAACTTTTGGGTTGATAGAAAACACAAACCTATATAGTTTTCAAGCTATGTAGTTAATTTCATTCTGGGGCACCAGCCATGGCAATGCTCACTCATCACTGTTTCATTAAAAGATACTGATTCATCTTAAATCAAAGAATATTTGACACAGGCAAAATACAACATGAAGATTGAAAACTTGAAACATGCCAAATAAGGTATTGGCATAATTGATAAAGACAAAAGGTTTAGGTTTTTAATATCTAATTTCAAGATTTATCATGTGCTATTATTATACATGTGGATTTATGAGATTTATAATATGTTGTTGTCTTTTATGAGTTTTAATTTAATTAATATTTTTAATTTAAATTGTTCTAATTTTTAATTTGTCTGTATTTATATTTTTACTTTGATTGTACTCAACTTACAAACTTAAAAAAAAAAAAAACATATATTAATACAATTTAAGATTATAATTAGACTAAAATAAAAATAATGTACCTAACACTCAATATTGGATTGGGAAAATATTTTTCATAGTAGAGTTTCATTACTCAATCATTTCTTGCAATATTTATATATAATGCAGAATTCAAGATATGAGAAAATTCATAATTTTTAAATTTAGCAAATAGGCAAGAAAACATGTTATTATTATTATTATTATTATATATACATATAAAATCAATTCAATAATTTATACTATGCTATTTCTAATCAACTTGTGACAAGGTTGTAGTTGAAAGAACAGATAAGGACCTTATCATGAAAATTTTAACCTTGAAAACAAATAAGATAGTTCAATCTCTCAACCTTGGAAACAAGGACTCTTGGCCAAATTTATTAAACTTATATATTCATTTTTATAATGGTTGGTCAAGTCAAGTATTTAATCAGTAAGTATACATAAACCGACGCACAAATTGTCACGTTAGCGTTGTTAAAAAACAATGCTTTAATCAACATTTCCTTTAAAGAAAAGTTATTATCCAAATTTAATTCAAAAGAAATAACGACTCAATTGATAAATAATGTAAATATTCACAACTAAATTTATTATTATGGCTAATTAAAATAAGATCACCCTTTCTAAAGTTGTTTAGAAGGAAAGAAAAATGATTCAAATATTCAGAGAAAGCCTAAACCAAAGTCTAGGCCAATCATATATACATCACTAGCATCATGGCTGAAAAATTCTACGAATCAATCCTATATATATATAAACTCAACATAACTTTAGCTAAATCATTCAATATTCTTGATATCCATATAATTTGAAACGAAAGAGAAAAAAAAAATCATATAGGAAGAAGATAAGTAAACAAGAAATTTGCATGGGTTTGATTGAGCCATTCCAACATCCCTGCTGCCCTCTCATCCATCCATATTTTTATTTATTGATGAATAATGAAAATCGTAGGGATTAACTCTGATAGTTATAACTATGGGAGATCAATGTTATAAAGGGGAAGGAAGTGGAGCTTCTTAACTCACAATGGTTGAGATGTCAATATCCTTATTCATTTATTAGATGTCAAAATTACATGGATAGCCTGCTTCTAAAAAATTATTTATAATTATTTTTTTTATGTTCCACGAGGAAAGAAAATAATTAATATATTAATGTAACTATCACAACAGTTATTTTGTGATTTTTTTTCAACTTAATCAAATAAAAAAACTATTCACACGTAGGAAATATTAATTTTTAGTTTGCAAAAGTTGTGGATTTTATCTTTGTATTCTAATTTGATCAGCTTTAGCTTCTATACTTTTTGAATTGGTCACCTTTTAGTCCTTATACATTTTAAAATTTGAGATTTTGGTCGTGACGCTAATAATAGCAATTAAATTTGTTGGGTTAAACTCAATTATTAGTCTTGTACTATGTGTATAGTTATAGATTTAGTGCATATTCTCTAATTGGAACATTCTAGGTCCCTGTATTTTTCGAATTTTGAAATTTCAATCTTAGCACAAACGATAATATTTCAAGTGTGTTTAGTATTGCTTCTAAGAAGTACTTTTGGGACAAAAACCACTTTTGCGACAAAAACATTCCTAAACAAGCTACTTTTTTAGAGAAAAAAATGCTTCTCCCAAGCCAAAAATTGGCCCAAAAGCACTTTATTCAAAAATTGGGAATTTTGGCTTCTCCCCAAAAGTATTTTTTAGGGTAAAATCACTTTTGAGAAGCATTCTTAAATTAGACCTTCATCTATTAATTGAATTTTTAATAAGTAAAATGTAGAAATAACAAGCTGACATGGCATTACACATATGATACTATGTTTTTTGCATTAGATTTTAAAAATAACATAACTTAATTAATTTAACAGATATTAATTGAAGAGGACTGGAATTTAAATTTGAAAAATATAAGAACTAAAAATAACCAAATCAAAATACATTGTTTAAATCCCTAACTTGTGTATAGTAAAAAGAGTAATACTAGAATTTAAACTACAATAAATTTTGCAAGTCAATTATTAAGATGGGATGACATCCTTTAGATATAACGATGAAACACTAACTTTGCCTTTTTAACTTTCCTATGTTCTAACCTGAAATCCCTTGAAATTCACTTTGATTATTTTAATTATTTAACAAAATAATTTTTTAGAGTTTCACAATTACAAATACATTACATTTTCACAAGAACATATATATGTACGACCAACTACAATATAAATTTAAGATTCAAACTTAGTACTCAATTATCCAAAATCTTTGCCTTGACCAACAAACAAAGGTCTTATTGGTATTAACAAAATATCTTTATTTTAAGCAATTAATGTAGCTAATTGTTATTAAAGATACTTAAAAATATATATAGAATATAGCTTTTGAGGTTTTAGTGTAGTTGGTTAATGTAGAGGCCTTGAGTTCTTAAGCATCTAGATTTGAGTCCTACAATGCGCAATTGCGATTTATGGGTCTCCAATATCATCATGTGCATATGCCATGTACGGGCTTTGTTTGGATTCTTTCTATCTTTTCATCTGTTGGACATGTATTTGTACTTGTACTGCACTTGTGAATGTATATTATTTATATTTGTAAAACTTTCTAAAAGTATAAAATATTCTAATAATAAAGTGTTGTATATGAGAAAGTTCTTTAGTCCACAATGGTGATTATTCATGGACATTATGCGCTAGTGGCATGGAAGGAAATGGTGAAGGCATGTGAACGTGCTCAATGATGGTGGTGGAATGGTGAGAAAGCAGCTCTTGTTTGACTTGGTGATGACTTAGTTGTTGCAACATGAAGATGTTTTTCCTTATGAAAAGTGGCCTCAAGTGAGCAATTATAACGCCCCAAAATTCTTTAATTTTTAGGTATTTAATTATTGTGTGTAGATTAATTTGGTGTAGTGGTTAAGTACTCTTTATAAGCTTGAGGTTTTGTGTTCTATTCTCTTCCTTGAATTTTTATTGTTTTAATTCCCACACTTAGTTGGTCACATGCATGTCTTTTATTTTTGTTAGTTTTTTTGGCAAGAATGAGTTTGTTGGCTCAGTGGTAAAACCTTAGGTCCCAAGTTAGAATTTTGTTGTGCCTAAAAACAAAATTAATTTTTGCTTTATTTCTGTTGTTGCCGCCTAAGGTGTCAAAGTTTCGGTTAAACTCAATTGCTAAGTAATCTGATAGGTTGATAACTAATTTAATAGGTTAGGAATTTATTGGATTTATTTTTAAAAAATAAATCAGAAATTATTCCTAAAATTTCTCTCCATTCTACCATCCAACTCCACCCACTACTCCCATTCTCTGCATTTTCTATTTTTCTATTTTTATTTGTTGGTTTCCCTCTTCGACATTTTCTTTCCTTTATTTTTCATTTTTCCTTTTCTTCCATTTTTGTTATTCCTCTGTTGTCATTCCCCTTGGCTATTTTTTTTTTTGTCGTCGCCTGATTTCTACAAAACTAACTAAAAATTTTACTAAGATAGATGCACCTATCAATTAATAGTATAGCTATGGTGAGCACAAATATCGTTCCTACGAAAATAATAAGTACTAATAATTGCTGTCTTTCTATTATTTAACCGAATAATTCGAGGGATTGATTAAAAACTAAAATTAACTAAAGAACACGACAAAGAACAAAGTAGGAAAATAACCGATTAATAACCAATAAGCAAAACAATACCCAGAAAAAAATTCACCTAGATTTCTTCCGTCGCTACCAGTCTAAATTATGCAATTTATTTACTTAGTATCTTGATTCATAGAAATACTTAAATTATGCAAATATCTATTTCGAGCATAAAAATAATTGACCCTGAGTTGATTAATTGAAATTTCTTTCTAATTATAACCCTTATTATCATATTAACTCATGCTATGGATTCCCCAATTAGATTTGACTCTAATCCAGTAGATTTATGTCGTCCTATTTCTAGAATTGCATGCAACTCCACTAAATTACGCTAGATTTACTCTTAAATAGGATCTATTTAACCTCTGATTTAAGCACATCAAACATGGATTAATAATTTAGAAATATCAAACCAAGAATTCACACATAATTGAGAACAAAAAACTAAGAATTTATTGCGAAAAATAAAAATCAAACGACAGAATCCATCATAGGGTTCATCTCCCTAGGTATTTAGAAAATTAGTTCATTCTTGAAAAAAAAATATCCAAGATACAATATAATCGAACGAAATAAAAAAAAAAACTCATGATAATCTCCTAAGAAATAAATTGAGAATCTTCAACCTTGACAAAAATGTGCTTCCAAATTGGCTTCAATGGTGTTTTACGAGTTGTTTTCTTGAATTTCTATGACAACTTTCTCATATCTTCTTATTTTTGTCATATATACGTCTTAGAATACTCAAAAATCTTAAAATCGTGTTTTTCCGCTGTTTAGGGTGCAAATCTACGCAATCAACACGACCTACCACATGCCCATATGGTAGGCCATGTGGATTGGGTCAGCCTGTATAACTCTTGTAGCTTGTTCCGATTTTTCGATTTTCACTCGTTTTTCGCTCCTTTTGCTCCCAAGTGCTATATTAACTATAAAAACATGAATTTAAAGGATTAGGAGCATAAAATTCACAATTAACATCGAATAATCACCCAAAAACACATTAAGAATGAGGTTAAAATATGTTACTTCTAGCACTCATCAAATATCCCCACACTTAAGTGTTTGCTTGTCCTCAAGTAAAAGTCTCAACCCACATTCAAATCAACTTCCCTCAATTTATCATTTTCACCGACAATGTATTAGGATAATCTACAAATAATGCATTGGAAATTCACACTAAAATGACACTAAACAACACAAGCAATCCAAGCAGAGAATTTTAAGTTTTAAAAACATTAGGCATCTCCCCTATCTCGATAATTACCTAAAATTCAAACTTAACAAGAATTGACATATTCACTAAGGATTCACCCAAAGCACTTAAAGTGTTTAAGGTTCAAGTAACATGCACTCAATAGTCGAACAAGAAATGTCATTACAATAGGCTTATTTGAAAATCAAATCTCCACCACTATATAAATGAGATGACACACCAATCAATAGATCTTTACACGGTTGTATTGAGGCTTAGGTTAAGGGTACGGAAAATGTCAAAAGAGTTGGTTACAATCAAGAATTGAGTTGATAAGTTACCTAACTAGAAAAAGAACAGTTACTGAATTAAAAGAATTTACATCAACAATAAATAAAGAATGAGCTTTTACACAAAATACGAAATTGACAATTCAAGCTCAATTCATTTTTTTTTAATTTGTTTTTTAATTTTTTGTTTGAACAAAGTAAAATTCAACAATACAAATGATGAAACATAGTTAGGCAACTAACCAAATCAAATCTCGACAAACTGGAGTCAATAAAAGGGATAATTTACTTACGGATTAAAATAAATGGGTGAGAAAAAAAATGTGTTAGGATCAACGGGATTTACTCAGGGGTTAATTCAATAGATAAGTTGGTTAAAGGTTAGGCAGGTTAAATCCTAAGTGCCTTTATCATCTCAGTGTATCAAATCAATAATGTAGTCCCGACGTGTATAACCGAAACAAGTTCTAGAATAACAAGTCAAGTTAACATACTCAAAACCAAGAATAAAATGAGCATGAAACAAATATATGCTCTATAGGCTCAAAAGCTTACAAAAAATTATGGGTTTGATGTTAAACTTGCAAATTTAAAAGTTCAAGATAATTCTTCAATTCAGGGAGACAACCTAAAATAATAATTTCTGAAAAATTATTTTTCGTGCTTGACTCTCTCGTGTCTTAAAGGATAAATAAAACAATACACAAAAATCACAAAATAATCCCAAACAGAATCAATAAAATTTATAAATTAAAAAAAAATTAACTTTAATGGTAGGAGTGAGAAAATGGCTTAACAACATTGAGGGGCTATATCGCATAAGCATATAAACATCCTCCCCACACGTAAAATGTACATTGCCCTCAATGTACACATAGATATAAACAGAATAAGCAAAATATCATAAGGGAGAAAGGGAATTGAAACTGTCTTGAATTTGGATGATTTCATCGGAATAGTGAAATCTGAAATTGTATAAGATCCTAAATTAAGTACATGGTTTCGAGCACAATAAAAAGAAAATAGACAAAAATAAAATCAGATAAAGAGGTGACAAAACAAATAGAAAACAGTCAACAAAATAATAACAGTAAAATACATAATAAAATAAAATAAAACATATAAGTCTAAAAAATAAAATAAAAATAATAACAAGAAAAATAAAAATAGAAATAGAAATAAAAAGAAAAATAAATAAAACATAAAACTAAATAAAATTTAAATAATTAAAAAGAAAATAACAAAAAATCTAATACTATTTTAAAAATCAACTTAGCAGAATAAAAATGGAAATAATAATAATAATATTAATAATGGTAATAATAACAATATAATAAAACTAATATAATAATAAATAAAATAAACAAAAAAAGAGGGTGATTGGTTGGGTGGGTACTAAAGGTGGTGGGGGGGGAACAAAGGAAAAAAATTTAAAACAAATTTTAAAAAAATTGAAAACCTCCTAGCATTAAAAGAGGGTAAACAACCATGTGTTAGGCCATGTGAGCCACACAGTCGTGTGGTCAGGTCGTGTATCTCTCTGAGTTCGTGTGACCAATTAGAAAACTCTAGTGTTCGCATGGCCTATGACACGCCCATGTGGCTAGGTTATATGGCATGTAATGGGTTATTTGTAACTGTTTTGGTTACTTGTTACTTGTGGTATTTCTTATACTTGAATAATGTTGTCTTATTTAGATTTTGGTTCATATGTATTGTAACACCCATAACCCATACCCGTTGTCGGATTAGGGTTACGGCGTATTACTATACAATCCAAAACAATCAATAACAGATAGCATCAAGTTGTCAATTTAATTAACAAAATTGCATAATAATTTATATAAGAGTAATACATACATTTATGGGCCTTAAATCGAGCTTACGAGGCCTTAAAATTAGTTTAGGAACAATCAGGGACCAATTCAAAACAAATTAAAAGATTTAAGGTAATTATGAAAATTTTCAAAATAGGGGTCACACGGCCGTGTGACAGAGCCCAGACCATGTAGTTCTAGACATGGCCGTGTGGGCAACCATATGTTAGACCGTGTACCTTTTGAAATGCCTTCACACGGCTGTGTCGTAGGCCGTGTGCTAGACTGAGTGAAACCTACACCTAACACGTTCAAGGGACACGCTCGTGTAGGTTGCCCATGTGGGTTGCCTGTGTGTGACACACAGCTGTGTGATAGCCCGTGTCTCAGGTCGTGTGTATGCACAAATATTCCAAAACATACTCATTTCATATACAAATGCTTAAGTGCTTATTATACACTTACACATATGTTCACAAGACTTTAGAATACATTTTAAACTACTCCAAATCAAGTTAAACAACCAACCTATGTGCCTAACCAATGTGTTATCATTGACACCACATTTCAATTACATACAAATCCATTATCAATCTAAACTTTCAAACCATAAATGCATACCATCACTAATAACAAAGCTTATCAATTCATGCTTCATTAGCATCATATACTCATGCCTCACTAGAATTAAGCATACAAGTCTCAAATAGCTACTTAGCACAACAACGATTCAAGAAAATCAAACTACAACATATGTGTTTAAAACTATCACCAAACATTCACTATTAGCCTAATGCATTTTTAAGCCACAACATGTTTCAATTTACTTACTATGGATCCTATAATATCATAATAAACTCAAACCAAATTTATCATGCCATATTCATTCAAACTTACCATTTCTTTCTTGGACTCAGGATGGAACATGCATACTTCACTTAATTACTCTTGTCACAACATCAAATGCACAATGCATATGCATTTCAAATAATATGAACCATTAAAAACATAATCAGATATCCCTATTACATGCCATATAAGCCAAGATGTATTCAAAAGCTACCAAATGATCTCTGGATAGTGTGATTTCTTTGAGCTAATTTGATCTCCCGGTCCACAAAACATATCTACAAGAAATAAGACAAATAATATGAGTAAGCTTTCGTAAAGGTTAGTAAATTCATTGATTAAACCGTAAATCTTTCTGAATTAAAACTCAACAAGTCAAATAACAAGATTAAAGAACAGAGTTCCTGTTACAAGGTTATTAGCAGAGTTTCTGTCAATTATAGCTCACAACAAGTGAGAAATACTCAATAATAGTACAAATCAGTTTTCCATATTTCAATAACATTCAATGATCAATAAATAATGCCCGATGAACGATATACGGATAAGGGTACATGGTTATCCATTTGAAACACACCAAACACTCAAATGAGTCAATCCAATCGATAACACGCCTCGACACCAAGTGTCTAGCCCGTAGGCTTATAACATCCCTCTTGTAACACACCTTAGCACCAAGTGCCAAGCCTGAAGGCTTTACATCTGCCCCCGATAACATGCCAAAAAAATTGTAAATATTACATGATAGTCTGCAACAAATGCTGGACTTTGGTATTTTTAGTGGACAGGAAATACACAAGAATCATCATCTCATCTCATATAAATCTTGTATAGCACGCAATATAACCTATTGGCATGCCAATCGTACTCTATCCTACATTCATCGGTTCAAAGCATTCCATCACAGAACAATACATGAATATCTCACTATCTCATATTTCATAAGCAAGTATTAGTTCAACAACCAAACATTTGTCAGCTCAAAATATCTCAATCAGTGATCGATACCATATCAATTTATTATTTCCATTTTCAATTACATGCATCAATATATTATTCAACATTCAACAATTAAATTCATATAACATATACTTAAATTGTATTAAAATTAAACCGAATGAACTTACTTAACTAAATTGCAGCAATGACAAAAGTACAATGATTATTTGGTAATTTCTTTTTTCCTCGGTTTTCCACTTGTTCTTGATTTAAAATAATAATTTCATTCAATTCACTAATTCGAACAACAAAATTAACTCATTTTATACAATTAAGTCTTTTTTAACATTTTTATGAACTTGCCCCCAATATTTTACTTTTATGCAATTTAGTCTTGAAGCTCAAAACTTGCAATTTAACCATTTTTAACCACAATTAATTTCAACGAAAATACCTTTCTACAGCCCGTACTTCTTGTTAATTCACACCAAGTCCTTTTACTTTTACTATTTTCACATTTTAGTCCTTGAACATTAAAATTAACAAAAACTACTTTACAAAATAGTCCTATCTAGCAGCCAAGCTTAATATTTTACCATAAAAATTCAAGAGAAATTCAAATTCATCAATGGCACAATCCATAACATTTGAAATTTTTACAAATTAGTCCCCGGGTTAGCTAGATTAAGCTAATACAAGCTCAAAAACATAAAAATTACTAAAAAAAAAAAAATCAAACACGTACCCAATAAAGAACTCTAGCTAGCCGAAGCTTGCTCCCCCCTTAAAAATGGTGTTTCGGCCTTTGGAAGAAGAAAACAATGAAATTTCATAGCCAATTTGGCTTTTATTTCATTTAAATTTTATTTATTTACTTAATTACTATTTTCCCATTAATTAATTCATGAAATTTTAACTAAATGAAAGCCAAAACCGTCCACTATGGGTAATGGTGGTTTATTTACAATCCAAACCCCTTTAATTTACCGCTTTTAACTAATAAATTCATCTTTTTTTCATATTTATAATTTAGTCCTTTTTACTTAATTAACTATCCAAACGTTAAAATTTCCTAACCAAATTTAAATACGACACTAATGACCTTATAAATATTAAATAATTAATATTTACGGCCTGAAACATTAGAGATGTCGCCCCAAAACCACCATTTTTTATCATACTAAAAAATAAATTAATTGGTAAATATTTATTTAATTAGGATTTAATTACAATTTACCACAATTTAAAGAATTCCACATCATTTCTATTATTAGGCCATTTAAGGAGGGTCCAATTACACAATTGGTCCTTCAATTATATAAAATTCCAAATAAACCAGGTTATTTACAATTTAGCCTTAAACTAATTAGGACTAAATGAATAAATAACTTAAAAGCTAGTGGAATGATTGACATCCACTTGCGCTTGGAATTTTTTACCATGGTTTAATCACCATTTTGGTCCCTTTACTATTTTAAATCTATAGTAATTAACTTTTACCTCTTTTACAATTTAATCATTTTACCTTAATTAAGCAATAAATCATTAAAATTTCCAGACCAAACTTCAATTCACATATATTACAACTCTTTAAATATTAAATAAAAATATTTACGGCCTTAAATTACGAAATGAGGCCCCAATTCCTCATTTTCAACAACCACTTGACTTTTGGACTAAACCACTTATATTAACTATTAATTTAATTAATTAAAATTTCTCAAATCAAAATTCAATATAAAAGTTATTATTGACTCATATAATTTAAATACTAATTATATAAACTTTCTAGTCGATTTTGTGGTCCAGAATCTACTATTTCTGACACCACTAAAAATCAAGTTGTTATATGTATATATGCCTTTGGCTTTTGGCTTATAAAGGTCCATATGTATGTGTTTTGGTCATTTTGTTTTATGTTACTTGTCAATAACTAGACTATGGTAGAATAGACTTGAATGGCGTGGATGAGTGGTAAGTTTGGCAAGTGTTTAATGTATGGATTTGTGAGCTCTAAATACAAATTGGTTTGATATTTGAATTGTGGTGTCAATGAGGGCACCTTGTTTAGGCACTTAAGTTGAATGTTTTGGTATGTTTTAAGTTTGTTTCCATGTGTTTTGAAGGTTTGTTGATGGTCGCTAAACTAACTAAAAATTTGACTAAGGCAAATGCACCTATCGAACAGTAGTATAGTTATGATGAGACCGAAAATATCGTATCCACAAGGACTAAAAGTACTAGTAATTACTATCTTTTTATTATCTAGCTTAAGAATTAAAGGGGTGTTTTTAAACTAAGATCAACTATCTAATTAACTAAGAACACGACAGAGATAAAAGTTGAAAAATACTTTTGAAAAACCGATGGAGAAGATAATACCCAAGGAAGAATCCACCTAGACTTCACTTATTACTTCCAAATTAGACGATTTATTCACTTGACTTAATCCATAGAAATCCCTGATTTATCTTAATATCTCTCTCGAGACTAAGAACAACTGACTCTAGGTTGATTAATTGAAATCTCTTTCTAATTAAAACCACTATTGTCGCATTAACTCAATCTATGGATTCCCTTTTTAGATTTGACTCTAATCCGGTAGATTTACGTTGTCCTATGTCTAGGATTGCATTCAACTCCACTTAATTATGCTAGATCTACTCTTAAATAGGGACTTTTGCTCCACTAAGTAAGCACATCAGACTTGAATTAATATCCTGAAATATTAAAGCAAGAATTAAGAAGACATAATTAAGAATAAGAACAAGTATTTATCATATAATTCAAATAGAAATAAGATCTGCCTTAAGTTTCATCTCCCTTAGGTATTTAGGGGGTTTAGTTCATAACGACGGGGGAAAACATCTCAAAATTAGGAAAACAACAAAACATAATGAAACCCAAAGAACTTTTAAGGAAATTGAATGGAGATCTTCAGTCTTGAAGTAGATCCTACTTCTGAGCTGATTCCAATGGTTGTCTTCGAGTATTCTCTATGTTCTCCTCTGCGTCCTCCTTTGATCCTCTTCTAGGGTGTTTATATAGACTTTGGAATGCTTCAAAACTCTAAAAATTAGCCTTTTCAGAGTAGAATTAGACTTGGGCTCGACAGGGACACAGCCGTGTGCCACGTCTGTGTGACTATGCTCAAGTTGTGTGTACTTCTAAGTTGGTTTTTAGTCGACACAACTATGACACATGGGCATGTGGCCTACCCGTGTGTCTCACACGGGTGTGTGGTTTACCCGTGTAAAAGTGCCTAGGCCATATGAAATACTTTGATAAGCCCATTTTGTCCGTTTTTGGCCCGTTTCTTGCTCTTTTCACGTTCCTATGCTCACCTAAGTATAAAACATGAAATTAAAGGATGAGGAGCATCAAATTCACTAAATCTTATGATAAATCATCCAAAAATATGTCAAGCATGGGATAAAAATATGTATATATTATGGTTTATCAAATATCCCCACACTTAAGCATTTGCTTGTCCTCAAGCAAAATCCTCAACTCACAATTAAAATTAATTCTTCTCAACTTATAATTCTTATCAAATAATGTTTTGAAATAATCCAAAAATAATCATACATTGAGAATTCAACTAAAAGAACATTAAAGTTTCAAACAATCCAAGTTGAGTATTTTAATCATAAGATCATAGGTATCCCCCTTTATCTAAGTAATTACCTTTAATTCCAAATCGACAAGGGTTGACATCCTCACTAAAGATTCACTCAAATCACTCAAAGTGTTTAAGGTTCAATAATTAAGCACTCAATAGTCAAACATAAAAATTTATTGCCATAGGCTTGCATTAAAATCAAATCTCCACCACTATAAATGAGATGATACACAAATCAAAAGGTCTTTAACAGGGCTGTAATGGGGCTTGGGTTAAAGGTGTGGTTAGAGGCTGAAAAAAGAAGGTTAGAATCGAGATTGATTTAAGAAAAAATACCAAACTAGCAAAATAATTTGAATTACTGAATTACACACAAGTGACAAAATTAAAACTATCCAAAACTAATGAAGTGGTCTTTTTCTCAAAATAATAACTTTAACTTGTCTAAGCTCATAATAGAAGAATAACAATATGAATATATAACTATATAATTTTTTTAAAGAATAAGGACAAGTAGAAAGTACATAATTAAGAAATAATTCAGTAACTGGAATGAACGAACATAGTTAGGTAACTAATCAAATCAAATCTTGATAAAAAGGGAGTCAATAAAAAGGGAAAAATTCTTAATGAATCAAAAATAGGCTTATGGGTTAATATTAAGGGCAAATTAAGAAGGGGTTTATAAGCTCAAGGGGGTTCACTAAGGGTTGACTATGAAGATAGGCTTTTTAGGGAGTGAGTGGGTTAAAACCTAAGTGCCTTTATCATCTCAGTATATCAAATCAATGGTGTGGTCTTGACATGTATAATCGAAGCAAGTTCTAGAATAACAAATAAGTATTGACACACTCATAACCATTAATAAAAGTGAGCAAGAAAGATATATGCTCTAAAAGGCTCAAAATCTCACAAAAATTATGGGTTTTTGATGTCAATCCTTTAGATTTAGAACTTCAAGATAATACCTCATTTTAGGGAAACAACCTAACAATTTTAATTCTCAAAAGTTAACTTATCATGCTTGATTCTCTAATGTCTTAAAGTTTAAATAATCAGTGCACAATTACCTATGATTTAATTCAAAACATATCAATAAAAATTATAAATCAATCAGAATTTACTCTAATAATAATATGAGAAAATTTTTTTAGAATAAGATATAATTCAGGGATTTTCTGATAATCGTATAAATAACCTCCCCACGCTTAAGATGTACATTGTCCTCAATGTACAGAGTTAGATAATAACAATAGAAGCATAATATCATAAGAGAAAGAGAGAAACGAAATTCCCCTAATTTTTTTGATGGAATCCTTGGAATAATGAAAGTGAAATTGTAGATATGGCCAATGATGTGCATGCGTCTGAGCTACTATTAAGAAAATAAACACAACTGTGAAGAGAATTAAAGGGTTACTCAAAAATAGCCAAAAAGATAAACGTAGTTTAAAAGTATAAACTACAAGTCTTTAAAATAAACATAAAATAAAAATAAAATAGAGCGAAAAATAAAAGATAAAAATAAAAAATAGATAGACTCAAAAGTCTTCATTGGTAGATGGATTTGAGCTGGTGGTGGAGGCGAGATGTTGAAGCGCTAGCAGATCTGCTACAGGGTCGCCTCGATGCTGTCGAACCTCGCAAAACACTGTTGCTCGAAGCTAATAAGACGCTCGGATATATCAGTCAAAGTGGTAGCAGGAGGTCGGTGACTCACTGGTGGTGGTGGGTGTTGGTCCTTGTGAGGGGGATAGACATCATCAGTAATGTCCTCAGGCTCATTCTGGTCATCAAAGTGAACGAGTCTATACTGAAGGGGGTCTAATCCACGGTGTCGCTCTATCATCCTTATGTGGGTCATACTAAAAATTCCCTGAGGAGACATCTGGCCTACTAATGTGAGTGTCGATGACATTTCTGGAGTGTTGAAGAGGCCGAAGTGTCGAGTGAGACGAGTCACGTAGGGGCCAAGGCAGATGGGGCCCCTCCTATGGCGGCCTGTCTGGTGGCGAAAAGTAAGGGTGATAAAGTATGCCAAATCAAATACATGATCAGTCGCCATGCTCCATAAGAAGTAAGCATTGGTGGTGCTAACGACGCAGGTGTTCTCTCTCCTCCCAGTCAAGGTGTGAGCCAAGATGGCATGGATGTAGCATAGTGCTGGAGGAAGAGAAGTCGCCTTTGAGCGACTTGCGTCATAGGGAATAGTACTCGTCATAAGGTCGGTCCAACAGCAGGAGGGCGAGTAGTGTAGGTGATGGTGAAGATGTAGAAAATCCTCGGAAGTCATAAACTCCTCCATGTAGAGGCCCAAAGCAGCTCCAAACTCTGGTACACTCATGTGTCTTACTAGTCCACCAAGTTGAAATGTAATAGTGCCAGCCTCGTCGTGGGTAGACATCACGTGCTGAAGATGGAAAGTAGTGCAAAACTCCAATGTGAGCTCCAAATAAGTGGGTTCAATAATCGCAAAGAACCTATCCCAAGGGGCAGTGGTGAGATGAAATCGAACAAGGTGGGCAAGTTGGACCTGCTCCAAGGTGGTCCAATCTATGCAGCAAACCACTCCTAATGGTCATGCACGGAGGAGCTGGAATAAATCGTCTTGTGGGCTTACGAGAATCGAAGCAGAGGGTGACGAGCTTCGGCAGATGTGCTCGAGGAAGAGGTCTCACTAGGGCCTTTTCGCTTTTTCGAAGCGGGGACGGCGACTTTGGACTTGCCACGAGTGTTGGTCATAATGTTCCTGAAATAATAAAAGAATGTATCAATAAAGAATATAATACCAAATAAAAGGCAAATAATACTAATTAACAAGTTACTCTTAAAACCTAATATTCGAAATTGAGATATGCAAATTTCATATAGTGATTTGAAATAGAAAGTAAATAAATAAATAAATAAAATCCAACTAAACATGAATCAGAACTAAAAAACAAAGTAAACTATACTAAATATATATACTGACAACTAAAAATAAAAAGAAAAAATTGGCAGAAAACAATTATATGAGACAAGAAACATAAAAAATAAGAATTCATGGATAAAAGAACAAAATCAATGTGAAGAAATCAGTCTAATTAGAAATCGAACAATGGGTAATCATGGTAATGATAATACACAATGAAAGGAAAATATAATAAAAAGAAAGAATTAGAATAAAGAATAAGCAGAAGAAATAACTAATATAAAATATCTACTATAATAATAATAATAAATGTTAGGGGTTAAAGGGAAAACCGAAAGTGATGGGTGGTGGCCGGAGTTTAGACGGACGGCAGTGTTGATGGGCCAAGGGTCGGATGGCGAGAAGAGGAAAAGGGAAGATGAATGGAAGAAATGAAGAGGAAGAGGGGGTTTTTAGGTGATGGGAGTTCGGGGCTAGCGGAGGAAAGTGAGGGAGGGGGTAGGGGAGGGTAAAAGAAAAGGGGGAAAAGAAAAGGGAATAGAAGAATGAGGAGAGGGAAGTGTAACAGTCCGGTTTTGACCCTCGTCGGAATAGTGGTTTCAGGACCACATATCTGAGTTAGAAAAAATATTTTAATAATATTTTCAGTGCTTATTATAAGTGAATTGACATGTGTGTAAGTCTCATGTGAAAATTTAACTGTTTGTGTACTTAATTTGCAAAAAGGACTTAATCGCGTAAAATGTAAAAGCTGTGTGCTAGATGTTAAAAGTGTCTATTTGACTTCGCTTATTAAAGGAGAGGTCCTTATGTTGTTATTTGACCATTGAACATATGAGTGGACATTAATGGCCTTGTTATTAATGTTTTAAAAGTTTATAATGCAAGGGTAAAATGGTAAATGAGTTATTAAAGTTATTAAATAAAAAAAATGAAAAAAAGGCCATATATGTTGTGTTTGCCAAAAATAGAAGAAAAAAATTAGGGTTCCAAGCCTTTGAACATTCGACACTTGTGATTAGGGATTAAGGTATGAGTTTTGTTCGGTTTTTGATAATTTCTACATTTTTGTAATCGTTGCTTCGTATACTATCGAACCCATGCTTTAATTTCTGATTTTGGTGATGATTTTGAAATGTTCCATTGATGAAACTATGAGCTTTGTGATGTTAGTTGATGAATTATGGAAGCTTGATGTTGGGTTTAAATGTGTTGTCTTTGAATTTTTGATGAAATTGAGTAATTTCGGCTAAATTGTAAAAATGTTATTTTGAGGGACTAAAATATGAAATAAATGAAATTTATGGACTTGTATGAGAATCATGAAAATTCGGCTAAGCTTGTGTACAAGCAAATTTTGTGTATTTTAGTGATTTTGTGAATTAGGGACTAAAGTGTCGAAATGTGAAAATGTGAGGGCTATTTTACAAAATACCCTAACTGTGTGTATAAGGATTATTTTGAATGATTTAATGAATAAAAGGGTTAATTTTGAATACCTATAGATCAAGAAAAGAGGAATTCAGACCTAGGCCGAGGGAAGTCGAAGATTGTAGAATAAACGTTTGAGTCGATAACTTTGAGTACGAGGTAAGTTCGTACGTAGAACATGATAGTATAAGCACATGTTGTTGTTTTGATTATGCATAAATGTATATATAATTGAATTGGATCAATACGATGATGAATTAAAAGTATTTGGCACTAAGTGTGCGATTTAAATTAGCTTTGGCTACTTGAGGCACTAAGTGTGCGATATCGACTTAGCTTCGGTTAATTCAGATGGCACTAAGTGTGCAGAATCGTTCTAGCTTTGGCGAACCTTTAAGCACTAAGTGTGCGGATGTTTAAAGCATTGGTGATCTTCAGAAAGTCTTAAAGTATTCGGGTAAGAGGTGAGAATGAAAACGAATGAATATGAGAATGTTCAGGTAAGTACAATACCTATGTGGTAGATGGTAAATTGCATAAAAGTCTATTGAATTGATATGAACATATAGCTGGTGTTGGCATGGACTTGATGGATAAATTGAGAAATTATAATTACTTATGTATTGATGTTTCATATTTTATATTGTTGATGTTTTTGGTACGAGCTTACTAAGCTTTTGAAAGCTTACTTTGTGTGTGTTTACTTTGTTTTATAGATATCAAAGCTATTGCAAGCTCGGGGATCGTCTAGGAGCGTCACCACACTATCGAACCTCATTTTGGTACTTTTAAAAATGCATATTTTTGAAGTATGGCATGTATCGGCTAGTAGTTTGAGAAGTATGTTTTGTGATGTATATACTTAGCCATGTGATTTGGCTAATTTGTGCTTGAACTCATAAGTGATAATGGTTCATGATATGTGATGACAATATGAAATTGTGGTCTGTTTTAGTTGATGAGTTTTGGTAAGATTAATTTGAGACTAAATGGTGTATGGATGAAATGTTTTGGTATGATATTACCTTATGTTTGGCATGAATTGTTAGGGTTTATGAGTTTGAATTTTGGTGATTATTATATGATATGAAAGGGTTATGTTTTGGTGTTAAAATTGGCTGAAATGGTGATATAAATATGCTTGTTTTCCTTGCTTGTAGGATGACCAATTTGGGGTGGCAAATTGGCTATTCAAATGGCCTGTTTTTGTCCACACGGGCGTGTGTCTCAGCCTTGTGTGGCACACAGTCACGCTACACGGCCGTGTGTCCCCTGGGGTACCCTACGAATTGAAGTCCGTATACCCTCCAGATTTGACACGACTTAGATATACGGACATGTCTATTGGCCGTGTGTACCACACGGGTTCAAACACGGGCGTATGCCCTAACTGTGTGGCCCTAATTGGTATGCTGACGTCACAAACAGAATACCCACTATTTTTGACACGGCCTAGCACACGGCCTGGACACGGGCGTGTGATAGGAACATGGGCTAGACAGACGGACGTGTGGTCTGGCCGTGTGATCAAGTCAGTATGTATGCCCTGTTTGGCCACGGCCTAGACACACGGATGTGTCTGAGATCGTGTGAGGCACACGACCTGTTCACACGGGCGTGTGACCTTTTAAAAGTTAAAAATTTTTCTAATTTCTGAAACTTTCATATGTTGTCAATTTGGTCCTGAATACATGTTTCAAGTATTGTATACTCATTTTTACGATCTTATTGAATATGAATGTATGAGATTTACTGCAATGAAATGATCTTTGATATTCGATTATCCTGAATTGTGTTATGGATTAAGTAATGCCTCTTAACCTACTCCGGCGATGGATACGGGTTAGGGGTGTTACAGGAAAGACAAAAAGGAAGGGTGTCGAGGGGGGAAAGAGGGAAAAAGAAGAGAGGGAAAGGATGATGGCTGGTCGATGGGGTAGGGGTGGGGGTGTTGCGGCGGCAGCTAGGGCTATTGGAACTTTTAAGAGAAAGAAGAAGGGGAATTAGGGTTTGGGGGGTTTTATGGAGACACGGTCATGTGAGCCCTGTGTTAGGCCACACGGCCGTGTAACATTCTAGTGTGGCTCCAGTTTAGCCCGTGTTCGTCTTGAAAATTTAAGGTCCATTCGTCACACGGCCGTATCGTATGGCCGAGTGCTTCGTTGTTTGCTTCTCCCACGCCCGTGTGGTATCCCACACGCCCCGTCTATCCAAACACACGGCCGTGTTTCTTGCCTGTGGAGCTCTCTGACTTATTTAAAATTAGAAAATTTAGCTCCAATTTTCACACGACCTATGACATGCCCGTGTGTCCAGGCTGTGGAGTCTACACGGCCATGTCGCACGCCAGTGTAGCCTCTTTTAACCCGTGTCTCTCGAAGTTTTTAGGTGCTTGGAGCCTAGTTTCCACACGGCCAAGGACACGTCTGTGTGTCCAAGCTATGTAACTCACTATTTAACCCCTGTTAGAGCACATGGCCTGGGACACGCATGTGTGCACAGGCCGTACGGGTCAAAAACCTGCATTTAAACACAAAAAATAGATAAAAGTAAATTAGTTATTGGTGTTAGTGCTCGGGTTGCCTCCCGAGAAGCGCTTATTTAGAGTCTAAGCTCGATTTACCTCGTATTCACATGGTCATGGTGGATCACGGAGTCGAAACTCCTCTTTCTCACTGTCAATTCCTTTATTTAAATAAGGTTTAAGTCGAGCACTGTTTACCTTAAAAGTGCCAAAATGCGAATGGGTTACCTCGACTGTACCGTATAGAAAGACTTTAAGTACCATAAAAGGAGTCACTCCGTTTGCGTTGAGCTTTGTAGTGATAATTCGAGGGTCAGTTTCAGCTAATAACACCTGGTCACCTACCTTGAATTGGTTCGTCTCGTTAAACTTGACATGGTGTTGCTTCTGCTCCTCCTTGCTATAAGTCCATCATTCATCTAGTTCATCTATCTGTAGAATTCATCGTTCATGGATGGTTCCATTGTTAGTGCATGAACTAGATCGTGGTTAATTTATGTTTCTCGAAAGTTTTTCCTGCAAAAAGGGTTGAACCACATGATTAGTCTTATTAACCGGATTTATAATGTTATCTTCATTACTTGATATTTCAATTGAATCACGAGCCTGAAGAGGAACCGATTCATCACCTGCACAAAGCGTCAGTTCACTTGTACCAATATTAATAATAGTCCTAACAGTTGCTAAAAAGGGTCGCCCTAAGATTAAAAGAACGTCACCGTCCTCTTCCATGTCTAAAACAACAAAGTCTACTGGGAATATGAGTTTATCAATCTTAACGAGTACGTCCTTAACAATACCCTTAGGAAATCTAATAGCTTTATCTGCCAATTGTATACTCATCCTAGTTTGTTTAGGTTTCCCAATACCTAGTTGTTTAAACATTTTATAGGGCATGGTGTTTATACTTGCCCCTAAATCGGCTAAAGCATTATCAATATTTAAACTACCGATTAAACAAGGAATAGTAAAACTCCCAAGATCTTTTAACTTGTTGGGTAGTTTATTTTGTAGAATTGCCAAGCAAACTGCATTTAATTCCACATGTGATGAATCATCTAACTTCCGTTTGTTTGCTAGAAGCTCTTTTAAAAATTTTACTGAATTGGGCATCTGCGAAAGAGCTTCAATAAACGGTAAGTTAATATGTAACTTTTTTAATATGTTAAGAAATTTACCAAATTGTTCGTCTGTGCGGTCTTTCTTTATCGCTTTAGGGTATAGCATGCGAGGTATGTATTCTCTGCTTACCAGTTTTTGTTTGTTTTGGCTTTCATCTACCTTATCTTGGCTTACCATAGTTTCTTGCCTTAGTTCTGGTTTGGACTCAACTAACCCTTCTTCATATTGAACCGTAATTGCATAGAGCTACTCTCTTGGGTTAGTTTCGGTGTTGCTAGGCAAGCTACCTTGTGGTCTTTCTGATATCAGCTTAGCAAGCTGACCTCTTTGAGTCTCGAGAGTTTGAATTGACGCTTGCTAATTTTTAAGCGTTGTTTCAGTGTTTTGGAAATGTGTTTCTAACATCGAAATAAATTTCGTTAGCATCTCCTCAAGGTTCGGCTTCTTTTCCTGCTGGTAAGGTGGTTAAAAGTCTGAAGGGGGTTGTGGTCTTTGATTGCCTTGACCACCCCAAGAGAAGTTGGGATGGTTCCTCCAACCTACATTATAAGTGTTACTATATGGACTATTCTGAGGTCTAGAGTTATTACCCATATAGTGGATCTGTTCGTTCTCTGTGCTAAGGTCATAGGCTAAGCATTCCGTATTATCCAATCCTCCTCTACTTGTGTTACATTGCACCATTGGATGTACCTGCGTAGAAACACATAAACTATCAATCTTTTTATTTAAAATTTCTACTTGGTTTCATAACATAGTGACCGTGTCGAGGTTGAAAACACCGGCTGCTTTATTAGGCTTTATCCTCATGACTTGCAACTGATAGTTATTCAGTGACATCTCTTCAATAAATTCATAAGCCTCCTCGAGTGTTTTGTTATTTAGGGTTCCGCCGACGACTGCATCAATCAGTTGTCTAGTTGAGGGGTTCAAACCGTTGTAAAAAGTTTGAACCTGTAGCCATAAAGGTAACCCATGGTGAAGGCACATTCTCAATAAGTCATTATACCTCTCCCACGCATCGTAAAAAGTTTCTAAATCCACTGCACAAAAGAAGAGATATCATTCCTCAATTTTGCCATTTTAGCCGGCAGAAAATATTTAAGTAAAAATTTTTCGGTCATTTATTCCCAAATAGTGATGGACCCTCGTGGTAGAGAGTTCAACCACTGTTTAGCTTTATTTCTCAGTGAAAAAGGAAACAACCGAAGGAGAATGGCATCGTAAAAAATGCCATTGATCTTAAAGGTGTCGTAGAATTCTAGAAAATTTGCCAAATGAAAATCTAATTTGGATACTTTTGGAAAACGGATGGAGAAGACAATACCCAAGGAAGAATCCACCTAGACTTCACTTATTACTTCCAAATTAGATGATTTATTCACTTGACTTAATCCGTAGAAATCCCTGATTTATGTTAATATCTCTCTCGAGACTAAGAACAACTGACTCTAGGTTGATTAATTGAAATCTCTTTCTAATTAAAACCCCTATTTTCGCATTAACTCGATCTATGGATTCCCTTACTAGATTTGACTCTAACCCGGCAGATTTACGTCGTTCTATGTCTAGGATTGCATTCAACTCCGCTTAATTATGCTAGATCTACTCTTAAACAGGGACTTTTGCTCCACTGAGTAAGCACATCAGACTTGAATTAATATCCTGAAATATTAAAGCAAGAATTAAGAAGACATAATTAAGAATAAGAATAAGTATTTATCATATAATTCAAATAGAAATAAGATCTGTCTTAGGTTTCATCTCCCTTAGGTATTTAGGGAGTTTAGTTCATAACGATGGGGGAAAACATCTCAAAATTGAGAAAATAACCAAACATAAAGAAACCCAAAGAACTTCTAAGGAAATTGAATGGAGATCTTCAGTCCCGAAGTAGATCTTGCTTTCGAGCTGATTCCAATAGCTGTCTTCAAGTATTCTCTGTGTTCTCCTCTGCGTCCCCCTTTGATCATCTTCTGGAGTGTTTATATAGACTTTTGAATGCTTTAAAACCCTAAAAATTAGCCTTTTTCGAGTAGAATTAGACTTGGGCTCGATAGGGACACGGCCGTGTGCCACGCCCGTGTGAAGGTGCTCAAGCCATCTGTACTTCTGAGTTGGTTTTTAGTCGACACGGCCATGACACACGGGCATGTGGCCTACCAATGTGTCTCACAGGAGCGTGTGGTTTATCCGTGTGAAAGTGCCTAGGCCATGTGAAATACTGAGATAAGCTCATTTTGTCTGTTTTTGGCCCGTTTCTTGCTCTTTTCACCTTCCTATGCTCACCTAAGTATAAAACATGAAATTAAAGGATTAGGAGCATCAAATTCACTAAATCTTATGATAAATCATCCAAAAATATGCCAAGCATAGGATAAAAATATGTATATATTATGGTTTATCACTTGTAAATATGTGATTTTGGTTTGGCTTGGCACTTAAAAAATGAGTAGTATTTTGGCTTATTTTAGAAGCTATTTAAGGTGCACATGGCGTGGAACACAGGCTGCCACGTGACCTTGTGCCACACATGGCCTCCACACACAGCCGTGTGTCTTCTTGATTTTAGGTGTAGGTTTGTCCACACGGTCACAGAGAGTTAAATAGCCTGGAAACATAGTTGTGTGACCTCATTTTGAATACTCATAGGGTCTAGAACATGGCTTACGATATGGTTGTGTGACCCTATTTCAATTTGTACACAAGCAAGTGCACAGGCTGCAACACGACTATGTGACCCTTACTTCAAATTGTACACAGTTTGGCCATACAGCCATGTTCCTGAGCCACATGTCCTGGGCTTTGTCACATGGCCTAACCACACAGCCATGTGACCCCTGCTTCTTTCAGATTTTTCTAAAACTTTCTATTCTATTTCAAATTAGTTATTGATTGTTCCCAAACTGGTTTTAAGGCCTCATAAGCTCGATTTAAGTTTCGTAAATGTATATATGCTATGAATGAAATATAGATTTAAATATTGTCATTTAAATTAATAAATGAATGTGTAACATCCTGATTTTCGGTTAATTGGTGATTCTCAATATTTTTTTTATTTTTGGTAAAGTTTTTTTTAATTTTGTAGTTGGATGTGAAATTAATATTTTGAGTAGGTAAATGGGCTTATGGAAGGCCCATGTGTTGGCCAAAACCCAGTTGAATTTTTAAAATTTTGGATTTAAGAGTTAGGGGTTTTTGGCTAGGTGACCTTATATAGAGTTATGGGTAAAATGCATCACAAAAGAGCCTCTAGTAAAGTGGCTAAGTGACGCCACTAGGGAGCTATAAGGGTGGCGTGTAAGTGGTTTGGGAGGACATGGGATCGATTCCCTATGTTGGCAATAGAAGCATTTATTTTTATGTGCAGAAAGGGAAGGTGGTGGAGTCCAAGTGGATTCTGCTAAAGAGGAGTTTGGATTCGGTCAGATGCATGATTTAAGGAGGGATAAGGGGAGAGATTTTAGGGATTTGATAAGGGGGAGAGAGTTGGCCGAATAAGGAGTCCGAGAAGGAAAATTCGGCTAAGAGGTTTAGTTAGGGAATTTCGGCACTTAAGTATTTTCTGTGCCGTTTTTCTCTGGGAGATTGGTCTTTCTTCTTTTTCTTTTTTTTTGCAGCCGAACCTATCATCTCCCTACCATCTTTTTATCCTTCTCCTTCTTCCAAATCAGCCTACCATTCCCTTTCATTCACCATTGTTCTTCCCTTATCTCTACTTTTACCGAAACAACGCAAAAGCCGAAAAGCTGTGAAGTCAATGTGGTGCGGATTTTTTTTTCAACAACCAACTTTCTTCTTTATTCTATTTGTCGGTGATCAACTCCCTTATCTCCTAGGGCTAGACGGATTCAAGAAAAGGAGACTGTGGTAAGTGCTCAAATCTTAAGCAATCTCACGTAAGGCTATTAACAAGGGCCGAAACCCCTATGTTTTAGGGAGGTGGCCGAATATGGGTGTAGGCTCATGGGATGTTTCTTTTAATAATTTTTATGGTTTCTATGATGAAGGAGCAGCAACGTGTACTGACGACTTGATTCGGCTAAATCTTTGGAGTGGATAGATCTAAGTTAATCAGTGTCGACAAGGTAAGGTTTTTAAGGCTATTTTGGAGGGTGGCCGAATGTGTAAGTGTTAGTAATAGATGGTTTCCGTTTTGATTTAATTTATGGAAGCTGATTTATTAACGGTTGGTTATAGGAGAAATCGTGTAGGAGATCTCGTGGAAGAATACCGCCAAGCAGGTGTGTAACTTACCCTCTTTCCTAGCTTAAAGTGATAAATGCCGAAAAGCCGAAATGCCGAACTTCTGGCAATTCGAGGACTTGTGGGCGAGCGAATGCTCACTAATTGGTTTGATGTCGATGAGTTGAAGAACGAAAATGATGGAAAAGGGAAAGAATGTGATTTCGGCATATTCGGTAAGATGGGCCTCGAGGGGCCGAAGTAAGGCCCATTGAGTTTTTGGGCCAATCGGGAAAAATGGGCCAGTTTCACCGTTTGCTCCTACGAGCTTTGTTAATTGATAATGAGTATGAAAACCCTAGTATTTGGCAAAATTACGAGAATGCCCTTATAACATGAAAATGACTATTTTGCCCCTAGGCAAAAATGACCATTATACCCCTAGGGTTAATTATGAGGTTTATATATGGGATTTGATAAAAATATGTATGATATGTACATGATATGTATGCTATGCACATGAAATGTATGATATGCACGTGACATGTATGGTATGCACATGATATGTATGAGATATACATGATAAATTCATTATATGCATTTGGGTTGGGTTTTATATATGGATGGAGGAAGTGCAAAAGGGCTTATGCCCTGGGCCATCGAAATGGGCTTATGCCCCGATTATTAAGAGGGCTTATGCCCAGTTATTATAAGAGGCTAGGCCTCCAGTTATATGATAAAGCAGCAATGCTGCCAGTGGAGAGTTTGGTTGGGTGGGTTGAGTTATTCCCCACATGGAGAGCTTGGTTGGTACGGGTGGAGAGTAGCGGTTGGTGGGTTGAGTAGTCTCCCCAAATGGGCTTGCATTCATGCATTAATATTACATGTGATAGTGAAATGGGCCTATGGGCCATCATGCTTTCTGAGAAAAAGGCTTCGGCCCAGTGATATGAATAATAAAAAGGCTTCGGCCCAGTATTATGATATGAATTTTGAAAGGCTTCGGCCCAGTAAATGTGGTAATTAAATTTGGGCTTAGGCCCAGTAAGCTGATATTGTTTTGGGCTCGAAGGGGCTTGTTGCACACTGAGTTATCCCAAACTCACCCCCTTCCTTTCTTATCTTAAGAGGTGAGCCTTGACTTGGGGACTTGAGCCTGGGGGGATTCAGAGTGGCCACGGTGATCGCTTTTGGACTTTTCAATAAGTAAATGGGTTTTCACTAAGTTTATTTTATTTATCATTCATTTTTGGGTTGTAATAAGGCCATTTTAACCTTAACTTTATTTCTTTTCTTTTACGGATTACTTTGTTTAAATTGGTGATAATAAATAAAATGGGCTAGACTTAGGGCGCGTTTTCAAAATGATACCTATTTTTAAAATAAAACACGTCTCACATAATTGATTTAACAAAGATAACCACTTAGAGGTGATCTCAACTCGTTTACCAAAGTGTGGCAATGGTTGTGGGCATGTCTAGGATTGGTTCTATCAGGGAGCTTGGTACTTAAGCGACCTTCATGGCTCACCTCCTCCGTTTAGGATACCTCACAGTGCCCGACCTCCATTCACTTTGGTTAGTCAGCTTTAGGCGGTTTTCTAGTCAATCTAACGAAACATGGATTTTTAAATACGTGTGACACGTCAGATTCGGCCATAGCGTCTAGGCGGGTTTGGGGTGTTACATTTAGTGGTATCGAGCCCAGTTACAACAACTCTTTGTGGATTGGGTCCAAAATTTTGAAAACTTAGGCCTAAGAAGGGTATTTTTGGAACGTAGATTTTTAGATTTTTTTAAAGATGTTTAAATTTTCTTTGTTCTTTTAATGGGTTTAAAATCGAAAATTGTAAAACGGAGGTATTATAAAATAATTTTGGAAAATTTTTCACCAAATGTATGTTTAAATTTTTGAATGGTTTGAAGAAGGATGTGGCACACTGAATCCCCGGCACCAAGTCTGTAAGTACCCCTACTCTTGTATTGGTAAATTCTGATAAAATGTTAAACTGAGGCCCTATTATAATCATCTGTAGTTAGGCGGAACTATGAAACAAGAGGATTGGGATTTGTAGCTAGGCTATTTAAATGTGAAAACAAATCCTGAATTGCCATATTTCCATAAAACATTTCTTAAAAGAAAGCTGAAATATTTGACTAATTTTCATAAAACTCGTGAATCAGAAAATTCGATATGAGTACAAGGGGAACGCGTGGACGAGGCCGCGTGGCGTGGACGCTTGATCGTGGTAGAGCACAAGTGAATCATCATCCTCAAGGCATAGGCCCGGTGAGAGACATTTGTGCCACTGCACAACGAGACTGGGTCATATGATCGGGCTGCGGGGGCGATGCTTTGTCCCAAGCAATGTTAAGGGTTCTAGAAAGGGTTGCCGGAGCTAGCATCGGGAAGAAGCAGGATCTATCTCGAGCGACTCGGGCTAACGGCGCGAGAGGTTTTTAGGGCGTATCTGGAGTAGCCCCAAGCGTGGCCGAGTATTGGTTAGAAGCGGACAGAGGCGGATTATGGACGACCTCGATTGCTCGATGGAACAAAAAGCGAAGGGAGCCGTGTCCTTGCTAAGAGATGAGGCATACCGGTGGTGGATCACGATGAGGAGAGTACCCGATCGAACGTGTGACTTGGGACCTATTCAAGTCCGCTTTTTAGGAGGTATGTTGGAGCGAGTTATGTGGATGCTCGTGAAAGAATTTTTGAATTTGGCTCAAGGTAATAAGGCTGATGCGGAGTATGAGGCGGAATTCTTAAGGCGAAAGTGAGTAGATATGCTAGTGGGATAGTTGCGTTGAATATGAAGTAAGCGTTCGATTCGAGGATGGCCTCCGCGATGAGCTTAGAGTCTTGATAGCTCCACAAAGGGAACGTGACTTCATTTGCACTAGTGGAGAAGGCCAAGATAGCCGAGGAAGTGAAACAGACGGAACGGCGGAACCGTGAGAGGGATCGACCCAGATTTAGAAAAGATTCTAGACCCTCTGGTACTGTAGATAGAAATGCTAAAAGAGCTAGAGTGGAGGAGCCAGCTCCGAGGAATACTTTTAAACCGCAGGTATGCAAAGAGCGTAGTAGAGCACATATGGGGAGTGTTGGAAAGCGTCTTTGGAGCGTGTTTTCGATGTGGGTCCAAGGAGCATAAGTTTAGAGATTGTCCTCGGAGAGCGGCTCAGGATCAGTCGCGGAACAAAGAGGAGTTCAACGCGGCGAGGGGACCACCGCCTCGAGAGGGTCGTGGTCAAGGTAGAGGTGGCAATGGTAATGGACGAGGACGTGGGGCACTGGCGAAGTCTTTGGACAAGTGAGGCTCGACATGCGTGGTGGTTTATGCCGCACGACGTCGTGAGAAAGTGGCGCTCCCGATGTTATAAGCGAGTACGTTCCTCATCCATAGCAAGCCTTACACCGCTTTGATTGATGTGGGTTCTACTCACTCGTATGTTGCTTGTGATGTATCTCGGGGCATTGGGTGTGCTTCTGAAGAGTGCGTGAGTGGGGTATCGATAATAAGCCCTTTGGGACACTCGGTTAGGGTGGATAAACTTTTAAGGAAGTGCCTTTAGAGACGCAAGGTGAGATATTTGTAGGGGATTTGATGGAGCTACCATTTCGAGAGTTTGATCTTATTTTGGGGATGGGTGGTGACTAAGCATAGGGCGTCTTTGGATTGTCTTTGTTAAGAGGATGGTGCTAAGAAGCGATAAAGATGAGGAGGTAATGGTCATTGGGGAGCGAAGGAATTACTTGTCTAATGTTGTTTTTTGGCGTTAAGAGGCGGAGAAGTTGATTCGGAAAGGTTGTGAGGCGTTCTTGGCGTTTATGAGTCAAGTTGAACTCGCAGTGATGACCGTGGAGTCGATTAGGACCATTAAGGAGTTCCAAGATGTATTTCCGGGAGGAACTTCCCGGACTACCTCCAACAGAGAAGTCGAGTTTGGAATCGACTTGTTGCACAGAGAACGGCTCAAAGTGTCGATTGCACCTTATAGGATGGCACCAAAAGAGTTGGTGGGAACCGAAGGCTCGATTCAAGAAGCTGTTGGGCGAGAGGTTTATAAGACCCCAGTATTTCTCCATGGGGTGCCCGGTATTGTTCGTAAAGAAGAAAGATGGGACCATGCGAATGTGTATTGATTATCGCCAATTGAACAAAGTCGACAATTAAGAACAAGTATCCGTTACCAAGGATCGACGATCTGTTTGATCAATCGAAAGGAGCTTGGTGTTCTCCAAGATTGACCTTGGTCGTGGTATCATCGATTAAGGGTCAAAAAGAGGATATCCATAAGGCGGCATTGAGAACTCGATATGGTCATTACGAGTTTTTGGTTATGCCTTTTGGCTTAACTAACGCACCGGCAGCATTCATGGATTTGATGAATCGAGTGTTTCAGCCATATTTGGATCGGTTTGTTGTTGTTTTTATTGATGATATCTTGGTGTACTCATAAACGGAAGAGAAGCATGATGAGCATTTGCGGATTGTGCTACAAGTGCTAAAGGAAAAGCAACTTTCACGCAAAGTTTAGTAAGTGCGAGTTACGGTGGTGAAGTAACCTTTTAGGGCATATTGTGTGCGCAGAGGGATTAAGGTTGACCCTAGGAAGATTGAGGCGATTGTGGAGTGGAAGCCACCGAGGTCGAGAATGTAAATTCAAGCTTTACGGGGTTGGCGGTGATATTATAGAAGGTTTGTGGAAGGATTTTACGTGTTGGCGGCGCCATTAACGAAACTTATAAGGAAGGAGCACCGTTCGTTTGAACGAATAAGCGCAAGAGGCCTTTGAAAAGTTAAAGAAAGTTCGAGTGAGGCACCGGTGTTGATTCGGCGAGAATCCAGTAAAGATTTCATCTGTGTATAGTGATGCATCACATGTAGGTTTGGGGTGTGTGTTGATGCAAGAGGGCAAAGTGGTCGCTTATGCTTCACGACGACTTAAGCCTCATGAGTGAATTATCCTACTCATGACTTGGAGTTGGCGCGGTGATTTTCGCACTTAAGATATGGAGGCACTACTTGTATGGAGAGAGATGCATCATTTACACGGATCATAAGAGTCTTAAGTACTTGGCGACTCGAGAAAGAGTGAATCTTAGACAACGAAGGTGGATCGAGCTATTAAAAGACTATGACTGCTCGATTGAATATCATCCGGTAAGGTAAATGTTGTAGGCGATGCGATGAGTCGTAGAACGGTGGCGAGTTGAAGGCGATGTTTTGCTCGCCTAAGCTTGTATGATGATGGAAGCTTATTGGCGAGTTGCAAGTGAGACCGACTTGGGTAGAGCAAATTAAGAGGCAACAGATTGATGGATGAATCGTTGGGTTCTCGGTTTGACAAGTTGAGACGGTGAGAATTCGGACTTTGGGTGAATAGTGAAGGGTTCTCTGCTTTCGAGGACGAATGTGTATACCGAAGGACTACGATTTAAGGATGATGATTTTAAAAGAGGCACATGGTGGGCCTTGTGCGATGCATCCAGGAGGAAGCAAGTTGTATCGAGACTTGCGAGAGCTATATTGGTGGCCAGGCTTAAGCGGAAGTGACCGAATTTGTGAGAAATGTTTAACTTGTCAACAAGTAAAGCAGAGCATCAAGCGCCTTGAGATTATTCTGACCAGTCAAGATACCACTGTGGAAGTGGGAAAGGGTAACCATGGACTTTGTAAGTGGGTTGCCATTGACACCATCTAAGAAGGACTCGGTTTGGGTAATTGTAGATAGGCTGACGAAGTCTGCTCATTTCATACTGTCGAACTGATTACTCACTCCAAAAGTTGGCCAAGTTATATGTGGCGAGAGAGATAATGCGGTTGCATGGGGTGCAGTGTCAATCATTTCGACCGAGACCCAAGGTTTACATCTCGGTTTTAGCGGAAGTTGCATGAGGCGTTGGGAACGCGATTAGATTTCAAGACGGCTTTTCACCCTCAAGCAGATGGACAAATCGAGAGAGGATTATTCGAGTTTTGGAAGACATGTTGAGGGGTTGTGTTATTGAGTTTAGGGGCGTTGGGAAGATTACTTACCGTTAGCGAGTCGCGTATAACACAGCGGTTATCAAGCAAGTATTGAGATGGCTCCTTATGAGGCACTATATGGGCGAAGATGTCGTTCGCCTACTTGTTGGAGACGAATTGGGGATAGGCAAGTACTTGGGGCGAGTTGGTGGGCGAATCGAGGACAAGGTTAAGGTGATTAGGAATCGGTTGAAGGAGGCAACGGATCGACAAAAGTCTTACGCCGATTTGAAACGTAGGGACGTAGAATATCTTTGTAGGGGACATGGTCTTCTTGAAAGTTTCACCTTGGAAGAAGATTTTAAGGTTTGGTAAGAAGGGTAAGTTGAGCCCACGGTTTATTGGGCCTTACCGAATTGTTAAGCGGATTGGACGATGGCTTATCAAATTTGGAACTACCACCGAGGCGCATCGTATCCACGACGTTTTCCATGTATCCATCTTTGAGGCGGTATCGATCTGACCCAACTCATGTCCTGCCAGTTGAAGAAATCGAGGTACAGTCGGATTTGACTTTCGAAGAGGAACCTGTGCAAATACTTGATCGTGACGTCAAGGTGTTGAGAAGGAAGAGCAGTTCCACTGGTGAAAGTACTTTGGAGAAACCATGGCAAAGAAGAAGCTACTTGGGAGGCGAGGAGGCGTCGTCAACAGTACCCTCAACTTTTCGAACAAGGTAAAATTTCGAGGCCGAAATTTCTTTAAGGAGGGTAGAGTTGTAACATCCTGATTTTCGGTTAATTGGTGATTCTCAATATTTTTTTTTTATTTTTGGTAAAGTTTTTTTTAATTTTGTAGTTGGATGTGAAATTAATATTTTGAGTAGGTAAATGGGCTTATGGAAGGCCCATGTGTTGCCAAAACCAGTTGAATTTTTGAAATTTTGGATTTAAGAGTTAGGGGTTTTTGGCTAGGTGACCTTATATAGAGTTATGGGTAAAATGCATCACAAAAGAGCCTCTAGTAAAGTGGCTAAGTGACGCCACTAGGGAGCTATAAGGGTGGCGTGTAAGTGGTTTGGGAGGACATGGGATCGATTCCTATGTTGGCAATAGAAGCATTTATTTTTATGTGCGAGAAGGGAAGGTGGTGGAGTCAAGTGGATTCTCGCTAAAGAGGAGTTTGGATTTGGTCGGATGCATGATTTAAGGAGGATAAGGGGAGAGATTTTAGGGATTTGATAAGGGGAGAGAGTTGGCGAATAAGGAGTGCGAGAAGGGAAAATTTGGCTAAGAGGTTTAGTTAGGGAATTTGGCACTTAAGTATTTTTCATGCCGTTTTTCTCTGGGAGATTGGTCTTTCTTCTTTTTCTTTTTTTTTTTTACACCGAACCTATCATCTCCCTACCATCTTTTTATCCTTCTCCTTCTTCCAAATCAGCCTACCATTCCCTTTCATTCACCATTGTTCTTCCCTTATCTCTACTTTTACCGAAACAACGCAAAAGCCGAAAAGCTGTGAAGTCAAGGTGGTGCGGATTTTTTTTTCAACAACCAACTTTCTTCTTTATTCTATTTGTCGGTGATCAACTCCCTTATCTCCTAGGGCTAGACGGATTCAAGAAAAGGAGAGCGTGGTAAGTGCTCAAATCTTAAGCAATCTCACGTAAGGCTATTAACAAGGGAAGAAACCCCTATGTTTTAGGGAGGTGGCGAATATGGGTGTAGGCTCATGGGATGTTTCTTTTAATAATTTTTATGGTTTCTATGATGAAGGAGCAGCAACGTGTATGCGACGACTTGATTCGGCTAAATCTTTGGAGTGGATAGATCTAAGTTAATCGATTATCGACAAGGTAAGGTTTTAAGGCTATTTTGGAGGGTGGCGAATGTGTAAGTGTTAGTAATAGATGGTTTCCGTTTTGATTTAATTTATGGAAGCTGATTTATTAACGGTTGGTTATAGGAGAAATCGTGTAGGAGATCTCGTGGAAGAATACCGCCAGCGTGTGTGTAACTTACCCTCTTTCCTAGCTTAAAGTGATAAATGCTTGAAAAGCCGAAATGCCGCGAACCGCAATTCGAGGACTTGTGTGGCGGCGAATGCTCACTAATTGGTTTGATGTCGATGATTTGAAGAACGAAAATGATGGAAAAGGGAAAGAATGTGATTTCGGCATATTCGGTAAGATGGGCCTCGAGGGGCCGAAGTAAGGCCCATTGAGTTTTTGGGCCAATCGGGAAAAATGGGCCAGTTTCACCGTTTGCTCCTACGAGCTTTGTTAATTGATAATGAGTATGAAAACCCTAGTATTTGGCAAAATTACGAGAATGCCCTTATAACATGAAAATGACTATTTTGCCCCTAGGCAAAAATGACCATTATACCCCTAGGGTTAATTATGAGGTTTATATATGGGATTTGATAAAAATATGTATGATATGTACATGATATGTATGCTATGCACATGAAATGTATGATATGCACGTGACATGTATGGTATGCACATGATATGTATGAGATATACATGATAAATTCATTATATGCATTTGGGTTGGGTTTTATATATGGATGGAGGAAGTGCAAAAGGGCTTATGCCCCCGATTTCACGAAATGGGCCTATGCCCTGATTATTAAGAGGGCTTATGCCCGATTATTATAAGAGGCTAGGCCTCAGGTTATATGATAAAGCGGCAATCTTTGCCGGTGGAGAGTTTGGTTGGGTGGGTTGAGTTATTCCCACATGGAGAGCTTGGTTGGTACGGGTGGAGAGTAGCGGTTGGTGGGTTGAGTAGTCTCCCAAATGGGCTTGCATTCATGCATTAATATTACATGTGATAGTGAAATGGGCCTATGGGCCATCACATTTCTGAGAAAAAAGGCTTGGCCCGGTGATATGAATAATAAAAAGGCTTGCCCGGTATTATGATATGAATTTTGAAAGGCTTGGCCCGATAAATGTGGTAATTAAATTTGGGCTTAGGCCCAGTAAGCTGATATTGTTTTGGGCTCTGAAAGGGGCTTGTTGCACACTGAGTTATCCCAAACTCACCCCCCCTTCCTTTCTTATCTTACAGGTGAGCCTTGACTTGGGGACTTGGAGTGAGAGGATTCAGAGTGGCCACGGTGATCGCTTTTGGACTTTTCAATAAGTAAATGGGTTTTCACTAAGTTTATTTTATTTATCATTCATTTTTGGGTTGTAATAAGGCCATTTTAACCTTAACTTTATTTCTTTTCTTTTTCTGGATTACTTTGTTTAAATTGGCTGATAATAAATAAAATGGGCTAGACTTAGGGCAGCGTTTTCAAAATGATACCTATTTTTAAAATAAAACACGTCTCACATAATCGATTTAACAAAGATAACCACTTAGAGGTGATCTCAACTCGTTTACCAAAGTGTGGCAATGGTTGTGGGCATGTCTAGGATTGGTTCTATCCGGGAGCTTGGTACTTAAGCAGCCTTCATGGCTCACCTCCTCCGTTTAGGATACCTGCGGTGCCCGGACCTCCATTCACTTTGGTTAGTCAGCTTTAGGCGGTTTTCTAGTCAATCTAACGAAACATGGATTTTTAAATACGTGTGACACGTCAGATTCGGCCATAGCGTCTAGGCCGGGTTTGGGGTGTTACAGAATGACTTAGTGATGTTAATTGTTGTGATATGTGTCGTAATACTCTGTAACCCTATTCTGACGATGGAGACGTGTTAAGGGTGTTACATGGAGGGATCAGGGTAAGAATCCTCCGTTATGGCAAAATGCCTGCAAGTCCACCAAAGGTAGTCGACCAATCGTATATCTACTTGTGTGGTTATCTATTGATGAGGCAAATCAGAAAGGTCAAATGAATGTCAAGTTGAAGCTAGACAAGGTTAAGTCTCAAATAAGGTTCAAAAATAGTACAATTACATCCAAAATCTGCCCCATTTTATTCGCTAACGATTCATTCAAGAAGAACTTATGGGTGTCATCTGCGCCATTCAAATTGCAGAATCTCCTTTGATACTCAGGAAGTTTAATTATGTGCATTATTTATTATTTGAGAATCCAAAAGTCACTCATAAACACTGTTGTATAGATTCTCACTAAGTTCATTTGAACTTATGAGTGTTTTACCATCAAAAGCTATTATGGAAACGGTAGGAAGGGACCAAGCTAGACCTCAAAGAATTCATTTGGTTTTCTTCATAGTGGTATCATGCATATAGAGAGGTGCCCTTAGAGGCTACGCCTCAGAGAGTGAATATATAATTAAGTAAAAATGTAACTTGTTCAAAATTTTGTGTCAAGGGATATTCAATAGATGGGTATATTGTAACTTTCATCTATTATAATAAAAGATTTCATATGATTAGTATTTATAGAAATGTTTAGTTAGTTAATAAATTGGGTTAAATTTATATGTGAACATAGCATTATGTCTAGCGAAGAATGATATAAATTAAAAGTATGCTGATAACTAACTCAAGTTAATTGTGACATTTGGTACCCAAACCCGGCGATCGGGTCAGATATAGGTGTTACATGTCCTGAAGATATTTCGAAGGGGTCATGTTCTTTTGTTTGGAGATCCCTTTCCAAGGTTTGACCACTTTTATGTCAAAGCCTTGCTTGGTCAATTAGCGATGACAACTTTATTAAGGTTTGAATTGATAATTGAATTCCCTAGATCGAGCCTTTATTCAATTTATGTCGTAACATTGAGTTTATTGTTGTGTCTACTACTTTAAGGGAGGCTTCATTGGTGGACGACAACTGAAATTGGAATTACTTGCATTGTTTTGTTGATAATAGTATTCTTTCTTACATTGCAGGCATTCTGCCTCCAAGCCTTTTAGTTGGACAATATGAACTGATCTCTAACTGGTCCACTAATAGGAAGTTCACAGCTAAATATGCTTACAACTTTCTTATGCAGAATTCTTTAAATCCATAAGATAACAAATGGAAGTTGGCTTGGTATTTTACTGGCCTACAAAGAGTAAGACATTTTCTTTGGCTGGTGCTTAAGGAACGTTTATTGACCAATGCCAAATGATGCCGAATAGGTTTGTTTGGCGACCATTCTTGTACCATTTATGAGAGCATTGAAGAATCTATTATTTATGTGCTTTAAGATTTTGGTAATGAATGTGAAGTGTGGAAGCAGATCATCCCTTCGAGGGTTTTACCGCAATTTTTTTCGCTTCGTTGATGTAATGGATTTTGATGAATTTGAAAAATGAGTTTGATTTAGTTTTCACGGAAGTTGACTAGCAATCTTTATTCGGCATTATTTGTTGGAATTTGTGGAAACAAAGGAATTTGTGGGTGTTTAATAGGAAGCTTTTAATATATCTCACATTCCCTAATCCTCGTGTTGTTGGGTGAGTTCCATTGAACATAGACCTGAAATTTCTACAGATAACACTATGAGCAATAAACGATGTCAAGCGTGGAAACCTCCACCTTCGAGTTTCATTAAGTTGAACACGGATGAGGCAAAGGATCCTAACTCAGGGTTAGCTTCAGCGGTAACTGTGGCAAGAGATGATCTTGATACATGGTGTGGGGGAGTTACGAGAAACATTGGCAGATTTAGCGTAGAGAAGGTTGAGTTTTGAGTGATGTTAATTGGGCTAATATTATTATCGAAACGGATTGCACTCAAGCACTAGAAGCCATTTTAGATATGTCTTATGGGTATTTGAACAGGGACCTGATCTTAGAGAATCTAGGAGCTATATAGGAGACAATGAGGTAGTCATGCAACGAACCCCTAGAAAAGCCAATGTAACTGCGCATACACTGGCTAGGATGATGAGAGATTTCCCTTATAATCCGATAAAATTTCAAGAGACTCCGACAGCCATCATGAAATAAATACAATTGAATGTTTGACTTATATGTGATGGTACTAGAATAATTTTGTAAAATTGGCTCCAATTTTTTTTATCTACCATAAAAGAAAAAACTCAATCTATTTTTCCGTTACTGAAATTTAACTTCCAAAACGATTTTAATCTCAATCATCAATTACTATTAAAAAAAGAAAAACACAAGAACCTTAATAATTTAAGTGCTCAAAATAGTGTGGAAAATTTCCAAACTCCAATACTATTTAAAGTTAAATATATAAGTACAAACTAAACAATCTCAATTAGACTCAATCAACCTCTAAAAAATTGAATCGTGAATGAAACAATTGGATTTGCTAATAACTCTAGGAGTATCATGAAGTCCCTTTATTTTAAAAAATAACAAATTAATTTTATATGTTGGATAAAAATAAATTAATCATTTTTATTAAAAATTTCATCTATATGGACTATTAAAAATTAACATGATTAACAAAATAAATAGATAATTACATGTGATAACTATATTTACCTTATTAACCAAATTTTAACAATAGAAATGATTAAAACTTTTATTCGAAAGACAAATTTTCTTTAATTTAATGTACAAATATTACTCATTTTTAGTAATAAAAAAAACACTTAATACAGGATGTCTACGGTACTTTTATTGCTAATAACTAAGCTAGATTTGCCAAGAAGCTTTCAAGCTAGGAGTATTATCTTTTCACCGTCCATATTTTAATATATGAGTTGCTCATAAATTAATTTCAATATTTTAAAAATGTCTAATTTTTTTGAATATTTTTTACTTATATTTAAGTTCAAATTTATTCCAACTATATTTTATACGCATACCTTTACAATGCAGGCCTACGAGTGTCATTCTAAGAGAAATGTAATCTGAATTCAATCTACACCTTCAGCCATCAGTTTTATGCTTTTATCTAATAAAGACCAAATCCCACATCGTTTCTAAACAGGCAATACGATAAGCATCCAGAACTAAGCAAAAAAAAAATGTAGATTAAAAAAAACTCAAAGAAAATTATGGTTCATCTCATCAATACAATTTCAAACTCAAATGCATTTCCCAGATCGACCAAAATAGTTAAATTAATCCCTAAAAGAGTCTATTAAAACACAGCTTCAATTATAACAGATCAAGCAAAATCAATAGAAAATGAAACCCACTAATAATGAGAAAGTGAAAAGTGCAGCAAGCAACAGCTAAAGATTATTGGGAAGCATAGATATGAACACCAATGGCGAGACAGAAGATGGTAATAAGACCAAAGTAGATAATAGCGTGAACGAGAACCGAAGCTCCACTGGTTTGCATGTTCCCGAACTCGACAACCTTGTTCTTACCAGGTATCTGAAACAACAGACCAGGACACAGTAATACGAACAGCACCGTCGCTACTAAAACAGGACCCCAATCTGCCATTGATTTGATCTTTCCTACTTTTGTTTCTTGAAAAGGAAGAAGAAAGGGAAAGTAAAAAGAGGTCGAGAAAAGTTCTGGAAAAAGAAATGAAAATGAGGGGTGCTGAGATGGGATAGTAAAGGAGATCGGTGGGGAGCAACCACATTGGATCATTCTCGGGTGTCGGACACGTGCGTGAAAACGTGTGAGTTTCGTCTGCCGTTTGTTTTCTAGTGCCGACGGCCACGATTGTCTTGGGTAACTTAAAGTTACAAGTATTTTAATTAATTAATTGTTAATTTTTATATTTGAAATAATGCTAGAATATACGATTTTAGATTTTTTAAATTTATTTATTATTAATGACCATTCGTAGTGTTTTTTTTTTTTTTTTTTTTGTGGTAAGTAACAAAAACAAGAAAGAACTAAGATGTCCAGAACTTCGCGCAGTGGGTGGTTACCGGCCGAGCAGCCAAGCAATGCACTGTTGATGTTAGAGTGTGGCTTCGTTGCTCCATCCATAGTTGAAGTTTCCTGTAAACCTGTATTTACTCAAGGAAGAACTTATCCCATGTACTTTCGGAGTGACATATTGTATGCACAGCACATTGAGTTTTCGCAGTATCTCTCGAACCAAAAGCAGTTTGCAGTGAACTTTGAATGTATTCGTGTAATAAGCTGCAAAAAATAAGGGGAAAGGTGCGTAGCCCATTAGCGTCGTTTCCACTTCATAGGTCGATGTGTTTCTATTCCGCACTATGGATATGACCAGCATAAATGGCATAATTGTTGTAGGGAGCGTTCTTGTGCCAATGAGTTCAACAGAATGATGAGGGGCTGGAACTCATTGCGCTACAATAGAGTCGTTCGTGTGTAGCAATATATAGTATTCCCGGTGGCATTTTTGGATTTTTTTTTTTATCACTGATAGTGGGTTCGGTGTATTATTAGAGAAATACTGCATTTCGATGCTTTCATATGTGCCAGAGGGTTATGATCCAACCATGAATCACTACTTTGTATCCCAAGTCCTTTCTGTCGTAATCGTTGATCCATACAGCAATCCATTCTCGAATGTCTGATATCTCCATAGCATTTATTCGAATGGACCATGGGGTACCAAACCAAATGGTTCTAGTCAACGAACATGTTCTGAATAGATGGTCTACATCTTCCGGTTGTTCAAAGCAGATGATGCAAAGGAGGTCAACGGGGATATGGCACTTCCGTAATTCCTTTCGAAGAGGTAAAATGTTGAGCCACAGTTTCTAGAGAAAGAGCAGTAACTTTGGAGGGATTTTGATCTTCCATAGGGCTTTCCAAATGATATTAAAAGGCGGCCTCATTTCAGTCCGCCATTTTTGTGTAGAAAAGTTGTGTTTCCAGACATACCTGTCATGTCATGCAAGGATGGAGAAACTCCAAGAGTTGAGTTCTGTACTCCATTCAGCACCTAATCGTTCATTAATGAGAGGAGTGTTCCAGTGTCCATGAGAAGAGTCAGTAATTTCAATGGTGGGGATTCTGGCACTTGTTGGTTTGGGTATTGGCGGAGGGCCATTCCGTTGTTGAAGATGGATACATTGCGTCATGTCCATATCTAGATGTCTAATCCTTGGAGGCATAGTGAGGATGTTTTTCCAAGTCCAGAAGTCAAATGGCCGTGCCTATACCTTTGAGGTCTTGTGAGTAATTGCCATGCTTGTTTGCATAATAGTGCGTCATTCAATATGTCAGCTTGAGAGATACTCAGTCCCCCTTTTTGTTTGGGCCAACATAAGTGATTCCAACTGTACATATGTAACTTTTTATAGTTGGTATCTTGTCCCCACCAAAAGTCCCTGATGATTTTGTCTATCTTGTCAATGATTATCTTGGGTGCCTTGGTACAGAATAAAGAGTAAATCGGTGTAGTTGCCAACGTGGATTTGATTAATACTAGTTTACCCGAAAGAGATAAAAGTTTTGGTTTCCACCCAGTAAGATTCTGTTGCATGCATTCCAATATGGGCTAGAAATATTTTTTGTGATTTACTTTACCATATTTGCTAAAGAAGATCTCAGACTTGGTGTGATTAATTGACAACCCTGAGAATTTACAATATGTATTCAGTATGTCCTTTAATGCTCTGGCTGATCGGATAGTGGCATTAAAGAAGAAATACGAATCATTGGCAAATAGAATATGGTTCAGTAGTGCATAGTTTTTTTGTGGATTCGAATGCCTGGAACTTGTGATGAACAGTCGGCCTGCAATAGCATTAAGGAGAGGAGATTTTGATATAGTATGGAGAGATATGGGGATAGCAGGTCCCCCTGGCTAGATCTCTGTGCGGGAAAAAGATATCGCCATATGTCCATTGAGCAGTACTTCATAAGATATTGTACTGATTCATTGACATATGAGTTGCCTCCAATGAGCGTTGAATCCCATATGTTCCAGAATATCTAGCAAGAAGTACCAACTAACTCCATATGCTTTGCACATATCTACTTTTAAGTGAAGCTAAAATGCATTTGCCTTATCGTTTGCTCCGAATGGCATGAACTAGTTCACTGCCAAGAATAATTTTATCCATGATGTTTCGATCCTAGATAAAAGCATTTTGATATTGCGATATAACCTCGGTCATGATCGGTTTTAGATTGTTGACTAATACCTTCAAGCATATATGGCATCGCAAAGATTGATGGGCTGGTAATCTTTGAGACTTCGTTGATGTTGACATTTAGGTCTGAGGTCTATAAGAGTTTTATTGAATTCTTTGAGTAAGAATCCCAAATTAAGAAATCCAAGGCATGCTTGGATAGTAAGTGGATATACTATATCCCAGTATTGTTGGTAGAAGAAGCCTAGTTTTCCATCAATTCTGGGGGTTTTGGATGGATGCATTTCAAATGTAGCATTCGTAGTTTCATCTTCCGTAAAAGAAGTTGAGCTTGAAGTGCAAATGGAATGGATGGGAAAGATAATGATTGAAGGAAGTTACGAAGTTCATCAGATAAGGAAATAGCAGGTTAGTCATATATGTTAGAAAAGTATCTAACTGCCACGCTTCGTAGTTTGCTTTGGTCCTCGGTCCATTGTCATTGTTCATTAAAAAGCCTCAGGATTCAATTGGTGGATCGACACTTTGTTATAGTAGAATTAATAGTCCAAGTATTGGGTAAACAATATTCTCTCATAGACATTACATAATAGATGAAAAGTAATTAAATGTGGTCACTAATTGTTTGTCTTTATGATAAATAACTTGATTACTATTTGATAGTAACTGACTTTTCATGAAGGAATATATAATTATCACTATGAGATAAAATAGAATCATATTGGGAGAACGAATTTATTCTAAACAGATTAAAGATATCTTATAAGGGTAACACACTTGATAAGGTCATTAGACGAGCACTAATTAAGTAGCTTTTGTAACACCCTGTTACCCGACCAGATCACCGAGTTCGAGTTACAATGTGTCACATTCGTTATCAGAGCAATTACAGTCAATTTACATTCATTTTCCAAACCGTTAAACATTCAAATGTAACTAAATCAAGTGTATTCAACTATACATATTCATTTCTGGGTCTTTTACGAGCTTATAAAAGCTCTTTTACTAACCCGAGGTCGAAATAAGACCAAATTTTAAGGATTTCAAAATCTTGGGTTGACGTCGCGACGTCAGGGGATGCCTCATCGTAACGCAACTCTCTGTTTAGTACTTTTCATGACCTTGATAAATGATGTCGCCACATAGACTTTACTCTATTTCTTGTTGCAACGTTAGAGGTTTGCCGTTGTGATGTGACTCATTGCTTCCAAAAAAGACTAGTTTGAAACAAGTTTAAAAGACTTGTATTAACCTGTATAATCTAAACCACAACCAAACAACACATTTACATCAACATATGAGGCAAAACATACCAAAATGATACTTCGAAATAACATTAAACAACTAAGGTCCAAATTTGACCATTTTCGATACAAACCAACTTAAACCATAGGTACATGCCATTAACAATCGAATGGGTACTTTACAAACTTTGTTGAGTCGAAAACGGTCATCTAGATACTGGCTTCAATTCTCAGGGCTTCAAGAGATACCTAAACTTGCACACGGTGAAAACAAACCGTACACTAAGCAATAGGCTTAGTGGTACATTTATAATTCAAAGCATATAACATAAGCATTAGCAAAACATTTCAATACCATTCATGTATATCCATATGCAGATAACATCTTACTAATTTACATTTTTAGATACCATACTTAGCATCGTACTAATTTACAATTTTAGATATCATACTTAGCATCATCAGTCTTTGTGCTTAGATATGCATATAACCAAATGTTATTTCATCCCAATCCTATTTTAACATTAAGCATTCAAATGTATTTTTTTCCACATATTACATCAATTCTATGATACATAATTCACTTCTTAATATCACGTTATTCACTAGTTTCTAGAGTCTACTAACTCGCTCGAATCCGTTTCAGGCCCCGTGGCTTGATTTCATTTTATTTGTATACTAAGTCGTGTTATTTCAACATTTCTTTCGCATTTAAGTACAAATCATTCAAATAGTATCATTTTATACAGATTCTTATCATTCACCAAGTTACATTATACAACCCTTATTAACCTGACTCGAACTCAAATGGATACTCGAATTGCCCAACCAACACAACAAACTGGCACCAGAGTGCATCCTGGCATACAAAACACATATCTGGCACACGAAGTGCATCTTAGCATATAAGTGCATAATCCCATCCTTAATCCAGTCCTATGGCATGCCAATTATATTCAACTCAGTCGCCTAGTTAATAGGGTATCATTATTCAATTTTATTACAATTAAGTACAATTATCATTTACCAAACATATTCAATGTCACAACTCATTTCATTAACATATTATAGGCAATTTATATCATTCAACTTATGTTTTCACTCAAATCCCATAATTAATGTCATAGTTCAAGCAATTCATGTTATTTTCCAATTTATTCATTTTAGTCATCTATTCCGAGAGTTCACATTCAAGCTCAAACCAATAGCTTATATCATTACTACATACTTACCTTGAGATTTCGCATACATGTAACATAAAAATGCTGGCAATTTATATGAATTTAAATTATAAATGTACAAACCAGAATTTTCGGCTACTAGTCAACCACTTTCATTTTTTCTTCCCTTCTCCACGATTTAGTATTTTCTTTAGCTACAAATTATCACAAAACATAACATATTATCATATTCCAGCCAATTCACAAGCAATTATCAAATCATGTAAATTGTGCAATTTATTCAATTTACTCCTTAAAATTGGGATAGAAAGAACTCGAAACCCTAAGCCTGACAACCCTAGGAAGTCATCTAGGTGGGAATGAACCCACAATTGGTATTGCCTATCCGTGAACACTTTACCCTAATCTGGTCTAGGATATGAGGTCCAGAGATAAGTAGTTCTTGTCGACTCGTTAGTTTAGTTGAAAATCGAGATATCTTGCTATGTTAACGACTAGTTATTGAGTATAACCTGAAATTGGAATTAGTTATGACCACCGAAGCGAGTTAGTATTCCATTCTTAAAATTGATTAAGTTAGCAAATTAGTTTTCCCTTTTTGTTTAATGCAATTTATTTATTTTTATACAATATAATTTTTCTTCACTTTATGGTTTATAGTAATATTATTTAGTTAAAATACTAATTAGATCTATTAATGTCAAAGTTAGAATTAATTTAGTATTCGCTTCCCTTGGGTACGATCCTCAGAGTACTTCCATACTTCGTTGTATAAATCATATTGCAACCTAACCAGTATACTTTCGAAAATTGCCTAACACTTTTATTTGGTTATAGGAATTACACTCTAGACGTTAGTATATCCAAAGGCAATTAAGAATCTTCTGAAGCGATTATGGCTTCTCGATCCACCATCAATCTATGCACAAAGAACCACAACATGTTAAGCAAAAATGCTTAGTAAGTAAACAAGGAAGATACTAAACTTTGAAATATTATGAGGGCTTAATCCACATTACCAATTTACAATATGAATAAAATTATATGAAGCGTGGTTCTAATTCTCATCTATGCATTTCACAAATCAAGTTTCCTTTAGCTAAATTGATTTATGTGATTCATTCTTCGTTTTCTCTATTCTATATGGCCTTATGACTTAACATTGAATTTTACTTAAAAAAGTATACTAGCAAGTCATTATAATCCTTAGGATTCATTTCATTTCATGTTTAGTCCAATTTTCAAACACTTTAAAATTTCATTCTTTTTATAGTATGTAGCCATTAGTAAATACTAGTAGAAGTAGACTAAGATACCCAGGAACCATCCCAACTCCAAACATATATATCACTAAGTATTCTTCCAACCAAACACCAACATATAGGGCTCGAGGTGTTGGAATCTAATGTCTTTAATATAACGATTACATCTATATATTTGTAATTTTTCAAACAAATTGGTTTAATAAAACTCCATTATCATTAATATCTTTTGTATATTGTCCTCAAAGGTTTTTGCATGCAAAGAAAAATGAAAGCAAATATTAGCTCATTGCTTGTTTGGCGTTTAACTAATACTAAGTTGCATTATGTGGTCGGATCATAATACGAGAAGACATCTTGTATTAGTAGATAATCTAAACAAGTCTTTAGTCTAATCGAAATTGAGCAAGTCGATTGAAAGACTAGTATGTTATCTATCAAGTCCAATTAAGGAGATACCTTATCTTGGGTATCAGAGCGAATGACTTTTAGAGTATCGAGGTATAGATGTGACTATCTGGACTGGCAGTACATTGGACAAGATCCAAGTAAATTAAATCCTAGATTCATTTATGGGCTTATTTACTCATAACATTCATAGCATTGCTTATTTAAATCCAAAGTAAGTGGTGGACTATGTATGCGTGACTCGTATACTTTGATGTATTTATAGCCCAAGTTCAATTGGCGGCGTTTTATGTTGAGCTTTAGTGTTATTAGCGGCGTTTTTATAAAATCGCCGCTATAGATCGAGCATTAGCAAAAAACGCCGCAAAATAATTCATCAACACGCCGTTGTTTTTTGTTGAGCCTTAGTGGCATTAGTGGCGCTTCTTGAAAAACGCCGCTATAGACCGAGATTTAGTGGCGTTTTCTGAAAAACGCAGCTATAGATCGAGCATTAGCGGCTTTTTCTGAAAAACGCAGCTATAGATCGAGCATTAGCGGCGCTTTCTGAAAAACGCCGCTATAGATCGGGCATTAGCGGCGCTTTTTCAAAAACGCCACAAAAAATATTTTATCTGTCTATTTATTATTTTAATGGTTTATTTATATTAATTAAAATGCAATTTATTTTTAATTGAATATTTAAATTCTTCAGAAAAAAATGACACGTAAAAAAAATTTGAAAATAAAAGCATATAAAAATATATGTTAAAAATGAAAAAATTAAAATACTATTATTTAAAATAATTTTAAAGCTTTTTGGGTATATAACTGATTGTTTGTCAATTTATATATTAAATAAATTCTTATGTAATCGTAAAAGAGATAATATTAATTTTAAAATATTAAATTAATTATCATTATAGTTTAAGGTTTAGGGTTTAGGATTTAGGATTTATGATTTATGAGTTAATATTTTAAGGTTTATGGATTATGAGTTTAGGATTTAAGGTTTAAGGGTTTATGATTTATGAGTTAATATTTTAAGGTTTATGGATTATGGATTATGGATTATGGATTTAGGGATTATGATTTATGGTTTAAGGGTTGGGGTTTAAGGTTTTAAGGTTTAAGGGTCAATAGTTAAGGGTTAAGGATTTAGGGGCCAAGGGGACAGGGGTTATAGGTACGGGCTTATGGGTTAAAGGGGCAGTGGTTATGGGTTAGGGGTTTATGGGTTTATGGGTTAAGGCATTAAGCGGATAGTGGTTAGGAGTTAGGGGTTTAAGGTTTAGGATAATTAGTGTGAAAAATATATGTTAAAAATTTGAAATACTATTATTTAAAATAATTTTAAAGTTTTTTTTGGGTATATAACTGATTTTTTTAATTTATATATTAAATAATTTCAAATTTTAAAGATTTCAAATTTTCAATAATTTTCAAGATTTCAAATTTTATCTAATTCTTTTAAATATTAGTTAAATTTTTAAAAATTATTTATTTAAATGAAAAAAATTAAAATACTATTATTTAAATAATTTCAAAGTTTTTTGGGTATATAATTGATTGTTTTTTAATTTATATTGTTTTTAATTTATATATTAAATAATTTTAATTTTTAAAGGCATTAGCGGTGTTTTTTTAATAAATGCCGCAAAAGATCATCATGTTTTAAACTAAATGACGCCGTTTTATAGGATTTCTTAGTGGTGTTTTTTGTAAAGCGCCGCAATAGGTTAGGATTTAGCGGCGCTAGGGTATAAACGCTGCTAAAGATTATTTTGTTTAAATCAAAACGCAACGTTTTATTGGTTTATTAGTGGCATTTCGGTAAAACGCCATAATAGGTTAGCCTTTTAGCGACGCTGTGATAAAAACGCCGCAAATGTTAAATTATTTTAGGCAAAACAGCGTCGTTTTGCTGTCTTCTTTTTTACCCACACAATAACACTTAAATATTTTCCCCGTTCTCCCCAGTTCCTTTCCCCTCTTTTCCCTAGTCCCAAATCTCCAAAGTATTATCACCCTTTTTCCCCAATTCGACATCCGAAATCCCTAATGTAATAACCCCTTTTTCCCCAATTTAAAATCCCTAAAATTCACCCTTCCCACTGGCCATTGATTTCCCATCTATAGAAAATCGGATTAAGAAAGCCAAGGGTTTCAGAAGTTGGCTTTGGGGTTGAAGAAAATAGTTTAATGTAAGAATTAGAGTATTTACTGATATTTGTGTATTAGTATTAGTTTTTGTTATTGATTTATCTATTTTTTGGTTGGATTTTTTAATTTGTTATTGTTTTTGTTACGGAGGAAAGGCTCGTTGAGGCTGCAAGAATTAGGGTAAAAGACCCAGATAGAATTCCATTACTGTTGGACGACGGTAAGCTTCGATTTTTTGTGTGGTTTGATTGGGTTCTATCAATTTGCATTTGCGTATAATGGAACATACGGATGTAATTATCCTTGCTACGTGATTGGTAATGTTAGTCAATTGCGTCTCTTGGCTTGATAAATTGACATAAAAGGTTTGCCTTGTTGTATTACATCTGATCTTTTCAAGGTTCAATTTTGATAAATTGATGGTTGATTTTTTCTTACCCTAATAATTCCATTTGTAGAATTTAGAAGTTCTAAGATGATTCCTTTTTCTTTTTGGTTATATTGTAACAAGGCAATATTAATGATTAAATACTTCTACTTTTGATAAAACGAAAATTTGATGATGCATTTAGCTTGACAATATTATATTTCACCTTAACCCAAGACTGCATAGATTGGAAACTCAAGTGCAGCATCAATGTTCTTAACTACTGTCACATGGGTTTGAATATAAAATGAGATTTTCCGTATGAAATCATGATTTACAGTTATTTCTATCATATATGGATCATCATAGAGCAATGATATCTTAATGTTAAAAAATTCCATGAACAATCTTTTCTATCAACTACCTAGTGGTCCAGCAGTGATTATAAATATATAGGATTCTCCATTTACTGCATCAAACTCATTCTTAGCTCTACGTGCATTACCATTGAAAAGAAACAATCCTTTTGTTTTTAGAGGAAATGGAGAAAAGAAATAGAATAATGGAGAGTCCTATCAATTCACTACTGCGATACTCCTTGTGGGGTTATATTTTTCCACTAGATTTAACATAGTAGAAACTGCTTCAGTTTGATTGTTTTCTAGAGAATTACTAATACATTTAACTTCTTGTTTCTTGATAAGCAGTTGGATGGCCAGAGATTGAAACCATGTCATGTTGGTAACTTAGTACTGAAAAATTTAACTGCAAATCGTAAGCACAACTTCCTTTTGTTTTGATTTTGTGGTTTTAATTTTATATATGAAATTTATATTTGATTATAAGTAACTAACAACATTATCGATATAATATTACATAAACAATTATATAAATTTGGTTTTTATCCTTAAATTAAATAATTTATAGCTTTTTGCTTTGGAAAATTCTTTAATGGATCATGTTTTTAATTCTTATTTAATTCTTGTTTATCCTTGGATTATTTTTTAATTTCATGGCTGTTCATTGCTTGCAGGTGTAATTTAATTTGCTGGAATCGACTCTACCATCCAATTTACAATTTCTAAGAGGTATGTATATTTAATTTACTAAATCTTTATTTGATGTCTCTCTATTGTATGTATAGTTAAAATTCACAGTTCATAAATTCACAAATAACATATAGAAAAAAGAATTCCTTTTTGTGCCAACAAGTCTATTGATTCTTTTCTAAGTTTGCTCAAAGTGAAATTCCTATATGACTACTGAATTTTAACTGTTGAATGCCATGTGCTTTGATCTTTAGCTGCACTATCTATTGAAAGAACTTGTAAGGAAGCTGATTGCTGAAACACACGATCTCAAGTTTTTATTTTTTCTATATTATATTAATTACGATTTATATATTTACTGTTTGGAGTTAAATCTGTTTGGACCAAATGATAGTAGTTAAATCTGTTTGGAGTTTTATTTTGCTAGTTGCTACTAATTTCTTAGTCAAGTTGCATGCAAAATGCTTATTTTACCTTACAAAATACTATGTTATAATATTTGTAACTAAAATTAATATTATATTTGTATCGAAAATTAATATTATATTATAACACTGTTTATACAATGTTTTCTTTTTTTTGAACAAAACTATTTATCCAATGTTTTGTCTCTTATTGTAGGGGACATTTTATATTATAGTTATTTCATTAATTTCATTTTATATTATAAAATTAAGTTTCACCTCCTCCTACAATTATTCCAAATATTTCAATCTTATCAATACCAACATTTAATTAAAATTAGGTTTCCTGAATGTACATAATCATAATATATAAAGTTTTCATTGACTCATAGGTTGAGTTTCATTTAGTTCATCTTAAAATATTATTATAGTGACTGATTATAATAAAACTTACGCCAAACAAATGTAAAGATCCTGTACTTTTATTATTAATTTTAAAACGTTAAGATATTTTTTAAAATACCATCGACTTTGACCAGCATTGATCATCGTTGCACAAATTTTATTTTGAATTTTTATATAATTTTTTAAAAAAATTTCAAATTCTTCTATTGAAATTATATTTTTTTTGCAATTTTTTTAAAAAATATTTCAGTTTTTCTAGAATTCTTTTTTCAATTTTCCAAAGTTAAATCTTTTCAATTTTTTTTAAAATTTAACTATTTTTTTTCTATTTTTTATAAATATTTGAAGTTTTTATATACTATTTTGACTTTTCAAAATTTACATTTACATATTTTGAAATTTAAAAAAATAACTATACATTTATTTCAATTATTTATATGTTATATTTTAATTATTTTAATTAATATAATTTACATAATATAAAAATAAAAAAAAAGTGATGTGATTCATTTTAATAGCTTCACGTGCTAATTTTTTTTCTAATCGTATGGATTAAAATATATAATGAAATGATAGTTTAAGTATTATTAAAATTAAAATAAAAGAAATGAAATATATATCTAAATTTCATAACTTACATAACTTACATAATTTAAATAAATTTAATTTAATATATATAGTTTAAAGTTTAAGTTTCATAACTTACATAATTTACATAACTTACATAATACATAAATATATATCGTATCATAACTTACATAACTCACACAACTTACATAACTTAATAACTTATATATATCATATCATAACTTACATAACTCACATAACTTACATATATAATACATAAATATATATCATATCATATCATATCATAATTTACATAACTTAATTATACTTATAAATAAACAACTTACTCGTGTAATTTATTGTCAAGTTTAGACTTCAAGAACTACGAAATGGATAGGAGTTGGATGAAATTGTCAAGGGTAAGTAACAGCTATCGAAATGGAGTACAAACTTTTCTAAATTTTGCATTTCAAAATGCAAGCCAAGAGAATATGATTCTTTGCCCGTGTAAGAGGTGTAGCAACATCAATTGGCATTTTCGTGAAGTTGTCTACGAACATCTAATTGTTAATGGCTTTATTCAGGGGTATAAAAATGGATTTTCCATGGAGAGTGTACATCTAGTGGAAATTCTTCAACGATTAATCCAACTTACCCTGATACTGCTTACCATCAGTATGTTAGACAAGATGACATGGAAGGTATGTTGCGGGATGCATTTAATATGCACAGTCATGGTGAGCAACCGTTTCCACCTGAATTTATTGCATCCGATGATTGTAATATTGGTGGAAATGTTTTTACCGAAACGGGAACAAGTGCACCTGATGAGGAGCCAAATGAAGAAGCAGCGAAGTTCTACAATTTACTTAATGAAATGAACGAAGAACTTTACGAGGGATCAAAATATTCGAAATTGTCCTTCTGCATTCGTCTATTTCACTTAAAATGTTTGGGAGGGTGGACCGGAAACTCTTTTACAATGCTGCTAGAGTTTCTGAGAGATATGTTTCCGTTTGCAAAAATCCCTCAGTCTTGTCAAGATATGAAGAGACTAATAAAATATTTAGGCCTTGGGTACGATCAAATTCATAGTTGCCCAAATGACTGTATGTTGTACTGAGGAGATCAGAAAAACCAACAGTCTTATCATGTTTGCGGTAAGTCTCGTTGGATGAATAGGAATACAGAAGATGTGAATGCGGATGAAAGTAGGGCACAGTTAAGAAAGAAGCCAGTCAAGATTTTACGATATTTTCCTCTAATACCAAGACTTCAAAGGCTTTTCATGTCGTCAAAGACAACCGATTCTATGAGGTGGCATAATGATCAATGAACCGATGATGGATTATTAAGGCATCCTACGGATTCTTTAGCTTGGAAATCGTTTGACAGTAAATTTCCAAGCTTTGCAAGCGATCCTCAGAATGTGAGGCTTGGGCTAGCAGCTGACGGCTTTAATCCTTTTAAAATCATGAGTACTTCATACAGTACTTAGCCTGTAGTGCTTGTTCCTTACAATTTGCCTCCATGGATTTGCATGAAGCAATCTTCTTTTATATTATCTATGATTATCCCTGGAGAGAAAGGTCTCAGAAATGATATTGACATTTATTTGCAGCCACTTATTGAAAAGTTAAAACAGTTATGGTCGGGTGTTGAGACATATGATGTTTTGAGAAAGGAGAACTTTAATTTATGTGCGCTTTGTTGTGGATAATTAATGATTTCACGGCTTATGCCAATTTATCTAGTTAGAGTACCAAAGGACATTATGTTTGTCATTGTTGTGCTGCACAAACATGTTCGAAATGGTTATATAATGGGAAGAAGTTCTCTTATATGGGGCATCATCGGTGGTTAGATAGAAATCATAGATTTAGATTTCAGAGGACTTTATTTGACGGTACTGAAGAGTTTAAAGAAGCTCCTGAGCAGACCATTGATCTAAAATCTTGTTCATGTTAAAAGATATGGATTTCAGCTATGGGAAGATGAATCAACCATCCAACATACAAACAAAGAGAAGATCGTGGGATGAATCTGATGAAGAGGATGATCCTAATGATGCGGACTTGTGAAAAAAAGAAGTATTTTTTTTAGTTGCCTTATTGGGAGCATCACATTTTACGACACAATTTTGATGTCATGCATATTGAGAAAAATGTTTGCGAGAACATCATAGGGACAATTTTAAATGTCGATGGAAAATCAAAAGACAATCTTCAGAGTCGACTTGATTTAGTTGACATGGGAATTCGGCGTGACCTTCATCCCTAAGTACTTTTGAATGGGAAAATCGATTATCGCCTCCAATTTTTGCAATGTGGAAGGAAGAGAAAGAAGTGTTCTGCACGGTGTTAAAGGATATAAAGGTCTCTGATGCGTATGCATCAAATATATCTTGATGTGTAAGTCTTAAAGATAGAAGACTATATTCTTTAAAATCACATGATTATCACATCTTGAAGCAAGATTTACTACCACTTGCTTTACGGTGTTGTATGTCAAAAAAGGTGACGTCCTGTATAATTAAACTTTCCAATATAATGAAAGCTATTTGTGGCAAAGTTTTGAATGTTGAATAACTTGAGAAAGTACAAGATCGAGCCACTTTGACTTTATGCAATTTGGAGAAGATCTTTCCACCTTCCTTCTTCACTATTATGGTGCACTTGGCAATCCATCTCCCTCGCGAAGTAATAATTGGTGGACCGATTTTCTATCGATGGATGTATCCTATAGAAAGGTGTTAATTTATTTCAAACATATTCATTCATTCACCTCTATACCATTAGTTACAACTTGTGATAATGTTGTATATCGTGTTTAGGTTCCAATTCAAATTGAAGTCTTATTGTCATAATAAGCATTATCCGGAAGGATCAATTGTTGAAGGCTACTTGGCAGAGGAGTGTATCACTTTTTGTTCTAGATATTTAGAAGATGTTGAAACAAGATTGAATACACCAAGTAGAAATGCTGGGCTCAATGATCCTAACTTGGCCGAAACTTATTTATTTCAAAGTTATGGAGAACCAATCGGTAAAGTTGAAATTACAGAATTAGATGAAAGATCTTGGGTACAAGCACATAGATATGTTCTTTTTCACCACGATTCAATTGAACCATTACGCAAGTAAGTTCTAGAATATGATAAATATTCATATTTTTGATTTGTTTATTTTCTAACCAATTAAACCTCTTTTCAACATAATGAATACAAACAAATCTTGAAATCTCGTTCACGCTCCCGAAAATTACAACAACGAGAGATTAATAAGTTATTCATAGAATCTTTTCATGAATGGTTAAGCCAAACGCTATACAACTCAACCTTTTATTGACAAATAATAATATTTTCTCATAACATTTATAATTACTCAATTTACTTTCGATTCAATAGGTTTGGAGTGGGAAGGACATTAATGACGAAGTTAAATGGCTTTCCCAAGGTCCAAATAGAGTAGTAAAAAGATATAGTGCCTTCATCATCAATGGATTCAAATTTCATACAAAATATCACGAGAGATTGAGGAGAACTCAAAATTGTGGAATAGTTGTTAATTCTTCAATTACAAGTTATGCTAGTGCTAGGGACAGTAATCTCGTTGAGGGAAATGTAGAGTATTACAGACTTCTTACTGATATTATTGAGTTGGATTACTATGGAAAATGGAAAGTTGTCTTATTTCGATGTGATTGGGTTGATTTTAATACTGTTCGCGGAATTAAAAACGATCAATTTGGTTTTGCAATGGTGAATTTCTCTCGATTGATTCACACTGGAGAACAATTGATAGACGAGCTGTATGTATTTTCTTCTCAAGTGAAACAAGTTTTTTACTCAAAATATCCAACTTATGAGGGTTGGTATGTTGTACTCCAAAACACCCCTAAAGACTTGTTTGAGATGGGCAATAGAAGTACAGATGACATCGTCGAAAGATTAGAAACCTTGCATTTTCCAAAACAAAACTTAAATGAAAATATCCCTAGTACTAGTACACAATTTCAATGGGTTTGTCAGGATATCGATGAAGATATTTACGAATTATGATGTAGTAAGATTTTACGATTTTTTAATTATATGTGATATTATAATTTTAATCTTGGTCATGTTATATAATTTAACTATTTTATATGTACTATTATTGTTGTAATTTGTTACTAAAATTTCAACTATTTTATCGGTATTGCAGGAAAAATGCGTAGAAGAAGATTACTAGATTTAAGTATTGTCCAGAATACTCCAAATTCGGAAGAAGCAAATAGTTAACAGCAGACAGTTATTGGATCTTCGAATGTGCCGGAGACACTTGACGAGCCTGCAGAATTTCAAAGTAATGTTACAATTATTTTACATGTGTGTTGACTTTTATTATTGATTTATTTTTTAATTTTAATATAATAATAATATATCGTTTTTTAGCTGAAAGTGGTGGGACGTGCAGAAGTCGAGGACGTACGCTACTTAAAGATTTATACGACTTAAATCCTGTCGAGCGTGATAAAGTAAGTAGAAACAGTCATGGTCAGCCTGTTGGATCTGAAGCTCGACTTTTAGCAGGCTATTTGGGCATTATAGCACGAAATGCCAATATGTTGCCCATCAACTACAAATCATGGCATCACATGCTTGATAGCAACAAAAATCAAGCTCTCGATAATATTAAGGTAACAAAACATGAATGTAATTTATAATACTTTGGTTTAAGTTTCATTTATATTTACATTCTAAACTTGTGTTTTTTTAGGAGAGATTTGCTTTAGAGGTCTCGGATGGCTACATCAAGAAGGCATTGGTAAAAAATGGAGAGGCCATAAAAGCACTTTGAAAAAAAGAATATTTTAAGAAAGACATAAGCCTCGAAGAAAAATTGAGAAATGTCTCGCCGAGAATGTTGAGGTACCAATAGGAAGATATGGTTAGATTCTGAAATTTAAAGAAAGGACAGATATTACGTAATCCAAACTCTTATAAATTTTTCGGTATATAGTGTTTACTATATACGTAATAATAATTTCATAATGTAGGACCGTGAGCGAGTTGGAAGAAGCAGCAGGTAAAAACAAAAATTCACGCACACGGCAGGGTCGAGAAGTTTTGCTTTTGTAGCTGAGGCCGAGGTATTATGAATTTATTAATTCTGTCAAATATTAATGACTTTCTACTATTAAATAATATTTTTACTACTATATTGTAGGAAGTCTTGTCTGGTCAAAAAGTTGGACGCCTTCAGCTTTTTGAGATTACGCATAGGAAGAAAGATGTATCTCCTATGACATCCGAAGCTGGAGAAATTATGGTATATTTACTTAATAAAATTTGATTTATTATAAATATTTATAATGTTTAATTATAATGTTTAATTATAATGTTTAATTCATCGTTAGTAGTTTTAAATAATGTTAAGTTATGTTGCATTCATTTTTATTATATATTTCGTTTCTAACTCTTTGATTGATTTATTAGGAGAAACTAAAGGAGAAGAATGCGAAGTATGAAGCGATTGTTTCGACTGATAGTTCTGTTAATCTTGAGAACATTGATAACAGAATTATTACTGAAGTTTTGGGTCCTAAAAAGTATGGTCGGGTTCAATTTCAAGGATCTGGTGTTACCCCGACCCGATATTTTGGATCCAGCTCCCAGCAATACATGCCTTCTGGAAGTCAAGCTCAAGCTGAAGTTCAGAGGTTAAGAGACCAAATAGCTCAGATGCAAGTGAGCACAATTGAGCAAATTGCTGAGGTTCAAAGAAAATATGAAGAACTCCAGCAACAACTTAGAGCGGATGCAGCAGCGAGGGAGGTAGAGGCAGAGGCAGCAGCGATGGCAGTAGAGCAGAGTAGAAAGTACGATGAGCTCCAGCTCCAACTTCAGCATATGATGAAGATGCTTCAGCAGTCGCAAAAGCCGCCATCTTAGACATTTGTTTTCTCGTTTTAAGAATATTTTTAACATTGTCACATTTAACATTATTCTAAGAATATTTTGAGTTATACTTCATTTATTAATTTACATCATATATCTTTCGTTGAATTTGAAGTATCATTTAGATTTATTTTTTTTTGTTGTATTTTTTATGCTACATTTGCTATTTTGGTTGGATTTCATGCTATATTTGTTGTTTTTGGTTGGATTTAATGCAGGAAGGATTGGATATTGGTGAAAAATGTACATTGCAAATCTGCCAAAATTAGCGGCGTTTGTAACAACAGCACCGCTAAAAGTCATGATCTTTTGCTAGCGGCATTTTTTGCGGCGCTTGTGAAAACGCCTCAAATAGTTCTAACGGCGCTTAAAAGTGCCGCTAAAGGCAAAAAAAAGCCGCTAAAAGTTTGTTTTCCTGTAGTGTGGTGGGCTATGTGTGCGTGACTCGTATACTTTGATGTATTTATAGCCCAAGTTCAATTGGTAATAAAGCCGAAAGATGGTACGCTGGGTATATAACTTCTGTATAACATAGCTTCACTTACAATAGTAGAATTCATAGCCCAATAAAAGGGTAAATGATATCCTCTCATCGACATTACATGATAGATAAAAAGTAATGTGGCCACAGGTCATTTGTCCTAAAACAAATGATTTAATTACTATTTTTTTTTTCAAAGATGTTAAAGACATCTTATGAAGGTAACACACATATGACATGGTTTGCATTAAGTGATGAAATGGAAAAATGTGAAACAACAAACTAAGAGAAATAGATTACATGTATCATTATCCTCAATGAATATGTTTTCTCTCTATAAACAAGAGATAACTTGGGGCTTAATTAATTGCTTTCAATTATTATTTAATTTATAATCAAATAATTGAAGTTTAAAATTGATATTAAATTAATTAAGTCATCATATTTTCATGAAAATAAGTTAATTAAATTAATTTACTCATAGGTTCTAATAAGTAAAGTCATGATTTAACAAAATTAGAATTAGGTTGAGAAAATAATTTAATTTAATGAATAAATAGTATTTTGGAGCATGGGAAATATGTTTATCGGGATTGGATAAATTACATGAGTTGGTTTAAGGACCAGATAACAAATATAATTGACCCGATGCATGATGAGGCTTAATAGACCTAGTTTAAAAGGAAGGGGCGACCCTAAGATCCATAAGGAGTTGTCATCGCCTATTGTACCATACTCCCAGTAGGAGTTGTGTTTTCCTATTAAAATATCATTATTTAGTTATTTCTTGTTCTCCTGAGATTGTTGTTATTTTCTTTATAAATAGAGACTAAGGGACAAGGAAAATAACACACTTCTTGATGTTGACATTCTAGCAAAATATAGTTGAGTTATTTTTAGAATAAATTATATATTTTGATAGAATTCATTTTTGTTTCTAGCCTTAAAGTTTCACTAAAAGTTTTCATTTATTTGCGAATAAAGCTCACACTTTAACAATTTGAGGTTGAGGACAATGAAGTAGATATAGTGGTTAAAAGCCAAAAATGACTTAGTCAGCTTCATCCAAAAACACATGTATAATCTAGGTAATAGGTTTATTGCTATAAACATCACAATTAATCTATTTTAATGAAATTTTTAAAATTTTCATTGTGGTTAATTTCATTGTTTTCAAACCAATTTTTCCCACACAAGATGCACCGAAGTGCCATGCCATGAGACAATATATCATATATTCATTCAATGACATATCTCCATTCAAAAAAGTGCATTAACTAATCCTTATGGCATGTCAATTGTATCCTAACAACTTTTCTAAGTTTGCAAGGACAAGGTGTAAGTAGCAATTCAATTTCATTTATGCACAATCATTAGCACATATACACTATTTCATACATATTCATACATTCATTTATGTACATATGCATAACCAGCTCCACTTGATACATTTAGATGTAGTATCCACATATCATGTTCAAAAAAAAAGAACCCAATAGACGACCATTCACATTTTAATCTAAGAGTTTATACTCTCATACTCTGATGTTCAATAAAAGTTTCTCAACATTATTAGTTATGCCTTGTTACACATAATTTTACATATACTCAAACTTTTATAATATACATTCATAAAAGGTTAATAATATATTAGTCATTCCTTTAGTTAGAAATTGTCATTACACTTTACGTTTCATAAAATATTTCATTAGTCGTATTTTTGTTATTACACTAGTAGATGCATTGGAAACCCATTTTAACTTTTGCACACAAAATCACTTAATGGCCAATTTTATGTCATAACTTACTCTTTTCTTCAAAAACTTACCAACTTAAAGTTGTTATTTACTATAGTTCAAGCCAATTATTGTCTTAATACTTATCATGACACATTAAAAACTTAATATTCTCCTTTTTAAGTCTAATACTATGGCATGTTCATAGTAGTCTCTACTTTCATTCCATATAAACCATTTCATTCACTTATGGTCATTAATATTTAACCTCATTTAAACATTTATCCATTTAAATTATAAGGATTATCAATATTAATTTATACAAAATAACGATGGTTCCTTGAGTGCTTACCTCACTTTAAAAAAATAAAATCAACAAGTTTCCCTACTTCACTAGTCCAAGACTTCTCTTTTTTGGCATAGAGCTCCACTTCCCACTTATCAATTCCTTTTCTTCATAAACACATAAAATACATAATACCAAAAATCATGCTTATGAAAAAATCATGCCGACTAACCTTGAATAATCATATTAGAGGTGACAAAATGCAATTTTCACATTTGTTCTTTACTATCTCACACTAACTTGAGTTTTCTCTCACTAGCTCACGAAAACCCTTACTTCCCATGAAGAAGATGATGATAAGAACAAGTGTGGAAATAGGTTTTCTACATGATTTTTACAAGAAAACAAGGCGGGTAGCGGAATGTCTTGGTGAGATTTGAGAAATAGATGAGAAAGTGAGAAAAGAAAACTTTCTCTTCTCTAAAGAGGGGGGATAGCACATGAGGAGGAAAAAGATTAAAAGGGAAAAAAAAACTTTTCATCTTTTCATTCTTATTTAATTAGTTCAAGTCAGCTTAAACATTTAATGACTGACCCATATTTTTCACGAGTATGAAAATTCTAAAACCCATGGAAACACATTTTTTTTCATCTCTAAGCATATTTAATAAATTCTAAAATCCTTATTATAATTCTTAAAAAGTCTAAAATGCCCTTTAATGGAGAATTTGCACATGAAGCCTCTTTCTCTTATCATTTCACTCTTTTATCGCCATATATAACACTTGACGCACTTAGGGTTCACAAAAAACAATTAAGACCCATAATACTTTTTAGTCATGCAAAATTTGCATCCAAAACCCTTTTAGGAAAATTAAAAATTTTATAATCAGGTCCCTATACTTTTTATTTTATCCAATTAAGTCCAACTCACTTTCTTGATACAAATATAGATCCCACATAATCATAATATTAAAAAATAATTATTAATCCATAATTTCTCTATTTTTTTCAATCTACACTTTAATCCTCATACTTTTTTAGCTTTTCAATTTAGTCCTTTCACGTTTCAACATCCACAATTTTCTTCATTGATTTTCGACTCTAAATCAATTTAATCTCTTAAGAATCTCTGTATTTGCCTCATTTTCGAATTTCTTTGAGATTTCGCTATATTTGATCCCCAAATAGTGCCACTTACTGTATCAAAAATTTTGGGGCATCTCATATTTGTTGGGCTATTCTTTCTCTAACATTAAACATATATTGATCGGTCCTTGAACAATTATAAATAATTAATAATAAATATGTAATCTAATCAACTTTAGTATAAACAATTTATTATATATACTATGTAATTTAGTTAATTATTTAGTAGGTCAAAATGTTTAAGAAATCATCTCCCGTGAATAAAAGTTTTAGATTATTTAAATGAGATCAAGAAAATAAAATATAATTATATTAAATATATACATCCTAAAATTCAAATACTATTTTTATTGTATAAAAATAATTTTTAAAACTTCAATAATGGACGAGTATACTTGGAAGCCATTGGGTAATTCGATTTGAGTGTAATACTTTATAATTGCTAGCATAATTACTCCAATTCTCATCTTGCCTCCAAGAACGGGAGAGTGAAATTGGAATGTTCCAATTATACTTAATTCAATGTGACCTACTAATTACCGGGTTACCCAAACATGCAAAAAAGATGTAATTGTTAGCAATTACAACCAAATCGTATTTCTAAGTGGCTTTCCAAAAATGTCCTTAGAGAAATTTGTGGAGAATTCCCTCTTTATAATTTTAGGCTTAACTTGTTGGACTATTATCTTTTATTTAAATTATTATTATTTTTGTTTTAATTTGTAGTAGTGAAGGCTTATTCGAATGTAAATTAAAATTAGATATTATTTAAATATAATATAAATTTATTTTAAATAGATAAAGTCTAAAGATTTTTAGTGTCTTACTTTTCAATTAAATTAAAAATTGATAACAAGTCAACTAAGATAGGCTAGCATGTTGTATGACATTTCCAAATACCATTTTAATTTTATATGTAGAAAAATGAAAGGGCAAAAAGCAAAATTATTTAAAATTTGATCATTTACGCATACAAGTTTTGGTTTATATATTATTAAAAGTTTTATTACTACAAATTATATATTTAAAAATAATATAATAAATAATTAAATGTAAAGTTTAAATCTAATAATAATACATACAATATATATTATATGAAAATAAAAAATAGTTTATATTGGGAGTAAAGAGAAATATAAATAGTTAAATACATTAGATTAAGAATATTAAACGTAAGTTGTGAAATTAATAATAACAACACATATGTAATAAGTACGAACTTAAAATAAAAAATAATTTAAATTATGAGTAAAAAGAAATTTAAATAGATAAATACATTAGATTAAGAATATCAAATGCACTCTAATTATTTATCATGGTATTGCTATTTTTCTTGAGTTAGTATCGAGTTGGCTTTTGACACCTACTTAATCAACGACGTTATCAATATATACAAACAATGTAAGTAAAACAATTTTGTAACAACATTGAAATATATAACAATGTTAAAAAATTTTGGTTGAAGTGGTAAAGAAAATATTTATAGATGTTAGGGGCATGGGTTTAACTCGTAATAGTATAACTTATTTAAAATATGTAAGGTTGTTTTAATGATTTTCTTGACCAAGTTGATTTTGAGTTGACTCGTGATATCATTCAATCACACACTTTAAATAATGGTGTGTATATATTAATAAAAATATTGATTATGATGAATAAGTTTTATTACATCTATACTTTTATTGTCTTTTTATATATTTATATAAAATAAAAAACAATTCAATTATAACAAGATTTGAAGTCGTGGTATAATAAATTTTAAACATTTAAATTTATCACTTCAATTAAATTTTATATAAAATTCTAATTAATATATTTATTGGTGGAAATTATACTGAGAACTTTAAAATGAGCATCAAAATGATTTTAACATTAGATCAAAATAAATGGCTCTAAGCCTTAGATTTTGTATTTATTTTACCTTATTAAAATAAAACAGTAACACCCAATATTTTCCTTGTTTTTTTCTTTTCGCCGTATAATTAAAGTCTTAGGGTAAAATTTTTTAGATAATCTTTACTATCATATTTAATTTCCTTCTTTTTAGAGAAAATTGGAATGGAAAGCAAGATATTAGGGTTTGATATTAGGTATTAGTTTTTTTTTTATTGAAAAAATTGATCGACTATTTCATTCTAAAAAAATAACAATAAGAATTTTTCATTGATTAAGTAAAAAGTGAAAAATTTTGATCATTCTAAAAAAATTGACATTTTTTTAGTTGAAAAATCCCATTTTTTAAAAAATGAAATTGATTGAACTATTTTTTCAATTAATAAAAATAAATATTTAATGCACAAATTGATGAATCTTAATAATTTTAATCTTTTTCTTTTCATTCTATTTTTTTTCTAAAAAGTTAAATTTGAAAGTAAAAATTATGTAAGTTTTTTTAATTTGAAATAATAGAAAGATTAAGTATTGTTAATTATATTTTGATAAGGTAAAATAAATATAAAATATAAAATTATTTTAACTCTCATTATTATCATTTTAAAGTTAAAGACCATAAAATTTCACTATTATTTTTGTATTTATTAGATTTTTATTATAGAAAATTGAGAGGTGAAAGGGTGTAAATGTAAGAACTGTAATTACTATTTTGTGACTTATAATAAAAAATTCAAACCACCTTCGCTAAAATTGTAAAACTCACAAAATCCCGTTTAATTGGAGAAATTAGAGTTAAAAGAGCATCCCACGTGGAAGAATCTAGTTGGGTTTCTATTTCACAAATTTTCATTCGCTTTCCCATTTCTCAGCGCTTAGTCTCAATTCTTTGTTTTTCTCTCGTCTATCCGGTCGGTGTATTTTCCGGGAAAATCCAAATTTTCCCGAAAGAATTCCCGACCGACGATTATTCCATCTTTATCTTTTCGTCAAAATCTCGAAAATCGAAACAATTCCGGCGTTTTTGTTTTTGAAGCTAAAGAGTCATCTTCTATTCCTTCTCCGGATCGCTTGATTTTCCCGCTAAACCTCTTCTAATTTCTTAAATAAAAAAATCGAGTTGTGATTTTAAAAGGTTTAGCAATATAAGTGCAACCTCTGGATTCGACACAGGATTCAAAATAAGTTTCTGATTAAGGTAAGTTGTTTATTTATTTTCTTATTTTGTTTTTATTCGATATGTCTTTTATATGATAAATACGAAAATTTTACGTATTTAGCAGGGATTGAGATGGCAAGTCAAAGCGGTTCGACTAGGCGAAGTTTATCAATTGTAAACTTGTCATCGTCAAGGAAAAAAACACCGGAGAATGGAGGTTCCGACTCTAGCCGAAAATTCTTACAACCGTCTCGTCCTATGTAAGTTTTTTCATTTGAAATTTATTTTCTTTTTTTAAAATCATTTTTAAAACATATTAATTTGATTTTTAAAGAATTATTGAAGTTTTGTGTAAGTAAAATTTTGAAAAACCGCAGTTATTGGAGAAGAAAATAATTTTGTAGTTTGGTCTGTAGGTGTTGGGCTGTTAGCTCTTGAATGTTGCCTTTGAAGCGTAAGGTTTCTCCCTATATAAAGGAAAGGGGTTTTGATAGGCATATTCAATATTATGGGATTTGAAAATCATTAGCAACCATGATCTTCATTTTCCTCTTTAGTTTGTATATGCGTTGGCATCATTGCCTTTGCTGCTTGGCAACACGTCCGACGTAGGAGCGTTCAGTTTGGCTTTTATTTGGAGTGTCATATGCTCATATTAATAAGGATTTGGATTTGCACACTTTGAGGTGTCAAATATGTGTCTAACATAGGTTTTTAAATTGAAGGGTTGAACTTGAAACAATATGTATTTCTCTTTAATTGCATTGCTTTAAACATGAACCTTTAAAATATGTCCACACTCTCGAAACTTGACCATTTCTTTGAAATTTTATGTCTGAAAGAGTAGAAGCCGCTAGCAGTTATCATCTTGCAAAGACAATGGACTGTGTCAATATATTTTGTTTTTATCTTTCTACTCGAAGAAAACTCAAAGTGTCAGTAATAATATGTGAAAATTCATGTTTTTAATGTGTCCATTCTTTCAAATTAGTGATGGAAACGGTTCAGATTCTAAATTTCCAGCTAATATAAAATTTCATCTTGAAAGAACTAGTAACGGAACTTCTTGTATCAACATGCTTTTGGAAAGGGGACTAGCTGGAGAGCGTACTGTGAAGAAGTTGCGGCTGTCAAAGGCCCTGACGGTACCTGATAGTACAAGCATTTATGAAGCTTGCCGTAGGATGGCTGCTCGTAGAGTTGATGCTTTATTGCTTACTGACTCTAATGCATTACTTTGTGGGATCCTCACAGACAAGGTATTACTGATTTCCTTGTGAACTGTAGCCAATTCCTTTAAGTTTAAATCTCAAAACAGGTGTACTGGAGACAAACTGCATGAATTATTTCTTCACTCTGATATTATATCTTAGGCCATGCTCTCTCAGGCAGTTTAGATTTGACTCTGATACTATATCATTTGCATGAGGAATGCTTTTCTGCTTATTTATTATTGCCCCCCCCCCCTGCCTCTCTTGCTGCCTTTAGACCTTCACTGAATTATTACAACTATGATGTGTCTCTTATTTATTGGTTCTGTTTCTTCATGACTGAAGGACATAGCAACAAGAGTGATAGCTCGGGAGCTTAATCTGGAGGAGACACCAGTTTCCAAAGTAATGACCAAGAACCCTGTATTTGTTCTTTCTGATACACTTGCAGTGGAGGCACTCCAGAAGATGGTGCAAGGTTGACCTTTTTTTATGGACATCTACCCTTTTATGTGATATATTTTCTTAGATCTTACCTCTGATGTTGTTCTTATATCATTCTAAACAGGGAAGTTTAGACACTTGCCCGTTGTAGAGAATGGGGAAGTCATTGCTTTGCTTGATATAGCTAAGTGCTTGTATGATGCTATTGCTCGAATGGAAAGGGCAGCTGAAAAGGGAAAAGCTATTGCTGCTGCTGTTGAAGGTGTAGAAAAAAATTGGGGAACATCTTTCTCGGGTTGGTAGATAATGTGTTTTTTTGGGTGCCTTTTACTCTTACTTTCCATTTTTAGTTTTACTTTCAGTAGACAGTACACCTGTTATAAGTCTCTGCTATCTTTTGGGATGATATGCAGGTCAGAGTACATTCATTGAGACACTTCGAGAGCGTATGTTCAGGCCCTCACTGTCTACGATTATAACAGACAATCCAAAGTAGGTAATACTTTCTTTTTGTTATATCTATTTGGTCCTTTAAGCAAACACTGTTGATATTTTGTGCACACACTATATTATCTGTAGCTTAGCTTAACATGCTGCCTATCTACCAGGATTGTAACAGTTTCACCAGATGACACGGTTTTAGCAGCTGCAAAAAAGATGCTTGACACTCGATTAAACTCTGCAGTCGTGACAGTTGAAAACAAGCCACGAGGGATTTTAACGTGAGTCTTTTGAATCAAATTGCAATTCAGCATCTTTCTATGTGTGGCTGAGGGAGTGCTGGAATAGTGTTATCTATATTTTTATATTAGTTTCAATTGTTACAGTTGTTGGCATATACTCTAACTTATGTCTTTGAATGTCTGACAGTTCGAAGGATATATTGATGCGGGTAATAGCACAGAATCTGCCTCCAGAGACTACTCTTGTAGAGAAGGTATTTGCCTCTCTTTGATCCTTTTTTCCCTTATTATATATTGACCTTATAAACATTTGTGCTAAATCATCATATTTAACCTCTATAATACGCTCATCATTTTGCTTTTGATTTGACATATAGGTCATGACTCCCAACCCAGAATGTGCAACAATTGACACGCCAATTGTTGATGCTTTGCATACCATGCATGATGGGAAATTTTTACACCTCCCTGTGGTAGATAGAGGTGATTTGAGTTACCACTTTGCAAAGAATATGGTGTTGTATGTACATTGAACTAGTTCTAATTAATTTTCTGTGGCTGGATGCAGATGGAGAGATAGTTGCTGTTTTTGATGTAATCCATATTACTCATGCTGCTGTTGCCACTTTAAGTCAAGTCAGTATCGTTTTAAGATCATGATGTTCTTAATGTAGTTTTACAGGATAAGTGCTGTATGTAGGGATATTATTCAAAAGCATTTAACACAACTTGTTACGGTCTTATCATGTTTTTCAAAACTAGGTTGGGAGTACTTCTGGAGTCAATAATGAGGCTACCACAACAATGATGCAGAAGTTTTGGGATTCTGCAATGGCCTTACCTCCCACTGAAGAGGATGATGAGACTCAGAGTCGGAGGTATGCTTTGTTGATGTTTCTTTGATTATATAGCTGTGATTTGCTCCATTACTGTCTATTAACTTATTGATGGTGATGTTTCAGTGATGGAGCAGAGACAGGGAGATCTCTTCCCTATCCTTCATCCAATATGCCAAATACATTTGGCTTTAAAATACAAGATAAAAGGGGCCGAATGCATAGGTTTACTTGTGGTATGTTGCTGAGTCTATTCACGAACTAGGCACCTTCATGAATATATATGGTCTCTTGTTTTGCATGAGGCACATGTTCTTGTTTTGCTTGTATTTTCACTTGTTAAATTTTTGCAGCCTAACCAAAATCTCTCTAGGCCAAGTTACTTCGTGAATGGCACTAGCTTCAAGAATAAATTTTTGGGTCCAAGTTCTGATCTTATGCATTGTATCTAGTGTGATATACATTTTGGTTATTGGTGCTACAACCATAGCACCTTTTCAGTAGGCAGGCAATTGCATTTACCACAATCGCTGAGCATGTTATTGGAGGGATCTAATTCTTCTGTAACACCTTGCATTTGCTCCTCTCGGTAAGTTGTATATAATAAGATTCTCATTTGTTGCTGCTGTATACAGAGACACGGAGTTTGACAGATCTAATAACGGCAATCCTCCAGAGGCTAGAGGACGACATAGATAGAAACAACCTGCCTCAAATTCTGGTATGATTTTAAAGGAGAATTTTTTTTTTTTTTTTTGGGGGGGCCCTTTTGCTTTATGTTGATTTACTTTGGTGTTTAATTCTTATTTCTCCAAAATTTATGCTAATTGGTGGCCATATTATGCAGTATGAAGATGAAGACCATGACAAAGTTGTATTGGCATCAGACAGTGATCTTGCAGCGGCTGTGGAACATGCAAAGTTAGTTGGTTGGAAGGTATGATTTGGCTCAAAAATTTATATGGATTTACACCTGATCAAGCATTTTACCGTGGACTAGGGTTCCCTAACAATTATAGTTTCCTACATATGCATTATAAGTTAAAGACACTCCGAAGTAGATATGGAAGGATTATATGAGTTAAGAAAACTTGTGAAACTGAAAGTCATAATGTTCAATAGATGTCCATGTTGAAATCAAGTCGCTGAATGAGCTACTTGCTGATTAACATTAGTGTTCAACTTAGATCTCTTTGCATTTAAATATTTTAAGGGGACACTAATTCCTTCCTGAGAGGTCTTCTGAGTGGCTCCTGATGGACCTTCAATGGGTCACTGTTGTCCCTGGACGGGGATCTGTTTTCCAACACTGCTGAGAGCCTGAGCGTCTTAGGGTGCTTGAAGATATGGGGTGACGCATGGCCTGATCCGATGAGGTGCTCCTGCTCTGTTGAATCTGCCATCTCTTCAAGTAGTCTCAGGTAATTGTGCTCTTCAGAGACAACCTTGACCAGGGACAATACTGGTCCATCGACTCCGATAGACGTCACTTCGAAGAATCGTCTGGAAGGAGTTGGCCTCCCCTCAACAAAATTATTTATTTTTTTCTTAATAAGACTGGAAACCTTGAAAGTTCTAATAGCTCTTGCAGTTTTTATTATTTTATGTCCCCAATCATGTTAATGAGAGTTGTAAAGTTAGCATCATATTTTGTAGCAGTGAAAAACTTCATTGGAGTTGTCATCTCTTAAGTTGAGACAACTGAGTCAACTATTTTTTGCAGGGTTTGAAACTGCATTTAGATTATTCAGGAACAAAAACTCGTCGGAGGGGTTCTGATTCCGGAAGCATGGATTATGCAAACTCTGATGCATGGTCTGCCGCATATAGCACTGTTGCAGCCGGGGCTGCAGTTGTTGCTGGGCTTGGCTTATTAGCATACTTGAGGAAAGCTGGGAATTAGCATCGGTAGAAACTTCATCCCATATGTAACTCATAAATTTGAAGGTTAAATGCAACAACTTTCTTTAGGTAAACTCGGTGCTTGATTTCATTTCATTCCTTTTTGGATCAATCAAGAAATTTCCTTCTTTTTTTAAAAAAAAAAAATTAATAAAAAATCTGGTTTCTGCTTGCTGCATAGCTTAGAATGTTGGGCTATGGTTGTTTCTCCATTATTTTTATCACTGAAAATTATGGGTGGATTTGAAGTGTATACTAATAATAAACAGCACCATTATATGAAATAAAATATTTGCCTCAGGTTCAAGTTTTCATCCATGTATATATGAATGCTCCCTGCTATTATCCTTGATTAATTTACTGTTCCTACAAATGAGAATCCGCATGCATACAAATATACAAGGAGGCAGAATTATAATCTATATGAAAAATTATATGATACATTGATTCACGAGTTAAGAGGAGGATATGTGATCGTAGAGTATGGTAAAAGATATATATATATATTTATAATACTAGTTTTATATCTTGTGCTCAGTGATATTATCGAATTTATATGATAATATAATTCAATAATTTTTAATGAAATATAATTAAAATAATTTATATTATATTATATTAATATTGTCGAAATCATTTTTTTGAAAACGGGAAATCGACTTTTGAAAGTGAAAAGTTGGGAGTTGCCACCAATCGTTTTTAATAGAGTGTGATTGGATCACCTCAAAACACGGTCGTTTTTAATAAATAAATAAATTTTTTAAAACGACCATTTTGATCTGCGAAAATAGAAAACCGGTTCGGGAGTCAGTTACGTACGAGGAAGGATTAGCACCCTCGACACGCCCAAAATTGGTACTTGATTGATTATTTAGTGTCTTAATGTTGAAAATTAAATATTTGGACAGAGTTTAAAACGCGATCCTCTTTTTATTGGCTTTTAAAACATTTAGGTAAGTCAAATGTGTATTAAAGACCATCTCACCTCAAGGTAAAACATTACATCCAGTACGTTAGGACACAACATTTTTTACCCTCAATTGTGAGCTTGCCTTTAAAACATGCGTTTTAGCCTTAAGAGGATATTCGAATATTCAAAACAAACAAAGAAAGCGAAACTCAGTACGTTAGGGCACGATTCTTCGAATTCTTTAAATACCGAACATTGCCTTTATTTTGAAAAATTTTGAGAGAAGATCAATAGATAAATGAATTAAGGACATAGATTTTTTCAAAAATAATGATAATAGACAACATGAAAATAATAATATGAGAATAATGCTAACCGTAACCATAAACATAATAATAACAATTAAAATAATATAACAATAATAAAATAGAAGACAATAATAATAATATATTAATAAAAATAATATAAAAATAATACTAATATAGGGAAAAAATATTGTATAAGAAGTTATAAATAAATGATAAAATAAAATAAAGGTATATAAGGTTTTTAGGTAAATAAATAAATAGAATGAAAATATAATAATAGTAGTAATAACAATACAAAACTAGTTAATATAGTGCCATTATAATAATAAAAATAATAATAACAATATGTTACTAATAATAATAATAAATAAATAATGGTAATAAATATATATAAAATAATAGTAACAGAAATAAAACAAATAAAATAATAATAATAACATTCTCCCCTCCCCATCTAAATCCAAACCATCGATCCGACTTTGTTCGGGTCAGGACCCCATGAGCATGTATCGGTGCCATCATCGCACATGCGTAGAACTTCAAAAAAACCTTTTTTCGGTAATTTTAAAATGGGTAAGCTTCTTCCCTTTATTTTTACTTTCATATAAAAAAATAAAATAAAATTGAAATGAAAAAATAGACAAACAAAGAACTTAAAACGAGAATAGACAAAAAAACTTCTTTTGCTTTGATCTTTGATTAATCTCCAAAAACCAACCTCCCTCTGTACAATAGTTTTGAATGGCTTTTATAATCAAATTTTACAACTGATTGCCTCCTTCTATGGTGGCAAGTAAGGTAATGGAGTTAGTGGGGTAGCTTAGTGGGGTAGTTTAGGAGTTAGTGGTCAGTTTAGTAGGTGCTAATTGGATGGTTGGTGTTCTGGGCTCTGCTTATTGGTCCCGGGCATAAATTTGGTCCTACAAATATAATTTTAAATTTTAAATTCAAAGTATAAACAAAACATAGACAAAAATTCAATCTTAATATGAATATAAAATAAAGGGTAAACTACCAAAATAGTCACTTTTGTTTACCTCAAGTTATATTTTAATCACTTATATTTGAAATGTTATGTTTTAGTTATTTACGTTATCACGTTGTAACATTTTAGTCACTAAGCTGTTAATGGCCATTAATGATGTAATGGTAAGTTGACGTGGCACGTCAAATCATCATTTTAAATAAAAAATTTAGATTAATTTATACAATCAGTCTTTATATTTTTTTCATTTTGAGCAATTTCATTTTTTTCTTTTATGTTCTTTTAACTTTCTTTTTTTTTTTTCCATTCTCTTGTGCTTCTTCCGTTGCTTTCCTCCCTTCTCCATTTCTTTCATTGTAGTTTTTTTTATGTTTTCTATTTGTTGAAATTAGTCCCTATACTTTTATTTTTTGAACAATTTAATTTTTTTGAGTAAGGCAAACTTGTGGACTAGTTTTAACAAATGGAAAATATAGAAAACTACATTAAAGGAAATGAAGAAGAGAGGAAAACAGAGAGAGAAGCTAAAGAGAATGGAAAAAGAAAATAAAAGGAACGTTAAAAGAGCATAAAAGAAAAAAATTAAGTTGCTCAAAATAAAAAAAATATAGGGATAGATTGTATAAATTAACCTAAAATTTTTGTTTGAAATGATAATTTAACATGTCACGTCAATTTTTTGTTGCACCTTTAATGATAATTAACGGCTCAGTGACTAAAATGTTACAACATGATAATAAAAGTGACTATTTTGGTAGTTTACCCTAAAATAAATATATAATATTCCTTATTTTTATATTTTTATCTTTAACTGTGGACATGAATTATTTAAAATGTGAATATTATAATATTTTATTAATTAAAATGGATGTATTTTGAATTAGGTAAAAAGTTAAAATTTGTTCTCAATCAGGTATTAATAAGGGAATGATACTTATAAAAAATATATACTTTTATAAGTTATATAACTTTTTTACAACTATAAATATAAACTTTATTATTCTATTATTAATTATTTAGTTTTATATTATTACTATTATTTTGTCTATAATATTTTTTACTCCTGTAGTATAAATTACTTATTACAATTGTTTATCTCTATGATTACAAAAAGCTATCATTTACTATTATGTTAAACACCTTATACTATTAATTTATAAATATTTATCTTTAGAATTATTAAATTTATTAATAAGCTATCTATCATTTATGCATATTTTTTAGTAATAAATTTAATAAAACATTTAACATCTAAAAGTATATAAGTTGAAAACTAATTTTAAGTTAACATATTAAGCTAGAATAATTTTTTAGGGGCGAATGAAATTTTAATCTTTTATAGCCTATATCTTTATAATTTTTAAATGATTAAATCAAATTTTTATAATTTTAGGGGAGCCAAAGAAAAATTTCACCTTTACTAATTTAAAATTTTTAAAAAAATTTAAGAGCCTAAATAATAATTTTCCTAAGGGCACCTACCTGCCCCTAGATTCACCTCTGTTAATAAATTAACTCAATGGATATTATATTACAAAACTTAAAGTATAATTTAAATTTTGGTATTACAAAAATATGGTATGTAATCAATAATTAATTCTTATGCTATTAGTAAAAGTTGTTGGTTACTATTATCTTATTAAACATTTATCACTATTCATCAGCATTTTATTATATTATTAATTCTTTTTTTTAAACATTAATTTTATCTTAGATTTTTATAATATATGTTCTTTTTGATACAATGTTTAGAACTATTCATAACTCCTCCCCAACTCTTAAATAGGAGGATAATGTACTTCAGTGCAGTTGAACCCACGTTCTTTTGCATTGATAATAATGCCAACATCAATCGAGTTAAAACTCAATCGACAATTATATTATTAATCATATGTTACTATTTTATAATTATTTATATTTTAATTAAGAAAGCTACCATATGTCATGAATAAATTACAGAGTTAAAATTATTTTTCAAATCTATTAATTATTATACGAATGCTATTTATTAAGTTGTAATCTTTTTCAAAGTTAATGCTAAATAAAAAATTTCAAAAATATAATTTATTTTTTAAAAATATTATTTTATTTTTTATAAATTCATTATATCATTTAAATATTACCAAGAAATATTGTTGCATTGTCATTTTATAAATATTACCAAGAAATATTGTGAAAATGTTTAAATCAATCATTTGATAGTTTGATGGTTATATCAAAGGTAAAATTTAAAAAATCATCCTTAACGTTTCTAGGTTTTTCAATTGAGCCCTCAATATATTTTTTTTGTCATTTTCATCCACAACGTTGTGAAAATTTTTAAATTATGTTAAATTTGACGAAAATTGTCAATCAACTAATGATCAATATTTTTGTGCCACATGGCATGACATCTTAATGGCTGAGTGGCGTGACGTCAGCCATTGAGGTGTTATACCATATGGCACAAAAATGTTGACCGATAGTTTTCGTCAAATGTGACATTATTTGAAAATTTTTGCTAAGTTGTGGATGAGAATGACCGAAAAAATATTGAGGGCTCAATTGAAAAACCTAGAAACGTTAAGGGTGATTTTTACAATTATGCTTAAATCAAACAACTCAAATAGTTAAGTAATCATGTGTTAATTTTACCTTTTTGCTATAACTCATATACTACTATTTTATCAATGGCTTACTATTAATACAATTTATATGCATTACCATTTTACAATTATTTATCTAATTTGCTTCTTCTTCTTCTTATTGCTCTCAATTTCTAATTATAAAATTGAATTATTAATTTTATTTTAAAAAGGTTTGCAATTTAATGATATTTATACTTGTGAGTTCATTTGCAAAATTAACATTTGTGAATGTAAATTTTTTTAAAATTTTCTTGTCATTTACATTAATATCTTATCTAGATTTTAAAATTATATATCTCTTTACTGTATTTATATAAAAATAATTATATAATCTCTCTTTATTTTAAAATTTTTTATATGCATTTACATGTGATTTATTTAAAATATGAATATTATAATACAATTTTATTAACTAATTTGACGTAATAAATTTAAAAACATAAAATTTACAGTTTAATTATAATTATTTTTTAAATTATAATTTTTTATATATATCATAAAGATCATATATATTAATACATATAACTCCTTTACCAATTTTTCTTTAAATTTTAACATCTTCTAAAAAACATAAATTAAAAATAATTACCAGTTAACATATTAAAAAAAATTCAATCTGAAAATAAATTAACATATCACATACGTCGGTATTATAAAAATTATGGTATGTAATCAATAAATCTAGAACTGGGTATTTGTGTTTTCCCACAGACACCAAATATAATTCTTCGGATTCTACATGAAAATTTATATGATTTTGTAGTATCTAAAATGGTGTCAGTTTAATTCCCAGCCCGGCCCATGCACACCTCTAGGTGTGACAGTGTCATGACACATATTGGATAACACGTGGTATTATCATATATTGAAACTTAACACATGGTATTAAAAGAAAATAAAGGGTAAACTATTGAAATAGTAACTAAACTATTAGCATTTTTTTTTTGTCATCTAAGTTTAAAATTTTTATTTTAGTCACTGTTATCGAAATTTAATATTTTGGTCAGTGCTCCATTGAAAAATTATAGCCAAAAGTTGAAAAGGGTGAGAAACAATATTTTTAGATTGTTATTTAGTACAGGTTTGTTGCATTTGAGGTTATACTTGAAGGTGAGCATAATTAGGGATATATAGGTGGGGATAGGTCTTGGAGGCCTAGTAGGTGAAAGGCTGTGCCAATAGCTACACAACTAAATCCTAGTTCGATCACATGATGATGGAGAGTGTGAAAATCGAGGAGTTGAGATTAAGGTTATTGGTATGGATGGTTGTGGGTGAAGGCGGTACCCAACGCTCGGTAAATTTGATAAAGACCAAGGAGCAAGGTCAGACGTATAATAAAATTTATTATTTATAAAATAAACTAAAAAAAGGAAAAGTTTGAATCTAGTTTAAGTTTTGTTTGTGGTTTTTTTTAAACATATTTATAAAAGTATTATTTTAATAAATAAACTTCATGTCAGAAAAAGAAAAAAATGGATATTCATTTATTTATAATTTTGCATGTATTTCTATAAAATCTTTTGTACTTTTATTGAAAAAAATGAACTTTTAAATGTATATCTTTTTAATTTTTAAAGTTTTATTATTTTTAATTTTTCAACTTTTAAGAAGTAAAACTAAATTGAAAAAAATTGTAAAGTTGGGGGCTAAATTTATTGAATTTTTTAGAATTAGGACTAAATTGATAGAGTTTGAAAACATTGGATAATACCGTTAATGAGTTAAGGGAGGAGTAACCAAAATATTAAATGTAAATAATATTAGTTACTAAAATAGAAAATTTTAAACAAAAGTAACCAAAATAGAAACAAGCAAATAATTGGATGACTATTTTTATAATTTAACTGAAAATAAATTATAGTTTTAACCACTTAATTTTTTGAAAAAAGTTATTTAATTACCAAAATTTATTGAAACTATTACAAATAACATTTAATTTATTGAAACTTTAGCTTCAAATATTTTAATTAATTAAGATTAAATTGAATTATGAAATGTTACTATTATTTTAATAATATGGTTGTAAATAGTAAAGTATTTTAACATGAAAAATACATATTATTTTAAAAAATACCCATTTCTTATTTTTAAGAATTATCGCATCACTGTATTTATATCTATATTGTGTGTTAGTATGTATGATTCATAGTTCAACCTGCAGTTGGATTCTCAAGATTTTGGTTTGGAGATAAGTTGCATAGGCGATAGTTGCTATTGCCATTAACTGCTTTTGGGATACATGTTCAACTATCTAGGGGTGAGCAAAACTCGATTCGATTCGAAAAAAAATTTAAATTTCCAGTTAAACGAATCGAGTTATTTGAGATAACTCGAATTTTTTTTTCAAATTTCGAGTTCGAATAGAGTTGAGTTTTCGAATTCGAATAACTCGAATAATTTGAATAATTCGAATATCAAACTATAATATTTTACATTTTACCCCAAACTCTCAAACCTTTTTACTTTTCCCTCAAAACTTTTACTCCTTTCCACTTTCCCCTCAAAAATTTTACTCCCCACCCATCCCAACCCCCCATCTGCCCAAAATTCATTTCCCACCAAAATTTTATTCTCTCATTTATTTTTCCTCAAAATTTTACTCCAAAAAACCCTCAAAACATTTTATTTTTCCCCAAAATTTTTACTCCCTTCTACTTTTCCCCTAAAACTTTTACTCCATTTTCATCTCACCTCCCATCTACCCCAAACCCATCCCCCCCCCCAAAATTTTTTTTAAATATTTTCCCTCCAAAATTTTACTCCCCTATTTACTTTCCCTCAAACTTTTACTCCCCAAAACTTTTTATTTTCTCCCTAAACTTTTACTTCTCACCCTTTACTCCCAAATAAAAAATCAAAATTATCCAAAAAAAATTCCTAAACATAAATAGTAATAATTTTATTTATATCTACTATTTATATTATTATTAAATTAAATTTCACATTTTATATTATTTATATTATTGAATTGTTTAATCATATTGAATATTTATATTAAAATTGAATTATTAATGATGCCATAAAATATTCGTGTTAAAATTTTATAATGGTATTAATTTCACATTTTATCTTTAAAATAACTTTTATTAAAAAATCATATTTTTACATTTAATATATTTTTTAATTCCAAAATACATAGTAACAAGTATATGAAGATAATTGAAACAACTAAGCAAGTAAAGAAGTTAACTCGTATATAAAAGATTAATAAATAAATTATGAGGTGGTGAAAGTTAATAAAAAATTTAATTACGCTGGACAAATTTTATTACGGTGGGTGACAGTGATTACAAAAACCCAAAATTATTTTTAAAAATTTAATTCGAATAAATATATTCGATTCGTCAACTCGAAAAACTCAAAATTTTTTCATTTGATTCAATTCGATTCGATCGAACGCTCGCCCCTACAACTACCACCAGCTCCCTTAAATTTCACAGGGCTTAGCATGCATCTTTTCTTGTATAGAAAAATGGTTTTCTGTATCAGTTTGAGATTGATAGGACTTCAAATTAATTGAATTTTTTGTATTTTCTTTTGTTGTTTGAGTGGCAGGTTTTAGAGTTTAAGAATTGTGATAGTTTTCTCTGCTTTCTGCTTTTCCAATACTCTTTTTACAGAGTAGTTTAATTTGTGATTATGTTATTTCATTTCTGCACCTCAATTTGGAAAATAAAAATGCACAAGTCTTTTTCCCTCGTGTTTTTCAATCTACTATGATATTTCAGGGCATACAAGATAGTGAAAATAGCTTTTAGTACCAAGTGCATCTATTGCTTCTAAATTTACACTGATACGAACAGACTATGCAACAAGGCAGTCACATTCTCCGATTTTGACTGACCTGGAGCATGTAGTGTTCATTTACACGCATGGCACATGAAAGAAATATCTAATTCCAGGTATTTGCACTCTCATAATGCTCAAGGTTAATATATCATGCCCGTTCGAGCCTGAATTCCAGCTATAACTAAGTAGGGGATAAATATGTTATTTATATATAACATCTGACCAAATATATCTTTTATAATGCACAATGTGATGTTATCTTATTCCCAAATTTTAGGATGCCCAACCCGTAGCAATGATGCTACTGATTGTTCTGTTGCTGCAGAAAAGGAAGGCTAGTTCACTATCCGAACCATATCAGAAGAGCAAAACCTTGTAGAATTTGAGTGATTGGAGATGCTAAAGTTCCAGAACTTTCCTTTAGAAGAAACCAAGTTCTCTTCACACAGGAATTCCCAAGAAAACCATTTTTCAATCGTCCGATGAACGTCGTGTACCAGAACATGAGTCGTCGTCCCAGCTCGGGCTAACATGCTTGCAGTGTAGATAGTGGACATCCTGCCTGCTGCTTCTGGTGCGTCCCCAATTGGTCCGTCTACCACCACCACATCCCATTTAAGCTGATACACTTGTTTTGGTAAACTTCTCAATGCCAATTTGCAAGTTGATTGTTGGAGCAAACTAGTGGCAGGAGCACAAGCAGGACTTTCCCTTGCATGCTTGAGCAGTTCGTATGCCTTCTTAGCTGGTACCTTGTACTCAACCTTATAAATATGAGTCCCATTAGAATCAGCATTGATTTCACTTATCTTGTAAGGGTCATCCTCCAGAAAAATAGTGATGCCACCTGCATTAATTGATGAGAGGTTGAGGTATTGGGGTTGAAGACCAAAAATAAGAAGGTTGCAAGGTGCTTTACGCCTAATGAGATCGGAAAGAAACATGAACTCCTTGGGGGCGAGAAGAGTTGCATTGAGGGAGGTTTTATGTGAACCTATGTGTACCCCTGCTGCATTTGATGGAACTTTCTGTTCCACAGACGACGAGAAAGCAGCAGCTGGAGATGAAGAATGTGAAGTATTGATGGCAATTTTAACAAGTCTGAGTATAGAAAGGCATGCAAGGATGAAAACAAGCAGAGGGAGTAGTTTCTTTCCAGGGAACTTCATCATTCTAGCTGCTCTGCCAAATTGGGGGATGTTTGAGGCTGCAGTACTAGAAAACTGAACCGAAGGAGTGATTTGAGGGGCAGGGGATTGAGATACTTAGGGTGGCATTTTCTTCCTTAGCTTTTTTGCCCTTTTTAGCACTTTACGGGCATTATATAACATCCTGCTTGCAAAGTAATTGTGGGGTTGTTATTATGTTATCAATCTTCAAATCATACTGCGCGAGGAAGAAAAATTGATTTTTGGTTTTATTTTAAAGTTTTATTCTCAGCTGTCAGCAAGTCACCTAATTGCTGTGGTAGCCACGTTGAGTTTTAGCAATTAAAGCTACTATCCGTATAAAAAAAGAATCATTAAGATTTGGTGTTTACATCATTTTTGCATAAATAAACACGGATTTGTCATTGTTTGATTGGTTTTGTCTTTATATCTTTTAACTGTTTTGGTACGAATAATGGTTAAGTAGGCTCCCTCCAGTTGGTTGCTCCATCAGTTTCCATCATTTGCCTTGCTTATTTGGTACTGTTGCATTTTCCATGAAAAACTGTACAGGTTTTTGGTAAGAGTGGGCAATTCCTACATTTATTTTGTATTTTTGTGTGCTTTCCCAACTATTTCATGTTTATCTAAATTTTTGTCCGTTAATATTTTGTTTCCCTTTTTTACGGCTTTTGGCACATTAGCTATTTTTGTTATGTTTATGTTAGGTTAAAGGAATATATTCACTTCATCCCTCACTCATGGGAATGGAGCATATTTATGGTCAGCCGTTTATCTCGTGACAATAGGATTAGTCACTGCTGTCGACGAAAATAAGGATATATACACTTCTGACAATTTTTAAAAAACCAATTAAGCCCCTATACTTTTTTCACTCAATTGAGCCTCTAAACTTCAAAATTACAATCAATTAAATCATTTTACCGTTAAAGTACAATTGCTGCCGTTTTGGCGATTGTTTTTGCCACATGGCACGTTAGGATTATACCATGTGGCAAAATATGATGCTTTATACTTAAAAAACTATAAATAAATTATACACAATTATAATATATATATATATATAAAATATTTAAAAAAAACCCAGTTAAGGCCTCAACAAAATTTAGCATCCAATTGAGCCCTTAAATGATGAAAAATTAATCAATCAAGCCCCTCGATTATCGTTTATCAGGTTTGACCGTTAAGTTTCGCTAACATGGCTGATAGATCAATCAGATGATGCATGTGGCAATCACGCGTACATCATGTTTCTGTAGCAAAATGCCCTGTCATCAAATATTTTTTAAAAATTAAAAAATCCTAAAAAAATAATTTATTTTTAAAAATTATTTAAAAATCGCATCTAAGATTGATACATGCATGGATAAGGTGAAAATTATTAAAGTTAATTCAACAAAGCTGTCATTTTTCAATTTTGGAATATCAATCGACTTGGGACGAATTTTTGGATGAGATCCAAGCATTTCTAGGCTGAGATGTCTGCATAGCTTCGAAACACACTTTGGATCACTCGATTCCAAGTCTGGGAGCTCAAGTTTATAATCATTTTATTGAAGACTGCACAAGCAGAATTTTTGGACGGGATTATTACGGAAAATTATGAGTTTTTGGCTTTAATTTGAGTTTAAATTTGGGTTTGATTTTTAGGCTTAGGTTTTATTATATATGAGTCTAATATTGTATTTTTTAGGTTTTACTATTTTATTATTTATTTATTTCAAAAGTTAGGATATTTTTAAGTATTTAAAGTTAGTTAAGAGTTCTATATTTCTTAATCAATATGAAAGTTTAGTTTTACTAAAACTACTTATTTTTTAGATTAATTAGAGTTTCATTATACTTGAAAGTTTCTTGTTTAGGAGTTTCATTCATTAATAAAATTTTCAACTCTTTTGTTTATTTATTTATTGTTTTGAATATTTATTATTTGTTCTTAAATTTATTCTTTTAGTTGTTTTTGTTTTCTTTGTTTTCATAAATCTGTTTATCTTCTTTTTTTAAGTCAAATCCAAATCTTATCGTGTCAAACAACTTTAAAACGATCTTTGTTTGTTGCCCCTATTAATGATGCACTTGGAGACCTTTTTGTCTAGGTGCATCATAGATGTAATTTTTTAAATAATTATTAAAAAATTATAGAAAATTTATTTAAAATTTTTTGGTAAAAAAATATTAATAATTACAAGAAATTATAAAAAATATTAACTTTATTTTAAAATGAAAAAATATTTAAAATTTATTAAAAATCAAGCTTGGAATGAACTTGGACAACACATTATCTGGGTTCAAATGCATCTGGACAATCTCTTGTCCAAGTTCATTCTACTTGTGGCTTTTAATAATTGTTAAAGTTTTTAATTAAATTTAATAAGTTTTTATAACTTATTTTTTATATTAATTTTAATAAGTTTCCCATAATTTATATATATATATATATATATATATATATATATATTTGTAATTTTATAGTAACTATTTAAGAAATCACAATTAGGGTGAACTTGGACAATCATTTGTTTAGGCTTAAATGAATCTAGACAATTTTTTGTCCAAGTTTATTTTAGATGTGATTTTTAAATAATTTTTTAAAAAAATATTTTTTATGATTTAAAAAAAAACATTTGCTGATGTGATAAAATGTCACGTCTGTATGATGTACACAGGGGCTTGATTGATTAATTTTTCATCTTTTAAGGGCTTAATTGGGTGCTAAATTTTGTTGATGGCTTAATTGGTTTTTTTTTTTTAAATTTTGTACTGAGGGATTTTTTTATTGATAAGCCTAAAAATTAAAAAAATATATAAAAGTGCAAAAAAAAATTAAAAAATATTATAAATGACTCAAAAATTAAAAAAAATTATTAAAAAATTATATGAATTAAAAATAAAAATTTTAAAAATATGGAAAATTTTAAAATATAGAAAATTATTATAAATATATAAAAGTGTAAATAATCATAATTTTTTTAGAAAATTATATAAAATTACAAATAATTATTACAGATTATTCAATGTAACTCAATAAATAATAAAAAATTACAAAAATTATATAAAATTTTAAAAATATTTACATCTTTATATACAACCTCGGTTGTCACTTGAGTTCTTAACCTATTTTTCTACCTTAATTTGCATTTCAAAATCTACCATTAACAATGGACAATGAAGGTGCAAGCTTTGAGAAGGTTCACAATATATGAACAAAATAGATAACTTCAAGGGATAAATGATGGTTAGTGTGCAAAAAAATTGTTTATATATGTTTTTAGTTTGTTTTATAATTTTTATGCCTTTAATAATATTTTTTAAATTTTATTAAAGTTTAATATTTTGTATTTTTAAAGTACTTTTTTCATAATTCATATAAATTTATAATTTTTTACACTTTTTTATAATATTTTTAATTATTTTTGCACTTTTATATATTTTTATAGTTTTTGTCATTTCTAATATTTTTTATTTTTTAAATATTTTTTTATGATTTTAAGTATAAAACATCATATTTTGCCATATGGTACAATCCTAGAGTGCCATGTGACGAAAACAACTCTAAAAAAATAACAATTACCCTTTCATGATTGATCGTTAACTTTAACAATTATAGAGCTTAATTAATTGTAATTTTGAAATTCAGGAGCTTGAAAAAATATGAAAACTTCATTGATTTTTTTGAAAAAGTTGAAGGGCTTATATACCTTTACTTTATTTCTTGACCTTTTTTAACTACTTTTTTATAGCATTATTGTGTAAAGAATCAGATATTATTAGATTTATTTTTTTAGCTTATTGAATTGCCAAAGGTAAATGTTATTATTAGGGTTAAGACGAATTTAGAAAAAAAATTAGTGGGTTAAAATTAAACTATAATATTTTAAGAGGTTAAAATATAATTGTTAAAGTGCCTAATTTTTAAATTATTTGTGATTTTTTTTCTTGAATTATTCTATTTATGTTTTCCATTACATTATTTATACTTATATATTTTTTTATTATTGCTGTAGGAAATAATTTGAGAAAAAGGAACTTAAACTTTATTTTTGACAAGTTTTTATAATTTGGATTTTCAATATAATGCAAATTTAGTATTTTGGCCATAACTTGAGGTACAAACTTCTGTTTTGGGCCCATAATATAACTATTCGAAAGGAATTGAAAAATCTAGCTAAATTTATTGCATGACTCAAGCTCAAAAATGTTAGGAAGGCACCCAAAAACTGTAACACCCCTAACCCATATTCGTCGCCGGAACAGAGTTACGGAGTATTACCGAAACTTACAGATCAATTATTGACATTTAATATCATTTCATTCATAACAGAAACTAATCATAATTAATCATATTGTCCCTTGTATGAGCTTTCGAGGCCCAAAATACACATTAGAAATAAATAGAGACTAAACCGGGAACTTAGAGAATTTTTTCGAAAATATCAAAAATTTTCAAAGGAGCAGGGGACACATGCCCATGTGGCCAGGCCGTATGGCTCACACGGTCTAGAGACACGCCTGTGTCTCAGACCGTGTGGGCATTCAAAATAGGGGCACACGGCCATGTCCCAGCCCGTGTCCAAATTAGAGTGCTTACTGACTTGGATCACACGATCAAGCCACACACCCATGTGCTAGGCCCTGTGAGCATATTGACTTCAAAATTTAAGGTGCAAGGGTCACACGACCAAGCCACTCGCCCGTTTGCTAGGCCGTGTGAAAATACCTGAGTATTTTGTTTCTCAATTTTAAAGATGTAGGGGACACATGGCCAGACCACACGCCCATGTAATAGGCCGTGTGTCACACACGGCTGAGACACACGCCTGTGTCTCTACTCGTATGGATGAAAATAGGTACTTTTCAAGCCACATTCCTTACCCATTTTTTTATTTCAACCTAAACACTTTATTTAGCACACTCATATACCATAACAAAACCTTCAATACAACCAAATCAAGCTTTAAACATATCATATTATCAAAAATATATTAACATTCAAATCTACCACATTGATCAAATCACATATTTGATTACTTATATCAAACATACTATACCAACTCATTCATTAACATACCTATAAACTATTCATTACTTAACCATACCCAAATATATATCAAGCATGATAAGACTACAAGTTGATTGGAAATATAAACAAAATATAATTCATAATATTTACACAAACCAACTTTACTCAAAACCATTCCAACCCTATACATGCCATATAAACCATAGTGTACGTTTCAAAAGCTACCAGAATAAGCTGGATAGTGTGGCTTGATGTGCTAATCCGATCTTCCGACTTCTTGAAAAACTACAAAGACATTAAACAACTTGAATAATCTTAATGAAGCTTAGTAAGTTCGATTGGTTAAACATAAATCTTAACGAACCTACTATAACACATCAATTAAATAAATTCATTCAATATAAATTCCCTACCAATCACAACTTCAATTGTTGAATGTAACACCCCTAACCCGTATCCGTCGCCGGAATAGGATTATGAAGTATTACCGATCAATACAGATCATTTAATATACATATCTCATACAAATTCCATTCATACAAACATATTGTCCCTTTTTAAGGGCCTACAAGGCCTTAAACATGCTTTAAAAGTGATTCGGGATTAAACCAATAACATATGAAAATTTTGGAAACTTAGAAAAATTTTAACATTTCAAGTGTTACACGCCGGTGTGAACAGGCCGTGTGCCTCACACGGTTAAAAGACATGCCCGTGTCTTAGATCGTTGGAAATAGGGCATACATACTGACTTGTATCACACGGCCGAGGACACGCCCGTATGCCAGGTCATGTGAAAACTGGAGAATATACTGACTTGGGTCACACAGCCAACCACACGCTCGTGTGTCTAGCCCGTGTGCCTTTCGAAGTGGCCACACATGCTCATGTGCTAGGCCGTGCCAAACTTGTAGGGTATACTGACTTATGCAACACGGCCAAGTCACACGCCTGTGTGCTAGGCCGGGTGCCATTTAGGGGGTATACTGACTTGTACCACACGGCCAGTCACACGCCCGTGTATAAGGCCTTGTGGAGCATATTGACTTCAATTTAATTTCAACATCAGGGGACACACGGCCGTGTGTCACACACGGCTGAAACACACGCCCGTGTCCTTGCCCATATGGACAAAAATAGGCTATTTGCAAAGCATTTTGCCACCCTATTTTCATAAGCAAACACAAGTATAAATGATAACATTTCATAACCTAATAGGCAGCCATTGCATAACATTTCATGCATATAAATACCAATACAACTTAGCACTCAAATACCTAATTAACATCATGCATTATCCATTCATATGTCAACTACATATCAAGACATTATTTGTACATTTTCATTCCATCTATTTATTGCCAAAATATACCATAATTGAACACTTATACACAACCAAAACATAGTAGCAAAATAAGCCAAATCATATGGCTTAACTTATACACAAATTATACCAAAAACATAATTCTCAAGTTATGATAACTATCACCATTTAAACTAACCTATACATGCCATATTTACAAATATCCACAAATTCAAAAGTACCAATCGACAATTGGATAGTGTGATGTGAAACTCCGACTTGTCCAAAATGAGCGAGCTAACGAACCTCTATAAAACATAGAAAAAGAAGCAGAGTAAGCTTTATAGCTTAGTAAGCCCATATAATTTAGAATTAAACTTACCATTTATACCAAATCAATACAAATAATTAAGGTAAACTCCATACAATTTCCAAATGCCTAACACAAGCATTCATCCATAGGTTAGTCATATTAATATATGAAATCATCCATTATCACAATTCAATACTCAATGTATATTGTATTCAACATTTCATCCCCAATCATATAATCAATATTTCATTCTGTAACAGTACTCATCCATATAAACAGTGTAATGACCCAAAATTCACGGGCATCAGAAAAGAACATTATCGAGCCTTTGTCTTAGCGAAATGGGTTCGTAAATAATTATTAGAAATATTTATGAGTCTAGTGGTGTGTTTAATTAGGTTTTAATTAAGTGAACTTAGTTTAATTTAGAGTAATTAGGAAAAAGACTAAATTGAATAAAGGGTAAAAGTTTAATAATAAATTAAAAGAAAATAATGAGGACCAATATGGAAATTAAGCCATTAAAGAGGAATGAGGCGGCATAAGTTGATTGAATTGAAGATATTACATTATATTTAATTAAAAATTATTAAGGTTTAATATTAAATTATAAATTATAATAATTATTATTATATCATGAAATAAGTTAAATAAAGACAAATGCATGGTAATGATTTAATACAAGTGTATTAATTATAATACATAAAATTGTAATACGTGTATTATTCAAGTATTAGATATTTATTATTTATTTTTTTAAGTAAAGATAATTATTAGATAATTAATTGAATTATAAGATTTTTTTTTACAAGTGTATGGTATAGATGATATTGTACATTTATGAATAAAATATATATGTACATTTGTAATATTATTATTTGTTGTTAAATAGATTTTTGTTAAATAAATAAGATAATTGACAAATATATGGTACAAAATTTATAAAAGTGTAATAACATAAATATGTACAAATGTAATTAAATAATTGATTTACTTAAAATTTAAGCATAAGATATTTTATATTAATTATTAAGTAATTAAAACAATAAAGTAAATAAAATAAAATAAAGAAATAAAAGAAACAAAAAGAACAACAGAAACCATTCGAACAGGGGAAGAAAGAATAGGAAAGAAAAATAAAGGGAAAACTAGGGATTTGAAGCTTGAAGTTTAATTGGTAAGTTAAATTAAGCCATTTTCTCTTAAATTTGATGTTTTAGAAATTTCAAAACAAGGTTTTGATGGAATTAAGTTGATATTTTGTAAGTTCATAGGTTTTCAAGTATAGTTTGTGTTGAAAAAAAAGATGAATTAGGGATTTAAATGAATGAAATTCAAGTTAGAATAGATAAAGGGATTAAATTGTAAAGTAAGCTATAAGTTTTATGTTGTAGGGACTAATTTGAGAAAATTTTGAAATTAGTGAAATATGCTGAAAATTTAGGAGTTAAATTTGAGTTAAGATGAAATTTGAATAGAAATAGAGTATGAATTAAGTTAGTAAAGTGAATGAGTTAGTTAGGACCTAATTGAAAATAATGTGTAAATTGAATAGAAATTCAATTATTTGTTATAATTAGTGCTGTAATTAATGGTATAATTATTTTAATTTCCGTAGCTAACGTAATACCGGAGACCTCGACAAAGAAAGGAAAGGAGAAGGTTGACGAAGAGTAATTCGAGAATTACAGTTTGTATTTCTATAAACCGAACTTAACATTTAAATTGTTGTTTTTATTATTATATGTGTATGGAAAGATATTAAGGTAAGTATTAGTGTTTTGATATTGAATTGAATGTATATAAGTATGTAATTATTGTGAAATGGATATTGAAATGATTAATTACTATGAATTGAGAAATGAATTGAAATACCCTATTAATTGTATCGGACTAAGTCGGATATAATTGGCATGCCATAGGATTGGAAGTGTTTAGGGATAGTTCGACCTTGAGTCGATGAGGCACTATAAGTGCCGTACTGTTACTTCGAATTCGAGACGATGAGGCACCTTGCGATCGCATCATATCTGCATTTCGGTTTAATCGATAAGGTACTAAGTACCGTATTACTACTGTTTACTTGGCAAAGCCGATGAGGCACAATGTGTCGTACTGGTGTGTTGGTTGGATCCATGTATCCGTCTAAGTTCAGGTTATGTTAATAGGGGTAAACTATTACATTGAATAACTGAATGACTGTTTTACTGGACTGTATAACTGATTGTTATTGATTGTTTGATACTGAATAACTGATTGATATTGAATAACAATAAACAAATAATTGTTATTGAAAAATAATGATTGATACTGAGTTTGAAATAAAATAGAGTACTGGATTGAAATGTGAATATTTGAATAGTTATTGAATTTGAGTAGTGTTATATATGTATTTTATAATTATATAAGTGTTGGTTTATAGAACCACTGAGTGCATACTCAGCGTACGATTTATTTCCGTGCGTAGGTTAGGTACAAAAGTGACTAACGACTCAACATCCAAGCCAATCCCAAACTCAAATACGTGGTGATGTACTTTTCTCTTTTGAAAATGGCATGTACCTAGGTTGTAATCTGTTGTTATTTTGATACATAAATATTAATGATAAATGATGGTAATGATTGTTCCATACAATTACATATGTCTTAAACATAGTCTATGTCAAAACCAGTTTTTTGAAAAAACGGGGATCGACTTGGATTTGAAAACGAAAAAACGGGAGTCGCCACCAATCCTTTTTTGAAGAGGTGTGATCGGATCACCTTAAATTAATCATTTTAATAAAAGTTAAGATTTACTAAAACGATAATTTTTGGTCTATGAAAATCAGAAAACAAGTTCGGGAGTCGGTTACGCACGAGGAAGGATTAGCACCCTCGAATGCCCAAAATTGGTACCCGGTTGATTAATTAGTGTCTTAGTGTCGAAAATTTGAAAACTTGAAAGAATTTAAAATGCAATCCCTATTTGTATTAATGCTAAAGATGATTGAATAAATTAAAACGGATGATAATGACTCTCTCATTTCAAAGTAATAAGATATCACGCCCAGTAAGTTAAGACACGACATCTCGAACTTTGAGACTGAGCTTGCCTTTTATTTAAAATTAATGTATTTTAACTTCTTTAAAAAGGATATTCGGTTAATTAGAGTGAACGAGGAAAATCGAAACCCAGTAAGTTAGGGCACGCTTCCCTGAATTTTCGAACACCGAATATTGCCTTTATTTGCGAAAAATCTTATTTCGAGATAACAAAATGTCATACCCGTTAAGTTAGGGCATCACACCTCGTATTTTCGAAAATAAGCATTTTTTAAAACTCGTATTATGATTTAAAAGAATATTCCGTTATTTAGGTAAAATGAGAAGAACCGAAACCCAGTAAGTTAGGGCACGATTTACTCGAAATTCCATACACGTAGTATCACTTTTTATAAAAAAAAATTATTTTCTTCGGGGCAAGGTTAACGTAACATAAGATGCAATAAAATGAGATAATAAAGAATGCATAAATAAATTCAAATTTTGATATTGATAGGCATAACAGAATAAACATAGAAGCAAATGTGAACAATGATAATAAGAGCTGAAATAAAATGAACGAAGAAACGAATAATAAAATAAAAAAATAAATAATAATTAAACTGAAAATATTTGAAATAAAAAAAAGAACTAATAATAAATAAACGATCATTATGTAAAACTAAAAACGATAGTATAACAATGATAATATTAATAGTAATAATGCAAGTAATAAGTACTTTTAGAATGGTATATGAAATATATATATATATATATATATATATATATATATATATATATATATATATATATGTATGTGTATCTATAAATAAATAATATATAATGTGAGTGAGAAAAAAAAAAAAAATAAGTGTATTTAAAAAGTAATAGGTAAAAATATAGTAATAGTAATGGTATAAATAATAACATTAAAATAAAATAATAAGCAACAATAATGAAAGCAATAAGTATAATAATAAATATAATGATATATAAAAATAATATTATATATAAAAAGTATACATATATACATGTATAATGAATTATATGCAAATATTAATAATAAATATAATAGCGATAAAAATAATTATAGCATGTGCATGATATGATATTAAGAAGTATAATAGAGTATTAAGAATGTATATATAGTAAATGTGCTAGGAACAATAATAATAGTAAAAATAACCATTAAGAATAAATAGATATACTATTATAGTTATTAAAAATATGTACGTAAGATAATATGAGAAATAAAAAGTGTATATAATATAATACTAAAGATATATACATAACATATGGAAAAACACAATATTAAAAGGATATATAAATACGATACATATATATTATAAATGATAATAATGTTAGAAAAAACTATTAATGATATTACATAAATATATATACATTAAAAATAATTACGTGATAATATTAAAAGTATGTACATAATATATATTTATATATTAAAAAATATATACATAATATATAAAAATATATGTATATATATAGTATTTAAAAAGAAGAAATATACATAATATATATATATACATATATATAAAAATATAGACATAATATAATATTAATATACATATGCGTAATGTGGAACATAATACATATATATTTAATGAATACCTAGGTGACATACAAATGCATTAATAAGGACAATAATATTAAAAACTATTAATAATACTTTATAACATATATATATAAGTATTAAATAAAAATGATAAAAATGAAATGTTAATAAATAAAAATACAACAATAATAAAATATAATATTATGAATAATATTAAAATTAAATTAGAATAATGAGAAAAAGTAAAAAAAGGACGAAATTGGATTGAAAATGGAATTTTTGAGGTGAATTTAAAATAAATAAAGGAGAAAGGGACTGATTTGAACACGCGAGCAACCAGGAGGGCCTAAAGGAGGAAATAACCCAACCTTTCTAAACGACGTCGTTCAAATGTCCCTCCTTCAAATGGCCAGAGGACTAAATTAAAACAAAATTAAAATTACAAGGCTAAATTTAAAGAGATGAAAAGACCTGATTAAAACGAAAAAAATTGCGGAAGGACCGCACACGCAATTGTCCCAAATAGCAGAAACACGCGGATCCTTCTGTGAAGCAGGTCGGGTTCTCGGGTCAACATCTAAACGACGTCGTTTTGGGTGCTGAGTGTTTGCCCCAAAATGACGTCGTACAAGGGGCCTTTAAAAGTCAAAATTTTTTTTGAAACTTCATTTCTGCTGAGTTTTGAGAAAAAAAGAAGAGAGAGGGGGTTTTCTCTCTGGAGAAAGCCGGAACTGGCTAGGGGGTCCAGCCATCGCCCGTAGTAGCCAGCAGTGCGAGTGCCCATGCAGTACTGGTGGCGAAAATCGCCTAGAGGTGAAAAAATTTCTTTTTTTTCTTCTTCTTATCTTTTTTTAATATATGCGTTGTTTTATTAAAAATGAAGATTGTATATGCAAATAAATTCGAAAAGAATAAAAAAAAAAGAAAATAGACCTTAGATTCGATCCTTGCTATTCCTCGCTGCGATTTTGAGTTAATATACTGAAGCCTTTTTTCTTTTTGTTCGATTGCTATCAATCTTTTTTTTATATTGTGTTCTTGAAAAAAAAAATCCCCTTCTTTACATTCTATTTGGCTATATATAGCCAAATACACCATTATGTTTTCTTGCTTCTGTCTTTTCTCGTTAATGCTTACAGGTACCAGTAGGCGGTGGAGTGGGTGGCCGACCGGCACGGGCCGATGGGACAGGGGTCAGAGGCGGCAGCAGCTGATTTAGGGTTTTGTTTTTCTTTTTTTTTTTATTTTGGGTATTGGGCTAATTGGGCTAGGGTTAGGTATTGGGTTTGGGTCTACTTAGTGTTTGGGTTTAGTGGGTTATTTGGGCCCGGGCAAAATGGGCTTGTATAGTCTATATCATAGTTTTGGGAAGTTTTGTTGAATGATAATTTAAATGAATCAATTAGACATCTTATGTTAGTTTGTATAAACATAAAAATGTTAGAACTTTATATTATTAGTTTGTTATAATTAGGGATGTATAAATTCATGAATTGATTTGTTTGGATTGGTTTCGATTTGAATTTGCAAGGAATGTTAGATATTTATAAAGGGATTATATTGAGTTCGTACAAAAAAATTTAGAGTACCTAAACAAGTCCCGGTTTGATTTTAACGTGTGATTTGGACCTCGAGGGTCAATTATAGGGACTTTATAATTAAATCAAGACATGTATGTCATTTATTTTGAATTTAATTGTAAATTGTCCGATAGGTCCTATAATGCTTCGTAACTCTGTTCCGGCGACAGTTTGGGGTTAGGGGTGTTGCAAACAGAATTTATGCCCGTTGAACCCATTAGAACTTCAAAGGATACTCGGGTGATATACATCAGTATTCCGTCAATTCATTATCATTTCCGCTCTTTTAAGCCATGATCAGTAAGCTCCTCCTGAGCTGATGGACAATAAGCTCTATTGAGCTAAAACAGTAAGCTCTAACGAGCTGAGAACAGTAAGCTCTTACGAGCTGGTATATCGGTGAGCTCATACGAGCTGTGGTGAGTCCGCAACAAATGCAGGAGCTCGACCAAAATGGTAACCCTAGTGACATGTCACTTGTATCCTACGAATTCATACGGTTCAAATGGGGCTCGGTAACAAATAGATTATATTGATAAGGCATTCATATTTCAAGTATATCAGTTATTCAATTATATACATTCATTTCAAATAATTACAAGTATCTAAAATTTTGATTCTAATTATACGAACTTACCTTGTATCGCTCGGATAAAAACTATCGGCTATTCGTCAAGCTTCCCTTTTCCCCGATCTAAACTTGATCTCGGCTTATCTTGATCTATATATTATCAAATTCAGTACATTAAGCATTCAATCTATTCAATTTAGTCCCTAATTCATATTTGGGCAAATTTACACATTTGCCCCTATACTTTCATATTATTTATAATTTAGTCATTTTCACATAAAATTGCAAATTCATGCAATTTAGTACTACCCATGCTTAGCCGAATTTCATAGGGACTCCTAGCTGCCCATATCTTTCATTATTTCACACTTTCAACCACCACATTTTACATTTTCACAATTTAATCCCTATTTTGCATTTTTGTCAACAATCACTTTACAAAACTAGTTTAACTATTAACAAATATTCAAAATCCATCATCAAACATCCAATTAATCAAACATTCAACAATGGCAACATGACAAATCTTTAACCATTTTGAAATCTAAGGTACAGGCTAGCTAGAATACGAAGCAACAATCTCAAAAACGTAAAAATCATTAAAAACCGAGCAAAAATGGACTTACAAGCAAGCAAGACAATGGTCGAACCTTCAAAATGCAACAATGGAGTCTTTCTTCTTCTTATTTTCGGTCAAAACAATGAGGAAGAAAGATGATACTTTTCTTTTATCAATTTACTAACATATATTTATCCATTTACTATAATAACCTTAATGAAAAAAACCATTTAATTCATCCATCTATGCCCATAAATGTCCACTCATAATTCAAATGGTCTAATTACAACATAAGGACCTTAAATTTAATGTTCTATAGCTATTTGACACTTTTAACTAATAGAACATGCATTTTGCATTTTACGCAATTTAGTCCTTTTTACCGAATTAAGCATTCAAACAGTAAAATTTTTTTAAGAAACTTTCACATAATAATTCTACCATGCTGTAAACTTTAATAAAATAATAAAATAAATATTTTGATCTCGAATTTGTGGTCCTGAAACCACTATTTCGATTTGACTCAAAAACGGGCCGTTACATTGAAAACACTTATTTCAGATCAATACCAATAATAAACAACAAGTCTTCCAATTTCAATTACATAAGTCTCTTACCAAATCTTACCAAATCGGAGAATGGCTTACGGATAAGAGTACATCATTTTTAGAAGCCTGAAGGCTGAACAGAAGCTCATGAGAGCTAAACAGAAGCCCATAAGGGTTGAATGGAAGCTCGTAAGAGCTTAACGGAAACCCATAAAGGTTAAACAGAAGCTCAATAGAGCTGAATGGAAACTTATATGGGTTAAAAAAAAGCTCGTGAGAGCTAAATGGAAAGTAAACACAAAAGTTTGCAACAAATGCTGAACCTCAGTTTACTTGTTAATTTTCTATCATTTTCCTCCAATGCCATCAATTCATTGAATGCCGAATGTACTCAAATCCCGCGCTCCATTTAATTCAGATATTCAATTCAAATTTACAATTTTAACAATATTTCAAATTCAATAATAGAATAAATACATAATACCATTCATCAAATCAACAAAAATATTAAAGTTTAGCCGTACGAACTTACCTGGGTTAAATTGTAAGATTTGCAAAAGTTCAGGGGCTATTTCGCTAATTTTCCTTTTTCACGAGTATCTACGGGATTTTGATCTAAAATATAAAATTACTCATTCATTAGCATATATTTCAGTTCCAATTCACTTCACAATTAATACCCCTCATTTTTCAAATTTACACCATTACCTCAACTTTTATAACTTTTGCAATTTAGTCCCTTAACTAATTAGTCTATCAAATGAGCTAATTTTTCTTAATTGATAATTTATCTAAATCTAGGCTATCATACAACCCTTGATAAATAGAACTTTAATACCAAACCCTAATATTTAACCTTTTTACAATTTGGTCCTAAAATTAACATCTAACAAAATCATTTTATAAAATCATCATACAACTAAATTAAAGCTCTAAATCCATATTATTTCATCAAAAAAATTTAGTATTCATCAATGGTGATTTTCAAAATTCTCAATAAAATAAAAAACTAAGGTAATAGTTAGTTGGACCTAATTGTAAAAGTCTCAAAAGCATAAAAATTTCAAGAAAATGAGAAGAATTGGACTCACTTGAAGTAAAAATATGAAAAACCAGCTCAAGGGTTCTCCTATGATGTTTTTGACTGAGAATTAGAGAAGAAAATGTCTAGAAACTCGTAAAATTTCAATTTGTAAGTTTAATTTCACAAAAATTGCCATTTTGCCATCGATTCACATTACTTTATTATTTTTTTCACATTTATGCCACCTCACTCATTCCATGTGTGTCTATTTTTCCTTTAAGTCCTCCCTCATTTACCATTTAAGCCATTTAATCACTATTTATCTTAATTAGCAAGTTTTACACCTTTTCAATTTAGCTCTTTTTAATTAATTAAGTATCAAAAAGTTAAAATTTTCTAACGAAAATTTAATACTACCTTAATGACACTTCGTAAATATTTATAAAAATATTTACGACTCGGTTTATAGGAACGAGGTCTCGATACCTCATTTTCAAAAACCACTTGACCTAATATTTTGTTACCCAAGCTTAATAATTCATTATAAACTTAAATTACTAATTCAAAAATCTTTCTAAAACCATGCTTGACTCGTAAATACTAAATAATAAAATTTATGAGCTTACTCATAGGATTTGGTGGTCTCAAACCACTATTTCTGACACTACTAAAAATCAAGCTGTTACAAAAACGGTATAAAAATTTGACACGAAAATTACCGAAAAACCTAGAAAAAATTTGCTTTATGTATTCAAGAATAATTTTGTATTTTCTCCATTATATTATTTTTACCCTATAAATATACACTACTAGGGGAGACGGGGACATCTCCGCTCCGAACTTTATTTGATTTTGCATTTTATTTTCTTTATGGCTTGTTAAACTCTTTTTTTGTAGTTAAAGTAATATTCGGAATTTGATTATATAAGTTTGTGAGATCAAATTGCTTTGAACCTTTCTTTGCTCTTTGGTGTTTACATGTCTTCTGGTTTAATTACAATTATTCAGGTTTGTTAATAATTTAGTTAATATTTGATAGCTTAAAATAACTGTTTTGTTAATTAAATAATTAGTCGATTGATTGATTTCTAATATTTGTGACAACTATATGATTATTTGTGTAGTGTGAATATGCGATCTAACTTAAATAAACTTTGCTTATGCATTTCTTGGTTACAATGGAGTCTCTTTCGTTCTTAAGGATATTGATAAATTAAATTCCTAAGCGATCGTTATAGGGTTGTTTGTCAATAAAGGAAATAATTAATGACAATTATCTTGATTATCAAGAAAGTATGAAGAAACTAAGTTACTAGATGATCATCGGTATCTATAACCAATTTATTAAAAAACACTAAAATTTATCTTTGCATCAATAATCGAACCTTTAATCAAACGAAGAATTTACTTTGAATATAGTTTCAGCTCATTGATTTTTTCTAAAATTTTAATTATTGCTTTCTTTGCTTTTTCCAAATCTTAATTTTAATTTTTGAAGTTTTCTTTGTTTTAGTTGAAGGAATAAAATTACTATAGATTTTTTTGGATTCAACCCTACTTGTGGTTCCTACTAATTATGTTTTTTCAAGTAAGTTTTATTTTTGGCGGCTTTGAGTACAAAAGGTGTCAATAATTTTATCATCTATTAATGGCTTAACAGTAAAAAAGGCCCTCAAAAAAAATTAATTAAGTCCTCGTGAAAAATTTTGCACTCAACTAAGCCCTTAATGATGAAAAATTAATCAATTGAGCTCTTAAAGAGGAAAAAAATAATCACTTAAGCCTTCCGTTAACATTGACCAAGTATGACCATTAAGTTTTTTTGACGTGGCTGATGGAGCAATCGGACGAAGACACATGGCAGCTATGTGTATATCATATCATGCTAATGTTTCCCACGTCAACAAATATTTTTAAAAAAATAAAAATCCTAAAAAATAAATGACTTTTAAAATAAGTATTTAAAATTTGATCTAATATAACAAATTTATCTCGCTTTTATGTAAATGTATAAATGTTGATGGCAAATTTGTTGAATTTTTTAGAATTAATGTCAAAATGACAAAATATGTAATATTAAAGGCTAAATTTATTATTATACCAATTAAAATTATTTACAATTGAGAAAACATATTAACTTCGAGATTAATTACCCTTAATTACTTACTTTTAAAATTGTTAAGGATTAAATTGCTTCAATTTGTTTTGTGAGGGACTATTTTATTTAATTTTGAGGGATTGTTTAAGTTTTTTTTTTTTTTTTAAATGTCTGGATAGAAAAGCCGAACCGTAAAGTCCCGCTCGAAGATTTCGCATGGGCCGGTCAGGCCATTTAAGTAAAGAGGGAATTCATTCCTCCATTTTTAGGGTTTTTAAGCTGTAACCGATTGCCGCCAGTAATCTTCCCGTTTCCTCTGGAAGTGTAAAAGCTATATCGACGGGGATGTCTAAATTGGAAGAGAAACCAGAAGCTGCACCGAACGATGCAGCGGATTATGAAGATGAGGAAGAAGACTTGTCGTGGTCATCCGATTCTGAAATCGTCGAGGCATTGGATTATTTGGATTCCAAGGTCGATGACGAGTCCATCGATAGTTCTTTCACGCTTGCGTCGAGGCGGCCTAACGCTCACGGCGGTGTTCACTCTAGGCCTAATTCGTCCGCTCTTCAACCTCTCTCCAACCGTAACCAGAAGTTCTCTAATCATATTCGAGCTTCCCCTTTAGAGGTAAAAATACATTGTCACGATCATTTAAGCTTACTATTATTATTATTATTATTTTTTGTTTCTTCCAATTGGATTACTGAATGAATGGTGTAGGAGTGGGAAGGGAGGATAAACGTTGGAATGTCGAACTCGGTTACAACTGCAATTCGTGAAAGTGTTCGTGAAATGGCCATTGGTAAAACTAAAACTACTGAGAAAGCTGATCGTGCAACTGTTGAGCAGGTGAAATACTCGTAATTGATTGCTCTGAAGATTTTGATGATTTTTTCTTATTAGTTACTAGTATTTTGGAAGATTGAACTCATCATGAAGTTGTTCTGCAGGCTATTGATCCAAGAACTCGTATGGTTCTGTTTAAAATGCTTAACCGCGGTGTGTTTCATGATATCAACGGCTGCATTTCAACTGGAAAAGAAGTATGTAATGTGATGTTATTGTTAGATGTTAATTGTTCATGCTTCAGTTTGTAAAATCATAGTTTGATGAAATCACGTGATTTTTGGTTTGTTCTTTGAACAGGCAAATGTATATCATGCAACAAAATCTGATGGTCAGGAACTAGCAATCAAAGTATATAAAACTTCTGTTTTGGTTTTCAAGTAAGTGGTGTTTTGATTAGATAATAGACTTCAAACCTTTTCAATTTTGTCCCAACATTATAGAACATTCCCCCTTCTAATGTGTTAAGAATTAGTGAAGAATTGGTGATATGAGGGCACTGGATGTAAGCATAATTATTCCTTTCGATTTGATGGTATTGTTTTTGGATGAATGTTCTTGATTTCATCATAGATGTTAGCTTGCACTTGTGGTCTTCTATTCCGTATTTGATGTAGCATATCACTTTGTGAGATCTGCTGTTGTATTTTGTTTTTCTACAATATTAGATTCTGTGTTTTCATGCCAAAATTTTTGCATGTTAAAAATTCTAATCAGTTAGTTTCTGATAATAACTCAAGGGATCGAGATCGATATGTACAAGGTGATTACCGGTTCAGATATGGTTATTGTAAGCACAATCCTAGGAAAATGGTGAAGACATGGGCTGAGAAAGAAATGAGGAATCTTATGAGGTAAAACAAAATTTTAATTATTTCCCGTTTACCTTTGATTCTGTGAACAGGTATACATGACTAATTATGTGTGCATCATTTTGCTTGCTTTTTCATGAGTGGAGATGTTTGTTTTGAGTTGCAGGCTTAAGGCTGCAGGAATTAGATGCCCAACTCCATTACTTTTGAGACTTCATGTGCTGGTCATGGAATTCATAGGTAGTGTGAGTTTTTAATTATTATTGCTTTAATTCTCTTCAATAATCAGGACATAGAGAATGGCTTTACATTTTTTAATGCTTTTGTACGAGTTTTGGGTACTAACTGCTAAAACTATGTTACAGGAAAAGCTGGTTGGGCTGCGCCTCGTCTTAAAGATGCGGCATTATCTTTAGACAAGTTGCGTGAATGTTATGTGGAGGTGTGTCCTTATGTTAAGCTACGGTCACATTATTTTGAGCTACTCAAAAGTTTATAAGTTATATTACTGTAGTTTTCCTTCATTTCTCTATGTGCTGACTTCTTGGCTATTTTCCCCAGATGCTAGTTGCAATGCGGACATTATACCAGAAATGCAAACTAGTGCATGGAGATCTCAGTGAATATAACATACTATATTATGAGGTGATGGCTAACTTTTTTCAATTCCTTTCAACTGAAAACAATTTTCTTTGTGCTTTGTTCTGGGTCTCTTCTTAGCAAAAACTATAGGCAAAGAGGAAAAAGGGATCTCTAAGTTAAACTATAGGCAAAGAGGAAAAAGGGATCTCTAAGTTAACATTAGTTCATTTGAAAATTTTCCACTTTACAGGGTCACTTATACATAATTGATGTCTCTCAAGCGGTTGATCTTGACCACCCACATGCCCTGGATTTCTTACGTGAAGATTGTATTCATGTTTCTGTAAGTTTATTTTCTCTCTTTAGAAATTTTTTGTTTATCACTTTTTCTTTTTGTATGATTAATATTTATTGGATGTGAAGTTGTAACATTGACTAACAGGGTGACTGTAATAGTTAATCAGTCATTGCCTGGTGCAGGATTTCTTTAGAAAACATGGTGTAGCTGTCATGACAATCCGAGAGTTATTCGACTTCATAGTGGATCCAACTATCACGGATGGCTCTGTAGATAGCTATTTGGAAGAGGTTTGCCTTTTATATCTGAGTTCATACTTTTCCTATAAATTTAGAATGATCTCCATTTTCACGCTTCTACACTGATATCTTATTTCAGGTGCAGCAGAAGATTTTAGCAAGAGGAGACATGTCTGTGGAGGATGAAATTGCAGATTCTGTGTTTGTTCAGGTTTGTTGAATGATAATATAATAAAGCCTACTGTTCTATGGAGCGTATCTAAGTTCCTCCTTTTCTTAACAAAGGGCTTTATGTCAGCCCTCCTGCTTCAGTTTATTACCAGCTTTTTTTTAGATCTTCTGCTAAGATTCTTTTAATGTCATTCGACATTGAAGTCCACAAAAGACTTTCTGTAGTGTCTTCAGCTATTAATGCTTGCTCTAGAAGCTCTCCTCTGTTTGCATACAGAATATTTTGAGAATTTATGATCTGATTTTTGCAGTTAAATCATTACAATATCAAGATTTTGTTCAAGGAGTGATAAATGTTCTAATTTGCTTTCGGGATGTATCAAAAATCAAGTTATTATATTTCTCAAACTGGGCTATATTACAGATTGAAAATTTCGGTTTTGAGGGGTTAAATCTATATTCTGAAAGGGAATGCATCATACTTGCAATAAAAGATAGAAGATCCGGTTGTCTAAATTCTTTTGGTGAATATTAACTTCATGGTTATTTTGTTCCTTTTCTTCAGACATATATTCCCAAGACATTGGATCATGTCAAGAATGTCGAGGAGGATGTAATACGGATAACCAGTGGCAAGGACACCGGAGACTTATATTATAAGACAATTACAGGACTAAAGGAGGCTCTCCCTAAAGATCAATCTTCACCAGTAGAGAAGCAGCAAGGGGATACTAACACAAGACCTGTAGAAGGGTCTATGGGAAATCCATCTGGCCATTCTAATTCTCAGGAGAGCGAGTCTGAATCTGAGTCCCCATCTGGTTCTGAAACAGATGGGGATGAAGAGAACTTGAGTGGCTCAGAAGATAAGGGTCCGTTATCTGACAGTTCGGCACAAGTTGACAAGAAAGCTGCTAGAAAAGAGAATAAAAAGAAAGTCAAAGAGGAGAAGAGGGAGGCTCGAAAGACGAAAGTGCCAAAAGCCGTAAAGAAAAGAAAGAAGAAATTGGCCAAAGCCCACAAGACTAGGTAGTCTTCCTCCATTGAAGGCTTCAAAATTGGGTGAAAGCTTAAAAGGACAAAAGGTATTTTTGCTGAAGGCAAACTATGGAAGTTAAATCAACTCAGGTACAACCGTCTTATGGAGCACTGATAACTTGTTTTTTCCCTTTTTCACCATTAGCGTCGATTTTGTAAATCATTATGCTTTGGTCACTCATGCATGCATTTATATGCAACTTTTAAAGCCAAGTTATGCAATTCAATTTTTTCCACAATCAAACTTCAATTCATTACTTGTTATGTATGTTTGCATCATTTATTTATTTTTAAAGTAATTTTGCCCAATATTTCTGTCCCGATGTTCTAAATTTATTAAATAATTTTTGAAAGATTAAATATAGGTTTTTTTTGTTTTGGCTAAAGGGTCTTTAAAGTCTTTGAATTTTTTTTTAAAATTAATTAAGTCTTTATATATATATATATTTTACTCAATTGAGTTTATGAATGTCAAAATTTCAATCAATTAAGTTTTTTTATTAAGTTTTTTTATTGTTAAAGTTAATGGTCAATTGTTAAAAATAACGGAAGCTATTACAAGGGATTGTTTTTGCCTTATAGTAAGTTGAAATTGTGTCATGTAGTAAAATCTATTATTTTATATTTAAAATTATTAAAAATATCACAAAAATAAAAAAAAATTATGAATTCAATATGCAATGTCCGGTTGAATTCAATATGCAATATGGATGATGAATTTTAATTTTGTTTTTATTATTTAATTTTTATTTGATTTAATTTTTACAAATAAAAAATATAATTATGAATATATTATTATTTTATGTTTACATATTAAATACACATAATTATATTAATTTAATTAAAAATAAATCGATACATTTATTTCTTTTATTTAATTATTTAATATAAAAAATAAATTGATGTTTATTTATATAAATGTATGTCATTAACTAAAAAATGAAATTTATGTGTACATTTGACTACAACCAAAGTTACATACGTATATTAAATTGATTTGATGTATTAATAAATTTGAGAGTATATTGTTTATAGTCATCATCCGGGATAGAGGGCTGACCTAGCCTTAACCTGGACCGAGCTTTAGGCAAAAAAAATTCAAAGTTACTATCCGACCCAATCGGATCCATATACACCTCTAGAGTGGGTGGTTTCAAGAACCCAAAGTGGTTGGTTCGCAGCCATCATGAACACAGGCTAAGACATCTCGGTAGTCCCTGGAAATGGTGAAAGAATCATACACATTTCCATCACTGCTTTTCTTGTATTCAAAGAGGAGAGATGAGTGATTGTATGCAGTCAACTTCACGAAACCAAAATCTGAATCTTTGTATAGACTCCATGAAGTCAGGGTAGGACCAAACCCTGATAAATGGCTCCCTCCCCCACCAACCACTACGTGAATCGTTCCATTTACAGTACCTGAATAGTGTGATTTTCCCACATGCATGCACTGCCCCTGCATTTATAGAAACATTAGAACTGTAAGAAGGTTGAAAACTTTGAACTTTGAATCTCAGAAGGAGACTGAAGGCCGGGTCTAAAGCATCTGGTCTCAGATGATAAGATTCGAACTCCAACATTCCAACTTAGCCAAACTTATTGGACCCTACCGGGTGACTTTCAGACTTATATTTTGATTAAATGCTATGATGATAGGTTTTGGCCATACCTGGTAAACCGGGCAAGTTCTTTCATAGTTATGGATATGTCCAAAAAATGCAATGTCTACTTTGTACTTCTGCCAAAGTCCTTGCAAGCTTTCCCTTCCCATGGGCTCTCCAAATGAGGCATCTTTCCAATAACTTGAGGAATAACCAAGAACACGATGAGCAACAAATATTAACCAGGGCTGCTTTCTCCGGTCTGCCGACGCTAGGCACTTCTCGATGAACTTGTACTGCTCAGAACCTTCCCTCCAATCATGTTCACTGTCAGCTATACAGAAATGGAACATGCCATAGTCTGTTGAATACCTGTAAAGAACCGGTAATCTGACTTAAACAGATTCCTCTCAGGAGACTACAACATGCATACACGAAAGATGGTCTCAAATCTTGATGTTGCCTACAAACTTAGCTTCCATTAACAATTTATATTGTATTTCTGGTAAATTACTTACCAAAACTTAGCTCTGTTCTCAGCAGGGACATAAAACATGGTCTCAGCTACGACACCACATTCACCACCAGAATCGTTTCCGTCGTAGAACGACCCAGAGTTGGGTGCATCGCGTTCATGATTGCCGCTATACGAAAAGAAGTAATCTTAGTTAGGATCCAATAGAAGCACTTTGCTAATAACTGCAAAGTAATTCTCAAATGTTACAAAGAGTTCATGCTAATTGAGCATTGCAAACCTTGCAATCATATATGGCACAGTTGATGCAATGCGCTCAACCTGTGATGTGAACTGGTCCCACTGTGAGATATACCCATTTGCATATGTAATGTCCCCTATATGAAAAACTATGTCAATGTTTTTCAAGTCCTTGATTAGTTGATCCGTGGTGTTAAGTGATCCTGGCTGATAATTACTGTATTCGTTTGAACCATCTCGTTCGGCCTGAAACAGTTAAAACAATTATAAAATCTCTTCATATATTATGCACTATGCTGCAATTAAGTGCCAAATAACATTCAATACAGTTGAGATGATGATATTTGAGTTTTATACATTGAATGAGTTCTTTGATTACAATGGGAGGTTAGGAAGCAACAACTGAAAGTTGAATGTGGTTAGTTGAGAAGCATTTGTACCCAGGGGATAGAGGTTTTGTTTCTATATTGCAGGACAAATGCAGTACAGGTACGCTCAATTTTTTTTTTCTAAGTTCATATATTTGGAGGATTGTGCTCTCACCCATGTCTGAATATGTGTTGAATACAGATGTCAATATTTACTTCAAGAAGAAAGATAGTATAAAACCAAGACTTTGGTAAGAAAATGTAAATTGATTGTTCTTCGTTTTCCTACTTACTAGAAGGCATGCCAGATTTATTACCTTTCCCATGTCTCCAAATATTACAACTCGCTGTAATGAATCCTGCCCTGGATATGGTGAAGATTTGAATGAGTAGCTCTTGCTCCAGACATAAGAACCATCTACCAACTTATGTCCAAGCTTATAAGTGTACCTAAAAGCAAAAATAAACACAGTATTAGGAACACATTGCTCATTCATCATTTCTCTGAGACAAGATGTCAATTGTGGTGCATACACAGAGCTTGGCCACAAATCCTTTAGGAAACTTGTATGAATGAAACCAGGATCGCGCCAACCAACTGTTCGGGCTGGTGGAGCTGCATTTATCATCAGAATGTTGTTAGATTCTGAATACCACTTGAAACATTCCAAACTAAGAATATAAACTAAATATAAACTTCACTTAAACTTCATTATATATTATATAGTTTCGATCTATGTCCTTGTGAATTCTATCAAGAAGTTTACAAATCTTTCACTTCCATAGTCAAGGAAAGATGTATTATACCGCACATATCATTTTGATGAAATGTCAATGTTCCTGCAGGAGATCGAGTTTGGGATTCTCCTTTCATACCCCACTCAACGAAAGGTACAGCTTCGATAACATTATAGCCACTAGTCCAAGTCACTGTAATCTATATAAATTTGTAAGGGAATCAAGGTCAGACATGGATAAAGAGATGATTAGTCAGTGCAGGCCGTAGGACATGGATTGGTTTTTACCTTGACTTGATATCAAAGTCCAAAAATCATGAAAATCGACAGAAAGAAATAAACTTACTTCATTCCAAGATTTCCCTTGTGAAAGCCGTGGATAAAGTGGTGCCTTTGGGTTAGCAAAACTTATTACATTTGAAATAGCCACCAGTTTTGGCTGCAAGAAATGATCAGTCAAAGAATGGGTGAAATCTGCTAAAGCCAAGTCACAAGGAAGTTCACATGCGTAGACATACATCGGATAACCCGCCAGAAAATAATGCAAACGAAAAATCTTCCCGTTGATTGATCAATTGGAACTTTAACGAAGATTTGCCAGTCTTTTTGTAATCAGCATCGGAATCATTGGCATATTTGTACTGGAAACCACAGATTGTTTAAGGTGTATGGTTTGAATATAAGGCTGAAGAACAAACAATGCTACATAGCAAATACATACCTTTATTGGGGCTGAACATATATGAGGAAACTGTTCCATATCATCACTGGGTTGACAGATAGACGAGCTGCCATTAATGAATTCCTTTAGTCTACAAATCTAGAATTTGCAGATGAATAGAAGAAAATCTCTTATATGAATTTATTAAAAGAGAAGAATATGATGAACAAGTTTGAAAATTACCTGAAATTTGCAGGAGAGAAGACAGCAATCCAATCATCCTCAGAAGGTTTCGGGCATTCAATTTCTACAGTTACCCAATCAGAATCTCCCCCCTAAAAGCAAACCAAGTTATAAGCAATCCATATATCTTAGCTGCTTAGAAGTTAGAACACCATGCTTCAGATTTTGAGCAAACCATGAATCTAAAATTATCGCCTATGTTGCTCCAACTCTTCATTCTTCTTGAAGTACCCATGTCGAACACTCATGTCTCACACATATTCAGGCATGTGAATAAGGATATGACACTCCAAAGACTCACATAATGCATGGAAAAACTTTTAAAAGAATTGAACATGCTCATGTGAGACACATAAGACAATCCGAACAGCAAAACTATCACCCATAAAACATCAGAAATTCTTGCATTAGTTGAGTTAGTAAGGGTGTGGCAACCAGTTGGTAAAATGAAGTGATTTTGATTGAGGTCATAGGTTCAAAATCAAACTATTCCAATTAGAACTTGGGAAAGGAGAGTGGGTCGAGAAGATTGGCATTCATCAATCAGTGCATTTAGTAAAAATTACTTCACCATGTTACCGGATTTTTCATTTTCCCTAAGATGGAATCGTGTTGTTGGCATATGCAGTATACTATAAAAAGTTAAAAATTAGAGATCCGAGGCTGGATAGCATATATCTCAACATCTCTTGTAACAAGTTAACTTTGCTACTCTTGAATCTTAATGAAAGCAGATTCAAACTTCAAAGAGCTAAATTTGTATTAGATTGAAAATTTGAAATAGAACATCTAAAGCAGAAAGTAAAACTATAAAGACAGAGCTAGATTTTACCTTAGTCCCAAGAACAAGCGGGTGTGCTTTAACAGAAGCATTTTCATGAAGTGCATAGACTGCTTTATGGATGGCAATCTTGGACAATGGCTGGACGCCATCGCCATTCCCAACATGAACCACTGCTGCAGTTCCTGAACCAAATTTCAAACACTGCGATAAGATCGACATTAATAGGAAAAGATATTCCATAGATAAGAAGCTCAAGCTCCTCATTTTCTCAGCTATCTCTTTTGGGAGTGACCAAAATGGTCGAAACCCACTACTTAAAATTCAAAATCCCTGAATATGACCACACACAAAACAGGGGGATTGAAGTAAAAGATAAGCCGGCCATCGAAGATACGCACTCACCTTACTCTGGTCAACTCACAATTTTATATTATGAATAATTATTGTTACATCAACTAAGCTTCAGTTTTGTCGATTTGTGCCCATAGTTTTCCGTTGAGAATAAGAACTGCCTGCTTTTTTTGCCAAAGACTTAAGGGATTAAATATCCAATTTCTTCACATAGAATCCGCATTAGAGTTGTAAATGAAGCAATTTCCTAGAACAAAAACAGCAGTTTGATAAGAGCTAACCCTCCAATAAATGATAAATAATTTAGATAAAATGAAATTGACTGATTGCCTACAAAAATAGAGCTTCTGCAATCCATAGCTGCTCTGAACTCAGAAAAGTTAAAAAGAAAAACACTGGAAGTTGAGAGGGTGCTTTGATTTTTTATTTTCTTTCGTTTCCTTTGCAAGCCAAACGGAAGGTAAGTTTCAGTCAGACTTCAAAAACATTAACGTGGATGTAAAGTGTAGGGACTAATGAATGACCAAAATATCCCTCTTCGCTTTTCTAACAACTAGAAAAAATCGGAGGGAAATAGCGGTGCTGGAGCGGGAGCATATATCATTCACCTAATGCTCAGTTCAAAATCTACTGTTTTCCCACTTTTGTTTCTGTTACCCCATTTTTAGCCTTTTTTGTTGTATGTCACACTAATCAGAATGTGTCAACCGATCATAATGTGCTATGTGGAAATTATATTATTTAAAATAAAAATATTAAATTTAAATTAAAAAACCCATTAACTCTAATTCACCATTAGCAAGACCTTGATCGACATTGATTTTTTGTTGATTATTATTGACTGGCCATTTTACCGTTGTTGATAATCTATTGACGCTATTAGAACATAGCTTTCTTCTTCTTCCTCTTCCTTAAGTGGTAAATACTGAAACTTTTCTTTAATTTGAATGTATCCTACTTCGATGATCTAGAAGCTAAGATCATTTTATGATCAGTAGTTACTTCGTATTAGGGTAAGTATTTCAATTCTGCATGTTAAGTAATGAATGAGTAAATTTGTATTTGGTAATTGAACAACAAGACTGTAAGTATAAGGTTTATGCATGATACTGTTAGAGATTGAAATGATAAGTAATTTGTATGTATAAGAGTATTAATGGTGAAATTATGTTTCTAAGCAGTGGTTGCTACTGGTTCATGATAGATATCTAGATTTGGAGCTTTGAACTGCAATAAGTGAGAATCAGGTGAGTTCTATGCTGACTCCTGCATGTATACTATTTACATTGTGAGTCATCTGTAGGAAATTTATTGAAATATGGATCCAAAGTCATGATAAGTATAGTATGGGATGATTTGTGTATGAGTATTGAAACATTGAAGTATGACTGAGTATGTATATGTCTGAAATGTATGCTATGAGATGTGAGTTTTCTGATTAGGTGTGTGTCAGTGAAGTAAAAGGTTGAACTTAGATTGTGTCAATGCATGAAGAGTTAGTTAAGAGAGTCTGTGTTTGTTCACCGCGATGGTGTCTGATGGAGTCAATCAGGACTGAAAACACAAACTCTGATATGAACTTTGAAGGAAAAGTCCGTGACCATGGCACTTTTGAATAAGAACTAAGGAATGGTGATTGCCCAATGTTGTTCTTTGTGTGCCCTAAGACGATGATGGGAAAACCTCACGTAATGTGAGTTTAGGCAAATCCATATCGTAAACACAACAACTAAGAATAGCTTTTGTGGTGAACTATGAAAGAATAGCCTTTGTGGCGAAATCTGAAAGGAATGCCTTTATGACAAATTCTGAGTGGAACGCCTTGGTGGCGCACTCAATATGATTACTTGTATGGTGTATTCTGCTAAGTCTATGTGGTGTGAATTGTTAGGAAAATTTGGTAAGCTATGGATTTAAATATTTGTTTTCATGGTAAAATATGAGTAAATTCTAGTAGATCTGTATTAAGTATGACCAATATAAGGTGTTAATATGCTCTGGAATAAGAGTTGAATAAAGCCTTAAAGGTATTATTCATAATGAAATATGAATATAAAAGTATCTGCCATAATGAAATGTGAATATGGAAGTAAGTGGTATTATATCTTTTTCTAAAATTATTCTGAATCTAAATTAATGCTATTTTGAATTATGAGATTTTGAAAAAGCATGATATGAAGTAAATTTGGATGATATACACAGTGAATTATTAGTATGGACATGTGTATAGAACTAGATCAGGGTATGCTTAAGCGTGAACCAATAGTATGAAATTCTATAAGGTATCCGCCATATGTATGTATCCACCCAAGATAATGTCAGTGAGAAATTGTTTGAAATGAGAGTATTGGTTAAGGTATGGACTGATTGGAAGTAGTTTCTAAGGGTATATACAGTTAAGAAAGTATTATGGGACAAGAGAATTATGAAACAGTTGGAAGGATTATTCAGTTAATTAGATATGAAAGATTAAGCATAATAAGGGTGTGATAACTGGTGTATAAAGAAATGATAACAATGTGATAGTATCAGTCAAAGTAAGTGGTGCAGAATATGGTTGACTTATAGCAATTTATACAAGATTGCAAAGCACCTATAAATGTATGCTCATAGTGAGTTCGCTAAGTACTCTTGTACTTACAAAGTTTGTTATTGCTTTTCAGGTATGTTGAAAAGAGACTTTGCCTGAAGAGACAACACTAGGAGTACGCCAAGTTGGTAGATGAGTGGGTTATTATGCATACAGTGGATATGTGGCATAGCCTTAAACATGCCTTTAAGTCTGTCTTGAAATATTTTCTAACTTGTAAAGATTTGTATCAAATCTGATGTAATAAGTTATTTAACATATATTTTATTTTAAATTTCCAAATTTTGAGTTTTTTTTCCTGAAACTAAAAATAATAGTTTTAAAATAAATTAAAAATTGTAAACTATTTTTGGTTAAATGTTTGTATCATTTAATAACACTCAAGATTTGAACCCGGTGAATTAGGTCAGGTTTAGGGCATTACAACTACTACAGTCTTCCTCAAAAATTTCATGTCTTCACAGCCACGGAGCACTAGGGCTCACTATTATTGTCGTGGCCCTTACCCTTGTCACGTGTCTCTAAAGAAGGCTTCCAACGTATACAACTCCAGTCTTTGAAGCTCAACGAAATCCATGCCTTCTCTGGACTAGATTTATCTACTGCTTTCCTGTATATTTGGGTGGCTTTGTTGGCCATTCAGCTTTGGCATCCACTTCCTCTTAAGAGAACCCAGTTTGGCTTATTAAACTCTTTGACTAACCCCTATTTTCATTACATGTACACGACTATGTACTTGCCTATGCTTGTTTACTTTGCATGGAATCCGCAACTTTCCTAGCAGACTGGTTTGTATGTATGCTACAAATACCCCATTTTCATAGGGAGCTTTTTTTCTTTCCACCTTATCTGGGTTGAGACATAGCCTTGGCTTCCCCTTGTCTAGTGTCCCAACGGACTTCCCTGTGTTTAGTGTCCTGACAGACCTCATTTTGTCTAGTGTCTAGACAAACCTCCCTTTGTCTAGTGTCTTGGCGGACTTCCCCATGTTTAGTGTCCCGACATACCTCATTTTGTCTAGTGTTCCTGTGGACTAACTATGATGCCGTAATGTCTTTCATCTATGGCCTTACACAATATAAACCCATATTTACCGTCTCGGTGGACTATAAAAGGATGCCATAACGTCTTTCAGTTATGGTTTTAGTCCTATTTATCCATTTTGACGTGCTTCCATATGATGCAATAGCATCTTTCAGTCATGGTCTTACTAATTCCAGTAGCGTCTTTCAGCTATAATCTTACTCATTTTTATCCTGATGCCATAATGTCTTTTAGCTATGGTCTTACTCATTTTAGGCGGATAGCTTCCAATCGATCCTAAGGCCTAGCCATGATCTTTTATTCACTCTCCACGTTACTTTCCATCCATTCCTCTATTCGCTGTCCTGTACCTTGATGCTTGAACACCTCAATGTCCCTTTCGTAAGGCGCGAAGCTTCGGACATCACAATTTGCACTTAGCAAAACCGTATGGCAATATCTAACAGAGTCCCCTATTTTTCCCTTCCTAATTTCATCTAATCTCGACAAAAACCCCTTACCAAAGTTCATATGTAGTACATGAAATTTAATAATGGAACATCATAGATCATGTCTGCTAAACTAGTAAGGCAGATGCTCATAGCTCATGCAAACTTTCAATACATTTAGTGCTCCTAAGTTGGAGTGCAGAAACTCACCTTGCTTTCTCGCCTTCTAAGCTTAGCTTCTTCGAACGCCAGTGCCTCATTCCTTCTAGCAGCTAAGCATAACAGCCATGCATCAGTTCCCAATTACCAAAAAAATTGAGTTTTCTTACTCTACTTCCTTTCTTCAATCTACAAATTCAAAGGGTTAAGGAAACTTACCAGTTCCCAATCTTTCTATTTCTAGACTCAAATCCGCATGATGGCTGCAACATGCAGAATTTCCTTCAATTATATCCTCTTCTTCTTTAGGGCGACTGAAGAATACGATGTTTAGAGAAAATGGTTTTGGAAGCAAAATTAAGAGGAATTCCATTCACACACACACACACACACCCCTATATATATAATCCCTCATCATAGTCTCCACAGACCATTGCCATCACTCAATCTTAATTATTATGTCTCCCACTTCGAATTCGGCTGATTATATCCTAACCGAACTAGGGTTGAGATACAACTATTTGAATTTCAGCCGCTAAAATTTTTAATTTACCCTGTGGGGTCCTGCGATTCACTAATCCTCTCAATTTAGTCCTAATTTTCCTTAGTTTTAGGCTAAATGGTGATGTCCAGGTGTTACACGACACCATTTTTTAGATGTCACGATGCCAACCTTTGAAGTTGCAATGTCGAACCCCAAGGTTGCGACATCTAATTAGTATAGTTTGAAAATTTTTGTAATTTGGTCTAGGAGTAGTGAAGCTTGTTTACTATCTTAGAGGTCAAGACACAGAACCTTGATGTCGCGACATCGACTTGAAATATTTTGAAAATGTTGTCTCAGGTTAACAAAAGTGCTTTCATAAGCTTTTATAAATATTGGTTCAAAATATGTATTGATGTAATGGTTTTATAATCGTGTTATTAGAATTAATTTTTTGAATTGATGGAAAATATGTTTTTTAAATGAAGCTACTCCAACAACAAATGTAATATCATGTAGCTCGGATCCGGCGACCAGGTTGGGCTAAGGGTGTTACATTAGGTGCATAATTCCATTTAAATCAAAGTAAAAACAAAATAAAGGAAAAAAAGAGAGGAGAAAACCCCGAGATTTTGGGGATTTAATGTCATTTGTGTATTCTATTCTCCTTAACAGTGGCATAAGAAATAGACCACTACTGCCTGTTCTTCAACAACGCAGAAAACATACCATCTTTAACTACTCCTTCATGGCATGGGAAACAAACCATCGCCCATTGCTCCTCAATGGCATAAGAAATATACCATCTTTGACTGCTCTTCAACGGCTTATAAACCAAACCATTCTCATTGCTTTACTCTAAATTTGTTTTGTCATATTTGAATATGCTCTATATTTGGAACATCTTTCCATGAAAGAATTGTTGTAAAAATTGCATTTTATGGGAACTTTTAGGCATATTCTCAATAGGTAAAGGTGGAGAGTTGAATCATAAAATTATGGTTTCATATTCTACTCCATAAGACCTTTACAACAGTATATCATATGCTCAAAATAGTTGAGTGATGAATGAGAAATTGATGCTTAAAGTATGCTAGTTGGAAATATTTGTTGAGGAAAAGTAAAAGTTTAGATCACACATTGGTTAAATACCAAGTGTGAGATGTGTATATATATGGGAACCTTCTTGAAAGTTGATTGAATGACTAAGCTTGAAACCTTGCCTTGTGCAAGGGGGGTGCAAGTCCAAACCTGATGGGGTTGGGGCATATCCGCACGAAGTGGTCGATGCAAAATGTCCAGACCAGTCGGGCCCAAATGGGCCAACGGATATTTTAGTCCAACACAAAATTATTTTTCCTCAGTAGACATAATCTGTTTATATAAGGACATTATATTATTTATTTGATTCCAATCAATCTTAAATCAAATTGATTTGTTGGCTCCTTAATGGCAGATTTTGCGGATATTTCTAAAAATTCCACATTTCTAAATGCCTATAAAATGCTTTGTATTCTGTAGAATTTTTCCTACTCTCATACTCTCTCATACCAAAATTCTTTCGCTTTCAAAACTCTTATTTTTCTTTTTTCATATTTTTCAACGTTCCGATGATAGAAAAATGCAATGTTCGTTAGTTATCGTTGCAGAAGTGCTGCTGCTTTGATCATTGTTGTTGTTGTATCTTGTAAGACATTCGACCAATGTTTCTCCAAGTACCATAGGAGCGATCAAATCTGTTTTAAGGAAATTGTTTTTAACAGGCCTCAACGTTTAGTAAAATCTTTATTCTTCCTTTTGATTTCAACTTTTGTTACGGTTTTAATTGTTTTTTGTATTTGAAAAATTAGATATAAATCATTCTATTTATATATTTTATTTTATATATGTTTATTTATATTTATTTATTTGTTCGCTAACGTGTTTTGTCCAACAGTCTTAAAACAGACTCTAATATTTGCAATTCTCTAATCCGAGATGGACGAGACACCAAGGTGAAAATAAATAAATAAATAAATTAATAAAAATAAAATTAATAATTTTTTTTTATTTTTCTAGAAGTGAATAAAGTCTGTTTCAGGATTTATTCTCGCTATATGAGAATGCATGTCTAGGATTGGTTCTTTGAAAGACTTGGCATTTAAGCATGTCGAGTGCACCACCTCTCTTTTAGGGTTACCTACTTGGTGCATTGTTTTATTGTATTTTTTATTAGACCGTATAAACTTTTGTTTCAAGTTTTATTAGATTCCTGCCGTCTAACAAAAATTGATAATTTTCTAATTCTGATTTTGTTTCTTGACAGAAAATGGAAACTCCCATCAATGCTGTGGAAGATATGGACTTATGTGCTATGATTTCTGAAGTCAACATGGTTTATTCAAATTCAAGAGAATGGTGGCTTGATATACAAGTGCCACACGTCATATTTGTTGTGACGAAGACTCTTTTTTTGAGTTGGAACCTTGTGAAAATGGAGAGAAGCTCTACATGGGCAATGCTGCAACTTCCAAGATCAAAGGGAAGGGTATTGTGGTTTTGAAGATAACTTATGGCAAAGAACTCTAGCTTAAAAATGTGTTGAATGTGCTTGACATACGCAAAAACCTTGTTTCTGGGACACTCCTTAGTGTACATGGCTTTAAGATGGTGTTTGAATCCTAAAAGCTAGTTTTGTCTAAGGGGAGAATGTATATGGGAAGGGGATATGCATTAAATAACATGTGAAAACTTAATGCAATCTCTGTAAAAACAAAAACGATGAATAAAAATGTCGCTTCTTTTTTTGTTTATATGCTTGAGTCATTTGATTTATGACATGGTAGGCTCGGACATGTTAATTATGATACTTTACGTAGATTAACTAACTTGGAGGACATTCCTTCATTTCACATTAATTATAAACATAAATGTGAAACTTGTGTTGAGACAAAATTAATAAGGTCTTCATTTCAAACTGTTAAAAAAAGCATAGAACCACTTGATCTAATACACAATGATGTTTGTGACTTAAAGTTTGTTTAAACGAGATGAGGGAATAAATATTCTATTACCTTCATTGATGATAACACAAAATATTGCTACGTGTATTTGCTTAAGAGCAAAGACGAAGCTATAGAGAAATTTATTCTCTATAAGCAAGAAGTTGAAAACCAACTTAATAAAAAGATTAAGATGGTGAAAAGTGATCGTGGTGGTGAATATGTTGAACCATTCGGTGAATATTGTGTACAACATGATATTATTCATGAAGTGACACCACCATACACCAATCAAATAGAGTAGCCGAGTGGAAAAATCGAACTCTAAAGGAAATGATGAAAGTATTGCTAGGAAGCTCTGGGTTATCACAAAACATGTGGAGGGAAGCTATTCTATCAGCTAATTACCTTTTAAACAAGGTTCATCGCAAGAAAAGGGACAAGACACCATATGAGTTATAGAAAGGTAAAAAACCTTCCTACAACTACTTGAAAGTGTGGGGGTGTCTTGCAAAGGTAATGGCTCCGTTACCAAAACAAATGAAAATAGGTCCTAAAATGGTAGATTGTATTTTTATTGGCTATGCAAATCATAACAATGCATATAAGTTTCTTGTGTATGAATCGAAAAATCTTGACATTCACAAGAATACCATATTGGAATCAAAGAATGTTTCATTCTTTGAGAATATCTTCCTCTGTAAAGCTAGAAAAGTTGATTCAAGTGCAACAAAATGAACTTCAAAGCTATAGATGAACATAGTCCTGACAAGGCTGAAACTAAGATAGAGCCAAGGAGGAGTAAACGAGCAAGGGTAGAAAAGTCTTTTGGATCAAATTTTCTAACCTTTATGCTAGAGGCTGAACTTCAAACGTATAGTAATGCTATACGATCATCCGAAAGCATCTTATGGAAAGATGCTATTAAAAGTGAAATTGATTACATCATGCAAAATCATACATGGGAATTAGTGGATCTTCCTCTGAGAATTAAACCATTAAATTCTAAATGGATTTTCAAACGGAAAATGAAAGTAGATGCAATAACTGATAAGTACAATGCTAGATTGGTTATAAAAGGTTATAGACAAAAGGATGACCTTGACTACTTTGATACTTTTTCTCCAGTATCTAGAATAATTTCCATGAGGATGATACTTGCAATTGTCGCCTTGAGGAATCTAAAAGTACATCAAATGGATGTTGAAACAGCTTTCCTAAATAAAGATCTTGATGAAGAAATCTACATGGTATAACCTGAGGGTCAGATAGTTCTAGGGTTAGTAAATTGGTGAAGTCTTTATATGGACTTAAGCAAGCACCAAAACAATAGCATGAAAAGTTTGATAATGTTATGATGAGAAATGGCTTCCAGATTAATGAGTGTGACAAATGTGTGTATGTCAAAACTACCGATGCCGGATATATAATCCTATGCTTATATGTTGATGACATACTCATTGTTGGAAGTAATAGTGAAATAGTAAAACGTACCAAAGACATGTTAAATTTAAGATTTGACATGAAAGATATGGGACTAGCTGATGTAATTTTGGGTATCCAAATTAAAAGGTCATCTGAAGGTCTCATATTGACTCAGTCACACTATGTGGACAAGATTATTGGGAATTTAGAAATGATGATTCCGGTATAGCTAGAACTCCAATAGATACGAGCCAACATCTGTCTAAAAATAGAGGTGAAAGCATTAACCAAGTGGAATATGCCAAGGTCATAGGCAGTCTAATGTACCTTATGAGCTGCACTAGATCAGATATTACTTTAAACCTGAGTAGTTTAAGCAGATTCACAAGCAATTCAGGGGAAAACCACTGGAAAACAATTGTGAGGATACTGAGATATCTCAGATATAATCGGGACTATGGATTACATTATTCCAGAGATCCTACTATTTTAAAAGGATTTTCAGATACCAGTTGGATATTTGATATTCAAGATGCTAAAGGCACAAGTGGATATGTCTTTACATTGGGAGGAGGAGCTATGTCATGGAAATCCTCAAGACAAACGATTATAACCAAATTCACAATGGAATCTGAGTTTGTAGCTCTAAACAAATCTAGAGAAGAGGTATAATGGATTCAAAACTTCTTGGAGGATATTCCTGACTACCCAAAGCCTGTGCCCACAATATGTATATATTGTGATAACCAGGCAACAATTGGTAGAGCACAAAATACAATGTATAATGGTAAGTCGAAACATATGCGTCGTCGACACAATACTGTTAAACAACTAATCTCAAACAGAGTTATCTCTATTGATTTTGTAAAATCAAAAGATAACATTGTGGATCCACTAAATAAAGGTTTAAATCGAAATCAGGTTGATAGAACATCGAAAGGAATATCACAAAACCCATGAAAATTGAAGGCGCTATGTGAAGGAAAACCTAATTTAGTTGTCTAAAGATCCCAAGATCTAGGTTTAAAGGGACAACCTAATTGCATAGACCTTGTGAGGTCACTGTGGGGGTTCTTATCCTAAGTCCGTTCCTATGATGTAAACAGTGACTAAAAATGGGAGAGGTTAAACAATGCTTTTAATGACGATTGTGTGTTTCGGTGAGTCAACCAACATAAGTCTCCTATGTGAGAGTGAAGTCGGGCCGCTTCAAGGAGACTATTGGAGCATAATTCTCTCAAACTCTTACAGAAATAGGAGATGTTCATGGCTATATGAACATACCCATGAGAACTAAAACCTTACTAGGGAGGTAGTTGTGTGAGGTATATCATCGTTTACACAAAAGACAGAATAGTTCAAGGACATCATGTCTACTAGTTAACTAGTAAAGTAAATATACTTTCACAATGGAAGTTCAATGGTGGATACCTACCTATCATATGCAACTATCAATCATAGATTCTATCACCACATTGAGTCAATGCTTTCGATAAAGCTATCAATTTCTCATTCATGTAGGGGATTGTTGGAAAAGTTACATTTTATGGAAACTTTGAGGCATATTCTCAATAGGTAAAGGTGGAGAGCTGAATCATAAAATTATGGTTTCATATTCTACTCTATGAGACATTTACAACGGTATATCATATGCTCAAAATGGTTGAGTGATGAATGAGAAATTGATGCTCAAAGTAAGCTACTTGGAAATATTTGTTGGGGAAAAGTAAAGCTTAGATCCCACATTGGTTAAATACTAAGTGTAAGATGTGTATATATATGGGAACCCTCTTGAAGGGCGATTGAATGACTAAGCTTGAAACTCTGCCTCGTACGTAGGGGGATGCAGGTCCAAACCTGATGGAGTTGAGGCATACCCGCACGATGTGGGCAACGCAAAATGTTCGAATCGATCGAGCCCAAATGGGCCTGTGGATATTTTTATCCAACACGAAATTATTTTTTTTCAGTAGACATAATCTGTTTATATAAGGACATTATCTTATTTATTTGATTCCAATCAATTTGATTTAATTTTTAAATCAAATTGATTTGTTGGTTCCTTAATGGCAGATTTTGTCGATATTTCCAAAAATTCCACCTTTTTGAATGCCTATAAAAGGCTTTGTATTTTGTATAATTTTTCCTACTCTTACACTAAAATTCTTTTGCTTTCAAAACTCTTCTTTTTCTTTTCCATATTTTTCAACGTTCCGGTAATAGAAAAATGCAACGTTTGTTCGTTGATCGCTGCAGAGGTGCCACTGTTTTGATCATTGTTGTTGTTGTATCCTGGGAGGCATTCGAACAACGTTTCTCCAAGTACTGTAGGAGCGGCTGAATCTATCTTAAGGAAACTGTTTTTAGCAGGTCTCAACATTTAGTAAACTCTCTATTCTCCCCTTTGATTTCAACTTTTGTTACGGTTTTTATTTTTTTCGTATTTGAGAGATCAAATATAAATCATTCTATTTATATATTTTATTTTATATATGTTTATTTATATTTATTTATTTTGTTCGATGACGTGTTTTATCCAACAAGAATGAGAGAAACATGATTGAGAGAATGGAGAAGTGGTTGAAAAGAGAGATTTAAATGATGTGCTTTATGTACAAAATTATTCATCTGTCAATTTTTAAGGCTGTTTTTAATTTTTTTTCTATAGATTTGATGTTAAATGAAAAAAAATGAGTTTTGCAGATTTGAAGTTAGAGTTAAAAAGAAAAATAAATTCTTTAATTTTATTTTTAAATAATTTTTATATTTATATAAAATTTATAATTTTAAAATATAAAATTATTAACGTGACATTACTACGTAGGACTAGTAAGGACCAAGATGCCATGGGTAATTTGAGCAAACATAATCGTTTGAGGGGCAAAAAGACCAAGAAAATGTTACTATTATTATTATTATTATTATTATTATTATTATTATTATTATTATTATTATTATTATTATTATTTTGTTCGAGATTGAAAAAAAGTGATTATGTCGAAAAAAAAAGAAAAAGGCACAGAATATATACTGAATTACATCCATCTAAACCATTTTGGATCATAGTTGACAATGAAGAAAGGTTGTAAATACGAAAAATCGAAAATAAATGTGTTGCTATTTCAATTCTCTTCTCCTTACCACCACCTTCAGCCCACCTGCCATATGAGCGGTTAAGAGAGGAACAAGAACCGGTTCTTCCTGGCATACTACTCTGATCTCGAACCGTCTCAATATTGAAGCCACTACATACTTCATCTGAATGAACGCCATTTCTTTCCCAAGGCAAACTCTTGGACCCGCCTGAAACACCGGGAAATTGAAAGCGCTTACTGCCTTCAGCAACCCATGCTCTGCACCCGGTTCCTCGAACCACCGGTCCGGTTTAAACTCCAACCGGTCCTTGCCCCATAACTCCTCCATCCTCCCCATTCCGTAGGGGAAATAGGTCACCCTGTCTCCTTTCCTGACAAACGTCCCATCGGGTAAAACGTCGTCGTTCACTGCATGCTTTGAATCCCATGCTACCGGGGGGTAAAGCCTCATTGACTCACATAAACACGCTTTAACGCAATTCATTTCCTTTAACACCTGGAAATCCAATCGTTTTTCGTCAGTGCTAACCATTGATTTCACTTCTTTCACCATCATTTCCTCGGCGTTTGGATGCTTAGAAAGCAACCAAAAGAACCAAGTCAATGCCGAGGAAGTGGTGTCTCTTCCAGCCATGATGAAGCTAATCATCATATCTCTTACAACTTCCTCGTCATGTCCAGCCGACAACAGCCTCGACAAAAGATCTTCTGTTTCAGCTGATGTTTCAACTTCAAGAGCCCTCTTTTTGTTTCGGATGATCTCCAAAACGCATCCATGGACTAATTGAACCGCTTGTTTCAGTTTCTTTTCTGACCCAATGTTAAAAGCTCTCTTCATTTTCCATACAAGAAACATGGGTGCCATCCCTCGCATGGCGCTGATCTCCGATGCGCTATCGAAAGCTTTCACGAGAGGCGGCACTGGTCTCGAAAGATCCAAGCAACAAGGGTCTTGACCGAATGATACTTTACTGACAGTATCGAATGCAAATCGTCTCAATACATCTTGAAAATCAATAACTTTCTCACTCAACATTGCTTCTTCAAGCAATGGTAACAGCCGATTCTCAACTTCTTCGTGAAGCGATTTCACCACGAATTCTCTCAATGATTTGGTGCTAAACTCATGGCTAGCTAGCTTCCTTTGAGTGCTCCACAACTCCCCATCCACATTAAATATCCCACAACCGAGAAGATCACCGAGGATTTCAGTGAATGGCTTGCCTTTAGGGAAATTATTGAAGTTGGTCTTGAGCATGTGCTCGACGTTAGTCGGGTTCGCCGTCACAACCGTACGACGTGCACCAAGTCGACTCACCACGATAGTCTGGCACGGAGACTTGGATAAAAGCTCAGTGTACCAATCCAAGAGACGATATTGGTTCTTGTAGAAAGAGATGAGACTACCAAGAAAAGGATACGAACGAGGCTCAGTATTGGAAGACATTAAAACCGATTTCTTGGGGTAAAAAGACTTTGATTCTCGCATGAAATAGACAAAGAAAGAAAATAAGAAAAACCCTAAAGCAAATAGCAAGAGGAAACAGAAAACCATGGCTGCTGCAGCAGATTAAGGAAAAAACAGAGCAAAGCTTATACGGTTTGTAAAGATTAACTGAAGGAGTGGATTGAGCCTTAGGGTGTTCTTTGGGCACGGCAAGAGAGAGAGAGAGAGAGAGAGAGAGAGAGTGAAAAAGTATTAATATTACATAAAAAAGAAAGAGAAAGAGAGAGAGGGGCAAAGACCGACCAATAAAGCTTTGGAAAATTAGCTAGCTGACTTTAGGGTTTAATAAGGAAAGAGACAAATTAGAGATGGGATATCACATGGTTCTCGAGCTTAGATTTGGAACTCACTACGGCGTGCTCACCTTTGTCGTATTCAGTAAGTAAATATACATGTATTTAAATCAATATTTTATTTAAAATTTTAATTTTCTCACCTATCAATCCTGTATCAATTTAAAGTTATCAAACATAGATAGAATAATTTTACCATATTTTATTATTATATTATTTTAAAAAATTTATTCATATAGTTTTCACTTACATACTTACATTATGGGAGTATTATAATAGGCTTTTGATCGAGTTGGTGTCACTATTAATTAGACACTAACTTAATTAGAAATTTACTAAAATATAATTTTATGTACAAAGTAAGTTATATTATTATATAAGGCTGTGATGTCTTTTTACATCTGAATCCATGAAGCAATTAATTTTAAACATTTAATTTTACTATTTCAACCAAAACACTATTTGATTTTTGGGAGAACTTTTAATCAATATATTTATTATATAATTTTTTTCACTCAACTTTTGAATCAATGAAAATATCCTTAATTATTAATTATATTACTAAATTTTTATAGAAGAAACAGTTTTTATTAAAAAAATAATACAACTTTTATTCATTTCAACTATATAATTGGGTTGAAATTGAATCAACTTATTAATTAATTAACATGAATTAATTGTTAATAATAGATAAAAACAAATCAATAATAATTTTTATTTTCTGTATAAAATTTTATTGATTTGAACTACATAATTATGTATATTACTTAATAATAAATATTATTCTAAATTAATTATCATTTAATTAATGTTATAGTTATATACCAAATAAAATTAAGATTTACCATTATAAATAACATTAGACTCTTAAGCATTTCAAACAAATAGCATCCAAATAAAATCACAAAAATGAAAATTATTAGTATTGGCAAATTTGAAGTGTCTCAAAAATAATAGAAAATTAAAGTAATGATTTCTTGAAGAGAAAATTTTAAGTTATAATCAAATGACAATATCACTAGTTAGAGATGAAACATCATTTTATTCAATAAGGTAAAATTATGCTATTCTTTCATCAAACATTTATTTAGTTTATTATTCATATTATACTAATTTATTCTAGATCACTCACCCTTAATCACTTTCACCGCTCATTTTATTGTTTAATGTGAAAATTTCACTTTATAATTGAATGTTTTTATTGATTTTAATTTTACTTTATCAATGTTTTTCTAATGAATATTATAATTATAATTTTATAAAAATATCTATTTTACAAAAATAAATTTTTAATATTTATTATTATTAATTTTGGTATTTTACAAGTCCATTTTACAGTCCATATTTAGGGTTGTCCCTTCTAATAATGTTATCTTCAAGGTTCAAACCGACTTCTCCTCTTGGGAATGCAATGTGCTTTACCACTGCACCCGATATTTATTGGTTTAATATTTATTTTTATAATTTTATAATTGTTTAAGTAATTTGCACCTATAAAGTAATTAATTACATCACAAGTCTGATGTTGGTTGTAGATGCTGGCAATGATGATAGATTAAAGAAGAAAATCAAGATAGAAGATGATGATCGGAATGAAAAATTGAAGAAAAATTTTAAAATAAAAAGTTTAAATATAATTTTAATCTTATTAGTATTTAGTTTTAAATAATGCTTTAAGATTTTAGGAAGTTAGATTTTTTAATTTTTCTAAATATACTTTTATTTTAATTATCTTTTAGAAGTTGAAGTTTTAAATTTTGTCATTAATTTATTTCATATTCATAATAAAATTAGATGATTTAATAATCTTAATAGTTATTTCACTTATGAAAATAAATTATTATTAAATTAAACAATATATTTTGATAATCTCATCCCAATTGGATAAGTTGATTTTGAACAATATTCATAAAGTTTAATTTGATTATATTTGAACAATTTGAATTTAATTTTTAATTAATAACATTGTTATTTGGTTTTAAGTAAGAAAAAGATAAGTATAAAATTTTAAAAATAATTTTTAATATTGTTAAGGCAGAATATGATGAGTGCCAAGGGGTAGTGCCCACTGGTGTCTGGTATTGCTCAACTCATAAACTTGTCATACTTGGTGTTGGCAAATTTTGGTAACAAAGTCCTAAAAACTTCAATCACCACATGTAGAAACAAGAAGAAGCAAAGAGAAGAAACAACCCAGGGAGAATAAAAACACTAGAAGAGTTTGGAGGATGATTGTAGAAATCACATAGAAGCAATTGAGAAATGAAAAGCGGAAAAATGACTTCAAGCTTGAAGAAGAAGACTATATATATAGAACTCCCTCAAAACAACGTGTTTCACTGCACAACTGAATCAGTATTCTATGGCTAATACCATCTGGACATGCGTCCCATATTATAATACAACTCATTATTGGCCTTGCTCCCCAGGAATAGTAGGTTAGCTTTGCATTTAATGTGAATGTAACATCCCAAACCCGGCCTAGATGTTATGGCCAAATCTGAAAGTGTTATGAAGAAAATTTATAAAAAAGACTTTTTATTTCCCTTTTGAAAACATCGTATATCGTTGTTAATAAAAGAGTCCACTTATTGAAACCATGTTGTTATACTTATCAGTTAAATCCATCGATTGTTTACACTTTCACATAAAACATATAAATTGCAGCGGAAGTTATTACATCGTTAAGTTTTGGAAACCAAGTTTGTTTTCTTGAAAACGGTTAATCGTATAATACAGTTGTTTTCGTAAATCACTTAAACAAACATTATGCTAGAAAACCAAAATGAAAATCCGAAACCAAAATAGTCCCAAAAAGTCCGAAGAGTCCAAATTATACAAAACTCTCAAAACCGAAATTTAAGTAAACCAAATTAAAGTAAAAATAGTTTTATGGAATAATGGACACATTTGAGCTCCCGTCACACTGACCCGCCTAAATCTAAGGGTTACCTGAAATTTTCAGACAAACAGAGAATGAGTTTTATAACTCAGTGTGCAACTCACAGAAATAGAATATCAAATTCAAATACATTCAGATCAGATGCGGACTTATGTCATACCAGAATCAGAATCAGATAAGAGTAATACAGAAACAAATATGTATAAATATAATCCTACCCCCATCTTCTACACACCAGCTTCGACTATCCTAGTACACCATGTGGGGTATAAAACACCCACCCAGCCCTACACACCGCATAATGTCTATATGACACTTTTCAGAATAATTGCAACAGTGTTGCCAGTATATTGGCGAGATATCGCCTCACACAGAACACTTTCTCCTCATGATACAAATCCCGCTCCATAGTTAGATACAAAAAAAAAAAATCAGATATAGCAAAATAATTTATACCAGAACGTATATCATATGCATACTCATAAAATAGATACTAAACATGCTTATACATAACAGTTCAAACATATCACATCTCATTACATGAATTTAAGTGTTGATTATGTCAAATTCATACAACATATTAGCAATTTCTATGCTTTAGGGTTTATAACAATACATACCGATCCTATAGAAGGCCCATAGTTGATTAGAACGACGTGTATGACCCTAAGGAAAAATTTTGAAATTTGGGACCACATGCCCGTATGGGCCCACACGACCTGGCACATGGCCCACACATGCCTGTGTGGCCTACACACTCGTGTGGCCCACAGGACCCAAATGGCATTGCATGGCCTATCAAACGGCCGTGTGGAGTCGACAAGCCCTAATTTCGGCTTTCGCTGATCGTTATTTTTTGAGTTTCTCGTTACACAGCTAGCTCGATTTTGATGCGAAAATAACCCTGAGACCTCCAAAACCTAGAAACAGTATTCTAACGATTATTTTAAAGCTCAATTTACGAATTTACAAGAATAGACCATGAATTAACCCTCTCAAAACCAAACAATGCACACGCATACTTACCACCCACGAACAGCAAACACACACAAATTATGCTATTGGAGAGGAACCCATTGCTTCACAATCTTCTCCTAAACAACAAATCCATTGAAATTAAATTCCAAACTACAACACCGCTTGCCACTTCAAAAGAAAAATTCTAAACCAAATGGAATTACAAACACCAAGAACTAAAAGAAAACAAAACCCGTACTTACCTAACTGAATGAAGAATAATCGAAAAATCTGAATCGCAACAATATGAAAGAATGAATGTGAACAGAATTGAAGGAAGAAGCAAAAGAAATTTGCAGAGGAGAGGAAAAGGAGAAAACGTCAGAAAGAAAAGTAATTTTGGGAAAAAGAAAAATAGTTAAAATTAAATAAAAATAATATCCCAACTCCCTACTAGTTATCAAATCCCACCAAAATCGACCCATTAACTCTCATCCAACGACCACAAAATTTCAATCCCATCGAACCCCTACTACACAACCGATACACACACTAAGAAGCAAAAATTATCATCCTTTACTCACTTAGAGGTTCAAACACAGGGCTCTAAGGCAAGCTAACACCTTACCACTTGAACCAGCAGGCTCATTCTGATATGAATTGACCAAAAATATGATATATGTCAAACCACTAAGGATAAGGTTAGGAACAAAAAATGGCAGAATTTCTAAAAGTGGGACTTGAACCCAAGACCTCAAGTACATAGTCAAATCCCTTAACCATTGAAACAGATACTCATTTATAACATAACTCATAAAAACACGATTTAAAAAAAATTAGGGCGTTACAGTAAGAATCTTTAGAGCAACTCTTCAGCTCCAACAATGTCCTTAACGCACACAAAGATAACTTTTGGTATTTTGAGTCGTCGACAACTCCTCCTATGACAACTTTCACCTGCTAGAACTACTTGTGGATGGTCTCGAGGTAGGCCACTTTATAACCTACCTTTCAATTAGGGAAGCGAGACAATTGTTATGCCCCTACCCAACTTGGACACATGGCAACATGAGAAGTAAAATCATTGTTATGTTTGTAAAATGATACTTAAATAAGCATTTATATTTTATAAAAATGATGAAATAAGACTTCATTATTTTTTAAATTAAAAATATATATTAGATTTTATTTTATTTTAATCATACCCTTTAAGATTTTTTTTTTTTGGAAAATAAATCTAGTTAATTAAGATAAAAAAATATTTAATAAATATTTAAGTTCTTGCTATTAGACTAAATCAATCAATTAAAAAATTTCACCAGAATATGAAAGTTTTAATAATGTTAAAATAAAATATTAATAATTTTATAAAATTTAGTGACCAAATTGTAAACTTTTCATAATTTAGGTGAACTAAATGAATATTTTAAAAACAATTGTTGACAAATTTGAATGTAAGATGAATTTTGTGGCTAAAATAGTGGCCAGAACTTGAGGCACTGTTTCATTATCATACTTGCTTATTTTCAAAGTTGGCATTTTTTAGAATAGAAGCATTGTGTCGAAACCATTTTTAAAATGGGGGAGGGTATTTTAAAAAACGAGAACGGGAGTCACCACCAACCTTTTAAAGTGTGATTGGGTCACTTTATAAAACGTTTTGGTCTACGAAATTACGAGAAAACAGGTTCGGGAGTCAGTTACATACAAGGAAGGATTAGCACCCTCGTAACGCCCAAAATTGGTACCAAATTGAATAATTTTGTCTTAATGTCAGAATTTTGAAAGAATTTAGAAATTAGATTTCCTTTAAAATCGTAATAATTTGAGTTAAAAAGAATCAAGATTCCTTCGCTTCGAAAGAGTACAAACATCACATCCAGCATGATTGGACACGATATCTTTAAACTTTTGTAACTGAAATCATCTTGTGATGTGTGAAACTTGTTTAAAAGGATATTTTTAGATATTTAGGCGAATGAGAAATCGCAACCCAGCATGTTAGGGCACTACTCCCCGAATTCCTAAATATTAAAACATTGCCTCACTTTTTTTAAAAAAATCTTTTTGAATTAAATGAGGTTTTTGTTTTTAAAAATAATGATGTGTTTTACATATTACAAGAAATTAAATAAACCCAGCTACAACATACTTTATTATTTTATGCAAATATAGTATAGAAAATAATAAATTATGGCATAAACTACACAATATATGTTATCATTTTATGTACATATTATTATAAATAACATAAATGTTCATGCATTATTGTTAGATGCAAAATACAAAGTAGAGCATAATGAATTCAATGGTATAAATTGTACCTTAAATCAACATAAATGATTAATTTTCATGCAAGCATGTAAAAAACAATAACAAATATTATATGAAAACTTAACCTATTTAAACAATAACAAAATAAAAGAAAACAAAAAGTAAATAAGCAAATTATAAACATATGAAATATAAATAAAATAAAATAAAAAATAAAGATATTCATAAATTTTAGAATAATATGAAAGTAATAAAGGAAAACCTTTTAAAAAAATGATTAATATATATATATATATATATATATATATATATATATATATAAACCATATTATAGGGTATAATAACTTAATGTATTAACAAAATAATGTACTAAATATTAATATTACACATATTTATTTAATAATAAAATAAAAATCTATATAATTAATGCGTGATAAAATGGTAAATATATAGTGTATAATATAATTTATAACCAAAGTATATAATAATATAAACCATATAATAAGTAATATAAAAATATATATATAATAAAATGTAATATGTAATAAAATATAAATATAATGAAAGATAATATATACTATTATTTAATAATAATTTTTTTAAAAAATTTAAAATTTATACAATTAATGAATAATAATACATAATTTATTTTTAAAATAATAATATATATAATAAAATATAAAAAATAATTTATAAGTAAAATATATAATAATAAAACTAATATAATGGATAATAAAAATAATATACATTATTTTATATAACTAATATTTATAAAAATAAATAATATATAAGGTATTTAAAATAAATTAAATATATAAAAAAGGATTAAAATTAGAAGCAATTGAAAACTTTGGGCTAATTAGAAAAATATAAAAAGAATTTGGGCCTATTTGGAAAGTGCATTAAAACTGAGGGACTCACTGGGCAATTTGCCCTAATCCCAAAACGACACCGTTTCCCCGAATATAATTTTAAATCACTGTGAGGACCAAATTGAAACAAAATTAAAACACTAGGGCTAAATTAAGAAATACAAATAAAATGAAATTGAAAATCAGAAAACACGAAAGGACCAATTGGGAAATTATCCCATTTTACAAAAACACGTGGATCCTTCCTCGGGTCACGGGTTAATACGCGGATCCCTTATCTAAACGGTGCCGTTTTAATGCTTATTGAATTAAGCAAAACGACACCGTTTTTATAGGGCTATATAAGCCCCGATTTTGGTTTTAAAATCATTTTAACCCTCTGTTTTAAAAAAAACTAAAAGAAACCTGCGAAAAGGATTGGGAAGTGGCTCTCTGAGCTCAGCCGAGCTCCGTCCCCGATCCCACACGCGCCACGCGCCACACACGCGCCACCACACACGGTGGTCGGTGGGTCAAAAACCCTCGCCCTTTCAAGCTATACACAGGTAACCTCCTCTTTTTTTTTTTTTTAAAATATTATCAGTTTTTGCAAAAAAAAAAAAAAAATTGATTCGCATGTTTATATATTAAAAAAAAAAACAGAATATGAGATTTAAATCACCTTTTAGAAAATGAACAACTGTTTCTTATTTTCTCTGTGAATATTTGTGTGTATCCTTTTATTCTCTGTCCAAAAATTGGTCCCTTGTTACAGTGAGATGATTCGACTTTTATAGCCTCTATTTACAAGTTGGTTTATCCCTATTCGATTTCTTGCCTTGTTCGCTGCTGTTTTCTTTCCTCTTTTGCAGGTACCAGCGAGGAGATTTAGCGACCATGGATGAATACTGACAACGGCACACCAGAGCTGATTCGGGCGTCAACCACGACCAGATTCGAGGCCTGGAATCATGGCCTGGAATCACGGCATTGACGGTGGGCAACTGGAAAGTCGTGAGATGAACAGACGCGTTGATTGCGACGCCTAGGGTTTCTGAAACCCTAGGTCTTCCATCCTTGGCTTACAGTTTGGGCCACTTGGGCTTCTTCTGAGTTGGGTCAAGGGTGTAACGGGTATAGGGCCTTAGGTATAACCGGGTGTGGGCTTACTAGGTTGTAACTGGGCATAGGGTCTTAGGCTAAATGGGTCAATAAACTGTGATTGATTTGGGCTTTTGTACATGGACTGTTTAAAATAAATAAAAATTTATTTATTTTTTTTGTTTTTGGTTTTATTTATCTAATTATGGGCCTGGGTAAAAATGAACTACTACAGCTGCCCCTCTTTGCTCATTGTCGTGTAATGGTAATAGAGCAAAGACTACAAAAAGACCCATTTTGCCCGGTCTGACCCAATCTGGTGATCTTTCTTCAAATGGCCTTCAACCTATCTGCAACTTCAGAGGTATTGGACCATAAATATGATAGCTTCAATTTGCTTCTTTGTAACTTCAGGAATGCGATATCTGCTATCTTCAACCTGCTCCTTGCAACCTCAGGGACGCCATGTTGATATCTTCAATTTGCTCTCTGACAATACAGAGATGCCAAATCTGCTATCTTCGATCTGCTCTCTGACAACAAAGAGATGCCAAATCTGCTATCCTCGATCTGCTCTCTGACAAAGCAGAGATGCCAAATCTGCTATCTTCGATCTGCTCTCTGACAATATTGAAACACCAAATTTGCTATCTTTGATCTGCTCTCTGACAATACAGAGACGCCAAATCTGCTATCTTTGATCTGCTCTCTGACAATACAGAGACGCCAAATTTGCTATCTTTGATCTACTCTTTGACAATACAGAGATGGCAAATCATCTTAGATCTGCTTCAGTGTAAACACGTGAAAGCCAAATCTGCTATGTCTTCGATCTGCTCCTTGTAAATGCAAGGATGCCAAATCATCTTGGATCTTCTTCTATGTGAAAACATCCGAAAGTCAGATCTGCTATGCTTTAGCCTGTTACCCTACTGCTTAGGGGGTTAAGGTGCATCAATCTTCATTTTCCCTTAAAGGACATAACCTGTTTAATGTGTATGAGTTCATGCCTAATAATTAGGATGCTATGATCAAAGTGAGTCAAATGCTCCTAATTAAACCTGTTATAATGCAAAATTTTTATGAATATGACCCCTATTCCAGACGTCACCACTCATTCCTTCTCGAAGTAACATTCCTACTCAGCCTGTGAGTTTGTATCATTCTTCAAATGCTACGACCCACCAAAAATATTCGTAATATGATCCTCTCTTAGGATTGAATCGTTTGTTTTGTCCAATCATCATTTTAGACTAAAGAGAGAATTTTCTCGAGTTCTTTCAAACCTCATTTACGTGAATTCCTCAAACAATTGTTCTGTTTTAGCTTCTTGTATTATCTAGAAATTTCCAGAGTAATAAGCAAAACTTCATTTGTGAAAATTATTTAGTTCATCTATCATTATTTTAATGCAACACACTTTAAAAATAATGGAAGATGAATTTAATCTTAAGAATAATTAGATTTGAATGAATTTGTCAAAAATACAAAGGAAATTAGTATGAAAGCCTATCTTTGAGAAGAAATAGAATCTAAAGATAGCAAATAGGACAAAAGTTAGGTGCCCTAGATATCGCTGCTTGAGCGTCAATACACCAGCTCCATGAAGACTTTATTGAGTTCAACATGTGTTTAAAGATTCAAAGTACTTTTGTTGATGCACTAATATGTAACGTGCTTCGCTCTTTGTTGGATCTGATATAGCAAGATTACCGTGTGCTCTTAAAAATTTGAGCTGCCCTTTCGGGTTTTCAACTCAAAACCCCTTTGGTCACAAAGCGCCCTTTGCGGGTTTTCACCTTGGCCTCTCCATTTTTTTTCCGAAAACTCAAGGCGCCCTTTGCGGGTTTTCACCCTGGATTTTCCTCTCCTTTAGACAAAGTACTTTTTGACTGAGTCTGAATTCAATGGATTGGGTAAACTCTTCCCATCCATTTCCGTTAGGATCAATGCTCCCCTAGAGAAGGCTTTCTTCACGACGTATGACCCTTCCCAATTCGGCATCCATTTTCCTCTAAAGTCCTTCTGAATGGGAAGGATCTTTTTTAGCACAAGATCCCCCTCGTGGAATTATCTTGGTCGCACTTTCTTGTCGTAAGCTCGCATTATTCGCTTCTGATACATCTGACCATGACGGATGGCCCTTAACCTCTTTTCCTCAATCAAGTTCAACTGATCATATCGCGATTGTATCAATTCAACCTCATCCAACTTTATCTCTGACAAGACTCAGAGAGATGGTATTTCTACTTCAATGGGTAACACTACTTCCATCCCATAAACCAAAGAGAAAGGAGTTGCCCCAGTAGAGGTTCTGACAGACGTTCGGTAGGCTAAGAGTGCAAATGGTAATTTCTCATGCCAATCTCTGTAGGTTTCAGTCATCTTTCCTACTATCTTCTTGATGTTTTTCTTAGCAGCTTCCACTGCCCCATTCATCTTTGGATGATATGGAGATGAATTATGATGCTTAATCTTGAACTGACTACAAACTTCTGCTATCGTTCTGTTGTTCAAGTTTAATGTATTGTCTGATATGATCCTTTTAGGCATCCCATACCGACAAATGATCTCTTTCTTCAAGAATCGACTTACAGCCGACTTAGTAACATTTGCGTAAGAAGCGGCCTCTACCCACTTTGTGAAGTATTCAATGACCACAAAAATAAAGCGATGCCCATTTGAAGCTTTTGGTGATATTGGCCCAATGACATCCATGCCCCACATGGAAAAAGGCCATGGAGATGTCATAACATGTAGAGGTGAAGGTGGTACATGAATCTTGTCTCCATAAATCTGACATTTATGGCACTTCTTGGCGTAGTTGATACAATCCCCTTCCATAGTAGACCAATAATATCTAAACCTCATGATTTGCCTAGCCATCGTGAAACCATTAGCGTGTGTCCCACAAACACCCTCGTGAACTTCTTCCAAGATTAACTTAGCTTCCACGGCGTCAACACATATCAACAGTACTTGGTCCTTTCTTCTTTTGTACAAGATGTCCTCATCCAAAACGTAATCACAGGCTAATCTCCTTAAAGTTCGCTTATCATTTTTAGTTGCCTGTTCTGGGTATTTACGATCTCTCACATATCGCAATATATCCTGATACCAAGGGTTATCATCCTTTTCTTCTTCCTCAATGTTACAACAGTGAGCTGGAACCTCAAAAGTGCTCATCTGAATGGGTCTCATCTCCTCCTCTTTATTCGCTTTGATCATTGAAGCCAAGGTTGCTAAAGCATCTGCCATCTGGTTTTCGTCTCGTGGGATATAATTAAAAGTGATATCATCGAACTCCTCAAGTAACCCCAAAACTACCTTTCGATAATTGATCAATTTAGGATCCCTTGTCTGCCATTCTCCTCTAAGCTGGTAAATTACCAACGCAGAGTCTCTATATACTTCCAAGGTTTTTATTCCTCGTGCTATAGCCGCTCGGAGTCCCATGATGCACGCTTTATACTCGGCCATATTGTTTGTGCAATCAAAATCCAACTTGCACGTGAATGGATAATAATCGCCATTCGGGGATACCAGGACTGCCCCAATTCTATTTCCTACTGTATTGGATGCCCCATCAAAACTCAACTTCCAAGGATAATCCTCTGTAGTTGCTACACTCATCAACTCCTCATTTGGGAAATCAAAATTCAACGGCTCATAGTCCTCTAGAGCTCTACTAGCCAGAAATTCTACTATCGCGCTTCCTTTTATAGCCTTCTGGCTCACATAGACTATGTCAAACTCTGAAAGTAGAATTTGTCACCTCGCCATTCTCCCATTCAAAGCTGTCGACTCCATCATATACTTCGAAGGATCAAGTTTCGAAATAAGCCAAGTAGTATGATATAGCATGTACTGTCTCAACCTTCAAGTTGTCCAAATCAAAGCATAACATAAATTTTCAATTGGCGAATATCTCATTTCACACTCAGTAAATTTCTTACTGAGGTAATATATCGCTTTCTCCTTTCTTCATGACTCGTCATGTTGACCAAGCACACATCCCATGGAATTACTAAACATTGATAAGTACATAATTAATGGTTTATCCGGACTAGGTGGAGATAGCACTGGAGCATTTAACAAGTATTGATTGACTTTATCAAAGGCATTCTGGCATTCCTCATCCCAAGTACCTTGATTGTGTTTTCTAAGGAGACGAAATATGGGATCACATTTCTCAGTTAATTGTGAAATAAACCGAGCAATATAATTCAACCTTCCAAGAAAACCCCGAACTTCCTTTTGAGTACGTGGTGGAGGCAAATCTTGTATGGCTTTAACCTTGTCTAAGTCAACTTCTATTCCCTTTTCGCTGACCACAAAGCCTAGTAATTTCCTCGACCTAGCTTCGAAAGTGCACTTTGCCGGATTAAGTTTTACTTGAACTTTCTTAATCTCAAGAACAGTTTCCTTAAAACTTCAATATGTTCATCCTCTGTTCGAGATTTGGCAATCATATCATCGACATATACCTCAATTTCCTTGTGCATCATATCGTGAAATAAAGTCACCATAACCCTTTGGTATGTTGCCCCTACATTCTTCAACCCAAAGGGCATTACTTTGTAACAGAAGGTACCCCACAATGTTATGAAGGTGGTTTTATCCTTATTTTCAGAATGCATCTTTATCTGATTGTACCCCGAGAAACCATCCATAAAAGAGAATAACGAATATCCTACTGTGTTGTCTACCAAAGTATCTATGTGTGGCAGAGAGAAATTATCTTTTGGGTTAGCTTTGTTCAGATCTCTGTAATCAACGCACATTCGTACCTTCTCATCTTTCTTAGGGACTGGTACAATGTTAGCTACCCATTCAGAGTACTTCACCTCTTGTAAGAATCCTGTATCGAACTGCTTATTGACTTCGTCCTTTATCTTCAATATGATATCTGACCTGATTCTTCACAACTTCTGTTGGACTGGCTTACAATCCTATCTTATTGGAAAACGATGCACCACAATATCAGTATTTAACCCTGGCATATCTTGATAGGACCATGCAAAGATATCCTTAAACTCACATAGCAACTCAATTAGTCCTTGCCTTGTGTTCTCAGCAATGTGCGTGCCAATTTTCACCTATTTCCTTTCCTCTAAGGCTACATTCTCTATTGCCTCTTTCTTATGAGGCATGATTTGTTTCTCCTCCTGTTTTACCATCCTCAAAAGATCCAGATACACATCACAATCCGTACATCTTCAAAGTCCTGAGATTCCTCTAAACACATGTCTTGCTCGCGAGAGGAATCAGGATTTGATATATCAGTGCTCATGTCGCTGATATCTAGGGATCTGTGAAGTATAAAGAATATACAAAGAATGAATTAACTTAAGAATGATTATTTATGTACTATGAATGAAAGAATAAGAACGGAATATTGGTTGATAAAAATGAAACAATACTCGTTCAAATTGATAAAAGTTATGTTTTATTAAAAATAATAGACGATCATAAGCCTTTTTCACAAATGTAATCCTATTACTCCTAAGCACTAGAGTAATAAGAATGTTCCGGAAATTACTTTGAAAAATTCCTAAAAACTATAGGAAGTTCCTCCGTAGTCCAATTGTTCAGAGAGCTTCCCGGTTCGTAAGGGCGAATGCCCTCAAGGTTTCCCTGCTCCAATCCTTCGTTGTGTATAGCATTAATCTGATGAATTTATTCTATAAGTAACCTTCTCGATATGAAGTTTGGGATATTGGAGGGAATGTCATCGGCTCCCACTCCACTTCTCTTCCATTAAGGCGCGCCCTTCTTCCCTCTTGGTGCTTCTCCACTTCCTTCTTCCTTTGCTTGAAACCTAGACCAAAGCGATCTTTCTTCTCTTTCAATTCTGGGATTCGAGCCCCTCCTTGCAGGTATTTTCCTAACCCTCTTCCTGGTAGGGCTCCCTTTCCCACCATCATTTGTAGAGCTATCCTCGTAGCTCTTGCTATCTTTGGCACCGATAACTCACTCCCTTCTGAAATGAAGGTCGTATTCACAAATTCTAAAGAGCGAAAAGAACACTCAATAGACTCTTCGTTTGTCTCGACATAAGGGGCCTTGCTAGTGACTGCGGTTATAATGTCCTCCTCCGTATTGATGGTTACTAACCGTCCATCCGTCGCTAACTTTAATTTCTGGTACAATGATGAGGGTACCGCTCCCGCTGCATGTATCCATGGCCTGCCTAATAAGAAATTGTAGGAAGGCTTGATATCCATCACCAAGAAGTCTACTTCGTATATACTCAGCCCAATTTCAAAGGGGATGTTAATCCTTCCCATCACCTTCCTTTCTGTACCGTCAAAGGCTCTTACCATATTTTGACATGTTTTCATGTGAGAGCCATCAATGGGTAATCTGTTCAATGTAGACAACGATAGAATATTCAAGGCAGATCCATTATCGACGAGCACGCCTGGGAGTGTGTACCCTTTACATCGAGTGGTGATGTGCAAGGCCTTAGTTGACCCCCTGCCCCCCAGTGGGATTTTATCATCATTAAGGTAGATGAAATTATCCACATTTATATTATTCATTAACCGGTCTAGCTTGTTAACGGATATGTCATGAGTGACATATGTTTTACTGAGCACCTTCATCAATGCCTCCCGATGCACCTCAGAACTCAGAACTCAGAAGTAGAGCCAAAACTGATATGCGAGTCGGCTGCTTACGCAACTGCTCGACCATGCTATACTCGCTATGCTTGAGGAACTTTAGAAATTCCTTAGCCTCCACCTCCTTTACTGGCTCCTTGATAGGCACTTCGGCCTCTTTCTCCTTCTCTGTACTAACATTCTTTGTTTTTGTGGGCTCCTCTCTGACGCCCATCGTATCATACCGCTTCCCACTTCGTGTATGGGAACCCTCAACTTGTACATCCTTAGATGTGATGGCTATATCCTTCTTCTTTGGCATTGACACCTGGCAGTTATAATTCCAAGGTACCCTCTTGTTATCCTTATAGGGAAAGGAAACAGGTTTATGGATGATGACCTTCGGTACCATCGGTATTTTAACTTTATTACTTCCTGGTAAAGAAATAATAATCCTTGGCCGATTTTGATTCTTCAGTGCTTTCTAATGTGCATATGTGTCCATCATTTGGCCCAGCTTCATAAAATCCTAGCTTTTTGTTGTTCATAAGACTTTGTACCAAGGCCTTAAACTCATCGCATTCCTGGATCTCGTGCCCCTCCTCAGCATGGAACTCACAGTAGTCCCTTGCTCCTTTATTTCTCTCTTTAGAGATTATCATATCTCTTTTCACCATTTCTTCCCAAATCATCTTCATTGGCATTCTCACCTCAGCCACGCCTTTCTTCATTCTCTTTTTGCTGTTTTTGCCAATAGCATTCACCCCTTGATCGCTATGATTTGGCAACAGGTTTTTGGTATTAGGGGTATTGTCGAACTTTACTACCCCCATATTAATAAGCCTCTCTACAGCTTTCTTAAAACCGGTACAGTTTTCGATCGAATGCTTCGGTATTCCAGCATGATATTTGCATCTGGCGTTTGCGTTATACCATTTGGGATATGGGGGCTACAGTGGTTTCAAATGAAAAGGAGAAATAGCATGTGCATCGTATAAGCTTTGATAAAGCTCACGATACATCACGGGGATAGGTGTGAATTGCATCGTTTCAGAATTCTGCCTTGTACCCGACTCCTGCCTTTGAGAACTCTGTCGCTCAACCGTAGCTGTTTTAGGTTGACCTACTGTGATTGCCCTCGTGTTGAAGGTGCTTGTGTTATTCACTTTACTATCTTTTCTCTTTGGGGCCAATCTTTTGGTCGTTTCCCCCTCGATTTTGCCACCCCTTATGGCATTCTCGATCATCTCTCCTGTCATGACTATATCCGAAAAGCTTTTAGTGGTGCTCCCAATCATGTGAGCGATGAATGGAGCTTTTAGAGTGTTGATAAACAACATGGTAGTCTCCTTCTCCAACAACGATGGTTGAACCTGCATTGCCACTTCTCTCCATCTCTGTGCATATTGCCTAAAATTTTCATTAGGCTTTTTCTCTATGTTCTACAGCGTGATCCTATCCGAAGTCATGTCAGTCACATGATTGTACTGCTGCATGAAGGCTTGTGCAAGATCCCTCCATGAACTTATTTTGGCCTGGCTCAACTGATTATACCACTTAGCTGCTGCCCCAACCAAACTATATTGAAAACAATGGATCAATAATTGATCATTGTTTACATAACCAGTCATCCGTCTGCAAAACATGGTAATATGGGCTTCCGGGCAAGTAGTTCCGTTGTACTTCTCAAATTCTGGCATCTTAAATTTGTGAGGAAGCACCAAGTCTGGGACCAAGCTTATATCTTTGCCATCAACTCTATGATGCCCATCAGCATTCTCTAAAGCCTTAAATTTTTCCTCCAACCATTTGCAACGTTCTTCTAACTGTCTTGCAGCCTCAGTCCTTAAATCATCTTTTTCAGTCATGTCTAAGTCAAGAATGACAGGATTTGCAGGATTGTCACCCAAATTGAATCCTGAGCCGGTTGGGAAATTTATGGGGATCCCAGCATCGACTTGACCCTGTTGAGGCCTTATTGTGACAGACGGCCCTGGAGGATATGCCTCAGATTGGGTTTATACGTGAGGTGGAGTGAAACCAGGAGGATGACCCTCGTTATCCTCTTCGGTAATTGCCATGGGAGCCTTTCCCTTATCAGTGGCTCTCAGTAGTTGAGCCATCTCAGCCATCATGCTCCTTTGAGCCTCTAACATTTGCTCCCTCATGTCATTTTGCATTTTTGCCAATTGCTCTTGCAATTGGTCCTGCATGTCCTTCTGTAGTTGTTCAAACCTTTGGTCCATATTCTTTGACTTAGCACGTGTACCGTAAGGATGTGTTGCTTCTAGGTTTTCTTTCTCTTACTCTCTTTCTCCCTAATAATTTTAACTAATTAGGGTCTTTCTATAAACTTGAATGCATATGATGTGATGAAATGCAAATGCATGAATACAAAAAGATGTCGATTCTGATTCAGTTTCATTTTAGAAAACGTTATTTAAGGAACAAAAATCTTTTCATAAAATGGATTACATATACACTTTCGCTCGTAGGCCAAGAGTCTTAACCCTATCCAATAACAATGCTAACTCTCGTCCTCTGTCTGACGATGACTCATACATTATACTCAACATTGTAGCTTGTATTGCCAAATCCTGCAGGTGTTCAGCAACCCCTTGAATCTGAACTAAGGCCTCTTCCATGACATGATCTCTATCTCTCACTTGATCCCGAAGATGGTGAAGTTCTCCCTTCTACTGTTCTTCTCTTGCCTCAAGCTACTCAATCCGTAGCTCACAGTCCTGTAATGCTGCTTCCAACCCTCCAATATTCTGCTTCATTTCTCGATCTTGTTTAGACTTGCTTTTAACTCGGCCGCGGAATTACGACTTCGATGATGATGAAGAGATCGTGCAAGCTCTGTCACCTTAACCTTTAATCCTTGATTTTCCTTTTCTAGGGCCTGATTACGTGACTGCATCTTTTGGAACCTTTTCTCCCACTACTCGGCTTTGGCTCTTTCCTCTTGAATCTCTTGTTGCCACTGCTCTGAAGATTTCCCTAATCTGACCCTTTTCAAGGTTACCTGAGCTTTCTTGTAGTGCGTCTTTAAATCGTCTCGATCTTCCTCGATCTTTCTCTTTTCCTTTTTTGCCTTCTCGAATTCCATCTTTTGAACATCAACGTCGAGATTTAAGCACATTTTTTCTTCTTCGAGCTTCTCAATCCTCTTTTCAAGCTCCGAATTCTTTCTTTGAACTCTTGCTTCATAACCTCCAACTCTGATGGAATCACTCGTAAGCTCTCCTCTAATGATCGAGCCACCCCTAAAATTGGCCTAGGGATATTATTGTTGACTCTCTTTATACTCAAGAGTTGACGTCGAGCCTTCGGTCAAGATCTTCATTGTAATATCCCGAAATAGGGCCTAAACGGAACAGTGGTTACGAAACCAAAAATCTGAGGTAGAAAAATTTATTTTATTATTATTTTGAGGTCTATGATATGTTTGCATGATTTTTTGAAAAGTTCGTGAAGAAATTCTATGCATAAAGTGCTTAATTTGAAATTAGGGACTAAATTGAATAAATTGCAAAACTTGTGTTCTAGAAGTATTTTGCATAAAATTGAATTAGATTATTAATTAGAGGTCCTTAAAGAGCAATTTTACCAATTTCTAAGTCTATGGACAAAAATTGGACATGGATGGAATTTTTGAAAAGTTTAGTAGTAAGGGCATTTTGGTCATTTAGGGGTAAAATGAATTAAAATACAAAATTAAAAGCCAATTTTGCTCATCTTCAACCCCATGGCCGAATATAGCAAGGAGAAACCATGGCTAGGGTTTTTCAAGCTTCCAAGCTCGATTATAAGTCCGTTCTAGCCTCGTTTTTAATGATTTTTACGTTTTTGGAGTCCCGGTAGCTCGATTAAGCTTATGCTAGCAATAATTCAACCTAGGGTTCATATTTGGAAAAATACCCATAGGTAAAATTTGTGTATTTTGGTGTTTTATGATAGAATATGAGGTTTTAAATTATGTTAGACAACTTGTACTACTCGGTTTTAAGCAAAAATGAGTAAAAGGACTTAATCGGTAAAAATACCTAATAGTCATAAGTGCATGTTAGAGTATGAATTTGATGCTGCCATAGAAGGGAAAAATGACCAGCATGTCATAAAACATAAGAAAATAGGCTGAAGTTTAATTTACGAGCTTTGGGGCAAAAGTGTAAATATGCGAAAGTTTAGGGGCAAAACTGTAATTTTGCCAAAATATGATTTTGGGTCAATTTGAATAATGTGAGTCCTAATTAGACTATATTTTAAATGATAGAGCAAGGAAAACTGAAATTCGGGCTAAAATGGGGAAAATACCAAGTTGTGGACGAAATGGTAAAAGTAGCTATTTTTGCATACGAGGTAAGTTTCTGATGAAATAAATGCAATATTATTTTATTTTACATTATTATTGTCAATTTCAGCATTTATATACTTATTTTATGAGAATATTTAAAGTCAAATTAAAAGCGAAGTGACAGAGAAAAAGCATTAGGATGCCCCGTTTGAACCTTAGGAATGTTAGGATATATTGGGGTTGTGAGACAGACGGGACGAGAAATGAGCCATGTAAGTCCATATCAGATATATGGCTTTGGCGACAGGAATGAGCCATGTAAGCCCATATTAGATATATATATGGCATTGGAGACAGAATAATTATGAAAGTCCATGTCGAAGACATGGCATTGGCGAGATATTGATAGACAGGAATGACCCCAAAGATCCTTAATATTCCGAGTGGTTCAATGGGTCATTGTACACGTTAAATTACAGTGAATTATCAGCAAAAGGGAAGGTAGATTATATCTATGAATAGTGAAAGGTCAGTAAGAAAGAAGGTAAGTGAGTAAAGAAGAAGGTAGAAAATGAGAAGTAAAGGAAGTTTATAAGGCTAGGTGACATTATGTATAATTATTCATTATGTTGAATGTTGTAATTTATTTGCTTGTAAGCTTACTAAGCCTAGTGCTTACTCTCTTTATTTTCTTTTTCTTATAGTTTTTATCAAGCCACTCCGGGATCGAAGGAAACGTCGGAGACCCGATCACACTATCGAAGGAATCACATTGGTATAGTTAGACGTTTCGTTTTGTCTATGGCATGTATAGGAACTTGGTTTCTTTTGATATGATATCATCAATGAATGATGTGTAAATACTTGCTAGTGATTAACTAATAGAAGGGCTGATGATATACATGTTTAATAGTATGTATGAATAAGTAGTAACTATCACATGAAAACTATGAAAAATGTGAAAGTAACTTAAAAACGGATTCAAGTATCAGAAATAATATGACTTTGAAAAATTACTAAAAATCTTAGAGACATGTTTTGATGGTGAATAATATATGAAATTAAAACTCATTGTGTCTATTTCCATATGGAATAAGCAAAACAGGTAAAGGTTTTGTATTTTATAAGATATCTGAGTTTTAGTGAAATAGGGCCAGAGCAATTTCTGGATCCCCTATTTCAACTTTATAAATTCACCATAAATTTTAAAAAAATAATTAGGTGGTGTAATTTATATGGTTATAATCATTATTTAATCTAGTTTTAATAGAAATAAACGGTATAGTCATATGATTTTTGTACAGAGGGAAAAGTGGTTCGTAGTAAGTAGAGGCCAGTGCAGTCGAATTCTGAAACAAGGGTAACTTTAACTAATAAACTGTACTAATTGGCTAAGTCAAAAATTCTAGAAAAAAATTAGTAGATAGATATATGAGTCTAGTTTCAGGAAAAATTTACGGATCTTAATTTTGACTTTTGAAACTCGAGAAATGAACTTTTAAGCAACCATGACGCAGAAAAACAGTTTATTCCGAAAATTAAAATAAGTGGTTTAGAGTTGTTTAAAAAGGTAAGATAAGTTTAGTAACACCTCAAGCTTGACTCCGGTGACGGTTTTGGGCATGGAGGCGTTACATTCATATAGAAAGGTTTCTTCCAAGCCTCAGAAATCTCTCTCATCCTCTTCTTATAGTGATCTCCTTTATAAGAGAAATCACTCTGAGCTAAACCCTGTGTAGCTGGTATGAACTGCCTCGCTCGATATTGCCTTAGAATAAGTAATGGTGCATATCCAACAACTCCCCAAATTCCTGGCAGAGGGACCCAATCAAAATTGCCACAGCGGTAAAGGACTTCACTAGGAGCCAACCAAGGAGCCTTCCACATAACATCTTCCTCTCGAAGATTCTAAAGAATGTCTATCCACCTCTCTTCTGAAATGTCATCTCTCCTAGGCATGTCTACTGCTTCCTTTAAGGGAGAATAACCCTCAAAGAATACTCGGCAAGGAACCTTATCAAGCTTCCAAAAGTGGCTATAAAACCACACCAATAGCAACTGTGCATATCCAATGAACCTTCCTTCACTAGCTCTTCGACATGCGCTCAAGGATCTTATCGTCTCAGCTAGGATTGCGGGCACAGATGTGTTCTGTTTACCAAGTCGATCGAATAAATCTGCAACTGCCTCATCTATGTACCCCAATGCCTTTGGGAAAATCACTGTGCCGTAAATACTCAAAGCCAGGACGTCGACTCTTTTCTTCACGTCTGGATGCGTCGATATCAAATCCCTCAAAATGGCCCATGGAATACACTTACTATCACCCTTTTGCTACATACGAGCTATAGCCCACTGCTCACTCATCCTAGTAATCATTACCAACTTTTTCGTAAAAGTTGGAAGGCTAGCAGGCCTAACATAAGCCTTGTGACCTTGAATTCTCGGGCAATGCAGTAAAGTCATATACTCCTCCAAAGTAGGTACAAGATCAACATTACCAAATGTAAAGCAGCTATAAGCAGGGTTCCAGAACTGTACCATAGCTCGAAACAAATGCTTATCCACTTTTGCGTCTGGCAAATAGGGAAGGTCTCCATAATTCTGATAGAAAAGCTGTTTAATCTCGTCATCCCATCAGGCCCAAATGTCTCTCAGCTCCTGAAACTCATTCTGTGTCAAATTAATATGAGTGAAGTCCCATGACTCTGATGTATACCCCTCAATGACACTATTTCCCTTTTCTAACTGGGTTTTCTCTGACTAAGTACAGACAGAGGCGTTGTCCTCCACTTTATTAAGGTATTCGTTCCTCATTACAAAACTTTCTAATCTAGAAATTGAACCGTGAATCGACACCTTTAAATGCTGAATGCAAATAACAGCAAAATAAAAATAGGTCAGTGTCATAAATAAATGATAAATAAGTACTTATAAGGGTAACTTACTAAAGGCTATCCCTATTTCTCTAGGGTAAACACTTAAAGTTCACTATATGAATTTTAGCTCTAAAGCAAGAGTACCTGAACCAGCAGATTCCTCGGTCTTCACCCATTATAAGCTCATATAGACCAAGTTCAGTTCAGGGGACACATTTCCTTATGGCCATACGGAGATGAAAATCTCACGAAGACATAGGTACAGTATCCCGGAAGCAATCCACTAGCTCATACAAAGGTGAAAACTTCACGAAAGCGTAGCTTCTCACTCCCACTTAAGGGTGTGACCACAACGGTCATGCAAATACAATGTACGACAATAAGATAACAAACATATGCAGCAAACACATGTAAAAAGGATCAAATTTTAAATTTTCCAAACTTTCGACATTAAGACATAAAATAATCAATTTCTTGGCTCGACTCTCTTAACTCCCCAGTGGAGTCGCCAAGCTGTCGAAACTGTTTTTAAAATGGGGGAGGGTATTTTAAAAAACAAAAATGGGAGTCGCCACCAACCTTTTAAAGTGTGATTGGGTCACTTTATAAAACGTTTTGGTCTACGAAATTACGAGAAAACATGTTCGGGAGTCGGTTACGTACAAGGAAGGATTAGCACCCTCGTAACGCCCAAAATTGGTACCAAATTGAATAATTTTGTCTTAATGTCAGAATTTTGAAAGAATTTAGAAATGAGATTTCCTTTAAAATCGTAATAATTTGAGTTAAAAAGAATCAAGATTCCTTCGCTTCGAAAGAGTACAAACATCACATCCAGCATGATTAGACACGATATCTTTAAACTTTCGTAACTGAAATCATCTTGTGATGTGTGAAACTCGTTTAAAAGGATATTTTTAGATATTTAGGTAACGGAAATCGAAACCAAAGACATGTTAGGGCACTACTCCCGAATTCCTAAATATTAAAATATTGCCTCACTTTTTAAAAAAAAATCTTTTTGAATTAAATGAGGTTTTTGTTTTTAAAAATAATGATGTGTTTTATATATTACAAGAAATTAAATAAACCCAGCTACAACATACTTTATTATTTTATGCAGATATAGTATAGAAAATAATAAATTATGGCATAAACTACACAATATACGTTATCATTTTATGTACATATTATTATAAATAACATAAATGTTCATGCATTATTGTTACATACAAAATACAACGTAGAGCATAATGAATTCAATGGTATAAATTGTATAATACATATATATGACAACATTTCATGCAAATGTACCTTAAATCAACATAAATGATTAATTTTCATGCAAGTATGTAAAAAACAATAACAAATATTATATGAAAACTTAACCTATTTAAACAATAACAAAATAAAATAAAACAAAAAGTAAATAAGCAAATTATAAACATATGAAATATAAATCAAATAAAAAAATAAAGATATTCATAAATTTTAGAATAATATGAAAGTAATAAAGGAAAACCTTTTAAAAAAAAGATTAATATATATATATATATAAACCATATTATAGGGTATAATAACTTAATGTATTAACAAAATAATGTACTAAATATTAATATTACACACATTTATTTAATAATAAAATAAAAATCTATATAATTAATGCGTGATAAAATGGTAAATATATAGTGTATAATATAATTTATAACCAAAGTATATAATAATATAAACCATATAATAAGTAATATAAAAATATATATAATAAAATGTAATATGTAATAAAATATAAATATAATGAAGGATAAAAATTTTAAAATTTATACAATTAATGAATAATAATACATAATTTATTTTTTTAAAATAATATATATAATAAAATATAATAAAATATAATTTATAAGTAAAATATATAATAATAAAACTAATATAATGGATAATAAAAATAATATACATTATTTTATATAACTAATATTTATAAAAATAAATAATATATAAGGTATTTAAAATAAATTAAATATATAAAAAGGATTAAAATTAGAAGCAATTGAAAACTTTGGGCTAATTAGAAAAATATAAAAAGAATTTGGGCCTATTTGGAAAGCGCATTAAAATCGAGGGACTCACTGGGCAATTTGCCCTAATCCCAAAACGACACCGTTTCCTCGAATACAATTTTAAATCACTATGAGGACCAAATTGAAACAAAATTAAAATACTAGGGCTAAATTAAGAAATACAAATAAAATGAAATTGAAAATCAGAAAACACGAAAGGACCAATTGGGAAATTATTCTATTTTACAAAAACACGCGGATCCTTCCCTGGGTCACGGGTTAATACGCGGATCCCTTATCTAAACGGTGCCGTTTTAATGCTTATTGAATTAAGCAAAACGACACCATTTTTATAGGGCTATATGAGCCCCGATTTTGGTTTTAAAATCATTTTAACCCCGTGTTTTAAAAAAAAACTAAAAGAATCCTCTGAAAAAGGATTGGGGAAGTGGCTCTCGGAGCTCCGTCGAGCTTCCATCCCCGATCCCATACGCGCTCACGCGCCACACGTGCCACCACACACGGTGGTCGGTGGGTCAAAAACCCTCGTCCTTTCAAGCTATACACAGGTAGCCTCTTTTTTTTTTTTTAAATATTATCAGTTTTTGCAAAAAAAAAGAAAAAATCGATTCGCATGTTTATATATATAAAAAAAAAACAGAATATGAGATTTAAATCACCTTTTAGAAAATGAACAACTGTTTCTTATTTTCTCTGTGAATATTTGTGTGTATCTTTTATTCTCTGTCCAAAAATTGGTCCCTTGTTACAGTGAGATGATTCGGCTTTTATAGCCTCTATTTACAAGTTGGTTTATCCCTATTCGATTTCTTGCCTTGTTCGCTGCTGTTTTCTTTCCTCTTTTGCAGGTACCAGCGAGGAGATTTAGTGATCATGGACGAATGCTGACAACGGCACACCGGCATTGATTCGGGCATCAACCACAGCCAGATTCTAGGCCTGGAATCATGGCCTGGAATCACGGCATTGATGGTGGGCAACTGGAACGTCGTGAGATGAACAGACGCGTTGATTGCGGCGCCTAGGGTTTCTAAAACCCTAGGTCTTCCATCCTTGGCTTACAGTTTGGGCCACTTGGGCTTCTTCTGAGTTGGGTCAAGGGTGTAACGGGTATAGGGCCTTAAGTATAATTGGGTGTGGGCTTACTGGGTTGTAACCAGGCATAGGGTCTTAGGCTAAATGGGTCAATAAACTGTGATTGATTTGGGCTTTTGTACATGGACTGTTTAAAATAAATAAACATTTATTTATTTTTTTGTTTTTGGTTTTATTTATCTAATTATGTGCCCGGGCAGAAATGGACTACTACACATTGGACTATCTGTTTTGAAGATATTTGGATGAATTAGAGTGTCACTTCCCAAAAATGGTGTTAGAAGAATTGGGTTTGTGGTTGTTTGATTGATTGGATTTAAGCTTGAATACACATGATTGTTAATGTTTTGGTTGTATGATAGATGATATGCATGTGCTTAGTGAATTATTGTTATAGATGCTTGAATGACTTGCTGAACATTGAGACCAGCTTAAAATGAGCAAATGGTAATGTATATGAACCTATAATGCACTTAGAAATGTATAGGATGCAAATTTGACATGTTGAGTAATATGAAATTGTGACTTTAGGTTTACATGCTAGTATAACTAACTAATTAGAGTGTTAAAGTATGTTTTAATGTAACTGAGCAAGATTTGTATGATCTATGTATGATATACGATATGTTAGATTAGGAAAATTGGCATGAAAACACGAAATAGTATTTGTAGGTGTCAATGTGTCGTATGTGGGTTGGGCATGTTTTGTTATCTTTGCAATTGAGTCATGATTTTTATGCTATGCAATTGGAATCCCTATATGCTATGAAATGACTTGAAAATTTGCATGATTAAGTCTTATTTGGATAATTCCATAATTTTACTCTCGATTTTACAAAAAGGTTTTACTAAAATATTTTATTAAAATTATAATTTAGTCCTTAAACTTTGCTTTAAAAATTAAATAAGTTTTACTTATCAAGTTCTAGTATTTTTTTCAATTATTGCCCTTATTAAATTGTTTTATATTGCACATATGATTTAATTGTTAAATTACAAATGTTACTTATGTTGTATTAAATAAGAAATGAATATTAGGCGTGATAGTTTCCATGTATCTATGTCATTTTATTAAAGTTTACTAAGGGTGAAATGAATTAAGATATTAATAATGAGACTTGACTATGAGTATTGGTTGTTATATATAAACTAAAATGGGATGTGCTAAGAACTATAAGTTAAATAAGTTAATAAAAATTTGAGTAAATGTGTAAGCTAATAAAGAATATGCAAGTTGAGCCCGAAATAAATACATACAGTTAAAAAATAAAATTAAGCAAAAAATAGGCTTCAACCCTAATGGTTAAGAGTTAGCTTCCCTCTCTTGTGATCCCAGGTTCAAACTCTTCCTTCCCTTTTTATTTTGGGAATTTGGCAAGTCTCTAAAAAAGAAAGCAATATGTACAATTAAGTGCCTAAATTAGGCAAGAAATAAGTTGTAGGCTTAATGGTTATAATGCTAGAGCCTCTCTAAACCCAAGTTTGAGCCTCCTTATTCCCTTTTTAATTCATAATTTTGCCAAAAAGGCCCCAAATACCTCTATATGATTAAGGATAAAAAATAAAAAAATGATTGAGCAATTGGACCCAAGGCTCAAGCTGCTGCCTCATCCTCTTCATTTTAAATTCAATTTCGAAAAATCTTGGGAAAATTGTAGGTGACACTCATGGGGTTTACAAACTTTAGGAATTTAACCAATTTTTTCCTAAATAGCATTCACAACTTGCTCATTCCTCAAAATTCCAACAGAACTAGAATTCCATCATCTTTTTATCTTATTTTCCTAATTAGATTTTCATATTGCCCCTTTTCAAATCCTAATAGAATTTGCTCTGCGCCTTTTTTATTTATTCTCTTTTTAAATTGCCCCCTTACACCATATTTTCATCCTAAATGTTGTTGCTTTGGTATCTTGAATCAAATCATCCCTCGTTCAATCATTTTTTATTAAATATTAGATTTGAATCAATAAACATCTGTTATTTTTTCCAAGAATCAGTAAGTACATCTTGTTTCCGATGTTTAGATCCTGAATTTTTGTAAAATTTCTATCGATGTTAATCTTTCAATTCAATTGCTCAATACTTTTTTGTTCTTGTTGAATCTTTCGATAATCTTGACGAATCTTGAAATCAATCATTAAATCATGTATAAATGTTGTTTAAAGGACCTGTTTTAAGTGCAGTGAATCAAATTCGATCGTGAGGGATGTCGATGGGGCTTCTGGTAAAAGGTGTGTGTTCTTTTACAAGCGAATCGGGGCAAACTGTGCTTAGGATTAGGACCACACATGTGTGTGGACCACATGGCCCCCACATGGCCACGTGCCTTTGGAACCTTAGGATAGTTCGAACTCAAACGGCCAAGAACCTTCAACACGACTATGTCTCCCTTGTAGGTTAATTTTGCAATTTCTACACGACCACAATTTGCTACACGACCATGTGACCCATGTTTTATAGTTTTGCCCAAAAAATTACATAATGTGCAGTTTAGCTATTGGATAGTCCCTGAACTACTTTTAGAGTTTTATTTCTCTCAATTGAACACCTAATAATATGAATATTGGAATGCGTGATCAGATCGTCTGATTTATTATTGTTACATGCATGATTTGTGAATAATATATATTTCTATTACATTTGTATTTTTTGATTTATGTTCAACATGCCTTATGGTATTGCTAAATCGAATCCATGATAAGCATATCTTTTGCTGCTGTATTGATTAGTTAAAAGCATATCTATTGTTGCCATATCAATATGTTATAATCATATTATTCGCAACCGTATTGATCTGTTATAAACATGCCATATTGCATTGTATGGGATGAGATGCTTTGGAAGGAGGAAGTTCTGGCAGTTTAATAAATTTGCAACTCTGGTGGTTCATCCACAGATTTCTGGCAGCTCTTATCTGCAAATATGTTGTGTATTCACAACCATCTAGCAGCGTATTAACCTGTAACACTAGTGGTTTATCAACCTATTTTTTGGCAGCTCTTATATGCAAATATGTTCTATATTCACAACCATCTGGCAACGTATTAATCTGCAACACTAGTGGTTCACCCACCCATTTCCTGGCAGCTCTCATGTACAAATATGTTGTGCATTCACAACCGTCTGACAACGTATTGACCTACAAATTTTTGTGCTTTATCCACAAACCGGTGTGTAAGGATGGATGAGTTCTAGGGAACTCTTACTATGGTGTGTAGCAGTGGGGTAGGATCTTTTTTGTTAAACCGAAACTGTATTGCATTCATAAAGCATTTGCATACAATACTGAGATTTCTAAGATGATAATTATATATATTGAGTTTATATGAAATACCAGTATTCTGAAATTACTATTGGGAATCATTCTATGTGTCGTTATTCTATATGCTTAATAGTTAGCATTGATTTTTTTTGTGATGGAACTCACACTAAACTTCATAGTTCACTCCCATTTTATTTCCATTTCTACAAATAACCCATTTAATTACAGATAAAAAACTGAACTAAATATCATTCCATCACATAAGAACATGTATATTCTACAGTTAAATCAACTTGGGTTAATATCGAGCTTAAAAAAACTTTAAACCAACCCGACAACAAATAGGGATTAAATTGAAATTAAAATGTAAATATGGTAAAAATTTGCAAATAGGGGTCACACGGTCATGTCCCCTAGCCGTGTGCGAAAGCTTAGCCCGTGTATGATGGACTACACAATCATGTCACTAAATCGTGTACAAGAGTCGTGCCCATGTGAGATAGGCCACATGGTCGTGTGGATTGGTCACACGACCGTGTAACTCTCTGCACCCGTGTGCACTAAAATTACTTAAGGTTTTACAGACCACATGACCGTGCCATGAGCCCGTGTATGGCATACGACTATGCGTTAGCCCGTGTGTACTTGAAACATGCCCTTTTTAAGCAAGCTATTCAACCACGAACACTTAAGCCACAAGCCATCATTTAAACCACATCTCAACCAAATCAAAAGCATTCAAATCGACCAAAATCATCATTTATATCAACCATCCTAAGTGTCTAACCAGTATGCCATAATTGGCACCTCAATCAACAATTTAAAATTCAACCAAAAGACCACATACATACCAAACCATTAAGCATTCAATGACACTTTCACTATCATCTAGTCAAGCACCAAATAACCATTCAAGCAATCTCATACTTAAGCATCAAGCTTAACAAATCATTTCAAACATGTCTAAACTTATAACTCATCTTTGTGCACCTATTATCTAGCATATCATTTAGACACCATCAAAGCAAACAAATATCCAAGTCAAACTTCTCATCAAGATACCATCTTCATGACTAATGCCATCATATGCATTTTTACATAGATATAATATCAAAAAACCAAACTCACTTAAGATATAACATTTGCACAAATTTAAGATTTCCTAGGTACATGCCACACATAACCAAGCTTTAATATGGTCAAAAGACTACAGAATCAATATCGGGATAGTGTGAGCTTCTTGATGATACGTTTCGCAAGTTGACACTACAGAGAAAAAGGAAATAAGGAGTAACCATTACAATTGCTTAGTAAGTTCACAGGTATAAAACCAAATAACTTACCTCCGGTTATAACTATACACTACATGCTAGTTAGCTTGGTAAAGTTTGCCTATCAATGTGAGTTCAACATTTATCAAACCATACATTAACTCAATCATATAATATTTCAATTCACTTATTCAACATTTCATTACTATTCAAAAAACAAATAATCATTTAAATCAATTACTATCTTAACTTATCATACAATCTATTTATCTATAATACATCACATTTCAAATTAATGCCAAACATTGATTTTCATTTCATAATTTGAATTCTCAATTCAAATCATAGTAATTCAGCTTTATACCAAATAGATATTGAATGTCAATTCAATATCAATCACTACTTTATTCCATAATACTAATTATGAATCACATTCATCAATTTATCATGTTTCCATATTGGCCCCCTAGGCTTGTATAAACGATTCTCAATATGTATATATATCATCCGATCATCATATCATCTCATTTTACAAATAAACATTTCATTTCACAATTTTCTTCTATTTCTTATCCATTTTCCATCTCAATATCAAATACCACATCTCACGTTCAATTTTAATTTTTCATGGATTTCAAATGCTTATTCATTATCATCATTTTTATCCTTTATCTCCTTATTAACACGACTCGGACTCGGACGGATACATGGATCCAACCAACACACCAGTTTGACACTTAGTGCCTCATCGGATAAATACGAAGCAAATAGTTATGGTCGATGCTTATCCAATAGTTTGACACCCAGTGACTCATTAGTATAATCGAAGCAATTTGGCACCCAGTGCCTTATCGATTCGTGGTCGAAGTAACCCTGAACTCTTCTTATCCTATGGCATACCAACTATATTTGACTCTACCCGAACAGTTAATAGGGTATTCATTACTCAATCTATTATCAATCAACATCTCAATCAACCAAATAAAGTATTCCATACATATATCATAGCTCATTACCACATTAGTATAATTTCACATTTCAAATAATATTTGATTTTTTTAACCTATTCAATTCAATTCTTTTCACATATAGCCAATTTAAATCGAATCAATTTAGCTTATTTTTATCAAATCATCACTTTATCACATAACATATCCTATTTCTATCGAATTCAAAGTCAATTCCTTAATTTATCAAATTATACTATCTTCAATTTTGTTTAATTTAATCTTTTATCTCACCTTTTTGTACCGAATTGTAAACGACCAAAATTTTAATTAAACATATTTAAAATTTCAATTTTAAATACATAAAAAATTAACACAAGCATATTGTATGAACTTACCTAATACAACCAGCAAGCAAATTTGCTTATAGGGACTATTTCGTAATTTTTTTTTCTTGATTTTTCTCTGTACGGTTCAATCGTTGATTTATAAAATAATTAAATTAAATTTATTAAATTAAAATATATTATCATATTCATTTTTATGTATATGAATTATAATTTCTATTTTACAATTTTTTCCTAAACTTTTATACCTTGTTTAATTTAGTCCCTAAAATCGAAACTATTGAAAATTTCACATTAAACCCCAATACACATAATCGATTCTAATTCCATCCATAATTAGCCTTCAATCACTTAAAAATTACAATATTTTCATGCTAAGTTTAACATATTTACATATTACTCCTTAAATGCAAAACTAACAAAATCCACTTAACAAATTAGTCCTAAAACATTTCCAAGCTCCAAAATCTTCCATTTAACATCAAGAACATCCAAAAATCATCAATGACAATTTTTACAAACTTTAACAGCTTTGAAAACGGAGATATGAGTTAGCTGTACCTAATTGCAATTATCTCAAAAACATAAAAAATCACTAAAAATGGCTAAAAAAATAGATACCATGCGCACCAAATAGACTTGGCTGAAAGCTCCCCAAGGTTAGCTATGGAGTTTTCGATTTCGAAAAAAAGAAATAAAGAAGATGATAGTTGTTTTATTATTTTATCTTATTTTATATTTTATTTAATTACCAAAATGCCATTAATTATACATATTTGTAATAAAAAATACATATGTTTACCATCTACTATTTTGACTATGGTTAAATTGCCATAAGGATCCATTCAATTACGAATTTGCACTCAATTAACCGTTTTAAATTAATAACTATTAACTTTTGCATCTTTTATGATTTAGTCATTTTTTCTTAATTAACTTTTCAAACATCAATTCATTTATACTAGAACTCCATAAATATTTAATAAAAATATTTACGACCTTAGTCTATGAAAACGCGATCTCGATACCTCATTTTTAAAAACCACTTGAATTTCGATACGTACCACTTGTATCTTGACTAATTGGCTAATTCAATAAAATTAATTAAATCACGTTTTACTATAATACTATTTTTAATTCGTAAATATTAAATAGATAATATTTACTAACTTACTTATCGAAATTGTGGTCTCGAAACCACTGTTTTTGACACAATTATTTCTGACACCACTGAAAAATGGGCTATTACATAGCATGCATGACACTTAATTTAATTCTAGGATGTTGAAATATGGATTTTAATTATTTATGTATAAAATCTGATTTTTATTAAATTATAACTAAGTTGAATATCACTTTTTTGCTGCTAGATTGTAATTAAAATTATGAGTAATAAATAAATGGAAAATTAACTAAGTTTTTCTTAAAGTGGTCACATTTACTTAGGAAAGTTAAACTAAATCGGTTTTAATAACTCGCGAACTTTTCTGAAAATAGACTAAGTTTTCTACTATAATAAACAAATGTTTAACATAATTGTTTTATAAACTCCGATAACTCTGCTAGGCCATTTTGATGATTAATGTAATCTTTTAAATTTGGGTCTAACGTTTGGTCGAGTCGGGGAGGTTATATAGAGACCAAACCATGAAGACCAATTGAGTTAAGAGTGAAGGCTTGAAGATTGGTTACGTGAGGTTCAAGTTTGGTTACTTGCGGAACAAGTAAAAGCACTTTCTATAGTTGAAGACTTTGAATTACACCAAGATTTTATGGAAGCATTATTCTATGTTGATTTTTATCTTTAATTTTGGGAAAAGTGATTAGACTATAATTCTTATATAAACAAAACTTAAGTAGTATATAAAGTTAAGTTTTGTCTAGGTTAAAAAGATACTGAGAGTTAACTGAGAGATTTAGAGAATGCAAATTTGTTCAAGATAGGAATGTTTTATGTGTGTATTGTTTTTTGTAAGCAACCAAGAGAATCTCTTTTATTACAAAATTAAACTTTCAAGGGGGAGGTTTAGTGGGAAAGTGATCTAATCTTTATACAAGAGTCATATTATTAAATTGGTGAGAGTTAGACCAATTTTAGCACTTAAATCTTTCCATGCATATCTAGATATTTGGGATTCAATCCCACCATTTTAGCTCTGATTTTGTTTGATGATTCGAGGTTGGCAAGTGATAGATGTTAGGATGGGTGTATGAGGAGGATCTGATGGCCGGAGTTAGTTTTATGTCCATTGCTTTCTGGATTCATTGTTATGATTTCGATAATCAGCCAATGATAATGTTATTTTTGCTTTAAAAAAAACAAATACCACTCACTCTAGTGCATTACAATAGTTAAATAATCAAATCAAACTTCTTATATATAAATGATAGACGGTGCCACGAGAGCGACTCAAGTGAATGCTTTTCACCAACCTCATTCTCCACCTGTCATTGAGGAATTATCTTGCCCAATTAGTTCACGTCTATTCATTCAATCATCAGCCACCAAAAATTATTTCATTCACTACGAATGCAATTTAAATATTAAATACTGCGGTCCCCGCTTATGCTGGGGTCTATAATTTACTTCTATGAAATTTTAGTTAATTAACATAAAAATTATAAATTAAATTTTATTAAATAATATTTTTTATTCAAATTAATATTTTGAAATATAATTTATATTAGTATGTTATATTTCTTGATTATAAAAATATATTTATTATAAGTTTTTGAACAAGTGTAAATCTAAGTTAACATGTTAATTAACGTCTAGATAATCACTTTAAATAAATCATTTAACAATTAAAAGTCATATAAATAAAATAATTTTCTCAGTTGGATGTTTTACCCGTAAGTAGACAACCAAATCCTTTAAAATCATCATTTAACAACAAAAGCAATAATAAGAAAAAGCAAAAAATATTTCTCTTGAATTCAGAAGCTACATTGGCGTGCAAGTATTTGGATTAGAATTCTTCATGGTTCGGGCTGGTATGATGGATGCAAAATTTTTAATTTTTAAAATTTTACCTAATAAAAAATACTAAATTCGAACCCGTAATGATTTACCCGTATCAAATTTTTTATATAAAAACAAATTTAAAAAATATAATACATCTAGTACACTAAAAATATTAAAATAAATATTTCCTAACAAAATGAAAATATATTAAAAAAATTCTTTATACTTAAATAACACTAAGATAATTGCAACTTATCAAGCAAATAAATAGTAACATAATTAATAATAAAACAAGAGTTATATAATATCTAAACAATACAACAAAATAGTACAATATAATAGCAAAATGCTAGCAAAACAACAACAAAAAAAAAAAAAAAAAAGATAGATACGGATTAGGCCAGCCTGAATGGGGCCAAAAAAATCTTATCTAAGGCCCAGTCCATTTGAAAAACGAGCCTTAAACTTTTTTCCAAGTTCATTTCTCAAACTTATATTTTTTTACTATGATCAGATCTAGTTTAGATCAAACTTTCCAAATATATTATTTAAACTTAAAATAAAATAATCACTAAAATTATTTTATTTGCAAATTTTAATTTATTTAGATACTAAAAAGAGGGGTATAAGTGCTTAAAAAAAGTATAAAAATACATGAACATATACAAATATTTAGAAACAAAATTTAGCTTGCAAAATCTCACATAAATTTATAAAAATAATAGTTATATTACTTTTAATAGTAAAAAAAAATACAAAATCTTTAACACAATCTCAAAAAAAAAAAAAAAAAACCTATAGATATCACAAATTTTTATTGGATGATAAATTCCCTTTTATGTAAAAGGGCCTTTCTTATTACTAAAGGGGCTGTTTGTACTCCAAAAATTATAACTCATCGAAAAAATAAGAGAAGACAAATGTTGTACTCTTCGTTAATCACTTTTACAATGTTCTGCTACAGTAGAACAATGTTTTCTCTTTTCATAGATGTTAATTGATAGATATACATATACATATTTATTTTTAACAAAAGACTGTTGAATTTCATTTAATCAGACGATAAAAATTATAAATACAAAAACTTTGCTATCACATTTTTATTGGCCCTCTACCCCTAAGAAAACTCGAAACCAGTAGAATTAAAAAAAAAAAAAAACAATTAAAATACTTAAAACCAAAACCAGTAGAAAAAAAATGAAAAGTCATGCAAAACTCAAAAAAAAAAAAAAACACGTAGATATGGGAAATTGCAACTTCCTTATTCCACTCCTTCATTTTAATTTGTTCATCAGTTGAGGACTCATCTTGAAACTCTCTTCCTCCTTTCTTTTAATCTTGTGATAGTTTTGAAATTAAAAAATTATCGTCGAAGTCACAAATCTAATTTCCTTCGACACAATAAGTCCTCAGGCTTTCTCATCCCCGTCCTAATACTCTGATTCGGTCCTAGACAACTTCTTCTTCCACCCTTATCGGAGCTTCCTCTATCCAATACCTAGGGGAATCCAGAAGTCTTCCTTCAATTGCTAAGACGTGGGCAGCATTATTAGCAAATCTAGGTACAAATCTGAAGCTAATGGCTTCAAATATTTTTTCCCTCTGCTTTATCTCTTTTACCAGGCCTCCAATGATCGATTTATCCTCTTTTGTTGGCTGTGCTTTTTTTTTTTTTATGACTGTCAGAGAATCCCCTTCCACAATACATTTTCGAAAACCTAATTCCTCCGTAACGATAAACACTTGCAAGCATGCCTGTGCTTTCGTCGTGGTAGGTGAGTGCTCATTGCCATAATTAATCCTTCTTTATTCCTAAATAGAATCCCTGTTGTCGAAACCATTTTTAAAATCGAGTTTTGGAAAATGGGAATCGACTTTAAGAAAAACCAAAACGGGAGTCGCCACCAATCTTTTTAGGTGTGATTGGAGCACCTTATAAAATGTTTTATTTTAAAACATTAATTTTGGTCTACGAAAATCGAGAAAATGGATTCGGGAGTCTGTTGCGTACGAGGAAGGATTAGCACCCTCGTAACGCCCAAAAATTGGTACCTAATTGATTATCAAAATGTCTTTAATGTCAGAAATTTGAAAATTTTAAGATGCAATCCTCTTTTAATATTTTTGATTTTGAAAATTATGGTACACTTGTTTCAAATGAATCAAAATTTTACATCCAATAAGTTGGGGCACAATATTTTTAAGATATTTGACACTAAGTTAGCATTTTTGGAAATCCCTATCTCGAAACAACAAAACGCCATATCCAGTAAGTTATGACATAACACTTTGAAATTTTGAGACAGTGGTTTGAATTTTGAAAACCTTAGAACTTAGAAGGGTACTTGACTATTCGAACTCAACGAGAAGAGTCGCAACCCAGTCAGTTAGGGCACTACTTTTCTCGAAATATCCAAATACCAAGCATTGCCTTTTTATTTTTGAAAGACTTTTGAATCTTTTTTAATTAACACATGAAGAGCCATATATACACATTATAATATGTAAGATAACATTTTACAATAACAAGTAGCTAAAACATGTATTTAAATAATATGATAGCCATAATTTGGGGGTTCTATACTAGATACTTACATAAATATAGCAAATATAATAACAAATATATTAAGATATAAATAGCATATATTGAAGATGAATAAATAAAGTATACAAACATACAAAGTAATAATTAATTTAAAAATGATGCATGATATATAATTTGACAGATACATATATACAAAACAAATGCGATAATAATAAAAAAATGTAGCAACATATATATATTAATCAAACAACATTTAATAATATTATAAAACTAACATCTAATATATGAATGATATAAAATATAATGATATATAAAAGATTTAATTCGTATTAAAATATAAAATAAAGTGAGCAATTATTAATAAAATATACCTAAAATTAAAAAATAATGTTTAAAATAAGTTATGTATAATAATATAATATGAATAAAATATAAGGAAATATAATATAAAATAATAATAATATAATAAATATTTTGCATATAAAAATATGGTAAAATAATTAATATATGATATATAACATAAAAAAACAAATTAAATATATTTGTATAATAAAATATATAATAATATTATAAGAAATATTAAATAATAAAATATAGTATGTAATAGAAATACATAAATAATTATAATGAAATATAATATGGTGCATGTATAATAATAATAACAATGTAACATATATATAAAAATGTGATTAAATAAATAATAAAATAAAAATATACAACGTATAATTAATATTACTAAATAATATAAATAAAATAATATATTACTAAATATAATTAATATTTATAAACACATATACATATAAGGTATCTTAAATAAATTAAATTAAAGGTATATAAAGATGAAAATTAAAATTAATTAGAAAATTTAGGGTTAATTTACAAATAAATAAAGAAAACTGGGCCAAATTGGAACACGGACTAAAACCAAGGGACTCACTGGGGAAATTGCCCTAATCCCAAAACGACACCGTTTCTCCATATTAATTTAAATGTTACTGTAAGGATCAAATTGAATCAAAATTAAAGTATTGGGGTTAAATTAAAAATAATGAATTAAAATTATAAAAATTAAAAAACACAGGGGACCAATTATGAAAATAACCCATTTTCCAAAAACACGCGGATCTTTCCCGGGTGATCGGATCAACACGCGGATCCTAAACCTTGATACGGTGTCGTTTTATGCCTATTAAGTTAAACAAAAACGACACCGTTTCGTTAGGGCTATATAAGCCAAATGTTAAGCTTTAAAATCATTTTACATCCAGCTTAGAAAAAAAAAACGAGAGAGATTCTCTGAAATCCTTCCTTCCCACGAGCTCAGCTCGCCCTAGGCTAGTGCGCTGCCGTTCATCGGACCTACGTGCTCAGCCTCACGCGCCGTCACTAACTCTGCCCCACACGGTGGTCGGGGTCCGAAAAGCTTCGCTTTTCTTGGCGAATCTAGAAGGTACTTCTTCTTCCTCCTCTTTTTAATGTATTATATGCAGGTTGTTTACAATAAAGTAAAAAAAATAAAAAGTAGAAAGAGAACAATAGATCACCTCTGTTTCTCGTGAAATTTTTCTGATATATTATTGCAAAAATATTTGGTGTACAATATCTTTGTGGTGTTTTTTCTTTGTATGTGTGTATCCCCCTTTTACATATTTGAGAAAAGGTTTTATAACCTTAATCTATTGCCTATTCCGAAAAAAATCGAAAGATTTCTTTCCAATCCCTATTCTAATCTATTTGCTATAAATTTGCTTTAATTTCTTTCCTTTTCCTGCAGATGACCGCGAGGATCTCGGTGATTCAAGGGCCACTGGCGTGATGAATGCCGAAGCACCGATGGTGGCACAATCCAAGGCTAGGATTGCTACAAGGGCAACGATCTCCGCAGCAAAAAAAGATCACTGGAATAGAGTCGATCGTGCATTGATTCAGGAGCTGGAAGATCGTGAGAGACAAGCTTCTGGACAGCGCATTAATGGCGTGTCAACAGTGCATTGATGGCCTCGATTTGGGGAGTTGAACAGATGCTCCCCGAGGCTTCCAGAATCTTTTGCGGCGCGAGGAGAAAGAGAGCTAGGGTTTCTAACCCTATTTGAAAGTCATTTGGGCCCCTGCTATTTGGGCTTTCGGGTTTATTAGTATTAGGTGGGTCTGTTTGGGTCTGTTGTAATGGGTCTGGTTTAAGTTTGGGCTATGGGTGTATTTGGGTATACGGGTAGTGGTATTTAGTTTTGGAGGTTTTAAATATTGGGCCAATAGTGTTTGGGCTCTTGTAAGCTGGACTGTTTTAAACAAACATTTATTTATTTTTATTATTTTTGGATTTAAAGCCCGAGCGAATTTGGGCTATTACAGCTGCCCCTCTTTGCTCATTGCTGTGTAACAGGAATCGAGCAAAGACTCATAGAAAGACCAAATTTGTCCGGACTTATCGGATCATGGTCCTTAATCTGCTCATTGCAAACTCAAGACTGTCATGTTGATATTTTCGATCTGCTCTCTATCGAATACAGAGACGCCAAATCTGCTTCTTCGATTTGTTCCCTGACCATACAGAGATGCCAAATCATCTTAGATTTGCTTCAGCGTAAGCACCCGAAAGCCAAATCAGCTATGTCTTCGATTTGCTCCTTGTAGGCACAAGGATACCAAACCATCTTGGATCTGCTTCAGTCTAATCATCTGAAGGTTAGATCTACTATGTGTCTGCCCTCCGTCAAATATGGAGACGCCAAACTTTGATTTGTTCTCTGACAATACAGAGATGCCAAATCATCTTAGACTTGCTTTAATGTAAACACGTGAAAGCCAAATCAGCTATGTCTTCGATTTGCTCCTTGTAAGCATAAGGATAGCAAACCATCTTGGATCTGCTTCAGTCTAATCGTCTGAAGGCCAGATCTGCTATGCTGCGGCCTATTACCCTACTGCTTAGGGGATTAAAGCGCGTCGTCTTTGATAACCTGTAGAAGGATTATGCCTGATAATTAGGATGCTATGATCGAAGTGAGTCGAATGTTCCTAATTAAACATGTTATGATGCAAAATGTTGTGAACATGACCCCTATCCTAGACGTCACCACTTATTCCTTCATTTGTCTTTTCTTTTCTCAAAGTATTATTCTTGTTCAGCCTGTAGGCTTGTACCCTTCCTCAAATACTACGATCCACTGAGGATGTCTGTAAGATAATCTTTCCTTAGAATTGAATAGTTGGTTTTGTCCATTTTTCTTTTGGACTAGAAGAAAGAAATTCCTCGAGTTCCTTCATCCCTTACTTATGTGTATTTCTCGAACAATTATCCTGTTTTAGTTTCTTGAATTATCTAGAAATTCCAAAGTAATGTGCAAAACTTCGTTTCTGAACATATTTAGTTCATCTATCATTACTTCAATGCAACATACTTAAAGAATAATAGAAAATGAATTCAATCTTGGGAACAATTAGATTTGAATGAATTGTCAAAAATACAAAGGAAATAAATCTGATAGCATATCTTTGAAAAGAAATAGAATCTAAAGATAGCAAACAGGATAAGTTAGATGCTCTAGATATTGCCGCTTGAGCGTCTATCCACCAGCTCCATGAAATCTTTCTTGAGTTCAACATGTGTTTAAAAGATCCAAAGTACTTTGTTGATGCCCCAATATACAATGTGCTTCACTCTTTGTTGAATCAGATTACTGTATGCCCTTCAAAATTTGAACTGCCCTTTCGAGTTTTCAACTCAACAGCCCTTTGGTCACAAGGCGCCCTTTGTGGGTTTTCACCTTAGCCTCTCTTTTTTTTGTGAAAATTCAAGGCGCCCTTTGCGGGTTTTCACCTTGGATTTTCCTCTCTTTTAGACAAAGTACTTTTTGACTGAGTCTGAGTTCACTGGGTTGGGTAAACTTTTCCCATCAATTTCTGTTAAGATCAATGCACCGCCAGAGAAAGCTTTCTTCATGACATACAGCCCCTCCCAATTCGGCATCCATTTTCCCCTAAAGTCTTTTTGAATAGGAATGATCTTTTTCAGTACCAAGTCTCCCTCATGGAACTCTCTTGGTCGAACTTTCTTATCATAAGCTCGCATCATTCACTTCTGATACATCTGCCCATGTCGAATGGCTCTTAGCCTCTTTTCCTCAATCAAGTTCAACTGGTCATATCGGGATTGAACCCATTCAGCTTCATCTAACCTTATCTCCGTCAAAATTCGAAGAGAAGGTATTTCTACTTCAATAGGTAACACTGCTTCCATCCCATAAACTAACGAGAATGGGGTTGCCCCAATAGAGGTTCTGACAGATGTTCGATAGGCCAAGAGTGCAAACGGTAACTTCTCATGCCAATCTCTATAAGTCTCAGTCATCTTCCCCACTATTTTCTTAATGTTCTTGTTGGCGGCCTGTACTGCCCCATTCATTTTTGGACGATAGGGAGAAGAATTGTGATGCTTGATCTTGAACTGGTTGCAAACCTCTACTATCGTTTTGTTGTTCAAATTCAATGCATTATCGGATATGATCTTCTCTGGCATTCCATACCGACAAATGATCTCCTTCTTCAAAAATCAACTTACAGCTGACTTAGTAACATTCGCATAAGAAGCGGCCTCTACCCATTTTGTAAAGTAGTCAATTACCACGAAGATAAACCGATGTCCATTCAAAGCTTTCGGTAATATTGGTCCAATGACATCCATGCCCCACATGGAGAAGGGCCATGGAGAAGTCATAACATGCAAAGGTGAAGGTGGTGTATGAATTTTATCCCCATAAATCTGACACTTATGGCATTTCTTGGTATATTTGATACAGTCCCCTTCCATAGTGGCCCAATAATAGCCAAACCTCATGATTTGCCTTGCCATCGTGAACCCATTTGCATGCGTCCCACATACACCTTCATGAACTTCTTCTAAAATTAACTTAGCTTCCACAGCATCAATACATCTCAAAAGTACTTGGTCTTTCCTTTTCTTGTACAGGATATCCCCGTCCAAGACGTAGTCGCAAGCTAACCTTCTCAAAGTTTGTTTGTCATTTTCATTGGCCTGTTCAGGGTATTTGCGATCTCTTACATATCATAATATATCCTGATACCAAGGGTTATCATCCTTTTTTTCTTTCTCAATGTTACAACAATGAGCTGGAGCTTCGTAAACACTCATCTGAATTGGTCTCATCTCTTCCTCTTTATTCGCCTTAATCATTGAGGACAAGGTTGCTAAAGCATCTGCCATCTGATTTTCATCTCGTGGGAGATAATTGAAGGTGATGTCATCGAACTCCTCAAGTAACCCCAAAACTGCCTTTTGATAATTGATCAATTTAGGGTCCCTTGTCTCTCATTCACCTCTAAGCTGATAAATTACCAACGCAGAATCCCCATATACTTCTAAGGTTTTTATACCTTGCTCTATAGCTGCTTGACGTCCCATGATGCATGCTTCATACTCAGCCATATTGTTCGTGCAATCAAAATCCAATTTACATGTGAATGGGTAATGATCGCCATTCGGGGATACCAAGACTACCCCAATTCCATTTCTGACTGCATTAGAAGCCCCATCAAAATTGAGCTTCCAAGGAGAATCTTCAGTCGTTTCTATACACATTAACTCCTCATTTGGAAAATCAAAGTTCAATGGCTCATAATCCTCTAGAGCTCTACTGGCCAAGAAGTCTGCTACCGCACTTCCTTTTATAACCTTCTGACTTATGTAGACTATATCAAACTCTGAAAGCAAAATTTGTCATCTCACCATTCTCCCATTTAGAGCCATTGACTCCATCATGTATTTCAATGGATCAAGCTCTGAGATGAGCCAAGTGGTATGGTATAGCATGTACTGTCTTAATCTCCTAGTTGTCCAAATCAGCGTACAACACAACTTTTCAATTGGTGGATATCTCATTTCACAGTCAGTGAATTTTTTACTGAGATAATAAATTGCCTTCTCCTTTTTCCCTGACTCGTCATGCTGACCAATCACACATCCCATAGAATTACTGAACACTGACACATACAGTATTAACGGTTTATCTAGGCTAGGTGGAGATAATACCGGAGCATTCAACAAATACTACTTGACCTTTTGAAAAGCATTCTGGCATTCCTCATCCCAAGTACCTTAATTTTGCTTTCTGGGGAGGCAAAAGATAGGATCGCATTTCTCGGTCAGTTGTGAAATGAACCGAGCGATGTAATTCAACCTTCCTAGGAATACTCGAACTTCTTTTTGAGTTTGTGGTGGAGGAAATTCTCGTATTGCTCTGACTTTGTCTGAATCAACTTCTATTCCCTTTTCACTGACTACGGAACCCAATAACTTTCTCGATCTAGATCCGAAGGTGCACTTTGCCGGATTGAGCCTTAACTGAAACTTCCTCAACCTCAAGAACAGTCTTCTCAAAACTTTAATATGCTCTTTCTCTGTTCGGGACTTAGCAACCATGTCATCAACATATACTTCAATTTTCCTATGCATCACGTCGTGGAACAAGTTCACCATGGCCCACTGGTAGGTTGCCCCTGCGTTCTTCAGTCCAAACAGCATTACTTTATAGCAAAAGGTACCCCACAAGGTTATGAAGGTGGTTTTATCCATATCCTCTGGATGCATCTTTATTTGATTATACCCCGAGAAACCATCCATAAAGGAAAACAACAAATGTCCCGCTATGTTGTCTACCAAAGTGTCAATTTGCGGCAAAGGAAAGTTGTCTTTTGGGCTATCTTTATTCAGATCTTTGTAGTCAACGCACATTCGTACCTTCCCGTCCTTCTTAGGGACTGGCATGATATTAGCTACCCATTCAGAGTACTTGGCCTCTTGTAAGAATCCTGCATCGGACTGCTTCTTAACCTCATATTTTATTTTTAGAACAATGTCTGGCCGCATTCTCCGCAACTTCTGTTGGACTGGTTTGCAATCTTGTCTTATCGAAAGACGATGTACTACAATGTCGGTATTCAATCCGGGCATATCCTGATATGACCACGCGAAGATATCCTTGAACTCTCTAAGCAACTCAACCAGACCATGCCTTGTATCCTCTATAATCAGTGTTCCAATTTTCAATTCTTTTCCTTCCTCTAGGGCTATATTTTCTATTGCCTCTTTCTCGTGCGGCATAATTCATTTTTCCTCCTGTTTTACCATTCTTAACAGATCAAGAGACACATCACAATCTTGAACATCTTCAAAATCCTGAGATTCCTCTAAACACATGTCTTGTTCGCAAGAGAAATCAGGAGTTGCAGTATCAGTGCTCATATCATTGATATCTAGGGACCTGTGGGGGTATGAAAGAATATACAAAGAATGAATGAATCTAAGAATGATTGTTTATATGCTATGAAATAGTTTAACGAAATATTGATTGATAAAAAGAAACCATATTCGTCCAAATTGATAATAAAGTTATGTTTTATTAAAATAATAATAGATGATCATAAGCCTTTTTCACAAACGTAATCTTACTACTCCTAGGCCCTAGAGTAACAAACATGTTTCGAGAATTACTTTGAAAAATTCCTAAAGACTACAGGAAGGTCCTCCGCAGTCCAATTGTTCAGAGAGCTCCCCGGTTCGTAAGGGCGAATGCCCTCAAGGCTTCCTTGCTCCAATCTCTCATTATGTATAGCATTGATCTGATGACTTTCCTCTACCAGTAACCCTCCTAACTTAAAGGATTTGGATATAGGTAGGAATGTCAACGGTTCCCACTCCAATTCTCCTCCGTTTAAACGCGCCTTTTTTCTCACTTGGCGCTTCTCAATCTCTTACCTCTTGTGCTTATGGTCTGGCTTGAAGCCCAAACCAAAGCGATCTTTCTTCTCAATCAGTTTTAGGATTTGAACCCCTCCTTGCAACTGTCTTCCTAGTCCTTTTCCTGGCAATGCTCCCTTCCCCATCATCATTTGCAGGGCCATTCTTGTGGCTCTAGACATTTTGGGTACTGGCACCTCACTTCCTTCCAAGATGAAGGTTGCATTGATAATTTCTAAAGAGCGGAAAGAACACTCAATAGCCTCTTCACTCGCCTCGACATAAGGAGCCTTGCTAGTGACTGTTGCTATAATGTCCTCCTCTGCATTGATGGTTATTAACCATCCATCTGTCACTAACTTCAATTTTTGGTGCAATGTGGAAAGCATCGCTCCTGCCGAGTGTATCCATGGTCTCCCCAACAAAAAATTATAGGAGGGCTTGATATCCATCACCAAGAAATCAACTTCATATGTTTTTGGCCCAATTTCCAAAGGGATGTCAATTCGTCCCATCACTTTCCTTTCAGTTCCATCGAAAGCTCTTACCACATTGTGACATGTTTTCATATGCGAACTGTCAATGGGTAATCTGTTTAATGTGATAATGGAAGGATGTTCAAAGCCGACCCATTATCAATGAGTACACTTAGAAGCGTGTATTCCTTGCATCGAGTAGTGATGTGCAATGCCTTGGTTGACCCTATGCCCCCAGGTGGAATTTCATCATCATTGAAGTAGATGAAATTGTCAGCATTGATGTTATTCACCAACCGGTCCAACTTATTAACGGATATGTAGTAGGTGACATATGTTTCGTTAAGTACCTTCAACAATGCATCCCGATGCACCTCAGAACTCAAGAGCAGGGCTAATGCTGATATATGCACTGGCTGCCTACGCAACTGCTCGACCACACTATACTCGCTATGTTTAAGGAATTTTAGAAACTCCTTAGCCTCCTCCTCCTTTACTGGCTCCTTGACAGACCTCTTTATTCTTCTCAATGTCAATATCCTTCATTTTCGTGGGCTCTACTCTAACGCCCCCTTATCATAACGCTTCCCACTTTGTGTATAGGAACCTTCATTTTGCACGCCCCTAGACGCACTGGCTATACTCTCCCCCTCAGGTACTGTTACACTGTAGTCATTGCTCCATGGCACCCTTTTGTCATCCTTGTAAGAGAAAGGAGTAAGTTTATGGATGACGACCTTGGGCCCGGTTTGCGCCCCCACTTCATTATTCCGCGGCAAGGAAATAATAATTCTTGGTCGGCTGGTTCCTTATCGTTCATTTTCCAGCACATATTTGTCTTTTGCAAGAACTACCCTAAAAAATCTGTAGCTCTTTGTTAACCATAAAGCCTTGCACCATGGCCTTGAACTCTTCACAATTTTGGATCATATGACCCACCTCTCTATGGAATTCATAATAGTTCCCCATTCTTTCTCTACCTTTTCCAGAGGTCAACATACCTCTTTTCACCATCTCCTCCTATATTATTTTCATGGGTGTCTTCACCTGAGCAACATCTTCCTTGATTATTCCTTCCCTAGTTTCATCAATGGTATTCACTCCTTGATTGCCATGATCTGGTAACAGATTTTCAGCATTAGGGGTACTGTCGAATTTCACAACCCCCATCTTGATAAGCCTCTCCACGTTCTTCTTGAATCCGGTGCAATTTTTAATTGAATGCCCCGGTATTCCCACATGATATTCGCATTTAGCATTTGCATCATACCATTTGGGGTACGGTGGCTGTAGCAGTTTCAAGTGAAATAGAGCAATGGCATGTGCATCATATAAGCTTTGATAAAGCTCACGATACGTCATAGGGATAGGCGTGAATTGCATCCTCTTCGAATTCTGTCTTGTGCCCGATTCCTGTCTTTGAGTACTTTTTTGCTCGACCACAGCTGCTTTGGGTTGACCAATTGTGATTGCCCTCGAGTTAAGACTATTCATGTTATTCACCTCGTTGTCCTTTCTCCTTGGGGCTGATCTTTTAGCCGTTTCCCCCTCAATTTTACCGCCCCTTATGGCGTTCTCAATCATCTCTCCTGCCATAACTATATCCGCGAAACTTTTCGTGGTGCTTCTAATCATGTGAGTGATGAACGGTGCCTTCAAAGTGTTGATAAATAACATAGTGGTCTCCTTTTCTAACAATGATAGTTGTACTTGTATTGCCACCTCCCTCCATCGTTGTGCGTATTGCCTAAAACTTTCATTAGGCTTTTTCTCCATGTTTTGAAGCGTGATCCTGTCTGGCGTCATATCAGTCACATGGTTGTACTATTGCATGAAGGCTTGTGTAAGATCTCTCCACGAACCGATTCTTGCACGGTTCAACTGATTGTACCACCTAGCCGCTGCTCCTACTAAGCTGTCTTGAAAACAATGGATCAATAGTTGATCATTGTTCACATACCCAGTCATTCTCTTACAAAACATTGTTATGTGTGCCCTGGGCAAGTAGTCCCGTTGTACTTTTCAAACTCTGGCATCTAAAATTTGTGAGGAAGCACCAAGTCTGAGACCAAACTTAAGTCTTTGGCATCAATCCCATGATGATTGCCAGTGCCTTCCAAAACTCTAAACTTCTCCTCCAATCATTTGCAACGATCCTCCAACTGTTTTGAGGATTCGGCTGCCATTCTTTCCCTCTCCATCATATCCAGATCAAGAGTGATGGGGTTGATCAGGCTATCGCCCAAATTATTTCCAGACCCAGATGGGAAATTCACGGGGATTCCAGCATCAACTGGCCCATATTGAGGCTTCACAGTGACAGATGGTCTTCTAGGAGGTGCCTCGATTTGCAGTGGTACATGAGGCAGAATAAAACCCAGAGGATGATCCTCACCCACCTCACCAGTGATAGCCATGGGGGCCTTCTCTTTATCAGTGGCCCTTAGAAGCTGAGCCATTTCAGCCATCATATTCCTCTGAGCCTCTAGCATTTGTTCCCTCATGTCATTCTGCATCTTGGCCAACTGCTCTTGCAATTGGTCTTGCATATCCTTCTGCAATTGTTCGAACCTTTGATCCATACTTTTAGTTTTAGTGCGGGTGCTGTAAGGATGTGTGATTTCCAGATTTTCTTTTCTACCTCTGGAAGTAAACTTTAACTAATTAGAGTCTTTCTATAACCTTGAATGCATATGATGTGAAGTAATACAAATGCATGAATGCAAAAAGGCATCGATCTCGGTTCAATCTCATTTAGAAAACTTTATTTAAAAAAAGAATATCTTTACATATAAATGGATTACATATACGCCTTTTCCCTAATGCCCAAATTTCTAACGTTATCTAACAAAAGGGATAACTCTCGACCTTTATCAGACGCTGACTCATACATCATACTCAACGCATCAGCTCGTACTGCTAAGTCTCGAACATATTCAGCAATCTCTCAGATCTGGGCTATAGCCTCCCCAATAATGTAATCCCTATCTATGACTTGACCTTTAACTTGATGGAGCTCTCCTTTCATACAATCTTTTTGCGCCTCGAGCTGCTCAATCCGAAGTTCACCACCATGCAATGCCACTTCCAAATCATCAACCTTACTTTTTAGCTCCTTTAACTTGATCGTAGGATCATGGTTTCGGTGCCAACGAAGGGATCTTCCAAGCTCAGTTACCTTAGTATTCAACCCTTTATTCTCTTTCTCTAATGCCAAATTCTGTGACCGCATCTCCTGGAACTTCCTCTCCCAATACTCGGCTCTAGCTTTTTCTTCTTGAACCTCTTTCTGCCACTGTTCTGAAGACCTTCCTAACCCCACTTACTTTAAAGATACTTGTGCCTTCTTATACTCCTCTTTTAAATCATCTCGGTCTTCCTCAACCTTCCTCTTTTCCTTCCTAACTTTTTCAACCTCCTTCTTTTGCAGGTCAACATCTAGACTCAGGTACATCCTCTCCTCCTCAAGTTTTTCTATCTTCTTTTCGAGTTCCAAATTCTTTCTCTTAAATTCTTGCTTTATAATATCAAGTTTCGAGGGTATCACTTACAAATATTCCTCCATTGGTTGAGCTTCCTCCATTTTTGTCATAGGGATATTACCATTAATCCTTCGACTCCTCCACTCGACATATTCCGGGGTCGTAGCAGGACTAATGGCCACTCCCTTCAACCGACAAGTCTTGTTCTAAGCGCTAGAAACCTCGCTAACCTTCCTCTTGTAATCAGCTCCTCTATATACAAACTCACTTTGAGCCAACCCATGAGTCGCTGTTACAAACTGTCTCAGTCCATGCTGCCTCAACATGAGCAAAGGGGCATAACCAATGGCACCCCAAATTCCCAACAGGGGAACCCAATCAAAGCTACTGCATCGGTAAAGTATCTCACCAGGAACCATCCATGGAGCTCTCCACTCAACATCCCCTGACTGCAGATTCCGAAGTAATGCTATCCAATTTTCTTCCGGCACATCCATTTTCCTAGATGAGGCTACTATATCTTTCAACGGGGAGTAGTTCTCAAAGAAAACCTGACAAACAATCCCATCAATCAATCGGAAGTGACTGTAGAACCAAGCCATGAGTAACTGAGCACACCCAATAAACCTGCCTACACCAGCCCTCCTACATGCATCTAAGGATCTGAATGTCTCCGCCAAAATCGCAGGGACGGAAGTGACCCTTTTACTGAGTCGATGAAAAAGATCCGTGGTCGCCTTGTCCACATATCCCAAAACCCTAGGAAAAACCATCAGTCCATACAAACTTAAGGCAAAAATGTCTACCTTTTTCGTTTCATCGGGGTGTGTCAAAATCAGATGTTTCAAAGCGTCCCACGAAATGCACTTGCACTCACCCTTCTCTTTATTTCTGGCCGTGATCCACTGCTCGCTCATCCCTGTAATGGTCATTAATTTCTTCCAAAAGGTAGGGAAACAAGCAGCTCGAGAATAGATCCTGTCATTCTGAAACCTAGGACAACGAAGTAAGGCAGTGTACTCTTCCACGGTAGGTACCAAGTCTACTTCCCCAAAAGTGAAACAACTATACGCCGGGTTCCAAAACTGAACAAGGGCTCGGAACAAGTGCTTATCTACCTGAATATCAAGCAAGTAAGGTAAATCTCTGTAATTATCGTAGAATGACTACTTGGTCTCATTGCCCCACTGATCCCAAATTTTCTTAAGCTCTTGGAGATTATTCTATGTGACACTAATACGAGTATAATCTAACAGCTCCGACACATATCCCATAATTATACTATCTCCCTTTTCTAGCTGAGTTCGCTCTGACCATCTATGAACATCAGCATTGCCCTCCACTCTATCAAGAAGTTCGTTCTCTATAATAAAACCTCCTAACTTAGAAACTGACCGTGAATCGATACCTTTGTAAATGCAAAATGTCATACAAACAAAAGAAAAGAAATAGTTAGTATCACATGATATTAATAAATCTCAACGGTAATTTATAAGGGTAATATCTAAAGTTTAATTCTAACTAAGTTGGGCTTTTACAGTTTTTCTATATGAGGTTGGTTCTAAAGTTTGAGGTACCTGAACCAACAGATTCCTCGATCCTCACCCATTATAGGCTCATTTGAATCGAGTTCAGTTCAGGGGAATACATTTCCTATGGCTGCACGGAGATGAAAATCTCACGAAACCATAGGTACGGATGTATCCCGAAAGTGATCTACTATCCTACACGGAGGCGAAAACCTCACGAAGGTGTAGTTTCTCACTCCCACTTAAGGGTGTGACCACAACGGTCATGCAAATGCAATGCATATCAGAATATAGCAACACATGCAATAATACAAACACATGTAATGCAAATAGGATTAAATTTTAAAATTTTAATTTCTGACATTAAGACAAGAGATAATCAATTATACGGCTTGACTCTCTTATTAGTCCCTAGCGGAGTCGCTAAGCTGTCGAAACCATTTTTAAAATTGAGTTTTGGAAAATGGGAATCGACTTTAAGAAAAATGAAAACGGGAGTCGCCACCAATCTTTTTAGGTGTGATTGGATCACCTTATAAAATGTTTTATTTTAAAACATTAATTTTGGTCTACGAAAATTGAGAAAACGGATTCGGGAGTCGGTTACGTACGAGGAAGGGTTAGCACCCTCATAACGCCCAAAAATTGGTACCTAATTGATTATCAAAATGTCTTTAATGTCGAAAATTTGAAAATTTTAAGATGCAATCCTCTTTTAATATTTTTTATTTTGAAAATTATGGTAAAATGAATCAAAATTTTACATACAATAAGTTGGGATACAATATTTTTAAGATATTTGACACTAAGTTAGCCTTTTTGGAAATCCCTATCTCGAAATAACAAAACGCCATATCCAGTAAGTTAGGACATAATACTTTAAAATTTTGAGACAGTGGTTTGAATTTTGAAAACCTTAGAACTTAGAAAGGTACTTGACTATTCGAACTCAACGAGAAGAGTCGCAACCTAGTCAGTTAGGGCACTACTTTTCTCGAAATATCCAAATACCAAGCATTGCCTTTTTATTTTTGAAAGACTTTTGAATCTTTTTTAATTAACACATGAAGAGCCATATATACACATTATAATCTGTAAGATAACATTTTACAATAACAAGTAGCTAAAACATGTATTTAAATAATATGATAGCCATAATTTGGGGGTTCTATACTAGATACTTACATAAATATAGCAAATATAATAACAAATATATTAAGATATAAATAGCATATATTGAAGATGAATAAACAAAGTATCCGAACATAAAAAGTAATAATTAATTTAAAAATGATGCATGATATATAATTTGACATATACATATATACAAAACAAATGCGATAATAATAAAAAAATGTAGCAACATATATATATTAATCAAACAACATTTAATAATATTATAAAACTAACATCTAATATATGAATGATATAAAATATAATGATATATAAAAGATTTAATTCGTATTAAAATATAAAATAAAGTGAGCAATTATTAATAAAATATACCTAAAATTAAAAAATAATGTTTAAAATAAGTTATGTATAATAATATAATATGAATAAAATATAAGAAAATATAATATAAAATAATAATAATATAATAAATATTTGACATATAAAAATATGGTAAAATAATTAATATATGATATATAACATAAAAACAAATTAAATATATTTGTATAATAAAATATATAATAATATTATAAGAAATATTAAATAATAAAATATAGTATGTAATAGAAATACATAAATAATTATAATGAAATATAATATGGTGCATGTATAATAATAATAATAACAATGTAACATATATATATATAAAAATGTGATTAAATAAATAATAAAATAAAAATATACAACATATAATTAATATTACTAAAAAATATAAATAAAATAATATATTACTAAATATAATTAATATTTATAAACACATATACATATAAGGTATCTTAAATAAATTAAATTAAAGGTATATAAGGATGAAAATTAAAATTAATTAGAAAATTTAGGGTTAATTTACAAATAAATAAAGAAAACTGGGCCAAATTGAAACACAGACTAAAACCAAGGGACTCACTGGGGAAATTGCCCTAATCCCAAAACGACACCGTTTCTCCATATTAATTTAAATGTTACTGTAAGGATCAAATTGAATCAAAATTAAAGTATTGGGGTTAAACTAAAAATAATGAATAAAAATTATAAAAATTAAAAAACACAGGGGACCAATTATGAAAATAACCCATTTTTCAAAAACACGCGGATCTTCCCCGGGTGATCGGGTCAACACGCGGATCCTAAACCTTGATACGATGCCGTTTTATGCCTATTAAGTTAAACAAAAACGGCACCATTTCGTTAGGGCTATATAAGCCAAATGTTAAGCTTTAAAATCATTTTACACCCAGCTTAAAAAAAAAAAACGAGAGAGATCCTCTGAAATCCTTCCCAGCCCTCTAAGCTCTGGCCCTAGGCCGGTCTGCTCGTTCATCAGACCTACGTGCTCAGCCTCACGCTCCGTCACCAACTCCGCCCCACACGGTGGTCGGGGTCTGAAAAGCTTCGCTTTTCTTGGCAAATCTAGAAGGTACTTCTTCTTCCTCCTCTTTTTAATGTATTATATGCAGGTTGTTTACAATAAAGTAAAAAAAAATAAAAAGTAGAAAGAGAACAATAGATCACCTTTGTTTCTCGTGAAATTTTTCTAATATATTATTGCAAACATATTTGGTGTACAATATCTTTGTGGTGTTTTTTCTCTGTATGTGTGTATCCCCCTTTTACATATTTGAGAAAAGGCTTTATAGTCTTAATCTATTGCCTATTCCGGAAAGAAATCAAAAGATTTCTTTCCAATCCCTATTCTAATCTATTTGCTGTAATTTTGCTTTGATTTCTTTCTTTTTCCTACAGATGACTGCGAGGATCTCGGTGATTCAAGGGCCGCTGGTGTGATGAATGCTGAAGCACCGATGGTGGCACAATCCAAGGCTAGGACTGCTACAAGGGCAACAATCTCTGCAGCGAAAAAAGATCACTGGAATAGAGTCGATCGTGGCTTGATTTAGGAGCTGGACGGTCATGAGAGACAAGCTTCTGGACAGTGCATTAATGGCGTGTCAACAATGCATTGATGGCCTCGATTTGGGGAGTTGAACTGGTGCTCTCCGAGGCTTCCAGAATCTTTTGCAGCGCGAGGAGAAAGAGAGCTAAGGTTTTTAACCCTATCTGAAAGTCATTTGTGCCTTCGGGTTTTTTGGTATTAGGTGGGTCTTTTGTGTCTGTTGTAATGGGTCTGGTTTAAGTTTGGGCTATGGGTGTATTTGGGTACACGGGTAGTGGTATTTAGTTTTAGAGGTTTTAAATGTTGGGCCAATAGTGTTTGGGCTCTTGTAAGCTGGATTGTTTTAAACAAACATTTATTTATTTTTATTATTTTTTGTTTTAAAGCCCGGGCGAATTTGGGCTATTACACCTGTGACTGAGGTATCTAAATGTTGTTGAAATGAAGCATCAAAATTGGCCTTTATTGTGTCCCTTCTAGTGGTTCCCAACTGTAGGTGGCTTGGTTTTGCATTGTAGTTATGATGTTTTCCAAACTGCAGATTTCTGTATTGTAATGTAACAACCCAATTTTCAGTGAAATCAGAACAGTGGTTTTGGGATCACAAATCCAGCCCAAAATAAAAATTATTTTTATTATATTATATGGTCCGTATTATGATATACGTGCCGTGTGAAAATTTTGATACACAAATTTTATCGATTAAGTGTTTAATTACAAGAAAGACTAAATCATATAAAATGCGAAAGTTGAATTCTAGTAGCTATAAGGATTAAATAGCTATGGAATTCAAAACTAGAGGTCATTATATGGTAATTAGACGATTAAAGAGAAGTATCTAGATTTTTGGTGACTCATCTATGGAAATTTAGAAAAAGGGCAATGACTAAATTGGAATTTAAAAAATAAGTAATTAATTAAAAGATGAAAAGAAAATATCATCTTATTTTCTCATCTTCTTCAACCTAAAACACATGGAAACCCTAGGAGAGAGAGAAGAAACTTTCATGGCCTAATTAGGTAAGTTCCCTTGTCAGGTTTTTAGTAATTTTGATATTTTTGAAACTGAGATAGCTTAAACTATCTATTTGGGGGATTAATTTGAAAAGTTATCAAAGTATGAAAAATGGGTCATGGATGAATATGCTAAAAATTAGAAATTTATGGTAGAAAATAAAAGGTTGTTGATAGAAACAACTTTTACAAAGTGATTTTTGATGAAAACATGATTTAGGGGCTAAAATGTAAACTTGTGAAATTGAAGAAAAATTCTGAACTTTTATGAATACATGTGCTATAAATTTTGTAATGGGGTTTTGGCTAGGCTTGGAATAGGGAGTAAATTGCACAAGTTTCATTTTTGGAGCCTAAGGACGAAATAAGAATTTATGGAAAAGTTAGAGGCAAAATGGTAATTTTGCTTAGGATGTAAATTGAGTCCAAATAAATATGAAATATGTGAAATTGATGATTAAAGCTATTTATATAGATCTGGACAACACAAATTCGAGGTTAGACCGAGGAAAAGAAAAGGTTTCGGATTAGTAGATTTTATACGCGAAAAAATGTCAAGGTAAGTTCGTGTAACTTAATCTGGCATGTAAATATGTTTAATTGAATGTTGTGTTGTATGGAATGTGACTTATATTGATGTATATTACTTGAATGCTATAATGAGAAATTTAATACATGCTTGATATGATGAAAAAAGGTTAAGTCTCGATTAAATATTGAATTCCGATGAAAATATGCGCTTTCTTAAAATGAATAAGGTCCTACATTTGTTGCGGACGGGATTTAGCTCAGACGAGTAATCCTATTGACCTTGTTATAGAAAGGATTTAGCCCAGACGGGTAATCCGAATATAATTCCTCTCGAGTATATGTTATGATTAGGGTTTAGCCTGGACTGGTAATCCTAATCGAACTATTTTGAGCATACGTTATATAAAGGATTTAGCCTGGACTGGTAATCCTGATATACGAAATGTGACTCGAGAATGAGTTCCTTGATTAAGTACCCTAATGGGTACCTTTGAATAAGAATTGACGGATTATTGAATCGTATACCTCAAGTGTACTACTTGAGTATAATGATTCAACGGACATAAAAATCTTGACATGGCATGAGAATTATGAGATGTAATGATAATGACTTAAAAGAATATTGCATGATGAGCTCATCTATGTTTATTTGATTGATAAGAAGATTTTGGTGACTAACATGTTTGATTGAGTGTATGTGTTTAGGCAATTTAGCCACATGGATGGAAAACATGATATTGTATACTTAGATTTAATAAACGGGATTGGTAAGTTTAGTTTCCGTTATACGAACTTACTAAGCATGTAATGTTTACTCCATTTTATTTTTCCATATTTTATAGTGCTCAGAAGCTCGTGAAGGTTGGAAGATCATTGGAGCATCGTTACACTATCAACTAGTTATTTTGGGTATGCATAGTAAAATCATTTTGGTAATAGCATGTATAGGACAACTTGGCCATTAGTGGCATGTTGATGATGCTTGTAATCTAGCTATTGGAATGGCTAGTAATGGTTATTTTGGTATGATTAAATAGGTTATTATGATATAATCATATGTGATATGTTAAGTATATGTGATCAAATGATGTTAATGCCTAAGTTAATCCAAGGTAAGGTTATGAACACATATGCATGTAATGGTATGCTATGATGAATGGTGAAATTGTTTAATCTGAATGCTTGGAATGGTTGGTATTGGAAGTGTGTTTCAAGTGCAGATCTTGGGTGAAATTTTGTGTGAGAAATGAAGGTAGAAATGGTATCATTTTGTCCACATGGGTGTGTGTCTAGACCGTGTATGACACACGGCCTGGTAACATAGGCATGTGGTTAGGTCGTGTGTCCCCTGCAGCTTAATTTTGAGAAATAGAATGCTCAGAATTGAGCACAGGGGTGTATGTTTCAGCCGTGTATGCTACACGGCCTAGAACACGAGCGTGTGTCTTGGCCGTGTGAAACTTACACCTAATTTCGAATTGAATTAATTAACCATATGGCCTAGCACACAGGTGTGTGGCATGGCCGTGTGCACAAGTCAGAGAGTTACACGAGGTCGAACCTAGCCTCCAACAAGGCCGTGTCCTAGGGTCACACAGGCGTGTCCCTTGGACCACACGGGCGTGTGAGTCCTGCACCTTGGAAAATTTTTGAAAGTTCGTAAAAAATTGTTACAATTTTTGATTAAGTCCCGACTCGATTCTAATACTCGTATTGGGCCTCGAGGGTCCAATTAGGGGATGTTTTGAATGATTCCGGTTAATGAATAGTAATTTACAAAAATTATTTGTAAAATGACCGTAAAGGTTTGGTAATGCTTTGAAACCCTATTTTGACGACTGATATAGGTTAGGGGTGTTACATTTAGTGATATCAAAGCTACGGTTTAGTCGATTCTCAGATTTGACGCAACAAACATGAGTTTAGCTATACATACCATTATATAAATTGTGATAGTGTGATGAATCTTGATCATTTTAAATATGTTTTTCATATAGTAATGTCATCCAACCGAGCTAAAGCTGAATTCGAGGAAGTTGAGAGGAATGCTTCAGCTTTAGTTCAAAGAGTTGCATCTACGTCTGGTAGTGAAAGCTCCGTGTCTAAGGGCCGAAGTGAAGAGGCAAAACAAGCCTTCTTTCAGATAATGAATGAATGGTTTACCCAGTATCTGAGAACAAACCCTACTGTACAACGACCTCCCCCACCTGTTCCTCAACCGGTTCCTGAGGTACCATAGGGTGCTGAACCTGTTAGAATTGGTAAGCCTCCGGTAGATAAAATCCGCAAGTATGAGGCAAAAGAATTTAGAGCTACCGCAGATGATGATCTGAAAAGGGCTGAGTTTTAGCTAGAAAATACTATCCAGTTTTTTTATGAATTATCTTGTACACCTGCTGAATATTTGAATGTGTAGTATCCCTACTGAAAGATACAGCTTGTCATTGGTGGAATACCATAACTTCAGTGGTACCGAGAGAAATGTTACATGGGAATTCTTTTAGGCTGAATTTAGAAAGAAATATGTTAGTCAGAGATTCATAGATTAGAAAAAGAAAGAATTTCTAGAGCTCAAACAAGGAAATATGACTGTGTCTGAGTATGAATGAGAATTTGTTCGGTTGAGCAAGTATACCAGAGAATGGGTTCTAATCAAGGTTGAAATGTGTAAATGCTTTGAAGAGGGTTTAAATGAAGATATCAAGTTGTTGATTGGAATTCTCGAAAAAAGGGAATTTGCAGTGTTAGCCGGTCAAGCACACAAAGCTGAAGAATTAAGTAAAGAGAAGAAAAAAGCTGGAAGAGAGGCTCGAGTTTTTGGAAAAAGAACTGAGTAAGTCACAATCATTTGTTTCTAAGAAATTAAAGAAGTATTATGATCGTGTTACCACCTCTACCGAATATTTTGGAAGAGAGCAGGGCTCGCAACCTTCTAACCCGAGGTCTTCATCTCCATCTATGACCAGTGTGGGTAGTGTTGGTAATCCGAAACTGAAATGTAAACATTGTAACAAATTTCATCATGGGGAATGTCGATCTAGAAGTGGAGCTTGTTTTGGATGTGGTTCACTTAACCATTTTCTTAGAGATTGTCCGAAAGAGTTGAAAAAGGGATAGAACCAGCTCTAAAGTCTAGTAATCCTGTTTCAAGAGGTAGACCTCCCTGTCATCCCAGTAATTTTAGTGGTAGTCGAGGTAGTACCAGGGATACAGCAATTAGATTTGAGGCACGAGCACCTATAAGAACATATGTTATTCGTGCTAGAGAAGATGCCTCTGCACCAGACATCATTACTGGTACATTTTCTCTACTTGATACTGATATTACTGCATTGATTGATCTCGGTTCCATGCATTCATATATATGTATGAACTTAGTGAATATTAAAAATTTACCTGTTGAATTCATTGAATTCGTGGTTAAAGTTTCAAATCCCCTGGGCTAGTGTGTTATGGTGGATAAAGTTTGTAAGAATTGTCCGTTGATGGTAAAAAGTTATTGTTTTTCGGCTGACTTGATGTTATTGCCATTTGATGAATTTGATGTGATTTTGGGAATATACTGGTTAACCCAATATGATGCAGTGGTGAATTGTAAACAGAAATATATTGTATTGAAATGTGAGAGTGGTGAATTACTTCATGTTGAATATGATAAACTGGATGGATTACCTAATGTGATTTCAGTAATATCAACACAGAAATATGTCCGAAAGGGTTATGATGCTTACCTTACATATGTCCTGGATACTAAAGTATCTGAGTCAAAGATTCAAACAGCGCCAGTTGTATGTGACTTTCCTGATGTATTCCCAGAAGAATTACCTGGTTTACCACTGGATAGAGAAGTGAAATTCTTTATAGATCTTGTTCCGGGTACAGCACCTATATCCATAGCACCTTACAGGATGGCTCCTACTAAATTGAAAGAACTGAAAACACAGTTGCAAGAATTGATTGACAGAGGTTTTGCTCGGCCTAGTTTCTCACCTTAGGGTGTGCCAGTTCTATTTGTAAAGAAGAATGATGGATTGTTGAGGCTATGTATTGATTACAGACAACTCAACAAAGTTACAATAAAGAACAAGTATCCATTGCCTCAAATTGACGACCTATTTGACCAGTTAAAATGTGCCACTATATTTTCAAAGATTGATCTCCGTTCTGGTTACTATCAACTACGGGTAAAAGAATCGGATGTATCAAAGACAACTTTTAGAACTATTTATGTAGTGTTTCTTATGATGCCATTCGGCCTGACAAATGCACCTGCAGTGTTTATTGATCTGATGAACAGAATTTTCAGCCCGTATTTGGATAGGTTTGTGGTGGTATTTATAGATGATATTTTGGTTTACTCCCGAGATGAAAATGAACGTGCTGAACATTTGAGAATAGTGTTGCGAACCCTGCGAGAGAAACAATTGTACGCCAAATTCAGTAAATGTGAATTTTGGCTACGGGAAGTTAGTTTTCTCGAGCATATAGTATCTGCTGAAGGTGTCAGAGTAGAACCGAATAAAATTTCAGCCAATGTTAATTGGAAGCCATCAAGGAATATGTCAGAAGTCTGAAGTTTTCTGGGACTAGCTGGTTATTATCAGAGGTTTGTAAAATTTTTTTCAATGATAGCTTCCTCGATGACTCGTTTACTGCAGAAATATATGAAATTTAAGTGGACTGTCAAATGACAGCAAAGTTTTGACAGATTAATGGTTTTATTGACAGAAGCACTTGTGTTAGTCCAGCCTGAATCGGGTAAGCAATTTATAGTTTACAGTAATGCATCATTGAATGGTTTAGGCTGTGTTTTGATGCAAGAAGGTAAAGTGGTAGCCTATGCTTCACGCTAGCTAAATCCACATGAAAAGAACTACCCGACACATGATCTTGAATTGGCAGCCATAGTGTTTGCATTGAAAATCTGGCAGCATTATTTGTTTGGGGAAAAATGTCATATATTCACTAATCATAAAAGTCTGTAATATTTGATGTCACAGAAAGATTTGAATTTGAGACAGCACAGATGGCTTGAGTTATTGAAAGATTTTGATCTTGTTATTGACTACCATCCGGAAAAAGCCAACATAGTGGCAGATGCATTGAGTAGAAAATCCCTGTATACTTTGCGAGCAATGAACACCCGATTGTCATTGTCTAATGATGGTTCAATCATAGCTGAGTTAAAAGCTAGACCAATATTTTTGCAACTGATTTCTGAATGTCAGAAAAATGATATCAAGTTACAAGCAAAACGAGTACAAAGTGAATCGACTCCTAACTCATAATTTTATGTTAGGATTGATGGTTGTTTGTTATTCAGAGGCAGAGTATGTGTACTGAAAAGTTCAGAACTAGTATAGAAGATTTTGAAGGAAGCTCATAACGATAACATATCTATACTCCTGGTGGTAATAAAATGTATAATGATCTGAAAAAGATGTACTGGTGGCCGGGAATGAAACGAGATATCTCTGAGTTTGTATCCAAATTTTTGATATGTCAGCAAGTAAAAGCTAAACATCAGTTGCCTTTTGGATTATTACAGCCAATTACAACACCAGAATGGAAATGAGAAAGAATTACTATGGACTTTGTATCGGGATTAGCCTTGTCTCCAAGAAAGAAAGATGTCATTTGGGTAATTTTTGATCAGTTGACAAAGTCTGCACACTTTTTTCCAGTACGTATGGATTTTTCCTTGGATAGACTGGCTAAATTATATGTTTATGAGATTGTCAGATTGCATGGAGTGCCAGAAATAGCCTGATTTTAGCTAAATCGGAACAGTGATTTTGGAACCACAAATCTGAGGTCATAAAATTATTTTAATATTAATTTTGGTGTTTATAGCATGTGATTATATATGTGTGGAAATTTCGTGAACTAATTTTATCGTTTAATAGCTCAATTTGAGAAAAAGAACTAAATCTCGTAAAATGTAAAAGTTGCATTCTACTTGTTTAAAGTGCTTAATAGCTATGAAGCATTAAAGTAAGGGTCCTTTCATGGAAATTAGACATTTGGAATGGCTAATGGACATTTATGGTCATGTATATAAAAGTTTTAATATAAATTCATTAAGGATATTATGGTAATTAGTAAAAAAAAAGGTTAATTAAAGAAATAAAACCAATTTGATTGTCCTCTTCTATATGCTTTCACCGAAAATAAAAAGAAAATAAAGCTTCCATGCTTATTTAAGGTTTGGCACTTTGAGGGAACAATTGGTAAGTGTTTTGAGCTCGATTTTTAATGATTTCTACGTTTTTGTGATCGTTGCTTAGTAATCTAGCTATCTCGTACCTCAATTTCTGAAATTTTTGATGAATTTGTGAGTTTCCATTGATGAATGCTTGAGCTTTTGAATGATTTTTGATGAATTATGAAAGCTTGATGATAGATATTAAAGTTTTGTTAAGTGATTTTTGACCAAAACGTCAAATAGGGATTTAATTGTGAACAGTGTAAATTGAAGGGTTAAAATGTGAAATAAATGTGAAATATGGGCTGCTAGGTACCTATAGAGAATTCGGCTAGTCATGGGTGTTATTAAATTTTGTGTAATTAGTGTTTTTGCGAAATAGGGACTAAATTGAATAAATGTGGAAATTTAAGGGCTAAAGTGTAAAAATTCCCAAATATGTGTCTATGAACTAAATTGAAGGTGTTGATGAATAAAAGAGTTAATTTTAAATGTATATAGATCAAGAATGAAAGAAAATGAATTTAGATCGGGGAAAATCGAAAGTTGACAAATAGTCGATTCCGTCCGTTTATTCCGACTATGAGGTAAGTTCATATGCAAATAAATGTATTTAAATTGAATTACATGTGTTTACTTGCCATTAAATTGTTATAAATGTGGAATGAGCAATTACAAGTAAGAAACAATAAAGTTTCGACATCCGACAATCCCATACGAACCTTAGGAATAGTATAGGATACGACTGTCATGACATTAGATTATCGAGATGTGATTACATGTAAGACCATGTCTGGGACATTGAAATTGTATTGAGATTATGTGTTAGACCATGTTTGAGACATTGGCATCGTTAAACGATTTTGTGTAAGACTCTGTCTAGGACAGTGGCATCGATATGTGATAACATGTGAGACCATATCTAGGATATGGCATTGTACGAGCTTATGTGATTTCTGAGTATCCTTAATGATTCTGAATAGTTTAACAGGCAATGTCAAGTCGAGAAAGAATATGTGAATGAGCTAAGTGACTCAAGTACGTACAAAATTTATACAAGTATTGAAAAGGGAAAGTATTTGATGAACTTGATTAAGACATTGGATATATGTTCAATGAGAAAGGTTTGTAAATTTGAATGTGATTAGCTATGTTTAGCATATTTGAATTGATATGCAAATATCCATGTGTTGGTTTTATTTGTATATGGCTCACTAAGCTTTTGAAGCTTACTTTGTGTGTTCTTTCCCTGTTTTATAGATTACCGAAGCTAGCTCGGATCTGGGAATCGTCAGGAAACGTCATCACACTATCGATCATCTCATTGGTACTTTTGAGAGTTTTGTATATATGGTATATGGCATGTATAGGCTAGTGTCATATTGGTATGTTTTGAGTTATGATTTTAGCCATGAAATTTGACTTGTAAATGTTGGTATGTATGGCTATTTAAGTTGGCTTGAATTATGTTTGGTAAGAAATATAAATGTGATGTATATAATGCCTTATATGTTGGCTTGTTTTGGTATGGTTATGAATTGACTATTTTGGATAGTTGTAAGTTGGTATATTAATGCTTGAGGAATGGTATATTATGGTATGTTTTGTAAATGATGAATTGATATGTTTGGGAGGCATGATTTAGTTAATGGTAAGGTGATGAAAATACATTTAGAAGTTATGTGAATTTGGTGATTGTGGCACATTGATTTGGTATGTTTTTGAATATGGAATTAAGTAGTTGAAATGGTTGAGTATAGACGACATGATAGGTGTATGAATTGGCATGTTTTGGCTGCCTTTATATGTGTTAAAATGGTACCAATTTGGTTATTTTGTGTGCATGAGAAAAGAGTGGCAAATTGGCTTTTCAAATGGCCTATTTTTGTCCACACGGGTAGAGACACGAGCGTGTGTCTCAGCCGTGTACGACATATGGTCATACTACACAGCCGTGTGTCCCCTAGGGTATCTTTTTGAATTAAGTTAGTATACCCTACAAGTTTAACATGGCCTAGACACACGGGCATGTCTATTGGCCGTGTGTAACACACGGGCTGGCACATAAGCGTGTGGTCGACCGTGTGACCCAAGTCAGTAACCTCTTCAGATTTCCCACGGCCATGGCATACGGGCGCGTCCTCAGCCGTGTGGTGCAAGTCAGTATGTATGCCCTATTTTAACACGGCCTGTGACACAGGCGTGTCTGGTAGCCGTGTGAGGCCCACGGCCTGTTCACACGGGCATGTGACCCTTAAATGTTGGAAATTTTATAAGTTTCTGAAAGTTTGCATATGTTGTTGGTTTAGTCCCGAACCACTTCTAAGCATGTTTTAAGGTCTCATAGAGCCTTATAAGGGACAAAGTGAATGAGTTGAATGGATTTGATTATGCATGCATAAATGTATGTGAATGATGTGTATTATCCAGTAATGCCTCATAACCCTGTTTCGGTGACGGATAAGGGTTAGGGGTGTTACAGTGCCTGTCTCCATTATTTCAGATAGAGACCCTCAGTTTACATCTCAATTCTGGAGCAAATTACAAGAAGCTCTGGGCACTCAGTTACACTTTAGTACTATATTTCACCCCCAGACAGATGGTCAATCTGAACGGGTAATACAGATCTTGGAAGATATGCTTCGATGTTGTGTACTTGAGTTTGAAGGTAACAGGGAAAAGTATTTGCCCTTGGTTGAATTTTCTTATAATAACAATTATCAGTCTAGTATTAAAATGGTACCATATAAAGCCTTATATGATCGCAAATGTAGAACTCTATTGTATTGGACAAAACTCAGTGAGAAAAAGTTACATGGAGTTGACTTGGTCTAACCGAGAAAAAGTGAAAGTAATTCGGGACAGTTTGAAAGTAGCCTTTGTTCGTCAAAAATCTAATACTGATCTGAAAAGAAAAGAAATAGAATTTCAAGTCAGTGACCAAGTATACTTGAAAGAAAGTTCTCCGATTTGGTCGTAAAAGAAAATTGAGTCCACGGTTCATTGGACCATATGAGATTACAAAAAGAATCAGACCGGTTGCATATCGGTTAGCTTTACCATTAGAACTTGATCAGGTTCATAATATTTTTCATGTGTCTATGTTACGGTGGTATCGATCCGATCCTTCACATGTTATCTCTCCGACAGAGGTAGAGATTTGACCTGATATGACATATAGTGAAAACCCAATCAAAATCTTAGCTCGGGAAACAAAAAAGTTCAGAAATAAGAAGGTAGCGTTAGTAAAAGTTTTTTTGGCAACGACATGGTATAGAGGAGGTTACCTGGGAGCTAGAGGATACTATGAAGAAGCAATACCCAAATCTTTTTACTATTAAGGTTTTCGAGGACGAAAATCCCTATAGAGGGAGAGTTGTAACAACCCATTTTTTCAGTAAAATCGAAATAGTAGTTTCAGGACCGCAAATTCTGCCCAAAATAAAATTTATTTTTATTATATTGTATGGTCCGTAGTATGATAGACGTGTTTTGTGAAAATTTTGATACAAAAATTTTATCGATTAAGTGTTTAATTACAAGAAGGACTAAATCGCATAAAATGTGAAAGTTGAATTCTAGTAGCTATAAGGATTAAATAGCTATGGAATTCAAAATTAGAGGTCCTTATATGGTAACTAGACCATTAAAGAAAAGTATGTAGATTTTTGGTGACTCATCCATGGAAATTTAGAAAAAGGGCAAGGACTAAATTGGAATTTGAAAAATAAGTAATTAAAAGATGAAAAGAAAATATCATCTTATTTTCTCATCTTCTTCAACCTAAAATACATGGAAACCCTAGGAGAGAGAGAAGAAACTTTCATGGCCTAATTGGGTAAGTTCCCTTGTCCCATTTTTAGCAATTTTGATTTTTTTGAAACCGGGATAGCCTAAACTATCTATTTGGGGGATTAATTTGAAAAGTTATCAAATTATGGAAAATGGGTCATGGATGTATATGCTAAAAATTAGAAATTTATGGTTGAAAATGAAAGGTTGTTGATAGATAAACAACTTTTACAAAGTAATTTTTAATGAAAACATGATTTAGGGGCTAAAATGTAAACTTGTGAAATTGAAGAAAAATGAACTTTTATGAATACATGTGCTGTAAATTTTGTAATGGGGTTTTGGTTAGGCTTGGAAAGGGAGTAAATTGTATAAGTTTCATTTTCGGAGCCTAGGGACGAAATGAGAATTTATGGAAAAGTTAGGGGCAAAATGGTAATTTTGCCTAGGATGTAAATTAAGTCCAAATAAATATGAAATATGTGAAATTGATGATTAAATCTATTTATATATATCCGGACAACACAAATTCAAGGTTAGGCCGAGAAAAAGAAAAGGTTTCGGATTAGTAGATTTTATACGCGAACAAGTGTTCGAGGTAAGTTCGTGAAAAGTAATCAGGCATGTAAATATGTTTAATTGAATTTTGTATTGTATGGAATGTGACTTATATTAATGTATATTACTTGAATGCTATAATGAGAAATTTAATACATGCTTGATATGGTGAAAAAAGGTTAAATCCTGATTGAATATTAAATTCTGATGAAAATATGCGCTTCCTGAAACGAATAAGGTCATGCATTTGTTGCGGATGGGATTTAGCTCGGATGAGTAATCCTGTTGACCATGTTATAGAAAGGATTTAGCTCGGACGGGTAATCCGAATATAATTCCTCTCGAGTATACATTATGATTAGGGTTTAGTCTGGACTAGTAATCCTAATCGAACTATTTTGAGCATACGTTATATAAAGGATTTAGCCTAGACTGGTAATCCTGATATGCGAAACGTGACTCGAAAGTGAGTTCCTTGATTAATTACCCTAATGGGTACCTCTGAATAAGAATTGACGGATTATTGAATCGTATACCTCGAGTGTACTACTTGAGCATCCATCGGAATTTCAATGATTCAACAGACATAAAAATCTTGACATGGTATGAGAATTGTGAGATGTAATTATAATGACTTAAAAGAATATTACATGATGAGCTCATATATGTTTATTTGATTGATAAGAAGATTTTGGTGACTAACATGTTTGATTGAGTGTATGTGTTTAGGCAATTTAGCCCCATGGATGGAAAACATGATATTGTATGCTTAGATTTAATAAACGGGATCGGTAAGTTTAGATTCCGTTATAGGAGCTTACTAAGCATGTAATGCTTACTCCGTTTTATTTTTCCCTGTTTTATAATGTTCGAAAGCTCGTGAAGGTTAGAAGATCATTGGAGCATCGTCACACTATCAACTAGCTGTTTTCGGTATACATAGTAAAATCATTTTGGTATAGTGGCATGTATAGGACAACTTGGCCATTAGTGGCATGTTGATGATTCTTGTAATCTAGCCATTAGAATGGTTAGTAATGGTTATTTTGGTATGATTAAATAGGTTATTATGATATAATCATATGTGATATGTTAAGTATATGTGATCAAATGATGTTAATGCTTAAGTTAATCCAAGGTAGGGTTATGAACACATATGCATGTAATGGTATGCTATGATGAATGATGGAATTGTTTAATTTGAACACTTGAAATGGTTGGTATTGGAAGTGTGTTTCAAGTGTAGGTCTTGGGGGAAATTTTGTGTGAGAAATGAAGCTAGAAATGACTTCATTTTGTCCACACGAGTGTGTGTCTGGACCGTGTGTGACACATGGTCTTGTAACATGGGCATGTGGTTAGGCCGTGTGTCCCCTGCAGCTTAATTTTGAGAAACAGAATGCTCAGAATTGAGCACATGGGTAGAGACACGGGTGTTTGTCTCAGCCGTGTGTGCTACACTGCCTAGAACACGGGCGTGTGTCTTGGCCGTATGAAACCTGCACCTAATTTTGAATTGAATTAATTAACCACACGACCTAGCACATGGGCGTGTGGCATGGCCGTGTGTACAAGTCAAAGAGTTACACGGGGTCAAACACCGCCTCTAGCACGGACGTGTCCTAGGGTCACACGGGCATGTCCCTTGGACCACACGAGCTTGTGAGCCCTACACCTCGTAAAATTTTTGAAATTTCACGAAAAATTCTTAGAGTTTCCAATTAAGTCCCAACTCGATTCTAATACTCATATTAGGCCTCGATGGTCTAATTAAGGGACGTTTTGAATGATTCTGATTAATTAATAGTAATTTACAGAAATTATTTGTAAAATGATCTGAAAGTTTTGGTAATGCCCTGAAACCCTGTTCTGACTATGGATACGGGTTAGGGGTGTTACGTGTAACCTTTAATGAAGGTTATCAATCCATACACAGTTTGTCCTGCTCCTTCATGGTAAAATTTATTCCTATTATACCACAAAGCTCAGAATGTAATGGCTATCCAACTACACTTTATTTAACTACTTTTGTTGAATTCTTCTGCTAACCATAGCTTCCAATTGGTTTCTTCGATGTTGGGCAAGAGAATTTCTCCACTTCCTACAGTATTTACCTTGTAAACATACAATCTCGAAACACACAGGCCACCGGTTCTACCTTGGATCGACATACAAGACAACAATTTAACACTGCTATCTGCCTTCTCTGTAAAATGTCTAATGTAGGGAGAAAATTGTTAGCTAATTTCCATAATGTAATTTTTATTTTAATCGCAATGTGTAAATTCCAAAGTTTTTGTAAAAGGTCTGTAATACCATTTCATGTTGTGCTGTCTCATCCCCCATCATATCCAAACCCCCCACTAGCAACCTTTTGTAGCCAATTTTAGTCGTGTATGTCTTTTTACTATCTTTCCTCCAAATTATTTCATCTTGTTGCTCAATGGTAGAAAGTGGAATTGACATGATTCATTTCATTTTTTCATCATCAAATAGCTCTCTAAGCACTTCTAATCTCTAGGTAGCATTACTCAACTCAATAAGATCAAAAACATTTGTATAATTTATGTTTATATTCTGAGCCTTTACTCTACCTTGATTAGGACTCGGTAACCATGAATCATTCCAAATATTGATCATCACTCCATTTCCCACTCTCTAAGTGGTGTCTTGCTCCAATAATCCTCGCATGCTCCAAATACTTTGCCAAGTATAAGATGGGTGAGATCCTAAATTTGAATTCATAAAATCTCCGTTTGGATAGTATCAAGTTTTCATTCTCGTGCAAACAAACACTTTGGCTTTGACAACAAACGCCAACCTTGTTTTAATAAAAGGGCTACATTGAACTTTGCTAAGTCCCTGAATCCCAATCCCCCTTGTGATTTACGTTTGCACATCACCCTTAATGACACTAATGTATACCTTTCTTAGTTTTATAATTACACCACCAAAACCTACTTATTATTCTTTCGAGTTCATGAAAAAACATAATAGACAACAAGAAGCATTGCATAGCATAAACTGGTATTGCTTGTAAAATGGACTTAATAAATACCTTTTTTTACCTCCCAAAGATAGTTTTCGCACACCCCAATTCTCAATTTACTTAATGAATTTGTCCTTAAAATTAGCAAAAACCTCTTTTTTCCTCCTTCGAACCATTTTTGGCAACCTAAGATATTTCACCAGATTAATTGAGTTTCGCACTCCTAAAATATTTTCAATTTGTTCCCACACTTTTTTGACCATATTACTGTTGAAATAAATTAGGGATTTGTCAAAATTAATTAATTGGCCCAACAGTCCCTCATATTTTGTAATAATCCCTTTTATGTTATTAGCACCCTCCACCGTAGCCTCCCCAAAAATGATACTATCATTTGCAAAGAACAAATGAGTTAGTGCTAGTTTGTTCCTTCCTATACGTGCCCCTCTAATATTCACCTATTGTTTGGCCATCTTGAGTAATGTCAAAAATCTTTCACACAAATCAGAAATAAATATAGGCTAAAGGGGTCTCCTTGTCTCGATCCTTAGGAAGGTCGAAAAACCTCTCCTTAAACCCCGTTAAATATCACCGAGTACGAAATTATTGTCACACAACACATTACCAAAGAAATCCATTCATTGTCGAATCCTAAATGCTTCATCATATTTTCCACAAAACACCACTCCACTCTGTCATAAGCTTTACTCTTATCCAACTTTAGAGCAAAATCTCCTTTATTTCCATCTCGCTTCTATTTAAAGGAGTTTAGTACCTCGTAAGCAATAAGTATACTGTGATTTGTCTTCTAGGAACAAACGTCACTTGTGCTTCATCAATACAACTGTCTAGTACGTTCATGAAATTTGTTAACCACCATATTTGAGATTATCCTATAAATCATATTACATAAGCTTATTGGCCGAAACTGTGTCATAATCTGTAGCGCACTAACTTTTGGAATGAGCACAATATTAGTTCGATTAATTATTCTCATATCTTTTTTCTGTTAAGAACATCAATATAGTATTGAGTTACTTCTACCCCTAATAATATTCCAATACTTTTGATAAAAAGGAGTAGGAAATCCATCCATACCTGATGCTTTTTATTGCCTCAATTATCTCTTCTTGTAACACCCCAAACTTAGCCCAATCGTTATGGTCGAATTTGAAAAGCTACATTGGCCATCGGAATGACCCAGAAAAACTTGCTTGATTTCAGACGTATTTTTTTAAATCATTTGCATAGTTCGTTCAAAACTAGTAAAATCAAATGTTCAACTTTATTTTCAATCTCATTTCAAAAACCATTTTTCCACAAAAATGGCCAAAATAAACTTTCGAAATTTTGAAAAAATATATTTTTAAACTATTAGATTATCTATTCAAAACAAATGAAATAAAACGTTTATTTTATTTTCATAAAAACCATGCAAGTTTCAGGAATCGAAATAAATAATATCTCAATTGTAGACATTCAATCATTTATTCAAAACTATTTCGGATTTTCAATTATACTTCTAAATCATTTGTCTTTTTATTCAAAATTGGAGAACTTGGTTATTCTTCATTATTTCAAAAATAAAAACATATTAACTTCATAAATCAAATGTCTTTAGGAAACTCATTTGTAAATATTAATAATTTTGAAAACTAAGTCTAATTTTATTAAAAACTCATTTTTCAAAAATGCAGCGGAAAAATGTGTTATTGACATATTCTATTTTAAAAATCGAGTTTCAAGCGAAATCTTATCAAATACTAATTTATGCAATTTTTTTAAAACTTAACATCATGCAAGCAATTTATGCAAATCAGAATGAAAAATCCCCCAAAATAAAGTCCCACGCCACAGTCCATACACAAACTTATTACAAACCTAAAATATCAAAGTAAAATTTAATTGCTTTAATTTAAAAAGACTTCCGAGAAACTCCTTCAAATGCCGTCATTGAATCATAACCTCGGGGTTATCTATAATATTAGAAAACTATAAGGGGTGAGCTATAAAGCTCGGTGTGATATTAACATAAACGCAATCACATACATATAAACATACACGTTATACAATCATAATAGTCATATCAGTTTCGTATAACTCTATATTTCACACTTATACTATACATGATCATGTCAATGCACATTAACGATGTAGATTTTGCAAAAATGGTCCTACCCATCTCCGCCACACACCAAAATCGAGTTCCCCAAAACTCGTCCATCCAATAACACACCATGCATGTGATATGGCCAAAATCACTCAAAATCATACAGGCATGTTTAACATGCAAATCACACATGTACACATGGTACCAAAATTTCACATTTTATAATCATGCAAATATCACATTTTTCATATGGTCACATAACATGAAAGTGAGGTTTACATTTTTTTTCAAACCAAAAATAATCATCAATATCACACAACATGCTTTTCATAACATATACTGTTTGGAAAACACTTACTTGACATAGTCTATAATAGAGTTGTTCATGGGCCGGGCCGGGCTCAACTAAAAAATCATTCCCATTTATCGGGCTCGGGCCAAGCCGGGCTGGGCCTAAAAAATGGGCCTAAAATTTTGCTTAAGCCGAACCCGGATAAAAATACTAAAACCCGGGCTCGGCCCGGCCCGCCCGTATTAATTTTTTATATTATTTTTAATATATATAATACATCAAAAATACTAAAAACATCAAAATAAATATATCCTAACAAATTGAAAATAAAATTAAAAAAATATGTAGAATTAAATAACACTAAGATAGATACAACTTAACAAGCGAATGCCTCTAAAATAATAAAAAAATTAACAAATACCTTTAAAATAATAACAGAATTAACAATGAAATAAGTTTTATACAATATCCAAACAATAACAACAAAATAGTAGCAACATAATAGTAAAATGGTAGCAAAATAGGGAGAAAAATAACATTAAAAAAAATTCAGATTTTTTTGTCCTTTAGTGAATTCGGGCCGAGTCGGGCCCGGGCTAAAAATCCCTTACCCGAGGCCCGGCCCATTTTTTGGACGGACCTTATTTTTTTGTCCAAGCCCATTTTCTGGGCCTATATTTTTGCCCAAACCCTCCCACATTTCGGGCGGGGCTTCGGGACACCTCTAGTCTATAACAATGGGTTTATCTCTCTTTATGGATACATAATGTATCCTCATCAAACAACATAATTTAAATAATAACATTTTTATCAATATAAAACAAAGACTTAATTTTGTTTAGTGTTAAAACCCACACCTGATCGTAGTAATTCCAATGTAGGAACTCCTTCTAATGCCCACTTCTGGATTTAATTAGGTTTATCTCAGATCTAAACATAAAACGAATAATCTATCATTAAAAAACCCTTGATAAATCTTTGATAAACGATTACACTTTGGCTTCTATAACAATACTTGCTCTTCATTAATCCAATATGATTCCACTCTTTGAATCATAGGAAATTACACGCTTGAAATCGATCCTTCAAACAAGAAACACCAAGTTTAAAAGATGCCATTCGATCACTATATAGGGATTAAAAGGTTTTGAATAAAGTAAGTATTCCAAATACTTACGATCTCACTAATCAAGAATTGATACGGAAGAGAAGATGGCTGAGATTTGGGAGCAATAGCCACAATATCTAAGATATCCAATACTAAGAAGAATTAATAGACAATAATAAATAATCTTACTATGACAAATAATAAAATTGCTATAGAGAGGAAGGAAAAAAACTATTATTTTATAGTTTTTTTCACGACGGTGGATGGCGGCGGTCATTGCAGTGGACGATAGTGATCACGACGATAGATGAAAGAAAAGAGAAATGGTTTTTACATTTGTGAAAATAAGGAGAAAAGAAAAGAAAGAAGAGAATAAAAAATGATTATTAAAAATCATGGTGCAAGGTGGTTGTCATGGTGGAGGAGGACGGTGGAGAAAATGGAGGAGAAAAGTGGCGGAAAGGTAGAGGTCCGGTGGTGATGATGGTGGTTCGAGGAAAAGGAGTGGTGGAGGAGAGGAGGAAAAATAATACAAATGGTGGTTTATGGCTAAAACAAAAGAAAAATGGAGAAAATAGGGAAGAGCAAAAGAGAGGGAGGAAAAATTGAATAGGAAAATAAAATATGGACAACAAAAGTTGTCATTCACCTTGTCCACATTCAATGTATGACACACAAGGTAAGGATGAAAAAAATAGGCATGTAGAGGGGACAAAAGGAGTAAAAAAGGGATCATGGGAGTGAAAATGGTACTTAACGAGGGAAGGTTGACTCACACACAAGGAAAGAATCTTTCCACATGCATGGTAACTAGGTTGGATGGCAATGAGTGTTCACAATAGCTAAAGTTGTCAAAAATTAAATAAAATTTTTTTAGTGTGGGAAATTGAACATAGGACCTTTAGGAAATTACCTAAGCACTTAACCACTTGACCACATTACTCCTTGTAATCATTTTAACAGAATATATTTAAAAACATGGGATGACCTTTGCTAAGGGTTTAAAATAAATTTGTACCAAATAGAAATTAACAAGAGGGAAGGGATTCAAACTCAGATCAAGGACAACTTCACCACTACTCAAATACTATAATTGATATTTATTTATTATCAAATGAGCAAAAGATTATCCAAATAAAAATTCGATCGTGACTGCTCTCGGTCACTAAACCAATTTCTACTAACTCAAATTTTGGGATGTGACAAATCTACTCGAAATTTTGCTGTAAGTTCCTCGTTCATACTCCCCAATATACACGTTTCAATACCAGATAAAACATGCTCACAATCACTTACTGACAAAGCTGTTAATAACTTCTTGAAATATTTCGACACAACCATAACTATCTCCCTTTACCCATCCACCCAATTGACATCCCTATCCTTCAATCCTTTTATAGTATTTGGCCTTTTTTTTTGAGTCACAAAATTATGGAAATATGTTGTGTTTCTATAACCATATCGAACCTAGTTCACTCGTGCTCGTTGCTCCCAAAATAGTTCTTTATCTGCTTCCATATCTAGAGACAATTTAACCTCTACCATTTCAACTAGTATTTCTTTATCCAGATCAACCAAATACAATTCATTCAACCATGAATTCAAAATAGATGCAATGCGTTTCTTGTTTATATAATTCTATCTCATCCAACCTTCCAAGTTAGATCCTCGCTAGATTAACTTAGTAGGAATTTTTTTCTTATTTGACTCCCAAGAACTTCTTATCTGACATTCATAATTATCCTCAAGAATCCAATCCATACTGAAACAAAATTGCAACTCTCTCCCTGATGATCGACCTCTATCTCTATCCACTACCTCAATTAATATTGGACAATGATCCGAAAAGAATGAGGTATATGCTTAACAGAGTACCTCGGGAAAAGTTCCCACTATGTTAAATTAGCAACTCTTCGGTCAAGCTGTTCTCTTACAATGTTTTGCAGTAATTGCCCTCTCTCCCATGTAAACCATTGATCCATAAAACCCAAATCACTAATTTCATATTCCTAAAGCGTTTCACAAAATCTCACACTATTTTGTTCATTACGTAATCGACCCCCTCTTTTCTCAAAAAAAGAACATTGTTTCATTAAAGTCACCTATAACCTCCCCAGCTCGGTGTAGACATTATGGCCAAATCATAGAGGCTACACTAGCCATCGAAATGACTAACAGACCCCAAACATTTTTTCAAAGAAAACCCCTAACCCATCCAATTTTTGGAAAAATGTAGTTACTATTTAGATCAAGTTAAAACATTCATTTAATAGGTCATTCCATCTTTAGAGTTCATAATAATAAAGGTGAACATCTTTGTAAAATCATATCACTGGCTTATTTCATAAAAACCATGAACACACGTACTGCAGCAGAAATAAACCATGCCAGATTTTACTTAGTCCAAATAGTATGCATTTACTACTTATTAAGTCTGAACTATTCAAACATATGATGCATGCATAAAATATTCCCCCAAAACAAAATTACCAAGCTATAGTCCAGTTCGATAAATTACAGTCCAAAAACCAATGAATATAGAAAATTTTATTTATTACAAAACTATTCAATGTTCGAGAGTCATTTGCATGCCAAGTCCGGTCCTAGTTTTGAACGTTACCTGAGAAGTAGTTAAAGGGCAAGCTTAAGAAAGCTCAATGTGAGTCTAAGTAAAAGTAAACATACAAACAATCAGACTGTATACAATACATACGGTTTACCATGGCATAACAATTTATGTATATGGCATGCTCAGTGAAACAATGCAATAATCCTACCTATCCAACCGCTATACACCACGAGTTCCCCAGAACCCATCTACCGAACTCTAAAAAGTGCGAGCTAAAGCTTGATGTGGCTAATCCACTAGTAACAGTAATGCATATAAACTGCCAGTATAAGTGTAGATAGTGCTGCTAATGTTGTGGTCAAGCCACCAATAATGCATGTTAATACGCTGCCAGTAGTTGTGAATACACAATGATTTTGTAGATAAAAGCTACTAGTAATGTGATTAAATCACCTAATCTCCTCACTACTCCGGTGCAATGCACTAAAAACAATAATGTGAACTTTAAATGCTGTCAGTACTCCATAAAACTCTTCTGTCATCCAACAAACCCAACCCTATGTAGTGCAAAATGACATACCAATCATGTAGCATATCATGCTAAACAGTATAGTAACAATAACAGTATCAATTGCATGCTCAACATGCTTTAGTGTAACAACTTCAGAGACAATTTTCATGAAATCAATACAAACAATAGTGATAAAAACATGCTTACATACAAGCAATATCATATCAATCATGGTTATACAGTCAATTAAATAGTAATGTAGTCTTAATCATACTTACAGGAGCTCAAACATGCAGGGAATTACTTAGGGACTAAAATGAAAAATTCCAGCAAATAGTGAAAAAAAGTGAAATAGGGGTCACACGACCTTGTGGGGAGACCGTGTGACAGGGTATAGACCGTGTTACTAAGGTACACGTCTGTGTGTCAAGGCCGTGTAACTCATTATGGCCGTGTACAAATCAATAAATTTTCCCAACTATGGTCACACAACCATGTCACCTTCCCTAGGCCATATGGCCCTATTTTAACCCTAACATTATAATGGCACACGGTCGTGTTGATCGCTCGTGTGTGGCGCACGCCGGTGTGGTTAGGTCATGTTGTCCTAAAACCTCACTCGGTTTGCAAAATTTTAGCTAGAACACACACTTGGAAAATTCTCACTTCAAAACACTAATATTATTCGTAGCTTCTAAGCCCCAGATCCAACTAGATCTAGTTCAGATATGTACCTAACACCAAGACCAATCGTTTATCAACAATCCTATGATATTCTAGCGAATTCGACTTAACAGAGGAATGAAAACCTACCAAATTCACTTACTCTACTTCTGATCACTCGAAAGATGCAGATGGCCACATTCTTTAATGAAGATCTGAGGGATTCAGAACCTAACCTTTGCCAAAATTTAATTCATGAAATCACACAATCCACCAACATAGGAAAATAAAGAAAATAAAGGACACAAAACGTAAAATTAGATCTACCCTATTAACTTACCCCTCATCGATTCAACTGTGTGATAACAGATTCATAAAGAATGCAAAAAAATGGAATGTAGGGGTGGTGACAACAATGATAAGAAAAAAGAAAGGAAGGAATAAAGAAAAACAGAGATGAACAAGAAGGGAGAAGGGTTGAGCGATATGGAGAAAAGAGTAGGAACAAAAAAGGTTGATTTTTATGTTAAAATTGGTATTTAAACCTAGGGTTTCTATAGACATTGACGGCATACCTAGGGAAGGGGAGCAAAAATTTACAAAAATTAAAATTTACACAAGCAAGGGGAATCAAACTCGGGTCTCTAGGCCAACTACACTAACTCTGAACCACCAGAACAATAACTCATTCTTTACATAATTGTACAAACTTAAGAAAAAAAAATTCGGGATGTTACATCACTTATCACCAACCATGGAAAAGTTTGATCTCTCCCCAATTGTCTTAAAAGATTCCATGACTCTTCTCTCCTTTGTTCTTCTAATGATCCATAGAATCATGTGAACCTACATGGCGTCCCTTTATCCTCCTCCTATACCTCCACATCAATATGTGAATTAGAGAAATTCCTCAATTGAATGGTACAATCCCTCTTCCATCTCAAAGTAATCCTCTTCAAGATCCATATGCTCCCACATAAATACCATTTACGAACTCACACTTCATTCTAACTCGTTCCATTCTTCTCGCACTTATTTTTATCTCTGTAAGAAACAAAATTTTGGGTTATGTTTGTCTTAACTTATTTTTTAGATGAGTAATTGACCGTAACTGACCCAAATCATGAACATTTCAACCTAAGATTTTCATTGCATCTGTCCAGTCTGCTTCTTAGCAGCCGCTGATATCTCAGAATTAAATCTTGAACCCAATGAATCACCAATTACAGAAACACTTGGATTCTCTTCCTATATTCATTGTCATTTTCCCCATCTATCACCTCAATTGGGCTATCGTCCAGATTAGATCCTAAGCCCCCTAATTAGTCAACTCCAACCCAGTTATTATTCCTTCCCTCCCTCCCCTAGTCAGATAAGGATTTAGTGTTTAGATGACTCTCAGATTCATTCTATCAATATGTCCATCCAAATCCATTCTGATCGGGTTACCTCTTATCTGATTAGTGGCTCAATTCTCATCCCGAAACCATTTGCTTGCTGTCGGCGTTGCCCCACGCGAAGGTGCTTTCAAGGAGATATCCCTATTGGAAAAATGAGTTTTAAAAATGCAGCGGAAAATAAATTTAGGGAAAAACCAAATTTTTGAATATTTTCCAAAACAAGATCTTGGTGGTGATATCTAAAGTAATAAACACTTAATCAAAATTGTACCTTTTCAATTTGTCTAGGATGAGCGCTTCAACCGAGTAGTTTTCTCCGCTATTCTCAAGCTCACGTCTATTGAGTGTGGGCTTGCATCGAATCAGAAATTTTTTTCACAAAAATTACCAGTGGGTAATTTTGCAATTTTTCTAAACTTTTGAGTCAAGTTGTAAATCAGAAAAATATCTCTAGAATTTTTTTGGAATAATCTCTTCAGAGAATTTTCTTTCTACAACTTTTTTTTTGAATTTAAGTGTGTGTAAATAATGACCCAAGACTCTCTTTATATAGGGAGAGTTTAGAGAGTTCAACTATGATTAAACTTAATCACTTTAATATTAAATTTAATCTAATATTTATCTTGATAAATATTATATTAATTTAATATTAAATATTATTAAAATAATAGAATGTTTATCTTGTAGATAAACATTAAATTAACTTTAATATTAAGATTATCACTTTAATATTAAATTAATAAAATACTATTAAGATAAGTATTAAATTTAATTTAATATTAAATTATTAAAATAATATTATTTTTGGAATAATTAATCTGAAATCAAATTCTCTGGTAGAGTCCCAGTAGGAGAGTAACTCTTCCATTTCCACTGCTCAACCATCGATGACCAACTGCCGCCAGCCACCGGGATGCCACTGTCGTAACCACTAACACTGTTGCGACACTCTTACGGCACCCTGAGCTGGTTCGGTCCTAGTCAATGACGACTTGACCGATTCGGTCTAGCCATCGGTTGGACCTTCAGCCCGGTTGCACATACCAGGCTTGGCTCGACCAGTTTTTGGGTCTTGGTCTCGATTTTGGGCTCCTAGGCCCAATTTATGATCTTAGGTCCAATTTTCAAGTTCAATTACCCATTGGGCCAATTGTCTGACTTGAAAATTAATTTCCAAAAATATCATATTAATTTTAATTAATTTGATTAATTTAATTTTACTTGATCAAAATTAATTTTTCCAAAAATCACTTAGATTTTCTAAATTAATTTTTCAAGAAAATTCTTTAATCAAATCCTCTAGTTGAACAATTCTTACGACCACCTAATTTAATTCTACATCGAATAAATTGACTTAATTAACATATACAATTAGACTCTAGTGATTGCCATTATGTCTAGAAGCATCGTTTCGATAATAAGCAATTACTTAATCATGGAGTCAGTCCACAAGAAGTATCATGATTGAAAAGTCCTTATTTTATACTATTTACAAAAGCAATTCATCCAACTGCTTTGTCCAATGACCTCGTCATGTGTGTGTTACCCTCATATGATATCCTTGATTCTTTTGACTTAAATTTGTTTACTCAATACAATTTGATTTTATCTCATTGTCACCATTATGTCTTCTTAATGATTAATATGACCACTGTCAACAAATAACTGTGATAAATTACTCGTTTGAGAACAAGCAACTCATGGCCACGTTCCATATTTATCAATCCACACAATGCCAATGAGAGGATATCATTAACTCTTTAATTGAGCTATGAATTCCACTGTTACTAGTAAAGTCATGCCATACACAAGTCATGTACCCAACATACCGGCTATGGGCCGATCATCTTTAGAGCATAAGCCACCACTTATATCAAAGCACATGAGTTGCATACGCATGGTTAGTGACTAACTCAAGACTTAGGTAAATCATACCATGAACGTCGCAAGAGAATTAATTCACAAACGGATTCAAAATTAATTCATTTTGTGTCCAGTCTAATTATCATTCTACCAATAAATACATCTATGTCTCTACTCGTGGAGTTAATTGCTCTGATAGCCAAGACTAACCATATCCCCAATTGGAATTGTAGACGGCATAATAGTCATTCTCAGTATTTGAATCAAATGCTCACTTTAATTTTTTACGGGATTATGGACTCATTTAGATTATCTACTGAAGTAAGTTGTCTTTCTCGCAATGTAAACATTCTTAACAATGCCACTTATCTTTAGTTTGAACTTTAAACAATTAATGAGCTAATATTTGCTTGTCACGCTTTTTCTATGAGTGCAAAATATAAAAGACAGAAAATACAAAAGACATAACAGTGAAATGTGAAATTAACGTTATTTATTTATTCATCGTTCAAATAAATAGAAAACAATTACATATTTACTATAATATGGACACATTTCCCAACAATCCCACCCAAAATTCACTTTGCAGACATCCTAGTGTCACCCTTATTGAACAAAATCATTCTCCGTGTCCTAACTTCCCACATAGGAAATAGAACAATGTTAACTTTTCATACTGAAAAGAAGCATACACTGACCGATTCTGATCTAATGTTATTTTATTCTTCCGTTTCAAAAGCACTCGGACATCCAATTTCACCCTGATTCGCATATATCTCATTATTCCCATTATCACCAAAGTTGTCTCATATTGAAGAAATTGGACGATAAAATTACGCAACTAATGTGCCAATCCTTCTGATATCACCCCTATCGGTAAGTTATGGTTTTTTACCCAAAATTCCGAAAAGAACAACAGAACCTGTAGTGGATCTTCTCTCGGCTCTCACTGCTGCAAGAGGATAAGATGCCTGTTAAACACGATGTACCACCAAGAACCCTTTTTATGTCTATTTCGTAGTAGAACTGGGACAAACTTCTCTTCTCGCTTATATCTGTTATAGTAACCCCTCTCAATGGATGCCATAAATCGGCCAAGGTATTCCTCATTGGCGGGAAGTGAACCACACTATCCGTCAGAACACGTCCCACCAAAAATAGTCATTAATCGTCCTTTACTAAGTATGCATTCCCTTGAAACTACAATGGCTCCTCTTCCTCAACAGCGATGTTGAGATTTGCCAATTCTTCCTTCATAATCACTATTACTAATAGTCTTTAGATCAACTAACTGAACGAAAAGAACAAAACACTAAAAGACAAAAAAAAGTGCTAAACTAGCAAACAAAGAGAAAACGTGCTAAACTAGCAGACTTAAAGTTTGTATATACGTATACATATGCATATTTTAGTAAGATATAACAGTGAAATTACAAAAATTATAAGTGGAATAAAAAAAAGTCAATTAAGTATTATTAAATTATTTTAAAATTAATTAAAAAATTGAAACATGAATACATGATAACCTTTTAAATGACTTCGTGATTTTTTTAAAAAAAATTCAAGTATACATAATAATAATTCATTTTAATATATAACAACTTTTTAATGTTATTTATAAGATTAAAAAATTTAGTAATCAATCCCTCAATAAATTGTTAATCAATGTATCAAAAAATTTATTAATCAATGTATGAAAAACTGATTTTAAATTTTAAAGATGAGGTTCAAGGTGGAGGTGTTTGAGAGCTATGAACAAATTTAAATTTTCGAATCCAAAATATTTTTAAGGATTGTGAAATATGCATAATCACAAACAACATTCAAAAATCGAAGAAATATAAATGATATCTAGTCACCAATATAGTATTTATTAAATAAAATTTTGATTCTAAATTTTATGAATAGAAAAAATAAACATTATGACTTGTTTTTTTTAAAATTCAATTCAAGTCTAAAATAATCTAAATCTAATGTAACTATTAGAAAAACCTATATAATGAACAAGGGATGGTTTAGGCCAAGCAAGACTTGGTCCTGAACCGTCCACTAACCCCAATATTTGTCCACTATTGGCTCCTTTCAAGGTTGAAAGTCGACCGAAGGCACCCCCCACATCCCATCCTCATCCCCATGAATGGCAACGACAGCTTTGGCATAATTTACCCACTCTCCCCTGTCCACACTTAATGCTTGAAACTTCAATTCCTTTGGTACAAAATTATCTTTTCCTGCAAGTCTCACCATTATCCCAAAATAGTTTATTTCATCAACCCTTTGCCGACTCACCCATCATGTTTGTTGAATGTTCCTTCACTCATGCATATTCCACAGTATCCTATCTCTAATCGTGTGCCCCACAAAACACTACAAATTCAAAACAATTGTTCATTCGTAAAAATACTATGAATGTCCTTGTACTAGGTATAAGATTGTATTTTGTCACCCTACTCAAAAAATTAAACAAATTAATCTCTATACATTAGATCAAAGAGTAAACTAGGCCTTTCTGTTAAAATATTCATTCATTTCGCATAACTGGCAGAATAATCAAACAATGACACATGGCATTCTACGTGTACCTCATGCTGACGTACATAGACCGGTTTTTAACATTAAAAATTAGTAAAAATTTTAACTGAAGGACTAATTTACTTTTCAATCTATTATATAAGGACTAATTTACTCATTTTTTAAGTAAAATGGATATATGACAATCTGATACTTAATATGAAGGCCTGCACAATACATTTATCCTATTTATTCTTTTTTAAATATTTGTATAAAAAAATATTCGATAATATATAAATATAATTCATCAAATATACGCATGTAATTAGCAATCGCTTTCAAATTTGGATAACATATATAACTGTATGTATTATTGACAAATTGGCTCATAAAAAAATTCAGTGGCCAAAAGTGAAAATAAAAAGGAAAAAAGAAGCAAAAAGCATATAACGTGAAGTGAAAGAAGTACCTTCACACATTTAATTCCAAGTTCAGATATGAAGTTTAGAAAAGCTAGGCCTTTCTGCATGATGAAGCTAAGCTGCATCCTGCATTTGGAACAGGAGATGATGGGATAACATAGAAGGATCCATCATATAAACATTAATGCATATCTAGTTGATCATAATAGATATGATAGGTCCTAATTTATGACTATGAATTACCCTTTTTTTTTTCTTTTTTTTTACTCAAAATGTGACTCAAAATAGTATGTTAAAGTATTTATAGGTTTTCTAAAAAAAATTAGGAGAATCTTTAGAGATCATTTTTCAATCTTGATGTGCTCAATGGTAGATCTTGAGACTAAGTTTTAAGGGATTTAATTAATCTTTTTAGAAAAATTAGGATTTTAATTAGAATTATAAAACGAAGGGTAAATTACACCACATGTCACTCTAAAATAGTCTCTTCTTATTTTGGGCACTCAAATTCTTTTTATCAATTTAATCACTATAATTAAGAGTATTGCTTGAATTGGTCACTATTGTTAAAAAATCCATCAATTCACTAATGGATTGCTAACGTAACACTTTTTTTTACTTTTAACTAAAGCTAACGACCTCTTTTTGGTTTATTTGCAATATAAGATTAAAGCTTGTAAATTTTCTCTTTTTCCTTCTTGTTGTTTGTTTCTTGGGAAAAGTAAGAGAGGAAAATGAGGATAGTTTTGACTTGTTTGTTACTTTTCCTTTGTTACATTTCTTAGGAAATAAACAATAAGAAGGAAAAAGAGAAAATTTACAAGCTTTAGTCTTATGTTGCAAATAAACAAAAAAAAAAGGTGTTTTAAAATAATTACAAAGAGGTCCCTAGCTTTAGTCAATAATAAAAAATATGTCATGTTAGCAATCCGTTAGTGGAATTTTAAACGGTTGTGACCAATTCAAAAAATTATCTTAATTAGAGTAACTAAATTGACAAAAAAAATTAGAGCAACCAAAATAAGAATGATTCTATTTTAGAGTGACCTTGCAGTGTAATTTACTCTAAAAAAGAAAATGGTGAAGACAAGGGAGTGGTCTAATTAGTTTTTTTTAAAATAAATTTGCGAGATTAATGACAATTTCTAATAATTTTAAGAGAGCTTTAATTGAAATTTTTAGAAAAAATAAAAGAAAGGCATAATAAGAATTTTTAAAAATTTTGGAACGCTATAATTTTTAAAAAACTTTAAAACTTTCCAAGAATTTTGGTGGGGCCAAAGCTCCCCTCTCTTGGCCACCGTTACCATATGTCATTGCATGCTCAAGACACGAATATCTTAAGAAGAATATAACACTAATTCACTAAACATTTTACGAACAAGCTACATTGTTTAAGGACTCATATTTTCAACATGAATCGGTCTTATGTTGCAAATTAAATAAATAAAGAAAAGAAATCAGGGAGAATATTTCAAATATGAATTCCTTTCTTCTTTTTTTTTCTTTTTCAATTTTCTAGTATGTTTTGCAATTTTAAAAAAAAAAACAGTCACTTGTGAATTTCAGAAAATATTTTGACAGGTTCTCCACAATTTTAAATGGTGCTTGATCAATTATGATTATGAGAATTTATACCTCATATCCAAGATAGCCTACAACCTAAAGATCAATTCTTATAAATGCATAGATGGCATAAAACAATAGAAATTGTCAAAATCCAATAACGATACCTGACAATAACTAGGTAACAGAGCAAAAAAAAATATATATATATATAGTTTACAGGGGATCGAGGGTACCTATTTTAGCCAACCATGCATTGCCTCAAGAGCAACAACAATGGAGACAACAAGAGGTTGAAGGATAATGAGAGAAAAGTTTTTCATAAAATGGATGACATTTATCATCGAGAGAACCTAAGGATATTCTTCTAATTTTTTTTTTATCATATTTCCTTCAATGACATAAGCATCGGAGAGCATATCAGAGCCCAAGTTCCAGTGCCCCTAATCACTTTCTAATAGTGCATCATTTTTACCCTTATTTTAAGCTTATTTTGACATTGTTCTTAAGTAAACTTAGGCTTTTAGGTCTTTTATATTGATTTTCAAAAATTGGTTTTGAAAATAAACTTTCTATATTTTTAGTGTTTTTTTATGCATTTTAGCTAGTTTTTAATGTTTGTGGAATAACTTGAATTTTGTGAACTTATCCTGTGTTTTTCTTGCGGGTCAAATCGAAGTTGGAGGTAACTTGGATACATCAACATGGTGTGTCATGACACAATTTTGGAATTGTGGATAAAGATGTCAGTTGTCAGCCCTAGTGTGCCACTACATATACAAATATTTTTGTGTTACAACATAAGTTATAAATTACTAAATTTTAGAACATTCAATGAGTAAAATAGTCATTTTACTTAAAAATTTAAATTTTTCTATGAATTGACACTTTAAATCATCATAATGAAGAAGCGAGGTCAACCAAAAGGATTGGATTTAGGATTAGCTATTTTATATTCTCTTTATATTTATTTTCATTTTCTTATAATTAATTAGGATATTTTATTTTTATCGTCTTTTCTTTTTCTTTTTCTTTCTTAAAAGCTTGCAAGTAACTTGAATCTTCAACGAATATTCTAAATGTATGAATGACAATCAAGATTTGGAGATTCCTTGTGGTTCAATGATCTAGCTTACACATTTTCTATCTTCCATTTCTTATTTGCTTGTAGTAATGCTTTGAATATTTTATATTTAGCTCTTTAATTCCATTATGTGCTAATTGTTTATATGGTTGGGTCTTGCCTAAAGTTAGTGGGTTAAGTATATATACTATGTGATTTGTGTTTATTTGTGATTATCTTGGTTGATTCTCTTGTGTACTCGACTCACAAAAGCACATAAGATATCACTTTTACACAAGCAATAACCGCAAGTATGATGATATCAAGTTATAGTATAGAATTTATATTACAATGGAATACCTCGATAAGTATCTCAAAGACTGTCTCCATAGGAATTGACTTGTAAACGATAAACAAGTTGTGGTCTTATTGGTTAGGTAATTATCAATCTACTCGAGTTAATGATTATTAGCACAATCAACGATATAATTATTAAAAGTCTAACAAAACTACGATGTCTCTAATCAACCTAGACTAAGGCACTTTTTCTTGGTTAAGACTAATGCAAATGGTGATACAATGGTCAATTGGTCAACTAGATATCGATAAAGCTAAGTGATTAATTAATCGAATCGATTGTTATTCCTAAATAAAAATCTTCTCTCGGTCTCACCTAGTTGAACAATAAATATATAATGAATAATAAAAGGTATTCTCATCGATTCAAAGATTTCTCCAAAATCATGTGTTTATATATACTAGCTTATAATATCACATATATTGTATGTGATTTTATGCTTTTAATATTTAATTATAAATCATTGTGAGATATATATATTATGCAATACATAAATAAGAGCTATATATTGTACTTGATTCAAATTTATTTTGTAAATTGACAATTATAAATAAACTATATTTATACTGTACATATTAATCATATCAATCATAAATCCATAAAAAAAGCGATATATATCATATACATCCGTCAAAATAAAAAATTGAAAATAAAATTAATTTTACCAAAAGATACATTAAATGTATAATCTTAGAATTAACGACAATATGGGAAATATCGTGATTTGATAGGTACTTTTTTAATTTCAAAACTTTAAGAGTTTAAAAAAATTTTGAAGGGTTAAAATTGATATTTTAAAAGGCGAGGAAGAAATAAAATGTGCACCGTCCGAACAAGAAAAAAGAAAGAAGATGGATAAAGAGACAAAGGAAAAATTGTAGGTTAATGACCTCAGAATTTGAGTAAGACTTTGTTTTTTTTTTTTTTTTTTTTTGTGTGTGTGTGTCCATTTCTCATGTAAGTTAACTCTCTATTTATAGTTAAAGAAAACGTAAGAGTCCTAGATTAATCTAACTGAATAATTTAACTAATATACATGATAAAAATTAAAAAAAATAAAAAAACTATTTGTAAAAAATTAAACTAAATTATCCTAAGAAAATAATAATATATATAATACTAATTCATCCAACTCCGGATTATCCTAATTAATTAATAATAATAATAACAAAATCCATAAATATCCTACTATAATTTTAATAGTAATCATCTTATTCCAATAATTATCCTAAGAAAATTTAATAACATAAAATTCTATTCTAAATAATAATAATAATAATAATAATAATAATAATAATAATAATAATAATAATACACATAAAACTAATTTAACTACATTTTAACTTAAGCCGATTGAGTCTTAGCTTGACTGGCATGGACATTGTTGCAAATGCAGGAAGACGTGGGTTCGAGTTGTAACAACCCATTTTCAGTGAAATCGGAACAGTGGTTTCAAGATCACAAATTTGAGCCAGAAAGAAAATTTATTTAAATATTATTGTATGGTCCATATTATGATAGGAATGTTATATGAAAATTTTGATAAGAAAATTTTACCGATTATGTGATTAATTATGAAAAAGACCAAATTGCATAAAATGTAATAGTTGAATTCTAGTAGCTATAAGTATCAAATAGCTCCGGATTTCAAAACTTGAGGTCCTTATATGGGAATTAGACCATTAAAGAAAAGTTAGTAGATATTTTTGATGATTCATCCATGAAAAAATTAGAAAAGGATAAGGACTAAATTGGAAATGAAAATAATTAAAAGATGATAAATTAAATAAATGTTTAATATTATCATTTTATATCATCTTCATCTCCAAATACATGGAAACCCTAGGAAAGAGAAAGCAAATTTTCTTAGCTTGATTAGGTATGTTTTCTTGTCTCGTTTTTAGTAATTTTTATATTTTTGAGATCGGAATAACTTGATTTATCTATTTTGGGGATTAATTTGAAAAGATATCAAAGTATAGAAATTTTTCCATGGATGAATATGCTAAAATTTTGAAATTTATGGTAGAAAATGAAAGGTTGTTGATAGATTTACAAAGAGAATTTTCATGAAATTGTGATTTAGGGACTAAATTGAAAAATTATAAAACCATGGAAAAATTTTGATTTTTTAAGAAATTTATGGGCTGTTATTAATACATGTAAAAATTGGTTAGGCTTGAAATAAGGATTAAATTGCATGAATTTCATTTTCCGAGACTAGGGACGAAATTAGAATTTATGAAAAGTATAGGGGCAAAATGGTAACTTTGCCTAGGCTGTAAATTGAATCCAATTGAATATGAAATGTAATAAATTGATGATTAAATTCATTTATACATATTCGGATAACTCAAATTTGAACCTAGATTGGGGAAAAGAAATGTGCCGGATTAGTAGACTTTTAAATACGAACAAGTGTCGAGGCAAGTTCGTGTAACTTAATTATGTGTATTAATATGTCTGAATCAAATGTTGTATTTGTGTGAATTGCATAAATGTTAATGTATGAAATTAATTACATGCTCGATATTGCTTGATAAATGACAAGTTCCGTTTGAATAATGAAATGCGATGGATACAGTATTTTCCTGTATTGATTATAGTCCTGCATATGTTGCGGACAGAATATAGCTCGGACGAGCAATCCTGTTATATAGTTTCTAAGTATCTTGATCTGTAGTGATTCTGCATGTGTCGCACACTACCGTAGCTCTTTGTGAGCGTCCTGTTATATGATTCGATCGGTTGTCATCCAACATATTATGCGGACACAAACGCAGCTCCACGTGAGTGTCCTAATATAAACTCTTATGAGTGTCCTAATATAAACTCTTATCCGTTGAATTATTGAAATAACGATGGATACTCAAGTAGTATACATAAGGTATAAAAATTTATAAACCATCGTTATTTCAATAATTCAACGGATAAAACTCCTGATATGAGAAATTATGAGATTAAAAGAATTATGTTTTTAATGTTTCTGAAATACCTGAAAGTGTGAAACATGATGAGCTCATTCATGTTTATTTAATATACATGTGAATTATGTAACTAACTTGTTTTATTGAATGCATGTGATTAGGCAAATTTCTAACTTGTTGGAAAGCATGTTATTCTTATGCTTATTTAATTGAATATGATTAGTAAGTTTAATTCCTGTTATACGAACTCACTAAGCATTTAATGCTTATTGTGTTTTCTTTTCTTTGTTTTATAGTATTCGAAAGCTCACAAAGGTTGGAGATCGATTGGAGTATTATCACACTATCCACCAGCTCGTTTTGGTATAAATAGTAAATTTATTTTGGTATGATGGCATGTATAGGCTAAATATGCCAATGTTGGCATGTAAATGGTTGATTGTAATCTAGCCATTGGAATGGCTAGAATGGTATGTTTTGATATATAATTAAGGTCATAATATGTTTGACGTGTTTTGAAATGGTTAAGTAGTAGATGATATATGAATCAAATAGTAAATAAATTTGAGTTAGTATAATTGATACAAATTTACCTAAGAATATAAATGAAAATTTGGTAAGATTAATCATTTGAATATACATTTGAATATATCTTATATAATACTAGTATTTACTTGATTTATATGACTTGAATTGGTTGGTAAATGTATGCAAATGATGTTGTAGGTTGAATGTTAAATTTGGGTGAGAAATAAGGTTAACAAATGGTCTCATTTTGTCCATACGGGTAGACATACGGGCGTGTGTCTAGACCGTGTGTGACACATGGCATGACACATGGGCATGTGGTTTGGCTGTATGTCCCCTACATTTTAAAATTTAGAAACAGAATGCTCAGAATTAGGCACACGGGTAGAGACACAGGCGTGTGTCTCAGCCGCGTGTGACACATGGCCTAGAACACAGGCGTTTGTCTTGGCCTTGTGAATCCTGCACCTAATTTTTGAAAATTAAATTGACCACACGGACATGTGGTTAGCTGTGTGACCCAAGTCAGAGAGTTACATAGGTAAGGACACGGGCTGGGACACGGCCGTGTGCCTCACATCGAATGCCCACACGGCCTGAGACATGGGCATGTCACTCACATGGCCTACTTACATGGGCGTGTGGCCCCTGCATATAAGAAAAAATTAAAAATTTTACAAAAAATTGAGATCCTGAATTAGTCCTTACTTGTTTCTAATGCTTATATTAGGCCTCAAGGGTCTATTCAAGGGACAATATGATTAGTTTCAGATATGAAAAGTAAATGATATGAATTATCTGTAAATAGTTCTGTAAACTCTAGTAATGTTCCGTAACCTTGTTTCGTCAACAGATACAGATTAGGGGTGTTACATTTATTGATATTAGAGCTACGATTTAGTCAATTTTTGGACTAATGTAGGAAGTATGAGTTTAGCTATACATGCCATTATATAATTTTTGATAGTGTGATTTCTCCTCACCATTTTTAAATGTGTTTTTCATATAGTAATGTCATCCAACCAAGCTAAAGCTGAATCCGAGGAAGCTGAGAGCACTGCTTAAGCTCCGTTCAACGAGCTGTATCTAGTAGTAGTAGAAGGCCCGTATCTGAGGGCCGAGGTGAGGAGGCAAAAGAAGCCTATTTCAAATAATGAACGAGTTTACTGAATATTTGAAAACAAATCCTGCTATACAACAACCTCCCCTACCTGCTCCTCAATCGGTTCCAGAAAATCCACAGGGTGTTGAACATATTAGAATCGGTAAGCCTCCGGTGGATAAAATCTGTAAGTATGGGGAAGAGGAATTTAAGGCTACTGCCGAAGATGATCCGGAGAGGGCTAAGTTTTGGTTGGAAAATACCATCAGGGTTTTAGATGAAATATCATGCACACCAGCCGAATGCTTGAAATGTGCAGTATCTTTACTAAAAGACATAGCTTACCATTGGTAGAATACCATAACTTCTGTTGTACCGAGAGAAAATGTTACTTCAGAATTTTTTTCAGAAAGAATTTAGAAAGAAGTACATTAGTCAGATATTTCTGGATCAGAAAAAGAAAAAATTTCTAGAGTTTAAATAGGGAAACATGACTGTATCTGAATGTGAGCGGGAATTTGTTCGGTTAAGCAAGTATGCAAGAGAATAGGGTTGATATGTGTAAACATTTTAAAGAAGGATTAAATGAATATATCAAGTTGTTGATTGGAATTCTTGAACTAAGAGAATTTGTGGTATTGGCTGATCGAGCACACAAAGCTGAAGAATTAAGTAAAGAAAAAAAAAAACAAGCAGAGAAAGAAGCCCAAATTTCTGGTAAAAGATTTATGGGTAAGTCACAATCATCTATTTCAAAGAAATCAAAGAAGTACCATGATCTTTCTACCGCATTTATAGGATATTCTGGGAAAGGGTGAGGCTCTCAACATTCTAACTCGAGATCTTCGTCTCCATCTGTAACAAGTGTGGAAAGTGTCGATAACCTCAAATCGAGGTGAAACACTATAATAAATTTCATTTTGGGGAATGCCGATTGAGAACTGGAGAATGTTATAGATGTGGTTCTCTTGATCATTTTCTTAAAGGTTGTCCAGAAAGAATTGAAAAAGATACTGATCAGACTTTAAAGCCAAGCAACCCTGGTTCGAGAGGTAGACCACCTCGATACCCTAAAAATGTCAGTGGTAGCTGAAGTGCTACAAAAGATTCAACAGTTAAATCTGAGACACGAGCACTAGTGAGGACATATACTATACGTGCAAGAGAGGATGCCTCTACACCATACGTCATTACTGGTACATTTTCTCTTCTTGATGCTGATATTACTAATTTGATTGATCTTGGTTCTACACATTCATACATATGCACAAATTTAGTGACTATTAAAAATTTACCTGTTGAATTCACTGAATTTTTTATTAAAGTTTCTAACCCCCTGGGCCAGTATGTTATGGTGGATAAAGTTTGTAAAAATTGTCTGTTGATGGTAAATGGTTATTGCTTTTCAGCTGATCTAATGTTGTTGCCCTTTGATGAATTTGATGTGATTTTGGGAATGGATTGGCTAATCCAGCATGATGCAATGGTGAATTGTAAATAGAAATACATTGTGTTAAAGTGTTAGAATGGTGAGTTACTTCATGTTGAATCTGATAAACTGGATGGGTTATCTACTGTGATCTCAGCTATATTAGCACAGAAATATGTCAGAAAATGGTATGATATTTATCTTGCATATGTATTGGATTCTAAAGTATCTGATTCGAAGATTCAATCAGTTCCAGTTGTTTGTGAATTTCTTGATATATTTCTGGAAGAATTATCTGGTTTACCACTAGTTAGAGAAGTGGAGTTCTCTATTGATCTTGTTCCGGGAACAACGCCGATATCTATAGCACCCTACAGAATGGCTCCTACCGAATTGAAAGAGTTGAAAGCACAATTGCAAGAATTGATTGACAAAGGCTTTGCTCGACCCAGTCTCTCACTTTGGGGTGCACCGATTTTGTTTTTAAAGAAGAAAGATGGATCATTGAGATTGTGTATTGATTACAGATAGTTCAACAAAGTCACAATAAAGAATAAGTATCCATTTCCTCGTATTGATGACTTGTTTGACCAATTGAAAGGTGTCATTGTATTTTCAAAGATTGATCTTCGTTTTGGTTACTATCAGCTACGAGTAAAAGATTCAGATACGGGCACTATGAGTTTCTAGTGATGCCATTTGGCTTGACAAATACACCTGTAGTATTCATGGATTTGATGAACAAAATTTTCAGACCGTATTTAGACAGGTTTATGGTGGTATTTATTGATAATATTTTGGTATATTCTTGAGATGAAAATAAACACGGTGATCATCTGAGAATTGTGTTGCAAACTCTGCGTGAGAAACAATTATATGCCCAATTCAATAAATGTGAATTTTGGCTACTGGAAGTTGGTTTTCTCAGATATATAGTATCTGCAGAAGGTATTTGGGTGGATCCAAATAAAATTTCAGCTATTGTTAATTGGAAACCACCAAAGCATATGTCTAAAGTTGGAAGTTTTCTGGGATTAGCTAGGTATTATCAAAGGTTTGTTAAAGGGTTCTCAATGATAACTTCTCCGATGACTCGTCTGTTGCAAAAAGATGTGAAATTCGAATGGTCTGATAAATGTCAGCAGGGTTTTGAAAAATTGAAAGCTTTGTTGACTGAAGCACCCATGCTAGTTCAACCTGAATCGCGTAAGGAATTTATAATTTATAGTGATGTATCGTTAAATGGTTTAGGATGTGTATTGATGTAATAAGGCAAAGTAATAGCCTATGCTTCAAGAAAACTAAAACCACATGAAAAGAATTACCCGATACATGATTTAGAACCGGTAGCCATTGTGTTTGCGTTGAAAATTTGGCGACATTATCTATTTGATGAAAAATGTCACATCTTCACCGATTATAAAAGTTTGAAGTATTTGATGTAGCAAAAAGACTTGAACTTGAGACAGCATAGATGAATTGTTAAAAGATTATGATCTGGTTATTGATTATCATTCAGGAAAAGCCAATGTGGTTGCAAAGGCTCTGAGTAGAAAATATCTGTTTGCATTACTAGCAATGAATACCCGGTTGTCTTTGTCTGATGATGGTTCAATCATAACTGAATTAAAAGCAAAACCGAAATTTTTGCAACAGATCTGTGAAACTCAAAAAGGTGATGAAGAATTGTAAGCTAAACAAGAACAGTGTGAGTTGAATCATGATTCAGAATTTCAGATTAAGTCTAATAGTTGTTTGTTATTCAGAGGTAGAATATATGTACTGAAGAACTCGGGACTGGTATAGAAAATTTTACATGAAGCTCATAATGGTACCATGTCTATTCATCCTGGTAGTAACAAAATGTACAATGATTTGAAAAAGATGTACTGGTGGCCGGGAATGAAATGGGATATTTCTGAATTTGTATCTAAATTTTTGATATGTCAGCAAGTAAAATCTAAACATCAGGTGCCTTCGGGATTACTACAACCAGTAATGATACCAGAATGGAAATGGGAAAGAGTTACAATAGATTTTGTATCGGGATTCCTTTATCTCCGAAAAAGAAAAAGGCCACCTAGGTAATCATTGACTGTTTAACAAAGTCTGCACACTTTATTTTGGCATGTATAGATTTTTCTTTGGATAGATTGGCTGAAATTTATGTTTTCGAGATTGTCAGATTACATAGAGTGCTAGTTTCCATTATTTCAGACAGAGATCCTCGATTTACATCCCGATTTTGGAATAAATTGCAAGAAGCTCTGGGGACAAGGTTACATTTTAGCACTGCATTCCATCCTCAGATTGATGGAAAATCTAAACGTGTTTTACAGATTTTGGAAGATATGCTTCGGTGTTGTATTATGGAATTTGAAGGTAACTGGGAAAAGTATCTGCCTTTAGTCGGATTTGTCTATAATAAAAATTATCAGTCCAACATTAAAATGGCATCGTATGAGGTTCTGTATGGTCGTAAATGTAGAACTCCGTTGTACTGGAAAGAACTTAGTGAGAAAAAGATACACGGGGTTGATTTAGTCCGTGAGACTAAAGAAAAAGTGAAAGTAATTTGAGATAGTTTGAAAGCAGCCTCAGATCATCAAAAGTCTTATGACGATCTTAAACAAAAAGAAATAAAATTTCAGGTCGGTGATAAAGTATTCTTGAGAATATCACCTTGGAAGAAAGTTTTTCGGTTTGGTCAAAATGGAAAATTGAGTCTACGATTCATCGGGCCATATGAGATTACTGAAAGAATCAGACCTATTGCATATCGGTTAGCATTACCACCAGAACTTGAAAAAATTCATAACGTTTTTCATGTGTCTATGTTACGACGATATCGGTCGGGTCCTTCACATATTATTTCTTCAACAGAAGTTGAGATTCAACCTGACATGACTTACAGTGATGAACCAATTTAAATTTTGACACGTGAGAGGAAAGAGTTAAGAAACAAAAAAGGTGGCTTTAGTAAAAGTTCTTTGGCAATGACATTGTATAGAAGAGGCTACCTGGGAACCTGAGGATACTATGAGAAAGCAATATTCAAACCTCTTTACTGGTAAGATTTTCAAGGACAAAAATTCTTAAGGGGGAGAGTTGTAACAACCCATTTTCAGTGAAGTCGGAATAGTGGTTTTGGGACCACAAATCTGAGCCAGAAAGAAAATTTATTTAAATATTATTGCATGGTCCATATTATGATAGGAATGTTATATGAAAATTTTGATAAGAAAATTTTAGCGATTATGTGATTAATTATGGAAATGACCAAATTGCATAAAATGCAAAAGTTGAATTCTAGTAGCTATAAGTATCAAATAGCTATGCAATTCAAAACTTGAGGCCCTTGTATGGAAATTATACCATTAAAGAAAAGTTAGTAGATATTTTTGATGATTCATCCATGGAAAAATTAGAAAAGGACAAGGACTAAATTGGAAATGAAATTAATTAAAAGATGATAAATTAAATAAATGTTTAATATCATCATTTTATACCATCTTCATCCCCAAATACATGGAAACCCTAGGAAAGAGAAAGCAAACTTTCTTGGTTTGATTAGGTATGTTTTCTAGTCTCGTTTTTAGTAATATTTATAATTTTGAGATCGAAATATCTTAATTTATCTATTTTGGGGTGTAAGGCCCAAATTCTGACCTGGCCCAATGAACCAATACCAGACCCAAACCCAATACACCCAATTTCAACCTAAACTAAATTAACCAACAGCCCAAACACAAAAAAAAAGCAAAGAAAGAAAAAATCAGATTTTTCCAACCCTAGGGGCGCCGTACCTAGGGTCTTCTGACACCCTAGCACCGCCGACGTCCCATCGCCCATACCACCACCTGCTCCATTTCCTTTGATCTCGCTGAGCCCTGCAAAGAGAAGAAAAACACGCAAAGCAAAAGGGGAAACAAGCAGAGAGCAGAGAAATCATGTAGTCAGCTATAAAGCCGAAAGAAAAAAATCAAAAAAGGGGATCGATTTTCGGAGGGTTTTCTTTTTTGAACACAAAAAAGGGATTGTATTACAGACTTTTTCAGAGAAATCAAAAGGAGAAAAATCTAAAAGGGGTTAGCTTTCTTTTTATTTTCGATTTTTTCTATTTGATTCTTTATTTTATTTTATTTTGCAAAGATTTTAACAAAAAGGCTTGAAATAAGTGAAATAAGAAGGGAAAGGGGACTTACCGAATCGCGTCGCCGGAACTCCTCCCTCCGTCGTCGAGTTCGAACTCCAAAAGGCATAAGGGGAATGCTATGGTAAACCACCATCCATCGTTCATGGTGGGCTGATGGTGGTTGCTACGGCAGACCAAATGGGGCAAACATTTTGGGTTTCCCCTTTTTCTTTCCTTTTTTTTTCGTTTTTTGCTGTAATGTTTAATTGATTTTAGGGTTATAGATTTTTTTAGTTGAAAGATGGCTGCATTTGAAAGGAAATAAAAAAGGGGTTTTAAATTATTTGTAAAAAGGAAGGCCCACATTTCAACTTGTTTTTATGTGCCCGATCTGCACCTTTTAAGTTGAAAATGGGGGAATTTCGCATTGAGTCCTCCCCCTTTGTGCAAGCACTCAACCATGCCTTATTTATTTCACTTCCTTTTTTTAATTTGGCTTCAAAATTTACGCATGTTGGCAATTCGGTCCGCGTCTAAGCATTACATTATGGGATCTGGATTATTTTCGATTCGGTCCCGACATCTTGGTGCGTTTTACGTTTTAATCCTTATTTCAAGTCCCAATGGTTTATTTTATTTATCATCTATCCCTTTAAGTTTGATTTTGTTTTGATTAGGTTTTTCCTTCATTTCAATATGTAATTCTTTTATTGTTCTTTTCTTAGTGTTCATCTCTTTTAAAATTTTTATTTAAATATATATTTTGAATTACTCTTAATCATTTTCACCTCATTTTCATTTCGGTATTTTAATTGCATTTATTATTATTATTATCATTATTCTTTCTTTGTTATTTTTATTAATATTATTACTATTATCGCTTTATTTTTATTTCATATTATATTATAATCATTTATTTTTATTATTATTAGTATTAGTTTTAGCTTCAATTAATATTTTTAACATATATATATCTATATACACTTTTATGTAATATTAATGACAATTTTTTTTTTTGAAACATTATTATTATTTTTAATACAAGCATATATATTATGACTATACTTACGTAGTTTTATTAATAGTTGTTTTAAGTATTATGATTATTTCTAATATGTATATATTACGTATTTGCCTCTAATACTATATATTGTATATTTCTAATACTAAGGTTATTATCGTGGTTGTTATTATTATTATTATTATTATTATTATTATTATTATTATTATTATTATTTGTTGTTATTAATATATCGTTATTGTTATGATTAATGTATTTTTAAATCATTTTATATTATCTATTTTAAACTCGCTTTATAAATTACTTACTTCAAATTGTTATATATTTCTTATATATATATATATTGTTTATTCGGAATCATTTTATATATTATTTTTATATTATTTATTTCAAAACCTTTTCTTTACTTCAATTGATCTCATTTATTATTTATCTCAAATCTAGTTATATTATTTATTTTATATTATTTTAATCCATTTGTCTTAAATTATTTGTGTTGGTATTTAAATAATGTATGATATATGTATTTTTTATTTTCGTATGATTTCATGTATTGTTATTTTATGTTATCCATTAACCTTTGTGTTGTTATCTCTATTTTATTTATTTATGTTCGACAACTTGTTATAGTTATTCTGATTTATTTTTTCAATTAGCTATACTTTTGGTTTTCATTAATTTGACTATTATTGTGTGGATATAAACTCATGAGTATTGCGTACGTTAATTTGCTTTCTTTATATTATTTTCATTCATTAATGAAATTAGTTATCCATGTATATATTTTCATGTTTATTCGACTTTCGTTCGCAATTGTCGCATCGTAGTTTTCAACTTATTGATCCAAAATTAATGGTTCCGCTTTATTTCAAATCAAATTAAGATATTTTGAGTCAATTTTGCGAAACAAAGGCGATATTCGATGTTCAAAAATTCGAGGAATCATGCCCTAACGAGTTGGGTTTCGATCTTTCATTTGTTTGAATAATCAAATGTCCCTTTTAAAATTTTGTGTCGTTTTTCTAAGGTAATGCTTGATATTTGAAAATTCGGGAAATAATGCCGTATCCTGCTGGGTTTCAATTTTTCGTTTGTTTATTCATGGTGGGCTGATGGTGGTTGCTACGGCAGACCAAATGGGGCAAACATTTTGGGTTTCCCCTTTTTCTTTCCTTTTTTTTTCGTTTTTTGCTGTAATGTTTAATTGATTTTAGGGTTATAGATTTTTTTAGTTGAAAGATGGCTGCATTTGAAAGGAAATAAAAAAGGGGTTTTAAATTATTTGTAAAAAGGAAGGCCCACATTTCAACTTGTTTAACAGGCCTGATCTGCACCTTTTAAGTTGAAAATGGGGGAATTTCGCATTGAGTCCTCCCCCTTTGTGCAAGCACTCAACCATGCCTTATTTATTTCACTTCCTTTTTTTAATTTGGCTTCAAAATTTACGCATGTTAGCAATTTGGTCCGCGTCTAAGCATTACATTATGGGATCTAGATTATTTCCAGTTCTGGTCCTCGCATACTGGCGCGTTTTACGTTTTAATCCTTATTTCAGTCCCAATGGTTTATTTTATTTATCATCTATCCCTTTAAGTTTGATTTTGTTTCAGTTAGGTTTTTCCTTCATTTCAATATATAATTCTTTTATTGTTCTTTTCTTAGTGTTCATCTCTTTTAAAATTTTTTATTTAAATATATATTTTGAATTACTCTTAATCATTTTCACCTCATTTCAGCTCGGTATTTTAATTGCATTTATTATTATTATTATTATCATTATTGCTGTTGTTATTTTTATTAATATTATTACTATTATCGCTTTATTTTTATTTCAAATTATATTATACTGTTTATTTTTATTATTATTAGTATTAGTTTTAGCTTCAATTAATATTTTTAACATATATATATATATACACTTTTATGTAATATTAATGACAATTTTTTTTTTGAAACATTATTATTATTTTTAATACAAGCATATATATTATGACTATACTTACGTAGTTTTATTAATAGTTGTTTTAAGTATTATGATTATTTCTAATATGTATATATTACGTATTTGCCTCTAATACTATATATTGTATATTTCTAATACTAAGGTTATTATCGTGGTTGTTATTATTATTATTATTATTATTATTATTATTATTATTATTATTATTATTATTATTTGTTGTTATTAATATATCGTTATTGTTATGATTAATGTATTTTTAAATCATTTTATATTATCTATTTTAAACTCGCTTTATAAATTACTTACTTCAAATTGTTATATATTTCTTATATATATATATATATTGTTTATTCTGAATCATTTTATATATTATTTTTATATTATTTATTTCAAAACCTTTTCTTTACTTCAATTGATCTCATTTATTATTTATCTCAAATCTAGTTATATTATTTATTTTATATTATTTTAATCCATTTGTCTTAAATTATTTGTGTTGGTATTTAAATAATGTATGATATATGTATTTTTTATTTTCGTATGATTTCATGTACTGTTATTTTATGTTATCCATTAACCTTTTGTGTTGTTATCTCTATTTTATTTATTTATGTTCGACAACTTGTTATAGTTATTCTGATTTATTTTTTCAATTAGCTATACTTTTGGTTTTCATTAATTTGACTATTATTGTGTGGATATAAACTCATGAGTATTAAATGACGTTAATTTGCTTTCTTTATATTATTTTCATTCATTAATGAAATTAGTTATCCATGTATATATTTTCATGTTTATTCGACTTTCGTTCGCAATTGTCGATCGTAGTTTTCAACTTATTGATCCAAAATTAATGGTTCCGCTTTATTTCAAATCAAATTAAGATATTTTGAGTCAATTTTACTGAAACAAAGGCGATATTCGATGTTCAAAAATTCGAGGAATCATGCCCTAACGAGTTGGGTTTCGATCTTTCATTTGTTTGAATAATCAAATGTCCCTTTTAAAAATTTTGTGTCGTTTTTCTAAGGTAATGCTTGATATTTGAAAATTCGGGAAATAATGCCGTATCCTGCTGGGTTTCAATTTTTCGTTTGTTTATTCATGGTGGGCTGATGGTGGTTGCTACGGCAGACCAAATGGGGCAAACATTTTGGGTTTCCCCTTTTTCTTTCCTTTTTTTTTCGTTTTTTGCTGTAATGTTTAATTGATTTTAGGGTTATAGATTTTTTTAGTTGAAAGATGGCTGCATTTGAAAGGAAATAAAAAGGGGTTTTAAATTATTTGTAAAAGGAAGGCCCACATTTCAACTTGTTTAACAGCCCTGATCTGCACCTTTTAAGTTGAAAATGGGGAATTTCGCATTGAGTCCTCCCCTTTGTGCAAGCACTCAACCATGCCTTATTTATTTCACTTCCTTTTTTAATTTGGCTTCAAAATTTACGCATGTTGGCAATTCGGTCCGCGTCTAAGCATTACATTATGGGATCTAGATTATTTCGATTCTGGTCTCTCGATACTTATGCTGCTTTACGTTTTAATCCTTATTTCAATTCCCAATGGTTTATTTTATTTATCATCTATCCCTTTAAGTTTGATTTTGTTTCAGATTAGGTTTTTCCTTCATTTCAATATATAATTCTTTTATTGTTCTTTTCTTAGTGTTCATCTCTTTTAAAATTTTTATTTAAATATATATTTTGAATTACTCTTAATCATTTTCACCTCATTTCATTTCGGTATTTTAATTGCATTTATTATTATTATTATCATTATTCTTTGCTTTGTTATTTTTATTAATATTATTACTATTATCGCTTTATTTTTATTTCAAATTATATTATCTTTGTTTATTTTTATTATTATTAGTATTAGTTTTAGCTTCAATTAATATTTTTAACATATATATATATATACACTTTTATGTAATATTAATGACAATTTTTTTTTGAAACATTATTATTATTTTTAATACAAGCATATATATTATGACTATACTTACGTAGTTTTATTAATAGTTGTTTTAAGTATTATGATTATTTCTAATATGTATATATTACGTATTTGCCTCTGATACTATATATTGTATATTTCTAATACTAAGGTTATTATCGTGGTTGTTATTATTATTATTATTATTATTATTATTATTATTATTTGTTGTTATTAATATATCGTTATTGTTATGATTAATGTATTTTTAAATCATTTTATATTATCTATTTTAAACTCGCTTTATAAATTACTTACTTCAAATTGTTATATATTTCTTATATATATATATATTGTTTATTCTGAATCATTTTATATATTATTTTTATATTATTTATTTCAAAACCTTTTCTTTACTTCAATTGATCTCATTTATTATTTATCTCAAATCTAGTTATATTATTTATTTTATATTATTTTAATCCATTTGTCTTAAATTATTTGTGTTGGTATTTAAATAATGTATGATATATGTATTTTTTATTTTCGTATGATTTCATGTATTGTTATTTTATGTTATCCATTAACCTTTTGTGTTGTTATCTCTATTTTATTTATTTATGTTCGACAACTTGTTATAGTTATTCTGATTTATTTTTTCAATTAGCTATACTTTTGGTTTTCATTAATTTGACTATTATTGTGTGGATATAAACTCATGAGTATTGCGTACGTTAATTTGCTTTCTTTATATTATTTTCATTCATTAATGAAATTAGTTATCCATGTATATATTTTCATGTTTATTCGACTTTCGTTCGCAATTGTCGCATCGTAGTTTTCAACTTATTGATCCAAAATTAATGGTTCCGCTTTATTTCAAATCAAATTAAGATATTTTGAGTCAATTTTGCGAAACAAAGGCGATATTCGATGTTCAAAAATTCGAGGAATCATGCCCTAACGAGTTGGGTTTCGATCTTTCATTTGTTTGAATAATCAAATGTCCCTTTTAAAATTTTGTGTCATTTTTCTAAGGTAATGCTTGATATTTGAAAATTCGGGAAATAATGCCCTATCGTGCTGGGTTTCAATTTTTCGTTTGATTAAAATCATTAAGTATTCCTTTAGAATTTTACTCGTATTTTCTAAATTCTAAACAAGGCAATATTTGATGCTTGAAAATTTAAGAAAACGTACCCTAACTTACGGGGCTTCGGTTCTCTCATTGATTCTAAATAATTAAGTATCTTTTTGAGTTTTAAATACACCGAATTCCAATTTAAATTAAAGATGACCTTGCGCTCGGGAATTCATAGAATTGTGTCCTAACTTACGGGATGTAATACTCTGATATCTCGAGATAAGGAAATCTTCAGCAACCGTTTTGAGCTAATTCAAGAATTTTAAAATCGACGTCAATAAAAGGGATCGTATTTCAAATCCATTCTCGATTTTTAACTTTCGACTCTAGGACAATAATTAATCAATTTGGTACCAATTTTGGGCGTGACGAGGGTGCTTATCCTTCCTCGCACGTAACCGATTCCCGAACTCGTTTTCTCAAGTTTCGTAGATCAAAAATGTCGTTTTAGTAAACTAAAATATTTTATTAGAACAAAGGTGATCCGATCACACCTAATAACGATCGGTGGCGACTCCCACATTCGTTTTCATTTTCAAACCAAAGTCGATGCCCGTTTTTTCAAAAAAATGGTTTCGACAGCTTGGCGACTCCACTGGGGAGTTCGAGAGTCGAGCCATAAATTGATTGATTTTTGTCCTTTGTCGAAAATTGAAAACGATCCCTTCATTGCATTTCATCCATTCTTTTTACGGTTTTCATTATTCTTTCTATTTTTTTTATTGCTTCAAGTTTTCATTATGCATATATCCCTGCACATTGCGTTGCATGACCGTTGTGGTCACACCTTTTAAGTGGGAGTGAGAAACTATGCTTTCGTGAGGTTTTCACCTCCACATGGGCTAGTGGATTGCTTCCGGGGTACATCCGTACTTATGATTTTGTGAGATTTTCATCTCCGTATGGTCATTAGGAAATGTATCCCTCTGAACCAAACTCGATCTATATGAGCCTATAATGGGTGAGGATCAAGGAATCTATTGGTTCGGGTACCTTACTCTATAACTGAGCCACATATATAGAGACCTAGGAGCTTACCCTAAGTAGAGCCACTCCGAACCTCTAGTGATCACCCGAATAGGTACTTTATTTGTTATTTATTGCTATACTAACGTGTTTTGTGTCTGTTTGTTTATGCTTGCATTGCATTACATCATCATAGAAAGGAGGTGTTGGTTGACATTCGATTTCCAAATAGAGCAGTTTGTCATAAGAAAACAAATTTCTTAATAAAGTGAATTACAATACGGTTGTCCGAATGTGGTCTAAGTGAATACGACAGAAGAAGGCTACTTGATTCGTAGAAGAAAACAAGACTTTACCTAAGGGTTCAAGCTGATAAAGATTATTCAAAGGCCGTCAAGCGTCCCTACTTTCCTAAATGAGCTAATTAACATTGCAAGGATAGTAAGTGGTGGCTTGAATCAAGCAAAAAGGAGCCGATGAGGCATTTATCAAAAGCTTGCTAGATCAGACTCCCACGAGGAAATGGGATCAGTGTCTTCATCCGAATATGAAAGCAAGGCTGTATACGTAATCCATTTTATGTAAAAGAATTTGTTATCTAGAAAAGTTGTTCTAAGGGAATTTAATTCAAAATCAACATCTTTCTTTCCTTTGCATTCATCTCATGCATTTGCATTGCATTGTATCGTTTGCATTGCATTGCATCATTTACATTAAACTTTCACTAAATGGCCCTAATTAGGAAAAATTATTTCAGAACCGACAAAAGATATGGACCAAAGGTTGGAGAGAATAGAGCAAAGGCAAAAACAGATGCAAGAGCAATTGATCAAGATTCAACAAGATATGCGAGAACAAATGTTAGAACTCCAAAGAAATATGATGGGCCAGTTAACCCAGTTACTGGCCAGAGAATTTGAAAAAAGGAATGGCCCAGTGGTCAATAGTGAGGATGATAATGAAGAGATCGTCTATTCCCCAGGTTTTAAACCAATAAGCGTCCTGACCCAACCAGACATGCAAGGGGTACCCGTTGTTATCAGACACCAATCTCAGACGGATACATCAGCACTGTTGAGCTTCCCGATGGGTACAGATTCTAGTCCAGAAGATGATCAAGCCAAACCGGTCGTTCTGGCAGAAACAAAGGAAAGGAGAGAGTGGACTTTAAAGGCCCCTAAGAAGAAGGAAAGGAAAGCAAATAGCACGGGTAGGTATGACAGGGGTCGTTCAGAGTCGATTATAGTAACCCGGCGAAAAACGGTAACTACCAGCCATCAGGCTTCGCTAAGGCAAGAACCTAGTCGAAGACCAAACTCAGAAAAGACCCAATTCGTGCCCATCCCAATCACGTACAGGGAGCTGTACCACATTCTATTCGATGCACATGTTGTATCCCCTTTTTACATAGAACCAATACGACCTCCATACCCTAAATGGTACGATGCAAGTAGTCAATGTGAATACCATGCGGGAATCACGGGGCATTCCATCGAGAACTGTACCGCTTTTAAAAAGTTAATCGAAAGATTTATCAAATTGGGTATCGTGAAGTTTGATGATCCCTCTGGAGCAGAAAATCTGTTATCCAAACTTTCTGTTAAAGAGGGGGACATTATGAGTTCCATGATGAATAGGGGCATAAGATCTAAGGGTGCATCGAGCTCAGGACTCTAATGTAAGACTTGGTATTGGGGAATCCGAACATTAATGACGTATCAGAAAAGGGAACACAGGAGTAAACTTTTCCAAGCTTCTGCCCTTACGTACTTAGGGTGTTTTAAACGATGGGACTGTGAAAGAGATTCTTATATTTTTAGAACTAATCTAGAGTAATGTTCAAAACACACTTGTTGTTTTAAGCCTAGAAGCAACAAGAATCCTTTTGTGAAATAGGCTTATATCCAAAATTCTTATTTCAATGAAGTGCATGTTTGTTATTACCATTCTTTTATTCTTTCCATCTCATACTGTATAAACGGTCATTCTTAAATTATTTCATTCATGATCGTGCCATACAAATAATCATCCTTAGAATCATTTATTCTTTGGAATCTGCCTTCGTACCTACAACAGGTCTCCAGATATCAAGGATATGAGCAACGTTGCTACTAACTCAGAGTCTCCTTTTGAGCGAGATATGTGTCTAGAGGGATCTCAGAACCTTGAAGATGATAGAGATGTAGCCTATCTCTTGATGTGTTAAGGACGGTAGAATAAGATTAGAAAAGGGGATCCTACTTTACAAAAAGTCAGTGGTCAGCAAGCCTAAGACAAGAGAAAGAGGCAAACATTAGAGTCTGCATCACCACAAAGACAAAACAAGACATCATTGAGTCATCCCAAAAAGTCAAAAATGTTCTCACATGATCGTATCAAGATATGCCTGGGCTACTAAGGCCTATGGTGCTAAAAGGGTCTGTATGAGTATCAAAAGGACACATGTTAATGGTTTTACGTTAGTCAAGCTAATCATGAGTTCCGGGTGCTGCTGATCCAACATAGAAGGGGATTGTATCAGTCAAGCTGTGAATGCCAAACAAAAAGACAGAACTTTCATGCCTCCTCAATTTTTTCACAGATTTTCTATAGGTGGGGCATAGATTTTATGGGCCAACCCCTTTGAAAGCTTCTAACAGATACTGATTCATCTTTTTGGTCGCGTCGACATTACTCATGAAAGGGATAAAAGTTGTTTCATATACCAATGTTACTAAGTCGACAGTCATCAAATTTCAAAAAAGGGGTGCCAAAAAAAAGAAGCTAGAAAAGATCATGTTCAACACAACTGCATAATGTCAAAAGTTTGCAGTTTGTTCAAATATTAGGTACTATATTGCAAAAGCAAAAGCAAAGGCAAAAGCAAAAGCAAAAGCAAAAAAAAAAAAAAAAAAAAAGAAGAAACCCAATAACACACTAAAAATCATGGGGAGATGATCGAGACTTGTAAAGATTGGCATAAGAAGAACGTCGGTCGGGATTTTAGCCGGGGCAACACATTTCATTAGTCTATGGGATAAAAACGGTTTTGAAGAAGAGATTTCTTGTCTCTGAGTCTTGCCAGAATTGAAATTGGATAAGGCAAAACGGATCCAACCCTGATACGATTAGTTGAATTTGAAGAAAGGAGGTTGAAAGCAATCTGTCATGGTCCAATGAACGATGTGATCTTATCATGAAGAGGTTCATCCTAAAGAATTCTATTAGGAGAACTTGATATTGAAGAAGATTCTTCCTATACAAGAGGACTTCAGAGGAAAGTGGATGCCAAAGGACCTTACGTAGTAAAGAAGGCCTATTTTAGAGAGGCATTAATATTAACCGAAATGGATGGCAAAGACTTGCCCAATCGATGAATTCGGACTTCGTCAAGAAGTATAAATGGGAGGCCAAGGCGAAAACCCGTAAAGGGCGCTTTGAGACTTCAAAAAAAAAAAAAAAGGGGAGAGGCCAAGGCGAAAACTCACAAAGGGCGCCTTGAGACCAAAGGGGATTTGAGTTGAAAACCCCAAAAGGGCAGCTCAAATTTGGATTAAAGTATGACATACAACAGTCTTACTATGCCTGAATTAACAATAAAGAAATATGTTACGCCTTGGGGCATCGATGAAGTACTTCGGATCCCTTAAATACATATTGAGCTCAGAAAGATCCTCAAAAAGTTGGTACAGAGAAGCTCAAGCTGCGATATCTAGAGCACCTAACTTCTATTTTGCCCATTTTTGAATTTGTCATCTTTGATTACCTTATTCTTTTCAAGATATGTCCCAAAAAAATTTCCTTATTGCATTAATATCTTTGATTAACTCATTCAATTTGAGATAATGTTCTTCTTATTACATTTGCAATCTTTGATTAATTTATTTCGAGCTACGCTCTTAATCAATTTCCTTCTTATCCATTTTTTTAATCTTTTCAAGCATTTCACATTGAAATAATGATTAATGGACTAATAATACCTTCGCAAAAGGGGTTCTGCATATTACTCTGGAAGCTTCCAAACAATACAGGAACCTGAAATAGGACAATCATTTGTAACTCACCATTGGAACTCACCAAGCCTAAGGGTTGAAGATATTTCTAAATTGTGACTATTTCTTCGAATTCTCTGTCAAAGATATCAGTTGAATGAAGAAGCAAGATATTTCACCAGTGACATAACCTCGACGAATGACGAGCGATGTCAACCTAAGTGTAAAAAAAGGATCATTCGTAAAAAAAAAAAAAGAAGGAAAAAGAAAAATGATACTTTGCATTCATACAAATGTCGAGCATATACAGTTGGTCATCACACCCAGGGAATGGTGTGACAAATCAAATTGATTGGAGATCCTGTACCTCCGAGTTGCAGCAAGATAGATAGTGGACCTTATTCCTCTGAAGTTGCAGTGGGAGGTACAAACTTTAGGTATAGTGGAATGGACTCTGAAATTATAGCGGGGCAAGCTTGCTGAGCAAAATGTCATTATTTCTTCAACTTTTCTATCAAGAATACCAGCCGAACAAGATGGCCGCGTAATACGTTAGTGATAATGTCCTGATGAACAACGAGCGATGATACCTTAAGCCTTTTTAAAGGGGTCATTTTCATTCATTTACCATTCATAGCACATCTAGTTAGGAGCATTTGATTCATTTCGATCATAGCATCCTAATCATTTGACATCAGCATAGATACATGAAGCTGATTTTACAGATCATGTTCCTCAAAGGACAGTGCAGTGGAATCAGTGAATTCACAAGCCTTAAACCCCAAAGCCTTAGGGTAACAGGCTAAATTTACATATCTTATCACCCTAAGTAGTAGGGAAACAGATCAAAGATGAGCCTTAACCCCCTAAGCAATAGGGTAATAGGCTGAAAATTACAAATCTCTTCTCCCTAAAATGGCGTTGGAGCGGCTAGAAGCCACAACAGATCTCCTTGAAGTTTCAGCGGATCTCTTTCCCTGAAATGGAGTTGGAGCGGCTAGAGGCCACAACAGATCTCCTTGAAGTTTCAGCGGATCTCTTCTCCCTGAAATGGCGTTGGAGCGGCTAAAAGCCACAACAGATCTCCTTGAAGTTTCAGTGGATCTTTTCTCCCTGAAATGGCGTTGGAGCGGCTAGAAGCCACAACAGATCTCCTTGGAGTTTCAGCGGATCTCTTTTCCCTGAAACGGCGTTGGAGTAGCTAGAGGCCACAACAGATCTCCTTGAAGTTTCAGCGAATCTCTTCTCCCTGAAATGGTGTTGGAGCGGCTAAAAGCCACAATAGATCTCCTTGAAGTTTCAGTGGATCTTTTCTTCCTGAAATGGCGTTGGAGCGGCTAAAAGCCACAGCAGATCTCCTTGAATTTTCAGTGAATCTTCTCCCTGAAATGGCGTTGGAGCGGCTAAAAGCCACAGTAGATCTCCTTGAAGTTTCAGTGGATCTTTTTTTCCTGAAATGGCGTTGGAGCGGCTAAAAGCCACAGCAGATCTCCTTGGAGTTTCAGTGAATCTTAGCTCTCTGAAGTTGTAGTAGAGCAGATTCAAGCTATCATCCTAGCTCCCTAAATTTGTAGCGGAGTAGGCTAAAATTTACAGATCTTGTTTCTCTGAAATTGCAGTGGAACAGACTGAAGACAGTGAATCTTGGCTTCCTGAAGCCGCAGTAAAGCAGATTTAAGCAAGTCCTAGCTTCCTAAAGTTGTAGTGGAGTAGGTTGAAGTTTGAAGATCTGGCTTTCTGAAGTCGCAGTGAAGCGGATTTAAGTATCTTAGCTCCCTAAAGTTGTAGTGGAGTAGGCTGAAGATTGAAGATCTGGCTTTCTGAAGTTGCAGTGAAGCGGATTTAAGCATCCTAGCTCCCTAATATTGTAGTAGGCTGGATATTGTGAACCTTATCTCCCCTGAAGTTGCAGTGGGCTAGAAAGAGGCTACTTGAAGAAAAAAAAGCACCAAAAGAAGGCAAGACTCGACAGGTCCCGGCAAATTTGGCCCTTTTTATAGTCTTTGCTCCATTCTCGTTACACGACAATGAGCAAAGAGGGGCAGCTGTAAGGCCCAAATTCTGACCTGGCCTAGTGAACCAATACCAGACCCAAACCCAATACACCCAATTTCAACCTAAACTAAATTAACCAACAGCCCAAACACAAAAAAAAGCAAAGAAAGAAAAAATCAGATTTTTCCAACCCTAGGGGCGCCGTACGTAGGGTCTTCTGACACCCTAGCACCGCCAATGTCCCATCGCCCATACCACCACCTGCTCCATTTCCTTTGATCTCGCTAAGCCCTGCAAAGAGAAGAAAAACACGCAAAGCAAAAGGGGAAACAAGCAGAGAGCAGAGAAATCATGTAGTCGGCTATAAACCCGAAAGAAAAAAATCAAAAAAGGGGATCGATTTTCGGAGGGTTTTCTTTTTTGAACACAAAAAAGGGATTGTATTACAGACTTTTTCAGAGAAATCAAAAGGAGAAAAATCTAAAAGGGGTTGGCTTTCTTTTTATTTTCGATTTTTTTCTATTTGATTCTTTATTTTATTTTATTTTGCAAAGATTTTAACAAAAAGGCTTGAAATAAGTGAAATAAGAAGGGAAAGGGGACTTACCGAATCACGTCGCCGGAACTCCTCCCTCCGTCGTCGAGTTCAAACTCCAAAAGGCATAAGGGGAATGCTATGGTAAACCACCATCCATCGTTCATGGTGGGCTGATGGTGGTTGCTACGGCAGACCAAATGGGGCAAACATTTTGGGTTTCCCCTTTTTCTTTCCTTTTTTTTTTTTGTTTTTTGCTGTAATGTTTAATTGATTTTAGGGTTATAGATTTTTTTAGTTGAAAGATGGCTACATTTGAAAGGAAATAAAAAAGGGGTTTTAAATTATTTGTAAAAAGGAAGGCCCGCATTTCAACTTGTTTAACAGGCCTGATCTGCACCTTTTAAGTTGAAAATGGGGAATTTCGCATTGAGTCCTCCCCTTTGTGCAAGCACTCAACCATGCCTTATTTATTTCACTTCCTTTTTTAATTTGGCTTCAAAATTTACGCATGTTGGCAATTCGGTCCGCGTCTAAGCATTACATTATGGGATCTGGATTATTTCGATTACGGTCCCCGTGACATCTTGGCTGCGTTTACGTTTTAATCCTTATTCATCCCAATGGTTTATTTTATTTATCATCTATCCCTTTAAGTTTGATTTTGTTTGATTAGGTTTTTCCTTCATTTCAATATGTAATTCTTTTATTGTTCTTTTCTTAGTGTTCATCTCTTTTAAAATTTTTATTTAAATATATATTTTGAATTACTCTTAATCATTTTCACCTCATTTCAATTTCGGTATTTTAATTGCATTTATTATTATTATTATCATTATTGCTGCTGTTATTTTTATTAATATTATTACTATTATCGTTTTATTTTTATTTCATATTATATTATACTGTTTATTTTTATTATTATTAGTATTAGTTTTAGCTTCAATTAATATTTTTAACATATATATATATACACTTTTATGTAATATTAATGACAATTTTTTTTTTGAAACATTATTATTATTTTTAATACAAGCATATATATTATGACTATACTTACGTAGTTTTATTAATAGTTGTTTTAAGTATTATGATTATTTCTAATATGTATATATTACGTATTTGCCTCTAATACTATATATTGGATATTTCTAATACTAAGGTTATTATCGTGGTTGTTATTATTATTATTATTATTATTTGTTGTTATGAATATATCGTTATTGTTATGATTAATGTATTTTTAAATCATTTTATATTATCTATTTTAAACTCGCTTTATAAAATGCTTACTTCAAATTGTTATATATTTCTTATATATATATTGTTTATTCTGAATCATTTTATATATTATTTTTATATTATTTATTTCAAAACCTTTTCTTTACTTCAATTGATCTCATTTATTATTTATCTCAAATCTAGTTATATTATTTATTTTATATTATTTTAATCCATTTGTCTTAAATTATTTGTGTTGGTATTTAAATAATGTATGATATATGTATTTTTTATTTTCGTATGATTTCATGTATTGTTATTTTATGTTATCCATTAACCTTTTGTGTTGTTATCTCTATTTTATTTATTTATGTTCGACAACTTGTTATAGTTATTCTGATTTATTTTTTCAATTAGCTATACTTTTGGTTTTCATTAATTTGACTATTATTGTGTGGATATAAACTCATGAGTATTGCGTACGTTAATTTGCTTTCTTTATATTATTTTCATTCATTAATGAAATTAGTTATCCATGTATATATTTTTATGTTTATTCGACTTTCGTTCGCAATTGTCGCATCGTAGTTTTCAACTTATTGATCCAAAATTAATGGTTGCGCTTTATTTCAAATCAAATTAAGATATTTTGAGTCAATTTTGCTAAACAAAGGCAATATTCGATGGTCAAAAATTCGAGGAATCATGCCCTAACGAGTTGGGTTTCGATCTTTCATTTGTTTGAATAATCAAATGTCCCTTTTAAAATTTTGTTTCGTTTTTCTAAGGTAATGCTTGATATTTGAAAATTCGGGAAATAGTGCCCTATCGTGCTGGGTTTCAATTTTTCGTTTGTTTAAAATCATTAAGTATTCCTTTAAAATTTTACTCGTATTTTCTAAATTCTAAACAAAGCAATATTTGATGCTTGAAAATTTAAGAAAACGTACCCTAACTTACGGGGCTTCGGTTCTCTCATTGATTCTAAATAATTAAGTATCTTTTTGAGTTTTAAATACACCGAATTCCAATTTAAATTAAAGATGACCTTGCACTCGGGAATTCATAGAATTGTGTCCTAACTTACGGGATGTAATACTCCGATATCTCGAGATAAGGAAATCTTCAGCAACCGTTTTGAGCTAATTCAAGAATTTTAAAACTGACGTCAATAAAAGGGATCGTATTTCAAATCCATTCTCGATTTTCAACTTTCGACTCTAGGACAATAATTAATCAATTTGGTACCAATTTTGGGCGTGACGAGGGTGCTTATCCTTCCTCATGACGTGAATCGATTCCCGAACTCGTTTTCTCAAGTTTCGTAGATCAAAAATGTCGTTTTAGTAAACTAAAATATTTTATTAGAACAAAGGTGATCCGATCACACCTAATAACGGTCGGTGGCGACTCCCACATTCGTTTTCATTTTCAAACCAAAGTCGATCCCCGTTTTTTCAAAAAAATGGTTTCGACATGGGGATTAATTTGAAAAGATATCAAAGTATAGAAATTTTTCCATGAATAAATATTCTGAAATTTTGAAATTTATGGTAGAAAATGAAAGGTTGTTGATAGATTTACAAAGAGAATTTTCATAAAATTGTGATTTAGGAACTAAATTGAAAAATTGTAAAACCTATGAAAAAATTCTGATTTTTTCAGAAATTCATGGGTTGTTATTAAAACATGTAAAAATAAGTTAGGCTTGGAATAAGGATTAAATTGCAAGAATTTCATTTTCTGCGCCTAGGGATGAAATTGGAATTTATGAAAAGTATAGGGGCAAAATGGTAACTTTGCCTAGGCTATAAATTGAATCCAATTGAATGTGAAATGTAATAAATTGATGATTAAATTCATTTATATAGATCCGGATAACTCAAATTTAAAGCTAGATCGGGGAAAAGAAAATGTGTCAGATTAGTACACTTTTAAATATGAACAAGTGTCGAGGTAAGTTCGTGTAACTTAACTATGTGTATTAATATGTTTGAATCAAATGTTGTATTTGTGTGAATTGCATAAATGTTAATGTATGAAATTAATTACATGCTCGATATTGCTTGATAAATGACAAGTTCCGTTTGAATAATGAAATGCGATGGATACAGTATTTTCCTGTATTGATTATAGTCCTGCATATGTTCCAGACAGAATATAGCTCAGACGAGCAATCCTGTTATATAGTTTCTACGAGCATCTTGATCGGTAGTGATTCTGCATGTGTTGCACACTACCGCAGCTCTTTGTGAACGTCTTGTTACATGATTCGATCGGTTGTCATCCAGCATATTATGCGAACACAAACGCAGCTCCACGTGAGCGTCCTGATATAAACTCTTATGAGTTTCCTGACATGGCTCGGTTGAACTCTCTATTACCTTACCCGGTGCTCCCTGATAATAACTCTTCGGAGTTACCTGGAAAGGTCTATAAGCTCTCTGATTTAAAATCTTATGAGTTTCTTGTTTAGCCCGAATAAGTGTCTTGTTACATGGCTCATCTGAGCATCCTGATATGTAGCTGGAGAGTGTGCTCCCTGATTTTGTGCCCTAATGGATACCCCTGATTATGAGTTGACGGTTTACAGATTTGTATACCTTATGTATACTACTTGAGTATCCATCGTTATTTCAATAATTCAACGAAAAAACTCCTTATATTAGAAATTATGAGATTAAAAAAAATATGTTTTAATGTTTCTGAAATACCTGAAAGTGTGAAACATGATTAGCTCATTCATGCTTATTTGATATACATGTGAATTGTTTAATTGAGTGTATGTGATTAGGCAAATTGCCAATTTGTTGGAAATCATGTTATTGTTATGCTTATTTAATTGATTATGATTGGTAAGTTTAATTCCTATTATACGAACTTACTAAGCATTTAATGCTTACTGTGTTTTCTTTTCTTTGTTTTATAGTATTCGAAAGCTCACAACGGTTGGAGATCGGTCGGAGTATCATCACACTATCCACCAGATCGTTTTGTTATAAATAGTAAATTTATTTTGGTATGATGGCATGTATAGGCTAACTATGCCAATGTTGGCATGTAAATGGTTGATTGTATCTAGCCATTGGAATGGCTAGAATGGTATGTTTTGATATATAATTAAGGCCATAACATGTTTGATGTGTTTTGAAATGGTTAAGTAGTAGATGATATATGAATCAAATAGTAAATAAATTTGAGTTAGTATAATTGATACAAATTTACCTAAGAATATAAATGAAAATTTGGTAAGCTTAATCATTTGAATATACATTTGAATATATCTTATACAATACTAGTATTTGCTTGATTTATATGACTTGAATTGGTTGGTAAATGTATGCAAATGATGTTGTAGGTTGAAGGTTAAATTTGGGTGAGAAATAAGGCTAAGAAATGGTCTTATTTTGTCCACACGGGTAGACACATGGGCATGTGTCTAGACCATGTGTGACACACGTCATGGCACATGGGCATGTGGTTTGGCTGTGTGTCCCTTGCATCATAAAATTTTGGAAATAGAATGCTCAGAATTAGGCACACGGGCAGAGACACGGGTGTGTGTCTTAGCCGTGTGTGACACATGGCCTAGAACAGAGACGTGTGTCTTGGTCGTGTGAATCCTGCACCTACTTTTTGGAAATTAAATTGACCACACAACCTAGCACACTGGCGCGTGGCTGGCTGTGTAACCCAAGTCAGAGAGTTACACAAGTAAGGACACGGGTTTAGACACGGCTGTGTGTCACACATTGAATGCCCACACGGCCTGAGACATGGGCATGTCACTTGGCCATGTGAGTCACATGGCCTATTCACACGGGTGCGTGACCTCTGTATATAAGAAAATTTTTTAAATTTTGCAAAAAAATTCTCTGAGATTCCGATTTAGTCATTACTTGTTTCTAATGCTTATATTAGGCCTCGAGGGTCTATTCAAGGGACAATATGATTAGTTTCAAATATGGACAGTAAATGATATGAATTATCTGTAAATAGTTTTGTAAACTCCGGTAATGCTCCGTAACCTGTTCCGTCAACGGATACGGATTAGAGGTGTTACACGAGTGCACTAAAGCGCATTATCGTCCTATTTATGGTTTGGGGATTGGCTATGGTTAGTTTTAGACATTGTGTCAGAAAGAGCAGATATGATCAGAACTTATGATGATATTATTAAAAAAAAAACTAAATTTTTACTTAAAAGATGAAAATTCAAATTAATCTTTATTATCAAATTGAAGTTAAATTTAGTTTTAGAGTTAAACTAAAAATTTAAATAAGCTCACAATATCACAACTTTTTTATTATAATATATTTCATTTTCTAAATAACAAATTTAAATTTATTATGGTTATTACAACTTTTATTTTAAGAGAAAATATTTGGTACATTACTAATGGAGTTTTTAGATTCCATAAGCAAAATTAGAGGATTGACAAGTGTCCTATAGGCGTATAACAAAATATTAAAAAATATATATTTTAAAAAAATTACACATGGTAATGTTTTAAAGTCGCTTGTGGAATAAAAAAAGTACATTCTCAGTGAACCAAATACTAACATTTATTTTAATATTACTACTATGATATATTTTTCACTTTTTTTAAGTAATTATACTTATTTTTAAATGTCAATTTAGTTGTAACGAGCCGAAAGCCAATGATGTACGAAAGGGTGGTTTTGGAACTCTATTCTCCAATGATCGAGTCCATAAATGTTATTAATTAATATTTACAAGTCAATTATAATATTATATTGAATTTTGGCCTAACAAATTTGTTAATTGGATAGTTAGTTAAGGTACAAGTGTATTGACCCTAAAGTTAGTGGTGTTGGAAAATGAGGTATCAAGACCTCATTTTCGTGAATCGAACCTATAAATATTTTTATTAAATATTTACGGAGTTACTATAAAGGTTAATTGAATTTTGGATAGGTAATTTCACCGAATTAATGACTAATTAAGGTATAAGGAATAAATTGTAAATGTGATAAAACTCAATTTCTAGAGATTTTTAAGTAACTAAGGGACCAATTGAGTAATTGGCCCTTTTAATTTTGAAAGCCGGTAGTGGAGATGAACTATCATCCACAAAAATGGTTAAATAAGGTTAGTGTTAGTTAAATTGTAATTAACTAAGCTAAGTAGTTTTAATTAATTATTTAATTAAACTATATAAGTTAAAAATTAAAAGTTATCACCTTTGTTTTTCTTCTTCTCCACCGTCATAGCGAAAGAAAACATAGAAATCATTCTTTAAAAGCTTCAAGTTATTCGGTCCTTTAAGTAGGTAAGTGATTTTAAATTTGTTTCTTGTAATTTTTATGTTTTTGAGGTCCCGGGAGCTTGATTTAGCTAACCTGTATGTTAGTTTTTGAAACTGTTAAAGTTATATAAATATTGTCATTGTTGAATCTTGAAGCTTTTGGTGTTAAATGGTTAGATTAAAGCCTATATATGAAAAAGGATTTGTTTGTAAAGTGAAAGTTGTTAGTTTTGAACATAGGGACTAAAGTGTAAATATTTCAAAATTGGTATGAAATATTGATCGTGATTTTCCTGTGATAAGTTTTATAAATTTATAATGAATCGTTCTTGAAACTAACTATTATCACGACGTAGGCAAGTGTACCTATCGAACAGTAGTATAGCTTTAGCAAGACCGGATTGTCAAACCCAAGGGACTAGGAGTACTACTAATGACTGTCTTCTTATTATCTAGCCGAAGAAAAGAGGTTTGTTTTAACTAACTAATTAAGAAAACTAAGAACTGGCAGAAAATAGAATTTGGGAAATTACTTTTGGGGAAAGCGATTGATTGAGACAATACTTAAGGAAAAATTCACCTAGACTTTTACTAGTTATTCTGGCTCCGAACCGGACGATTTATTCATTTAACTTGTTCCGTAGAAATCCCTAATGTATATTATTATCCCTCTCGAGACTAACAACGTCTAATACCTAGGTTGAATAACCGAGAGTTATCTCTAATTAACACCTTAAGGTTGCATTAACTCGATCTATGGATTCCCTTATTAGGTTTCACCCTAATCTGGCAAAATCTTGTCACCCTATCTCTAGGCGCGCAATCAACTCCGCTTAATTATGACAAAGTTACTCTTAGCCAGGGTCTATTCCTCCTCCAACTAAGAGTAGTAACTTGAATTGATATCCTGAAATACCAAAACAAGAATTAAGAACACATAATTAAGAACAAGTCAAATATTTATCATACGATTCAGAAATAATAACAAGGTTTCGTCATAGGTTTCATCCCCTATAGGTATTTAGGGGTTTATTCATAACTAAACAAGAAAACATCTTAGAATAATAATGATTACAAAACATAAAGAAAACCCAAAACTCCTGAAGGGGAAATTGAGGAGAGATCTTCAGTCGTGATAGTGGCTCCGGCTTCTGAGATGGATCAATCGGCTTCCTTGGAGTAATTCCTTACTCCCTATTCTCCGTATTCCTTTTCTTCCTCTTTTAGAGTGTATTTATAGGCTTTGGAATGCCTTAGAACCCTCAAAATTGGCATTTTCCGAATTGGACTCAACTTGGGCTTGGCAGGGACACGCTCGTGTGCAATAACTTCAGGTGTGTTCGAGGTACACAGTCGTGTGTTATACCTATGTGAATCGTGCTTCAATTCTACCAAATTGACACGACCGTGTGATCTGCTCGTGTGAAGAGGTCCAGACCGTGTTGATTTCGTGCTTTGGCCCATTTTCTCCATTTTTGGCCCATTTCTCGTTCCTTTCGTTCTCCTATGCTTACCTGAGAATAAAATATGAAATTAAGGCATTAGGAGCATCGAATTCACCAAATCTAAGGGGAAATCATTCATAAAATGCGTTAAGCATGGGTTATAAATATGTATAAACTACGGTTTATCAAATACCTCCACACTTAAGCGTTTGCTTGTCCTCAAGCAAAATCCTCGAATCACAATTAAAATTTCATTTTATTCAACTTACAATTCCTATCAATATTATCTTAAACCATCTCATAAGTAATCATACATTGAGAATTCAACTAAAAGAACATTAGAGCTTCAAACATTCTAAATTGAGAATTTTAATTATGAAAAACTTAGGTGTCTTCCTTCCTCTAAGTAGTTATCATTGATTCGGAACCTCACAGAGTTTAACATCCTCACTAAAGATTCACTCAAATCACTCGAAGTGTTTAAGGATAATGAAATCAGCACTCATCAGTCAATATGAAAAGTTATTACCATAGGCTTGCATAAAAATCAAATCTCCACCACTATAAATCGAGATGATACATCAATCCAAAGGTTTTTAAAGGGTTGTAACGAGGCTTAGTTAGGGGGTGTGGTCACAAGCTGAAAGAAAGGGTTAGAATCGAGATTTGACTTGAAAAATTACTTAACTAGAAAAAAAAATTAAATCATCACTTGCGTACAACAAAGCTTTCTTCTTTTACTATGGAATGAGACTTACAAGCAAAAGTAACTACTGATTGTATACATGGGTTTTTTTTTAATTACAAGTCAAATATCATAGATTACTATTAAGAACAAGACATAGTTAAGCAATTTATTCAAATCAATTCTCGACAAAAATTGGGGATCAAATTAATTTAAGTGGACTTCAACAATAATGGGTTAATGGTTAATATCGAGGGTAGTACAAGGAATGGCTTGTTAGGCTCAAAGGGGTTTACTAAGGGTTAATCGTGGAGGTAGGCTTTTCATGGCATGAGTGGGTTAATCCTAAGTGCCTCTATCATCTTGAAATATTAAATCAAATAGTGTGGTCTTGACATGCATAATCAGGCAAGTTCTAGAATAACAGTTTAATATTGGCGCATTCAAAGCAATAATAGAAGTGAGCATGAAAGAATTAATAGATGCTCAAAAGCTCAAAAATCTCACAAAAATTTATGGTTTTTTGATGTTTAAATCTGTGGGATTCAATTCAAGATAATAAGAAATTTGGAGAAAACAACCTAAAATTTTAAATTCTTAAAAATCAACTTATCACGTTTGAATTTCTAGTGTCTTAGAGTTTAACAATCAATGCATGAATGCCTATGTTTTAATTCAAGATATATCAATCAAAATTATCAGTCAATCAAATTTCATTTTAAACATGATATGAGAGGTTCACAAGAGAACAAAGCAATATTCAGTGATTTTTCAGATAATGAAATAATTACCCCCCCACACTTAAGATGTAAATTGCCCTCAATATACAAGGTTAGATAGATGGAAAAATATAAAATCATAAGAGAGGGAGAGAATTGAAACTTTCTAAGTGTTGGAATGAATGAATTCCCTAGTTTAGCGAAAGCGAGAATTGACAATAGAACTGAAGGTAAGGCTTGATTCGGAGGAAGAAATAACCTGATAATAATCATAAAGGTAAGTCGCGTGAATCAATTAAAAAGGAACTAAGAATAATAATAAAAATAAGGGAAATAGTCTAATTTTGTAGGTGGCACGGTCGCCTCACACGTCCGTGTGGGTCGTGTCCAGCCCGTGTTTGTCGCGAGTTGAAAGTTCGTCGCACAGCCTTGAGACACGCCCGTGTGTATTGGCTGTATGGCTTTATGATCGTAACGCACGACCGTGTGCGATGTGGCTCACTTTGTCCATGCCCGTGTACCTATGCACACGCCCGTGTTGTTTTGGCAGTGTCGACCACAGGTGATAGGCACGGGCGTGTCGTACACCCGTGCTAGCTTCTCGTTTCGACCACGGTCCTAAGGCACGGGCGTGTCGCACGCCTGTGTTGTTTTGGCAGGTTCGCTCACGGCCATGTCCCACGGCCGTGGCGGTTTATCGTCGCCCGTGTTTCGGGAAAATCTTGCCCTGTTTCCACACGGTACGCCCGTGTGCTTGGCCGTGTGAGTTTTGTGTACCTGTGTTCAAAGATTCAGTTAGTGGTCTAAATATTAAGAATTTTGAAGTTTAAATAAAATTTAAATAAATGAAAACTGTTAGTACTCGGGTTGCCTCCCAAGAAGCGCTTATTTATAGTCTCAACTCGACTGTCCCTTGCTGATGTATTCAGGAAGGTCCGTGGAGTCGTAGCTCTTCTCCATCGTCCTTAAAATTTTCGCCGTTATAAAGTTTGAGACGATGACCATTTACCTTGAAAGTTCCTTGTGATGGGTGACTTACCTCTACTGTGCCATATGGAAAAACAGATTGAACTACGAAAGGTCCTGACCATTGTGATTTAAGTTTTCCAGGAAACAATTTGAGTCTTGAATTATAGAGCAAGACAAAATCTCTGACTTCGAATTGCTTCTGCTACTCCAAGCGAGTGTCATGGCGTTGTTTTGTTGCTTCCTTGTATAGTCATGAATTTTCGTATGCATTGGCTCACCACTCATCTAACTCTACAGCTGTATCAACCTGTTTTGGCCTGCAAGTTTAGGATCAAGGTTCAGAAATTTAATTGCCCGGAAAGCTTTGTGCTCTATTTCGAATGGTAGATGACAACTTTTCCCATAAACGAGTCTGTACGGTGATGTTCCTATGGGAGTCTTAAAAGCAGTTCTATAAGCCCATAAAGCATCATCTACTTTCATCGCCCAGTCTTTCCTGTTTGATTCTACTGTCTTTTCGAGAATTCGTTTGATTTCTCAGTTTGCCACTTCAACTTGTCCACTGGTTTGAGGATGGTATGGGGTAGTTGTTCTGTGATAAAATCCGTATTTCTTAAGAGTTTTCTCAAATTAAGTGTTACAGAAATGAGTGCCCCTGTCACTAATAATTGCTCTAGGTGTTCCGAATATTGAGAAGAGTTTCTTAAGGAAATGTACAACTAATCTAGCATCATTAGTAGGTAAAGCTTGGGCTTCTACTCATTTGGACGTATAATCAACTGCTACTAAGTTGTAGTTATTCCCAAATGAACTAGGGAATGGACCAAAGAAGTCGATACCCCAAACGTCAAATATTTCACATGGAAGCATATAGTTTTGAGGCATTTCATCACGTTTGGAGAGGTTACCTGTCCATTGGCATTTGTCACAAGAAGTCACATACCTATTAGCGTCTTTGAATAACGAGGGCCAATAAAAACCTGATTCAAGTATTTTATGCGCAGTCTTAGTTCCACTATAGTGTCCTCCAGTTGGTCCTGAGTGGCAATGTTCCAGTATTTTTGATGTTTCTGACCTTGTAACACATCTCCGAATGACTTGATCTACACATATGCGAAAAAGAAAAGGGTCGTCCCAAAAGTAGTATTTCACATCACTAACGAATCTCTTCTTTTGCTGGTGTGTCAACCCTTTTGGGATAATATTAACGGCCAAAAAAATTGCGATGTCTGAAAACCAAGGTAGCTCAGAATCAGATATAGCGAAGAATTGTTCGTTAGGAAACGAATCATTAATTTCGGCTTCATCTAGTTTTCTGATATTTGAGTTTTCAAGCCTGGAAAGATGATCCGCCGTGAGATTTTCAGCTCCTTTCTTATCCTGAATTTCTAAATCGAATTCCTACAATAACAAAATCCATTGAATGAGTCGAGGTTTTGCATCAGTTTTAGTTAGGAGGTATCGAAGGGCAGAATGATCAGTGTAGACAACAACTTTAAACAATATGAGATATGATCGAAATTTATCAAATGCAAAAACCATAGCTAGCAATTCTTTTTCAGTGGTGGTGTAGTTTTCTTGTGCGGCTGTCAACGTCTTGCTAGCATAATAGATAGGTTGGAAGTACTTGTCTCTTCGCTGTCCCAAAACTGCACCTACTGCATAGTCACTCGCATCACACATTAATTCAAAAGGTAAGTTCCAGTCAGGTGCAATTATAATTGGAGCATCAATTAATTTATCTTTTAAGGTGTTAAATGCTTTCAAGCATTCTTGATCGAAATTAAAAGGCATATCTTTTTCTAGTAATTTAGTCAAAAGCTTAGCTATTTTAGAAAAATCTTTAATAAATCTTCTATAAAAACCGGCATGTCCTAAAAAGCTTCTAATAGCTTTGACCGAACTGGGAGGGGTAATTTTTTTATTGTTTCAATTTTAGATTTATCCACTTCAATCCCTTTACTAGAAATTTTATACCCTAATACTATACCCTCTTGAACCATGAAGTGACACTTTTCCCAATTAAGCACAAGGTTCGTTTCCCAACATCTTATTAAAACTCGTTTTAAATTTTTAAGGCAAAGATGGAAAGAGTTACCGAATACCGAGAAATCATCCATAAATACCTCCATGATGTCTTCCACGAGTTCATCAAAGATGGCCATCATGCAGTGCTGAAAAGTGGCAGGGGCATTACATAATTCAAAAGGCATTCTATGATAAGTTTAACGTCACCGTATGGGCATGTAAATGTTGTCTTTTCTTGATCTTGGGAGCTATTGGGATTTGGAAGCGATCGAGAGAGTCCATTTAAAAAAACAGTGAGTACATGTGTCCAGGATAATCTTTCTAACATTTGGTCAATGAATGGCAATGGAAAGTGATCTTTCCTTGTGGCATCATTCAACTTCTCTGTAATCATGCTGCACTCTCCAACTGTGGATCTGTCCTTGTTGGGATTAATTCATTCTTCTCGTTAGCCACGACTGTCATGCCTCATTTCTTAAGAACAACCTGCACTAGACTTACCCAAGAACTGTCAAAAATAGGATAAATAATTCCAGCATCTAGAAGTTTAATTACCTCAGCTTTAACAACTTCTTTCATATTGGGGTTCAGTCGTCTTTGAACTTGCACACAAGGCTTATATAAATCTTCCATTAAAATTTTATGGGTGCAAAAAGAGGGGTTGATCCCTTTGATGTCAGAAATTTTCCAAGCTATGGCCTTTTTATGTTCTTTTAGTACTTGGATTAATTCCTCATTTTCTTTGGGTTGCAGGTTAGAAGCAATAATTACTGGTAATGTATAATTATTTCCAAGGTATGCATATTCTAAGTGATTTGGCAATTGTTTAAGTTTCAGTTTGGGAGGTTCTTCAATAGAGGGTTTTTGTCTAAGTTCATCGTTCATCCTAATACCCTCATTCTCTGCTTGTCTTAAGGAACATTCATTAGGGTTATCATCTGCCTCCTCCCCTTGAGCTAGACACAGTTCAGTCGTGTCCTTTCGTATAATTTTCTGAAAAGAGTCTTGAGTAGCATGATCAATAGAGTCAACAAAATAACATGAATCATCTTGTTCCTTAGAAAATCTCACAGGATCATAAATTTTAAAGATAATCTCCTCGTCACCTACTCTAAGTACCAATTTACCATCACCCACATCGATTACAGCCCTAGCAGTGGCTAAAAATAGACACCCTAAAATTAAAGGTACTTCCACGTCTTCGTCCATATCAAGCACAACAAAGTCAATAGGGAATATGAATTTATCTACTTTCACAAGTACATCTTCTATAATACCCCTAGGATATTTAACAGATCTATCAGCTAGTTGAATACTCATCCTAGTGGGTTTGGGTTCCCCAAGACCAAGTTGTTTGAACATTTTATATGGCATCAAATTAATGCTAGCACCTAAATCGGCCAGTGCTTTCTCAACATTCAAACTCCCAATTAAGCAAGGGATGGTAAAACTTCATGGATCTTTCAGTTTGGTTGGCAATTTATTTTGGAGTATAGCTGAGCACTCCTCTTGAGTTCCACTGTAGACATGTCTTCAAATTTCCTTTTATTTGTTAGGAGCTCCTTCAAAAATTTTGCGTATGTAGGCATCTGCTAGATAGCTTCAACAAAAGGTAAGTTGATATGTAATTGTTTAAAAAGTTCAAGAAACTTACTAAATTGTGCATCCATGCGGTCTTTTTTCAATTTTGCTGGATATGGAACTAGTGGTTTATACTCCTTCGGCACTGGTTTGTCACTATTTTTGGGTCTTTCCTCCTCCCTTTCGCTTGTCACGGCTTCTTGTGTTAGCTTCTTTTCAGATTCAGCTAATACTTTCCCACTCCTCAGTGTAACTGCTTTCACATGTTCTTTTGGTTTTCTGTTACTATGTAAACCACCTTGTGGTTGTTCAGAGATTAGCTTGGACAGCTGACCTATCTGGATTTAGAGTCCTTGAATTGATGCTTATTGATTTTTGAGTGCTGTCTCGGTATTCTAGAAATGAGTTTCTGACACCGAGATGAATTTGGATAACATCTCCTCAAGGTTCGGCTTCTTTTCCTGTTGATAAGGTGGCTGTTGAAAACCCTGAGGATTCTGTGGCTTTTGATTTCCTTGACTGCCTCAAGAGAAATTTGGGTGGTTCTTCCAACCTGCATTATAAGTATTACTATATGGGTTATTTTGAGATTTAAAATTATTGTTACCCATATAGCTGACTTGTTCCTCTTCAGTTGTAGGATTGAATGGTGTGTATTTTGTAAGCACACCTCCTCCACTTGAATCACACCTCATCACTGGATGTACCTGAATAGAACCAAGTAAACCATCAATTTTCTTATTTAGAAATTCTACCTGATTTGACAACATAATAACCGAATCGACATTATAAACGCCTGCTGTTTTCGTTGGCTTAGTCCTCATGACTTGCCACTGATAGTTATTCAGTGACATCTCTTCAATAAATTCAGAAGCCTCTTCAGGTGTTTTGTTATTGATGGTCCCACCAGCAGCTGCATCAATCATTTGTCTTGTCAAAGGGTTCACACCGTTGTAGAACATTTGAACTTGTAGCCATAGAGGTAGTCCATAGTGTAGGCACCTTCGCAAAAAGTCCTTGTATCTCTCCCATGCATCGTAAAGAGTTTCTAAATCCATCTGCACAAAAGAAGAGATATCATCACGCAACTTAGCTGTTTTTGCTGGTGGAAAATATTTTAATAAAAAATTTTCGGTCATTTGTTCCCAAGTGGTAATGGACCCTCGTGGTAGTGAGTTCAACCACTGTTTAGCTTTGTTTCTCAGTGAAAAGGGGAATAACCGAAGGCGAATGGCATCATCAGAAACGCCATTAATTTTGAAAGTGTCGCACAGTTCTAGGAAATTTGCCAAGTGAGTGTTGGGGTTCTCATCCTGCAAACCATCAACATGAACAAATTGATGTATCATCTGCATCGTGTTAGGTTTCAGTTCAAAATTATTTGCAGTAATATCAGGCCTAACTATACTTGACTCAGTTCTTGTAAAATTAGGTTTAGCATAATCATACATAGTACGAGGAGCAGCATTCTGATTTGCTAATTCAACAGGTATGGCTGGAGGTAGCAGATTGTCTTGATTTTCAGCCATCTACTCAGTTGTAGTTGAGATATCATCCTCTTGCTTTTCCTCTGTGTCTCTTAAGCAGTGCCTGATTTCTCTTCAGTTTCTACAAGCTGTACGATCAATTTCCTCGTCAAAAAGCAATGGTCCTGACGGGTTTCTTCTAGTCATAAACTACAAGAACCTACCAGGAGAAAAAAAAATTAGTAAAATAATAATTAAAGTTAAATTGTAAGAAAATAAATGGCTAAAGTAATAAAAATTGAGCGTTCCTAATATCTTAGTCCCTGGCAACGGTGCCAAAAACTTGATCGTGATTTTCCTGTGATAAGTTTTATAAATTTATAATGAATCGTTCTTGAAACTAACTATTATCACGACGTAGGCAAGTGTACCTATCAAATAGTAGTATAGCTTTAGCAAGACCGGATTATCGAACCCAAGGGACTAGGAGTACTGGTAATGACTGTCTTCTTATTATCTAGCCGAAGAAAAGAGGTTTGTTTTAACTAACTAATTAATCAAACTAAGAACTGGCAGAAAATAGAATTTGGGAAATTACTTTTGGGGAAAGCGATTGATTGAGACAATACCTAAGGAAAAATCCACCTAGACTTTTACTTGTTATTCTGGTTCTGAACCGGATGATTTATTCATTTAACTTGTTTCGTATAAATCCCTAATGTATATTATTATCCCTCTCGAGACTAAAAAGGTCTAATCCCTAGGTTGAATAACCGAGAGTTATCTCTAATTAACACCCTAAGGTTGCATTAAATCGATCTATGGATTCCCTTATTAGGTTTCACCCTAATCCCGCAAAATCTTGTCACCCTATCTCTAGGCGTGCAATCAACTCCACTTAATTATGACAAAGTTACTCTTAGCCAGGGTCTATTCCTCCTCCAACTAAGAGTAGTAACTTGAATTGATATCCTGAAATACCAAAACAAGAATTAAGAACACATAATTAAGAACAAGTCAAATATTTGTCATACGATTCAGAAATAATAACAAGGTTTCGTCATAGGTTTCATCCCCCATAGGTATTTAGGGGTTTAGTTCATAACTAAACAAGAAAACATCTTAGAATAATAATGATAAAAAAACATAAAGAAAACCCAAAACTCCTGAAGGGGAAATTGAGGAGAGATCTTCAGTCTTGATAGTGGCTTCGGCTTCTGAGATGGATCAATCGGCTTCCTTGGAGTAATTCCTTACTCCCTATTCTTTGTCTCCCTTTTCTTCCTCTTTTAGGGTGTATTTATAGGCTTTGGAATGCCTTAGAACCCTCAAAAGTGGCCTTTTTCGAATTGGACTCAACTTGGGCTCGACAGGGACACGCCCGTGTGCGATAACTTCAGGCAGTGTTCGAGGTACACGGCCATGTGTTATACCCGTGTGAATCGTGCTTCAATTCTGCCAAATTGACACGGCCATGTAATCTGCCCGTATGAAGAGGTCCAGGCTGTGTTGATTTCGTGCTTTGGCCCATTTTCTCTGTTTTTAGCCTGTTTCTCGTTCCTTTCGTTCTCCTATGCTTACCTGAGAATAAAACATGAAATTAAGGCATTAGGAGCATCGAATTCACCAAATCTAAGGGAAAATCATTCATAAAATGCGTTAAGCATGGGTTATAAATATGTATAAACTACGATTTATCAAATATCTGTAATTATGAGCAGTTGTGGGTCGTAGAAGGATGAAATTGAGATTGGTTTTGAAATCGATGCTCAAATTTGAAAGTGATAACTATTTCGGTTTTCAGGACTAAATTGAATAAAATATAAAATTTTAAGGGCATCTGAATAATGAAATTGAGTTGATACATGTTTATAATTGGACGAAATAAGAAGGTTAGAAATTGATAAATTGAAATGAAAAATTTTATAGATTGGGAATTGGACCAAATTGAAATTAATTGGGGAGAAAGACAAATTTGCTTATTAGTCCTTAGAGAATTGATCATTTGTTATTTTGACCAAGTAAGTTCATACGGTATGTTTGTGTTAAATTTTTATGTATTTAAAATTATAATTATAAATATGTTTAATTGAAGTTTTGATTATTTACGATTTGGTACAAAAAGGTGATATATGGATTAAATCATAAAGAAATGAAAAATTGACTGATAAATTGAATATAATGAATTGCAATCTGAGATTGATTATTTGAATTGAATTAAATTGATATAATTATGTTTGATCTTTGCGATAGAGGACTAAGTTGAATAGATTTGGAAATATTGTATATTGTTGTAATTGCAAAATTGGCTTTATGAAACAAAGTTATCTTCTTCCTTTTCTTATTTTGAATCAAAATTTCACCATTGAAGGGGGGAGAGCTTCGCTTTTGAATCCTTCATTGCATGGTATGATTTTGTGCCCCGTTTTTAATGATTTTTTTATGTTTTTGAGTTTGTTTTAGCTTAATCTAGTTAGCTTGGGGGTTAATTTGCAAAATTGTTAAAGATTGAGGGACTTGTCATGGTTGCTTTTTTAATGTGTTTTGATGTTATTTGACAGATTATTAATCTTGTTTGTAAAATAAACATATTTTGTTAAGTGATTTTTAGTGAAATTGTAATTAGGGATTAAATGTTGGTAATAATGGGTTGTTTCAAGGTCCCTTGTAACATTGGTTAAGTTGGGTTTAAGCTAAAATGAGTTATATTCAAGTTATGAGCTTAAGGACTAAATTGTGAAAATTTAAAACGTTAGGGGTAATTTCATAATTTTACATAAATATGAATTATAGATTAAATTGAATACTAGAAGTACTTAATTGAATGAAATTATTTATTTAGATCAAGATAAACCACAATTGGACTTAAATTGAGGAAAGGCTAAAGCTTCAAATTAGTTCAACTCTACTACTACGACCAAAGTTATTGAAGTAAGTTTGTATGAACTATGATCGTTTTAATGTTGGCTAAATTGATTATTTTCTATGTTGTTTTAATATAAACGAATTTTAATATAAATGCACAATGTTACTAATAATTTGACAGATAGAGAATCTCGTTTGAACCTTAAGAATTCTGAAGATACAAATGGCATGTCATTAGGGATTTCATGTTTCGGGTGCTGGTCTTGAATGTCCTACAGATGGCTAGCGTCCTGCATTTGTTGCGAATTCTCCATAGCTTGTGTGAGCAGCATCGTGTAGCTTACATTCTGATCCATAGCTCGTGTGAGCAGGCCCACTTCACAGCTCGAGTGAGCATTATTGAAAAAGAAAAGTTCCGGTTATATGGAAAGGCACACTATGTGTGTGAGTATTCCCGAGTATCCGATGCAATTCTAGATGGTTCAACGGGTATGAAAAGGAAATGAAAGGGTAAGTATGCAAATGGAATGAATCATGATCTTGAAAAGGTTATTGAGTTAAATGATGTGCATTTGGAAATATACTTATATTATGGTTAAGTTTATATGTATCATGAATGAGCTTACTAACTTGTGAGTTTAATGATGATGTATAGGCTTATATTAAGCTTATGGAATTGGTAATGATTTTATGCTTAATCTATGAATTGTGTTAATAAATGGTAAGTTATGTTTAAGTTTATACGAGCTTACTAAGAACTCGTTGCTTATGTAGTTACTTTCCTTTGTTTTATAGATAATCGAAAGCTCGATCGGTTGGAAGCTCGTCAGATAACTATCACACTATCCAACAACCATTTCGGTAGTTTTTGAGTATTTTGGCCAAGGTTAATAATGGCATGTATAAGATCTTTTGTAATGGTAGTTTATGAATGTGTTAATGGTGATTTGGTATGTTCATACTTGTGAAGTTTATGTTTGAACTTGATGAACTTTTAATGCTTACTTAAGTTAGGTCATTTTGGTCATTCTTAAGTACTTGTATACAAGGCTCTTTTGGTATGTATGTGATGGTTTGGAAATGGTTATTTGTATGCTTGGAATATGGCAATATTGACTTATTTTGGTAAATGATGTTTTGGTTTAGTTGTGTTGCCTTAGAATGACATATTGGTTAAATGAATTAGGATGTTTGAAATGGTATGTTAAGTGTGAGTGAATGATGTTTTAAATCTCTTGAATGTATGCCCAAATGGTATGGATGGTTAGGTATGCTTTGGCTTTGAAATGCTTGATTTTAGATTATTTTTTAGGATCACACAACCTGGGAGACGGGCTGTCACACGGTAATGTGACACACATGACCTGGCTACACAGTTGTGTGTTATTTGAAATTTCTTAGTGTTTTAAGTCAATTAGTTACACGGCCTGGCACACAGTCGTGTGTGACAACTCAGAGAGTTACACGGCCTACGACACGGCTGTGTGACCCTACTCAGTGAGTTACACAGGTGAGGACATGGGCTGGGACACGGTTGTGTGTCTCTTTGTTCGAATGTTACACGGAATGGGCTATGTCACAAGGCCGTATGACCCCTGTTCTCACAATTTTTGCAACTTTTTCTTAAAACTTCTATTTTGCTTCAAATTAGTCTTGATTTGCTTCTAAGCTATTTTTAGGGCCTCGAAGGCTCGATTTAGGGGCCAAATTTATATGTTTGATTGTATTTATTGTGATTAAGTAATGTTTAATTATTATATTGAGATGTATTAAGGTTAAATGTTTTTCAATTGCACGATAATGCTTCGTAACCCTAATTTGACGACGGAGACGGGTTAGGGGTGTTACACTATTCACCTTGTTCATTTCTATTCAAACATGCAATTCATTTTTGGTTTCAACGAGCTAGCGAATGGACCGATTGGACATATCAGATGATTTATAATTAAGTTCCGGCTTTTCTCCTACTAATTATAAACTCATTTAGTCATGAAGTCATTCCAACATAGTATCGTAACTGAGCTTTCCCCAACTACATACCATTACAAAAGCAACAACTCAATTCTCGTCCACTAACCTTGTCATAAGTGTGTTACTGTAACACCCCTAAGCCGTATTCGTCGCCGGAACAGGGTTACGGAGCATTACCAAAACTTTCAAAACATTTTCAGATAATTCAAACATTTACTATTCACTCCTCGAGATTTATTCATAAAGTCCCTTAAATGGACCATCAAGGGCCAAAATGAGCATTAGAATCGAGTCGGGACTTAATCGAAAACTTTAAGAATTTTTCGTGAAATTTCAAAAAAATTTCAAGGTGTAGGGCTCACACACCCGTATGACCCAGGGACACGCCCATGCTACAGGCCTTGTTCGACCCCGTGTAACTCTCTGACTTGTGCACACTGCCCTGCTACACGCCCGTATGGTTAATTAATTCACTTCGAAATTAGGGGCAGGTTTCACACGGCCAAGACACACACCTATGTTCTACACCTTGTACCACACACGGCTGAGACACACGCCTGTGTCTCTGCTCGTATGCTCAATTCTGAGTATTCTATTTCTCAAAATTAAGGTGCAGAGGACACACGACCAAACCACACGCCCGTGTATCAGGCCGTGTGTCACACACGGTCTAGACACAGGTCCGTGTTTCTGCCCGTGTGGACATAATAAAGCCATTTCTATCTTCATTTCTCACCCAAAGTCACACCTATGACCTGCACCTGAAACACACATCCAATACCAACCATTTCAAGCATTCAAATCAAGCAAATTTCATCATTCATCATGGCATATCATTTTATGCATACATGTCTATAATCTTACCTTAGTTAAGTCCTCAAGTAAGACATAATTTGATCAACTACTTAACATATATGTAGCTACCATAATTTGACATTACAAGTATATTAAAACAAACCAATACTAGCCATTTCAATGGCTAGATTACAAGCATCATTTACATTTACATGCCAATATGGCTAATATATCCTATACATGCCATTGTAACCACAATTGATTTACCATATTGTATCAACATGGGCCGATGAATAGTGTGAGTGATCTCCGCCGAGCTTCCAATCTAACGAGCTTCCGATTTACTATAAAATAGGGAAATAAAACTAAGTAAGCATAAAATGCTTAGTAAGTTCGTATAACATGATACTTAACTTACCATTCATTCTTTTTTGAGGTAATTATGTAAAGCATATTCAACCAATTTGCCCTCAAGCCCTACACATATCCTCATTGCCTTTGTTAGTCATATAATCCATAATAACATCACAAACATATATGGGCTTAACAATAGTCAAGTTTTCAAGCACATATGCTTTCCACAACATGTATTCATTCAACATGCATAATTCATCTCATTATTACAAGTACAATTTCATACTAGTTCATTTCGAGTTCAGATCATTTCATATCAAAACTTTACTCATATTACTTGGAATATCAATGTCACGATTAATACACTGAAGGTGTACAAGTCCATAATCAAGAATGAACATATATTCAATAAATAAAGTCCATGTACAAATATCATCATCTTAAGTTTTCATATACCATTTGTCATGTATCATCGTTTTCTTATATTTCAGGCCGATATGTGCAATAACTCATTTCTTATTCATATCTTCTCATGTCAAGAACTTTTACCCGTTGAATTTATCTAAAATATCGATGGATATGCAAGTGGTACACTCGAGGTGTACGAATCAGGATCCGTCAATTCATGTCTAATGATACCCATAGGGTACTATATCAGAGAGTACACTTTCGAGCCACACATGTATACAACAGGATTGTCAGTTCAGGCTAAATCTTTTTTGTGACATATGCTCTAAAGAGCTTGATCTGGATTACCCGTCCGGGCTAAATCCAATCATAACATACGCTCGAGAGGACTTATATAGGATTACCCATCCGGGCTAAATCCTTTCCGTAACGAGGTTCATAGGATTACTTGTCCCAGCTAAATCCCGTCGGCAACAAATGCAAGACCTTATTCATTTTGGGAAATCACATAACCATTGATTTTCCATTTATTCAATCGGGATTTAAACATTTTTTTTCAAGTATTATCGGTCATGTAATTATTTCATACATCTATAATCATCCATATAATTCAAATGATCACATTCCACATTCATTCCAAGCATCAAATTAACATTTTCATCGTTTATCCTTTATCATCTATCGGGCATTATCATTTAATTTAAACATTTTTATTTATCGGGCTTGATCGAATATGTAATCATTTCACATATTTATGACATTTATACAATTTACATAAACACAATCAATGCAAGCATGTAAATAAACACAATTTAGTTACATGAACTTACCTCGACAAATGTTTGTGTACATAAATCTACTAATCCGACATTTTCCTCTTTTCCTCGTTCTAACTCTGAATTTGGTCTATCTAGATCTATACGAGTAAATTTAACATCAATTTATCACATTTCACATTCATGTGGACTCATTTTAATCCTAGGCAAAATTATCATTTTGCCCCTAACTTTTCCATAAATTTGAATTTCGTCCCTACTCTCGGAAAATGAAACTTATGCAATTTACACCCTATTCCAAGCTTAACCAAAATCCCATTACAAAATTTACAGCACATGTATTCATAAAAATTTAGCATTTTTCATCAAATTTCACAACTTTACATTTTAGTCCCTAAATCATGTTTTCATCAAAAATCACTTTGTAAAAGTTATTTATCCATCAACAATCTTTCATTTTCTACCATAAATTTCTAATTTTCAGCATATACATCCATGACCCGTTTTCCATACTTTGATAACTTCTCAAATTGATCCCCTAAATAGATAAATTACGCTATCCCGATTTCAAAAATATCAAAATTACTAAAAACATGCCAAGGAAACTTACCCAATTTGGCCATGAAAGTTTTTTCTCTCTCTCCTAGGGTTTTCATGTATTTTTGGGGAAGAAGATGATAAAATAAAATGATATTTCATTTTTTATCATCTTTTAATTAATTAAATATTTTCACTTTGCAATTTAGTCCTTGCCCTTTTTCCAAATTTACATGGATGAGTCACCAAAATATCTACATATTTTTTTATTAATGGTCTAATTACCATATGAGGACCTTAAGTTTTGAATTCCATAGCTATTTGATCCTTTTAGCTACTAGAATCCAACTTTTACATTTTATGGGATTTGGTCCTATTCGTAATTAAGCACATAATCGATAAAATTTTCTTTTCAAAATTTTCACATGACATTTCTAACATAATACAGACCATATAATAAAATAAAATAAAAATTTATTTTTCGGCTCAAATTTGTAATCCCAAGACCACTATTTTGATTTTACTGAAATTGGGTTGTTACAACTCTCCCCCCTTAAGAAATTTTCGTCCTCGAAAATTTTACCAATAAAGAGATTCAGACATTATTTTCTCATAGTTTCCTCCAGTTCCTAGGTAGCTTATTCTATATCATGTTATTGTTAGAAAACTTTTACTAAAGCTACCATTTTATTTCTCAGTTTATCTCTTTAAGTGCCAGAATTTCAATCAATGTCTTACTGTAAGTCATGTCAGGCTGAATTTAACATTTATCAAAGCAATAACAGATGATGGGTCTGATCGATATTGTCATAACACATATACTCATAAAAACATTGTGAATTCTATAGAACTCTGATAATAATACCAATCAATACGAAACAGGTCCAATTCTTTTCAATAATCTTTATGACCTGATAAACCACAGACTTAATTTGCCTTTACGGGCAAGCTGAAGAACTTTCTTCCATGGTGAAACTTTCAAAAATATTTTATCACCAATCTGAAACTCCATTTCTTTTCATTTCAGATTCACATTGAATTTCTAACGATCAAATACTACTTTTAAACTATCTCAGATCACTTCATCTTTCTTCGGTTTCAAAGAATCAAACCTACTACATGTATCTTTTCTCACTGAACTCTATCCAAAACCCCAGAGTTTTACATTTGTGACCATATAAAACCTCGTACAGTATAATTTTGTACTTAACTGTTAACTGTTATAATAAGCAAATTTAACCTAAGGAAAATACTTTTCTCAGTTATCTTCAAATTCAAGTACACAACATCGAAGGATATCTTCCAAGATTGAATCATATGTTCAGATTGATCATCCGTGTGAAAATAAAATACGGTACTAAAATGTAACCATATACCCAGAGTTTCTTGTAACTTGTTTCAAAATCGAAATTTAAACTGTAGATCTCTATCAGACATAGCAGAAACTAGCACATCATATAATCTGACAATCTCAAAAACAGATAATTCAACCAATCTATCAAGTGTGAAATCCACTCATTCCAAAATGGAATGTACAGGCTTCGTTAAACAATCGACAATTGCTCAAATAGTATCTTTCTTTTTCATAGACAAGGATAATCCTGATATAAAGTTCACAGTAACTTTGTCCCATTTCCATTTCGATATTTTCACTGACTATACCCATCTTGAAAGTATCATCCTTATCTTGCTGATACATCCAACATTTAAACACAGATTCAGAAATACCACGTTTCATTCCAAGCTACTAATACATCTTCTTCAAATCATTATACATTTTATCATTCTCCAGATAAATAGACATAGTACCACTATGATCATTCATGTAAAATTTTCTATACAAGTTCTAAAATCTTCAGTACACAGGCCCTATCTCGGAATAACAGACAATCATCAAATTCAAATATACTATCTTGATTCAATAATTATTTCATTCTATACTCGTTTAACTTACAACTCATTATCACTTTTCTGAGTTTCACTATTCTTTCATAAAAACATCAGTCTAGCTCTATACTCAGCTAAAATTAAGCTATTATCAGACAATCATAATCGGTATCCATGGCTTGCAAAGTATATAGAGATTTCCTACTCAGAATATTTGTAACCACATTCGTTCTTTCTGTAACAGCCTAATTTTCAGTGGTGTCGGTAAGCAGTGTTTTTCTTCTGGCTTTATCTGAGGAATTATCGAGATCTTTATTATCTTCTTGTGAGTTAGATGTGCTAGTGATTGCACAAGTGTTACATAATATTTTTGAGTTCATGTTCAGATGTCTATTTGTTAGCATGTAAGCCGAACGTCAAGAGCATCCAGGATTCTTGCAGTCAATGATAATATTAGTGTGTTATTTATACCAAGGATGTGGATGGAGAGGAGGAAGAGGAAAAATATATGAATGACTTGTGTATAAATTGATTACATGCTTGGTTATAAAAAAAAGGTTGAATTAGTAATGGTATAATGTTTATTTCATATGTTCATTATTAAATTGTAAATATTGAAAAAGTATGAAAATTGAACTAATGAAAATTGAACTAAATGTTCAAATTGAGTGGAACGCAAGGTTGAGTACTTTCGTTCAGTGGCTAAAACGAATTGACGGAAAAGACCATGGTTGGACCATGGCAACATGTGATATGTGATTTCCGTATAAGACCATAGCTGGGCTATGGCATCGGATAGATGTGATTATGTGCTTCCACATAAGACCATATTTGGGATATCGCATTGGTATGATATATGTTACTGTATAAGACCATATCTGGGATATGGCATCAGTGAGATATGTGATTCGTGTAAGACCATAGCTGGGCTATGGCATCGATATGTGATATGTGATTATGTGTAAAACCATAGCTGGGCTATGGCATCAAGAAGACGAAGTACTCAATTCCGTAAGACGTTCACTATTTTTACAAAGTGTGGTAAGCGAAAGAGTTTATGGATTTAAAAGATAAATTTGTAGTGAACATGAAATTGAACTCAGTTAAATGATTTCATTAATTAGATATTATGTATGGTAGGATGTGTTAGCGAATTACATGTTTATTGAATTGATATTTGAACTTCGGTAAGTGACATGTGATAATGTGTAAGACCAAAGTTACACTATGGCAGCAAGGAAATGACATACTCAATTTCGTAAGACGTTCGCTAATTTGATAAAAAGTGATAAATGTCATGTGAAGTAAAGTGATAGTATTTAAGTATTTAATAATATTGAGCTCACTTATTTAAATTTGTTAATCGAGATTGTGATCGATAAGAAGAGATAATGAATTATATGCTTATGAATTGTTATAAGTATTTACCTAAAATACAAGAAAATAATGGTTATTGATATATGGAAGCATGAGATTATGACATATTAATTATGAATATGGAATATGTTTGATAAAGGTGTTCATTCATAATTATGGAATTATGTACCTCATGTGTACTATTTGCATTAAGATGATATTTCAAATACTTTGGCGAGTAAAACTCAAATATGAAATAGTATGAAATCAAGACAAGTTGATATGAAAATATATATTTAAATTACAAAGATATGGTTGATATATGTTATGATTACATAACATGAAATTGTGTACATAAAAATGAGAAACAGAACGTTCAAGTTTAGGCACACAGCTTAGCAACATGGGCGTGTGCTTAGGCCGTGTGACTCAATTTTCTTCTTGAATGCAAGTCAGAGAGCTCCATGGGCTTGGGTCATAGGCGTGTGTGACCACACGGGCATGTCCTCAGTCACACGGGCGTGTTACCCTTATACGTGAAAAAAAATTTAAAAGTTACGAAAAAATTTTCTGAGGATCCAGTTTAGTCCCGACCCGATCTTAATGCACTATTTGAACCTCGAAGGTTCGTTAAAGGAATGTTTATAATCAATCTCAATATTTGAACGATAAATGATTTAAATGATCTGTAAGTGTTCTGTACTCCTTGGTAATGCCTTGTAACCCTGTTCTAGTAACGGATACGGGTTGGGGGTGTTACACTTTCCAAGTGATATACAATTATCAAATCATAATCTTTCAACGTTTCAAACCATATACGTTATCTTAGATTCAAATCTTTTAGCAACATCAGATACTTCAAACTTTTACAATCGGTGAATATATGACATTTTTCACCAAACAAGTAATGTTGTCAGATTTCAACACAAAAACAATAGCTGTCAATTTTAGATCATGTATCAAGTAATTTTTTTCATGTGATTTTTTTTAACTGTCTGAAAGTATAGGCTATTACCTTGCCTTACTGCATCAAAACATAATCTAATCCTATTCAATAATACATCTCTGTAATAACAACCTTCTTACCCAATTCAGGATGAACCAGAATTAATACTTTGGTCAACAGAGCTTCTAACTGGTCAAAACTTTACTGATATTTATCGGTCCATTCAAACCTTACCTCTTTTCTGTAATAACTGGGTCATCAATGTAGCTATTTCAATTATTAACATTGAAGCTTCGAGTTTTTTTTTTCCAAAGTCACAACCATCAGATAGATTTTAAACCATTATGCAATAATATGACTAACATTTCAGCTGTATAGATAAAGCAACACTTCAACATCAATAGTGCACCTCAACTTAAAAGAGGGAAAACCAAAAGTGACCCCAATAATAACCAATGCAGTAACACAGTTTCTATGATCTATGATCTCTATCACCATACCTCATGATCGAGTCAATATTTATAACGGTAATAAATGTAATTACCTCCGGTAAAAGAATATCTTTCACAAGTAACCCATGTTTACATAATAAAGAGATTGATGATATCTCAGAGAAAATTCAGAAGAGTAATGTCACGCATACTTAGTAGAAACAACTGTGATAAAGAAAATATAACTTGCATATTCGCAATTCAGGGCTTCAATCAGTAGAAGTATAAAATGATATCATATAAACCTTATCATCAAATCTTATATCAATCATGATAAATTAGAAAACCCAAGAAAAATAGAGCAATACCACTCATGAATCAACCAGACTTTCAGTAATTCCATCTATCATGATTTATTAGCCTTTCAATACGATAAACATTGCATTTGTACATGCACAATTTCATATGCCTCTAAGAATAACAGAACATAAAGAATACCCAAAAAAGATTGTTGTAATATACTCAAATATAACAGCTGTATTCACATATCTTGCAATTTCATTGCTATTCCACTGACTAATAAAGTCACCAATAATCTTACATTATTCATTTCACTGAAGGAGTCAATTTGAAAAAAATTTAGCTAATCCGTTCTGTAAATATCATATCTGGATAAGTCATTTACTTATGAATAACTTCTTCCTTAATAATGACATCACATATTCAGAATAATCTTCAGAAAAATTTGATATCTCTTTTAATATCATCTTTACCTACTAACCCATTCTCAATTTTGACTATATTATTAATCATTCAGCCTTTGAACTCTTCTTTCACACTTATGAGCTTAATCCATATATGTAACATCCCGAATTAGGGCCTAGTCAGAATAGTGGTTTTGAGACCACAAATGTGAATTAGAAATAATTATCTTATGATTATTATAAGGTCTATGATATGTTTACATGCTTGTGTGAAAATTTCATGAAGAAAATTTATGTGAAAAGTGTTCAATTTGACTTTAGGGACTAAATTGAATAAATTGCAAAATATGAGTTCTAAAAGTTTTTAGTATGAAATTGAATTGGATTTTTAATTATAGGGTCTTAAATAGAAATTAGAACAGGTTTTAAAATTTTGGACAAAAATGGGCTTGGATGGATAAAATTTCAAAAAAAGGCTAAAAGGGCATTTTGGTCATTTGGTCATTAAATGGACTAAAAGACAAAATAAAAGCCAAATTTCTTGTCCATCTTCTACCTATGGCCGAATATTGCATTGGAGAAGACATGGTTAGGGTTTTCAAGCTTCCAAGCTCAATAGTAAGTACATTCAAGCCCCGGTTTTTATGTTTTTTACATTTTTGAAATCCCAGTAACATGCTCTACTCATTTCTACCATTATTTTGAGCTATGGTTTATGTTTAAAAATTTACCCATGCATGACATGCTAGTATTTTGATGTTTAATGGTAGAATATGAAAGATTGCAGTGTGTTTAACAACTTTTACTAAGTGATTTTGCATGAAAATGACTAAAAAGGACTAAATTGTAAAAATTGTAAAATGGACATTAGAAAGGAAATGGGTTTTAATGAGAATTGTGGACTTCCATAAGCTTGAATATGGTTCAGCGAGGCTTGCGTAATTAAGAAATTGAACACATTTCATTTTACGAGCCTAGGGACCAAAGTGCAAATATGTGAAAGTTTAGGGGTCAAAATAAAAATTTGTAAAAGTATGATATTTGGGTCAATTTGAACATTGTGAGTCCTAAATAGGCTATATTTGAAATGATAGATCAAGGAAATCGAGATTCAGGCTTAAATCGGGAAAATACAAGTTTTGGACTAAAATGGTAATTTTGCCATTTTTGTATTCGAGATAAGTTCTTGTGATTTAATAAGCATATTATTCATGTTAATATTGTTATACATGAAATGTATCTTGCTATGATTGTATTGAATTTGACATTAATGGACTTTTGTATGAAAAACTAAGTGATATGTTATTTTTGTTGTATGGACTAATGCCCAAATAAACATGAAAATATGTTGAATTGAATGTACATTGCATGATCATCTATGTATATCGATATACTTGATGAAAAGAGAAAATTCTCGGTTGAATAAAAGGGGATGTTCGATGGATAAACCATTGTTTACATGACAAGAGATCCTACATGTGTTGCAGAAAAGGATTTAGCCCGGACGGGTAATCCGTTGATCTCAATATAGAAAGGATCTAGCCTGGACGGGTGTTCCTTAAGTGGTCGAGCCTCCCGAAGAATATGGGTGCATTAAGGATTTAGCTCGGACGAATAATCTGATTAATGACTAAATTTAGCCTGGACTGGTAATTCAGATCCGAACTTATGAGAGTGTATGTCATTGTAAGGGATTTAGCCTGAATTGGTAATCCTGACAACACTCTATGAGTTTATATTAAGGGGATTTAGCCTGGACTAGTAATCCCACCGTAAGAGCGAGGTTCGCGGGAGTGCATACTTGAAATGATCACCTATATGAATTGACGGTGAATGGGATATCCATCGAGATTCCGAGGAAATTCAACGGGAGTTAATATGAGAAATGTAATAGAAATACTTGAAATGATAAACTCATTTATGCTTAGATGATAATAGTATGATGTATATGATTGTCATGTTTGGATGAGTGGTTGTGCTAAGAGATAGCACAGGTGTGTACTCGAAACCCATGAACATGTGTTTGCCATGTGAGATGAAATGGACTCGTGATAAGAGTGCAAATGAATGAGTGATAATTATAAGAATAATTTCTATGACAAATTTGTGATGGTTATCATTATGCTGCACTAAGACAGATTAGTACATTACCAGCGGTCTGACTTTGAAAATCCACCAAAAATAGTGAAAAATGATTTAGACGCTGAATAAATATGAAATTAAGCCTATCGAGTCTAGTTTCAGATAAAGGAAACGGTGTAAGCAAAGGAATCTCGTATGATGAGATATTTGAAATTTTATAAAATAGGATCAGAGTGATCTCGGACTCCCCTGTCTTAACTTTGGAAAATCATTAAGAATTTTACATAAATGATTATGGGTTATAATTTATATGCTTAAAATACTTAATGAGTATATTTTCAAGGGAAATAGATAGAATTGTTATCCAAGTCCTGTACTATGAGATAATTAATTCATAGTGAAAAGAGGTCGGAACTATTAGATAGCAAAATAGGGGTAAATTTAAAGAATAAACTGTACTTGTTGGCTAGACCAAAAATTCTTAAAATTTTATGGTAATAAGATATGTGAGTCTAGTTTCAGGGAAAATTAACGGTTCTCAATTCGGAGTCTCGTAGCTCCAGATATGAATAATTTAGTGACTGTGACTTAGGAAAATAGCTTGTCTAGACTTTGAATAAATAGAAAGAATTTAAAAATAGCATGTTATCACATTGCTTATTATTTTTCATGAGAGCTTACTAAGTGTAAAGCTTACTCCCTCCTTTCCATTTCATTAGCATTTTCAGGTCAACTCGGGGTTGGAGATCGTCGGAGGCAGCATCACACTATCGAGACATCACCGTTGGAATATTAATATATTTATGCTAACGTTTCCAAGTGAGTGGCATGTATAGGGACTTAGTTTTATGATAGATGTTTTTATGATTAGCCACATGTACTAGTATATATATTGATTTACTATATATAGCCATGAGATGTGGCTTATAATGGTTATGGTTTGTAAGCCTATTTATCTATGCTATGTGTTAATACATTGTGATGTGATTATGCTTATTACTATGAATGGGTAGTATATGGCATATATACATGATGAATGCCCTAGGACCATTCGAGGTGGTCATGACCATGGAATAAATGTGTGGCATGGTAATAAGTTGATAATGATTAAACATGAACGTTGTTGAATAAGTAGAGATTAAGTGTTGGGTAAAATATTATGATTAATTGGTAAAAATGGTCATCAATATGATAAGACTATTGAGTGTGGATTGGTAAGCCTAACTTGGTGTAACATGAGTATATGTGATAAACACTTGCATGACAACATGCAAATGCTTTAATTGAATTTTACTAAAGGATGATTAACCATTAAATTGATGTTATAATTGTGCCTACGATTTGTTTAAGTATGAGTGAGAAATAAGGACAACAAAAGGCTTGCAAAATAGCCTAAGTGTTGGCCACACGGGCAGAGACATGGCCATGCGTCTCAGCCGTGTGGAGAACACGGCCTAGCACACGGGCATGTGGTTTGGCTGTGTGGTTCATTTTTGCATGATGACGTCATAGTCAGAGAGTTACACGGCCTGAGGACACGGGCGTGTCCCTGTGTCCACATGGGCGTGTGACTCTGCTTCATAAAAAAATTATAAATTTTCTTGAACTTTTCAAAGTTCCCGATTTAGTCCCTAATACTTTCAAAGCATGTTTAAGGAATCATAGGCTCATATAAGGGACTTTAAGACAGTAACTGAAAAGTTTTAAATTTTGAACGAAATTTTATGGCCCAGTTTCGCATGTTCATGAATCTTTAAGACTGGTAATGCCTCATACCCTGTCCCGGCCTCGGATATGGGTAAGGGGTATTACAATATAAGTCTTATGAATTTCATCGTATAAAACTGTACTGGTAAGGGGGTGGAGATCGTAAGCCTCAAAATTTGACTTTCATATATATACTCATATAACATAACACTTATCATTCTTATGTACTATAAAACATTTATCCGTACCTTTTCGAATTCTATTTCATCATGAGTAACATTTTTTTTTTACTCATGCACGTAAGTATCACTTTTAGCAATATCAGAATTAGCTCGGTTGGAAAGCACCTCTGTCTATTTGTAAGAATATTTACATCAGAGTCGAGAGATATCACACTATCACGGGTTATATAATGGCATGTATTTCTAGACTCCCCATATGCTACGTTCAGTCCGAAACTGACTAAACCGTAGCTCTGATACCACTAAATGTAACACCTTTAGCCCATATACGTCGTCAAAATAGGGTTACGAAGCATTACCGAAACTTTCAAAATATTTTCAAATAATTCAAACACTTACTATTCACTCCTCGAGATTTATTCATAATGTCCCTTAAATGGACCCTCGAGGCCCAAACAAGGATTAGAGTCGGGACTTAATTAGAAACTCTAAGAATTTTTTACAAAATTTCAAAAAATTTTCAAGGTGCAGGGCTCACACACCCGTGTGGTCCAAGGGACACGCCCGTGCTACAGGTCGTGTTCGACCCCGTGTAACTCTCTGACTTGTGCACATGGCCATGCCACACGCCCGTGTGCTAGGTCGTGTCATTAATTAATTCAGTTCGAAATTAGGGGTAGGTTTCACACGGCAAGACACACGCCCGTGTTCTAGGCCCCGTAGCACACACTGCTGAGACACACACCCGTGTCTTTGCAGTGTGCTCAGTTCTGAACATTCTGTTTCTCAAAATTAAAGTGTAGGGGACACACAACCTAACCACATGCCCGTGTACCAGGCCGTGTGTCATACACGGTCTAGACACACGCCCTTGTGTTTGCCCATGTGGACAAAATAAAGCCATTTCTAGCTTCATTTCTCACCCAAAGTCACACCCATGACCTACACTTGAAACACACATCCAATACCAACCATTTCAAGCATTCAAATTAAGCAAATTTCATCATTCATCATGGCATATCATTTCATGCATACATGTCTATAATCTTCCCTTAGTTAATCCTCAAGTAAGACATAATTTGATCAACTACTTAACATTTATGTAGCTACCATAGTTTGACATTACAAGTATATTAAAACAAACCAATACTAGTCATTCCAATGGCTAGATTACAAGCATCATTTACATTTACATGCCAATATGGCCAATATATCCTATTTATGCCATTGTAACCATAATTGCTTTACCATATTGTACCGGCATGGGCCGATGGATAGTGTGAGTGATCTTCGTCGATCTTCCAATCTAATGAGCTTCTGATTTATTATAAAACAGGGAAATAAAACTAAGTAAGCATAAAATGCTTAGTAAGTTTGTATAACATGGTACTTAACTTAACATTCATTCTATTTTGAGGTAATTGTGCAAGGCATATTCAATCAATTTGCCCTCAAGCCTTACACATATCCTTATTGCCCTTGTTAGTCATATAATCCATAATAACATCACAAACATATATGCGCTCAACAACAGTCAAGTTTTTAAGCACATATGTTTTCCACAACATGTATTCATTCAACATGCATAATTCATCTCATTATTACAAGTATAATTTCATACTAGTTCATTTCGAGTTCAGATCATTTCATATCAAAACTTTACTCATATTACTCGGAATATCAAGGTCACAATTAGTACACTCAAGGGGTACGAGTCCATAATCAAGAATGAACATATATTCATCAAATAAAGTCCATGTACAAATATCGTCATCTTAAGTTTTCATATATCATTTGTCATGTATCATCGTTTTCTTATATTTCAGGCCGATATGTGTAATAACTCATTTCTTATTCATATCTTCTCATGTCAAGAACTTTTACCCGTTGAATTCATTTGAAATATCGATGGATACGCAGGTGGTACACTTGAGGTGTACGAATGAAGATCCCTTAATTCATGTCTAACATAGGGTACTATATCAGAGAGTACACTCTCGAGCCACACATGTATACAACAGGATTACCAATTCAGGCTAAATCCTTTTTGTGACATATGCTCTAAAGAGCTTGATCTGGATTACACGTCCGGGCTAAATTCAATCCATAACATACGTTCAAGAGGACTTATATCAGGATTACCTATCCGGGCTAAATCCTTTCTGTAATGAGGTCAATAGGATTACTTGTCCCAGCTAAATCCTGTTAGCAACAAATGCAAGACTTTATTCATTTCGAGAAATCACTTAACCATCGATTTTCCATTTATTCAACCGGGATTTAAACATTTTTTTCAAGTATTATCGATCATGTAATTATTTTATACATCTATAATCATCCATATAATTCAAATGATCGTATTACACATTCATTCCAAGCATAAAATTAACATTTTCATCATTTATCCTTTATCATCTATCGGGCATTATCATTTAATTTAAACATTTTTATTTATCAAGCTTGATCGGATATGTAATCATCTCACATATTTATGAAATTTATACAATTTACATAAACACAATCAATGCAAGCATGTAGATAAACACAATTTAGTTACACGAACTTACCTCGACAAATGTTCGTGTACATAAATCTACTAATCTGACATTTTCCTCTTTTCCTCGTTCTAACTTCGAATTTGGTCTATCCGGATCTATACAAGTAAATTTAACGTCAATTTGTGACATTTCACATTCAAGTGGACTCAATTTACATCCTAGGAAAAATTACCATTTTGCCCCTAACTTTTCCATAAATTCCAATTTCGTCCCTAGGCTCAGAAAATGAAACTTATGCAATTCACTCTCTATTCCAAGCCTAACCAAAATTCCATTACAAAATTTACAATACATGTATTCATAAAAATTCAGCATTTTTCATCAAATTTTACAACTTTACATTTTAGTCCCTAAATCATGTTTTCATCGAAAATCACTTCGTAAAAGTTGTTTATCCATCAACAATTTTTCATTTTCTACCATAAATTTATAATTTTCAGCATAAACATCCATGAACCATTTTCTAAACTTTGATAACTTCTCAAATTGATCCCCAAAATAGATAGATTAAGCTATCCCAGTTTCAAAAATATCAAAAATACTAAAAACGGGCCAAGGAAACTTACCCAATTTGGCCATGAAAGTTTCTTCTCTCTCTATTAGGGTTTCCATGTATTTTTTGGAAGGAATATGATAAAATAAAATGATATTTGTTTTTTATCATCTTTTAATTAATTAAATATTTTCACTTTCCAATTTAGTCCTTGCCCTTTTTCTAAATTTACATGGATGAGTCACCAAAATATCTACATAATTTTTATTAATGGTCTAATTACCATATAATGACCTTAATTTTTGAATTCCATAGCTATTTGATCCTTCTAGCTACTAGAATCTAACTTTTGCATTTTATGCGATTTGGTCCTTTTCGTAATTAAGCACATAATCGATAAAATTTTCTTTTCAAAATTTTCACATAACATTAACATAATACAGACCATATAATAAAATAAAAATAAATTTTATTTTTTTGTTTGGATTTGTGGTCCCGGGACCATTGTTCCGATTTCACCGAAATTGGGTTGTTACAATTACCCTTATAGGATATCATTGATCTCTTTAGGATAATATATATTCTCTCAAAATGATCCTATTTTATCTCATGGTAATCATTACATATTCCTTAATGAAAAGTCAATCGTTATCAAATAGTGATAAAGTCATCCATCACAAACACAGACGACATGTGGCCACGTTTACTTTTCATCAACCATGTAATGCCAATGAGAGGATATGCCAATGAGAGGATATCATTTACCCATGTTTTGGGCTATGAGTTCCACTGTTTTGAATGACGTTACATACTACAAAAGTCGTACATCCAATGCACCAGCTATCGGTTCCTTATCTATTTAAACTCGAGCTTTTACCTACATCAAACTGTACGAGTCACGCATACATAGTCTACCATCCACTAGGATTTAGGAATGTCACACTATAAATGTCACAAGTGAATAAATCCATAAACGGATTCGAGATCTATTCTACTTAGGTCCTGTCAGATGTACTATCAGTTTAGTCAGTCACATCTATGACTCTATCTTCTGCAAGTTATCCGCTTCGATGCTCAAGATAAGGTATCTCCCCAATTGCACTTGATAGATGGCATATTAGTCTTTCAATTAGTTTCCTCATTTTCGATTAAACTAAGGATATGTTTAGGTTCGTCTCCTAATACAAGTTGTCTTTCTGTACTATGACTCAACCACGTAATACCACTTAGTATTAGTTAACATTTAGACAACCAATGAGCAACATTTGTTTCTATTTTACTTTACGTGCAAAAACCGTGTGAGGATAATATACAAAGTATTAATGTAATTCATGAATAATTTTATTAACCAATCTATTCGAAAACATTACAAGTGTACTTAGATGAAAATACTACACTCAGGACACCAGATCCAACAATGAGAGCATTGAATTGAGAAATTGGCTTATAAATGAAATTCAATAAATTGCTACCCTATTATCTGTTCGAGCAGAGTCAGATATAGTTGGCATGCCAAAGGATAGGAAGAGTTCAAGATTCCTTCAACTACATGTCGATGAGTCATTGGGTGCCAAATTGCTCTAGTTCTACCGATGAGGCACTGGGTTCCAAACACATTAGTGAGCACCGAGTGCAAATTATTTACTTCAGCATTGTCCGATGAGGTACTGGGTGTCAAACTGGTGTGATTGGTTGGATATGTATTTTCGTTCGAGTCTGAGTCAAATTAATAGAGGTATAAAATGAAAATTCGATAAAAGATATTTGAATTGGGTTAATATTATGATTTGATGATTCGTATACATATTGTGATTAACAGATATCAATGGCATGAAAAAAATTATACTAATCGATTATACGAGCCTAGAGGGTTCATATAGAAATGTGATGAATCAATGAATTTAATTCGATATACAAATAAGGAAATGAGATAATAATTGACATTAAATTGAAATTGGATGTATAATTGATAAATAGATGAAATGATATGATATTATGAGAATGATGTCCATATGGTTAAATGTTGAATTGGTTTTGAGAATGGTATTGAAATGTGATTCTAGGTGATTTGACTTATTTCATATTTGAAATGTTATATGATAAGGTTAAATGTTAACTCACATTTTTCATATTTGATTTACCTCGTTGGCAAATTTTACCAAGCTAAGTAGCATGTAGTGTTTAAGTATAACCTAAGGTAAGTTACTTGGTTTAATACCTGTGAACTTACCAAGCATTTGTAATGCTTACTCCGTTTTTTTCCCTTTTCCTGTAGATAACTGACTTGTGGAACGTGTCTAGCGGATTGTCGAGGAGCTCACACTATCCTGTTATTGATTCGGTAGTCTTTCTATTGTTTAAAGCTCGATTTTGTGGCATGTAAGTAAGTCTCAATATGGTTAAGTATTTATTTTGTAAGTTGATGAAATGATCCATACATAATGCTTGTTGGAATGTGTATATATGTGTTTGCTTGGTAACATGTGTTGACATGTTGAATGACTCTTAAACAGTATGATTGAGCATGAAATGGTTTGGTTAAATGATATTTTTGAATAGTTAATTGACAAAGTTGAGTAGATTGAACTGGTATAAGTTGGATTGATATGTTGGATGCCAAATTATGGAATTGTTGCATTGAATGGTTAAATAGGTTGTTTGAGCTTGCATTTGGTTTGGTTTTGTGTAGGTTTAATGACCAAATATGCATTGTTTGAGCCTTTGGTTTGTCTTGACACAAAATAGGCACATAATGGCATATTTTGTACCATACAGCCTGTCCGCAGGCCGTTTGTCCACAGAAAACTAGGAAACACTGAACCCACATGGTTCCCAATTGTCACACGGACTAGCCACACGCCCACATGAGTATTGTAGATTCGATCATTTAAGTTTCACACAGTCTCAATTTGTTACACGGCCAAACTATATGGTCGTGTGACTCTTGATGAAATTTTACAATTTGGTCCACATGACTTCAGAGAGTTACATGGCGCCCACATGAGTATTGTAGATTCGATCATTTAAGTTTCACACGGTCTCAATTTGTTACACGGCCAAACTATATGGTCGTGTGACTCTTGATGAAATTTTACAATTTGGTCCACATGACTTCAGAGAGTTACACGGCCTGGACATACAATCGTGTGACCCCTGTGTGACATGATTATCTTTAACTTTTGAAAATGTTACAATTTAGTCATTGTTCATTCTTGAGTCTATGAAAGAGATTTCGTAAGCTCAATCAAGGTTCGAATTTAATTGTGTGTTTTAACATCTAAGTATTTATGACAGGATTGAATATTTGAATGGCTTGTTTATGGTATACTTGACCAGAAATTTCAAAAATGTTACAAAAGGGTCCCTATTTGATTCGGGTTGACTTTAGAATATTCGTATACTTGAATAAGACCCAGAAATGAATGTTCATAATATTCAATATTGAATTATTATTGATTGTATGATTTATTATGTGAAATGATAATTTTACTGAGAATTTATCTATTATTGCTTCGGCAACGAATGTAGCACTCAGTTGCTCTGATTCGACGATTAGGTCAGGTAAGGGGTGTTACATTAGTAATATGATAGAAAATTAAGGATATTTTTATCGGTTCAAAATTTTTCCAAATTCGGTGCTTTTATATATATTATTATTATATTATAGATTATAGATACTTTCTATTTTCTTATTTTTTTTCTTTTTTCTCTTGTATTTTCTCTCACATTTCTCTAAAAAAATAAATGATGTTTGAATTGGACCAAACAAGTTGGACCAGAGTGTAGGTTTGGAGAAGGTAATTTAGATCGATTGACCTAGAAGTCGATATAGACCAATTGAACTAGACAAAAACTCAGTTGGATCAAGTAGTTGAACCGATTAAATTAAATTTTTGAATTTTTTTAATAATTTACTTAATCGAATTGGACAGAGCAACGAACCGGTTTAACCATTGATCCGATTATGAAAATCTTAAAAAATTGACAACCCAATTACCATGCAACTTGATGAACAACGATGGGACTATTTGACTTATTCATAATGTCCTATTTCAAACATTAAAGTATGGGTAAACTACACTCATGGTCACTTTTTGTTTACCTTAAATTACGTTTTAGTCACTTATGTTTGAAAATGTTACGTTTTAATCACTTAGGTTATCGTGTTGTAACATTTTAGTCACTGAGCCGTTAATTGCTATTAACGGTGTAATGGTAAGCTGACGTGACACGTTAAATCATATTTCAAACAAATATTTTAGGTTAAATTATACAATTAGTCCCCATATTTTTTTCGTTTTGAGCAATTTAATTTTTTTTATGTTCTTTAAACTTTTTTTTTCATTCTATTTTGCTTGTCCCTCTATTTTATTACTTCTCCATTTCTTTAACATATCAGGAAGTTGAATTGACAATAAAGAAAGAAGTAAGGTTTTGATAGTTAGCAAATGATATGAGTTTAGGGTTTAAGGAGGAAAGAGGAAATATATAAAAACTTTTAATTAAGAGATTTAAAAATTGACAGTTATACCAAAATGAGAAAAAGAGTTATAATTTAAGTATCAGTTGGTGGGTTAAGTCTGAGTATTATTTTCGTATGATGTTCCTGTCTATCCGAATGCAACTTCCACAGTTAGTGTTCAATGGACAACCAAGGGATGCGGTAAATGGACCCTGCAATTTATTGTTGGATAGGCAAAATAACAAATGATCTGTCCAAAGATAGAGCCATTAATGCAAAATCTACCCAAAAAAAAAAAAAGAACTTTGAGTTCCTGTTCTAACCAAAGACATTGCACGTTTGTTTGTCACAAAATGTCTGAAAACATTTGGTTATAGGCGACATCATGAGTCTGGGTTACACAGATGCAAACTTGAAGGTGACTCTTAAGCAGTCATGCCTTCCCTTTCTCCTGCTTCACTCCCATTCTCACAATACAAGGTGGAAAATTGATACCAAACAACAATATCCTGTTTTTCAACTTCATTCCTCCCATTACTTCTTTGATAATTATGACATGCTGCTGCAATCCAATTTCCTTCCTCTTTTTTGAATAATTACAGGAATTAATCAAACTGTACATTCATCACGGTATTTCATGAACAGAACCATAGAAAACATCCGCAAGGTGGGACCAAAAATTTTCACAATACTCATCAACAACATATCACTCCTACTCTGGTACCACCTATGCATAGCACAGAGGATAACAACAGAATAAGCTTTAAATACTGAAATGTTCGTGCCTGTTAGCTATGATATCTGGACTCGAGTGAGTATCAGTTCCGGGTAGCTCAATCTTTTTTCTAATTATAATCATGTTATCTAAAAGATCATACTCAATAATCACATTCATATATGTCAGACATAGATACTTAAAGAAGAATGAAAAGTTCGGGTAACAAAGCTGATCAGTGCCACAATTTTAAGCTATGTCAATCAGACTAGAATGATTGTCATAAACGGATATATGTCTCACATGGGTATGTTCAAAATTTTCTAGGTTTTTCCACGTATATGAAGTGGTCTTGGAAAGTCATGTCTCTATACCGTGTAAAAAAAATAGGTAACATATGGTATGACACAGATACTTAAAAGAAAAATGAGGAATCGAAGAAACATGGATGGTTAGGGTGACCAGTGAAATAAAATACATGAACCAAGACAAATTCACACATAGGGCAACTATAGGCTATAAACATGTACAAGATGAAATATACGTAGTGAGTGAAAATTGACTTTCACAAAATGTGTTTATTAAACATACGAACTTTAAAAAAAAAACAAAAAAAAAAGGGGGTCATCAGATACATATACAGATAAACTCTTGCTCTAGCAAGTCCTTGATGAGTGCAAGGGCCATATCTTTAACACGAGTCCTTATCCTATGAATTTTTTCTTCTCACATGGTGAAGAATGAGAGGTGATCCTTCAAATAAATCCAATAGATAATTTTCCAGATCCTCTGGGGTATACTTAATGTATTTTCCAGAATTCCTTCCACTCTCTAGCTGACTCCCAAATCTCCCCATGAAGGATCGATAAGCTGGAATTACTTTCTCTGATATAGAAATTCGAAGCTCTTCACGAAGTTGAGGATCAGGGACCTTCCAACCTGTCTGAATCCTATATATTTCTTCAAAACAAGCATTGAAGTTCTTAAATCTCTCCTTCAAGGTCACCTTGGAGGCATTGTTAGAGCTACCACCTATTCCTTCGTCCTTCAGACAATACAGAGCTTTCATCCAACAAGCCCGAAGATAACTTGTAGCATACTGTCGTACTTGGCCACGCCGCTTACGAACCCAATTGTCTCCCAAAAGCTTACCCAGCTCAGAATCCTTCACCTTTTGCACTATATACAGAATATTATTCATCAAAAATATACAACGCAATGCACCATCCTCATACAGTTTCGATTTCTCCTCGAGATTGGACTCCAAAGAGGATATCAACAGCAACAGCCGTTTAGCAAATGGAGTCGTAGTCTCAAATTCACTATCTTCACTCTGTAATCCATCATCTTCTTCATCCTCATCACTCTCCAATAACAAATTCAAAGTCTTGCTATAATCGACAAGCAGTTTGACATAATTCATCACATAACGTGTAAGTGGATGAATCTCACCATTCTGCATAGGTTTCTTTGAGGCCTCACTCTTCACAGCATTCTCAAACTCCACAAAAGTCCCTTTCGCTGCATCACCTAATCCAGACAGCACTCCCTTTGCTTCACTACACAGGAATTCATCTGTAATCATCATCTCAAGATCGAGCAATGCATCAGCCAACACATCATACATATCCAGAATTCTAAACAACTTCTCAGATGATCTTTTCCCGATAGCCACTGCTTCACCAAAATTCAATAACTGCATTACACATCCTTTAGCAGCCTCACTAAAACAAATTTCTTTTATCGAATCAAACCCATTAAAGATCTGATCACAAAGCCTCTTTTCCCCACTCAAAAGAACCCTAATAGTAATCTTAATTGCCTGAATCCATTTCTTCATCTTTTCATCCAAAGCTTTCCACTCAATCTTCTGAACTTCCTCAATACTCAACTTCTCAACTCCAAGAATCACCAAATACTCATCCAAAGCATCACGCCTAACATTACTATAAGTTTGAACGCACTCTTTTTCATAGCCAGACCGGATCATCCGGTCTGCAATCTCCTTCAACTCCATAACAGCATCAGCATTTATCAAATCAACACATAAATCATCTCCCAAACTCGCTCCTCGCTCGTGAAAGCACCCTCTTACGCTATCAACCTCTCCGAAACTCTCAAATTCCTCATCAATCTCCCCTTCATTCGCGGCGAAAGAAAGGGAAACCCTCCGGATCGAACCGTAAAGCCCCTCCGCGTCGAGTGGGACGGTGTTCCTAATCAAAATAAGCCGAAACTCATCTTCTAGCCTCGACATAGCCAACTGAACAGCGGCCTCAGCCCGGTCCATGATTTCATTATCGGACCGAATCGACACATCGACAACCAATTTAAGGATTTCGTCAACCGCTGAGAGGTACTCGGCGGCTTCATGGGGAGAGTCTTCCCAAGGAAGAGAGTGACGGGAAACGTCAGGGTTAGATGAGGAAGAATCCCACCGGAGGATCACATTCTCGGCGGCGTCAAAACGGACGCCGGAACTGTCAGAGTCTTTTTTTATTAAATTGGTGATGTTGGATAAGCGGTTATCGAAGCTCGAGAGAATCAAAAGCATATCTTCACGAACCTCTTTTGCAGTGTTGAGACTCTTCACTATCTGCTGAGCCGCCGCCATAACCCGGTCTTCGCCTCCCGCATCAAGGCTAGTCGTAGTCGTAGTCGTTCCCATAGTCGATGCTTCAGTCCTCTACTCGCTCCAGTTCTCCGGTTTCTTTTTAACCTTTGTAACAACCAGGGGATTGGAGGCGGCTCAGAGTGGAGGTGAAGTGGAAAGGGCCATTTTGTGATGTTCCGGTTCGCCTGTGATTACTGGTTTTGTGTGATTTCTTGTCTTTTTCTTTTTCCTTTTTTTTTTTTACGGGAACTGAAAATTTTGAAGGGAATTGGCTTGGACCGGCTGGTTTGGAGAGAGGAAATGGAAATGTGGTCTTATCGTCTAACAAGAATTTCTAATTTTTTATTTACAATTTTAAGTGTAATTATTAACTTTTTCAATTAAAATTTGTTCACTATATTTATTTTCTATCAATTACATCATATGCGATTAGTTAAATACCATATGGGTAAATTTTATAAAATGGATAAACAACACTGGTAGTCCTTTAATTATGGTTTTTTTGTTATTTATTAAGAAAAATTATAAAATGATCATTTAACTATTTAATTTTGTTTTATTTTTTTCACTCAATTATTTTAAATTTTTAGATGTTTCTATTTTTATATTAATCAATTGGTGACAAAAAAGACAAAATTAGATGGATATATAACTATTTTATAACTTTTCATAATTTAGTGACAAAAATACAATGACTTCTACAATAGTTTACCCTAATACTTTTAATAATTGAATTATAACAAGATTTATTTTTCGTATCATTTAAAATTAAAATAAACACCCACGGAACTTTTTTATAATTACTCCTTCAAAAAAAAACCTTTTAAATACAGAAATTAGCCATTCTTCCGGTCCAAATATTTGTTCTTAAAATTTATTTAAATTTCACTATCAATATGTAAAAAAGAACTTATATTCTTTGACAATTTATACATCTTTAAACTATGTATGAAATAACTCTTAGAAGTTCATACTTTTTTCCTTAAAATTTGTTTAAACTTCTTTGACAATTTATTATACTAGCTAACAATTTTACAATTTTACAATTATTCGATTTTTTAATTTATGAAAAAGAAATTATTATTTATTTAAAATTGGATACAAATTTTACAATTAATTGACAAGTTAAGATCTAGACTAATCATTTTAAATATATTGTAAACCAATTATGTCACTTAATAATAAAATTATTTTTTTTTACCGGATGTGAATAATTAATATTCCTAGTCGATGCAAAAGTAAAGGTGTAAAGTAATTATTTTTAGCACATTATCTAATATTAAACAAAAAAAATTTCAAACCGGTGCAAACGCTAACAATCGACTTGCAAATTTACGTCGGAATCTAACCTTTTAATATATACTTTTAAATTAAAAATAAAATTAATTCTTAAAAATATCTTTTATTTTAATTTTTTATAATTATTCAATTGTTAATCCTAAATCAAATCTGTAAATAAATCAATTTAAATATATCGTTTAAAATTTTAAAATTTTATTTATTACACTTATCATAGACATTTTTAAAGGTGACATATAGCCCATTCAGGGTATACTAAAAATGATAAAAATTGAAAAAAGAAATTGGACATGTAGTAGCATTTGAATCGTGGTAGTAGAATTAAAACATTTCACTAGAAGTGTATTAAATACTAACCTCAAAAACTCATAAAACTCAAATATCATAATTGGTATTATTCCGGAAAATATGTAAGAGATTTTTCTCGAGAAAATAAATTAAGATTAATTTGTATTTATAAAAGGTAGTTTAGGCATTAGAGAAAGTATTAAACGTGAAGTGTAATAAATTTTGTTAACTCAAGGAATATATTAAATTGAAATGTGATAAAAAGAAAAGAGGCTAAAGTACAGTCATGCCATAAAAATGATTTTGGTGATAAAGTGATTATAAGGATTAGTAGAGGGCGAAATAAACATTACATAAGTGAATATATTTAGAAAATTCAAATTTTAAAATGTGTTGGATATTGAGATGCATTCGTGACAATTGAATTTAAGTTGAAAATAAAGATTTAATGTGGAGCTTGTGGATTTGATTTTTAGCTATTTTAGAGTTTTATTAAAAAGGAAATGACAACTTTATGAAAGATAAAATAAATTTTCTTCTCTAGGTATTCTCATCTCTTTCTTGACTCCATGAGAAAATCCACCCAAAGACTCAAAATTCTTGCTTACTTATGGTGAAATCTTTTTTTCCCAAACTCGCTTTCATCTTCATCATAAACCCTAAGGCTTATACATGGGTTGTAAAGAAAACTAGAAGTAGTGAGAGAAAGCTTGTGGTAAGGTAAGAAATTATTTTCCATTTACTTCCATCACACTTATTTGAGATTATTGTGACTGATGGCTAAATGAGTGGTATTAGAGCTTTTGGGTACAAGGTATAAGGTGATTTGTCGTAATTTAATACGCCAAAATAGGCTCTTTAGTATACATAATGAGTTTGTTTTGAAGCAATTTATGAGTCTTTTCTATACTTTTCGTTGATTTTTATTTTATAGTATTAATGATTGTTTTTTTTAGTTTAGTCCTTTTGAGGCCCTAATTGGCAAAATGGTGTTATTAGGAGTCTAATGGTGTGTTTGAATTTGTGTAAGGAGACGACAACGGTCAAACTTTAAGGAGAACTACATCGACGTGAGTGTCACGACATTGATGCTAGAATATCATGACACTAAGCCTCCATTGCCTCAATGGTGTAGGACTTCAACAAGAAATCAATCTGGAGTAGAGTGCTGAGGGTGTCGTGACATTAAGGGTGTTGTGTCGCAACATTGAGCCCAAAGTAGTGACACTAAGCCTCTAAGGTCATGATACCACTGTTGATTGTTGAAGTGACTAAGTTATGGCAATTGACGAGGATGCCACGACACCGATGCTAGGGTGTCGCAACACTACTGCCTAACAGGGTTAAAAATACTACGGTGGTAGTCTTATGTCCAACACAAACACAAGTCAACTCATACACTTCAAGGGCAATTTTGTCAATTTTAAGGTTAAAATTTTTGTCTTACAAAAGATGCTTTTGTTGTCAAACTTAAAGGAGAGACCTTTTATCATCTTTTTAGCTTAGTAGTTACACTCTCCTCTATTTTTAGGTTTTAATTCTTTACTTTTTTGAGCTTAGTGATTGTAATTGGTAGTTTTCTTAGTTTTACTGTAGCTTTTCCTTTCTTTGTACTTAGATACAAAAATTTTACTTTGTATTTTGAGTTCTCTTTAAGCCCTTTAATATATTTAAGCTTTGTTAACCTTCAAAAGGGTAAAAATCTCTACTTTAGCTATACTTTCTTCTTTATTGTTGCTGCTGTCATCTTCTCCAAAGAACTCATCAAGAGTCCCAAAGATTCTTCTAACATTGCTTTTTATGATTTCCTTAATGAATCATTTGAGCTTGTATTTGACTAATGTTAGGGTGTTGGTTAAGGATAGTAACTAAACCTCATGATGGTTGGTTGATTGAAATGTCGCATGGTTAGTTTTTTAGGTTAGGGACTAAATCGTAAAAACTAGACTAAATCGAATAAACTTCAAAACCTAGAATTGACACCTCTAGGTGAACATTTAGAGAAGTGAGACTGAGAGGAGATCCTATTGAGAACCAATTTGATTATCTCGATTTAGCCTGGTGAGATCGAAAGACTAAATCGTTTAATTGGGTAAAATGGTGACCGAAAGGTAAAATTGAACCAATTAGGAGTTTGAACCCTTTAGATCCCTAATCCAAGAATTAATCAGCTACACGAAAGTCAACCAACAACCTTTTCCCATTAAATTGTTATTTGTACACTTTGATTGTTTTGCAATTTAGTCCTTCTAGGTGTTCGATAGCGTAATTAATCCTTGAGAATAATTTTTTGTATTATAATACTTAGCGAGTAGCTAGCTAGACTTCTTATTTTCCTGCATTTTCATTTTTAATTATCACTTGAAATCTCTTGGGTTTGATCCTTGGAAAACTTCATGTTTCGTTGTAACATAAAAATATTACAACTGACCTGTCATACTTGTATATAATCACTTTAGTTTTTATTGTTTTGTGTTGATTCTCTTGCCTCGGTGCACACATACTGAAGTGTGGTAAAGTTGGCACCGTTGCCGGGGATTTTGTGTGTGATTAAGTTTATTTGTGCGATTTGCATGTTTTTCTACGAAGGTAATTGGTAAAAGCTAGGTGTATAGATACAACGCTTTCTTTACTTGTATTTAGTTGTTTGTTTGACTTATTCTTTTATTTATTGTAGGGGGCTTGGAATTCCTCTGAGCTACTTTTGATTGATTCAGAGTAAGAACAGCCAGTCAATTCATGGACCGAAGGCTAACTCTCATTGAGGTCTACCTTATTAAAAACCTTCTTCACATATTTCTTCACATGGTCAAAAACATCAATTCTCATATTTTTACCATAGCTTCACATATTTTCATGTCGAGAATCATGTCAATATATATTTATACATTTTATCATAATTCTTTCTAAAGTCAATATCACACTCTATAGTAACAAAACACATGGATATCAATTTTTCATACACATTTTTCCCATATTTATTTTCCAAGTATATTAATGGCATTAAAAGTACTCCTTTGAACGTAACAACACAACCACATATCAACTAACACATATATTATGTATAATGTGAATGCGTCATGTTTCACCTATGTGTTAGCATAATTAATACATTTAATTATTTATTACTTACATTGAACAAGAATGTATAGTAAGTCCCACGAGAACTTACATTCAAAAGCTACAAAATGGAAGGAGAGCTTCTCTAATGGTTTCACTCTACCATTTTCTTTTTTCCTTGCTAGAAGCTCCTCTAGAAAGCTCTTTCTCATCACAAATCACACAAGGTAACATAAATACGTATTAATAAAGCATGGAGTCAACATTAAATAGTCATTTTAATGGCTTAACAACTACATGAACTCATAAATGTAAAATGATATTATGAGATTATGAGATGTTAAGAATGTTGGGAAATGAACCCATATTGTAGTAAACATGTAATTGTTTTCTATTTATTTGAACGATGAATAAATAAATAAAATTAATTTCACATTTCACTATTTTGTCTTTTGTCTTTTCTATCTTTTATATTTTGCATAGTGAAATTGTGACAAGTAAATATTAGCTCATTGATTGTCTAAAGTTTAAACTGAAGATAAATGGTATTGTAAAGAACATTTACATTACGAGAAAGATAAATTACTTCAGTAGATAATCTAAATGATTCTGTAATCCTGTAAAAGAATCAAAATAAGCATTTGATTCAAATACTGAGAAGAATTATTATGTTGTCTACAATTCCAATTGGGGAGATCACTAGTTTTGGCTATCGAAGCAGTTGACTCCACGAGTAGAGACATAGATGTATCCATTGGTAAAATGATACATTGGACTGGACTCAAGATGAATTAATTCTGAATCCGTTTGTGAATTAATTCACTTGTGACATTCATGGTGTGATTTACCTAAATCTTGAGTTAACCACTGACCATGTGTATGCAACTCATGTGCTTTGATATAAGTGGGGGCTTACGCTCTAAAGATGGCCAAGCCCATAGCCAGTATGTTGGGTACATGACTTGTGTATGGCATGGCTTTACTAGAAATAGTGGAATTCATAGCTCAATTAAAGAGTTAATGATACCCTCTCATGGGCATTGTGTGGATTGATAAATATGGTGTAACACCCCTTACCCGTATCCGACGCTGGGACAGGGTTCGAGGCATTACCGGTCTTAACATAAACATTCATACAAAACCGAACCATAAAATTTCACCCAAATTTGAAACTTTTCAATCACATGCAATCTATCCCTTAAAAAGGCCCACGAGGCCCAAAACATACATTAGAAGCGGTTTGGGACTAAATCGAGAACTTTCGGAACCTTTTTGACACTTAGAAAATTTTCTTGTTTTGGAGAGTCACGCGCCCATGTGGGTAGGCCGTGTGGTCACACACGCCCATGTCCTCAGCCCGTGTAACTCTCTGACTATGATATCATCAACCAAATAAGATCACACGGCCAAGTCACACACCTGTGTGATTAGGCCATGTGCCGAATTAAATTCCAAAAATTAAGTGCAGACTTCACACGGCCTGGGCACACGCCCATGTCCTGAGGTCGTGTCCTTCACACGGCTGAGACACACGGCCGTGTCTCTGCCCGTGTGTTTACTACTGGGCATTCTGTTTTGCATTAATTAGGGTGTAGGGGACACACGGCTGAACCATACGCCCATGAGGCAGACCGTGTGTCGCACACGGCCTAGACACATGCCCGTGTGTCTACCCGTGTAGACAACTTTGAGGCTATTTTCCAAGCCATTTTCCACCCTTAGGCACTCACATACATTATCTCACTTCATGGCATGCAACATGGTACATTTAATTACATAAGCATACACATTCATGGTTAATTCATGACTTTATAATGTGGACATATCACATACTTCAATCATCATACTACCACATGGCATTCCACACCAATTTCATGTTTATTCATCATTATAATTCTTCTTTCAAGTTACTCATTTACAATGAAATTATGGTCATACCTATTAGTCCCTATTCATTCATTAAATACATATGTCATTCATCACACATTTCATCCACAAGCAACCAAACCACATCAAAACATAAACACAATTGCATGCATGCATAAATGATTAGGGTTACAACCTAATAATCAATATGAGCCATCTCTCATAGCCAAATACAAAATGAATCAATATTATCATAAGCCAACACTTTTGGCTACATCAATATGACATATAATAAAAAGACCAAATCCTTATACATGCCATACTCAAATGATAAGACTAACTATACCCAAATATCCAATTGATAGTGTGATCAAGTCTCCGATGTTCCACGATCACCGAGCTGACTTGGCGACACTATAAGAAAAAAAAGGAAAAGGGGTAATCTTTAAAGCTTAGTAAGTTCAAATGAAAATAAAATGCAAATAAACCAGCATTAATTATAAATTAACATATTGAACATAATCTTGTATTTTTATCAACCTCTCAAACTTAATTTTCACATAAATATACATATGCATATTCTTACCACAAGTTCATCATATCTCATGGCATTCTCATGAGTTCGGTGTACATACCTGTGCCCACTTGCACAAAATAACTTACTTTCGCTTCTTTTTCGTATTCATTAAGATTACACATTACCCATTGGGCTTCTCTTTGGATTACACATTACACATTACCTAAGTGCCCCATATGTAGCCAATGTTACTTCATATCTCATATCACATGTTTCTCGCTTTCGAGCTACTCACGGGACTACTCATACAGGCTTTCAGGTATTCGCAACATATGTCAGACTACCTTGCCGTCAATAGTATGTACGAGACTAGTACCCGAACCACCATAACATGTGTCTCATAATCATGAACTCAGACCACAGCTCATGAGTTCAAATCACATGAATAATGAACTCAGACCACAACTCAAGGAGTTCAGACCTCATAATTCCTAGTGGCATGTCACTTGTATCCTAAATTATTCCTAAGGTTCAAACAAGATTCTTCGATACCACATCTCTGTCGAACTTGCTCCTAATGTCGATTTCAATATCCCTAGCACTAATCACATACTCATGAAATATTCAAAGCATGATTCATAATAAAAATATAAACATTTAAACACATGATACAACATCACATTAAATTTGTATGTACTCACCATACATGCAATATTAAAGCATTTAAAGTATGGTACATGTTGCATTATTTGAAAATGAACTTACCTTGGTACAAAATGATAGAAACGAGCCTAATCCTCGTAAACTTTATTTTTCCCTCAATCAAGACCCGAGTCACGTTTTTCTTGATTTATAATGCCAAATTTAACTTGTTCAATACATACATTGGTCAAATCAACCCATAACACATACTTTTGTAAAATTACCACTTTACCCCTAACTTTTCACTTATTTATAAATTGGTCCTTAGGCTCGTAAAATGAAATGCATGTATTTTCTTTTTTACCCAAGCCTATCCAATTCATATTCTAACTTATATCAGCCCATAGTTCTCATTAAGTCACATTTCTACTACCCATTTCTTCATCTTTTACAAATAAGTCCTTTTTAGGGGTTTCCATGAAAAATCACTTAGTAAAAGATGTTAATCACATATCAAACTTCCATATTCTTCCATTAATCAACAAAATATAAACAAGTCACACATGGGTCAAATTTCATACATGAACCCTAGCTCAAAATATGGCTAGAAATGGATAGATCATGCTTCAAGGATCTCAAAAATGGAAAGAACATTAAAAACGGGGCTTGGGAGCACTTACAATCAAGCTTGACAAGTTGAAAACCCTAGCTATAGAGAGCATGCAATTTTTGGCTGGTACATGGAGAAGATGAGCAAATTTTGACTTGATTTTCCCTTTTTATTCTTTTATTTACCATGTAACGGCCCAAATTTCGGTGATATCGAAATAGCGCTTTGAGATCACAAAATCCAACATGTTAGTTTAGATATTAGTAAGTAAAATTTAAGTGTGGTGTTAGAATTTCTTTTTGTTTAGTGAAAGTATGAATTAAAGGAAATTTGTAGATAAAATGAGATAAAAATAAAGTATCGAGACCTCAAATTTATAAACCGAGCCATAAATATTTCTAAAAATATTTATGGAGTGTTAATAATTTATTATTAAAATTTCATTAGGAAATTTTACCATTTTGATAGTTAATTGAAGAAAAAGGACTAAATTGAATAAGATGCAAAACTATAAAATATGACTAAATAGCTTAAGAGATTATCAAGGAAGGAGTTAAAAGGTAAATAGACCCAAATTAGGTGGGTTGGACGGCATGAATGTGTAGGAAAAATAAAAATCAAGTGTGAACAAGGGGCAAAATTAGAAATAGGGTAACAATGATGTATTTGGTAATTCTAGAGAATTCAACATTTTTCTTCATCTTCATCAGCTAAAAACACCATTAGAGAGCTTTTAAGAAGGTGTTTTTTATATTCTACAGCATGTAAGTTCAACTTTTGATTATTTCTTGTAATTTTTGTGATTTTGAGACTTTTACAACTAGGTCCTATTATCTAATCCATTAGTTTTTACTTTTATGAATGATTTAGAAAGTTTCCATGAATAATATCTGAAAGTTTATGATGATTTAGTATGGAATTGGGGTTCTAATTTTATTATATGATGATTTTAGGAAGAGATTTTTATAGGAATTGATTTTTAGGACTTAATTGTGAAAGTTGTTGTAATTAGGGTTTTATGTTGAAACTTTGAGTGTCAAAGACTGTGAAATAGATTATAATGTTTAAATAAAGTGTTATTTGAGAGAAATTAGTTCAATTGATGAATAAATTGAGTAGGGACTAAATTGTAACAATTTAAAAAGTTTAACGTAAAAGTATAATTTCAAAAATTAAAGGGCATAAATTGTGAAATAGAATAGAATTGAATTAGATGCTAATGATAGAATAATTTTATAATTATAGATCAAGAAAACGAAGTGAATCGTAGAAAGGAGAAATTACAAGAATAGTCCTTGAAAATTCTACGACTTTTGCAAATCAGCCTAGGTAAGTTCATATGGAAAAGTTTGATGTTTTATTATGAAAATCTTATGATTTCTAAGGTATCTTATTCTAAATGAACACTATCAAATTGTATTAATTACCAAATGATATTTAACTAAAAGTGCAAATTAGTCGGAACAATGGTTTTGAGTGCTTTCATTCAATGAACATGATAAATTGACGGAATAGATGTGATATATGCGCCCGTATAAGACCATAGCTGGGCTATGGCATCGATGCATTATGATATGTGCTCCCGTATAAGACCATGGCTAGGCTATGGCATCGGTATGATGAGATAATGTGCCTCCGTATAAGACCATGTCTGAGACAAGGCATCGGTATAATATGTGATCCGTATAAGACTATATCTGGGATATGGCATCGATATGATATGTGATCCGTGTAAGACCATGGCAAGGCTATGGCTTCGATGTGTGATATGTGACTAAGTGCAAGTCCATGGTTTACTATGGCAATGTGATAATGAAGCACTCAATTCCATTTGTGTTCCCTAAATTGACTACAGAAGTAAATGAGAAATGGGCCCAAAGGAGTTAAATTCATGAATAGCAACATGGAAATTATTCAAATGAGCATATTAATGATTTTGTGATTTACAGGAAGAATTAGTTAAATTAAAAGATATATGATTGTGTACAATTTTCGGTAAGATTTATGTTTTTATGCTTTTGAGCTTACTAAGCTTCTATAAGCTTACTTGTATATGTTATTTGTTTTGTAGATTGACTTATATACATACGGAGGATTGGATCTACATCAAGGATCACACTATCCAGATTTATTCCGGTAGATTTTTTTAAACAACTTTTTGATTTATATGGCATGTATAGGGGTTGATTTGATAATGTAATTGTATGAATGATTAAGTAAGTAAGTTTAATGTGATATTTGTGTTTGAAAATGAAATACACATGATTTCTCTTGAAATAATTGATTGGTTGGACTCTATTAGTGTATAAATGTGATTTTGTGCAGGTGATATCAAAAAGGGTGAGAAATATGGCCTTAAATGGCCTATTTTCGTCCACACGGGTAGACACACGGCCTACCATATGGGTATGTGATAAAGCCGTGTGTCCCCTGCAGCTTAAAAATGAGAAACAGAATGTCCAGGTTTGGGCACACGGCCTAGCACATGGGCGTGTGGCTTGGCCGTGTAACTCACATGGGCTCTAACATGGCCGTGTGATGCGGCCGTGTAAAGTTTGCACCTTAAATGTGAAATTTAATTATCACACGGCCTAGCAACACGGCGTGTGCTCAGGCCGTGTGACTCGAGTTTCTTCTTGCATGTAAGTCAGAGAGCTCCACGGGCATAGGACACGAGCGTGTGTGATCACACAACCTACCCACACGGGCGTGTCCCTATTTACACGGGCGTATGGCCCTGATTCAAGATAAAATTTTCTTAAGTTATCTCAGAATTCTTAAAGTTTTCTGTTTGGTCCCGAATTATTTCTAACGAATATTTTAGGCCTCGTAGGCCTGTATAAGGGACTTTAAGCATGTGTTTGAATAATATTTAATTTGGAATAAAGTTTTATGATCATGATTTGTGTATGTTTAATTGTGTTTAAGTCTGTTAATGCCTCGTACCCTGTTCCGGCATTGAATAGGGGTAAGGGGTATTACATACCAAATGACCAAAATGCCCTTAAGGCCTTTCTTTCAAAATTTTCCTATTCATGCCCATTTTTGTCCAAAATTTTAGAACTTGGTCTAATTGCTATTTAAGGACCTCTAATTAATAATCCAATGCAATTTCATGCTTGAAGCTTCTAGAACACAAGTTTTGTAACTTATTCAATTTAGTCCCTAAAGTTAAATTGGACATCTTAGGCATAAAATTTCTTCATGAAAATTTCACACAAACATGAAATCACATCATGGATCATCAAATAATCATAAAATAATTATTTCTATTTCAGATTAGTGGTCTCGAAACCACTGTTCCGACTAGGCCCTATATGGAACGTGGCCACTGGTTGCTTGTTCTCAAACGAGCAATTTATCACAGTCATTTGTTGGCAGTGATGATTTTAATCATTAAGAAGACACAATACTGAAAACGAGATAAAATATGATTGTATTGAGTGAATGGATTTAACTTAAAGGAATCAAGGATATCATATGAGGGTAACACACACATGACGAGGTTATTGGACAAAGCAATTGGATGAATTGCTTTCGTAAAGAGTGTATAATAAGGATTTTTCAATCATGGCACTTCTTGTGGACTGACTCCATGATTAAGTAATTGTAAATTATCGGAACGATACTTCTGGACATAATTGCAATCACTAGAGCCTAATTGTATATGTCTGATTGCTCCCTCCGCTAGCTCAACAAAAGCTCAATAAGACTGCATTTCAATTAGAAGAAAATTCTACGACTTTGGCAATAATTTAATTAAGTCAATTTATTCGATGTAGAATTAAATTAGGTGGTCATAAGAATTGTTCAACTAGAGAATTTGATTAAAAAAATTTCTTGAAAAATTAATTTAGAAAATCTAAGTGATTTTTGGAAAAATTAATTTTCATCAAGTAAAATTAAATTAATCAAATCAATTAAATTAATATGATATTTTTGGAAGTTAATTTTCAAGTCAGACAATTGGCCCAATGCGTAATTGAACTTGAAAATTAGACTTGAGATCGTAAATTGGGCCCGAGAGTCCAAAAACGAGACCAAGACCCAAAAATTGGTCGAACCAGGCCTGGTATGTGAAACCGAGCTGACGGTCCAACCGGTGGCTAAATCAGACTAGTTGGATCGTCATTGACCCAAACTGAACCGACTCGAGGTGTCGTAAGGGTATTGCACCTGCATCACTAGACACGGCGGTGCCGGTGGCTGCGACAGTGACGTCCTGGTGGTCGGCGACAGTTGATTGTCGGTGGTTGAGCAGTGGAAGAGTTACACTCCTATTGGGACGAATTTGATTTCAGATTAACTATTCCAAAAATAATATTATTTTAATAGTTTAATATTAAATTTAATTTAATACTTACTTTAATTGTATTTTATTAATTTAATATTAAAGTGATTATCTTAATATTAAATTTAATTTAATGTTTATCTTGTAGATAAATATTCTATTAACTTAAAAAGATTTAACATTAAATTTAATTTAATATTTATCTTGATAAATATTATATTAATATGATTAAGTTTAAATCATAATTGAACTCTCTAAACTCTCACTATATAAAAAAAGCCTTAGGTCATTATTTACACACATTTTAATTCATGAAAAAGTTGTAAAGAGAAAATTTTCTGAAGAAACTATTTCAGAAAATTTCTAGACATATTTTTCTTATTGATAACTTGGCTCAAAAGTTTAGAGAAATTACGAAATTAACCCACTGGTAATTTTTGTGAAAAATTTTCTGATTCGAAGCGAGCCCACACTCAGCAGACGTGAGCTTGAGGATAGCGGAGAAGACTACTCAGTGGAAGCGCTCATCCTAGACGAATCGAAAAGGTACAATTTTGATTAAGTGTTTATTACTTTAGATATCGCAACCAAGATCTTATTTTGGAAAAAAAATTAAAACTCTGGTTTTTCCCTAAATTTATTTTTAGTTGTGTTTTCCAAACCCGTTTTTCCAACAAAGAAAACATAACTTCTTACATTGCTCACACTTTCTCACTCTAGAACTAAGTTCTCTCACTAAACTAGCAAACCCTAGATGAATGGGTGATGAAGATAATGATGACAAATGGTTCAAATATGGTTTATATGAAGTGATTTTGCAAGAAAAGGAATAAAAATTGTGAACATTTAAAGAGAAAAGAATGAAAAATAGCAAGGAGAAGCAAAATGGAGCTTTCCTTCTTCTTCAAAGAGTGGTCGGTTGGTAGAGGCAGGCAATGGGGTTCTTCCCCATTTTCTATCATTTAAAAATACAAAAATGTGGTCAAAAAGTCAAAATGGCTCAATGTAGGGCTAATTTTAATTTATAAATAAAAAATTAGTTTTTGCTCCAAAAATTATCTCATCACAACACACACCTATAAAAATTAATATTTTAACACAAATGTGTCAAATGGAAAAATAATCTCATCACCTTAACTCGTTATTTTTACTTGATTAAGTTCAAAACTCTAAAAATAGCTTAGAACGCTAACATACGACATTTAAAATGTTCAAATATGAAAAATTGTAGAGAAAGTCAAATTTCATATCGAATCACAGGCCAAATTCTCGAGAAAGCCATCATATGATAAATCAAAAAATTTTAGGGTATTACACACTATTTCTGTAACATCCTCAACCCGATCTGATTGGTTGGATCTAGATCTTGGGTATTACCACGCTAATACAGACAAAAACTTAATCTACTTATACAAATTTAAAAACTAAAATACAAGTTATATAATTACAAAGTTTCGAAACTAAAATACATGATTTTACATATACAACTACAACACGTATAATAGGTGACAACGATATCTAAATAGAAATCCTAATCCATTACAAATACCCCGAAGTAGGGATTTCTAAGTAATAATTCATTCCTAGAACATGTCGCCAAACTCACTCTGTATGCATATAACTTGATACACCACTTCTTAGCATAGTCTCAGCATCGTCCCTTCTAGCACAGACCTACATCATCTTGTTGGGAAATGTGCAATGTGCACATATTGTAGTAAACATGTAATTATTTTCTATGTATTTGAATGATGAATAAATAAATTTCACATTTCACTGTTATGTCTTTTGTATTTCTACCTTTCATATTTTGCATGCATAGTGAAATTGTGACAAACAAATATTAGTTCATTGATTATCTAAGTACAAACTGATGACAAGTGGCATTGTAAGAACGTTTACGTTGCGAGAAAAGCAACTTATTTCAATAAATAATATAAACAAGTTTGTCATCCTGTAAAAGAATCAAATTGAGCATTTGATTGAAATACTAAAAAGGATTATTATGTCGTCTATAATTCCATTTGAGGAGATGGCTAGTCTTAGCTATCAGAGCAGTTGACTTCATAAGTAGAGATATATATGTATTCATTAGTAGAATGGTACATTGGAATGAACCCAAGATAAATTAATTCTGAATCCATTTGTGAATTAATTCACTTGTGACATTCATGATGTGATTTACCTAAATCCTGAATTAGCCACTGGCCATGAATACATAACTTATATGCTTTGATATAAGTGGAGGCTTATGCTCTAAAGATGATCGAGCCGATAGTCGGTATGTTGGGTACATGACTTGTGTATGGCATAGGTATAGTGAAGTTCATAACTCAATTAAAGAGTTAACTATATCCTCTCATTGGCATTGTATGGATTGATAACTATGGAACATGATCACGGGTTACTTATTCTCGAACAAACAATTTATCACAGTCATTTGTTGGCAATGAACATATTAATCATTAAGAAGACACAATAGTGAAAATAAGATAAAATAGGATCGTATTGAGTGAACGGATTTAACTCAAAAAAATCAAGGATATCATTTGAGGGAAATACAGGCATGACGAGGTCATTGGACAAAGCAGTTAGATGAATTGCTTTCGTAAAGAGTATACAATAAGGAGTTCTCAATCATGGTACTTCTTGTGGACTGACTCCATGATTAATTGATTGCGAATTATCTTAACGATGCTTCTAAACATAATTGCAATTACCAGAGTCTAATTTTATATGTCCGATTGGTCCCTCCGATAGTTCAACAAAAGCTCGATCGGAATGAATTTGAATTAGAAGAAAATTCTATTGCTTTGGAAATAATTTAATTTGTAACACCCCTAACCCATATCCGTCACTGAAACAGGGTTATGGAGCATTACCAGAACTTACAAATCAAATACAAATATTTCATGTTATTTAACATTCACACCATAAATCGATCATATTCAATCATATTGTCCCTCATATGAGCCCTCAAGGCCTATATTGCACATTAGAAACAAGTCGGGACCAAACTGGGTACTCAAAGAATTTTTCGCAAAATTTCAGAATTTTTCCAAGGTACAGGGGACACACGCCCGTGTGGTCAGGCGGTGTGGCTCACACGACCAAGTGACACGTCCATGTCTCAGGCCATGTAGGTATTTGAAACAGGGTACACGGTCGTGTCCCAACCCGTGTCCGTACCCATGTAACTCTCTGACTTGGGTCACACGGCCAAGTCACACGCCCGTGTGCTAGGCCGTGTGAACATAATGATTTACATTAAATAGGTGAAGGGGTCACATGGCCAAGCCACACGCCCGTGTGCCAGGCAGTGTGATCAATTCTGAGCGTTTTGTTTTGAAATTTTAAATATGCAGGGGACACACGGCCAAGTCACACATTCATGTGCTAGGCCGTGTGTCACACACAGCTGAGACACACGCCCGTGTCTCTGCCCATGTGGACAAAATAAGGCCATTTCCAAGCCTTATTTCTCACCCAATTTGTATTTCATCTACATCAACACTTTAACACTTTCACAAACCAATATAAAACATTCAAATCAAGCCAAAACTAAGTCTTATACATGACATATCAACTCATATATTCAATTATCCAAACTTACTAAAACAACCATACATACATATAAGCATATTTTACCAAATTTATACTATCACAAACCAATCGTCAACATGCCTATACAATTTCCATCATTTATCAATTTCAATCACACCTCAACATATTAAGGCCACTTTTTACATATCAAAACATACCAGTTACAAGTCATATAAATGGCTAAATTCAACCAAACCCATACATGCCATCCTTGATCACTTTTAGCCTATACATGCCATTATAACCTAAAATTTAATTTACTATTTATATCGAAACGAGCTGATGGATAGTGTGAGATATTTCTGCCAAACTTCTAACCCAACAAGCTTCCGAAGTACTATAAAACAAAGGAAATAAAATAGAGTAAGCATTTAATGCTTAGTAAGTTCGTATAACAGGAAATTAACTTACTATTGAATTCACATTTAAGGTAAGCTAACTAAATATGCTCAACCAATTTGGTCAATTACCTAAACACATATTCTCATCAAGCATGTTAGTCATGTTATTCAGATGAATATCAAGAAACATATATGAGCTCATCAATAATCAATTTCCATATACTTATATTTTTCAATCAAGTATTTATGAAACATGTACAAATCATATCCTTGTATTTCAAGTATATACTCGTAAGAATTCATCTCAGATTCATATTATTCCATGTCAGAACTTTGCCCGTTGAATCATTTAAAATATCGATGGATACACGAGTAGTACACACTAGGTGTACAAAATCTGTATTCCGTCAATTCATTTTCGGGAATGCTCATTTGAGCCATTAACAGGAAGCTCATACAAGCCAATATCGAGAAAGTTCAAGCGAGCCAATATCGGAAAGCTCTAGAGAGCCATTAATCGAGAAGACCATGAAAGAGCCTTTAATCGGAAAGCTCCAAAGAGCCATATATCGGGACGCTCATAAGAGCTGTGGTGTGTCTAAAACAAATGCAGAATCACAACCAAATTGGGATGCTCCGAAGAGCTATTAACGGGAAGCTCGCAATAACCATATAATAGGAAGCTCGTGAGAGTCAAATATCAGGATGCTCATAAGAGCTAATAATGAGATGCTCTTTCGAGCTGTGGAGTGTCCACAACACATGCATGACCACAACCAATTCGGGAACCCTGTATCCATCGAATCTCATTTATCCAAATAGAACTTAATATTTATCGAGTATTATCGGATATGTGATCAATGTCATGTATATGAAATTTATATAATTTACATATACAAAATTCAATTCAAACATATAAATATACACAATTTAGTTACACGAACTTACCTTGACATGTGTTCGTGAATTGTAATCTACTAATCCGATACTTTTTCTTTTCCTCGATCAAATTTCGTATTTGGTCTATCTGGATCTATACGAGTAAATTTAGCTCAATTTAATACAATTTATATTCAATTCAATCCAATTCACATCTTAGGCAAAATTACTATTTTGCCTCTATACTTTTGATTAATTACAATTTCGTCCCTAGGCTCAGAAAATGAAATTCATGCAATTTAATCCTTATTCCAAGCCTAGCTGATTTTTACATGTAACATTAACAGCCCATGTATTTCATAAAATTCAGAATTTTTCCATCAATTTTACATCTTTACAATTTAGTCCTTAAATCACAATTTCATCAAAATTCACTTTACAAAAGTTGCTTATCTATCAACAACCTTTTATTTTCTACCATAAAACTTCATAATTTAACTATATTCACTTTGATAAATTTGCAAATTAATCCCCGATATAGCTAGATTAAGCTATTACGATCTCAGAAATATGAAAATTACTAAAAATGGGACAAGAATACTCACCTAATTAAGCCAAGTAAGCTTGCTAACTTCAAGCTCTTCTAACTAGGGTTTCCATGTTTTTATTTGGGAAAGATGATGATAAATGATTATATTTTTATTATTTAATCCATTTATCATCTTTATTTTTTTATCTTTCCAATTTAGTCATTTTCTTTAATGAATTTTCCAATGATGACTAATCATGCTTATCTACTAACTCCACTAAATGGTCAATTTACCATATAAAAACCTCCAATTTTGAATTTCATAACTATTTGATACTTATAGCTACTAGAACTCAACTTTTGCATTTTATGCAATTTGGTCCTTTTCATCAAATTAGACATGTAACCGGTAAAATTTCTTTACGAAATTTTCATATGACATTTCTATCATACTGCAAACCATGAAATAATATTAAAATAATTTTTCTTCCGGACTCAGATTTGTGTCCCAAAACCACTGTTCCGATTTCACTGGAAACGGGCTGTTACATAATTGAGTTGATTTATTCGATGTAGAATTAAATTGGGTTATCGTAAGAATTGTTTAACTAGAGAATTTTATTAAAGAATTTTCTTAAAAATTTAATTGGAAATTCTAAGTGATTTTTGGAAAAATTAATTTTAATCAAGTAAAATTAAATTAATCAAATTAATTAAAATTAATATGATATTTTAAAAATTAAATTTCAAGTCAGACATTGGCCCAATGGGTAATTGAACTTGAAAATTGGACTTGAGATAGTAAATTGGGTCCGGGAGCTCAAAACTGATACCAATACTTAAAAACTGGTCGAATTGGGTCTGGTATGTGAAATCGGGCCGACAGTCTAACCGGTGGCTGGACCAAATCGGTTGGGCCGTCACTGGCTCGGGCCAAACTAGCAAAAACCAAACCAGCCCAGGGTGCCTGCGGCTACGATGGCGACATTTCGGTGGCCAACAAATGGTTGGCGGCGATGATTTTTCAGTGGTTGAGTAGTGGAAGAATTACACTCCTACTGGGACTCTACTAGAGAATTTGATTTCAAATTAACTATTCCAAAAATAATATTATTTTAATAGTTTAATATTAAATTTAATTTCATACTTATCTTAATTGTATTTTATTAATTTAATATTAAAGTGATTATCTTAATATTAAATTAAATTTAATGTTTATATTGTAGATAAATATTCTATTAACTTAATAAGATTTGATATTAATATGATTAAGTTTAAATCATAATTGAACTCTCTAACTCTCACTATATAAAAAGAGTCTTGGGTCATTATTTACACACACTTGAATTCAAGAGAAAGTTGTAAAGAGAAAATTCTCTGAAGAAATTATTTCAGAAAATTTCTAGATATATTTTTCTTATTTACAACTTGGCTCCAAAGTTTAGAGAAATTATGAAATTACCCCACTGGTAATTTTTGTGAAAAATTTTCTAATTCAAAGTGAGCCCACACTCGGCAGTCGTGAGCTTGAGGATAGCGGAGAAGACTACTTAGTCAAAGCGCTCATCCTAGATGAATTGAAAAGGTACAATTCTGATTAAGTGTTTATTACTTTAGAAATCACAAACAAGATTTTGTTTTGGAAAAAAAATTTAAAACTCTAGTTTTTCCCTAAATTTATTTTTTGCTATGTTTTCCAAACCCTATTTTCCATCACATCTCACCTATAACATAACACACATGAATAAGTTCATAAGAACTTAGAGAAGAAAACATCATTTACCTTAGTCATATTTGCACATCGCAATTGATAGTTTAGATAGATGATCCCACCGTTCTTAACTTTCAACTTTGTCTCTGACGAATACTTCCTCAAGTTCTATTCCCATATTCACGTTAGATACCATACCTTACTCTAAAATCACTTCCTCCTATCAAAGTCTTTAATACGTCACTTACTTCCTTCAATTAGAACAATCATAAATCTTTATCCATTTTCTTTCCAGAGATCAATACAATCAATGACATCATTACGCTTGCAAACTTACTTCTGAGCCATCAAATCATCACAATTCAAATGAACTTGTGTACAGACGACAGATACCCCCTTCGAACAAACAATTTTACATTATTATTTTTAGTCGAGTCATAGCCTTATATAACTTCTTTTTACAGTATAAACCATAGAGACATGAAACCTTTCTGATCTTACTAATTTCATTTAGGAGTCATGTTGAACGTACCGAATCGGTTTATTACAGAACCCACCACAAGAACATTCTTTTTGGTACGCCATTAAGAACTTTATTTTGACACACCATCAGGGCATTTCTTTTAGAGCTTTCCATGAAGGATACTCTTTCATATTGTGCCACAAAGACGTTACTTTCGTATTCCACCATATAGACGCTCTTTTCATATTACGCCACGAAAGGCGTTCCTTTCATATTACGCCACAAATGTGTTCTTTTCATATTGTCGCACAAAAGCTATCCTTCAGGGTTCGCCACAAGGGTATTTTCTTTCCTAGCATGTTTGCGATATAGATTTGACTAATCTCACATTTCATGAGGTTTGCCCATCATCGTCCTGAAACACGCAAAAATCCCTATTGGGTAATAACGATCCTTTAGTCCCTTACAAAGGGTTCCATGGCCACAGAATTTTCCATTCTGAGTTCATGTTTAAAGTCCCGAGGGACCCCTTTGAACATCATCGTGGTGAACAGACATAGACACCCTTGACAGACTCTTTATGCACTTATAAAGTCTAAGCCTAACCTTTTATTCCACCAACATACACCCACATACATCACCCACATTCATTCTCGACTCACAATACATATTCTAAGCATATATATAATCATACCTCAATATCATATTACTTACTCACCATTCATCATATAGTTGAAGTTATCAAATTCTATACCAACTATACATACTATCCTCAACCAACAATCATACATTCACAAATATCCTTTAGTAATTACTCATATAGTTACATACATATCACACCGTACCTTTCATGATCTCGGCTTCATATTTCGTTTAGTATCTTACAGATCTCTTTACATGAATAGTAGATATGCAAAAGTTAGCATAGAGGCTCACTTGGCAACCTTAGATAGCGGCTTGAGCTCTAGTCCAACAAGAAACTGCAGCAACCACTACTTATAAAACAGAAGAGCACCATTAAAACTCGTTCATAACCTCTACCGTCATCTCAAACCCAAATAACCCTCAAATGAAGCCTTACTTCTTCATTTAACTCTTCATGCACTTATTCAGACTTAATCTTTCATAACTTTAACATGCAGAGTCACAGTACTCACCTTGACATAGTGTAGTCACTGGCAAAAATCCAGATTTACAACTTCACCTTAAAGGAAAAAAGATAATACTTTTTGGTTCCTCTAGCTCAAAATAACAATACTCTAGACAAAATAAGGAAAACTTTCCCTTTTCTACCCATAATATCCACATATTTAACCTAAGTTCTTATTGGAACTTGACACGTGTCACAACTTTCAGGACTGCTTTTATAAATGGTTTAAAGCTGTAGAGAGAACCTAAATAAAAATCCAATAAATTATATACTTGGTTATTCGGTTCTATCCATTTCTAACCAAATCACCTTTAACGTAACTAGCACAATAACTTATTAAACTTGGCGTACAATACCTTCGACGATAACTCCAACTTACAAAATTCTCAATACTCTTACCAAACTCCCATTCCTTATAGCACAACACATTCTGAGTTCAATCCTTACATAATACTCTAATATCTACTATGCACCCGATCTTATATGCCAAAAATAACTATTGGGAGGATAGAACCGCTTTTGATAGATTATTCTTAACCTACTCGCTAGAACTTAAGACCCGTCAAAACTAGGTGTTACAATTTCAATACAAACTAGTAAAGAGACACTTGTTACTAAAAAATAACATGAGTGACGACAAATTTTTGTAACTATTGTTAATATTCTCCTAACAATAAAATTAGATATTGTGATAACTTCTTTATCAATAATTTTTTTTCGAAGTAAAAAATAATTGTTATAATGGAAAGATTTATTTTGACCATTCAAGTTTGTCATAATTGCTTACGATTTCAGTGTCAAACATTTGGTCACAAAAAAATTGAATAGTTGTGACCATTTAATTTTGTGACAATTACTTATAATTTTAATGTTGAAATTAGTGTTTAAATTTTGGTCACAAAAAAAATAAATAATTGTCAAATTGCTTATAATTTTAGTGTTGAAAATTGTATCACAAAAAAAGTTGAATACCTGTAATCATTTATTACTATAAAATTTGCTTATAACTTTTAGTGTCAACAATTTGTTCACAAAAAAGTAAATATTTGTGGCCATTTATTTTTGTCACAATTTTTACAATTTTAGTGACAATAATTTTCAAATGTGACAAAAATTTGGTCACACACAAAAAAAAGAATAATTATGACGACTTTGTACCAGTTGTCACAAATATAATAGGAGTGGAGATATTTATGACAACAATTGACGACTTTAAATCTAGGCACTATAAATTATAGTGATTAGTTTTTATAGTTTTAGTGACTCTTTTTTCTTCACTAAAAATGTTATTTCTTGTAGTGATATATATACATTTTCATTTAATATATATTTTACAATTAATAAATATAATATTTCATTAATATTATATGTATAAAAAATATTAAATATTATATAAAATAAAATATTAAAAATATATCTTTAAGAGTATTTAAATATTTATTTTTATTAAAATATTTATTTTAATTCTTTAAAAACTCATAATTTTATTTATTTTTTCTTGCTAAAAATAATTGTACTTAAGTTCTTTTATTCTTTATATATATTTGGATAACTTGCCCACTGGCTTTTGTACGAAAATAACCTAGGTTGAAAAACTATAATGGAAATAACCTAAAATCTATAGTTTTGGGCGGTGCCAGCACCCCGATGGTTGGCACCAAAGACAATCACTCTATAATGATTGCCTGCTGATTGGGTTGGGGTTTAAAAAAAAAATTGGCACCACCACTGCAATGGCTAGCACCTGTATGTATTTTTTGGTCTACTTTTTGAAAAATATATCCCTTTTCAAAAAAATTATATTTGTATTAGGTGTCGGCATCTACATGGGCAACACTAGGAAAAGAAATTCAAATTCTTTTTGATATTTTTTGGTGTCAACACTGTGATGGTTGGGACCCGTGGCAGGTTAAAAAAATGTTTTTGGCCCCGTGTTTCTCGAGGCCAAGATCGAGGTAAGAAAAAATATTTTTTTTGTGTCGGCCTTCCCCATGCCGATACCTGCGAATTTGCTAGAAATATATTTTTGGTGTTGGGTATCCTTAGGCCGACAGTAGTGTCTAAAAAAAATTGGTCCAAACTTTTTCATTGCCAGCACCAATAGACTATATATACTAGTCGTGGTTTAAACATTGGTTTTGATAAAGCGGGAAGGGAGAAAAAAATATTTATTGGGATTGTCCTGATGAAGAGATAAGGGAGAAGGAGAGAACAGAGGAAAAAAATGTAAGTCTTGAGAAATAGGGAGAAAGGTTGAAAAATGTTTTATCTGTTTAGGGAGTGTACTACCAGCTGGAGATTTCATTTATCTATTAGTAGTTATGCGTTAACAGGGTTATATTATATATTGTCAAGAGAACTGCAAAAGTTATGCTATCAAGCGGCAAAGGTGCCGGTTATGGTTTACATGAGTATATGACAATCTTTGTTAACCAAACCTTCTATCATGAGAACCCCTAACTTGGGCCCGATGGAGCCAATTGAAGCTCAAATCAGCGTTGTTTGGTCGGAAGCTCGAATAAGATTTTATTTTTGCGCAATTAATAATAAAATTAAATAACACCGGTGTATTTGATTGAAGGCGACCGAACCTAATCTTACTAAATGCACCGTTGGGTCACTAGATTCATAATGGTCAGACCTGATTCAAACAGAAGATAAATGAGTTGAAGAAAATTCATTTTAAAATACATTAGAACCTATGTAGTTTGATTGATCCAAATTTAGTTAGTATTATTGAACTGGGAGACTTTTCATAAATTATGAAATTAGTTAGGACAATTTTGTAAAAACCCGACAATAGTAAAGGTAAATATGTTTTTGAGCAATTTTTAATGTAAATACTAGTATGATTAAAAATAAAGGAAACTTTTTTGAATTAGAAAAAAAATTATTGTTCTTAAGTGGAACACTCTTAACCCGTATTTGCTGTCGAAATAAGGTTATGGAGCATTACTGTAATAAGATAACATAAAAACATACATTTACAAACATTAATATAAGCATAGCATAATTCAATCATATACATGCATATCATCCCTTAATCAAGCCCTCGAGGCCTTAGAAATACTTTAGAAATGATTCAGGACTAAATCGAAAACATTTGAAACATTGAGGAAAAAGTTAGAAAATTCAAAATTGCAAGGGTCATACGGCTTGGCCACGGCTGAGACACATGGCCGTGTCTCAGGCTGTGTAACAATCGAAATAGGGACACACGATCGTGTCCTAGCCCGTGTCTGTGCCCGTGTAACTCTCTGAGTTGGGTCACATAGCCAAGCCACACACTTGTGTGTTAGGCCATGTAACACTTGAAATGGTCTCGCATGTCTGTGTACCAAGCCATGTGCTAGGCCGTGTAACTACCTAACTTGCAACTTTTAAAACCTATAGGGGACACACAGCCGTGTCGCGTGGTCCTGTGTCACACACGGCTAAAACACACGCCTGTGTCTTAGGCCGTGTGGACATGAAATTGGCCAAAATCAAGCGATTTCCATCACCTATCTCAACCATGCATCTACAAGCAATATACACATATGATCAAGGCACCAAAACATGCATAATATGACCAATTCAATAGGCCATTAATCTATCCAACCAATATGCCATATAAGCACCTCAATCACAATCAATCAAATATACCTAAACTTATGCATAATTGACCATATCTCATCCATACACATCTAACTCAATTCCATATCAAAACTTACCATTTGGACCATTACTCATATGCATCAAAATCACACAAGTGACATAAACCAACCAGTTCCAAATGGTACCAAGCAACCAACATATATATACGTACCAAATTTAACATTTAGCATTCAACTCAAACTTTAAACATAAGTTCCCTATACATGCTATTATAACCTTGGCCAAAACATCAAAATCCACCAATATATTCGCTACATAGTGTGATAGGTCTCAGACGAGCTTCCAACCCATCGAGCTTCCGATAATCTATAAAACATAGGAAAGAAAACTACGTAAGCATATAATGCTTAGTAAGTTTGTAAATCATGAATATAACTTACCATTTCAATTCATAACCTTATAATTTAAACAAGATTCAATCCAACATAAGCTTGGCACAAGCCTAAGCATCATCAATAAACGGAAGTTAGTGCTTTAACACATAACTCAATAGAATTATCACATGGTAAGGTAGACTACATGAACAAAGTACCATTGAATTCATACTTTCCATAAATATAGATATGCATACATTGATCATTATCATTTCTGTAACACCCCAAACCTAGCCTGGACATTACAGCTAAATCTGGCGATGTCACAAGAAAGTTTTCAAAAACTAAATTGTTGCTAAAACTATTCTCCCTTTTGAACAATCTCTTTTCATCATCTTATGTTTATTCATATCATGTCGTTTGTTTCCAAACAGGTTATCCATTTTCAAAACGTTATTTAATTTTAAATCATTGTACTTTGCGAAAGCTTTTAAAACGGTTTGCGTATTCGTGGTTTTTGATAAATCATGCATATCTTTTGAAAACCCGTTTTTCCTACCACTAGTAGTTATAAATCATAAGCAACGGTAACAAACCCAAAATTAAGATACAAATTCGTAAAGGCCTTATTACAGTAAAAATACTCCCCGGAATAAAAATACTTAAAATGAAAATCAAGCATGAAAATATATGCGGTCGTGTGGCCACCTTTGAGTCCCTCGCTGCTCTGATCCGCCTAAGACTGGGGATTACCTGTACAGTAAAACAAAATAGGTAAGTTTACGAAAACTCAGTGTGTAATCCCCATGCGAGAACACGATCGAAATGCAATCGATGTCGATGGACGAGTACTTTTCGATGTGATGATCGGTTTGGGCCTTAGCCCATCACATTAATAGTAATCAGTAGGGCCTTGACCCTTGGCGATGCTCGATACTAATTCTGATGAGCAGTGATGAGGACTTATGCCCATCACAAAGATCGGTGATGCAATGTCGATGTACGAGATGAAAATCCTACCCAACCAACCGCTATACACCATCTCTTGTCCAACCCTGCACTCCTGTGGGGAATTAATCACCCACCCATCCCTACACTTACAAATTAGCACTGGTTGCGGAACTAAACAGGATTTGTAGTAGAGTTGCCTGTATAATAGGCTCATAGCCATTAGTGATATGCAGCGGAGCTGCCAGTATAGTACACTTCCTCCAATCATATTATCCCATCCCCATGCAATGCATCATACAGTTTTAACATGCCAGCACATAGTCGTGCATATAATCAGTATAGTATTATAATCATGCTCAGTAAAGTCATACATATATCATTCAGCCAGTTAGGGATCAAAGCATTGCTTACCAATCCCACAGTAGGTTCACAGTCGTCTCAGATGACCCGTGTAACCTTAGCAGACAAATTAGTAAATTAGGCTTACATGCCCATGTGAACTGCCCGTGTGGGCCCACACGACCCAAATTGGCCTTGACCGTATGGATCACACGGCCTGGCCCAAAATCCCACACGCCCGTGTGGATCACCTGTATGGGCCTACACACCCGTGTAGCCCACACGGTCCAAATTGGTCGAGCCCGTGGCTAGCACACGGTCGTGTCACGCGCTCGTGTCTTGCACACACGGCCTGACTCGTCAATCACACACCTGTGTATGGTCACACGACCTACAGTGCAATCAAGTACACACCTGATCGTTTTTTATGTGTAATCACTCCTGAAAACTTTAATACCTTCAATTGAACTTCCGAGATTACATACCTTTAAAACATCGATTGGGCACATTGTTCAATCCCTTGATTATCTCTGAACCACGCAACCACACGTTTGCTTACACAAAATGAATAGAAAGAACCAAAAGGGAAGAAAATGGGGAATGAAGATTTCGGCAGTAAGAAAAAGAAAATAAAAGGGTTTGTCAAAAGAAATCAAGAAATGACGAAGGAGGAAGGAAGAATGGCATCAAAGAGATGAAGAACTAGGGGAAAAAAATCTCCAATTGGCAAAAGAGGAGATAGGGCTCCACTAAACTGATACCCCCTAATCTTTCCCCTAAAATCTCTCTACTAAAATTCCCCCCTATCACCATTACTCAGACTCCAATCCATCTTAAACTCCTACTGAAACCAGTAGCAAAAATTAACTCCTTCGCACAAGCAGGGATTTAAACTCAGGACCTCAAGTATAATAGCTCTTCACTTAACCATCAGACCAGTAGGCCCATTCTGATATAATCTTACTAATATTTAAACTTAAGCCTACTGCACAAGAGTTAAGCTTTATTTATTAAAAATACCAAAATTTGCCCAAGCTAAGACTTGAACTTTGGACCTCTCAAACACTCCCAGAACAACATAACCACTGAAGCAAATACACAGTTGTGTTACAATTTACAAAAGCCGAAATTAAGAAAATTGGGGCGTTACAATTTCATACATTTCCAAAGGTTCATAACATAGTCGTTTGGATCACTTACCGCTCCTTCCCTTTACATGCCCGTCGAACCACTTAGAATAAAATCATATACAAGGGAAAGCTCTCACAAAGTGTGCTAAACATATGGTTGAAACCATTCATTTTCCTTTTCATTTACATCGTTGCTCACTTGAGCCATAAGATGGGTCTGCTCTCACAAGCTAATGGTTGGAATGTAAGCTACATGACACCGCTCACACAAGCTAATGAGCATCTACAACAATGCATGACCTCAGCCATCGGTAGGACATTCAAGACCAGCGCCTGAAACATGGTAACCCTAATGACATGTCAGTTGCATCTTATATATTCCTAAGGTTCAAACGGGGCTCAATAATCATTGAAACGTCGTTGAATTTCTATCGTTCATTACATGATAAGAAGTGCAATAACATATATATCAAAATAACATTAAAATGTTATTTAAACATACGAACTTACCTCAATTACGAAGACGATGAAACGAAATCAACTAATCCAAGGCTTTAACTTTTCCTCAATCTAGATCCATACGAGATTTTTCTTGATCTAAATAAGCAAATTCAATCTATTTAATACTCATACTATTCAATTCATTTCAAAATTCATACTTTTGCAAAATTACATTTTTACCCCTACTATTTTAACTTCTTTACAATTTAGTCCTTAAGCTTGTAAATTGAAATTTATGCAATTTCATCCGCATTTCATGCTAGTCAATTTACCTAGGGACTTATATCAACTCAAATAATTCATAATTTCACAATTTAACCATGATATTTTACTATTTACAAATAAATCTCTAAATGATAATTTCATAAAAAATCATTTTACAAAAACAACAAGGACTTATAATCTTTCATAAAATTTCAAGAATCATGCAAGAACATTCATGGTAAAACCCTAAACCTTTAAAAATTTTACAAATTAGTCCCTGGGCTAGCTAGATTTAGCCACAACGATCCTGAAAACATAAAAATCAATTAAAAACAGACTTAAAAGCACTTACATGCAAGGTAATTTTGCTTGGTCGAATCTCACTCCCTATCTCAAAAATGATGGTCGATTATTTAGGGTTTAAAATGAGGAGGACAATGTTTATTTCATCTTTTATTAATATTAACATTAACTTATTTTACTTAATTACAAAATTAACCTTGATAACTTGTTAAAAATTCAATAAAACCATGCCATGTATGTCCACTATCCACTTAAATGGTCTAATTACCATCTAAGTCCTCTTATTTTAAAGTTTCATAGCTATTTGATACCTTTAGCTATTAGAACTCTACTTTTGCATATTTTACGATTTATTCCTTTTTACTTAGTTAAGCATGCAAACGTCAAAATTTCTTAACGAAATGTTTATACGGTGCTACTAACATACCATATACATTAAAATAATAATAAAATAAATATTTACTTGTCAAATTTATGGTCTTGAAACCACTATTCTGATTTCACTAAAAACGGGCTATTACATTAAAGTTGAAAATTTTATCTGCAACCGAATCGATATAAAATCAAGAATAAATGTTTTAAAAATTAAAAAAAAAAGGTTAGAAAATTAATCATAAATAATTTTTTTATTCTTTAGAAGTATGAACCATAACCATAAACACATGTTCAAGTAATGGAAAAGCATAATTAATCGAAAAAGTTGCAATAATATAGGAATGAAAAACTTAACTAAAAATGATTAAACTAAAATCCAATATTATAACAAAAGAATTTGGCATTAAAAAATGCTAACACAATCTATTAAGTGAAATAATTTTTTTTTAGTATTATGAAATAAAATTAGAAGAAAGAAAGAAAAAAAAGGGAACAATTGGCACGTAACCGTCTAGTCACATCGGTGTCAGGTGGTAGGCCACTGTTGGCCCCTCAATGTGACTGGATGGTCATGCAGTAATTTTTCCCCCTTTTTTTCCTTTCTTTCTTCTTTCTATTTCTTCTTCTTCCCTCCCTTTATATATCTCAATAGTCCCCCCTCCACCACCACATCGGTCAGCTGACACCTCCTCATCGATTTTTTTTTTTTTGTGTATTAAGTTTGAAGTGTAAGGTAAGTTAATATGTTTAACATTCTTTATTTTGTTCAATTATTTGTTGTTAATTTGAATGGTGATTGATAATGCTATTATTAATTACGTAGAAATCATAACGAATTCTCTTATCTGAGCTTCCGACTACACAATGTTGATGATTGATAATGTTATGAATTTGAATTGTAATATGTGAAACAAATGTAAATAAGCTCTAGGGAGCAATTGAGTACAAAAGAGCTTATGGACTTGGAAAACGATTGAAATGGTAACATGGGATTGATTATAAATATATGTATAAATGAGTTCAAAATGATGAATTTATACTTGTGAATTGAATGTTATGTTTAGATACTCATGTGATAAATTGAGTTGCAAAAATGAATATGTGCAAGTTAAGTAGAAATGGTAGTTTTGACATGAATAGGCAAATGAATTGGCATGTAAGATTGGTATAATCATGGCTATATGAAATTGGACGTGTTTGACATAAAATAGTATGAGATTGGGTTAGGAATTCAATATGTGCGTTTTGCATAATCTTATTACATTGTCTTGAAGAATAGATTTACTACTGGGTGTATTTGCTCAGCGTATGATTTGTTTTTCTCCGTGCGTAGGTAAAGTAGATTTAGGTAGTTCGAGAAATTGATCCAGCATCCAACAATCGATCTCCAACTTAACAATGTTTATTTTGTTCTAAGTTTGGCATGTACCTAGGTTGAGCTACTTTTGGTATAAATATATTACATGCATTTTGTTTTAAAAGTTTATTTATGAATTTGGTTAGTTGATTATGGCTTGTGATAACTCTAAATTATATATACTTTTTTTAGCACATTCTAACTAGTAATTCATGTAAATTATGAGTGTTTCTACAATAAATTTTGTGATTTTATTAAAAAACAACTAAGATGGACAAAATTAATAACAAATCTCCAATTTTTAATTATTTATATGCTAAATTTACACATTTTTACGAAAATGTAGTCCTAAAGCTCACCTTTTTTACGATAAAATGTTGCAGCATTCTTGTAACACTCGCCATGCAAAGGAGGGCTAATAAATAATAAACTTAGGACGTCTAAATTAATTTAATGTTTGGACCATGAGACAAACTTGACCCAGCTCGTAATTGAATCACTAAAGTGGGCAAACCTGCTGCTTAACTTTGAAGTCAAATCACCATTAAGGAGGAAAGAGCACAAATTCAACTATGAGCAGCCCAACCATCCATGAATTAATTAAACAAGACTCCTTAGACTTGTTAAAAAATCACAAAACAACCCCAAAAATTTCTTCAAGTGATTGTCCAACTCCCTCACTTGAATCAAGCTTAGACTAGTTATTTTTAGCAAAGTCATCCACCTTCCTTCCTCTTCTCATGGTGGTTGGCCATAGAAGGGGGTATTGACATGCTATTTTTAGAAATCTCAAGCTAGCCCCTCCTAGTATAAATATCCCTTCCCATTCCCTCATTCATCCATTCTTCTCTCTTTTCCATTTTTTTAGAGAGTTTTGCAAGGCTTTGAGAGCAACCCCATTCAGCCATAATAGGAGCATTTTAGCTTGGTTGCTACTACAAGAAGTGAAGAACAAATGAGTAGCAAAGTGAGTTGTGCCTCAGAGAACCACCGAAAACGGCTTTGCATTTTTTTCCTTTTACTCTTTTATTTTTTGTTGTTCAATTTAAGAAACATGTTTGGAACTTAGTTTTATGTTTTTAATATAATCATGGTTGCTTAATTCATTTGGTGTTAGAATAATTTAATTTCTGTAGCTTAGATTATTAATGTTGTTAATGATGTTATGTGTCTTGGTTACTTATTCATTTAGATAAAATCATAAATGTGTTATTCATGCATTATAAATGCAGGAATGCAATTGAATTAGTTATTAAATCCTAACTGGATTGTAATTAATTGACACAATATCTAAATGGTGCATGCTTAATCTATATTTGAGAAAATTAGGTTAAAGTTTGTAATAATTCTTGAGAACCTTATTACCTTGCATAATGCTAGGATTTATATGGTTAAACTATTTCATTATAGAAATATTATTGTTACCTCATATAGTATGTTTTTCTGCTTATTAAAACCACTAATTTGTTGACATAGACATATGCTAGACTTAATAGTTTAAGAAGTATGAATTGTAGATGATACCTGAAAAGGTAACCTTGAAGTCATAACAGACATAGAAATATGCAGACAAGATGTTAAACTTCAAAGTTCGAGAGAAACCAAAGTACTTGTAATTAAAACATGGTTAATAAATAGTCGGGTTGCCATGAAATTTCTTGTAACATTAGTAGCATTATTTAAATGTTTCTAAATTAGGTAAGAAAATTATTCTAACACATGCATGCTATTGTGATTTCTCTTAAAGACTTGCATACTTATTTCTTTTCTTTATTTAATTTAATTTTAAGCATTCTTAGGTTAGTTTAATATAATTAAAAACCCATCTCTTTAATTTATTTTCATCAATGACCAATTTGCTTGGTAATTAATTTTGCAACACTTGATTTGCATAAATAGTCCTTATGGAGGCAATAACTCTTACTCACTACTTTATTACTTGTCAACGATAGTGTATACTTGCACATCAATCGAATAATCTCGAGACAGCTTGTAAAAAGATTTTAGTTTAATTGGATATATTGTTTTTAATTGATTAAAGATTGGAATACACATATAATTATACCCAATACATGAAAGGCGCAAGAAACAAAAATGGGCGGCTTAAGGAGCTCTCCTTGTGTCGCCGCCAGGGTAGTCGATACCATACCAGTACCACTTGTATTGGATGATACATACCATTCCGATCCTCAACCGGTACCAAGTAGTTTAGGCTCTTTTTTGGCCAATATTTCAGTGCGTTTTGACTGTTTCATTGCGTTCCGGCCCGTTTAGGCCAATACTGGTGCGTACCGTTTCATACTAATTGGTACAAAATTTTGATATTTTAAACTTAGCTTTTAAATTTTTTTTAACTTAAACATTTTAAAATTTATTAAATTGAACTATAATTATTAAAAAAAATAGAATTACATTTAAAAATTAAACTATAATTATTAAGTTATTCGACGTACTTAAAAATTTTAAAACTTATATTTGTATATAAATATATTTATATGGATGTAATTAAAATATATTTGTATGCATGTTTAATATATAAGTTATTAAAAAAAATTAAAATTTAGACGATAAATATGTGTGTGAATTTTTTTTTTACAAACATCGATAATTCTAAAAAGGTACACCAAATATATTGGTACTGTAATGTATTAATATCAGGAAAAAAATAGTACGTTCATCGATACGGTACTAACTACCTTGACCCCCTTCTCTCTCTCTGGAGTCCTACTGGGACTCTGGTTTTCTATTAAAATGTTATTTTATTGCTTCTTCCAAATCAAGTCAACTCTTGTGAATTTTTCTCTATGTATACATATAAGTGGGTGTCAAAATTCACGAAATTCTATTGAATTTTAGTGAAAATTTTATTTGAGTTGTTTTTCTTTTAACTCAAATAAATTTTAGTTTTCTTAGGTCTTTCTTATTCTAAATTTGTGAGATTTTAATTTCATTTTTTTGGAAATTATAATTCAATTTTGAAATTTTGAATTTCAGATTTGGATGCCCCAAAAGAAAAAGTCGACTACCCTCATTGGAAAGTCTTTGTTTTTGGCATGTGTTCGATTATTTGAGTTAGGGCCTACTCTTTAAGAGAATTCGAAAACAATGAATAAGTCATTCAGTTGAAAACTAAAAAGTTTAGATTAAATAGTTTAACAAATTTGACACATTCCTAAAGGCATATTGCATTTTAACCTATTTCTTTTAACTCAAAAATATAATATATTATATTTAATAAATTTATTATAATAGAAATCACAATAAAAATCTTATTTTATAAATTTTCTTTTGAAATTTCACTGCGCCAATTAAACCATTTCTCATACTAATTTTTCTAACAGTTGCCTCTGTCCTGCCTCTTGACCACCGCCTCTTCAAGTGCAAGAATAATTGTTGGGTGAGCCTGTAAAGCTTGATCCTTTTTGTCTTGTCATTCATTCGATGCTCCTAAATCAACAACGAGAAAATCAATTAAAAATGTTGAAAGTAATTTACATTGAATATGGTAAAATCAAAACATTTATGTGTAATAATATAAGGGGAAAAATCTTATTTATTATATATGTATTATAATAATTAGACATAAAATTAAAAAATAAGTAAAAATAAACATTTTTTTCTTCTTTTTGCTAAAAATAAGTCATGAAAGTGATTAAATATTACCAATTGAATTAATTTATTACTAACCTTTATACTAAAAACATGTATAAATATTAACTTTCAAGTTTAACAAAAAAAAAAAAATTCAAAGGTTTATGATTCGATTTTGATGAACTAAATAATGTAATTAAATTGATCTACCCATAACTCCTCCTCAACTCTTAAATAGGAAGATAATATACTTCAATATACTCGACTCCACATCTTCTCACACTGACAACAATACCAATACCAATCGGCTAAAACTCAATCGATAATAATTGAAATTTTTTAACTTATGAATGGAATCAAATGTTTTTAATTATCATCTGAACCAAACTATACGTTTAACTTAATGTATTTAAATGCAGCTTCCTCCTAAACATGGTTGCATGTAGCAAACTATGTTGATATACATCTAATGCATATCTGACCAAAAGTCGCAAACTATCAAATACTTTGATAAACTTAAAAACCCAAAAAAGGGAAAATTAAACATTGATAAAATTATACTTTGAACCCTAAAAATGAAAATACTCAATTAATTATTTTTTAGAAATAATAAGAGTACATGTCAATCTATGGTAAACTTGCACTTTAACCCCCTAAAATATGAAAAAGTTCTGTTTAGTCCTTTCAAAATGATAGAATTATAAATTGGTATATGACAAACTTACATTTTCATCTCTCAAAAATTTTATAATTTGATTTTAACCTCCTAAAAAAAATTTCTAGCTTCACCCTTGGGAGTATATTCTCTCTCTCACACACATACAAGTGGGTATCGTCAAAATTCCTGTTCCAAGTTTTTCCACATATTTGAAGAATCATACACTCATACCAACATCTTTATATCTATGAGATACAAATGTTGAACAAGGATACTTTAGCGGAAAATGAAAAGTCAATGCAACATGATCCGTTGCTTTCTTCACATACGCAGGTTAAATTTTAAAAAAAAAAAAAAAAGCAATGTTCATAAAGATGAAAAACAGAGTAAAATCTAGAGAACAGTTGATTTTGAGGGAAGTAGTTTGCCTGCACCATTTTATGTGTACCAACGGTAAATAACATTGCATTGATTTCCAGGCAGAAAAGTCCATTTTATGTCTCACCCTGAAAGAAGGAAAAAAAGAACACATATTTATATTTTGAAACTGAAATATGTTTGCTTCTACTAAAATATGGACTGGAAGTGAAAAGGCAAACTCAGCCATGGCACCAACCATATTCGACAACTGATCTCTTATACTGTACACAGACTTCAGCATTGTATCCAGGGTTTCTTTGGCTAATTGGAATGACAAATCCGACTCTTGTGGACACTGCATATCATTTTGGAGCTGCATAAAGTGCAAGTAAAAAAAACATCATATCACTACTTTGGGAGAATAAAGAAAATCATCCAATCAAAGAAAAGTACATATTATGTTAACATTTTAAAGATGATAAATTACCCAATTCCATACATGTGAAAATCTCCAATCTGTAACATAAAAGCATCCATGGCACCAACTTGTCAACAAAAAGGTTCATACCTTCAAATTGATAATAGCCACCGGTTCCCTCACTTCACTGTCCTGAGTTGCCAAATTCCAAGTCATTGTCTTTAAGCGTGGCAAAGAAACCTGATTTTAATTAATTTAAGAAGTAAAATAGTTACCTATACCATCCATGATCCAACTAAATTTGGGATAAATATTCCTAAAATAAAGCAAAATAAAATTCCTGACCTTATCCATGTGTACATCTGCACGCCATTCTCTTTGAAACTTTTGCAGCAAAAGTGTCAACAGTCTTTGTAATTCAGGAAGAACCTCACTAGGAAACAGCTTTTGAATATCATCTTTGCTGATGTTCTCATAAACACATTTACGCATTAACATGCGGAGACATACTAGAAGCTGAAGAGTAGAAGCATACGTAATTTATCTCACTAAGTAACAGCCAGATAAGATAAAAGATCCATGCCTTTTGAGCACACAACGCATAAATGCTAATTTGAAGAGAGATTATATAAAATTTTTTCTCAATACGAGGTCAGCAACTGCAATATTAAGGACATAAGTATATGAAACCAATATGGGAATCAATCTTTGATACAAGTGGAATATCCGAGGGATACAACAAACAATTTGATGAGCCAAATTCCAGAGCAAGCAAAATCCAGAAACAACCCGAAGCAATAATTTCCATGTTAAGTCTCTAGCTTCAGCATATAATACTTAAAACTGAACTTGAGAAATCTTTATACCAACTAGAGATCATTGATGGAAAGAAACAATTATATGAGCCAAAATCTAGGGAAAGCGAAATCCAGAAACAACCAGAGGAAGTAATTTCCATGTTAGATCCAGCTCCAGCATACAACAATCAAAACTAAACTCGAGAAGGAAAAAATTAGATAGCCAAAATCTAGGAAAGCAAATGTGAGAAACAGCCTAAGGAAGCAACATCACTGTAAAATGCAGCTCTAGCATATAACAACCAGAACTGAACTCCAAAACTCTTTATAGCAGATACAGATCATTGAGCATAAGAAAATTAATAAAGCTGAATATTTCGAATCTTTTTATCAAATCAGAAAGTTGTTCTTTCTAGTTTGCTTGCTACTTTAATCAACACTGTTGTTAAAGAGTAGTACAATTGTTAAAAGCTAGCATCTTACAGAAATAACAACGGCAATAGGGAAGTAAAACAAAATGTTTAGCAAAAACCAAATACTATAATCTTTACTAACAACGATGAGCATTTGAGTGAGGGAGTGGATAATTACTGGGTCAAGGTCGGACTCGTTTTGGAGCTGAAGCATTTGGCAGATGAGTCGACGGTCATCGGCGTCGAGACCAGTCTTCCGGGTTCTCCAAAGGGTTTGAAGAATATATTCCACCGATTCTTTGGAGTTGGCTCTTACTAACAACGGTAGATGTCCCCAAAGCGTACGCTCCATTAGGTACCCCTTTATCTCCTTCAAACTTTTGACATTAAAGTGTCATTAAAAAATAGCCTCCCCACAAGACCCAGAGTTGGAATTGGATTTTGCACGCTTTAACGACACAGGCTACGGCGCTCGAAATCGATGGGAGTTATGCCCGGACAAACTTGAGACTGTAGATTCAACCCGGAGGCCCAACTTGGCAACCTCTCCATGGGCCAGGCCATCCATCTTAACAATTTCTCTTTTCTTTCATTTAGGGCCGATTTTGTTTGTGAATTTATTTTTTCTAGTCCTAAACTTACAACAAAATTCATGTTGTAATTTTTCATCAAAGAAAGTAGTAAGAACGAGGAATTAAATTAACAAAATTAAAAGATATATATTGTATGCATTATTATTTTTAAGCATATTTTATTTTATATTTTTTCATATGATTAATTATGAACAAGTTGAATTAATTGGTATGTGTTATTAAATTAAATTAATTTGTTTATCATGAGTTTTAAATTCAAATAATTAATTTATAAGTTTATAATGATCCAAATTTATAGTAGAATATTTAATAAGGGAACTTAATAGTTTATTAAATGGGATAAATCTCAAAATTATACATGAACTTTGATTTAATGTGTAATTGTATATATAAACTTTAAATTTGTACAATTATGCATGTGAAACTTTAATTGTGGTTCAAATGTATACTTAAAACTTTATTTTTATTTAATCATACACATTTTAAAGAAATAAATAGATCAATTTATTTTTATATTAGATAAATATAATTATTTATGTATGCAATATATAAACATAAAATAATATTATATCAATAATTGTGTTATATAATTTACAAGAATTGGATCGAATCAAAATTTCATGTATAATGTTAGGATCGACTTGATTAAGCAACGAACAAGAAAAATAGCAGAATAAATTGAGAAATTGAACACACAAATTTAACGTGAAAAAACCCCTCCAAAGAGGATAAAAAATCATGGGCAAAGATAATTTTACTATAATGGCAAAAGAACGAATAGTACAAAAAGATGGAGATAAAGACTAAACCCCAAAAACCCGAAAATAAAGAACCCTCAAAACGTAAACACAAAATTCTCTAAATGTGTTATGAGTTCTAATCTCTAATGGGTGTATTTTCTAAGGTTGTAAAAGAGCTTATTTATAGGCTAAATTCATAGGTCAAATAATAATAAAATAATCTAAATTAATCAGAGTTTAATTGAAACAATTAACTAGAAAATTATTTCTCAAATTTGACTGAAAATAGGAGTCATATTTAACAAATCTCCACCATGACTCATATTTCCACAATGCCATCTTTGCCAAAGCCCACCACGAGCCTATCTTGAACTATGCAGGGAATTAACTGAGTCGAATTTGTGCTTAGAAACTGGAAGATTTCTAGCCTTCGACTTGTACACTGCCAAATCAAAACTAACTCGGGTCTGATTTTCACGAACACAGTGCCCTAACTTTTCAAAACCTGCATCCAAAAGAGAATCTCTCTTCAACGAAATGGTCATACCTTTTTCCCTCCTATGACCAAGTTGCCTCCGTTCCAAACGAGTTGACTTCGACTCCGTAACGGACGAGGGATGTTTGATTTCACCGGTCACTGTAGAACCTTCCAGGATATAAAGACTACCAGTTCTTTTATCTTTTAACAAAACGAGAGTTCCACGAGATACTTTAATGACGCTCGACTCGATGTTAATTTTGCATCCTTTCAAGTCTAAAATACTCAAGGAGATGAGATTCTTTCGTAAATCAGGTACATACCTAACATCTGAGAGTGTCCTAATCATCTCATCGTGCATCTTAATTTTAACAGTACCAATACCAATTACCTTACTAGATGAATTGTTTCCTATGCGCACAACTCCACCTTTAACCGAACTATATGTGGAGAACCATTTTCTATTGGGACACATGTGGAAAGAACATCCTGAATCTAGGATCCACTCGGACGTGAGCTTGGTGTTATCGCTTGTTGACAGTAACAAGAAATCATCACCATTTTCATCGGCCAATTTAGCACCAGCTACATCTTCCTCGTTACTCTCAGCAGTTCTTTTATTTCGCAGTTTATAACAATTTGCTTTGGTGTGACCTAACTTTTTACAATAGTGACACCTTTTGTCTCGTTTCTTTGATGCTACCAAAACGGAAGTTTGCCTATCTGTCTTGCTATCCAAATGAAGCTCATTGTCAAGTTTGTCTCTACTCAACAAATGACCCTTTACGCCTTCAAACGAGAGTTTGTCTCTACCATAAATCAGGGTCTCCCTGAAAGACTTGTATGAAGGGGGTAAAGAGCACAATAATAGCATAGCCTGATCTTCATCGTCAATATGAACATCAACGTTCTTTAAATCATTTAAAAAAGTAATGAATTGACTGATGTGATCTCTAAGAAACTCACCTTCGTTCATGCGAAACGTAAATAGACATTGTTTCAATACTAAACGGTTAGCCAGAGACTTAGTCGCATAAAGAGTTTCTAACCTTTTCCACAAGGCAGATGAGGTCTTCTCCATCAATACCTCTTGCAATACCGTATTCGCGAGGCACAACTGGATTGTAGACAAAGCCTTTTCATCAAGCTCTTCCCATTCTATTTTATTTAGATTCTCAGGCTTTTTCCCGGTAACAACCTTTTTCAAATGGGATTGAACTAGAATTGCCATCATCCGAACTTGCCACAGATTGAAATTTGTCTCACCATTGAACTTCTCAATTTCAAACCTTGTTGGTGCCATATATGAATGGGCTGATCAATGAAAATTAAACTAGGTCTAATACTACTCGTTAGGATCGACCCGATTAAGCAACGAATAAGAAAAATAGCAAAATAAATTGAGAAATTGAACACACAAATTTAACGTGAAAAAACCCCTCTAAAGAGGATAAAAAACTATGGGCAAAGATAATTTTACTATAATGGCAAAAGAACGAAGAGTACAAAAAGATGGAGATAAAGATTAAATCCCGAAAACTCAAAAACAAAGAACCCTCAAAACGTAAACACAAAATTCTCTAAATGTGTTATGAGTTCTAATCTCTAATGGGTGTATTTTCTAAGGTTGTAAAAGAGCCTATTTATAGGCTAAATTCATAGGTCAAATAATAATAAAATAATCTAGACTAATTAGAGTTTAATTGAAACAAAGAAACAGAGTTTAACTAGAAGATTATTTTTCAAATTTGACTGAAAATAGGAGTCATATTTAACATATAAAATTACACAAAATCAAAGTTCATGTATACAATTGCACATTAAACCATAGTTAATATATAGTTTTGATATTTATCCCTTATTAAATTGATACTTTTAATTCCACTCATTGAAGATTGTTTTCATTTAATAAATTATTATTATTATTATTAGGATTTTCATGTAAAATTTAAATATTTTATTGAAATAATGTTTTAATTAAGACCTTTTTTATTTAATAATTTATAATTAATAAGTTTTATTTATATGAAATAGTTATAATTTTACTAAAATTTTCGACAATATGTTGTTATAAAGAACTAATTTAATAAAGAATGTATTTTATAACTGTGGTTGTTATTGTTATAAGTGAAAAGTTATTACAGAGGGTTAAAATAAAATGTAAAAAATTGATTTTACTATAAACTTGGTCATTATAGCGGATGACTGTTACAGAGAGAGCTGACTGTAATAAAATTATTTCTTATTTAAATTTAATAAAATGTATTAAAATAAAGGGATAATATCACATTTGGTACATGTATTTTTAAAAATCTCCATTGTGATACTTATACTTTGAAAATGTATAATATGATACCTAAACTATCAATTTTTGCATTATTTGGTACTTGTTCTTTCAAAAAATGTGCAATGTGGTATATATATTTTGTGAAAAATAAAATAAAATAAAATAAAATAAAGAACACACAAATTTTACGTGGAAACCCTTTCGGGAAAAAACCACGGGCAGAGGAGAAGAAAAATTCAGTATGTCGAATTTTTTTTTTTTTTGAATCGTTACAAGAGGAATAGACTATGTCTATTTATAGGCTTGTAAAGCCATATTCTAGTAAGATTGAAACACCTTATCCTAATAAATATAAAATAGATGGAGTTTAATAAGGTTTAAAAAACCTTATTCTAAAATAAAATAAAAGAAGTCTAGTTCTATATGGATTTTACTTTTATTTTATTTTCCATCGTATTTTATTTAAATAAGAATTCAGGTAACTTAATTCTAACAATCTCCACCTTGACACAAATTCTCAATGAACAAGTTCTTCATCACGAACAAGTTCTCCACCTCTTCCATAAAACCCCTTAAGGGTTTAACTTCAACAATGAACACCAACCAAGTCTAAGCAATGCTCAAACTTGGTTATAGGAAGTGACTTAGTCATCATATCTGCAGGATTTTCATGAGTACTAATTTTGCTCACAACAATATCACCACTAGCAATAATATCACGAACAAAATGATACGAACATCAATATGTTTTGTTCTCTCATGAAACATTTGATCTTTTGTAAGGAAGATGGCACTCTGATTTGTCACAAAAATCATCTTGATTTGAAGGTCTTCATTGAGTTCACTAAATAGTCCCTTCAACCAAATAGCTTCTTTACAAGCCTCGAGAATCGCCATGTACTAAACACGTGGTAGACAAAGCGATTTGTAGTTTGCAAAGTGGCTTTCCAACTAATTGCACAACCTCCGATTGTAAAGGCGTAAACTGTGAGAGATCTTCTTCTATCAAGGTCTCCAGCAAAATCAGTATCAACATACCCTATGACTCCATCTTTAGTTCTTCCAAGCTGTAAGCAAACATCGGTGTAGTGCCTCGTAAGTATCTTAAAATCTCATGAATCGCTTTCCAATGTTCTTTACCTGGGATTTGCCATGTATCGCTAATCGCACTGATCGCATATGATAAATCGGACGTGAGTAAACCATAGCATACATGAGAGATCCCCCTTTGCACTAGAGTATGGAACATGTGACATGTACTCAATCTCATCATCGATTGTGGAGACAAAGCCGATGAAAGTCCGAAATGGGTGCTAAACGAGTACTAACAGTGCTTAGCACTCTGCATATTGAACCTACAAAGAACTTTCTCAATGTACCCCTTCTGACTTAGGTACAATTTACTTGCTTTTCTATCTCTGAGAATCTCCATACCAAGTATCTTCTTTGCTAGTCCTAAATCTTTCATCTCAAATTCTTTACTTAGTTGGGCTTTGACCTTTCTTATCTCTCCTTTATCTTTTACTGCTATCAACATGTCATCAACATAAAGAAGTAGATACACAAAAGAACCGTTACTATTTTTCTTAAAGTAAACACAACTGTATAAACTACTTCTTTTGAAATCATGAGAAGTCATAAAGGAATCAAACCTCTTGTACCACTATCTTGGTGACTGTTTCAAACCGTAAAGTGACTTTCTCAGCAAGCAAACATAGTCCTCTTTTTTTGAGACTATAAAACCCTCTGGTTGTTGCATGTAAATATCCTCCTCAAGTTCTCCATGCAGAAATGCAGTTTTTACATCTAACTGCTCAAGCTCCAAATCATGCATGGCTACAATACCAAGCAAAGCTCAAATCGAACTATGCTTAACAACTGGAGAGAACACATCTGTGAAGTCCACTCCTGGAATTTGACTATAACCCTTTGCAACAAGCCTTGCTTTATATCTAGGTTCTTCAACTCCTAGAGTCCCTTCTTTCTTTTTAAACACCCATTTACAACGAAATGACCTTTTTACCTTTAGGAAGTTTCACAAGGTCCCATGTTCTGTTTTTTGTGGAGTGATTCCACCTCTTCTTGCATAGCAAACATCCCCTTTTTGAGTCTTCACAGCTAACCGCCTTAGAATAATTAGATGGCTCTTGATTCGCATCTATATCTTCAGCCACATTTAAAGCATAAGCAACTAAATCAGCTTCGGCATACTTCTTTGGAGGTTTAATTTCTCTTCTAGTTCTATTTTTGGCGATAGAGTATTGTGGTAAAGAAGAAACTCTATTCTCAATTTTTGTTATGGCTTGAGGAGTTGACTCTGTATTAATCTGATGCTCCACCTGCTTTTGGTTTTCTTTATTGGAAGAGTTTTTAAGAGATAAGTTAGGTATCATAGCAGTTTCATCAAAAACAACATCTCTGCTAATCACAACTTTTCTATTTTCGAGGACACCATAACTTATAGCCTTTTACACCGACTTTATAACCAAGAAAAACGCATTTAATGGATCTCGGTTCCAATTTTCCATTATCAACATGAGCATACGCGCAGACACCCAATAATCTTTAAATCAGAATAATTAGCGGGATTACGGACCACACCTCTTGTGGAGTCTTTTCTCAATGGCAGCGGATGGAGATCGGTTGATCAAAAACATGCGAGAGAGGTCGCATACGCCCAAAATGACTTGGTAAGTTGGCATTTGACAACATACATCGAACCTTCTCCATGGTCGTTCGTTCATTCGTTCGCAACGCCGTTTTGCTTTGCGGAGTATGACGAATCATCAAGTGTCTCATGATCCTTCGACTTTCACAATATATTAAACTCATCGAGCGTAACTCTAAGCCATTGTGCATGCGGAGGTATTTTATCCATTTTCCGTCTGCTTTTTCAATCATAATTTTCCAAGACTTAAATGCGGAAAACACATCGCTTTTTCGCTTTAGGAAGAACGCCCAAACTTTTACGGAAAAATCATCAATAAAGGTTAGCATATAATTAGCTCCACCTCTCGAAGGCACTCTGGATGACCCCACGGATCGAATGAATATACTCCAACGTTCCTTCGTGTTATGGATTCCTCTAGTGAATCGAACTCTCTTTTGCTTCCCAAAAACACAGTGCTCACAGAAATTCAGTTTGCAAATTCCTTGCCCATCAAGAAGTCCTCTTTTGCTCAATTCTGTCATGCCATTCTCACTCATATGCCCTAGGCACATATGCCAAAGTTTAGTAATATCATCATCTGACAAGGAAGAGGAAGCGACATTTGCATCACTAGTAATGATGAGAACCTTGCAAAACATATAACTTGGCAATTTTTTCTCCGCGCCTTTCATCACAACAAGGACCCTTTGGAAATCTTTAAAACCCCACTTTCAGCTGTGTATCTGTACCCTTTTGAATCAAGAGTACTCAACGAAATTAAATTTCTTTTCAATTCTGGAACATGCCGTACGTCACTAAGTATTTTGGCAACTCCATCAAACATCTTAACTTTAATTGTTCCAACACCTGCGATCTTACAAGAAGCATTATTTCCCATCAAAACAACACCTTGAGACACTTTGTTCAAGTGTAAGTTGTAAACCAATCCCGATTGGGACTCATATGGAAGGTGCGGCTGAATCAAGTATCCACTCCTCACTTACTTTAGAATCATTGATAGAAGCGACTAGAAGTTCACCATCATTGTAGTCTTCTACAACATCAACTTCACGAATTTTACGGTTGTTTTCCTTTGATTGATTCATGACCTCCTTTTAATCTTATTTTGTAGCTTATAGCACTCAGATTTAATGTGCCCTTTCTTCTTACTGAAGTTACAAGTTTTACCTCTATTTGAAGACTTGATCTACCCTTAGATTTACCACGATGATTTCTTTCTGTGTCCTACCATGATCATCATCGGCATTCCAATCTTGTCTCCCACGAGCAATGAGACCCTCTCCCACGAGAGTCGGGTTTAACCACAAGATGTTTCATCTTATCATACGAGGTTAAAGAATCATAAACCTCATCAACTGTGTGAGAGACTCGCATGACTATATAAAATCGTGTCTCTAAAGGTTGAATAAGACGGAGGCAACGAACAAAGTAGAATCAACCCTAGATCTTCCTTATCATACTGAACCTCCCATGGCCTCCAAGTTTGAGAGAATTTCTTTAAACATCTTTATTAAGTGTTAGGTGTCTGAACACACCTTCCTCCAAACGATGAGCGTAAAAACGCCGCTTCATATGCAACTTGCTTGTTAGAGTTTTCGACATACATATTTGTTCTAGCCTCTTCTATAATGCGTGTGGCGAGTCTTCTCTTTCATCACATCCTGCAAAATTTCATTGGACAAATGCGGATGTAATTGTGTTAATGCCTTTCGATCCTTACGCTTCTTCTCTTCATCCGTTAATGTCGAAGGTATCTTATCTATCCCTAGCGGGGCATCCTCCGAGATCCATCTGCGCAAGAAGCGCTTGCATCTTAATCGCCACAACGCAAATCGGTGTTGCGATCCAACAGCGGAATTTTATATTTCAAAGACGCCATTATCGTGATCGAGATGAACAACCCGGAAGCCCTGATACCAATTTGTAAAAAATAAAATAAAATAAAATAAAGAACACACAAATTTTACGTGGAAACCCTTTCGGGAAAAAATCACGGGCAGAGGAGAAGAAAAATTCACTATGTCGAAAATTTTTTTTTTGAATCGTTACAAGAGGAATAGACTATGTCTATTTATAGGCTTGTAAAACCATATTCTAGTAGGATTGAAACACCTTATCCTAATAAATATAAAATAGATGGAGTTTAATAAGGTTTAAAAAACCTTATTCTAAAATAAAATAAAAGAAGTCTAGTTCTATATGGATTTTACTTTTATTTTATTTTCCATCGTATTTTATTTAAATAAGAATTCGGGTCACTTAATTCTAACATATTTTAAAAACGTTCAATATGGTATGTGAACTATTAATTTATGTATTATTTGGTACTTATATTTTTATAACATGTCCAATGTGATACTTATACTTTTAAAATGTTTAATATGTATATTATTATGTACATGGAGTTAACACCGTAAGTAAATGTTAAACTAATCAATGAAAATTTAACATGTAAATTTTTTTTCCTAATTATCAATTCTACACAGATAATGTAATATTATATAAAAATCTAAATAAAAAATTAAATTAAACTAAAAATAATAATTAGAACTAAACCACGTAAGTTTAACTTTTAAAATATCAATATCTCTTCTCAAAGGAGATTTGAAGAGCATAGTAGTAATAGGTCTCAGCTTTCAATTTTTAACTCAATTTTTTTTCTTTTAAAACCCTAAATTTTCCAAAATTTGTAATAAAAAAAAACTCAAAAATTTATGTCTTTTGCTTGACTTATTAAACTTGAGTGGAAGGTTGAATAACTTGATTTCGACTACCATGAGATTTTCTAAATTTTGCTTCAAAAATGTTTGGGTTCATCTTAAGTTAAAAATGTGAAGTTTTTGAAAGAAAACCGAAAAAAAAAAATCAAAATCAAATTTTTGCAATTAAAGTCTCATGAGGAGAAAACTTGATTTCAAATGGAAAGCTCATTTTGAAAAGACAACATTCGTTACTTTAATGAAGAATATGACATTTTTACTTTTGTAAGTTTAGTATTTATTTAACGCTAGATCTTATAAGAAAAAGAAGACATGGTATACTTCGTCTTCTGTATCATATAGAAATTGTTTATAACTTAAAAATAGCATTGAGAACAGGTCTGTTGCCCTAGCACGCAACTGTCTGCTCTCTCTAGCAAGTTTTTAGGTTTTTATTAAGTCTTCTGTTTTGTTGGCGGCAATCATCTTTGAAGTCCTCTTTAAGTCTTTAGAAAAAGGTTATTTACGTTTGAGATTTTACCTGCATCCATGGAAATAGATTTTGCTGGATTAACACTCAATGAAGAAGAAGAAGAAGTTTTACAACTACAAGTAGATTCGAACACGAAAAGGGAAGTGGGGGCTTTCAGGTTGGTGAGATGCTTTTTAACAGCCAATATTATTCTTCCAAGCAATGAAAAGCACTATGGCCAACATATGGCATCCTGTTTGGGGTGTTCAAATTCGAGATCCAGGGGAAAAAATGGTATTTATTTCAATTTTTTCATGTTATGAATATGGGTAGGATTTTGAAAGGGTCACCATGGACTTTTAATAATCATTTATTGGTGTTATACAAGCTGCAATGGGGGAGGACCATTAAAAGTTCCTTTAATTTTAACACCTTTCTAGGTACAAATTCATGATGTTCCTATAGGTTTTTTCTCTGACAATTTTATAAGAAGTTTTATGGAGTATGATGGCTCGAATCTAGGGAAAGAGAATCGAAACTTTATGAGAATAAGAGTCCAAATAGATATTCGGCGTCCTCTAAAAAGGAAGAAACAGGTTATGTTTTGTGGAAAATGCTCATATGTCAGATTTAAGTATGAAAGATTATCACTTTTTTGTTTCTATTGTGGCTGTTTGGGCTATAGTGATTCTTTTTGTGAAGCAAATATGGCATTAGGGGTAGAAATTGCTGAGATGGGTTGGGACTTATCACTGCAAGACAATCTTGGAGAGCCCAAGTAATGAATAGCATCTACCTACGGGATGAAGGAAAAGGAGTACTGGGTGGAAGTAGTGTAGGTGGCCGAACATAAGGAAACAGTGGGCGGGGAGTAGGTAAAAAATAAGGGAGTAACAAGGTTATTGACCTTATTTTGGGTTTCAATTTGGAAGGAAGAACGTTCTCTTCACGTCAAAGAGGGAAAATTCATTGACAGGTCAAGCTCAAACTACAATGGACCATGATTTTAAAGATGATGTGTTAATAGGAGAGGGGGGGAAAGAGAGCTAGGGGGAAGACTGAATAAAGCAACATTTTGGTGGTTAGAAATAAGAAATTATTAGAAATTAATCATTTATCATCAGCGGCTACCAAGAGGCAAGTCAACCTGGCACCATGAAAATCTTAAGTTGGAATGTCCATGGTTTGGGGAATCTACGGACAATTTGAAGACTTTGGCATCTGTTGAAGTTATACAATCCCCATACGGTCATCTTCATGGAGACAAAAATTAATAGGAGTCAGATGAAAAGAGTTCAAAGGAGTTGTGGTTTTCCTAATGGTATTGATGTTGAGTTGATTGGTTCTAGAGGAAGATTATGTTTAGCATGGCGTAGGGATGTTAATATTACGCTCCAGAGTTTTTCAAAATGGCATATTGATGTGATAATCGAAGATACATATGCCAGTAACAAGTGGAGATTTACTGGTTTCTACGGATCTCCCTATACGCAGGATAGAGATGAATCATGGAATCTTTTAAGGCACTTACATAATGAATGGGAGCTTCTATGGCTGGTTTATGGAGACTTTAATGAAATTATGTATGGGTTTGAAAAGAAGGGAGGCTTACCTCAAGAGGAGAGACGAATGAAAGCTTTTCGAAAGGCGTTAGAAGATTGTAATCTGTTAGATATAGGTTTTTCAGGAAACTGGTTCACTTGGGAGAGAGGAAACTTGCCGAAAACAAGCATTCAAGAAAGATTAGATAGGGGAGTGGCTACTGAAGAATGGATATCCTTATTTCCAGATTCCTTAATTCAACATCTTCCTCATTCTTTCTTAGACCATTGTCCACTATTTATTACTACAGAACTTGAAGTTAAGGGGTAGTTTAATAAAAGTTTTAAGTTTGAAGCTTAGTGGGTATTGGAGGAATTATTTGTTGAGGAGGTTTGGCACATTTGGGATAATTCCACAGGAGATCTACTGAGCAAGTTAGAAAGTGTAAAGAAAGGCTTGGAGAGGTGGGCTAATCAAATTCGACGCAGCAGGAAAATAAAAAAAAAGAGGTATTAACTTCTAAATTGACTAAATTGTTGGAATTTAATAAAAATGATGACAACTTGGCAGAACTCATTGACACAAAGATACAACTGAATTTTGAGATTGAGAAGGATAAGTGCTATTGGGAACAGAGGGCTTGAGTAAATTGGCTGATATCTAGAGATAGAAATATCGCGTTTTTTCATAAACAAGTGACACAGAGGAGAAGAAGGAATTTTATTCGCAAAATGCAATTCGATGATGGTAGGGAGACGGAAGAGGTTAAGGAAATGGAAGTAATTGCTAGATCGTATTTTCAGAGGCTATTTTCAGCTGGGAGGCAAGGAAATTATGAACATATTTTTTCCGAAATTAATTGTTGTATTTCTGATTAAGACAATTTTAGGCTAAAAGCAAGCTACACTAAGAAGGAGATACGAGAAGCGTTATCAGAATTAGGTCCCACAAAAGCGCTAGGAGAGGATGGTTTTTTGGCCTTATTTATCATAAGTGTTGGTCGATCATCGGAGAAGATGTTTCAGCCTTTTGTTTTCAACGACTGAATGCAGGTATGAATATAAATTCGATCAATAAAACAAGTATTGTGCTAATACCAAAAAATTCAAACCCTTCAAGTATTACTCAATTTAGACCAATTAGCTTATGTAATGTGCTTTATAAATTGATAGCTAAGGTCATTGCTAATTGAATTAGGGTAATGGTTGATAATTGTACTGATTTAGCACAAAATGCTTTTGTGCATGGGAGGTTGATTTTTGATAATGTGTTACTAGCTTATGAAATTTTACACACATTAAAGCATAAGAAGGTGGGGAAAAAATGGTTTATGGTGATAAAATTAGATATGAATAAAGCGTATGACAGTGTCGAATGGAATTTTGTAGAAGAAATAATGAGGAGAATGGGTTTTGATTTAGGATGGGTTGATTCTTTAATGAAATACAAATCTACAGTATCGTATTTGGTGGTTTTCAATGGACACATTGGGGAAACTTTTCATCCAACTAGAGGACTAAGATAAGGAGATCCTTTGAGTCCGTTTCTATTTTTATTTTGTGGGGAAGGCTTCTCTAGTCTTATGAGGCTTGCAACGAAAGAAAAATGCTTAGCGGAGTAAAAGCAAGCAGAAGTGAGCCACATATTTCTCATCTACTACTTAGAGACGATTGCGTTTTGTTTGAAGAAGCTACTGAAAGAAGAGTGCATTCTTTAAAGCAGATTTTGTAAGAATACGAGATTTGTTCGGGTCAATGTGTTAACTATGATAATTTAACAGTATTTTTTAGTACTAATACTCAAGATGAGGAAAAAATAACAGTTTCGAGTGTACTTAGAGTGCATAGATCAAATCATCCAGAATGACATCTTGGTCTCCCTAATATGGTGGAAAGAAAAAAGAAATCTTCTTTTCAAGTCTTGAAGGATAGATTCAAGCAACGGATAGATAATTGGAGTATAAGGCATCTATCTCGGGGAGGGAAAGAGGTCTTCATAAAGGCTATTCTTCAATCCATTCCAACTTACACTATAGCTTGCTTTTTACTTCCTAAATCACTATGTGCTGATTTGGAGAGTATTATAGCTAAATTCTGGTGGCAAAAAGGTCGAGATAAAAAAAGGTATTCATTGGTGTACTTGGAAGGATATGTGCTTATTAAAAGAAGACGGTGGTCTTGGATTTCGAAACCTTAAAAAATTTAATATAGGGTTATTAGCAAAGTAGGGTTGGCGTCTTATTAATTTTCCAAATTCTTTATTAGCCCATGTCTTGAAGGCAAAATATTATCCTAACTCGAAATTCTATAATGCTCAACTAGGGAATTTACCTTCGCTTACCTGGAAAAGTGTCTTGGCAGCAAGAGGACTTCTGGAGAAAGGTCTATACTGGAAGGTTGGAACAGGGGATCAAATCTCTGTCTAGGATGATTTATGGATTTTGGGGGATGAAGTAGACAGATTACAGAATCAAGACAAACATCAAGTTAGTATTGGATTTGATTGAGGCTAATAACAGGACTTGGAAAACAGATGTTATTATGAATACCTTTCAAAGGATATTGCAAAGAAAATCATGCAGATTCCTCTGGCGGAGACAGCATATGATGATTTTTTAAGTGTGAAGAGGAGAACAGTCCGATGATTTCTTAGTTAGAAGTGCCTATAAACTATTACAGGAGACTAACTTCGATCCTAGTAATTATATTATACAGGCTAAAACAAAAAACTTCTACAGAAAGCCATGGAATTTATACATTCCTTCAAAAGTTACAATTACAATATGAAAAATCTCATGGAATTTTATTCCTACTCTTGTCAACCTCAAGCAAATGAAAGTGGTTGTGAAAGATCATTGCCCTTGATGTCGCCAATATGAGGAAGATAGTAATCATATATTTCGACAGCTTCTTACAATAGTGGATGTTTGGAGTTACTTAAATCTTTCCTAGGTCCATAATAATGACATTCACAGTATGTGGGAATGGCTTACCAGGGTTTTTAGTCGGAGGACTAGTGAACAGTGTCGACTTTTCTGTTGTGGGCTTTGGTTAATCTGGTCCAATAGAAATCAGTTAATGTATGAAAGGAAAAATATGACAGGAAGAGACATCTTGAAGCAAATATGCAGTTACATCTCTGAGTTGGATGGTATAAAAGAGAATAAACTCACCTTTCAAGTTGACAGAGGCCCTAAACATGTTAATCGAAGAATAAGGGTTGCAATCTTTTTTGATGTAGCCTTTGACCAACAATCTTTCAAATCTGCTTCGAGTCTGATAGTATGAGATGTGGGGGGCGAGATCTTGGCATCAAAAACGGTCATTCACTCCGATATAGCAACTCCGTTTGTGGCGGAGGCACATGCAGAATTACAAGCCATGAGATTAGGAGTTTACATGGCCTTAAACAGTTTAGAAATAATTGGAGACTCAAAAACTATAATAAAGAAATGCCAAAGATAAATTTCGACAAATCGGCCATTGGAGCGCTCATCAGAGACATCCAAAGCAAAAAGGCAGAGTTTCAAGAGATAGGGTTTCATTTTATCCCTAAAACAGAGAATACATATGCCCATGTTCTTGCGAAAAAGGCTCTAAAGAAGAGAGAAAGTCATTACCTGTTGGGTGGAGTTCCAGATTACGTTTGTTGTGCACTGGAGAAACTTCGACCAAGGCAACCAGATTGAAAGAAAAGAGAAGATGAACTCCTTTGGAAATGGGTAGCAGAAGATTAAAAGATATTTTGAAAACTGCTATAATTAAAGCTGGGTCAGTGATGTGAACGGACACTGGCTAATGGTATCCAGCTGTTGATTTCGACTGGTATAGGATAAGATTAGGTTTCCTTTTTCTGTTTTAGTTAAGTATTAAGTTATGGGACATTTCTGTGTGATCTAGGCCCATTTTTTCTTTTATTTTTGTTTAATAGGCTCTCGCTAATGGACTTCAGTCCAGTATTGTTGATATTTTTGTTTTTATTTTCAAAAGTCCAGTCAAATCTTTTTCAAAAAAAAAAAGTTTAGTATTTACTTCTCTTTTATAAATTATATGTGGTTTAGATTTATTTATTTTTTTAAATTTAATTTAGGCCATGTTTGATCAATTGAAAAATCAAGTGTCGAGAAAATAAATGTTGAAAAAATTAGTATTGAAAAATTAAGTGTTGAATTTAAGTTATAAAATATATTTGGTATTTTATTTAAAATTAAACACTAAATGTAATTAGATTGTTTGATAAAGGATAATATAATCCTAAATGAAATAAAATAAAATAAAATAGAAAACCATTGAATTTATTCTTTATTAAGTGTCTACTTATCATTTTCTACACTTTTTTTTATAAAAAAAAATTCTATCTAGTAGTTTTTATTCTGAATTATCGAACATATTTAAAAAAATTAAGTTATTGAAAATATTCATTTTCAATTGATTGAATTTTCTCAACATTTTATAAAAACTGGCCTTAATTTAATGTTTTTGTTTTATTTAGTTTTCTAAATAATGAAATATTATCTATGTGGAAGATTTGGAAAAGGAAAAGTTTTCACATGTTAAATTTTAATTGTTTGGTTTAGTATTCACTAACAATGCTAATTCCATGTACCATAATAATACACAAATTAATAGTTTATGTGTCACAGTGGACATTTTATAAAAATATAGGTGCTAAAAAATACACAAATTAATAATTTAGGTATCATATTAGATCGAATGTTTAAATTTCAAAAAGTATTTTTATAATTAAAATTAAATAAAAATATTTTAAAATATTTAATTTGAATTTGAATCATCTAAGTGAAAAGTGAATGCATGATTTAAAATATCTCATATTTATTTTATCTTATTCAATTTATTTGAAGAAATTTAATTGTCAATTAAATAATTTAGTCTTTATAGTTAAACTTTTAACATTTTCATCAAATATAACGGAGTGAATGAACAAAGCGTTCGATTAAAAATTCATTAACAATTTAGTTTTTATTCATTTATGTTTTTTTATTAAACATTTATGTTTATTTATCAAGGAAACAAGTGCACATAAACAAAACTTTGAGGCTCAGTCTCCAAATGAACCAATCTCAAATAAAATTTATTTGGTTCATTTATATTTGTTTAATAAATAATTTAAAACTCGTTTATTGTTCCATTATTATATTGTCTGTGTATATTATATTTCTAATATAATTAATAAAATTTGTGCTTAATTATTTTTAATCTAAAAAATTATATATGTTATCATTTTTTTATTTTATTTATGAATATTACTTGTGAGTATGTTTGATTATATATCATGAATATATTCATTTAATATTCGTAAATATGTCAGTTCAATATTTATAATTAAGTTCATTTAATTTAAACGAAGTAATGAATGAATATGAATATATGTAATTTTAATTTTCAAATTAAGCATGGTTATATGGAAACCTATGTAGGAAACAATTTTGAATTGATTGTTGATCTTTACTTTTATTTAATCGATCTTCAAGTAAAACATAGAATTTTGGAGGATGAAATAGACAAGCTTGTCAAATCCGGTGGATGTTACAATATTTATTTTAAATGATAGGAGGATAATCCTAAAAAAGTTGATAATTAATGCTATAGAGTATAGACTTTAATTAAAATAGAGTTAAGGCATAGGGTAAGTTACCTAAGATTACCGTTTAGTGTTGGGTTTTGTTGATTATTAATCAAAAATTAATTGTTAATATAAGCATAAGCATGGTATTTGAATGTTAAAAATGTTCTCAGTAACAACAATTTAATTTATATTTTAGATTCAACCAGTCCAATAAATTGAACCAATAACTGGAGGAGGTCACACTATTTAAACCTCCAATACAATTTTTTTTTAACTCCACACTCTCCTAAATCATTCCACTAACAACATACACTTCCCCTAAGGATATTTGATCAAGATGCCAATGTTGTAGGTTCACAGCCATCATGAACACAAGCCAGGACATCTTTATAGTCCCTTGAAATAGTGAAGGAATCATAAACCTTCCCATCACGGCTTTTCTTATACTCAAATAACAGGGATGACTGGTTAAATGCTGTTAGCTTCACAAATCCAAAGTCATAATCTCTATAAATACTCCAATATGGGATGAGTTGGCTGAATTTCGAAAGATGGCTCCCTGCTCCACCTACAACGATGTGGATCGTTCCGTTCACAGTGCCTAAGTAATGATTTTTTTCTTTGTTCACACATTGATTCTGCACAAAGCATATGCCACAAAAATTAGTGAGATTATTTGTGCTTATAATATACTATCCAACTGTTCCCTACACAGGGTAACTGTTATGGTAACAGATACAAGAATCCCGGGATTTAGTTTGACACTGCAGATTTGAGGATCTCTCAGTATTTGCAATTCTTACCTGGTAGATTGGGCATGATCTTTCATAGTTATGGACATGGCCGTAGAAGGCAATGTCAACCTTGTACTTCTGCCAAAGTTTCTGCAAACCATCCCTTCCCATAGGCTCTTCATATGCGCCCTCCTGGCTGTACCAGTCATTAGATGAATATCCAAGTACACGATGAGCGGAAAAGATCAACCAAGGCTGCCTATGTCTATCTACCGATGCAAGGCATTGCTCAATAAACCTGTACTGTTCTGATCCTTCTCTCCAGTCGTGTTCACTGTCAGCTATGCAGAAGTGAAATAGGCCATAATCTGTAGAGTACCTGCATTTTCAGAGTATAGCCAAAAAGTATTCATTGGACCTGGGTCTAGGTTTTTATCAGGAAGAAAAAAGGACCAAAACACAGATAGTGTGCAGAGTTTTGTGAACGCCAATGCTTATTATGCCTACAGAACAAACTGTTTAGCTAAGTGAAGGTATTCACAGTTAATCGATTGAAATAACAGCTGGTAGATATAATGAACACCAGTTCTTCAGAATCCTCAATCACTGTCTAAAAACTTTATTTGTGTTTGACAAGTTTCAAAGATGTACACTCAATATTCTATGCATGTATCGAATTGCACTTATTTATTACTTTAGGAAACTGCATCTTACTATTCTTTTTAATTAGCTAATACCAAATATTTCATCAGCTAAGATGCTCAAATCTCACTCTTGTTTCGGCCAAAAAGAGAAAAGTGGTAAGATTTATCGTAGAGGAATTTTACTAAAATTACCAAAACTTTGCCTTGTTCTCAGCAGGATAATAAAACATGGTTTCTGCTGGCACACCACATTCACCACCTGAATCCGGAGTATCATAGAACGATCCTGAGTTTGGCCAATCACGTTCATGATTACCACTGCAACACAGATGAGACATTATATTTTAAACAGCATCTGAAAGTTAATTCACATTGTATTTTAAACGTCTGAAAGTTGATTCTCAAAATATATTCTCGAAAATCACATACTAAGCTGCATAAGTAAAGGAAGCATAGAGTACCTTGCAATCATGTAGGGAACAGTTGACGCTATAGGCTCCACCTGTGCTGTAAATTGGTCCCACTGTGAAATGTATCCATTCGAATAGGTCAAGTCTCCTATGTGGAAAACTATGTCAATGTTGTCCAAGTCCCTTATCAGTTGGTCAGTAGTATTGAGTGAACCAGGCTGATAATCACTGTACTCATTTGAACCATCACGCTCCGCCTGTGAGACGTTAAAGAATCTTTTCATATAACGCACAAAATTCAAAAATAATAACATAGTTGGCAGTGCATAGAACATCGAAGCTCCAAAGAGCCAGACAAAATGCATGGGTTGGTCAATCTATCAAAATTTCCATCTCTTGACAAATCCACCCACTCTCAAACCCTTCATTATTGGTTTTCCAATATTACCTTCCCCATATCGCCGAATATAACGACTCTCTGTAATGAGTTTTGTCCAGGATACGGGGATGATTTAAACGAATATGTCTTGCTCCATACAACTGAACCATTATACAAGAGATGACCCATCCTGTACATGTATCTGAAACAACATACATAACCTTGTAAGTGGGATCATTTAAACTTTCAATTTGTTATCTAGCTAGATAGGAGAATGAATATTTACGATGCTTACATGAAGTTCGGCCATAAATCTTTCAAGAAACTTGTATGTATGAAACCCGGATCCCGCCAGCCAACTGTACTTGCGGGTGAACCTGCAGATCAGTAGGCAAATTGCATGATGCTATAGGCCTAACCATTCACTCCATCAAACAATGTAAAAGGTGAAACTATTTTGTATGCAATATACTCCTCTGTTTATAGTGGAATCAAGGAAATAAAATCTGAGTCAAGTTGAACAAAAGACAATCATGATGAGTGAGATAATAAAGAATTCACTAATATAGTCCCATAGACAGCAGGATATCAAATCCGAGGGATGAAATATAATCTTCTTAGTCTTATAATACTTCATAAAGTCAGAAACAAGGAACTTATCATTGCAGATAACTAGATGTAATCGAATTGGAGACATCATGACACAAAAGTATATTGCTTAAACATTCTCAGTCATGAAATTAATACAGCATGCGATTTGTCATTAAATAGCCACTAGTTGAACTAAACAGGAAGAGTTACTGATCAACATAATGGATGAATTAAGTCTGATTTTTGATAAATGAAAATCCACAGCAATTATGTATGTTCACATTTAAAAGCAATATTATAACATGTATTGCAGCATCAAAGTCCCATCAAAAGTAATTCCGTTCATACCACACATGCTGTTCTGTTTAAATGTCAAAGTTCCTGCAGGAGATCTAACTTGCAAATCTCCTTTTCTACCCCACTCAACAAACGGCACTGCTTTATCTATGTCATAGCCACTTGTCCAGGTTACAGTCATCTGTCCAACAAGTCAACTATTACTTGAGTACTAGACAAAAAGAACAGCATAGCAAACCAAAAACAATTATGTTTTAATGCAAAATAATTCAAAATCACAATATGTTTGCTAGAATCGAGTAGCTCCAAGTAGGCAAAGATATGACATCAATTGGAAACTTTTGAAATGGTGTCTTACATAAGATTATGATCCTTAAAGGAACCATAGGTATCAAAGTAGTGAATTAAAACGTGGATTATATCCCTTCGATTTCAAAGCTTTACAGGATTTAATAACTTATCATGGATGATACATTTGCAGAATTAGCCAATGCAAAATTATATTTAACTCATACTAATTACTTCCCTTTGAGCAGATTTATATTTTTTTCCCAGCTCAGAAAACACTATAGAAGTTCATAAAGGAATCATCATAACATAGGAGGCATTATTCCGAACTTACTTCATTCCAAGACTTCCCTTGAGCAAGGCGTGGATACAAGGGTGCTTTAGGATTTGTAAAAGATATTGGATTTGATATAGCCACCAATATTGGCTGTAATATTCAAGTATGAAATTAGTTTAACAAAAGAAAAAAAAATCAACTTTCCTCAGAAAATAAATTAAATTAATGAAGAGGCGCTAACATGAATCAATGATTCAACATGATGTATAAAAATACTTTGCGAAGTTGTAAGGCAAAAGAAAAGGAAATATGAATTTACATCTGATAATCCACCCGAAAATAAAGCAAAGGAGAAATCTGCTCGCTGATTTATAAGCTGGAACCTCAGTGAAGCAGTGCCTGTCTTTGCATAATATGAGCTGGACTCATTTGCATACTTGTACTGGAAACGCACACAAAAGTGTAAGGTGAATGAATTTTCAAGCCACAAAATTGTAAAACACTAAATCCTGATTACTAATATCACAAATTGGACCACATTCACCTTTATCGGAGCTGAACATATATATGGAAGCTGTTTTTTCCGTTCATTCACTGGCGGACAGACCGATGGGCTGCCAAAAACAACACAAAGTCTCTCTAAGTTCTCAAACAATGCAAAATTCACTAATGAAGCTATCAAAGGGTGGAATGACAATAAACAGGATCCTATTTAATACTGTAAGTAGGAAACATTGATGAAAATTTTGACATGGATGAGTTGCAGATGAACATTACTCGAACTTTGCCGGAGAAAAGACTCCAACCCAATCATCCAAAGACGGCTTCGGATTAACGAAATTCACAGTTATCCATTCAGTATCCTCCCCCTGTGATCCCACAAAAACAACCAAAACTCACTAAACTGTCAAACTATAAAGAATGACGATTTTAATTTATATATGCTACAGGCTCACATCTATATTCGGGTTAGTTATAACTACATCATATGTCAGTTTAAAAGTTAGTTAATTATGTTGATAAAAATAGAACTGCCGTAAATGAGGGAAAACCGTCGTATAAGAAGGCAAAAGACAACGAAGGAAATCAAAATTCTAAATTTTCAACCATTCTCTCTGAAACTGCAGATTAACATTTTCCATCATAAATTTAACATCTTTGTAAATAACCCATATTTCTATAGATCATCAAGAAGTCGTGAAAAAGTTAACTTGAAAGCATAAAAAGATTGTACCTTCAAACCAAGAAGAACAGGTTCAGCTGAAATAGAAGCGGATTCGTGAAGGGCGACGGTTGTTTGGAGGATATTGATTTTAGCCAACGGTTGCTCTCCTCCATGGATGTGAGCCAAACCCAACTTTAAATTCGTAGTGAATAAAACAAGTACCCAAAACCAAACCATTTTGAAACAAGCAATTCAGAAATAAAAAAGAAGAAGAGAGTTTTGAGTAGTAGAATTGAAAGAAAGTTGGACTTCTTTCTTGCTCTGCGAATTGATTCGTCTTTTGGGTCTATTTATTTGGTTTTTTCAGAGTTTTAAGACACTACGTTGGCGTTTATGGTGTTACAAAATTCTGATTTTTATTTTTTCACTTATTTGTTATTTTCCAATCTTTTTACTATTTTTTACATAAATTTTCCCTTGGAAAAAGAGGACATCATCTGTCTGGTTGTTTTTAGAGTTCTGGTTTTTTTCTTAAATTATTCAAATATTTTCTTAAAGATTATTAGTTTAAAAATACTAGGTAACATTAACATTTTAAAAATAATTAAATAAATACAATTTTGTATTTAAGTCAAAATGGAATTTGAAATTTATACATTATCATGGTTATCCTGTTACAATTTTTACAATTTAAAAATAACTCAATAAATATTCTTTTATTTAAATCAAAATGAAATTTAAATTTTATACATTATCATTGTTATCCAGTTAAAATTTTATAATTTAAAATTAATGTGTATTTAAATCAAAATAAAATTTGAAATTTACACTATTTTACAAGTGTCATAATTTGAAATAGAAAGATAATAACTTTTTTAAAGATTAAAAACAAGTTCTAAGAAGAAAAAAAAAGGAATTGTTATTTTAATATAAATTAAACAATTTTTAAAATAAAGTTTTTGATATTCTTAAAATATATTTTAAATTCTTAAAATATTTTCTTAAAGATTATTAGTTTAAAAATACTAATGGATAATATGAGCACTTTTTATAATAGGTACTGATAACATTAAAAATAATTAAATTTTAAAAATAATTAAATAAATATAATTTTATATTTAAATCAAAATGAAATTTTAAATTTATACTAATTTAAAATTTTTTTAAATAATTTTATTATAGTTTCTGGTTATATTTGTTCTCTTTAAGATAATGCCTAAAATTATCTATAGCCCCTCTCGACTCATAAAGAGGAGGATAATGTGTTTCAGCCAACTCAAACCCACATTAGTAACAATACCCATGCCAATCGAGCTAAGACTCAATCGGCAAATGTTAGTTTTTCTAAAATATATTTTAATTTGTTCAAATATTTTGTTAAAGATTATTAGTTTAAAAATACTAATAGGTAATATTTTGTTAATGGACCTACAAAACGTGAATAATTAGTCATTTAGTTCGCTCCCGTGAATACTTTGAAAAATAAAAAAATTACTAATATTGAAATTTTTAGATTTAAAAGCAATAGATAGTGATAATATTAAATTTTTTTAATTTTAAAAAATAATTAAATAAAAATGAAATTCAAAGTTTATACATATCATTGTTACTCAATTAAATTTTTGAAATTTTAAATTTATACATTATCATTGTTATTCAGTTACTAATTTTCAAGTGTCATAATTTGCAATAGAAGGATAATCAAGATTCTTTAAAAAAAATGAAAAGTTAGTTTAAAGAAAAAAATATAAATTATTATTTTAATATAAATTAAATTGAATTGTTTTTTAATATAATTAAACTAAATTATTGAGCTAACCTTTTGGTTAATTTTTTAAATTATGTTTAAGAAATTAATTTATTATTGTTATAAAATAAATAGAGATGGAGAAAATAAAGAATAAAGAAAATATGAAAGGAATAGAGAGTGTAGTTTATTGATCAAAAGGGATGATTACAATGCTTCATCAGAGTCTCTATTTATAGGTATAAGAAGTATAAAAGAAGTAGAGATCTAATTCTAATAACTATTAGAATTTAAAGTACATTAAAAATTTATCTTAATTATGATGGACATCCACTTAATAAGATATTCATAACACTCCTCTTTAGATGTCCATTGATAGATAATGTGCCTCGTTAAAACCTTATTAGGAAAAACCCTATGGGATAAAAACCTAATGAAGGAAAAAGAGTACACAATCTATAATACGCATAATATCCTGCCTCATTAAAAACCTTACCAGGAAAACCCAATGGGACAAAACCTCGATTAAGGGAAAAAGAGTGCAACGCGTATTTACTCCCCCTCATGAAAACATCACATATTTTCTCATATTTTATGTATTCAATATTGAATACTAGTTTTTCAAATGACTATTTGAATGTATTTGTTCAGTATTTATATTACCATTCTTTTAAAAGTCATGAATGAGGGAAATTTGGGGAAATATATTTTGATCTCTTCAGGAGATTCAACAATAATCATAACAAACTTTAATCATGATTCTTTTATAAAAACACAAATATGTATTTTGGATCATTTTATAATCCTCTTTCAACTACTATTCACTGAGGCAAATTTACCACAAATGTTCAAATTATTTCAATTCATATAAATGAACAATTTCTCGAGAATTTCAATATGCTTCTAGCATCCTAAATTATTCAAGGATTTTAATATAAACTGTACTATATAGTGATTCATAAAAGGTTATAACAATAACTATTAAACACAAATTAAATCTTTTATGAATTCTCAATTTAATAATATATCTAAAAGTTATTGCATTCACCACAAAGAAATATTATACCTTTTCATAATCAATATCAGGACTAAGCGAAAAACTTCATATTTTTATTCCGCTTTTGCAAAACTATTTCAATTGCACCCTCACTGGCTTTATACCTTTAGATATTTGGACTATTGGTCCAAAAACTCTACGAATTTAATTGCACTTGAGTTGTGTCTTTCTATTTTGATTAATTTATTCCATATATATATATTTCTCAATAGATTTATTCAAGATCCTCAGTTTATTTCATTATTTCAATAATAATATTGCATGCAAAATCATTGTCGACCACTTTTATTATTCGGTTCCACATTTTCTCGAATTGACATAACTTATCGAGATCTCTTATTTTCATTATTTTAAAATTCAGTTTTAGGTACCTGAATCTCTTCTGAGGTTTTACTTATTAGTTATGTCTTGGGTCTCTTCTGGAGCACCCGCCTCCACTATATGACCATATGGAATAACTTTCATCTTTGGAACCGATCAATCTATTATTTATTCTAACATATTGTTCTATTGGGACTTTGATTCAAATTAAAATATTAGATGGTATATAACACTTGGTTATTCTTGTTAAGGTTGTAAACTTGTAATGAGTTATCCCTATTGAACTTCTGGTTCAATTACTCTCCCCCTAACTCATTACAAGTTATTGTTTCTCTCCCCCTAATGTTGGGAAAACTAACAACTCATGTCACAATTAAATCTCAAACTAATTGCTAAAAAATATTATAAGGAGACTCATATAAATATACATTCCAATCTCTTATTATGACCTGTGCATTGTGGTGGAACAGTTGGAACATATACTGCACATCCAAAAATTGTAAGATGGGAAATATTTGGCTTTTGACCAAAAATCAATTGTAATGGGGAGTATTTATAATTTATTGGCTTGATGCGTATAACATGTAAATCAATACAAGCATGAATCTCATACTGAAATAGAAAATTTTGTTCTCATAAGTAATAGTTTAGCTATTAGTTGGAGGCATTTGATAAAAAAATTAGCTAAATCATTTTGTGTGTGAACATGAGTTACAAGATGTTCAACTTTTATCTCAATTGACATGCAATAATCATTGAAAACTTGGTATGTAAACTCACCAACATTAGCAAGATGAATTGTTTTAATTGTATAATCTGAAATTAATCGTTTAAACAAGCAATCTCACAAACGACAAGTTGTGAGTTGATAAAGCATGTGATTATTTTGTAGATGCATCTACCAAAATCATATAATATCAAAATCATCCACATTGTGGATGAATGGGCCCATATTTATTTTAGAAATGCAAGACTAATAAATCTCAACTTTAGCTAGTGAGTTTCTAAGAACTAATTTTTATTGAGAACAAGTAACAAATGAGAATTTTTTAAATTAAAGAATCTTCTGGTTCTTTAATGGATGTCCATATGAATTCTCAATTAAATTTCGCATCATATACGATCCAGGATAGTCTAACTGGCCACGCCAAGTAGTAAACGCATTTGTATTAGTAAACTTCTGGTTTACTTTAACATGTGTTTCAAATGTACTAAATTGTAAAAAATTGATAATTTTATTATCATTCCTTTTAAATTGTATCCACATATAAGTATTATTGTGACATTTACTACTGAAAATGTCTAAATCAATGTGAAGTCTATAATGCCATGAAGTCAATAAATATAGTTTCTAAATAATTATATGCAGTATTCGCTTCAGGGAATATGCCAAAATCTTCAAATGCCCAAAAATCTATTAATAGCAAACTTTGAGAGTGGATTTTATTTTCCATGTGTATAACAGGTACATAACCAATGACTTTTCATACATAAGTTTTCTCTCTTGCAAGTTCTCATCAGTAATATTTTACCACATAATTTTAATTGAGAACTTATTTTGAATACTGTAGAGTGATACTCACAGTTTTTAAAAATACTTGCAACTTTAGGTGCATCCAACCATAATAAGCTTTAGATATAATTATCATATTCTATTGCTCAAGAGTATATCTTTCACGATCAAATATTTTGCTTTCAACCCTTTAATAGGGATGATGACAAAAGAATATCATAAAAATTATATATTAATAACTCAATCCCCCTTTTTTTATTCATATGAAATATAATATTTTCCTCATTCACAATCTCAATATGAGATCCATTACAAATAACTTTTAAAAGTAATGCATTAACCATCACAAATTTTGTGCTTTTTAGATAGTGATATATTAGCTCTTCTGGAGCTTTCAACTACTTTTGTATTATCAAATATTGGAATAATATTTGTTTGTTTCAGTACCAAATAAGATAAATATTTTCTATTAATAATGATAGAATTCATTACTACATTTTCATATCATTCCTCAAAGAATATTAACGGAAACAAAATATTTGGGCATACGCCACATATGTGGCCAATAATCTTTCATATTACATTGATAACATAAGTTATCTTTATCCTTCGAAAAGTTATCTTGAGAACTCTTATTGTTCTCTTATTTATTACTATGTTTCCACTTTTAGTGGTCCATGAGTATATCTTTTATTTTCTTTATATTTACATTCACTTCAGGGAATGCAACAAATCTAGTAGGATGGACTTATAAACATCCCAATAGATTCTTTATTTCATAATCACCATTGCAAATATGCGTGAGATTTCAAATCAAAATCTATCTATGCATGTTGTCATGATTAGTCTCCAATTATAATAAATAATAAATAAAACATAGTAAGATATACCTGAAGATCTTTAACATCATCGTCATCACTAGAAGGTATGAGATAGTTCAAAAATATTCTTGATTTCATATAGATAACAATATCAAATCTTTCACCATCCTTAAGAACAAAAAATAAAATAAGTTAATCAAAACAATGATAACATATAATGAAAGAAGAATGAAAAATAATAATCAGATATGAAACATTAAATAAAAGAATGAAGTCGTGATGTGACTTACTGTGTTGGCAATGTCATAACGTGGAAGTGATGAAGTCACGACGTTGGTCCTGAATTTTCAAAACTTTGCAATTTGGTCTTATTTCATGCTCAGGTTAACAAAAGAGCTTTCATAAGCTTGTAACTCGCAAATGGTTGTCTAGCATAAATTGAATGTGATTGAAACTTAATTGCACGTGTGAACAATTAATTACTACATAATTGATTGTACTTTCTCTGGCAACGAATGTAGCATCCTATAGTTTGAACCCGACGATTAAGTCGGGCCAGGGTGTTGCATATGATATTGAACACTTGTATAGATAAAGCCCATGGAATACATTGGGCTATGCAAGGGAAATATAAGGATTTACATTTATGAGATCCTTATGCATTAAAGTCGTGGTTTCTAAATTGTCCCTGGCCATCATATTATCGAGATGGGGCATCGATGATGCTCTAAGGTCAACACAGGTTAAGCTCCTGTACATTGGATGCATTCAATTGATCCCATAAGTTGAAGTATAGGAAACCTATGGATAGCATATGCGTACTTGTTATGAGAACAAATGCACTAAATATAGTCTGCTATGAAAGTTCTATTTGGCACTTCACTTAAGCGTCTATGGAAATAATCTCATATTTTAGTAGTGTAAATAATCATTTAGACTTGTGACACTGATTCACATTGTATATTGAGTGTCACATTTTGATTCATCACAAAATGGCTCTGTATCAATGGATGCTTAAGGTAGGATGTTTTGGGTATGGTATAAGCCATACGAAGGTGGTGGTGTGGTTCAAAGAGGATCCATCACCCAAAGTGATATGAGGGGACATATCCTATGTGCTCTTGACTCGTATTAATTGTAAGTCCTTGGCCAATGCAAGTTCTAAGAAGAAAAAAAAAAGAATTTTTATTTTAATATAAATTAAACAATTATTAAAATAAAGTTTTGATATTTTTTAAAATATTTTCTTAAAGATTATTAGTTTATAAATACTAATGGGTAATATTAGCATTTTTTATAATAGGTACTGATAACATTAAAAAATTTTAAATTTTAAAAATAATTAAATAAATAAAATTTTGTATTTAAGTCAAAATTGATTTTGAAGTTTATACGTTATAATTGCTATCCAGTTAAAATTTTATTTATTTAATTGTATTAAATAAATAAAATCTTTTCTTTAAATCAAAATGAAATTTGGAATTTATGCTAATTTAAAGTGTTAAGGTTCTTTTAAACAATTTCATTATAAGTTCTAATTATATTTGTTCTCTTTGAGACAATGCTTAAAACTACCCATAGCCCATTTTAATCTATAAATAGAAGGATAATGTGTTTCAGCGAACTCGAACCCACTTTAGCAACAATACTCATTTTAATCGAGTTAAGATTCAATCAGCAAATGTTAGTTTTTCTAAATTATTTTTTAAATTGTTCAAATATTTTGTTAAACATTATTTGTTTAAAAATACTAATGGGTAATATTTTGTTAATGGACCTACAAAACGTGAATAATTAGTCATTGAGTTCGCTCTAATGAATACTTTGAAAAATAAAAAAAATACTAATATTGAAATTTTTAGATTTAAAAGAACTAGATAGTGATAAATAGTGATAATACTAAAATTTTTAAAATTTAAAAAGTAATTAAATAAAAATGAAATTTGAAGTTTATACGATATCATTGTTACTCAGTTAAATTTATGAAATTTTAAATTTATACATTATCATTGTTATTCAGTTACTAATTTTCAAGTGTCATAATTTGAAATAGAAAGATAATCAAGACTTTTTAATAAAGAAAATGAAAAGTTAGTTTGAAGAAGAAGAAGAAATTATTATTTTAATATAATTAAACTAAATTATTGAGCTAACCTTTTGGTTAATTATTTTATTTTATTTATTTTTGTTTCTTTTCTTGGACTAAATTAATGCGTTTATTTTTTTATCAAATTTTTATTTTCAATTAATTCTAAGAAGAAAAAACTAAAATATTATTTTAATGTAAATTAAGTTGAATTATTTTTTAATATAATTAAAATGAATTGTTAAGCTAACCTGTTGGTTAATTTATTAAGTGAAATAGTAGGATAATAAAAAAAAATTAAACTAATGAAAAATGTAACGCCCTGATTTCTTAATTATGTTTTTGAAAATTTATTATAAATGAGTGTGTACCTTATCGATTGTGAACTTTGATTAAGAGAGTGAGGTCTTGGGTTTGAGACTTGTGGGGGTATATTTATTTTGTTTCCACTTGGGTTAGTGGTGTAGTAGTAGTGGGGTCATGTTGGGATTCTAGTTAGTGGGAGGTGGTTAGTAGTAGGATGCTAATTTGTCTCCTAAAATCCCTTTTACTAATTTTTTCCCAAGCCTCTCTTTTTTTTTTTAAATTCTTTTTACATTATTCTATTTAGTTTTTTCGGTGGTGGGTTCTTGGTGTATGGTAAAGTTTAAGGTTTAGTTTCTTCTTGTGCTTTTTGTGTTTTGTTGGATATGGCAAGAAGGGGGAGTTAGGAATTTGATTCTGTGTATGTCTTGGCTAGGTGAGGATCGAGAATCATTAGATTTTCCTCCAGCGACTTAACTTCGTTGGTGGGCTACTACTTTTGTTTAAAGGTAAGAGGTTAATTTGAGATGTTAGGTTGACTGTATCGATTTGGTGTTTGCTTTGGTGATGGTTCAAGTGACTAATTTGGTGAATTAATGGTCAATTCTAAGTTTTGGACGACTCGTGGGAGTTTTGGCATCGAAATCAGGATAGGTGTGTAATGAAAACGCGAGAAAACGGCGATTGGTGAAAGCCAAAAATAGGGCATGTCGACGCCATACGGCCGTGCGTGAGGTCGTGTGTGACACAAGGCCTAGGCCATTTTGGGTCGTGTGGACCACAAGGACGTGTGGGCCTAAATTTTATAATTTTTCCCTAAGGTCGTACATGTCGACTCGATCGACTATGGGCCTTCCGTAGGGCCGATATGTGTGGTATATGCCTTAAAGCATGAAATCTACTGCCCTGTTAGATTGAAATTGACGTAAATAACATTTATATGAGTATTATGAAATTCAGTATGTATGATCCACTCTGTTATGTATAAGCATATGTAATATCTGTTATACGAGCATGCATGATATGTTAATTCTGGTATCTGTTAATCTGTTTTATTTGATAATCTATTTGTATCTGGTTATGGGGTGGGATTTGTATTATGAGGAGGAAGTGTTCTATGTGAGGCGATATCTCGCTATTTTACTGGCAGCATTGCTGCGATAATAAAGAAGTTGTTTTTAGGTTTTCTTCTTAACACTTCCAGATTCAGCCATAACGTCTAGGCTGAGTTTAGGGTGTTATATTTAGTGGTATCAAAGTTAGGTTGCAAAACTCGAGCTGTGAAATTTTCAGTTCAAAATTTTATTTGTAAAAACTGGATTTTGAGCAAAGTTTACTTTTGCAATATGAAAAGTAAGTATGTGGTACACCGAGCCTCCGACATCGATCCTGTAACAACCCAATTTTTAGTGGTGTCAGAAATAGTGGTTCGAGACCACTATATCTGATGAGTGAGTTCAAAAATTATATTATTTATTATTTATGAGTTAAGTGTGATTTTAGAAAGATTTTTGATATGGTGGTTTGTGTTTTAGAAGAAATTATTGGGAAAAGTGGTTTTGGAAACAAGGTATCGAGACCTCGATTTTATAAATCGACATAAATATTTTTATAAATATTTACAAAATGTTATTGAGTTATTATTAAAGTTTTGTTAGAAAAATTTAACGTTTTGATAGTTAATTAATTAAAAAGGACTAAATTGAAAAAGGTGTAAAACTTACTAATTAAAGAAATAGTGATTAAATAGCTTAAGTGGTGAATAAGGAAGGACCAAAAAGGCAATTAGACATTTATTAGAAGGATGAAATGGCATGTGTACAGAAAAATCTTGAAATTCGATGAATTAGGGGTAAAATGGTCATTTGGGAAATTAGGGTAAAAATTAAAACAATGACTAAATTGAAAATCTAGACATTTCTTCATCAATATTCAGCCAAAAAAACCCATAGAAGAGTCTCTCAAAAGCTGGTTTTTCATATTTTTACACCATGTGAGTTCAATTCTTGCTCTTTTTTTGAAATTTTTGTGTTTTTAAGACTTTTACAACTAGGTCCAACTATCTATTTCATTAGTTTTAGATTCTATGGGTAATTCTGAAAGTTACCATTGATGATTGCTTGATGTTTATGGTTAATTAACATGGAATTGAATTTTTAATTTTGTTATATGATGATTTTATCAAGTAATTTTAATAGAAATTGATTTCAGGACCAAATTGTGAAAAAGATTAGAACTTAGGGTTTTGTATTAAATTCTATTTATCAAAGGCTGTGTAATAGCTTAGAATATTTAGATAAAATGTAAATTGAGAAAAAATTAGCTTATTTGATGGGCTAATTAGTGAGGGACTAAATTGTAAAAATTATAAAAGTTAGGGTAATTGTGCAATTTTAAAAATTAAGAGGTATAAATTGTGAAGTGAATTAGAATTGAAACATGTGCTAATGAATGAATAATTGTACATTTTAGATCAAGAGCCCGTAGGCCAACGTGAAAAAGGGAAAATAGCTGAATCATTCTCGAACTACAACAAACTTACAATTTAGACCAGGTAAGTTCGTATGGTTAAATTTTAATTTTATATGTTAATTGATGAATGGTATTTGATATTCATTCGTAACATTTGTTGAAAGTAAAATTATGTGTTAAAGTTATGAAATTGAATCAAATGTTCGAAGAGAACGGAACGCAGGTTTGAGTACAATCGTTCAGTACAAAAGAAGAATTGATTGTCACTCGCAATAAGTTTTAAAATTTATAAATGATCGTACCTAAACTAACTATTATCACGATGAAGGCAAACGCACCTATCAAATAGCAGTATAGTTTTAGCAAGACCGGATGTCGAACCCAAAGGAACTAAAAGTACTAGTATTAACTTCCATTTTATTATCTAGCCTAAGAATAATGGGGGTTTTAATTAACTAATTAACTAATCTAAGAATACACAGAAAATAGGTTTGGGGAAAATACTTTTTAGAAAATTCGATTGATTAAGACAATACCTAAGGAAAATTCCACCTAGACTTTACTTGTTATTTGACTCTGAATCGGATGATTTATTCAGTCAACTTGTTCCATAGAAATCCCTAATTTATGTTATTATCCCTATTCAAGACTAATAATGTCTAACCCTAGATTGAATAATTGAAATCTCTTTCTAATTAACACCCTAGGGTTGCATTAACTCGATCTATGGATCCCCTTATTAGGTTTCACCCTAATCCGGCAAAATCTTTTCACCCTATCTCTAGGCGTGCAATCAACTCCACTTAATTATGAGAAAAAGACTATTCATCCTCCGAATAAGCGCATTAACTTGAATCAACAGCCTGAAATACCGAAGCAAGAATTAAGAACACATAATTAAGAACAAGTCGAATATTTATCATACAATTCAGATAATAATAACAAGATTCGTCTTAGGTTTCATTCCCCTTAGTTATTTAGGGGGTTTAGTTCATAACTAAAAAGGAAAACATCTCAGAAGAATAATGAAAGCAAAACATAAAGAAAACCCAAAACTTTTGAAGGGAAATTGAGGGAAGATATTTAGTCTTGATGAATAATTTGGCTTCTGAGATGAATCAATCAGCTTTCTTCGAGTAATTCCTTGCTTCCTACTCTCTGTGTCCTCTTTAATCCTCCTCTAGGGTGTTTAAATAGGCTTTTAGAATGCCTAAAAACCCTCCAAATCGCCCTCTTCCGAATAGAACTTAACTAGGGCTCGACAAGGACACACCTGTGTGCGATTACTTTAGGCCGTGGTCAAGGCTGAGAGATCAACACGCTCGTGTTAAGGTTGTTTTAGGCCGTGTTAGAGCCTGCTGGAATGGAACGGGCGTGTGTGCTACCCGTGTGAGGAAGTCCAGGCTGTGTTATTTTCCCACGTCGGGCTATTTTCTCTGTTTTCGGCTCGTTTCTTGTTCTTTTTGGTGTCCTATGCTCACCTAAGTATAAAACATGAAATTAACGGATTAGGAGCATCCAATTCACCAAATCTAAGGAGAAATAATTCATAAATGTGTTAAATATGGGATAATAATATGTATAAATTACGATTTATCAAGAATTCACAGTAAATTACCCAAGTAAACTGTGGTTCAGCATTTGTTGCGAATTCTCGTGTTTGCTTTCCATTTAGCTTTTATGATCTTCAGCCAACTAAAATGAGTTTCAGATTAACCCTTATGGGTTTCAATTCAACTCTTTTGAGCTTCAGTTTAAACCTTATGGGTTTCTGTTCAGCTCCTATGAGCTTCCGTTTAACCCTTACGGGTTTTCGTTTAGCACCTATGTGCTTTTGTGCAGCCTTCGAGCTTCTATTTACAATGTACTCAAGTTTGTAAGACATTCTCTGATTTGATAAGGATTGGTAAGTGTCATATGGAATTAGTATGGAAGAAATTAAGTTATTATTGATATTGAGTTCAAATAAATGAATTCATCAATCAAAGTTGTGATTGGCAGGAAATGTTTGTGAAGTGATTTACCTAAATAAATTGTCATACTATGTTCGTTAAGATTTATATTAAAGCCAACGAACTTACTAAGCTTCATTAAGCTTATTGTGTTGTTTAATGTTCTTTGTAGATTTACGAGAAGTTGGGAGGTCGGATCAACACATCGAATCATACTGTCCAACTTGCCGGTAGATTTTGCTAAATATATTATGTTTTATATGGCATGTATAGGGTTTGAAATGGTTGTGTAAATGTTAAAATTATAATCTGGTTATGTTTCATGTTAACTTATATATGTATGGTTTGTCATGTTTGATATAAATATTGGTTCGAGTATTGAATGAATTGGTAAAGCATGTTAATATAAGTTATTACATATGTAAATTAATTTATGTGATAATTAGAATGTTAGAATATATGAGATAATATGAATATATTAAAGTTAGAAATTAGTTGTTTTAGAGATATTCTTATGGTCTATATGTATGAAATTTGATGAAGTCAAGAATGGGTGAGAAAAATGGCCTTAAAATGGCCTATTTTCATCCACACGGGTAGAGACATGGGCATGCATCTCAGTCGTGTGTCACACACGACCTGGCACATGGGCATGTGGCCTGGCTGTGTGTCCTCTGCAGCTTAAAATTTCAAAACAGAATGCCTAGGTTTTTGCACACTGTCTAGCACACGGGCGTGTGACTTGGCCGTATGACCCCTGCACCTTGCATACGGTCTAGCACATAGGCGTGTGGTTGGGCCCTGTGACCTGAGTTAAAGAGTTATATGGGTAAGGACATGGGCCAAAACACGACCGTGTGCCTCATATCGAATGCCCATATGGCCTAAGACACGGGTGTGTCTGCTCACACAGCCGACCATACGGGCGAGTGTTCCCTGCTCCTAAGAAAAATTTTAAAATTTTGGGAAAAATTTCCTGAATGTTCAGTTTAGTCTCGATTCACTTCTAAGGTGTATTTTGGGCCCCGAGGGCCAATCTAAAGGACAATATGAGTGTTATATGATTGATTCTTGAATTATATAACAAAGATAATGAAATATTAGAAATTAGTCCGTAAAGTCTGGCAATGCTCCGTAACGCTGTTCCGGTGATGAATAAAGGTTAGGGGTGTTACAGATCTTGCAAGTGCTTTTAACTTAGAAATATTTTAGTTAGAAAACTCTGAAATGACTAAAACTACATTGAATTAGTTAGAGACTGAAATTTCTACAACTTTCTGAAACTACTTTCTATAATTATTTGAAGCATAAGATATTGTTAATAAATACTGAAACTGATTCATAAAACTTCGTAATGTATATAAAACTTTGAATCTGATGAGTGCTCATGGAACACGTGGTCGTGGTACTCGTGGGCGCGGTGGGCGCCGTAGAGGGACTCGAGCTGAGTCATCCTCGATGGGCAGTATGCCTTCAGTTGAGACCGTGTCTCGAAGCCACTCAGTTAGGGACGACGCATTGTCTCAAGCCATGCTTAGAGTATTTGAGAAGGTCACTGGGCCCCATTTTGGTCTTGGGAGTCCTGGGTCAGTAATTGAACGACTTCGGTCTAATAGTACTGAGCTGTCTAAGGGCGTCACTGGAGTCACCCCGACTGTGGTTGAATACTAGTTGGAAGCCACCAAGAGGATAATGAATGACATTGACTACACCCTTGAGGAGAAATTGAAGGGTGCAGTATCTCTACTTTGTAATGAGGCATACCAGTGGTAGTTATCGGTTAAGGAAGGTACTTAGCCAGATCAAATTAATTGGGAGTATTTTAAGACCGCCTTCTAGAGGAAATATGTAGGGGCGAGTTATATGGATGCTCGCAGGCGCGAGTTCATGAACCTCACTCAGGGGGATAGGACTGTGGTCGAATATGAGGGTGAATTTCTGAGATTGAGCTGTTACGCTCGTAAGATGGTGGCATCTAAGTATGAGACATGTGTCCGTTTTGAGGATAGCCTAAGAGACAATCTAAGAGTTCTAGTAGCTCCGTAGAGAGTGCGGAAGTTCGTCGTCTTGGTGGATAATACGAAAATTACCGAAGAGGTTAAACGCGTAGAGCAGAGACAGAGAGAGGTAAGATTAAGAGGGATTCGGAGCCCTCTAGTTCTATGCATGGGCCTAAATAACGGGCCAGATCTGATGGGCCTTCTAGAGTTGGAATTCTAGTTGCTCCTACTATGGCTCAGCCGTGCAGTGACTGTGGTAGATGCCATCCGAGCGAGTGTTAGAGGAGGTTGGGAGTGTGTCTATGATGTGGGTCGATGGAGCACCGTATTAGGGATTCCCCATAATGTTCTGATCAGATGCAAGCTCCAGCTTTGGGTTTTGTTCAGCTTCAGAGGGCAGTTCAGCAGCCACTTAGGGGCCGTGGTCTGGCCAATGGTAGTAATGGCATGGGTAGAGGACAGAAAGCACCGGGCAGAGGTTCTAATCAGACTAAGGCAAGGCAGCTTGCGCTGGTATATGCTGCTCGACTTCGTGAGGACAAAAAAGCCGCTGATATGATTATGAGTACGTTCTTTATTTTTTAAGCCCCTTATTTTGCACTGATAGACATAAGGTCAACACACTCCTATGTAGTTAGTTTTATTTCTGTAAACTTGGGGATTCTTGTTGAGAGAACTTCTGGTGAGATTTCCATACTAAGTCCATTGGGTCAATTTTTTCGAGTAAATAGACTACATAGGAATGTACCGTTGAAAGTACAATGGGTCGTGTTTCTGGCTAATTTGATGGAGCTACCATTTGGAGAATTTGATTTAATTCTGGGTATAGATTGGCTTGTGGAGCATCGAGTCAGTTTAGATTTTGCTACTAAGAGGGTAATTCTAATATCTAAAAATGATATGAAATTGATTATGATCAGCAAGCGATGGGATTACTTATCCAATGCGATCCTCACCCTTGTGGCCAAAAAATTGGTTCAGAAAGGGTGTGAAGCATATTTGGCCTATGTAAGTGATTCAGTTTCTGTAGACTCTTCTGTTGGGAGCATCCAAACAATTAAGGAATTTCCAGATGTTTTTCTCGAAGAATTATCGAGTTTACCTCTAAGTTAAGAAGTTGAGTTCGGTATTGAGCTTCTACCGGGTACAGCTGTGGTGTCTATCGCTCCTTATCGCATGGCACCGAAAAAGTTTGTGGAGCTAAAGGCTCAGCTTTAGGAGCTCTTGGATCATGGGTTCATCCATCCTACTATGTCTCTGTGGGGGCATCGATTTTCTTTGTAAAGAAAAATAATAGTATAATGAGAATGTGTATCGACTATCGTCAGTTGAATAAGCTAATTGTAAAGAATAAGTATCCACTTCCGAAGATCTACAACCTGTTTGATTAGTTTCGTAGGGCTTCGATATTCTCCGAGATAGATCTTCATTCTGGGTATCATCAGCTTAAGATTAAGGAACTTAATGTCCACAAAACTGCTTTTAGGACACGTAATAGGCATTACGAGGTCTTAGTTATGCCCTTTGGGTTGACGAATGCTCTTGCTGAATTCATGGATCTGATGAATCAGGTTTTCCAGTCGCATTTTGGTTGAGGGAAGTAACTTTTCTAGGGCATGTGGTTTCTAAAGAGGGGATCCGAGTTGATCCTGAGACTGTGTTCTATTAGAAATAGCCTAAGAATATTTTTGAGATTCGCAGTTTTCTGGGTTTTGCGAGCTATTATCGCAGATTTGTTGAGGGGTTCTCCTTGATTGCAGCTCATCTAACTAAGCTGTTGCGTAAGAACACTCCTTTTATCTAGATGTTGAGCAGCAATCGAGCTTTGAAAAGCTCAAATCTATTTTGACTCAGGCTCCTGTTCTGATATAGCCTGAATCTAGTAAAGAGTTTGTGGTATATAGTGATGCATCACATGTCGGGTTAGGATGTGTTTTGATGCAAGATGGTAAATTTGTGGCTTATATGTCCCAACAACTTAAGTCATACAAGGGGAACTATTCAACGCATGATCTTGAGTTGGCTGCCGTGGTTTTTGCTTTAAAGATTTGGAGGCACTATCTGTATGGTGAGAGGTGTATAATGTAAACTGATCACAAGAGCCTTAAGTAACTCTTTACTCAAAAGGAGTTGAACCTTAAGCAGTATAGATAGATTGAACTACTAAAGGATTACGATTGCTCTATAGAGTATCATCCCGGTAAGGCCAATGTGGTGGCCGACGCTCTTAGTCGTAGAGCAATGTTTAATTTGAGGTCGATGTTTGCTCGCATAAGTCTGTTTGATGATGGGAGCCTGCTAGCCGAGTTGCAAGTTAAGCAGACTTAGATTGATCAAATTTGGGATAAACAGTTAGAGGATGAATTTGCGTTTGTGAGAATAGGGTTTTGTGTTTCTGAGAACGAGTTTGTGTACCAAATGACCCTGATTTGAGACAGTCTATTCTGAGGGAAGTGCATAGTAGCCTATATGCTATGCATCCTGGTGGAAATAAGATGTATTGGGATCTTCATGAACTATATTAATGGTCGGGTCTGAAACGAGAAGTAACAGATTTTATTTCTCGTTGTTTGATGTGCCAGCAAGTTAAGGCTGAGCATCAATTTCTTTCGAGTTTGCTTCAACCCGTTAAGATTCCCTTATAAAAATAGGAACGTGTAATTATGGACTTCATTAGTAGGTTACCCTTAACACCTACTAAAGACTCTGTATGGGTCATCATAGATTGGTTGACCAAGTTCGCCCACTTCATTCCTGTTTAGACAGCTTATTCTCTTTAGAAGTTAGCCAAGTTGTACATTTCTAAGATTGTGAGACTTCATAGGGTTCCGGTTTCGATTATTTTGGATAGAGATCCTCGCTTTGCTTTTCAGTTTTGGAAGAAGCTTCATGATGCTCTAGGTTTGATATTTGAGTTCAGTAATGCTTTCTATCATCAGGCAGATGGTCAATCTGAGAAGGTGATTTAGATACTGAAGGATATGCTTCGGAGTTGTGTGATTAATTTCTGAGGTAGTTGAGAGGATTTTCTGCCATTACCCGAGTTCGCCTACAATAACAGTTTCAGTCTAGCATTCAGATGGTACCTTACATGGCTCTATCTGGTCGTAAGTGTCGTATCCCGTTCTATTAGACTGAGTTGGGTGAACGATGAGTTTTGGGTCTTGAGTTGGTTTCTGAAACTGAGACAAAGTTAGATTGATTCGGGATCATCTTAAGGCGACTTCTAACAGGTAGAAGTCTTATGCAGATTTGAAAAGGAGGGACATCGAGTATTCTGTGAGGGATTGTGTATTTCTTAAAGTTTCGCCATGGAAGATGGTTCTGCGATTTGGTAGTAAGGGCAAGTTGAGCCCTAGGTTCATTGGACCGTATAGAATTCTGAAGCGTGTGGGACAGGTTACTTATCAGTTAGAGCTACCTCTAGAGTTAGACTGTATTCATGATGTATTTCACATCTCTATGTTGAGGTGGTATCGGTCAGACCCATCTCATATTGTTACTGTTGAGAAGATTGAGGTTATACCAGATTTGACTTTTGAAGAGGAGCCGATTCAGATTCTGGATTGAGACATTAAGGTTTTGAAGAGGAAATCTATTCCATTAGTGAAGGTTTTATGATGAAATCATGGCACCGAGGAAGCCATGTGGGAACCTGAAAACTCGACCCGTCATAAGTATCCGCATCTATTTGAATCAGGTAAATTTTAAGGTCGAAATTTCTTTTATGGGGTAGAGTTGTAACGCCCTGATTTCTTAATTGTGTTTTCGTAAATTCTATCATAAATAAGTGTATGCCTCATCGGTTGTGAGCTTTGATTAGGAGAGAGAGGTCTTGGGTTTGAGACTTGTGGGAATATATTTATTTTGTTTCTACTTTGGTTGGTGTAGTAGTAGTAGTAGGGTCATGTTGGGATCCTGGTTAGTGGGAGGTGGTTAGTAGTGGGATGCTAATTTGTCTCCTAAAATCCCCCCACTATTTTTTTTCCCAAGTCTCTCATTTTTAAAAAAAATTATTTTTCCATTATTCCATTTTGTTTTTTTATGTTATTTTTCTTTTCTCTTCCATTGTCTATTCACGTCTATTTCAAAATTTCTTTTCAACACTTGATTGTGAAATCTTACTCCTTATTTTGTTAGTTCCTTCGGTGGTGGGTTCTTGATGTAAGGTAAAGTTTAAGGTTTGGTCTCTTCTTGTGCTTTTTGTGTTTTGTTGGATATGACAAGAAGGGGGAGTTAGGAATTTGATTCTTTGTATGTCTTGGCTAGGTGAGGATCGAGAATCATTAGATTTTCCTCCAACGACCTAACTTCGTTAGTGGGCTGCTACTTTTGTTTGAAGGTAAGAGGTTAGTTTGAGATGTTGGGTTGATTGTATCGATTTGGTGTTTGCTTTGGTGATGGTTCAAGTGACTGATTTGGTGAATTAATGGTCGATTCTAGGTTCTGGACGACTCATGGGAGTTTTGGCATCGAAATCGGGACAGGTGTGTAACAAAAGCACGAGCAAATAACGATCGAAGAAATTCAAAAATAGGGCTCGTAGACGCCACACGGCCGTGCATGAGGCCGTGTGTGACACAAGGCCTAGGTAATTTTGGGCTGTGTGGGCCAGACAGGCATGTGGGCTCAAATTTTAGAATTTTTCCCTAGGGTCGCACATGTTAACCCGACCGACTGTAGGCCTTCCGTAGGGTCGGTATGAGTGGTATAAGCCTTAAAGCATGAAATCTGCTACTGTGTTAGATTGGGACGTGAATAACATTTATATGAGTATTATGAAATACAGTATGTATGATCTGCTCTGTCATGTATAAGCATGTGTAATATTTGTTGTACGAGTATGCATGATATGCTAATTCTAGTATCTACTAATTTGTTTTATCTGATAATCTGTCTGTATTTGGCTATGGGGTGGGATTTGTATTATGAGGAGGAAGTGTTCTGTGTGAGGGGATATCTCGCCATTATATTAACAGTATTGCTGTGACTACTCAGAAAAGTGTCGTATAGACACTAAGCAGTATGTAGGGCTGGGTGGGTGTTTTAAACTCCACATGGTGTGTTGGGATGGTTAGAGTTGGTGTGTAGAGGTTGGGGGTAGGATTATGCATATCTGTATCTGTATGATTCTATATAATTTTGATTTTGTAAAAGACTTACATCTGTGTCTATTCTGCCATGAGATTAAATCTGAATTTCTGTTTATATATGCGTTACACACTGAGTTACCAAAACTCTCTCTCTGTTTGTTTGTTCTGTCCAGGTAACTCTCAAACTTAGGCGGGTCGGTGCGACGGAAGCTCAGTTGTGACCACTTTTTCGTAAAATTTTATTTTAATAAAATTTGCTTAATTTTCTGGTTTTTTTATAGTTTTGTAATTTTGAGACTCTTCGGACTTTTTGGTCCTGTTTTTGGTTTCAGATATTATTTTGGTTTTCTAGCATAACAATTGATAAAATGGTTTTTTCTGAAAACAATAACTTTTTTGAAATAACGGTTTTCAAAGTAACAATTTGAATTACCAAAAATATAACAACTTATGAAACTCCGCTGCAAAATACTCGTTTGAATTGATAGACGTAAATGGACAATGATTTTAAATTAAATAAGTATATCAACACGTTTTCCAATCAAATCGGGCATACTAAGTAACAAAGATTTATGATGATTTGCGAATAATAAAGAAGTTGTTTTTAGGTTTTCTTCATAACACTTCCAGATTCGTCCATAACGTTTAGGCCAGGTTTGGGGTGTTACAAAAACTTAGTTTTAAGAAAAAATATTATTTTAATATAAATTAAATTGATTTTTTTTAATATAATCAGAATCGGGGCCGCTTTGTCACAGGTAATAGTAACGGGCTCAACATCTTTGGTGGAAAAAACAACTAAGTTGATTATATTAGAAAGTCCATGTGCTTTTTGCTATTACTATGACCTTAGACTTCTGTATAGGTTTTATAAAGCATTCTCCTCTGATGGGGTGAAAATTGATTCCATGGCCGCATACCACTGCCAACTAGGGCCCCGATTATACTCCATCCCTTGACAACATAACATTTGAAAGCTTGAAGACCTAGCTACAATTCAACCCATGACCGTAAAATCACTACCAATTGGGACCTTAAGTTGCAATGCGATCCTGAATTCTCAGGTGATGACTCTATCCTCACACGACAGATGAAATTTGTAGGTCAACGAGCTCGACGGCATCACTGTGAACCCAAACACAACTTAAAACTATGACTATGTCTCCTTCAAAGAAAAAAATATAAATTAATCTTTAAACCCATAAATTACAAAAAGCAACCAAAAGAAAAAAAAACAATTTAAAGGAGACGATGGGTGAGAGAAATGATGGAGTAGGGGGAAGGAAACTCCCCTTTATATAGGCGATGGGGTGGGGAGAAAAAAAATTTCGCGTGTAATTTTATAAATGTTATGCCTTTTGAATGGTTATATACCTAAGGTCTTATAGACTTGATTTAGGTTGAATATTCATGTTCTGATATAAGTGGATGTGAACATGTTGAAGGGTTTTTGTTGGAAGATATGAAATAGGTACCAAAATGCACATTTTGCCAAAAACAAGGGCCACATCTCGATGGCCAACATCCCTCGTCACAATGTCGACCAATGGTAAGTGATGTCGTGATGCCAAATGGCATGAAGTTGTGATGTGACTTATTGTGTTGGCGATGTCATGACGTGGAAGTGATAAAGTCGCGACGTTGGTCTTAAATTTTCAAAACTTTGTAATTTGGTCCTATTTCATGCTCGGGTTAACAAAAGAGCTTTCATAAGCTTGTATAAGACACACAAATGGTTGTCTAGCATAAATTGAATGTGATCAAAACTTAATTGCATGTGTGAATGATTAATTACTACATAATTGATTGTAGTTGCTCTGGAAACGAATGTAGCATCTTGTAGTTCAGACTCGACGATTGAGTCGAGCCTGGGGTGTTACATATGATATTGAACACTTGTATAGATAAAGCCCATGGAATACATTGGGCTATGCAAGGGAAATAAAAGGATCTACATTTATGAGTTCCTTATGCACTAAAATCGTGGTTTCTAAATTGTTCCTTGCCATTATATTATCGAGATGGGGCATCGACGATGCTCTAAGGTCAACATATGTTAAGCCTCCCTACATTGGATGCATGCAACTAATCTCATAAGTTGAAGTATAGGAAACCTACGAATAGCATGTGCGTACTTGTTATGAGAACAAATGCACTAAACATAACCCGTTATGAAAGTTCTATTTGGCACTTTACTCAACTGTCTATGGAAATAATATTATATTTTGGTAGTGTAAATAATCCTTTAGACTTGTGACATTAATTCACATTGTATATTGAGTGTCACATTTTGATTCTTTACAAAATGGCTCTGTATCAATGGATGCTTAAGGTAGGATGTTTTGGGTATGGTATAAGCCATATGAAGGTGGTGGAGTGGTTTAAAGAGGGACCATCACCCAAAGTGATATGAGGGGACATATCCCATATGCTCTTGACTCGTATTAGTTGCAAGTCCTTGGCCAAGGCAACTATTTTGGGTTAGTACAAAGAGTTGGAAGACTAATATGGATAAACAAAGGTAGATATTGTGCTATGCCTGTTACCTTATCTAAGATATATGTTGAGATTTTGTGCCTTTAGTGCAATGATTTCGTTATCATGCCTGTAACTTTTTGAAAAAAATTGTTAAATAAAATCCAATAGTTAACTTATTATTATATTTTTTAATAGTTCTCCTCAATTATTTTCGCTTGAAAAGCAAAATGAATAAGCAAATACTAGCTCATTGATTACCCAAGGTTTAAATAATACTAAGTTGCATCATGGAGATGGATTATGACGTGGGAAGACAACTTATATTAGTAGGTAATCTAAATGGTCAGTAATTTGAGGAATCAAAATGAGCAATTGATTCATAAGACTATTACATTACCTACCAAATCCAATTTGGGAGATACCTTATATTGGATATTGAAGTGACAATACAAAGGACATGACTCAAGTTAAATTTATCCTGAATCCATTTATGGATTTATTCACTTGTGACGTTCATAACGTGAGTTACATCAATCTCGAGTAAATGACAGACTATACGTATGTAACTTATATACTTCGATACATTGAAAGCTTGTCCATTAGTCTTGTAACCAAAAGCTGGTATGTTGGGTATGTTGTTTATGTATGACATGACTTCACTTACAATAATGGAATTCATAGTTTAGTAAATAGAAAATGGTACCCTCTAACTAGCATTGAATGGATTATGAAATAGAAAACTAGTCACCGGTCTTTCATTGAGAACAAATGATTGTTATTATTATTTCTTAGTAAATTGAATCATATTGGGTAAATAGGTTTAACACAAAGAGACTAAGGATATCCTATAAAGATAGCATACTAATGACAAGGTCATTGGACAAAAGCATAAATCTAAGTTGCTTTTGTAATGGTATATAATGGAGAGTTTAGTCATGGTACTTTTAGTGGACTGACTCATTGACTAAATAATATTGTAATTAATAGAAGAAGAGTCAAAACTTAATTAAAATTTATTTAAGTCCTAATTATTTATGTTTGATCGGTCCCTCTACTAACTGAACACAACCCTATATGGATTGCAAATTAGAATCGATATGATAAAAAAATGAAAACAACGAATGAGAAATAGATTACATGAATTACTATATGCAATATATGCACTTTCTTGAAAGGAACAATAGATGACTTAGAAATTAATTTGATTTCTTTGAATTGTTATTTAATTAAATAACTGAGTTTAAAGTGAAAATTTAATTAACTAGTCATCGTAGTTTTACTGAATAAAACAATTAAATTTATTTATACATATATTCTAATAAGGTGAAATTGTTATAACTTAAACGAAATTAGAATTGGGCTAAGAAAAATAATTTATTTAATTTATTTATTTATTTAAAATAAATAAATAGTATTGTAGGAATAGAAAACTAGTTATCAGGTTAGATAATTAAATGTGCTTGTTTTAATTTAAATTAATTGGAATTATAAGTTTTCTATTAAAATATTAACTTTCCCTCTCTTTCTATTCTAGTAGAACTCTTGTGATTTTTGTCTATATATAAGGACTATGGGTAGCTATATACATATTTTAGTCATATATAGATACTCAGTCGAAATTTAGGAGAATTTTATTTAGCTTCAATTAAATTCTATTGTTTGTGAGTACTGAAGATACAAATTTGTGAGATTATAATTGCAACTTCCTTTGCAATTATAATTCAAATTTTGTGGCTACAAATTTTGATTTTGGTTTCCCATAGAGAAGTTTTACTTTCTCCATTGGAAAGTTACGATTTTCATTTTGTGTTTGGTTGTTGATAAGAGCTCATTCTTTAGCATCCAATGTTTCAAGAATAGAAAAAATCATTCGATAAAAAGCCAAGATTCAACAGGATTTTCTAGCTTGGAAACACGGGTACTAAATTTGGTAAAAATTTATTGTCATAAACAACACAACAAAAGTTTGGTTTTATGAAAAGTTTTAAACTTCCATTGTGCAATAAAAAACTTTTCATAAATGATATTTTTAATAAAATATGATTAAGGATCAAATTACGCATAAGTACCGAACACTAAAAAGGCTTTGTCGAAAATAAATTTTGAATCTTCCAATAATCGGCGGTCATGATCTACAAATATAACTATTTCTTAATTGAAATAGATTATATTTGTTGCCAACATAATTGGACGTCCAATGTGTCACACACGATAATGGAATTTGAAAAATTAAAGCAAAAAAAGACTAAATTGAATAGTTTAAAAAAATTCATGGGTTAAATTGCATTTGATAAAAAAATTATTAAAAAATTAATCTATATATTTTATGTTAGCTCGATAGATCAACTCAAAATCACCAAGAGGGGGTGAATTGGCCTTAAGAAAATTTGTGGAAGCAACAAATGACTATGCAACAATGAACACAACAATTTATAGTGGTTTAGCCTCAATTGCCTACTCCATTACCTTAGCTTTCCACAACTAAGGATTTTCCTAAATTCACTAATTTGATATCCTTTGAGGACAAGGGTTGACCTTACAATCTCCCTTAATATTTCTACCCAAAATATTAAGATTACAACTCATTTAAAGTTTCTACTTAAACCTTAAAACTCAACCCTCTCAAAGAGAATAACAAATAGCAGACTAAGAAGTAATCCTTACAAGATTGAAGTGTTTGCCAATTAAGCACAAATACAAAGAATAACACTTGAGTTAAATGAATACAATGAAAGCTCACAAGTGTTTACAAGACGAATATGAAAATGTCACATCCCAAAAATCGAGTTAGTAAAAATTGGATTAATGAACCGAGAATGGTCACGTCCGAATTTTTTTAAATGACCTTAGCACATTTGATAATAAATATCAATTATAGTGATTAAGTACTGGTGAAGCTATCCTTGATTATATGAGTTTGAATCTTTTCCCTCTCGTTAATTTCTATTTGGTACAAATTTGTTTTAAACCCTTATTAAAGGTCATCCTATATTTTTAAATATTTTCTGTTAAAATGATAATAAGCAAGTGAGTGGTCAAATGGTTAAGAGCTTAATTAGTTTCCTAAAGTCTTATGTTCAATTCCCCACACTTCCAAATATTTAATTTTTTTTGACAACTTTAGCTAGTGTGTACACTCCTTGCCATCCAACCTAGTTATCATGCATGAGGAAAGATTCTTTCCTTGTGTGTGAGTCAACCTTTCTTCATTAAGCCCCCCTTTCACTTCCATGATCCCCTTTTTTGCTCCTTTGTCCCCTCAACATACCATTCTCTTCACCTTTACCTTGTGTGATGTTCATTGAACCTAGACAAGATGAAGAACACTCTTTTGTTCCATCTTTTCATTCTTTTCCTTTTCATTACCATTCCCCCTCTTTTTCTCCTTTCTTTTCTCTTCCCCTTCCCTTTTGCATTACCTTGAACCGCCATTATTTTGATTTTGGCCTCCCTTCCTCCACTGTTAACCACTATCATTCAACCTAAACACCACCACTTCATCACCCATCTTCATCTTCTCTTCTTTTTTTTGTTCAGCTACTACCTTTAGCGCCACCCTCTACTACCGCGACAACCACTGCACACCAACGCACAACTCCTCTCTTTTTCTTAATTTTCTCTCTTCTCATTTCTCCTCCTTTAAGTGAGTATCGAACCTATATTCTTTTCTTCTCCTCTGTAGAACTATTGCCTTCATCGTTGGACCACCGCCGACAATTATGTTTCCTCCTCTTTTCTTCATCATTTTTCAACCTAAATAATTTCTTTTAGTAAAAAAAATTATGCACTATTTATTTCACTTAGTTTTTTAAATTCTAAGTCTTTATTTCGTAAACTTACTCTTAATCAACCCCCTCTTTAGATCATTCAATTTTCCCGAATCGAAATCATGACGATCCACCGATCTCTCCTTTTCGACCAAGATAAAGGCTGACCGACATCAACATGGAAAATCATCAAACTCGTGAAAGGAATCATGATTCTTAATTCATAAGGGTGATCCATTGGAAAGATCCAAGTGTACGCGTCTTAGAGAGTTGTAACACATCAGATCTACAATTAGGTGTGGGTTCTACATTAATTAAATAAAATGAAAATATGTTTCATGTTGTTAAAAATTTATTAGTATCATTAAATGGTACTTATCAAGAATACTCTATGTATTCGAAAAGAGGAATAAAAATCCATCAAATTGGAATATCCAAGTAAGTGAAACTAAACCATTGTTTTTGTGATTTGTATGATGTATGATCTTGATTTTTATTAATATAAAATGTATGAAAATATCATTATCATGTTATGTGATATTATGGCATATGTGAGTTTTGCATAATTTATAAAATGTGAAATATTGATATATATATATATATATATATATATATATGTATGTATGTATATTGAGTAAATATGTGATTAGCATGTTAAGCATGCCTATGTGTTTTTAAGTGATGAGCGATATAATGAGCATGCCTCACATGGCAAAGTGAAAATTTGATTTTTAAAGTGAAAAAGTGATTTTTGTGGTCATATCACATGCATGGGGTGGGATATGTGATCATATCACATGCATGGGGTGTGATATATGAAAGGAGGAAGAAGTGGAAGTTTATCTGCAAAAGTGGTGACTTGTCCACAATATTATAAAGTGGCAGTTCATCTGCAAAAGTGGTGGCTTGTCCACAATTTTATTAAGTGGCAGTTTATCTACAAAAGTGGTGGTTTGTCCACAATATTATTAAGTGACAGTTTATCTGCGTTATTGTGACACTATTCACAAATTGGAGTGTTTGGATGGACAAGTTCTGGGGAACTCGATTGTGGTGTGTAGCGGTGATGGGTAGGATGTTTTAAATAAAATTGCATAAATGTTTTATAAAACAACATCGCCATAATCATGTGCAAAGTGAAATATTTACTTGATTGATGATTATGTGTTCATTTACATTTATTTGTTAAAAGACCCACACTGGGTTTTAAAAGCTCACCCCTTTTAGTGTTATAACCTTTTAGGTAATACTCAGACATAGGGTTTGGATTCAATATTCGGTGGAGCCTCTCGGATTGTTTATTTTATGGATTTTTAATAATGGTTTTTTAAAGTATGTGGTTTTTGTTTGTTGACTTTGGACTTTAGACTTTGGGCACTTCTTTTATTTTGGGTTGGTGGCTATTTTATAACTTAGAAATGCTATGCATACATGAAAATTTTATGCAACTTTAAGTATTTTAAAATATGAAGTTTATTTAAACTATTTATGATTTTACGTGGTTTAAAACAAATTATAATTTTCGTATTTTTTTACGTAGTTTTATGAAAGTCCACTGCAAAACATTTTTACCCAAAATGTAACACCGCTAACCCATACCCGTCGCCGGAGGGATTAAGAAGTATTACAAAACAAGCACGAAATTTCATTTAACACTATAGAATAATTCCTAAATTCAATTCATATCAAAAACATTTAAAACACTAATCGAATATCAACCACACATACACATTAACTATATGAAATACGTATAATAACTTAACAAGCCATTTTCGCATGGCTATACGAATATACAATACTAAAAAGATACTTAATTAACAACAAAAGTCAGTCCTATACATGCCATTAACAAAGTTCAGCTACAAGAGTACCGAAAGGGCTTAGATAGTGTGGATGACTTCGACTTTGAAACTCCCGAGAACGATAGCTAACGAACAGGATCTATAAAACAAGGAATCAAGGCAACAAAGTGAGCATAATGATGCTTAGTAAGTCTTTAGTAATTCAAACAGATAAAAACTTGACATGTAAATCAATATTACGAAATACTAAACTCGAAATCAGCTTTATACCACTTGCCCGAAAATACATATATATATGCCAACACAAAGAAATTTACAACCTAAACCTCGATCATCAACATGGATTATATAATTAATTTAATCGTATACTTTCATATAATAAAAGACATCGTCCGAAATGGTTATTATCATATTCGTAGATTCGATATTCATCCATACATATATCTATACACACATATGCATATTCCATTCCTTGTTAATGATACTTCAATCTAAAGATTGGTTCACTTATGTGTACGAAATACGTACCTGATTTTCATACTGTATAATACATAATTAATAGCAGTTACCTCGTGCATTCAATTCATAACCTTACTCGAATTACCGACGTTAAGCCTGCTAGGTTAAAACCCGAGTTCAGTCACTAACACAAAGCCTTCGGGACTTTAAGCCCGGGTATAATTCTAGCACATAGCCTGCGGACCTGAAGTCCGGATATAATTCCAGCACATAGCCTGCGGACCTGAAGTCCGGATATATTACCTGCATATAGCCTGCGAACCCCATGTCCGGATATATTTTAAATATCATGCATACCTAGTTATATTTAAACACATGTCATTCAACCTATCACTTTAGTAGTCATTTACTACATTCAGATATAAGCTCAACTTGCACATCATCATTCACATTTCGGCTCAAAAGTTATACTTAATATCACAACTTCATTTCACAATTCAAGCTTAAACCCGAAATGACCATTATTCTATAAATCATATGCATGCACTATTTATTATACAACTATGTTCAAGTACAAACCAAGATCGCAATTCACTTAATACACTCTTATAAAAAACATTATCAATTACATACTAAAGGAGATTACTCAAAACTTACCTCGGGTATAATTGAACAGTTACGGGTAGGCTACTCGATTGCTTTCTCTTTCCCCTTATCTGATTTAGTTCCTCTTTGCTCTTGAGCTTCAAAATTAAACAATTGAATTTGTTTAATTACCTACTCAACTTTAATTCTTTAATAATCACATTTGATAATCATATAACTTCCATACATGTTAAGTTTTATAAAATGAACTATGACTCGATATCATGCCTATTATTTACACGAATTTATCTACATAATATATATATATATATATATATATATATATATATATGTGTAACTGAATGTCTCTATGTCACAAGGTACTTACCTAAGGCATATATTTATATACCTATGTGTGACTAACACAATTTAATCAATTACTCATTTTTATGCACAACCACGTATACACACATATATATATAATCATAACATGCCTTAATATCTCATATACCACATTCGGCCCTAACCACTCAAATTTAGCTTTCATATACAAATTTAATTTCATGATCAAATGTAGCAATTTGCACATTGGTTCCATCTATGCTAAACAATGACTGAATATACATTTCGAAGAAATAACTTACTTAATAAATAACTCACATTACCAAGTACATATAACCTTAATGACGAATGTATGTCACTCCAATTCCTATGACCTAGCCATTTACTCCTTTTTAGCCGAATATCCATAAAACATCTAGTTCATATACACAAACACAATCTCTTAAGGCTTATTATATTTTCAAGTACAAATCAAATTTATATAACCGAATATACTTATATATTTAGCTCATCAACCGATGTTTAATCATGTTTTTCCCTAATACAATTGTATTCGGCAATGACCACAACCATTTAACCAACTTTAAAACAAACCATAACATTTTAAATTTATTTTTATTCCTCCCCCTTTTTGACCGAATGTACATACCAAATAAAACTCAACTAAACAACAACATTTTTTTTTCCAAAATACACATACACACATACGGCAATTTCAAATCATACTTTTCAACCATGAATTCTACTTATTTAGTCATCATTCAAGCCATTTAACATCTAACTAACATCTTCCCAAAAACTTATCAAAATAATATCAATTTAGCACTTACCGAATGAACACTTGTTCATTAATTCATGAATTTAAACCATGGGTTATCTATGTTATGTATTCATCCATCTAATTTCATAATCAATTACAAATAAAAATTGCATTACATAGTTTCAAATGGAGACAACCATGGCCGAATGCCTTGGCTTATTCTTCACCATTTTTTTCTTTTCCAAATTCGGCAATCAAGAAAGAAAATGAACATCTATTTTTTTTTATCATCTTTTGTTGTTTTACTAATTCATTTAATTCAAAAATAAAGCTATTACCTATTATAATATTTAAATAAAACATATATTATACATCAACCATCATTTATGGCCGGCCACTAAACAAAATTGGTCCAATTGACATGCAAATCCCTCATGTTAACATTTCATGCATTATTTGACACTTTAAAAATTTACCTATCACACTTTCAAGTTTTATCACATGAGTCCTATCTTATAAATTTTACGTACAAATGACAAAATCAAAGCATGAAACTTTCACACATGCATTTGCACATATAATAAATATAGAATTTAACAGTTAATTATTTTTATGACTCGGTTTTGTGGTCCCGAAACCACTTTCCGACTAGGGTCAAATTAGGGCTGTCACACAAAACCTTTTTAATAAATAATTATAATACAAAATCTTTATTTTCAAATAAGTTAAAATGACATTATAATATATTGTCATACTTTACTTTCAAAATATTATATTTTTAATAAGTATTTTTTTACTTTACTTTCAAAATATTATATTTTTAATAAGTATTTTTTTCAAAAAAATAAAACAAAATCATTAAATATTCAAAATTTTAAGTTTTCACAAAACACCTCAGCCCTAGTCAATTCAAAAAAGTAAATAATTTCAAGCGTTGTTAATGTAACTTTCGAGATTCAGTCATAACGTCTAGGCCGAGTTTGGGCCGATGAGAGGTCTACCTCCTAATGTTTTTCCTCGCCTCAATGACGAGGATTTTAATCTCCTTAATAGACCAGTCTCTGATGAGGAAATCAAAGTTCCTCTTTTTGACATGACACCTCTGAATGCTCTAAGAAGTGATAAGTTTCACGCCTTATTTTATCAGATTCAGTGGGATCATGTAGGTGCCTCCATTTGTAGATGGGTTAAAGGTGTCTTTGAATGCGAAAGCATTGATTCGGAATTGAATAACTTGTTTATCATGCTTATCCCTAAAATTCAAAATTTAGAGGGCTTCGTTCACTTTCGACCTATTAGTTTATGTTCTGTCCTTTACAAACTGGTTATGAAGGTCATTGCAAATCGGTTTAAGGTGGTTTTTCCAAAAATTATAGCTCTTGAACAGACTGGTTTTGTAGCAGGATGTAACATCACAGATAACACCATCATCGCGCAAGAGGTTATACACTCTATAAGGAGCACGCAGAAGAACAGGAGATGGATGGCCATAAAAATTGACCTAAAGAAAGCTTATGATTGGGTACGATGGGATTTCATCGGCGCATCACTTCAAGCTGCAGGTATTCCTAATTTCATTCGTAATGTTATTATGTCTGTAATTTCTAGCTCTACTATGCAGGTTTTATGGAATGGGATTCTAACTCCTAAATTTTGGCCAGTTAGGGGCGTCCGCTAGGGATGTCCTTTATCTCCTTATTTGTTTATCTTGTGCATGGAGTGGTTGGGCCATAGAATCCGTGCTGTTATTGATGCTGGTAACTTGTCCGCTATTTGATTAGCTTGTAATGGTCCACCACATCTTTTTTTTTCACGAATGACTTGATTCTTTTTGGCCAAGCTGAGGAACATCAAGCTCGGGTAATAAAAAACATTCTCGATGAATTTTGTGGTTACTCAGGACACAAGATTAATATGAGGAAGATGAAAAAAAATTTCTCTAGAAGGGTTGATGGTAGTGTAGGGAGGAGTATCAGTAGATTTTTTGGTTTTCAAGATGTTAGTAACTTGGGAACGTATCTGGGTGTGCCCCGTTTCTATGAGGAGGTTACCAAAAATACGTTACGCTTCATGGTTGATAAGGTGCATAGTAAATTGTCTAGCTGGGATGCAAAACAGCTCTCTTTAGCAGAAAAGGTGACCTTAGCTCAATCGGTTCTGCTTTCAATTCCAAGCTAATTTATGTAGACGATGATGGTCTCCAAAGGCCTATGTGAAGAGATTGAGCGCATTGTACAGAAATTCGTTTGGGGATCTTCTAGTGGCAGTGCAAAGATGGCCTTGGTAAGTTGAAATTCGGTGTGCCAATTGAAAACTCATAGTGGTCTAGGCCTAAGGTATTTGAAAGATCACGAAACCTCTTTTATGATGAAGGTTGGTTTCAATGTTATATCAAATCGTGATGCCCTTTGGATTCGGGTCCTTCAGTCGAAGTACGAGGTTTCTAATGGATTGCCTGAGAATTTAGCACGAGGAAACTACTCTTTTTTTATGGAGGTCCATTTCTAAGGTATGGCCCCTTATTCGCGAAAACCTTTTAGAGTCTATCGAAGATGGAAATAGTATTCAATGTTGGCGTGACCCTTGGATTCCAAACTTTGGTCCCTTATTTGTACAGATTCCATCTCTTTCTAACCTTAATATGGATTGTCCTTTTAATAGTATGGTTGTATGTGACGGATCGTGGAATTTGGACCTTTTCAGATTGTGGGTCTCAGAAGAGATCATTGACAAAATTGCAGGTGTTCCACCACCGCACCCCTCTTCGGGTCCTGATAAAATAACTTGGGGAGCTACTTCTACTGGTTCTTTTTCTCTTAAAAGCGCTTATAGGAAGATTCAAGAAGGTACATTGAATTCGAAAGATCAAATTTGGGAGATACCTTGGAAATTTAAAGGCCTTCAACGGATCCATTTCTTTTTATGGCTCACCCTCAAGCAACGCCTACTTACGAATGCTGAAAGGGTGAGGCGAGGCATTGGGAGTAGCAGCGTTTGTGGGTTTTGTAGGCAGGATTATGAGGATGTGTTGCATGTACTTAGAGATTGCCTTGTTGCTAGAACTATTTGGGATAAACTCATTCCAGAAGACAGACTCTCTAGGTTTTACACTAGTCCCCCCTATTTGGATGACAAAAAACCTTCAGAATCATCTTAACATTTCTTTGGATGGGGTGGATTGACCATGCCTCTTTGGGATCATTGCTTGGCGTATTTGGAAGAACCGGAACTTGTTTACCTTTCAAGGCATTTCTTGGAGTAATGATGAGATTCTTAAAAGTTCGTTCAATTGGGCAAAGCAATACATTTTAATCTCCAAAACTGCACTTCATAAGCCTCATAATTATCTTCACTCTTCACCTTTAGCTAGTAGTTGGGTTTGTTTGGGAACAAATGGTTCGGTTAGGCTTGACGAAGGTTTTGCAGCAGCTAAAGGTTACATATGTGATCATAATAGTGGGTGGATCATTGGGTTCTACCGATATTTAGGTAATTGCACAGTGACGAAGGCTGAGCTTTGGGGGATATTGGATGGGTTAAATCTTCTTTTGGAAAGACGATTCGATAGGGTCTCAATCCAAACTAATAGTTTTGAGGCTGTTAACATTATTCAAGATGGCTCTTCCGAAAACTCTAATTCTACCCTAATCAGGAGAATACTTCAAGTCCTGAATATGTTTAAGCAGTGGAAGATTCAACATTTGCCTAGAGAAGAGAACTCAATTGCAGATAGTTTGGCTAAGTTAGTTCGCACTAGAAGCCTCGGTTTAAGATTGTTTGAGTATCCTCCTTTGTTGATCTAGTTTAATTACATTGTAATCTTAATTTTTCACAAAAAAAAAGTAATGTAAATACGAATTACTTTTAATAATATTTAACTAATTTAGAATTGGTTATATTAATGTTATTTAATCTTAAAAATATTTATATTGAAACAATATAAAAATTGATCATGGTTCGAATATTAATACAATTTTTTATAATTTATATAATAATATTAATAATTTTATAAGTTATTTGTTATATATATTGTTAAATTAATTTGTTTTAATGTTAATACTGTTATATGTATATTTGCTCTACTTTAATCACTGAATAAAATTAACTCCTATTATATTTAAATAATATAAATTTAATTTGAAAATTATTATTAATACGAGTATTTTCTTAAAACTGTATTTTAAGCTTAATAATCTAATATTCAATAATTTCTAATATTATAACCTTTAAAAGTTATTAAAATAAAGAAATAATTTGGTTAAAATAAATTTTATATTTAATACATTGAAAAAGTATAAAAAATAAATTTAAACAAAACACATGAAATAATTTAAAAAATTTAAAAGTGAAAATAAGTTATGATGTGTTACATCAAAAAGAAATTCAATAAGAAAAACAATTAACGTTTATGTGTCACCCAAATTAATGAAACACTTGTCAAAAAGGTAATTATTGTAATATATCATATTTGCATCCACTTTCTATATTAGATTAGATTTGTGCAAACATCAGTTTTCAAAAACTATATAAAAATATTAAAACAAAATTAAATTTTCAATATAAAATATTTTAATTTTTATATCAAAATTAATATAGCTTTAAGTTTGAATAATTTTTTCTTTTAAAATATACTAAAAGAAATTTTAAAATTAGTTAAGAAATAACTATTTATATAAAGAAAAATATAAACTTTAAACACATGTCATTTAAAAAATTGTAATTGTAATTTAGGAAGTAAAGGAATAATAACAAAAACAAATAAAACATATAGTGCAAATCTGGTTTAGCAACTAACAAAATTGGTAGCAATATTAAAATTTTCAGTTAATATTAACTTATTTTCTGAATTGAATTTTAATATAAAGTTTATCAAAAACAAAACTTCGATATAGAGAAATGAATCTAAAATGCATGCTTGTTTAAAAGTTACATGTTTGTTTAAAATTTGTATACAAAGTAGCTGATCGAATATTAGCTCAATTGATATGGTATTGTTGCTAATATAGAAGGATATGAATTCGAGTACGTTGAAGTACATTATCTTCTTATTTAAAAGTTGGAGAGAGACTATAGATAGTTGTAAACATTATATAAAAAAATTGCATACAAAATAATGAAGTTTTGAATTGCAGGAGAAACTAAAATTGAGTCAAAGCAGTGCCAGTGGAGGATATTGTCGATGGAATGACTAATGAGTAAGGTAACAACTTAACTTTACGAGTTTCTATATTATATATATGTATTCATGTATGTATGTAAATGATATGCTCAAATGCTATTTCTAAAATTAATGTCTGATTAGGATCAAATTTAATATGTTTATAGTAATTATGGTAACCTGATTGAAATGATAATAGCTGAAAGATACTCCACTAAATTTGTCTTAAATTTGGAATAAATTTAATTTATAGTATATTACATGGGAATAATTACATCATATATTAACTTTGTATATAAATCTAAGACCGAAAATATTTTATGGATTGAAAAAGTAATATGGTAATATTTTTCATGATTAACATTTTAGAATAATTACAACATATTGCTAACTCATTTAGACCTAAAAGTTTTGAAAGAGTTTGAACAAAAATACGATACTCAAAAAATAAATTTGAGTAAAATTCAAGGTTAGTGTTCTATATGAATCAGGCTTTGGACAAGATTTTTTTGCCCGAATTTATTATGCTATAAAAAGTAATATATTAATTATATATTTTAAATAATTATTATATATATTTATATTTATATTTATATTAAATTACTAACCCAATAACAATTAAACTCATCACTCAAAACTTAAAAAAAAAAAAAAAATTACCCAACCCAAAATATAAAATTTTAAAAATTATATTTAATACAATAAAATATTTATTATATTTATTTGTATTTTTAATATAATAAAATATTTATTATATTTATGGTAGTACTTTTAATATAAATATTTACTATATGATAGCAAAAATTTTCCATGCTTAAAAATGTTTGACCCATATAAAATATGACAAAAGTTAAATTTAAATAATAATATAAAAATTTAATTTCTTTTGTACTGAATTATCCTGTTCAATTAGTATTTTTTTCCCTCAAAATGAATTAAGAGTTCTATAATTTTGGTTAAAACTTAATAATAAAAATTTTTCAAACTATTATCGAATCCATTTTTACAAAGCATATTTTCTAAAAAAACATTCATCTAAACGCGCCAACTTTTAAAAATCTGAGAAATAGATGAAATAAAATTTGACAAAGCATATTTTCTTAATAAAAAGAAATTATGTAATTTGTATCCTCAAAATCAGCATCAATATCAAAACGTACATGATTAAGTTGCACCTTTGACTACGACTAATAATATTAAACATACAAAGTGGGTAGTATGTAAGGAGACACTTCTTAATAAAACATATAAGCATTTTAACATTAAAAAAAAAAACTAATAAATTTTCAAATTAATATTTCGTTGTGTTTTAAAATGACGCATGAATCATTTCTTTTGTTCCTTTATATGGATATAACATTACCCATATCCAAATTATCTCGATGTTGTAATCATCGACAAATGAAAAAGATCTATGGTCTGAAAAAATAGACTTTAGTCTGAAGTTAAGACAATTCATCCAAGAAAAATCCAGTGTACACCTATGATACAACTGAAAGGACTCGAGAAACAATGTATTCTATGATTTACCACAGAATCTGAACCCAAAGATATTACCAAAATGCATCAAGGTTGAACAGCTTCTAGAAGTTTCTCATACACCTGTCTGGCAGACAAATCCTCAACCTGATGCAACAATCAAACGTTAACGTCCTTGCCTCGTCCTTGAAAATGGAGTGCAAATTATGTAAAAGTAAAACAAACCATTTTGCCAGGATAGAATTTAAGGTGAAATTTTTACCAGACAGCGACGACAATTCAACACTGAGAGATCAAATTCAATAAGGGAAAGGATGTGAGATTAGCATGCATTCTAACATGAAATTACGGGCACTTGATTCAACTTACCACAAGAAGCTTTGATTTGTTATTCCATCCTCTCTGAAGAGTCATCTGGCTAAGTCTCAGTCCAAGCACCTGCGTAAAAGACACAGATGATAACTTCAACAACTTAGCTTCCCTATACTACATAATAGTCGATCTTACTTGAGTAGCTTTGGATAAATATTGAAGAAAACCTTTCCCATGAATTCCAAAAGTTCATTGTTAGCTTCACCACGGGCTGCAGGTGCAGCCACAGTAACACGTACATCATCTGCATTTACTCCTGAAAGAATAAAAGGCCAGGACAAAGTTATACAACCATGTCTATTTCAAAATATCTTCATTCTTCATGGTTTTAATAACTAACACGTAAAGCATCATTAAGGGTTACAGATAAGATATCAATAAAAGATGGATTCTGTCTGTAAAGGTAAAATATTTGCTTAGCTGTGATAAAGCATTTTTCAAGAATTCTAAGAGTCTTAGTAACTAATATAGTATTGTTTTTCCTTCGACCTTGTTTTAAGTTAATGGTTCCAGTGAAGGTAGCATGTCCATGGAGGTCTCAAATCCTGCCTCAGATTGTGATGCTGTGGGCTTTAATGTTTAACAGTCCAAGAAGGGGAAGGGATGGGACCAAGAAAAGGAGATCATAATGCTGGTACCATTCCCTTTGAATGCCATTATTCTAGAACCAAAAACCGAGCTAGGAGCACTTAATGTTTTCCAAGGCTCTAGTGACAGTCAATAACAAGTTGCACTACAGAGATAGTGGTTCCAACTCCGTAAATGTTAGATAAGTTTCCAAACTCCAGAATTAGTTGTGGGCAAAATCATCCCCTTCAATCAAATCTCTGAATTGGTCACTTTTTTTTGGTATAACCACAGGTGTCCTCATCTGTTTTAGGGTCTGAGCCTAGCTTGTTCGGGCTGAGATGGTATTCAGGTAAAGCCCTCCCAACAATGTCAACTCCAGGATTCGAACTTGGTCCAAATACCTGGAGAAGAAATCACTTCCACTTCATTCAACCACTTGTTGGTCTGAATTGGTCACATTAAGTGTGAAGAAAAAGGTTCCAAAACACATATATTGGAAAATTAACTAAATGATATATTTAAAAAAAAAAAAAAGGAAAAAAGAAAATTAACAAAATGATGAGAAATTGACTTAGCTAGTAAAGTCGTAACACATTCAAGTATTACAAGAAAAAAATTTCAGGAAATATATTGGTGTATGTAACGAATATAAATAGGTGATTGAAGGAGCCTATTACTTGTAATTGCTGAACGTTGTGCACGATCTTCCACCTCTATGGCCACCTGAACAAGTCCTCCCTCTAACTGGGATATGCAAGGTGGCACAGGAGCATCCTACAACACAAAATAAAGGAAACCACAAAAAGGAAGTATTTAAGTTGTACTGATATTTATAGTAGCTGTCCCTTGCAGAAAATCAAATAGGAAATGAATTTGAGCCAAAAAAAGATGTGTGCACCAGACCTAGAGACAAGGTATTGGAAAATTCTAAATAACCAAAGGAACAAAGATGATGATGATGATGATGATGAAAAAATATCGTTCGTAATTGTACCTGAGGGTTGGTTTCTGCTGCAACTGTACTAAGGGCACCATCAACAGCATAAATGAAAGACGCAGTTTCCAGATCTTCTTCAGCCCGATAGCAAACAAATAGGCCACAACCTATACAATTCATGCGGAATTGCTTCTCCAATTTCCCTTCTCCCCTGAAAGAAGTTAACAAATATAAAACATTGTGCAACTGTAGTTTAATCACTAAAAGTTAAAGCAAGCAAGCAACATAATTATGCACATATATTATAAAAAAAATAATAAACACTTACCTCTTCAAGAGAACTTTTCCCGCCTCGCTGATGTTAAGCCTAGCAAGGTGCTTTTTCTTGTCTAGCACATATGCTTTGTCAGTCTTTCTCTTGGGCATTTTCTGCAATTGGGTATCTTATAACAAATATTTTTCAGCAACAGAAAAAGCAATATGTAAATTAATCAAGCAACTAAGACATTCAATCTATAAAAGATTAATCAACCAGACCATGTCAAAACAAACTTTAGCAAGATAAAAGGAAAGCTTTCTATAGCAGTCAATTCCACTGCCATGCTTTATATATCAAGGTAGAGGTTTAGGCTGCTCCATTAGGATGCATATGATTTATTGAGTCACATACAGTCATTTAGAACGTAACTACTTGTCCATATGTAAAATCACATAAAAAGGAAATCTTTTGTAAGAACGCAAATAGGAATGAAGTGGACCATTCAAGAATCTAAATTTGATTAGGTATCCTTACGGTTGCATTTATATTTAATAATGTCTTAATCATTGCAAAAAACTCACGACAAGGTTGTATTACGATCGACATTTCAAAAACCTTTTGAACCTATTGTAAACTCATACCAAGATAACAGTTGGATAACACAATAAACTAACGGCCACCTAACTAGACCCGTAATCTCACTAATGCAAAGAGAGCAAAGATTAATAATCCTCACATAAAAACAAGGTGAAACCATTTTATTGTTCAAAAAATGTTTAATCTAGATTCGGAATAGGTACTAATGGAGCTATTAGTACAAGATTTCTTTAAAATAAAACCTAGAAATCGAATTGTAGACCTATACAGCGAAATTAGAATATTTGGATAAGATAGAGAGAAAAGAAGGGGGGATGAGTAAACCAGTAATAAGGACGTGGGAACCGCAGTGCTTGCAATAGTAGACGAAAAGATCAGAGTCAGGTCCATCCGGCGCTGCGTCTTCGCTTGAGTATGTGTGCGTTGTTCTCTTCGGCATTTTCGCCTTTTTCTTTTTCCCTTCTCTTCTTCAATTGCCTTTTTTGCCAAATTATATTTCCGCCGGCGAAAATGAGGAGCCAACTCACGACCTAACTCTGATAACTAAGTGATGTCGTTTAGATGACCGGATTTGTATTGCGTTATTGCGGTTTGGTTAGGAAAACGGGTAACTAAGGTGTTTCGAATTTAAATTAAGTTCTGTTCGTTTAAAAACAATTTTTGAAAAATATATTAATTTTATAGTAAAATTGATATTTTTTTTTTTACATTTGCATAATGTTACTTAAAATATTTTTTTATTGTTTCAAATTTTTAAAATCATTTTCTAAACACAACATACAAAATATTATTTTTTATAATAAAATAATATTTCATAATATTTAATATCATATATTTAAAAACTTAATAATAAACAATGCCTAATTAAAATTTAATTTAAATACAAAATAATAAATCTATGAAACAAATAATATATTTATATAATTAAAATATTCATATTTTATACTATAAAATATTTTTTAAAAGAAAAACATTTATTATTAAATATTTATAAATTGTAATATATTTATTATTAAAATATTAATATAAATATTTTTCAATAATATATTAAGAAATTATTAAAATAAAATTTTTATATTAAATAAGTTATTAAATTATATTATTACTTTATTATATTATTAAATATACAAAATTTAAATATATATGTTTAATAATATTTTATATTAATATTTTAATACTTTTAAATATTTTAAAATTAAATTAAAAAATTATTATTAATATAATAATATTATATTTGATTCAAGTTAATTTTCATATAAAAATATAAGTATTCATAAAGGAACTCTTCTCGAAAAATACTTTATGCTTTTCAAAAAGGTAAAGTCAGTTTACAGGAAAATTAGTTTATTTTCCATTAACCAAGTAGTTGTTCATGAAACAAACATAGGGAAATATAGAAAATATTTGCCGTAAGTCATTTTTTGTAAAACAAATGCACCCTATTTTGATTTGAATCATAAAAATAAGGTTTTGTGACTTTTGGTGTTTAACTCTCACAATGTGAATTTAAAAAAAATTAAGTTTAAATTATTCTTTTTTAATTTTGTTATATTAACTAAATTAACTTATGAGATCAACTTAGTACAAAACTTATTATTCAAATGTATATATAAGAGTGTATTTTTCCATTTGAGCGATAACATTAACAAGTGATTTAATAGAATGGAATAAATAAGGAATGCAATAATTATAAGGTAAGAATAGAATGTAAGAATGGAATATAGAAGTAATAGATATTACATTGTTTAGTTGAATGGAATAAACAAGTAATACTATTAGGTTGTATGGTTGGCTAAGTTGATGTTAAGGAATAGATAATGAATAAGTGTTAAGTGATATTATTACCCTTAAATTAAATAATAATATTTTTATTATTCTATTATTATTAAATGTTTATATAAATTTTATTTAATTAATATAATTCATAAAAAAATAAAAATATATATGAAAATTTTAATATTATGATTAAAAATTATAATTTAGTAATATATAGTATAAATATATTTAGTAGTATAATATATTATTTATGAAAATATGATTTATTTCTTAATAACTTTATAAATATTATATTAAAAATAATATTTGAAAATAAATAGTTGTAACATTTTATATTTAATAATAAAAAACATTATTTAACAATAAATGTAATTTTTAAAATTTAAAAATAAATCTGAAAATCATATTTAAAATCATTTTATTATATTTAAATATTTAGAAATATTATTAAAATTCTACCTATAAAAGTATAAAATTTTATTTTAATATTACTTTTGCTCTTTTTTTTTTTCTCTGGAGTTCTGGTTCTCTCATTCTTGAATGAACTAACTTTGATTTTTCCAAAGCCTTCCTATTTCTAGCTCACCACTATCATAGTTGTTGTCATTGCTATTGTCATTGTCACCGTCAACCACAGTCAACCATTATAATAACATATATATAGTTTGCAATACTTACATATTTTATCAATTTGATCTTAATTCTAAATAATTTAATAAATTTAACCCTTCACATTTACAAGTTCTATCAATTTGATCCTCAAACTTCTTAACAGAAACTTTCAGCTTTTAAGAGGCATTCCACATTTATAAATTTGTAAAACCCAAAAAAGAAAAAAAAAACCTCTCTTTTTCGAGTCAATTCCTAATACCAATAAGTTAATCCTAAAACTTTATTTTTTTTATTCTAAATATGATATTCTATAACCCTTTAATTAATAAAGTGTGAAAAAATAAAATAAAATAAAAATAAAGAACACACAAATTTTTACGTGGAAACCTGTTCGGGAAAAAACCACGGGCGGAGGAGAAGAAAATTCACTATGTCGAATTCGAATCTTTTTTTACAAGAGGAATAGACTATGTCTATTTATAGGCTTGTAAAGCCATATTCTAGTAAGACTGAAACACCTTATTCTAATCAATATCAAATAGACGAAATTTAATAAGGTTTAAAAAACTTTATTCTAAAATAAAATAAAAGAAGTGTAATTCTATTTGGATTCTTCTTTTATTTTATTTTACCACTTTATTTTATTTAAATAAGGATTCGAGTCACTTAATTCTAACAATCTCCACCTTGACACGAATTCTCAATGAACAAGTTCTTCATCGCGAACTTTCAACGAACAAATTCTCCACCTCTTCCATAAAATCCCTTAAGGGTTTAACTTCAACAATGAACACCAACCAAGTTTAAGTAATGCTCAAACTTGGTTATAGGAAGTGACTTAGTCATTATATCTGCAGGATTTTCATGAGTACTAATTTTGCTCACAACAATATCACCACGAGCAATAATATCATGAACAAAATGTGTTTTGTTCTCTCATGAAACATTTGATCTTTTGTAAGAAAGATGGCACTCTGACTGTCACAAAATACTGTGCTGATTTGAAGGTCTTCATTGAGTTCACTAAAGAGTCCCTTCAACCAAATAGCTTCTTTACAAGCCTCAGTAATCACCATGTACTCAGCTTCAGTGGTAGACAAAGCGACTGTAGTTTGCAAAGTGGTTTTCCAACTTATTGCACAACCTCCGATTGTAAAGACATAACCTGTGAGAGATCTTATTCTATCAAGGTCTCCAGCAAAATCAGCATCAACATACCCTATGACTCTATCTTCATTTCTTCCAAATTGTAAGCAAACATCAGTAGTACCTCGTAAGTAGCTTAAAATCCTTTGAATCGCTTTCGGTGTTCTTTAAGGGATTCGCTATATATATCGCTAATTGCTTGATTGCATATAATAAACGGACGTGAACAAACCATAGCATACATGAGAGATCCCCATTGCACTAAAGTATGGAACATGTGACATGTACTCAATCTCATCATCCGATTGTGGAGACAATGCCGATGAAAGTCTAAAATAAATTACGCTAAAGGAGTACTAACAGGCTTAGCACTCTGCATATTGAACCTGCAAAGAACTTTCTCTATGTACCTCTTCTAACTTAGGTACAATTTACTTGTTTTTCTATCTCTGAGAATTTCCATACCAAGTATCTTCTTTGCTGGTCCCAAATCTTTCATCTCAAATTCTTCACTTAGTTGGACTTTGACCTTTCTTATCTCTCCTTTATCTTTTGCTGCTATTAACATGTCATCAACGTAAAGAAGTAGATACACAAAAGAACCATCACTTTTTTTCTAAAAGTAAACACAACTGTCAAAACTACTTCTTTTGAAATCATGAGAAGTCATAAAGGAATCAAACCTCTTGTACCACTGCCTTGGTGACTGTTTCCAACCGTAAAGGGACTTTTTCAGCAAGCAAACATAGTCCTCTTTTTCTGATACTGTAAAACCCTTTGATTGTTGCATGTAAATATCCTCCTCAAGTTTTCCATACCAAAACACAGTTTTTACATCTAACTGCTCAAGCTCCAAATCATGCATGGCCACAAAACCAAGCAAAGCTCGAATCGAACTATGCTTCAGAACTAGGGAGAACACATCTATGAAATCTACTCTTGGAATTTGACTGTAACCCTTTGCAACAAGCCTTGCTTTATATCTGGGTTCTTTAACTTCTGAAGTCCCTTCTTTCTTTTTAAACATCCATTTACAACGAACAGTCTTCTTACCTTTAGGAAGTTTCACAAGATCCCATGTTTTGTTTTTGTGGAGTGATTCCATCTCCTCTTGCATAGCAAACATCCATTTTTCTGAGTCTTCACAGCTAATTGCCTCAGAATAATTAGATGGCTCTTGATTCGCATCTATATCTTAAGCCACATTTAAAGCATAAGTAACTAGATCAGCCTCAGCATACTTCTTTGGAGGTTTAATTTCTCTTCTAGTTCTATTTTTGGCGATAGAGTATTGCAGCGAACAAGCAACTCTATTCTCAATTTTTGTACTGGCTTGAGGAGTCGACTCTGTATTAATCTGATGCTTCACCTGCTTTTGATTTTCTTTATTGGAAGAGTCTTTAAGAGATACATTAGGTAGCATAGCAGTTTCATAAAAAACAACATCTCTGCTGATCACAACTTTTCTATTTTCAGGACACCATAACTTATACCCTTTTACACCAGCTTTATAACCAAAGAAAACACATTTAATGGCTCTCGGTTCCAATTTTCCATTATCAACATTAGCATACGCAGGACACCAAAAGATCTTTAAATCAGAATAATTAGCAGGATTACCAGACCATACCTCTTGTGGAGTCTTTTTCTCAATGGCAACGGATGGAGATCGGTTAATTAAAAACATCTGATGAGAAAGGTCATACGCCCAAAATGACTTGGTAAGTTGGCATTTGACAACATACATCGAACCTTCTCCATGATCGCTCGTTCATTCGTTTCGCAATGCCATTTTGCTTTGTGGAGTATGACAAACTGTCAAGTGTCTCATGATCCCTTCTGACTTGTACAATCTATTAAACTCATCAGAACAGAACTCTAAGCCATTGTCTGTGCGGAGGTATTTTATTTGTTTTCCGTCTATTTTTCAATCATAATTTTTCAAGACTTAAATGCGGAAAACACATCGTTTTTTCGCCGGGAAGAACGCCCAAACTTTTTCGGAAAAATCATCAATAAAGGTTAGCATATAATTAGCTTCACCTCTCGAAGGCACTCTGGATGGCCCTACTGGATCGAATGAATATACTCCAATGTTTCCTTCGTGTTATGGATTCTCTACGGTGAATCGAAACTCTTTTGTTTCTCAAAACACCAAGGTGCTCACAGAAATTTAGTTTGCAAATTCCTTACCCATCAAGAAGTCCTCTTTTGCTCAATTCTACCATGCCATTCTCACTCATAAGCCCTAGGCGCATATGCCAAAGTTTAGTAATATCATCATCTGACAAGAAAGAGGAAATGATAGCTGCATCACCAGTAACAGTAGAACCTTGCAAAACATATAACTTGGCAGTCTTTCTTTGCCCTTTCATCACAACAAGAGAACCTTTAGAAATCTTTAAAACTCCACTTTCAGCTGTGTATCTGTACCCTTTTGAATCAACTCAACGAAATTAAATTTCTCTTCAATTCTGGAACATGTCGCACATCACTAAGTGTTCTGACAACTCCATCAAATATCTTAACTTTAATTGTTCCAACACCTGCAATTTTACACGAAGCATTATTTTCTATCAAAACAACACCTTCTGACACTGTTTCGTAAGTTGTAAACCAATCCCGATTGGGACTCATATGGAAGGTGCAGCTTGAATCAAGTATCCACTTTTCCCTTACTTTAGAATCATTGACAGAAGCGACTAGAAGTTCACCATCGCTGTAGTCTTCTACAACATCAGCTTCACCAGAATTTTCTGGTTGTTTTCCCTTTTGATCCGCAGCCTCCCTTTTAACCTTGTTCTGTAGCTTATAGCACTCAGATTTAATGTGTCATTTCATCTTACAAAAGTTACAAGTTTTACCTCTATTTGAAGACTTCGATCTACCCTTAGATTTACCGTGAGGATTCTGTTCCTATGTCCTTCCACGATCATTATCAGTATTCCGATCTTGTCTCCCACGAGCAATAAGACTCTCTCATTGAGAGTTGGGTTTAACCACAAGATGCTTCATATTATCATACGAGGTCAAATAATCATAAACCTCATCAACTGTGAGAGACTCGCGGCTATATAAAATCGTGTCTCTAAAGGTTGAATAAGACGGGGGCAACGAACAAAGTAGAATCAACCCTAGATCTTCCTTATCATACTGAATCTCCATGGCCTCCAAGTTTGAGAGAATTTCTTTAAACACTGTTAAGTGTTCGTGTACAGACGCACCTTCCTCTAAACGATGAGCATAAAGACGCTGCTACATATGTAACTTACTTGTTAGAGTTTTCGACATACATATTTGTTCTAGCCTCTTCCATAATGCAGCGGCGGTCTTCTCTTTCATCACATCCTGCAAAATTTCGTTGGACAAATGCAGATGTAATTGTGTTAACGCCTTTCGATCCTTACGCTTTTTCTCCTCATCTGTTAATGTCGAAGGCATCTTATCTATCTCTAGCAAGGCATCCTCCAGATCCATCTACGCAAGAACTGGTTGCATCTTAATCTGCCACAATGCAAATTTGGTGTTGCGACCCAACAGCGAAATTTCATACTTCAAAGACGCCATTACCGTGATCGAGATGAACAATCCGGAAGCTCTAATACTAATTTGTAAAAAAATAAAATAAAATAAAATAAAGAACACACAAATTTTTACGTGGAAACCTTTTCGGGAAAAAACCACAGGTAGAGGAAAAGAAAATTCACTATGTCGAATTCGAATTTTTTTTACAAGAGGAATAGACTATGTCTATTTATAGGCTTGTAAAGCCATATTCTAGTAAGACTGAAACACTTTATTCTAATCAATATCAAATAGATAGAATTTAATAAGGTTTAAAAAACCTTATTCTAAAATAAAATAAAAGAAGTGTAATTCTATTTGGATTCTTCTTTTATTTTATTTTACCACTGTATTTTATTTAAATAAGGATTCGAGTCACTTAATTCTAACATAAAGTTTTAGCTAAAGAAAATGGAAAACTTAAAAAAAAAGAAGTATTTTAGATTTACTCTTGTTGTTTACGGTATGTCATTTCCTTCAAGATACATAAAAATAGTCTTCGAAGTTGATCCTTGAAATTAGAAATTAAATCCAAAGTTAAAAACTATGGCTTTGAAAAATCTAATTGTTCAATCAATAATTATATAAGAAAAAATTATGAAAAAGGAAAAAGATGTGAAAAAATTAATTGAATTTCCTTTTTTATATTGATAATGATTTTTTTTAATTTCATAAATTGATTAAGAGATTATTATGTTTTCTTTTTCTTTTTAATTATTTGTTTTTAATTTTTAAATCAACAACAAGTAATATGTATCACTAATAATTTGATTTAGTGTCAAATCATTTACAAAATTAATTTAAAACTAAAATTATGCTAATCAGAGTGAAAAAATATTTTTTACAAATATTAAATTATTTATATAATTTTATTATATATTATATTTTTAAAATTTGTATTTTCTATTATTTTTAATGGTTTTAGTTCATTTCTACCACTAACTTCTTAAAAATATAAATAAAAATGGTTATGTACCGAATTGGATAATTTTCCCCATAAATAAAACAATTAATAGATGTAGAATGTCTTTGTTTTAAAACCTAAAAGCTTTGGTTTGGAAGTTTGAAGACTAATATGATAGAATTTGTCAATGTGAAGGGTTAAATTTATTGAAATATTTAGAATTAGAATCAAATTGATAGAATATGTCAGTGTTGAGGACTAAATGTGTTATTATACCAGTTAGAAAAAAGCTTTTCGTTATCAATTTAACGGAGAGTGTCCAAAACAAGAACAAATTCAGACGTTAATGCCTAAATTAAATTTTTTTAAAGTTGAGTAACCAAAACAGGAATGCGAACATACTTGGGTGACCATTTGTATTCTTTACCCTAGATTTTAAAAATTAGGATAAACTACAACATTAGTCACTAATCTATGGATAAGTTTTCGTTTTTGTCATTTAATTAAAAAAAAGTTACAATTTGGTCATTGAACTATTAAAAAGTTTTTATTTAAGTCACTGGGCTGTTAAAATCAACGTTATATGACTTTCTCTGTTTGCACTACCTGCACCAATTGAAATATCTCTTTCCCTTCTTTTCTACAATTTAGTTTTTTTTTCCATGAAATAATTTTGGACATCACAAATTTGTGAACCAAAGTTCAAACAACTTTTTTCTCCAATCTTCGACATTAATCGTTAGATTGATTGGGTAGGGGTGAGCACTCGAATGAATCGAGTGAAAAAAATTCGCGTTAATTGAGTTGACATGTCCTATTTTATCATCCTAACTTGATTTGAAATTTTTTGAATCGAGTCTTGTGAAATGAAATTCGAGTCAAGTCGAATCGAGTGAAATTGTTCGAGTTAAATTAAAATATTGTTACAGTATAATTAATTACATGTTAGAGCATATAAATTTGAAACCATATATATTTGAAAAAAATTTCAAAGAAAAAAAAAAGATACTTTAGTATGATAAACTTGAATAATTAGTTAACTTATTTAAGTCCCTAAAACTTAAACTATATATATTTAAAATTATTATTTAGGTACCAATTGTCGAATTATCGTTTGAAGCTTACTAGCGAAACTAAAAAAAAAAAAACTTAACAACCCAATGACAAATAAAATTTTTTGAATAGTTCAATAATTCAAATAATATTTTTTGAATAATTGAATAATGAAATTATAATTTTTTAATTATGTGACTAAAATAAAAATTCACGGATATATATATGGTTTTAGAGTAATTTTAACTAGATGAGTGAAGAATAAATGAGTGGGGATGCAATGCTCAGCTCTCAATTATTGAATATACTAGTAGTAATGTCAAAAAAGTAGTAAACGTCATTTCAGACAAGTGGGATCCATATTGAGCTGCATCATTAATATAAAATTCACATACATAAGAGAATATGACATCATTAGATAAAATAAATAAACGGAAATTAGAGCCTTAGAATATTATATTCCTTTAATTTTGATTGCTTCACCTACAATCAAACGAATTTTCAAGTAATTGGGGTTTAATCCAAATTCCAAGAGCAGATCTTTGGAATATGAGGAGAATCAAAATTAGGGGATTTGGAGGGGTGCTCTCATTTGCTTTTGTATAAGCAGATTTAATACAATGGATTTGCATATCCTTTCCTCAACAAGTTCCTGCTTTACAGGTCTCAATTATGGAAAACAGACCTTAATAACTCTGGACCCATGAAGAATTGGCTTCTTAGGTGGCTTCATCATGACGGCTATGAACTTCATTGCTTCCTTCTTTGTTTACCCCATAATGCCCAAGAGGACCTTTCACAAGTATTAAATTCTATCTAATTGTTGGAATTTGGGATAACTTTCAGGTTTTAAGACGCAATTGAATGATTTAAATTTAGGTAAAAGTATTATAAAGTTGTTTGCAGGAAAAGTTAGATTTTATTTTATTTTTATTATTTAAAATATAAATAGATTGGTTATTGTACATTAAATAAGAAAATTAAAATTTTTTATTTATTTTTACTATTAAAAATTGATTTCTATACATCAACGCGAGCTACACTTGGACTATCATTCCATCAACTATGCAAGTTTTTAATTGTACAAATGGATAAAATTTTTAACGGAAATATCTAATTTACTCTTTAATGTAATGTACATGAACTAATTCACCCATATTTTAAGTAAAAAAATAAAATATAATCATACTCTTAATACACGAGCCTACATAATACTTTTACCCTAAATTTAATTAAAATTTAAATCAATTGAATATTTCCTTTCGAAAAAAGGTGAATGTGATGCTAAAAGATTTTGTAAGCTGGCACCTAAATTCAAGGTTGAAACTTTGTGATGCTTGTTCTTTTCGCTCAAATTAAATATATAAAAAAAATATTATATGAATAGATAGATGATGAATTTTGTTTTAAAAGTACTGTTGAAGATTTTTTCCCCTTTTGTTCCTTTTAACAGGTTGTCTACAAAAATAATGGTAATGTATATGACTTGATAATGTGGTCCAGGCAAAAAACTTATATGGTTCATATTTGTATACATTTGATATAATCTAAGTACCGGTTATATATTATAGGTGGGTAAGAGTTGCAGTTTATTCTTTTTTCTATGGTCCCAATATCGTTGAAAATGGATATACGATTCACTTTTTGAAATGGTTGTAATTTATTTGATATTCAACCTTAAAATAACCCATAAGTTTTTATACTCTTTACAAAAGTGAAATTTGTTATGAAATATTTATATGGATGTCATTATCAACCCCATAAGTTATAAAACTTTTTCTATACCCCATAAGTTATGAGACTTTTCCTATACCCCATTAATATGGGAGATAAAAGGTCATGACCCTTTACATGCCCTATAATAATTAGAGAGTTACTTTTAACCCCTATATATGGGGCTCATGTACTCATGAAACGATATGATACACTCTCTCTTTTACATTCTCTCTACACTCTTTCTTTTATCACATTTTAGTTTATTCTTTCTTTATTATTTCACAACACGTTATCAGCACGAGTCTCTAATACAAGAAATCAAGGCCAACAAATTTTTCCTTAAAGATTGCCGAAGGACGTTTAGGTGAAGTAAAGGTAACAAGTTGATCTATTTCATTTGCATATGTGTTATTTCATTTGCATATTAACATGCTTTATTTTACATTATTGACTTGTATATTTTGTCTTATAGTTTTACAATGTCAAATCTTACAAAACTCGAATTTGTGGCTCTGGACATCACTGGAAATAATTATTTATCATGGGTACTAGATGCTGAAATTCACTTAGATGCAAAGGGTCTTGGTGAGACTATTAAGGAGGGAAATGAAGAAAGTGCACAAGATAAGACCAAGGCCATGATTTTCCTTCGCCATCACCTCCATGAAGGTCTAAAGACTGAATATTTGACTGTTAAGGACCCTCAAATTCTTTGGGCCAATTTAAAGGAAAGATATGACCACCGTAAAGCGCGTGATTTTGCCTAAAGCTCGTTATGAGTGGCTGAATTTAAGATTGCAAGACTTTAAGTCTGTTAGTGATTATAACTTGGCCATGTTCAGAATCATTTTACAATTGAATTTATGTGGAGAGAAGATTACTGATGCAGAAATGTTAGAAAAAACATACTCAACTTTCCATGCAAATAATGTTGTCTTGCAGACACAATATCGTGAAAAAGGCTTTCAGAAATATTCTGAATTAATTTCTTGTCTCCTGGGGGCGGAGCAAAACAATGAGCTGCTAATGAAAAACCATGAATTACGCTCAACTGGCTCTGCTCCATTCCCTGAAGTGAATATGAGTTTACACAACGGGCAATAATTAAAAGAAACACACCATGCAAATAGTAGTGTGCGTGGCCGTGGTCGTGGCTGAGGGCGTGGTCGCGGACATAGATATGGATATGGTCGAGGTGGTCGTTTTAAAAATTCACATTCCTACTAGAAGTGGGATCGAAAAAATGGTAACAGGGAAGAGAAAGAAAAATGTGAAAATGTGACTAATGTATGCTATCGTTATGGAGGAAAAGGACATTGGTCTCGTGTGTGTCGCACACAAAAGCATCTAGTTGATCTTTATCAGCAGTCCATAAAACAGAAGGGAAAGAAAGTAGAAACCAATCTTGTGTATAAAGATGGCGAAGGTGATTTTGATGATGGCAATGCAACCCACTTAGAAGTGGCTGATTTTCTTTCTACCCCTGAAGGAAATTATTAAGGCCACAAATTTCGATAAATAATAAAATAAACCTCTACTACTCTATGTTTCATTTAGCAACTTTAATAATGATGTTATGACCTTTACTAGTGCTATGTTTTATGTGATAATTTTGTTTTATAGACCTTTTAGTAATTTGAACTTTGAATACCTGTTTTCACCATTATGTGTGACATTTTGTGGTTATTGTTTCTTTGAAGAACATTATCTCGCAAGGCAATCAGCTATGAATGGTGAAAATATATGTCTAGCAGACAGTGCAACTATTCACACCATATTGAAATACAAGAGATATTTTTCTCATTTAATAATGAAAGAAGAAAGTGTGAGCACTAAATCTGGTAGTACAACTATTATAGAAGGCTCTGGAAGAGCAATTATTTTATTACCAAGGGGAACACAAATTGAAATTATTAATGCATTATAGTCTCCTAAGTCTCAAAGAAATTTATTGAGTTTTAAAGATATTCGCCAAAATGGATATCATATTGAGACTTTAAACCAAGGAAATTGTGAATTCCTTCAAATTATGAGTATTGCTCAAGGCAATAAACAAATTGTTGAGAAATTGCCTGCATTCTTTACTGGTTTGTACTACACAAAGATCAGTTCTATAGAAACACATGCTATAGTAAACCAGAAGTTTACTAATGACTTTGTTCTTTGGCATGACCGGTTAATAATGATGCGAAAAATAATTAAAAATTCATGTGGACATTCATTGAAGAGCCAACAGATTCTTCAAAACATTACATGTGCTGCATGTTCACTTAGGAAATTAATAATCCGACCATCACCAGCTAAGATAAATAACGAACCACTTACTTTTCTTGAGCGAATTCAAGGGGATATATGTGGGCCTATACATCCCCATGTGGACCACTTAGGTACTTTATGGTTTTAATCGATGCATCGAGTAGATGGTCTCATGTATCTTTGTTATCAACTCGCAACCTGGCGTTTGCAAGATTGCTTGCTCAATTGATTCGATTACGAGCCCATTTCCCAAATTTTCCTATTAAGACCATCCGTTTTGATAATACTGGTGAATTTACTTTTCAGTCTTTTAATAACTATTGCATGTCCATTGGAATAAGTGTTGAACATCCTCTAGCTCATGTTTACACACAAAATGGTCTTGCAGAATCTTTAATAAAACGACTTCAATTGATAGCAAGGCCATTACTTATGAAGTCAAAACTCCCAATCCCTGCTTGGGGGCATGCAATTTTACATGCAGCTGCATTAATTCGCATCAGGCCAACAAGCTATCATAAAGTCTCCCCCTTACAAATAGTTCATGGTCAGGAACCAAATATTTCCCATCTAAGAACATTTGGATGTGCCGTATATGTTCCAATTGCTCCACCACATAGAACTAAGATGGGACCTCAAAGAAGGTTGGGTATATATGTTGGATTTGAATCCCTATCCATAATTAAATATCTAGAACTATCTACAGGGAATCTATTTACGGCTCGTTTTGTAGATTGTCATTTTGACGAGTCAATTTTTCCAACATTAGGGGGAGAAATCAAACAGCTGGATAAGAAAATTAGTTGGAAAGAGTTGTCATTAGCTCATCTTGATCCTCGAACTAAGCAATGTGATTTAGAAGTTCAAAAGATTATTCATTTACAAAGTTTAGCTAATAAATTGCTAGACGCATTTTCTGACCCAAAGAAAGTGACTAAGTCATATATACTAGCTGTGAATGCTCCAATAAAACTTGATGTCCCAGAAGGACAAAATCTAGTTGCTACTGAATCTAATACATGCCTGAAGCGTGGTAGACCAATTGGTTCCAAAGATAAGAATCCTCGAAAAAAGAAAGGAGCAAAGATTAATGATAGCGAAATCAAATAAAAAATGATTATACCGGGATCTCCTGAAGAGACTATAGACATGACTGGAAGAATAGTTTCAAAAGAAAATCAGGTACCTGACAATGAAGAGATCTCTATTGATTATGTCATGTCCGGTATAAAATGGAACAGAAATCAAATCGACGTCGATGATATTTTTGCATGCAATGTAGCACTAGATGTTGTAAATAATAAAGAGGATTATGAATCAAAATCGATTGAGGAATGTAAACAAAGAGATGATTGGCCAAAATGGAAAGAAGCAATTGAAAATGAATTGAAATCGCTAGCGAAAAGAGAAGTATTTGGACCTGTAGTCCGTATACCTACAGGTGTGAAACCAGTGGGATACAAATGGGTTTTTGTGCGTAAAAGAAATGAAAAGAGTGAAATTGTAAGGTATAAAGCACGTTTAGTTGCACAAGGATTCTCACAAAGACCTGGAATTGATTATGAGGAGACATATTCTCCTGTAGTAGATGCAACTACATTTAGCTTTTTGATAAGTCTGGCTATAAGAGAAGGGCTTGATTTACGCCTAATGGATGTAGTAACAGCTTATTTGTATGGCCCACTGGATACTAACATTTATATGAAACTCCCTGAAGGATTTAAACTGCCTGAAGCAGTGAGTTCAGGTTCTAGAGAACATTATTCGATCAAATTGCACAAATCCCTTTATGGATTGAAACAATCCGGACGCATGTGGTATAATCGCCTAAGCGAGTATTTGTTGAAAGAAGGATACAAGAATGATCCAATTTGCCTATGCATTTTCATTAAGAAGTTTGGATCTGGATATGTAATTATTGCAGTATATGTTGATGATTTGAATATCATTGGAACTCTTGAAGAGATCCAAAAGACTGTTGAGTGTTTGAAGAAAGAATTTGAAATGAAATACTTGGAAGAACGAAATTTTGTTTGGGGTTACAAATTAAGCACCTAAAAGAAGGAATCCTTGTGCATCAATCAACGTATATTGAAATAGTGCTAAAGAGATTTTATATGGATAAGGCACATCCAATAACTACCCTGATGGTTGTAAGATCACTTGATTTGAGTAAAGACCCTTTCCGTCCTCGGGAAGATAGTGAAGATTTTCTTGGTCCTGAAGTGTCATACCTCAGTGCAATTGGGGCATTAATGTATCTTGCTAGCCATACCCGACCTGATATATCTTTTTCTATAAATTTGCTAGCAAGATTTAGCTCATGCCCAACTCGGAGACGTTGGACTGGAGTAAAACAGATATTTCGTTATCTCCAAGGCACAAAGAATATGGGTCTATTTTTCCCTAATAA